>JARPMR010000019.1:20750113-22000002 GCA_029955525.1 Oeneis ivallda | reverse complement strand
AAAAAAAATCCGCCATCTTGAATTTTTTTCCTACTCACCAGGTAGACCTCCGGGTTGTGATCATCTTTTGTCGAGAAACCGCTCCTCCATCTTTTATAGTCTCCGAGAGAGAGACGGACAAAATTTGCCGCCATTTTTTTTCCGCCATTTTGGAATTTTTTTTCAACTCACTGGCAACTGCTCGAGGTTTCGAATGACATTTGGTCGAGCACCCTCCACCTATCTTCTATACCCTGGCCGTGCCCCTCGCCCGTCTCCGAACTCCTCACTCATCAGCTCTCTCCACCTTTCTCCGAGTCACATTCTTTGAGTTCTATACGACACCATGGGTGAAAAAAATTTTTTTCATACAAAATTTTACAGGAGAGGGGTGGAAATTTGAGACGTCACAGCTCGGCCGCCATCTTGTTTTTTTAATATTTTTCTCTTTTTCTGTTTATCGTTTACTAATTTCTACAATAATCCAAAATTTCAAAGAAATCGGTTGGAAAACAAAAGAGTTGCAAGATTCACGTCGGCCGCCATCTTGTTTTTCCGAAATGTCATAATTTTTCCCCACTCGAATCCCCCACCCGAACATATCTCCCGTACATCATTTTATCGTTTTTTGTCTCTTTCTAGGAGAACAATTATGTCAATGAGTCAGTGAGTGAATCAGTCAGTCAGTGGTAATCGAGCTATATATATTATAATAACTAGCGTTTGCTCGGTGCGCGAGCTGCTAAAGCAGCTCGCGGGAAGTGTTTTACTAAAAGTAAGGCGCGTGGGTGCGCGGCCTGCTAAAGCGGACCGCGATTGTTCGGCTTTATTTACTTCGCTCGGTGCGCGAGCTGCTAAAGCAGCTCGCGGGAAGTGTTATTGCTACAAGTAGGGCGCGTGGGTGCGCGGCCCGCTAAAGCGGACCGCGATTGTTCGGCTTTATTTATTTCGCTCGGTGCGAAGTGTTATTACTACAAGTAGGGCGCGTGGGTGCGCGGCCCGCTAAAGCGGACCGCGATTTTTTTACTCATCAAGTAGACCTTCGGATTCTGATCATCTTTTGCCAAAAAATTTGTTCGAGCACACCCCACCTATCTGCAATAACCTGGCCGTGCTCCTCATTCACAAATGAAAAAGAAAAAAAAAGAAAAAAAAGCAAATGTAAAATGAAAAAAAAGAAAAAGAAAAAAGCCCTATGAACCTATCAAAATCAATGTCTTGCATAGTTCCCAACTTCTAGTCCCTTCAATATTCCCCATACATTTTGTATGTAAAAAAAAAAATCCGCCATCTTGAATTTTTTTCCTACTCACCAGGTAGACCTCCGGGTTGTGATCACCTTTTGTCGAGAAACCGCTCCTCCATCTTTTATAGTCTCCGAGAGAGAGACGGACACAATTTGCCGCCCGCTAAAGCGGACCGCAATTTTTTTACTCATCAAGTAGACCTTCGGATTCTGGTCATCTTTTGCCAAAAAATTTGTTGGAGCACACCCCACCTATCTGCAATAACCTGGCCGTGCTCCTCATTCACAAAAGAAAAAGAAAAAAAAAGAAAAAAAAAAAAGAAAAAAAAAACAAAAAAAAAAAACAAATGTAAAATGAAAAAAAGAAAAAGAAAAAAAGCCCTATGAACCTATCAAAATCAATGTCTTGCATAGTTCCCAACTTCTAGTCCCTTCAATATTCCCCATACATTTTGTATGGGGAAAAAAATCCGGCATCTTGAATTTTTTTCCCACTCACCAGGTAGACCTCCGGGTTTTGATCATCTTTTGTCGAGAAACCGCTCCTCCATCTTTTATAGTCTCCGAGAGAGAGACGGATAAAATTTGCCGCCATTTTTTTTTCCGCCATTTTGGAACTTTTTTTCAACTCACTGGCAACTGCTCGAGGTTTTGAAAGACATTTGATCGAGCACCCTCCACCTATCTTCTATACCCTGGCCGTGCCCCTCGCCCGTCTTCGAACTCCTCACTCATCAGCTCTCTCCACCTTTCTCCGAGTCACATTCTTTGAGCTCTATACGACACCATGGGTGAAAAAAAATTTTTTCATACAAAATTTTACAGGAGAGGGGTCGGAAATTTGAGACGTCACAGCTCGGCCGCCATCTTGTTTTTTTAATTTTTTTCACTTTTTCTGTTAATCGTTTACTAATTTCTACAATAATCCAAAATTTCAAAGAAATCGGTTGGAAAACAAAAGAGTTGCAAGATTCACGTCGGCCGCCATCTTGTTTTTCCAAAATGTCATAATTTTCCCCAACTAGAATCCCCCCCCCAAACACATCTCCCGAACATCATTATATCGATATCTTCCCAACTTCTAGTCCCTTCAATATTCCCCATACATTTTGTATGGAAAAAAAAAATCCGCCATCTTGAATTTTTTTCCTACTCACCAGGTAGACCTCCGGGTTTTGATCATCTTTTGTCGAGAAACCGCTCCTCCATCTTTTATAGTCTCCGAGAGAGAGACGGACAAAATTTGCCGCCATTTTTTTTCCGCCATTTTGGAATTTTTTTTCAACTCACTGGCAACTGCTCGAGGTTTCGAATGACATTTGGTCGAGCACCCTCCACCTATCTTCTATACCCTGGCCGTGCCCCTCGCCCGTCTCCGAACTCCTCATTCATCAGCTCTCTTCACCTTTCTCCGAGTCACATTCTTTGAGCTCTATACGACACCATGGGTGAAAAAAATTTTTTTCATACAAAATTTTACAGGAGAGGGGTCGGAAATTTGAGACGTCACAGCTCGGCCGCCATCTTGTTTTTTTAATTTTTTTCACTTTTTCTGTTAATCGTTTACTAATTTCTACAATAATCCAAAATTTCAAAGAAATCGGTCGGAAAACAAAAGAGATGCAAGATTCACGTCGGCCGCCATCTTGTTTTTCCGAAATGTCATAATTTTCCCCAACTCGAATCCCCCTTCCAAACACATCTCCCGAACATCATTATATCGATTTCCGTCTCCTTCTAGGAGAACAACCCTGTCAATCAGTGAGTGAGTCAGTGAGTGTGTCAGTGGTAATCGAGCTATATATATTATAATAACTAGCGTTTGCTCGGTGCGCGAGCTGCTAAAGCAGCTCGCGGGAAGTGTTATTGCTACAAGTAGGACGCGTGGGTGCGCGGCCCGCTAAAGCGGACCGCGATTGTTCGCCTTTATTTATTTCGCTCGGTGCGCGAGCTGCTAAAGCAGCTCGCGGGAAGTGTTATTACTACAAGTAGGGCGCGTGGGTGCGCGGCCCGCTAAAGCGGACCGCGATTTTTTTACTCATCAAGTAGCCCTTCGGATTCTGGTCATCTTTTGCCAAAAAATTTGTTCGAGCACACCCCACCTATCTGCAATAACCTGGCCGTGCTCCTCATTCACAAAAGAAAAAGAAAAAAAAAGAAAAAAAAATGAAAAAAACAAAAAAAAACAAATGTAAAATGAAAAAAAAGAAAAAGAAAAAAAGCCCTATGAACCTATCAAAATCAATGTCTTGCATAGTTCCCAACTTCTAGTCCCTTCAATATTCCCCATACATTTAGTATGGAAAAAAAAAATCCGCCATCTTGAATTTTTTTCCTACTCACCAGGTAGACCTCCGGGTTTTGATCATCTTTTGTCGAGAAACCGCTCCGCCATCTTTTATAGTCTCCGAGAGAGAGACGGACAAAATTTGCCGCCATTTTTTTTCCGCCATTTTGGAATTTTTTTTCGACTCACTGGCAACTGCTCGAGGTTTCGAATGACATTTGGTCGAGCACCCTCCACCTATCTTCTATACCCTGGCCGTGCCCCTCGCCCGTCTCCGAACTCCTCAGTCATCAGCTCTCTCCATATTTTTCCTCCGAATGAATTTTTGTCCTCTATACGAAACAATCGGTGAAAAAAAAATTTTTCATACAAAATTTTTCAGGAGAGGTGATCAATGAGTGAGTCAGTCAATCAGCCCCAGCAGCTATATATATATTAAGTAGCGTTTGCTCGGTGCGCGAGCTGCTAAAGCAGCTCGCGGGAAGTGTTTTACTAAAAGTAAGGCGCGTGGGTGCGCGGCCCGCTAAAGCGGACCGCGATTGTTCGGCTTTATTTATTTCGCTCGGTGCGCGAGCTGCTAAAGCAGCTCGCGGGAAGTGTTATTGCTACAAGTAGGGCGCGTGGGTGCGCGGCCCGCTAAAGCGGACCGCGATTGTTCGGCTTTATTTATTTCGCTCGGTGCGCGAGCTGCTAAAGCAGCTCGCGAGAAGTGTTATTGCTACAAGTAGGGCGCGTGGGTGCGCGGCCCGCTAAAGCGGACCGCGATTGTTCGGCTTTATTTATTTCGCTCGGTGCGCGAGCTGCTAAAGCAGCTCGCGGGAAGTGTTATTGCTACAAGTAGGGCGCGTGGGTGCGCGGCCCGCTAAAGCGGACCGCGATTGTTCGGCTTTATTTATTTCGCTCGGTGCGCGAGCTGCTAAAGCAGCTCGCGAGAAGTGTTATTACTACAAGTAGGGCGCGTGGGTGCGCGGCCCGCTAAAGCGGACCGCGATTTTTTTCTCATCAAGTAGACCTTCGGATTCTGGTCATCTTTTGCCAAAAAATTTGTTCGAGCACACCCCACCTATCTGCAATAACCTGGCCGTGCTCCTCATTCACAAATGAAAAAGAAAAAAAAAGAAAAAAAAGCAAATGTAAAATGAAAAAAAAGAAAAAGAAAAAAGCCCTATGAACCTATCAAAATCAATGTCTTGCATAGTTCCCAACTTCTAGTCCCTTCAATATTCCCCATACATTTTGTATGTAAAAAAAAAAATCCGCCATCTTGAATTTTTTTCCTACTCACCAGGTAGACCTCCGGGTTGTGATCACCTTTTGTCGAGAAACCGCTCCTCCATCTTTTATAGTCTCCGAGAGAGAGACGGACACAATTTGCCGCCATTTTTTTTCCGCCATTTTGGAATTTTTTTTCAACTCACTGGCAACTGCTCAAGGTTTCGAATGACATTTGGTCGAGCACCCTCCACCTGTCTTCTATACCCTGGCCGTGCCTCTCGCCCGTCTCCGAACTCCTCACTCATCAGCTCTCTCCACCTTTCTCCGAGTCACATTCTTTGAGCTCTATACGACACCATGGGTGAAAAAAATTTTTTTCATACAAAATTTTACAGGAGAGGGGTCGGAAATTTGAGACGTCACAGCTCGGCCGCCATCTTGTTTTTTTAATTTTTTTCACTTTTTCTGTTAATCGTTTACTAATTTCTACAATAATCCAAAATTTCAAAGAAATCGGTTGGAAAACAAAAGAGTTGCAAGATTCACGTCGGCCGCCATCTTGTTTTTCCGAAATGTCATAATTTTTCCCCACTCGAATCCCCCACCCGAACATATCTCCCGTACATCATTTTATCGTTTTTTGTCTCTTTCTAGGAGAACAATTATGTCAATGAGTCAGTGAGTGAGTCAGTGGTAATCGAGCTATATATATTATAACTAGCGTTTGCTCGGTGCGCGAGCTGCTAAAGCAGCTCGCGGGAAGTGTTATTGCTACAAGTAGGGCGCGTGGGTGCGCGGCCCGCTAAAGCGGACCGCGATTGTTCGGCTTTATTTATTTCGCTCGGTGCGCGAGCTGCTAAAGCAGCTCGCGGGAAGTGTTATTACTACAAGTAGGGCGCGTGGGTGCGCGGCCCGCTAAAGCGGACCGCGATTTTTTTACTCATCAAGTAGACCTTCGGATTCTGGTCATCTTTTGCCAAAAAATTTGTTCGAGCACACCCCACCTATCTGCAATAACCTGGCCGTGCTCCTCATTCACAAAAGAAAAAGAAAAAAAAAGAAAAAAAAAAAGAAAAAAAAAAGAAAAAAAGCAAATGTAAAATGAAAAAAAAGAAAAAGAAAAAAAGCCCTATGAACCTATCAAAATCAATGTCTTGCATAGTTCCCAACTTCTAGTCCCTTCAATATTCCCCATACATTTTGTATGTAAAAAAAAAAATCCGCCATCTTGAATTTTTTTCCTACTCACCAGGTAGACCTCCGGGTTGTGATCACCTTTTGTCGAGAAACCGCTCCTCCATCTTTTATAGTCTCCGAGAGAGAGACGGACAAAATTTGCCGCCATTTTTTTTCCGCCATTTTGGAATTTTTTTTCAACTCACTGGCAACTGCTCGAGGTTTCGAATGACATTTGGTCGAGCACCCTCCACCTATCTTGTATACCCTGGCCGTGCCTCTCGCCCGTCTCCGAACTCCTCACTCACCAGCTCTCGCCACCTTTCTCCGAGTCACTTTCTTTGAGCTCTATACGACACCATGGGTGAAAAAAATTTTTTTCATACAAAATTTTACAGGAGAGGGGTCGGAAATTTGAGACGTCACAGCTCGGCCGCCATCTTGTTTTTTTAATTTTTTTCACTTTTTCTGTTAATCGTTTACTAATTTCTACAATAATCCAAAATTTCAAAGAAATCGGTTGGAAAACAAAAGAGTTGCAAGATTCACGTCGGCCGCCATCTTGTTTTTCCGAAATGTCATAATTTTCCCCAACTCGAATCCCCCACCTGGACATATCTCCCCTACATCATTATATCGATTTCCGTCTCCTTCTAGGAGAACAACCCTGTCAATGAGTGAGTGAGTGAGTGAGTGAGTGTGTCAGTGGTAATCGAGCTATATATATTATAATATAACTAGCGTTTGCTCGGTGCGCGAGCTGCTAAAGCAGCTCGCGGGAAGTGTTTTACTAAAAGTAAGGCGCGTGGGTGCGCGGCCCGCTAAAGCGGACCGCGATTGTTCGGCTTTATTTATTTCGCTCGGTGCGCGAGCTGCTAAAGCAGCTCGCGGGAAGTGTTATTGCTACAAGTAGGGCGCGTGGGTGCGCGGCCCGCTAAAGCGGACCGCGATTGTTCGGCCTTATTTATTTCGCTCGGTGCGCGAGCTGCTAAAGCAGCTCGCGGGAAGTATTATTACTACAAGTAGGGCGCGTGGGTGCGCGACCCGCTAAAGCGGACCGCGATTGTTCGGCTTTATTTATTTCGCTCGGTGCGCGAGCTGCTAAAGCAGCTCGCGGGAAATGTTATTACTACAAGTAGGGCGCGTGGGTGCGCGGCCCGCTAAAGCGGACCGCGATTTTTTTACTCATCAAGTAGCCCTTCGGATTCTGGTCATCTTTTGGCAAAAAATTTGTTGTTCGAGCACACCCCACCTATCTGCAATAACCTGGCCGTGCTCCTCATTCACAAAAGAAAAAGAAAAAAAATACAAATGTAAAATGAAAAAAAAGAAAAAAAAAAGCCCTATGAACCTATCAAAATCAATGTTTTGCATAGTTCCCAACTTCTAGTCCCTTCAATATTCCCCATATATTTTGTATGGGGGGAAAAAAAAATCCGCCATCTTGAATTTTTTTCCTACTCAACAGGTAGACCTCCGGGTTGTGATCATCTTTTGTCGAGAAACCGCTCCTCCATCTTTTATAGTCTCCGAGAGAGAGACGGACAAAATTTGCCGCCATTTTTTTTTCCGCCATTTTGGAATTTTTTTTCAACTCACTGGCAACTGCTCGAGGTTTCAAATGACATTTGGTCGAGCACCCTCCACCTATCTTCTATACCCTGGCCGTGCCCCTCGCCCGTCTCCGAACTCCTCACTTATCAGCTCTCTCCACCTTTCTCCGAGTCACATTCTTTGAGGTCTATACGACACTATGGGTGAAAAAAATTTTTTTCATACAAAATTTTACAGGAGAGGGGTGGAAATTTGAGACGTCACAGCTCGGCCGCCATCTTGTTTTTTTAATTTTTTTCACTTTTTCTGTTAATCGTTTACTAATTTCTACAATAATCCAAAATTTCAAAGAAATCGGTTGGAAAACAAAAGAGTTGCGAGATTCACGTCGGCCGCCATCTTGTTTTTCCGAAATGTCATAATTTTCCCCAACTCGAATCCCCCACCCGAACATATCTCCCGAACATCATTGTATCGATTTCCGTCTCCATCTAGGAGAACAATTATGTCAATGAGTGAGTCAGTGAGTCAGTGGTAATCGAGCTATATATATTATAACTAGCATTTGCTCGGTGCGCGAGCTGCTAAAGCAGCTCGCGGGAAGTGTTTTACTAAAAGTAAGGCGCGTGGGTGCGCGGCCCGCTAAAGCGGACCGCGATTGTTCGGCTTTATTTATTTCGCTCGGTGCGCGAGCTGCTAAAGCAGCTCGCGGGAAGTGTTATTACTACAAGTAGGGCGCGTGGGTGCGCGGCCCGCTAAAGCGGACCGCGATTTTTTTACTCATCAAGTAGACCTTCGGATTCTGGTCATCTTTTGCCAAAAAATTTGTTCGAGCACACCTCACCTGTCTGCAATAACCTGGCCGTGCTCCTCATTCACAAAAGAAAAAGAAAAGAAAAGAAAAAAAAAGAAAAAAAGCAAATGTAAAATGAAAAAAAAGAAAAAGAAAAAAAGCCCTATGAACCTATCAAAATCAATGTCTTGCATAGTTCCCAACTTCTAGTCCCTTCAATATTCCCCATACATTTTGTAGGGGGGGAAAAAAAAATCCGCCATCTTGAATTTTTTTCCTACTCACCAGGTAGACCTCCGGGTTGTGATCATCTTTTGTCGAGAAACCGCTCCTCCATCTTTTATAGTCTCCGAGAGAGAGACGGACAAAATTTGCCGCCATTTTTTTTCCGCCATTTTGGAATTTTTTTTCAACTCACTGGCAACTGCTCCAGGTTTCGAATGACATTTGGTCGAGCACCCTCCACCTATCTTCTATACCCTGGCCGTGCCCCTCGTCCGTCTCCGAACTCCTCACTCATCAGCTCTCTCCACCTTTCGCCGAGTCACATTCTTTGAGCTCTATACGACACCATGGGTGAAAAAAATTTTTTTCATACAAAATTTTACAGGAGAGGGGTGGAAATTTGAGACGTCACAGCTCGGCCGCCATCTTGTTTTTTTAATTTTTTTCACTTTTTCTGTTAATCGTTTACTAATTTCTACAATAATCCAAAATTTCAAAGAAATCGGTTGGAAAACAAAAGAGTTGCAAGATTCACGTCGGCCGCCATCTTGTTTTTCCGAAATGTCATAATTTTTCCCCACTCGAATCCCCCACCCGAACATATCTCCCGAACATCAATATATCGATTTCCGTCTCCTTCTAGGAGAACAATTATGTCAATGAGTCAGTGAATCAGTGAATCAGTGAGTGGTAATCGAGCTATATATATTATAATAACTAGCATTTGCTCGGTGCGCGAGCTGCTAAAGCAGCTCGCGGGAAGTGTTTTACTAAAAGTAAGGCGCGTGGGTGCGCGGCCCGCTAAAGCGGACCGCGATTGTTCGGCTTTATTTATTTCGCTCGTTGCGCGAGCTGCTAAAGCAGCTCGCGGGAAGTGTTATTAATAAAAGTAAGGCGCGTGGGTGCGCGGCCCGCTAAAGCGGACCGCGATTGTTCGGCTTTATTTATTTCGCTCGGTGCGCGAGCTGCTAAAGCAGCTCGCGGGAAGTGTTATTGCTACAAGTAGGGCGCGTGGGTGCGCGGCCCGCTAAAGCGGACCGCGATTGTTCGGCTTTATTTATTTCGCTCGGTGCGCGAGCTGCTAAAGCAGCTCGCGGGAAGTGTTATTACTACAAGTAGGGCGCGTGGGTGCGCGGCCCGCTAAAGCGAACCGCGATTTTTTTACTCATCAAGTAGACCTTCGGATTCTGGTCATCTTTTGCCAAAAAATTTGTTCGAGCACACCCCACCTATCTGCAATAACCTGGCGGTGCTCCTCATTCACAAAAGAAAAAGAAAAAAAAGAAAAAAAAAAAAAGAAAAAAAGAAAAAAAGCAAATGTAAAATGAAAAAAAAGAAAGAGAAAAAAAGCCCTATGAACCTATCAAAATCAATGTCTTGCATAGTTCCCAACTTCTAGTCCCTTCAATATTCCCCATACATTTTGTATGGGAAAAAAAAGTTCCGCCATCTTGAATTTTTTTCCTACTCACCAGGTAGACCTCCGGGTTTTGATCATCTTTTGTCGAGAAACCGCTCCTCCATCTTTTATCGTCTCCGAGAGAGAGACGGACAAAATTTGCCGCCATTTTTATTCCGCCATATTGGAATTTTTTTTCAACTCACTGGCAACTGCTCGAGGTTTTGAATGACATTTGGTCGAGCACCCTCCACCTATCTTCTATACCCTGGCCGTGCCCCTCGCCCGTCTCCGAACTCCTCACTCATCAGCTCTCTCCACCTTTTTCCGAGTCACATTCTTTGAGCTCTATACGACACCATGGGTGAAAAAAATTTTTTTCATACAAAATTTTACAGGAGAGGGGTCGGAAATTTGAGACGTCACAGCTCGGCCGCCATCTTGTTTTTTAATTTTTTTCACTTTTTCTGTTAATCGTTTACTAATTCCTACAATAATCCAAAATTTCAAAGAAATCGGTTGGAAAACAAAAGAGTTGCAAGATTCACGTCGGCCGCCATCTTGTTTTTCCGAAATGTCATAATTTTCCCCAACTCGAATCCCCCACCCCAACATATCTCCCCTACATCATTATATCGATTTCCGTCTCCTTCTAGGAGAACAACCCTGTCAATGAGTCAGTCAGTGAATCAGTCAGTCAGTGGTAATCGAGCTATATATATTATAACTAGTATTTCGCTCGGTGCGCGAGCTGCTAAAGCAGCTCGCGGGAAGTGTTATTACTACAAGTAGGGCGCGTGGGTGCGCGGCCCGCTAAAGCGGACCGCGATTGTTCGGCTTTATTTATTTCGCTCGGTGCGCGAGCTGCTAAAGCAGCTCGCGGGAAGTGTTATTACTACAAGTAGGGCGCGTGGGTGCGCGGCCCGCTAAAGCGGACCGCGATTTTTTTACTCATCAAGTAGCCCTTCGGATTCTGGTCATCTTTTGCCAATAAATTTGTTCGAGCACACCCCACCTATCTGCAATAACCTGGCCGTGCTCCTCATTCACAAAAGAAAAAGAAAAAAAAAGAAAAAAAGGAAAAAAACAAAAAAAAAACAAATGTAAAATGAAAAAAAAGAAAAAGAAAAAAAGCCCTATGAACCTATCAAAATCAATGTCTTGCATAGTTCCCAACTTCTAGTCCCTTCAATATTCCCCATACATTTAGTATGGAAAAAAAAAATCCGCCATCTTGAATTTTTTTCCTACTCACCAGGTAGACCTCCGGGTTTTGATCATCTTTTGTCGAGAAACCGCTCCTCCATCTTTTATAGTCTCCGAGAGAGAGATGGACAAAATTTGCCGCCATTTTTTTTCCGCCATTTTGGAATTTTTTTTCAACTCACTGGCAACTGCTCGAGGTTTCGAATGACATTTGGTCGAGCACCCTCCACCTATCTTCTATACCCTGGCCGTGCCCCTTGCCCGTCTCCGAACTCCTCACTCATCAGCTCTCTCCACCTTTCTCCGAGTCACATTCTTTGAGCTCTATACGACACCATGGGTGAAAAAAATTTTTTTCATACAAAAATTTTACAGGAGAGGGGTCGGAAATTTGAGACGTCATAGCTCAGCTGCCATCTTGTTTTTTTAATTTTTTTCACTTTTTCTGTTAATCGTTTACTAATTTCTACGATAATCCAAAATTTCAAAGAAATCGGTTGGAAAACAAAAGAGTTGCAAGAATCACGTCGGCCGCCATCTTGTTTTTCCGAAATGTCATAATTTTTCCCCACTGGAATCCCCCACCCGGACATATCTCCCCTACATCATTGTATCGTTTTCCGTCTCTTTCTAGGAGAACAATTATGTCAATCAGTGAGTCAGTGGTAATCGAGCTATATATATTATAACTAGTATTTCGCTCGGTGCGCGAGCTGCTAAAGCAGCTCGCGGGAAGTGTTTTTACTAAAAGTAAGGCGCGTGGGTGCGCGGCCCGCTAAAGCGGACCGCGATTTTTTTGCTCATCAAGTAGACCTTCGGATTCTGGTCACCTTTTGCCAAAAAATTTGTTCGAGCACACCCCACCTATCTGCAATAACCTGGCCGTGCTCCTCATTTACAAAAGAAAAAGAAAAAAAAAGAAAAAAAAGAAAAAAGAAAAAAAAGGAAATGAAAAATGAAAAAAAAAGGAAAAGAAAAAAAGCCCTATGAACCTATCAAAATCAATGTCTTGCATAGTTCCCAACTTCTAGTCCCTTCAATATTCCCCATACATTTTGTATGGGGAAAAAAAAAATCCGGCATCTTGAATTTTTTTCCCACTCACCAGGTAGACCTCCGGGTTTTGATCATCTTTTGTAGAGAAACAGCTCCTCCATCTTTTATAGTCTCCGAGAGAGAGACGGACAAAATTTGCCGCCATTTTTTTCCGCCATTTTGGAACTTTTTTCAACTCACTGGCAACTGCTCGAGGTTTCGAAAGACATTGGATCGAGCACCCTCCACCTATCTTCTATACCCTGGCCGTGCCCCTCGCCCGTCTCCGAACTCCTCACTCATCAGCTCTCTCCACCTTTCTTCCAGACACATTCTTTGAGCTCTATACGACACCATGGGTGAAAAAAATTTTTTTCATACAAAATTTTACAGGAGAGGGGTCGGAAATTTGAGACGTCACAGCTCGGCCGCCATCTTGTTTTTTAATTTTTTTCACTTTTTCTGTTAATCGTTTACTAATTTCTACAATAATCCAAAATTTCAAAGAAATCGGTTGGAAAACAAAAGAGTTGCAAGATTCACGTCGGCCGCCATCTTGTTTTTCCGAAATGTCATAATTTTCCCCAACTCGAATCCCCCCCCCCCCCCCCCCCCAAACACATCTCCCGAACATCATTATATCGATTTCTTCCCAACTTCTAGTCCCTTCAATATTCCCCATACATTTTGTATGGGGAAAAAAAAATCCGCCATCTTGAATTTTTTTCCCACTCACCAGGTAGACCTCCGGGTTGTGATCATCTTTTGTCGAGAAACCGCTCCTCCATCTTTTATAGTCTCTGAGAGAGAGACGGACAAAATTTGCCGCCATTTTTTTTCCGCCATTTTGGAATTTTTTTTCAACTCACTGGCAACTGCTCGAGGTTTCGAATGACATTTGGTCGAGCACCCTCCACCTATCTTCTATACCCTGGCCGTGCCCCTCGCCCGTCTCCGAACTCCTCACTCATCAGCTCTCTCCACCTTTCTCCGAGTCACATTCTTTGAGCTCTATACGACACCGTGGGTGAAAAAAAATTTTTTCATACAAAATTTTACAGGAGAGGGTCGGAAATTTGAGACGTCACAGCTCGGCCGCCATCTTGATTTTTAAATTTTTTTCACTTTTTCTGTTAATCGTTTACTAATTTCTACAATAATCCAAAATTTCAAAGAAATCGGTTGGAAAACAAAAGAGTTGCAAGATTCACGTCGGCCGCCATCTTGTTTTTCCGAAATGTCATAATTTTTCCCCACTCGAATCCCCCACCCGAACATATCTCCCGAACATCATTATATCGATTTCCGTCTCCTTCTAGGAGAACAATTATGTCAATGAGTGAGTCAGTGAGTCAGTGGTAATCGAGCTATATATATTATAATAACTAGCGTTTGCTCGGTGCGCGAGCTGCTAAAGCAGCTCGCGGGAAGTGTTTTACTAAAAGTAAGGCGCGTGGGTGCGCGGCCCGCTAAAGCGGACCGCGATTGTTCGGCTTTATTTACTTCGCTCGGTGCGCGAGCTGCCAAAGCAGCTCGCGGGAAGTGTTATTGCTACAAGTAGGGCGCGTGGGTGCGCGGCCCGCTAAAGCGGACCGCGATTGTTCGGCTTTATTTATTTCGCTCGGTGCGCGAGCTGCTAAAGCAGCTCGCGGGAAGTGTTATTACTACAAGTAGGGCGCGTGGGTGCGCGGCCCGCTAAAGCGGACCGCGATTGTTCGGCTTTATTTATTTCGCTCGGTGCGAAGTGTTATTACTACAAGTAGGGCGCGTGGGTGCGCGGCCCGCTAAAGCGGACCGCGATTTTTTTACTCATCAAGTAGACCTTCGGATTCTGGTCATCTTTTGCCAAAAAATTTGTTCGAGCACACCCCACCTATCTGCAATAACCTGGCCGTGCTCCTCATTCACAAATGAAAAAGAAAAAAAAAGAAAAAAAAGCAAATGTAAAATGAAAAAAAAGAAAAAGAAAAAAGCCCTATGAACCTATCAAAATCAATGTCTTGCATAGTTCCCAACTTCTAGTCCCTTCAATATTCCCCATACATTTTGTATGTAAAAAAAAAAATCCGCCATCTTGAATTTTTTTCCTACTCACCAGGTAGACCTCCGGGTTGTGATCACCTTTTGTCGAGAAACCGCTCCTCCATCTTTTATAGTCTCCGAGAGAGAGACGGACACAATTTGCCGCCCGCTAAAGCGGACCGCAATTTTTTTACTCATCAAGTAGACCTTCGGATTCTGGTCATCTTTTGCCAAAAAATTTGTTGGAGCACACCCCACCTATCTGCAATAACCTGGCCGTGCTCCTCATTCACAAAAGAAAAAGAAAAAAAAAGAAAAAAAAAAAAGAAAAAAAAAACAAAAAAAAACAAATGTAAAATGAAAAAAAGAAAAAGAAAAAAAGCCCTATGAACCTATCAAAATCAATGTCTTGCATAGTTCCCAACTTCTAGTCCCTTCAATATTCCCCATACATTTTGTATGGGGAAAAAAATCCGGCATCTTGAATTTTTTTCCCACTCACCAGGTAGACCTCCGGGTTTTGATCATCTTTTGTCGAGAAACCGCTCCTCCATCTTTTATAGTCTCCGAGAGAGAGACGGATAAAATTTGCCGCCATTTTTTTTTCCGCCATTTTGGAACTTTTTTTCAACTCACTGGCAACTGCTCGAGGTTTTGAAAGACATTTGATCGAGCACCCTCCACCTATCTTCTATACCCTGGCCGTGCCCCTCGCCCGTCTTCGAACTCCTCACTCATCAGCTCTCTCCACCTTTCTCCGAGTCACATTCTTTGAGCTCTATACGACACCATGGGTGAAAAAAAATTTTTTCATACAAAATTTTACAGGAGAGGGGTCGGAAATTTGAGACGTCACAGCTCGGCCGCCATCTTGTTTTTTTAATTTTTTTCACTTTTTCTGTTAATCGTTTACTAATTTCTACAATAATCCAAAATTTCAAAGAAATCGGTTGGAAAACAAAAGAGTTGCAAGATTCACGTCGGCCGCCATCTTGTTTTTCCAAAATGTCATAATTTTCCCCAACTCGAATCCCCCCCCCAAACACATCTCCCGAACATCATTATATCGATATCTTCCCAACTTCTAGTCCCTTCAATATTCCCCATACATTTTGTATGGAAAAAAAAAATCCGCCATCTTGAATTTTTTTCCTACTCACCAGGTAGACCTCCGGGTTTTGATCATCTTTTGTCGAGAAACCGCTCCTCCATCTTTTATAGTCTCCGAGAGAGAGACGGACAAAATTTGCCGCCATTTTTTTTCCGCCATTTTGGAATTTTTTTTCAACTCACTGGCAACTGCTCGAGGTTTCGAATGACATTTGGTCGAGCACCCTCCACCTATCTTCTATACCCTGGCCGTGCCCCTCGCCCGTCTCCGAACTCCTCATTCATCAGCTCTCTCCACCTTTCTCCGAGTCACATTCTTTGAGCTCTATACGACACCATGGGTGAAAAAAATTTTTTTCATACAAAATTTTACAGGAGAGGGGTCGGAAATTTGAGACGTCACAGCTCGGCCGCCATCTTGTTTTTTTAATTTTTTTCACTTTTTCTGTTAATCGTTTACTAATTTCTACAATAATCCAAAATTTCAAAGAAATCGGTCGGAAAACAAAAGAGATGCAAGATTCACGTCGGCCGCCATCTTGTTTTTCCGAAATGTCATAATTTTCCCCAACTCGAATCCCCCTTCCAAACACATCTCCCGAACATCATTATATCGATTTCCGTCTCCTTCTAGGAGAACAACCCTGTCAATCAGTGAGTGAGTCAGTGAGTGTGTCAGTGGTAATCGAGCTATATATATTATAACTAGCGTTTGCTCGGTGCGCGAGCTGCTAAAGCAGCTCGCGGGAAGTGTTATTACTAAGAGTAAGGCGCGTGGGTGCGCGGCCAGCTAAAGCGGACCGCGATTGTTCAGCTTTATTTATTTCGCTCGGTGCGCGAGCTGCTAAAGCAGCTCGCGGGAAGTGTTATTGCTACAAGTAGGGCGCGTGGGTGCGCGGCCCGCTAAAGCGGACCGCGATTGTTCGGCTTTATTTATTGCGCTCGGTGCGCGAGCTGCTAAAGCAGCTCGCGGGAAGTGTTATTACTACAAGTAGGGCGCGTGGGTGCGCGGCCCGCTAAAGCGGACCGCGATTTTTTACTCATCAAGTAGTTCTTCGGATTCTGGTCATCTTTTGCCAAAAAATTTGTTCGAGCACACCCCACCTATCTGCAATAACCTGGCCGTGCTCCTCATTCACAAAAGAAAAAGAAAAAAAAAAGAAAAAAAAAGAAAAAAAGAAAAAAAAAGAAAAAAAGCAAATGTAAAATGAAAAAAAAAGAAAAAGAAAAAAAGCCCTATGAACCTATCAAAATCAATGTCTTGCATAGTTCCCAACTTCTAGTCCCTTCAATATTCCCCATACATTTTGTATGGAAAAAAAATCCGCCATCTTGAATTTTTTTCCTACTCACCAGGTAGACCTCCGGGTTTTGATCATCTTTTGTCGAGAAACCGCTCCTCCATCTTTTATAGTCTCCGAGAGAGAGACGGACAAAATTTGCCGCCATTTTTTTTCCGCCATTTTGGAATTTTTTTTCAACTCACTGGCAACTGCTCGAGGTTTCGAATGACATTTGGTCGAGCACCCTACACCTATCTTCTATACCCTGGCCGTGCCCCTCGCCCGTCTCCGAACTCCTCACTCATCAGCTCTCTCCACCTTTCTCCGAGTCACATTCTTTGAGGTCTATACGACACCATGGGTGAAAAAAATTTTTTTCATACAAAATTTTACAGGAGAGGGGTCGGAAATTTGAGACGTCACAGCTCGGCCGCCATCTTGTTTTTTTAATTTTTTTCACTTTTTCTGTTAATCGTTTACTAATTTCTACAATAATCCAAAATTTCAAAGAAATCGGTTGGAAAACAAAAGAGTTACAAGATTCACGTCGGCCGCCATCTTGTTTTTCCGAAATGTCATAATTTTCCCCAACTCGAATCCCCCCCCCAAACACATCTCCCCTACATCATTGTATCGTTTTCCGTCTCCTTCTAGGAGAACAATCGTGTCAATCAGTCAGTGAATCAGTCAGTCAGTGGTAATCGAGCTATATATATTATAACTAGCGTTTGCTCGGTGCGCGAGCTGCTAAAGCAGCTCGCGGGAAGTGTTATTACTAAAAGTAAGGCGCGTGGGTGCGCGGCCCGCTAAAGCGGACCGCGATTGTTCGGCTTTATTTATTTCGCTCGGTGCGCGAGCTGCTAAAGCAGCTCGCGGGAAGTGTTATTACTACAAGTAGGGCGCGTGGGTGCGCGGCCCGCTAAAGCGGACCGCGATTTTTTTACTCATCAAGTAGACCTTCGTATTCTGGTCATCTTTTGCCAAAAAATTTGTTCGAGCACACCCCACCTATCTGCAATAACGTGGCCGTGCTCCTCATTCACAAAAGAAAAAGAAAAAAAAAGAAAAAAAAAAGAAAAAAAAGAAAAAAAGCAAATGTAAAATGAAAAAAAAGAAAAAGAAAAAAGCCCTATGAACCTATCAAAATCAATGTCTTGCATAGTTCCCAACTTCTAGTCCCTTCAATATTCCCCATACATTTTGTATCGAAAAAAAAATCCGCCATCTTGAATTTTTTTCCTACTCACCAGGTAGACCTCCGGGTTTTGATCATCTTTTGTCGAGAAACCGCTCCTCCATCTTTTATAGTCTCCGAGAGAGAGACGGACAAAATTTGCCGCCATTTTTTTTCCGCCATTTTGGAATTTTTTTTCAACTCACTGGCAACTGCTCGAGGTTTCGAATGACATTTGGTCGAGCACCTTCCACCTATCTTCTATACCCTGGCCGTGCCCCTTGCCCGTCTCCGAACTCCTCACTCATCAGCTCTCGCCACCTCTCTCCGAGTCACATTCTTTGAGCACTATACGATATCATGGGTGAAAAAAATTTTTTTCATACAAAATTTTACAGGAGAGGGGTCGGAAATTTGAGACGTCACAGCTCGGCCGCCATCTTGTTTTTTTAATTTTTTTCACTTTTTCTGTTAATCGTTTACTAATTTCTACAATAATCCAAAATTTCAAAGAAATCGGTTGGAAAACAAAAGAGTTGCAAGATTCACGTCGGCCGCCATCTTGTTTTTCCGAAATGTCATAATTTTCCCCAACTCGAATCCCCCACCTGGACATATCTCCCCTACATCATTATATCGATATCCGTCTCCTTCTAGGAGAACAACCCTGTCAATGAGTGAATCAGTCAGAGAGTGAATCAGTGGTAATCGAGCTATATATATTATAACTAGCGTTTGCTCGGTGCGCGAGCTGCTAAAGCAGCTCGCGGGAAGTGTTTTACTAAAAGTAAGGCGCGTGGGTGCGCGGCCCGCTAAAGCGGACCGCGATTGTTCCGCTTTATTTATTTCGCTCGGTGCGCGAGCTGCTAAAGCAGCTCGCGGGAAGTGTTATTGCTACAAGTAGGGCGCGTGGGTGCGCGGCCCGCTAAAGCGGACCGCGATTGTTCGGCTTTATTTATTTCGCTCGGTGCGCGAGCTGCTAAAGCAGCTCGCGGGAAGTGTTATTACTACAAGTAGGGCGCGTGGGTGCGCGGCCCGCTAAAGCGGACCGCGATTTTTTTACTCATCAAGTAGACCTTCGGATTCTGGTCATCTTTTGCCAAAAAATTTGTTCGAGCACACCCCACCTATCTGCAATAACCTGGCCGTGCTCCTCATTCACAAAAGAAAAAGAAAAAAAAAGAAAAAAGCAAATGTAAAATGAAAAAAAAGAAAAAGAAAAAAAGCCCTATGAACCTCTCAAAATCAATGTCTTGCATAGTTCCCAACTTCTAGTCCCTTCAATATTCCCCATACATTTTGTATGGGGGGAAAAAAAATCCGCCATCTTGAATTTTTTTCCTACTCACCAGGTAGACCTCCGGGTTTTGATCATCTTTTGTCGAGAAACCGCTCCTCCATCTTTTATAGTCTCCGAGAGAGAGACGGACAAAATTTGCCGCCATTTTTTTTCCGCCATTTTGGAATTTTTTTTCAACTCACTGGCAACTGCTCGAGGTTTCGAATGACATTTGGTCGAGTACCCTCCACCTATCTTCTATACCCTGGCCGTGCCCCTCGCCCGTCTCCGAACTCCTCACTCATCAGCTCTCTCCACCTTTCTCCGAGTCACATTCTTTGAGCTCTATAAGACTCCATGGGTGAAAAAAATTTTTTTCATACAAAATTTTACAGGAGAGGGGTGTAAATTTGAGACGTCACAGCTCGGCCGCCATCTTGTTTTTTTAATTTTTTTCACTTTTTCTGTTAATCGTTTACTAATTTCTACAATAATCCAAAATTTCAATGAAATCGGTTGGAAAACATAAGAGTTGCAAGATTCACGTCGGCCGCCATCTTGTTTTTCCGAAATGTCATAATTTTTCCCCACTCGAATCCCCCACCCGAACATATCTCCCGAACATCATTTTATCGTTTTTTGTCTCTTTCTAGGAGAACAATTATGTCAATGAGTCAGTGAATCAGTGAGTGGTAATCGAGCTATATATATTACTAGCGTTTGCTCGGTGCGCGAGCTGCTAAAGCAGCTCGCGGGAAGTGTTATTGCTCCAAGTAGGGCGCGTGGGTGCGCGGCCCGCTAAAGCGGACCGCGAATGTTCGGCTTTATTTATTTCGCTCGGTGCGCGAGCTGCTAAAGCAGCTCGCGGGAAGTGTTATTACTACAAGTAGGGCGCGTGGGTGCGCGGCCCGCTAAAGCGGACCGCGATTTTTTTACTCATCAAGTAGCCCTTCGGATTCTGGTCATCTTTTGCCAAAAAATTTGTTCGAGCACACCCCACCTATCTGCAATAACCTGGCCGTGCTCCTCATTCACAAAAGAAAAAGAAAAAAAAATGAAAAAAAAGAAAAAAAAAAAATGAAAAATGAAAAAAAAAGAAAAAGAAAAAAAGCCCTATGAACCTATCAAAATCAATGTCTTGCATAGTTCCCAACTTCTAGTCCCTTCAATATTCCCCATACATTTTGTATGTAAAAAAAAAAATCCGCCATCTTGAATTTTTTTCCTACTCACCAGGTAGACCTCCGGGTTGTGATCACCTTTTGTCGAGAAACCGCTCCTCCATCTTTTATAGTCTCCGAGAGAGAGACGGACAAAATTTGCCGCCATTTTTTTTCCGCCATTTTGGAATTTTTTTTCAACTCACTGGCAACTGCTCGAGGTTTCGAATGACATTTGGTCGAGCACCCTCCACCTATCTTCTATACCCTGGCCGTGCCCCTCGCCCGTCTCCGAACTCCTCACTCATCAGCTCTCTCCACCTTTCTCCGAGTCACATTCTTTGAGCTCTATACGACACCATGGGTGAAAAAAATTTTTTTCATACAAAATTTTACAGGAGAGGGGTGGAAATTTGAGACGTCACAGCTCGGCCGCCATCTTGTTTTTTTAATTTTTTTCACTTTTTCTGTTAATCGTTTACTAATTTCTACAATAATCCAAAATTTCAAAGAAATCGGTTGGAAAACAAAAGAGTTGCAAGAATCACTTCGGCCGCCATCTTGTTTTTCTGAAATGTCATAATTTTTCCCCACTCGAATCCCCCACCCGGACATATCTCCCCTACATCATTGTATCGTTTTTTGTCTCTTTCTAGGAGAACAATTATGTCAATCAGTGAGTGAGTCAGTGAGTGGTAATCGAGCTATATATATTATAATAATAACTAGCGTTTGCTCGGTGCGCGAGCTGCTAAAGCAGCTCGCGGGAAGTGTTATTGCTACAAGTAGGACGCGTGGGTGCGCGGCCCGCTAAAGCGGACCGCGATTGTTCGCCTTTATTTATTTCGCTCGGTGCGCGAGCTGCTAAAGCAGCTCGCGGGAAGTGTTATTACTACAAGTAGGGCGCGTGGGTGCGCGGCCCGCTAAAGCGGACCGCGATTTTTTTACTCATCAAGTAGCCCTTCGGATTCTGGTCATCTTTTGCCAAAAAATTTGTTCGAGCACACCCCACCTATCTGCAATAACCTGGCCGTGCTCCTCATTCACAAAAGAAAAAGAAAAAAAAAGAAAAAAAAATGAAAAAAACAAAAAAAAACAAATGTAAAATGAAAAAAAAGAAAAAGAAAAAAAGCCCTATGAACCTATCAAAATCAATGTCTTGCATAGTTCCCAACTTCTAGTCCCTTCAATATTCCCCATACATTTAGTATGGAAAAAAAAAATCCGCCATCTTGAATTTTTTTCCTACTCACCAGGTAGACCTCCGGGTTTTGATCATCTTTTGTCGAGAAACCGCTCCGCCATCTTTTATAGTCTCCGAGAGAGAGACGGACAAAATTTGCCGCCATTTTTTTTCCGCCATTTTGGAATTTTTTTTCGACTCACTGGCAACTGCTCGAGGTTTCGAATGACATTTGGTCGAGCACCCTCCACCTATCTTCTATACCCTGGCCGTGCCCCTCGCCCGTCTCCGAACTCCTCAGTCATCAGCTCTCTCCATATTTTTCCTCCGAATGAATTTTTGTCCTCTATACGAAACAATCGGTGAAAAAAAAATTTTTCATACAAAATTTTTCAGGAGAGGTGATCAATGAGTGAGTCAGTCAATCAGCCCCAGCAGCTATATATATATTAAGTAGCGTTTGCTCGGTGCGCGAGCTGCTAAAGCAGCTCGCGGGAAGTGTTTTACTAAAAGTAAGGCGCGTGGGTGCGCGGCCCGCTAAAGCGGACCGCGATTGTTCGGCTTTATTTATTTCGCTCGGTGCGCGAGCTGCTAAAGCAGCTCGCGGGAAGTGTTATTGCTACAAGTAGGGCGCGTGGGTGCGCGGCCCGCTAAAGCGGACCGCGATTGTTCGGCTTTATTTATTTCGCTCGGTGCGCGAGCTGCTAAAGCAGCTCGCGAGAAGTGTTATTGCTACAAGTAGGGCGCGTGGGTGCGCGGCCCGCTAAAGCGGACCGCGATTGTTCGGCTTTATTTATTTCGCTCGGTGCGCGAGCTGCTAAAGCAGCTCGCGGGAAGTGTTATTGCTACAAGTAGGGCGCGTGGGTGCGCGGCCCGCTAAAGCGGACCGCGATTGTTCGGCTTTATTTATTTCGCTCGGTGCGCGAGCTGCTAAAGCAGCTCGCGAGAAGTGTTATTACTACAAGTAGGGCGCGTGGGTGCGCGGCCCGCTAAAGCGGACCGCGATTTTTTTCTCATCAAGTAGACCTTCGGATTCTGGTCATCTTTTGCCAAAAAATTTGTTCGAGCACACCCCACCTATCTGCAATAACCTGGCCGTGCTCCTCATTCACAAATGAAAAAGAAAAAAAAAGAAAAAAAAGCAAATGTAAAATGAAAAAAAAGAAAAAGAAAAAAGCCCTATGAACCTATCAAAATCAATGTCTTGCATAGTTCCCAACTTCTAGTCCCTTCAATATTCCCCATACATTTTGTATGTAAAAAAAAAAATCCGCCATCTTGAATTTTTTTCCTACTCACCAGGTAGACCTCCGGGTTGTGATCACCTTTTGTCGAGAAACCGCTCCTCCATCTTTTATAGTCTCCGAGAGAGAGACGGACACAATTTGCCGCCATTTTTTTTCCGCCATTTTGGAATTTTTTTTCAACTCACTGGCAACTGCTCAAGGTTTCGAATGACATTTGGTCGAGCACCCTCCACCTGTCTTCTATACCCTGGCCGTGCCTCTCGCCGGTCTCCGAACTCCTCACTCATCAGCTCTCTCCACCTTTCTCCGAGTCACATTCTTTGAGCTCTATACGACACCATGGGTGAAAAAAATTTTTTTCATACAAAATTTTACAGGAGAGGGGTCGGAAATTTGAGACGTCACAGCTCGGCCGCCATCTTGTTTTTTTAATTTTTTTCACTTTTTCTGTTAATCGTTTACTAATTTCTACAATAATCCAAAATTTCAAAGAAATCGGTTGGAAAACAAAAGAGTTGCAAGATTCACGTCGGCCGCCATCTTGTTTTTCCGAAATGTCATAATTTTTCCCCACTCGAATCCCCCACCCGAACATATCTCCCGTACATCATTTTATCGTTTTTTGTCTCTTTCTAGGAGAACAATTATGTCAATGAGTCAGTGAGTGAGTCAGTGGTAATCGAGCTATATATATTATAACTAGCGTTTGCTCGGTGCGCGAGCTGCTAAAGCAGCTCGCGGGAAGTGTTTTACTAAAAGTAAGGCGCGTGGGTGCGCGCTAAAGCGCTAAAGCGGACCGCGATTGTTCGGCTTTATTTATTTTGCTCGGTGCGCGAGCTGCTAAAGCAGCTCGCGGGAAGTGTTATTGCTACAAGTAGGGCGCGTGGGTGCGCGGCCCGCTAAAGCGGACCGCGATTGTTCGGCTTTATTTATTTCGCTCGGTGCGCGAGCTGCTGAAGCAGCTCGCGGGAAGTGTTCTTACTACAAGTAGGGCGCGTGGGTGCGCGGCCCGCTAAAGCGGACCGCGATTTTTTTACTCATCAAGTAGACCTTCGGATTCTGGTCATCTTTTGCCAAAAAATTTGTTCGAGCACACCCCACCTATCTGCAATAACCTGGCCGTGCTCCTCATTCACAAAAGAAAAAGAAAAAAAAGAAAAAAAAAAAAGAAAAAAAGCAAATGTAAAATGAAAAAAAAGAAAAAGAAAAAAAGCCCTATGAACCTATCAAAATCAATGTCTTGCATATTTCCCAACTTCTAGTCCCTTCAATATTCCCCATACATTTTGTATGGAAAAAAAAAATCCGCCATCTTGAATTTTTTTCCTACTCACCAGGTAGACCTCCGGGTTTTGATCATCTTTTGTCGAGAAACCGCTCCTCCATCTTTTATAGTCTCCGAGAGAGAGACGGACAAAATTTGCCGCCATTTTTTTTCCGCCATTTTGGAATTTTTTTTCAACTCACTGGCAACTGCTCGAGGTTTCGAATGACATTTGGTCGAGCACCCTCCACCTATCTTCTATACCCTGGCCGTGCCCCTCGCCCGTCTCCGAACTCCTCACTCATCAGCTCTCTCCACCTTTCTCCGAGTCACATTCTTTGAGCTCTATACGACACAATGGGTGAAAAAAATTTTTTTCATACAAAATTTTACAGGAGAGGGGTCGGAAATTTGAGACGTCACAGCTCGGCCGCCATCTTGTTTTTTTAATTTTTTTCACTTTTTCTGTTAATCGTTTACTAATTTCTACAATAATCCAAAATTTCAAAGAAATCGGTCGGAAAACAAAAGAGATGCAAGATTCACGTCGGCCGCCATCTTGTTTTTCCGAAATGTCATAATTTTCCCCAACTCGAATCCCCCCCCCAAACACATCTCCCGAACATCATTATATCGATTTCCGTCTCCTTCTAGGAGAACAACCCTGTCAATGAGTCAGTGAATCAGTCAGTCAGTGGTAATCGAGCTATATATATATTATAATAACTAGCGTTTGCTCGGTGCGCGAGCTGCTAAAGCAGCTCGCGGGAAGTGTTTTACTAAAAGTAAGGCGCGTGGGTGCGCGGCCCGCTAAAGCGGACCGCGATTGTTCGGCTTTATTTACTTCGCTCGGTGCGCGAGCTGCCAAAGCAGCTCGCGGGAAGTGTTATTGCTACAAGTAGGGCGCGTGGGTGCGCGGCCCGCTAAAGCGGACCGCGATTGTTCGGCTTTATTTATTTCGCTCGGTGCGCGAGCTGCTAAAGCAGCTCGCGGGAAGTGTTATTACTACAAGTAGGGCGCGTGGGTGCGCGGCCCGCTAAAGCGGACCGCGATTTTTTTACTCATCAAGTAGACCTTCGGATTCTGGTCATCTTTTGCCAAAAAATTTGTTCGAGCACACCCCACCTATCTGCAATAACCTGGCCGTGCTCCTCATTCACAAATGAAAAAGAAAAAAAAAGAAAAAAAAGCAAATGTAAAATGAAAAAAAAGAAAAAGAAAAAAGCCCTATGAACCTATCAAAATCAATGTCTTGCATAGTTCCCAACTTCTAGTCCCTTCAATATTCCCCATACATTTTGTATGTAAAAAAAAAATCCGCCATCTTGAATTTTTTTCCTACTCACCAGGTAGACCTCCGGGTTGTGATCACCTTTTGTCGAGAAACCGCTCCTCCATCTTTTATAGTCTCCGAGAGAGAGACGGACACAATTTGCCGCCATTTTTTTTCCGCCATTTTGGAATTTTTTTTCAACTCACTGGCAACTGCTCAAGGTTTCGAATGACATTTGGTCGAGCACCCTCCACCTGTCTTCTATACCCTGGCCGTGCCTCTCGCCCGTCTCCGAACTCCTCACTCATCAGCTCTCTCCACCTTTCTCCGAGTCACATTCTTTGAGCTCTATACGACACCATGGGTGAAAAAAATTTTTTTCATACAAAATTTTACAGGAGAGGGGTCGGAAATTTGAGACGTCACAGCTCGGCCGCCATCTTGTTTTTTTAATTTTTTTCACTTTTTCTGTTAATCGTTTACTAATTTCTACAATAATCCAAAATTTCAAAGAAATCGGTTGGAAAACAAAAGAGTTGCAAGATTCACGTCGGCCGCCATATTGTTTTTCCGAAATGTCATAATTTTTCCCCACTCGAATCCCCCACCCGAACATATCTCCCGTACATCATTTTATCGTTTTTTGTCTCTTTCTAGGAGAACAATTATGTCAATGAGTCAGTGAGTGAGTCAGTGGTAATCGAGCTATATATATTATAACTAGCGTTTGCTCGGTGCGCGAGCTGCTAAAGCAGCTCGCGGTAAGTGTTTTACTAAAAGTAAGGCGCGTGGGTGCGTGGGTGGGTGGGTGTTCGGCTTTATTTATTTCGCTCGGTGCGCGAGCTGCTAAAGCAGCTCGCGGGAAGTGTTGTTACTACAAGTAGGGCGCGTGGGTGCGCGGCCCGCTAAAGCGGACCGCGATTGTTCGGCTTTATTTATTTCGCTCGGTGCGCGAGCTGCTAAAGCAGCTCGCGGGAAGTGTTATTACTACAAGTAGGGCGCGTGGGTGCGCGGCCCGCTAAAGCGGACCGCGATTTTTTTACTCATCAAGTAGCCCTTCGGATTCTGGTCATCTTTTGCCAAAAAATTTGTTCGAGCACACCCCACCTATCTGCAATAACCTGGCCGTGCTCCTCATTCACAAAAGAAAAAGAAAAAAAAGAAAAAAAAAAGAAAAAAAACAAAAAAAAAACAAATGTAAAATGAAAAAAAAAGAAAAAGAAAAAAAGCCCTATGAACCTATCAAAACCAATGTCTTGCATAGTTCCCAACTTCTAGTCCCTTCAATATTCCCCATACATTTAGTATGGAAAAAAAAATCCGCCATCTTGAATTTTTTTCCTACTCACCAGGTAGACCTCCGGGTTTTGATCATCTTTTGTCGAGAAACCGCTCCTCCATCTTTTATAGTCTCCGAGAGAGAGACGGACAAAATTTGCCGCCATTTTTTTTCCGCCATTTTGGAATTTTTTTTCAACTCACTGGCAACTGCTCGAGGTTTCGAATGACATTTGGTCGAGCACCCTCCACCTATCTACTATACCCTGGCCGTGCCCCTCGCCCGTCTCCGAACTCCTCACTCATCATCTCTCGCCACCTTTCTCCGAGTCACATTCTTCGAGCTCTATACGACACCATGGGTGAAAAAAATTTTTTTCATACAAAATTGTACAGGAGAGGGGTCGGAAATTTGAGACGTCACAGCTCGGCCGCCATCTTGTTTTTTTAATTTTTTCTGTTTTTCGTTTACTAATTTCTACAATAATCCAAAATTTCAAAGAAATCGGTTGGAAAACAAAAGAGTTGCAAGATTCACGTCGGCCGCCATCTTGTTTTTCCGAAATGTCATAATTTTCCCCAACTCGAATCCCCCACCTGGACATATCTCCCCTACATCATTATATCGATTTCCGTCTCCTTCTAGGAGAACAACCCTGTCAATGAGTGAGTGAGTGAGTGAGTGAGTGTGTCAGTCAGTGGTAATCGAGCTATATATATTATAACTAGCATTTGCTCGGTGCGCGAGCTGCTAAAGCAGCTCGCGGGAAGTGTTTTACTAAAAGTAAGGCGCGTGGGTGCGCGGCCCGCTAAAGCGGACCGCGATTGTTCGGCTTTATTTATTTCGCTCGGTGCGCGAGCTGCTAAAGCAGCTCGCGGGAAGTGTTATTACTACAAGTAGGGCGCGTGGGTGCGCGGCCCGCTAAAGCGGACCGCGATTTTTTTGCTCATCAAGTAGCCCTTCGGATTCTGGTCATCTTTTGCCAAAAAAATTGTTCGAGCACACCCCACCTATCTGCAATAACCTGGCCGTGCTCCTCATTCACAAAAGAAAAAGAAAAAAAAGAAAAAAAAAAAGAAAAAAAACAAAAAAAAAACAAATGTAAAATGAAAAAAAAGAAAAAGAAAAAAAGCCCTATGAACCTATCAAAACCAATGTCTTGCATAGTTCCCAACTTCTAGTCCCTTCAATATTCCCCATACATTTAGTATGGAAAAAAAAAATCCGCCATCTTGAATTTTTTTCCTACTCACCAGGTAGACCTCCGGGTTTTGATCATCTTTTGTCGAGAAACCGCTCCTCCATCTTTTATAGTCTCCGAGAGAGAGACGGACAAAATTTGCCGCCATTTTTTTTCCGCCATTTTGGAATTTTTTTTCAACTCACTGGCAACTGCTCGAGGTTTCGAATGACATTTGGTCGAGCACCCTCCACCTATCTACTATACCCTGGCCGTGCCCCTCGCCCGTCTCCGAACTCCTCACTCATCATCTCTCGCCACCTTTCTCCGAGTCACATTCTTCGAGCTCTATACGACACCATGGGTGAAAAAAATTTTTTTCATACAAAATTGTACAGGAGAGGGGTCTGAAATTTGAGACGTCACAGCTCGGCCGCCATCTTGTTTTTTTAATTTTTTTCACTTTTTCTGTTAATCGTTTACTAATTTCTACAATAATCCAAAATTTCAAAGAAATCGGTTGGAAAACAAAAGAGTTGCAAGATTCACGTCGGCCGCCATCTTGTTTTTCCGAAATGTCATAATTTTCCCCAACTCGAATCCCCCACCTGGACATATCTCCCCTACATCATTATATCGATTTCCGTCTCCTTCTAGGAGAACAACCCTGTCAATGAGTGAGTGAGTGAGTGAGTGAGTGTGTCAGTCAGTGGTAATCGAGCTATATATATTATAACTAGCGTTTGCTCGGTGCGCGAGCTGCTAAAGCAGCTCGCGGGAAGTGTTTTACTAAAAGTAAGGCGCGTGGGTGCGCGGCCCGCTAAAGCGGACCGCGATTGTTCGGCTTTATTTATTTCGCTCGGTGCGCGAGCTGCTAAAGCAGCTCGCGGGAAGTGTTATTACTACAAGTAGTGCGCGGCCCGCTAAAGCGGACCGCGATTGTTCGGCTTTATTTATTTCGCTCGGTGCGCGAGCTGCTAAAGCAGCTCGCGGGAAGTGTTATTACTACAAGTAGGGCGCGTGGGTGCGCGGCCCGTTAAAGCGGACCGCAATTTTTTTACTCATCAAGTAGACCTTCGGATTCTGGTCATCTTTTGCCAAAAAATTTGTTGGAGCACACCCCACCTATCTGCAATAACCTGGCCGTGCTCCTCATTCACAAAAGAAAAAGAAAAAAAAAGAAAAAAAAAAAAGAAAAAAAAACAAAAAAAAACAAATGTAAAATGAAAAAAAGAAAAAGAAAAAAAGCCCTATGAACCTATCAAAATCAATGTCTTGCATAGTTCCCAACTTCTAGTCCCTTCAATATTCCCCATACATTTTGTATGGGGAAAAAAATCCGGCATCTTGAATTTTTTTCCCACTCACCAGGTAGACCTCCGGGTTTTGATCATCTTTTGTCGAGAAACCGCTCCTCCATCTTTTATAGTCTCCGAGAGAGAGACGGATAAAATTTGCCGCCATTTTTTTTCCGCCATTTTGGAACTTTTTTTCAACTCACTGGCAACTGCTCGAGGTTTTGAAAGACATTTGATCGAGCACCCTCCACCTATCTTCTATACCCTGGCCGTGCCCCTCGCCCGTCTTCGAACTCCTCACTCATCAGCTCTCTCCACCTTTCTCCGAGTCACATTCTTTGAGCTCTATACGACACCATGGGTGAAAAAAAATTTTTTCATACAAATTTTTACAGGAGAGGGGTCGGAAATTTGAGACGTCACAGCTCGGCAGCCATCTTGTTTTTTTAATTTTTTTCACTTTTTCTGTTAATCGTTTACTAATTTCTACAATAATCCAAAATTTCAAAGAAATCGGTTGGAAAACAAAAGAGTTGCAAGATTCACGTCGGCCGCCATCTTGTTTTTCCAAAATGTCATAATTTTCCCCAACTCGAATCCCCCCCCCAAACACATCTCCCGAACATCATTATATCGATATCTTCCCAACTTCTAGTCCCTTCAATATTCCCCATACATTTTGTATGGAAAAAAAAAATCCGCCATCTTGAATTTTTTTCCTACTCACCAGGTAGACCTCCGGGTTTTGATCATCTTTTGTCGAGAAACCGCTCCTCCATCTTTTATAGTCTCCGAGAGAGAGACGGACAAAATTTGCCGCCATTTTTTTTCCGCCATTTTGGAATTTTTTTTCAACTCACTGGCAACTGCTCGAGGTTTCGAATGACATTTGGTCGAGCACCCTCCACCTATCTTCTATACCCTGGCCGTGCCCCTCGCCCGTCTCCGAACTCCTCATTCATCAGCTCTCTCCACCTTTCTCCGAGTCACATTCTTTGAGCTCTATACGACACCATGGGTGAAAAAAATTTTTTTCATACAAAATTTTACAGGAGAGGGGTCGGAAATTTGAGACGTCACAGCTCGGCCGCCATCTTGTTTTTTTAATTTTTTTCACTTTTTCTGTTAATCGTTTACTAATTTCTACAATAATCCAAAATTTCAAAGAAATCGGTTGGAAAACAAAAGAGTTGCAAGATTCACGTCGGCCGCCATCTTGTTTTTCCGAAATGTCATAATTTTCCCAAACTCGAATCCCCCCCCCAAACACATCTCCCGAACATCATTATATCGATTTCCGTCTCCTTCTAGGAGAACAACCCTGTCAATCAGTGAGTGAGTGAGTCAGTGAGTGTGTCAGTGGTAATCGAGCTATATATATTATAATTAATAATAACTAGCGTTTGCTCGGTGCGCGAGCTGCTAAAGCAGCTCGCGGGAAGTGTTATTGCTACAAGTAGGACGCGTGGGTGCGCGGCCCGCTAAAGCGGACCGCGATTGTTCGCCTTTATTTATTTCGCTCGGTGCGCGAGCTGCTAAAGCAGCTCGCGGGAAGTGTTATTACTACAAGTAGGGCGCGTGGGTGCGCGGCCCGCTAAAGCGGACCGCGATTTTTTTACTCATCAAGTAGCCCTTCGGATTCTGGTCATCTTTTGCCAAAAAATTTGTTCGAGCACACCCCACCTATCTGCAATAACCTGGCCGTGCTCCTCATTCACAAAAAAAAAAGAAAAAAAAAGAAAAAAAAATGAAAAAAACAAAAAAAAACAAATGTAAAATGAAAAAAAAGAAAAAGAAAAAAAGCCCTATGAACCTATCAAAATCAATGTCTTGCATAGTTCCCAACTTCTAGTCCCTTCAATATTCCCCATACATTTAGTATGGAAAAAAAAAATCCGCCATCTTGAATTTTTTTCCTACTCACCAGGTAGACCTCCGGGTTTTGATCATCTTTTGTCGAGAAACCGCTCCGCCATCTTTTATAGTCTCCGAGAGAGAGACGGACAAAATTTGCCGCCATTTTTTTTCCGCCATTTTGGAATTTTTTTTCGACTCACTGGCAACTGCTCGAGGTTTCGAATGACATTTGGTCGAGCACCCTCCACCTATCTTCTATACCCTGGCCGTGCCCCTCGCCCGTCTCCGAACTCCTCAGTCATCAGCTCTCTCCACCTTTCTCCGAGTCACATTCTTTGAGCTCTATACGACACCATGGGTGGAAAAAAATTTTTTCATACAAAATTTTACAGGAGTGGGGTCGGAAATTTGGGACGTCACAGCTCGGCCGCCATCTTGTTTTTTTAATTTTTTTCACTTTTTCTGTTAATCGTTTACTAATTCCTACAATAATCCAAAATTTCAAAGAAATCGGTTCGAAAACAAAAGAGTTGCAAGATTCACGTCGGCCGCCATCTTGTTTTTCCGAAATGTCATAATTTTCCCCAACTCGAATCCCCCACCCCAACATATCTCCCCTACATCATTATATCGATTTCCGTCTCCTTCTAGGAGAACAACCCTGTCAATCAGTGAGTGAGTCAGTGAGTGTGTCAGTGGTAATCGAGCTATATATATTATAACTAGTATTTCGCTCGGTGCGCGAGCTGCTAAAGCAGCTCGCGGGAAGTGTTTTACTAAAAGTAAGGCGCGTGGGTGCGCGGCCCGCTAAAGCGGACCGCGATTGTTCGGCTTTATTTCTACAAGTAGGGCGCGTGGGTGCGCGGCCCGCTAAAGCGGACCGCGATTTTTTTACTCATCAAGTAGGCCTTCGGATTCTGGTCATCTTCTGCCAAAAAATTTGTTCGAGCACACCCCACCTATCTGCAATAACCTGGCCGTGCTCCTCATTCACAAAAGAAAAAGAAAGAAAAAGAAAAAAAAAAAGAAAAAAAAAGAAAAAAAGCAAATATAAAATGAAAAAAAAGAAAAAGAAAAAAAGCCCTATGAACCTATCAAAATAAATGTCTTGCATAGTTCCCAACTTCTAGTCCCTCCAATATTCCCCATACATTTTGTATGGGGGGAAAAAAATCCGCCATCTTGAATTTTTTTCCTACTCACCAGGTAGACCTCCGGGTTGTGATCATCTTTTGTCGAGAAACCGCTCCTCCATCTTTTATAGTCTCCGAGAGAGAGACGGACAAAATTTGCCGCCATTTTTTTTCCGCCATTTTGGATTTTTTTTTCAACTCACTGGCAACTGCTCGAGGTTTCGAATGACATTTGGTCGAGCACCCTCCACCTATCTTCTATACCCTGGCCGTGCCCCTCGCCCGTCTCCGAACTCCTCACTCATCAGCTCTCTCCACCTTTCTCCGAGTCACATTCTTTGAGTTCTATACGACACCATGGGTGAAAAAAATTTTTTTCATACAAAATTTTACAGGAGAGGGGTCGGAAATTTGAGACGTCACAGCTCGGCCGCCATCTTGTTTTTTTAATTTTTTTCACTTTTTCTGTTAATCGTTTACTAATTTCTACAATAATCCAAAATTTCAAAGAAATCGGTTGGAAAACAAAAGAGTTGCAAGAATCACGTCGGCCGCCATCTTGTTTTTCCGAAATGTCATAATTTTTCCCCACTCGAATCCCCCACCCGGACATATCTCCCCTACATCATTGTATCGTTTTCTGTCTCTTTCTTGGAGAACAATCGTGTCAATCAGTGAGTGAGTGAGTCAGTGGTAATCGAGCTATATATATTATAACTAGCGTTTGCTCGGTGCGCGAGCTGCTAAAGCAGCTCGCGGGAAGTGTTTTACTAAAAGTAAGGCGCGTGGGTGCGCGGCCCGCTAAAGCGGACCGCGATTGTTCGGCTTTATTTATTTCGCTCGGTGCGCGAGCTGCTAAAGCAGCTCGCGGGAAGTGTTATTGCTACAAGTAGGGCGCGTGGGTGCGCGGCCCGCTAAAGCGGACCGCGATTTTATTACTCATCAAGTAGACCTTCGGATTCTGGTCATCTTTTGCCAAAAAATTTGTTCGAGCACACCCCACCTATCTGCAATAACCTGGCCGTGCTCCTCATTCACAAAAGAAAAAGAAAAAAAAGAAAAAAAAATGAAAAAAAAAACAAAAAAACAAATGTAAAATGAAAAAAAGAAAAAGAAAAAAAGCCCTATGAACCTATCAAAATCAATGTCTTGCATAGTTCCCAACTTCTAGTCCCTTCAATATTCCCCATACATTTTGTATGTAAAAAAAAAAATCCGCCATCTTGAATTTTTTTCCTACTCACCAGGTAGACCTCCGGGTTGTGATCATCTTTTGTCGAGAAACCGCCCCTCCATCTTTTATAGTCTCCGAGAGAGAGACGGACAAAATTTGCCGCCATTTTTTTTCCGCCATTTTGGATTTTTTTTTCAACTCACTGGCAACTGCTCGAGGTTTCGAATGACATTTGGTCGAGCACCCTCCACCTATCTTGTATACCCTGGCCGTGCCTCTCGCCCGTCTCCGAACTCCTCACTCATCAGCTCTCTCCACCTTTCTCCGAGTCACATTCTTTGAGCTCTATACGACACCATGGGTGAAAAAAATTTTTTTCATACAAAATTTTACAGGAGAGGGGTCGGAAATTTGAGACGTCACAGCTCGGCCGCCATCTTGTTTTTTTAATTTTTTTCACTTTTTCTATTAATCGTTTACTAATTTCTACAATAATCCAAAATTTCAAAGAAATCGGTTGGAAAACAAAAGAGTTGAAAGATTCACGTCGGCCACCATCTTGTTTTTCCGAAATGTCATAATTTTCCCAAACTCGAATCCCCCCCCCAAACACATCTCCCGAACATCATTATATCGATTTCCGTCTCCTTCTAGGAGAACAACCCTGTCAATCAGTGAGTGAGTGAGTGTGTCAGTGAGTCAGTGGTAATCGAGCTATATATATTATAACTAGCGTTTGCTCGGTGCGCGAGCTGCTAAAGCAGCTCGCGGGAAGTGTTTTACTAAAAGTAAGGCGCGTGGGTGCGCGGCCCGCTAAAGCGGACCGCGATTGTTCGGCTTTATTTATTTCGCTCGGTGCGCGAGCTGCTAAAGCAGCTCGCGGGAAGTGTTATTGCTACAAGTAGGGCGCGAGGGTGCGCGGCCCGCTAAAGCGGACCGCGATTGTTCGGCTTAATTTATTTCGCTCGGTGCGCGAGCTGCTAAAGCAGCTCGCGGGAAGTGTTATTACTACAAGTAGGGCGCGTGGGTGCGCGGCCCGCTAAAGCGGACCGCGATTTTTTTACTCATCAAGTAGACCTTCGGATTCTAGTCATCTTTTGCCAAAAAATTTGTTCGAGCACACCCCACCTATCTGCAATAACCTGGCCGTGCTCCTCATTCACAAAAGAAAAAGAAAAAAAAAGAAAAAAAAGAAAAAAAGCAAATGTAAAATGAAAAAAAAGAAAAAGAAAAAAAGCCCTATGAACCTATCAAAATCAATGTCTTGCATAGTTCCCAACTTCTAGTCCCTTCAATATTCCCCATACATTTTGTATGGGGGGAAAAAAAAATCCGCCATCTTGAATTTTTTTCCTACTCACCAGATAGACCTCCGGGTTGTGATCATCTTTTGTCGAGAAACCGCTCCTCCATCTTTTATAGTCTCCGAGAGAGAGACGGACAAAATTTGCCGCCATTTTTTTTCCGCCATTTTGGAATTTTTTTTCAACTCACTGGCAACTGCTCGAGGTTTCGAATGACATTTGGTCGAGCACTCTCCACCTATCTTCTATACCCTGGGCGTGCCCCTCGCCCGTCTCCGAACTCCTCACTCATCAGCTCTCTCCACCTTTCTCCGAGTCACATTCTTTGAGCTCTATACGACACCATGGGTGAAAAAAAATTTTTTCATACAAAATTTTACAGGAGAGGGGTGGAAATTTGAGACGTCACAGCTCGGCCGCCATCTTGTTTTTTTAATTTTTTTCACTTTTTCTGTTAATCGTTTACTAATTTCTACAATAATCCAAAATTTCAAAGAAATCGGTTGGAAATCAAAAGAGTTGCAAGAATCACGTCGGCCGCCATCTTGTTTTTCCGAAATGTCATAATTTTTCCCTACTCGAATCCCCCACCCGGACATATCTCCCCTACATCATTGTATCGTTTTCTGTCTCTTTCTAGGAGAACAATTATGTCAATCAGTGAGTGAGTCAGTGGTAATCGAGCTATATATATTATAATAACTAGCGTTTGCTCGGTGCGCGAGCTGCTAAAGCAGCTCGCGGGAAGTGTTTTACTAAAAGTAAGGCGCGTGGGTGCGCGGCCCGCTAAAGCGGACCGCGATTGTTCGGCTTTATTTATTTCGCTCGGTGCGCGAGCTGCTAAAGCAGCTCGCGGGAAGTGTTATTGCTACAAGTAGGGCGCGAGGGTGCGCGGCCCGCTAAAGCGGACCGCGATTGTTCGGCTTAATTTATTTCGCTCGGTGCGCGAGCTGCTAAAGCAGCTCGCGGGAAGTGTTATTACTACAAGTAGGGCGCGTGGGTGCGCGGCCCGCTAAAGCGGACCGCGATTTTTTTACTCATCAAGTAGACCTTCGGATTCTAGTCATCTTTTGCCAAAAAATTTGTTCGAGCACACCCCACCTATCTGCAATAACCTGGCCGTGCTCCTCATTCACAAAAGAAAAAGAAAAAAAAAGAAAAAAAAGAAAAAAAGCAAATGTAAAATGAAAAAAAAGAAAAAGAAAAAAAGCCCTATGAACCTATCAAAATCAATGTCTTGCATAGTTCCCAACTTCTAGTCCCTTCAATATTCCCCATACATTTTGTATGGGGGGAAAAAAAAATCCGCCATCTTGAATTTTTTTCCTACTCACCAGATAGACCTCCGGGTTGTGATCATCTTTTGTCGAGAAACCGCTCCTCCATCTTTTATAGTCTCCGAGAGAGAGACGGACAAAATTTGCCGCCATTTTTTTTCCGCCATTTTGGAATTTTTTTTCAACTCACTGGCAACTGCTCGAGGTTTCGAATGACATTTGGTCGAGCACTCTCCACCTATCTTCTATACCCTGGGCGTGCCCCTCGCCCGTCTCCGAACTCCTCACTCATCAGCTCTCTCCACCTTTCTCCGAGTCACATTCTTTGAGCTCTATACGACACCATGGGTGAAAAAAAATTTTTTCATACAAAATTTTACAGGAGAGGGGTGGAAATTTGAGACGTCACAGCTCGGCCGCCATCTTGTTGTTTTAATTTTTTTCACTTTTTCTGTTAATCGTTTACTAATTTCTACAATAATCCAAAATTTCAAAGAAATCGGTTGGAAATCAAAAGAGTTGCAAGAATCACGTCGGCCGCCATCTTGTTTTTCCGAAATGTCATAATTTTTCCCTACTCGAATCCCCCACCCGGACATATCTCCCCTACATCATTGTATCGTTTTCTGTCTCTTTCTAGGAGAACAATTATGTCAATCAGTGAGTGAGTCAGTGGTAATCGAGCTATATATATTATAACTAGTATTTCGCTCGGTGCGCGAGCTGCTAAAGCAGCTCGCGGGAAGTGTTTTACTAAAAGTAAGGCGCGTGGGTGCGCGGCCCGCTAAAGCGGACCGCGATTGTTCGGCTTTATTTACTTCGCTCGGTGCGCGAGCTGCTAAAGCAGCTCGCGGGAAGTGTTATTACTACAAGTAGGGCGCGTGGGTGCGCGGCCCGCTAAAGCGGACCGCGATTTTTTTACTCATCAAGTAGCCCTTCGGATTCTGGTCATCTTTTGCCAAAAAATTTGTTCGAGCACACCCCACCTATCTGTAATAACCTGGCCGTGCTCCTCATTCACAAAAGAAAAAGAAAAAAAAAGAAAAAAAATGAAAAAAAAGAAAAAAAAACAAATGTAAAATGAAAAAAAAAAAAAGAAAAAAAGCCCTATGAACCTATCAAAACCAATGTCTTGCATAGTTCCCAACTTCTAGTCCCTTCAATATTCCCCATACATTTAGTATGGAAAAAAAAAGTCCGCCATCTTGAATTTTTTTCCTACTCACCAGGTAGACCTCCGGGTTTCGATCATCTTTTGTCGAGAAACCGCTCCTCCATCTTTTATAGTCTCCGAGAGAGAGACGGACAAAATTTGCCGCCATTTTTTTTCCGCCATTTTGGAATTTTTTTTCAACTCACTGGCAACTGCTCGAGATTTCGAATGACATTTGGTCGAGCACCCTCCACCTATTTACTATACCCTGGCCGTGCCCCTCGCCCGTCTCCGAACTCCTCACTCATCAGCTCTCGCCACCTTTCTCCGAGTCACATTCTTTGAGCTCTATACGACACCATGGGTGAAAAAAATTTTTTTCATACAAAATTTTACAGGAGAGGGGTCTGAAATTTGAGACGTCACAGCTCGGCCGCCATCTTGTTTTTTTAATTTTTTTCACTTTTTCTGTTAATCGTTTACTAATTTCTACAATAATCCAAAATTTCAAAGAAATCGGTTGGAAAACAAAAGAGTTGCAAGATTCACGTCGGCCGCCATCTTGTTTTTCCGAAATGTCATAATTTTCCCCAACTCGAATCCCCCACCTGGACATATCTCCCCTACATCATTATATCGATTTCCGTCTCCTTCTAGGAGAACAACCCTGTCAATGAGTGAGTGAGTGAGTGAGTGAGTGTGTCAGTCAGTGGTAATCGAGCTATATATATTATAACTAGCGTTTGCTCGGTGCGCGAGCTGCTAAAGCAGCTCGCGGGAAGTGTTATAACTAAAAGTAAGGCGCGTGGGTGCGCGGCCCGCTAAAGCGGACCGCGATTGTTCGGCTTTATTTATTTCGCTCGGTGCGCGAGCTGCTAAAGCAGCTCGCGGGAAGTGTTATTGCTACAAGTAGGGCGCGTGGGTGCGCGGCCCGCTAAAGCGGACCGCGATTGTTCGGCTTTATTTATTTCGCTCGGTGCGCGAGCTGCTAAAGCAGCTCGCGGGAAGTGTTATTACTACAAGAAGGGCGCGTGGGTGCGCCCGCTAAAGCGGACCGCGATTTTTTTACTCATCAAGTAGACCTTCGGATTCTGGTCATCTTTTGCCAAAAAATTTGTTCGAGCACACCCCACCTATCTGCAATAACCTGGCCGTGCTCCTCATTCACAAAAGAAAAAGAAAAAAAAATGAAAAAAAATGAAAAAAAAGAAAAAAAAAACAAATGTAAAATGAAAAAAAAGAAAAAGAAAAAAGCCCTATGAACCTATCGAAATCAATGTCTTGCATAGTTCCCAACTTCTAGTCCCTTCAATATTCCCCATACATTTAGTATGGAAAAAAAAAAATCCGCCATCTTGAATTTTTTTCCTACTCACCAGGTAGACCTCCGGGTTTTGATCATCTTTTGTCGAGAAACCGCTCCTCCATCTTTTATAGTCTCCGAGAGAGAGAGCTGCTAAAGCAGCTCGCGGGAAGTGTTATTACTACAAGTAGGGCGCGTGGGTGCGCGGCCCGCTAAAGCGGACCGCGATTTTTTTACTCATCAAGTAGACGTTCGGATTCTGGTCATCTTTTGCCAAAAAATTTGTTCGAGCACACCCCACCTATCTGCAATAACCTGGCCGTGCTCCTCATTCACAAAAGAAAAGAAAAAGAAAAAAAAAGAAAAAGAAAAAAAGAAAAGAAAAAAGAAAGGAAAAAAGAAAAAGAAAAAAAAGCATCCATCTTTCCATCCATTTTTCCATCTTTTATAAAAAAAATATACTTTTTAAGAAAAAAAAAGAAAATGAAAAAAAAGGAAAATAAAAAGAAAAAAGGAAAACAAAAAAGTAAAAGCAAAAGAAAAAGAAAAGAGAAAAAAAAGAAAAAGAAAAAAAGCCCTATGAACCTATCAAAATCAATGTCTTGCATAGTTCCCAACTTCTAGTCCCTTCAATATTCCCCATACATAATGTATGAAAAAAAAAATCCGCCATCTTGAATTTTTTTCCTACTCACCAGGTAGACCTCCGGGTGTTGATCATCTTTTGTCGAGAAACCGCTCCTCCATCTTTTATAGTCTCCGAGAGAGAGACGGACAAAATTTGCCGCCATTTTTTTTCCGCCATTTTGGAATTTTTTTTCAACTCACTGGCAACTGCTCGAGGTTTCGAATGACATTTGGTCGAGCACCCTCCACCTATCTTCTATACCCTGGCCGTGCCCCTCACCCGTCTCCGAACTCCTCACTCATCAGCTCTCTCCACCTTTCTCCGAGTCACATTCTTTGAGCTCTATACGACACCATGGGTGAAAAAAAATTTTTTCATACAAAATTTTACAGGAGAGGGGTCGGAAATTTGAGACGTCACAGCTTGGCCGCCATCTTGTTTTTTTAATTTTTTTCACTTTTGCTGTAAATCGTTTACTAATTTCTACAATAATCCAAAATTTCAAAGAAATCGGTTGGAAAACAAAAGAGTTGCAAGATTCACGTCGGCCGCCATCTTGTTTTTCCGAAATGTCATAATTTTCCCCAACTCGAATCCCCCACCCGGACATATCTCCCCTCCATCATTATATCGATTTCTGTCTCCTTCTAGGAGAACAACCCTGTCAATGAGTGAGTGAGTGAGTGAGTGAGTGTGTCAGTGGTAATCGAGCTATATATATTATAAACTAGCGTTTGCTCGGTGCGCGAGCTGCTAAAGCAGCTCGCGGGAAGTGTTTTACTAAAAGTAAGGCGCGTGGGTGCGCGGCCCGCTAAAGCGGACCGCGATTGTTCGGCTTTATTTTGTTTCGCTCGGTGCGCGAGCTGCTAAAGCAGCTCGCGGGAAGTGTTATTACTACAAGTAGGGCGCGTGGGTGAACGGCCCGCTAAAGCTGACCGCGATTTTTTTACTCATCAAGTAGACCTTCGGATTCTGGTCATCTTTTGCCAAAAAATTTGTTCGAGCACACCCCACCTATCTGCAATAACCTGGCCGTGCTGCTCATTCACAAAAGAAAAAGAAAAAAAAAAGAAAAAAAAAAGAAAAAAAAGAAAAAAAGCAAATGTAAAATGAAAAAAAAGAAAAAGAAATAAAGCCCTATGAACCTATCAAAATCAATGTCTTGCATAGTTCCCAAATTCTAGTCCCTTCAATATTCCCCATACATAATGTATGAAAAAAAAAATCCGCCATCTTGAATTTTTTTCCTACTCACCAGGTAGACCTCCGGGTTTTGATCATCTTTTGTCGAGAAACCGCTCCTCCATCTTTTATAGTCTCCGAGAGAGAGACGGACAAAATTTGCCGCCATTTTTTTTCCGCCATTTTGGAATTTTTTTTCAACTCACTGGCAACTGCTCGAGGTTTCAAATGACATTTGGTCGAGCACCCTCCACCTATCTTCTATACCCTGGCCGTGCCCCTCACCCGTCTCCGAACTCCTCACTCATCAGCTCTCTCCACCTTTCTCCGAAACACATTCTATGAGCTCTATACGACACCATGGGTGAAAAAAAATTTTTTCATACAAAATTTTACAGGAGAGGGGTCGGAAATTTGAGACGTCACAGCTCGGCCGCCATCTTGTTTTTTTAATTTTTTTCACTTTTTCTGTTAATCGTTTACTAATTTCTACATTAATCCAAAACTTCAAAGAAATCGGTTGGAAAACAAAAGAGTTGAAAGATTCACGTCGGCCGCCATCTTGTTTTTCCGAAATGTCATAATTTTCCCCAACTCGATTCCCCCCCCTGAACACATCTCCTGAACATCATTATATCGATTTCCGTCTCCTTCTAGGAGAACAACCCTGTCAATGAGTGAGTGAGTGAGTGAGTGAGTGTGTCAGTCAGTGGTAATCGAGCTATATATATTATAATAATAAAATAACTAGAATTTCGCTCGGTGCGCGAGCTGCTAAAGCAGCTCGCGGGAAGTGTTTTACTAAAAGTAAGGCGCGTGGGTGCGCGGCCCGCTAAAACGGACCGCGATTGTTCGGCTTTATTTATTTCGCTCGGTGCGCGAGCTGCTAAAGCAGCTCGCGGGAAGTGTTATTACTACAAGTAGGGCGCGTGGGTGCGCGGCCCGCTAAAGCGGACCGCGATTTTTTTACTCGTCAAGTAGCCCTTCGGATTCTGGTCATCTTTTGCCAAAAAATTTGTTCGAGCACACCCCACCTATCTGCAATAACCTGGCCGTGCTCCTCATTCACAAAAGAAAAAGAAAAAAAAAGAAAAAAAAATGAAAAAAAAGAAAAAAAAAACAAATGTAAAATGAAAAAAAAAGAAAAAGAAAAAAAGCCCTATGAACCTATCAAAATCAATGTCTTGCATAGTTCCCAACTTCTAGTCCCTTCAATATTCCCCATACATTTAGTATGGAAAAAAAAAATTCGCCATCTTGAATTTTTTTCCTACTCACCAGGTAGACCTCCGGGTTTTGATCATCTTTTGTCGAGAAACCGCTCCTCCATCTTTTATAGTCTCCGAGAGAGAGACGGACAAAATTTGCCGCCATTTTTTTTCCGCCATTTTGGAATTTTTTTTCAACTCACTGGCAACTGCTCGAGGTTTCGAATGACATTTGGTCGAGCACCCTCCACCTATCTACTATACCCTGGCCGTGCCCATCGCCCGTCTCCGAACTCCTCACTCATCAGCTCTCACCACCTTTCTCCGAGTCACATTCTTTGAGCTCTATACGACACCATGGGTGAAAAAAATTTTTTTCATACAAAATTTTACAGGAGAGGGGTCTGAAATTTGAGACGTCACAGCTCGGCCGCCATCTTGTTTTTTTAATTTTTTTCACTTTTTCTGTTAATCGTTTACTAATTTCTACAATAATCCAAAATTTCAAAGAAATCGGTTGGAAAACAAAAGAGTTGCAAGATTCACGTCGGCCGCCATCTTGTTTTTCCGATATGTCATAATTTTTCCCCACTCGAATCCCCCACCCGGACATATCTCCCCTAACTCATTGTATCGTTTTCCGTCTCCTTCTAGGAGAACAATCGTGTCAATCAGTCAGTCAGTGAGTGAGTGAGTGGTAATCGAGCTATATATATTATAATAACTAGAGTTTGCTCGGTGCGCGAGCTGCTAAAGCAGCTCGCGGGAAGTGTTATTACTAAAAGTAAGGCGCGTGGGTGCGCGGCCCGCTAAAGCGGACCGCGATATTTTTTACTCGTCAAGTAGACCTTCGGATTCTGGTCATCTTTTGCCAAAAAATTTGTTCGAGCACACCCCACCTATCTGCAATAACCTGGCCGTGCTCCTCATTCACAAAAGAAAAAGAAAAAAAAGAAAAAAAGAAAAGAAAAAAAGAAGAAAGAAAAAAAGAAAATGAAAAACGAAAAAAAAGATAAATAATGAAAAAAAAAAGAAAGAAAAAAGAAAAAGAAAAAAAGCAAATAAATGAAAAATGAAAAAAAGAAAAAAAAAAAAAGAAAAAAAAGAAAAAAAAAAGTAAATGAAAAATGAAAAAAAAATAAAAAAAAGGAAAAAAGAAAAGAAAAAAGAAAATGAAAAATGAAAAAAAAGGAAAAGAAAAAGAAAAAACGAAAAACGAAAAAGAAAAGAAAAAAGTAAAAGCAAAAGAAAAAGAAAAAGAAAAAAAGAAATGAGGAAAAAAAGAAAAAAAAGAAAAAAAAGAAAAATGAAGAAATAGAAAAAAAAAGAAACAAAAAGAAGAAAAAAAAGAAAAATCAATATTCGCCATATATTTCGCATGGAAAAAAAATACGCCATCTGGTTTTTTTCCTGATCATCAAGTAGACCTTTGGGTCTTGATCATCTGTTGCCAAGAAACTACTCTTCCATCTTTTATACCCTCCGAGATAGACACCAGAGAAAGTTTCTATGGCCGCCATCTTGAATCCGCCATTTTGGAGTTTTTTTTTCAACTCCCTGCTAATTGGATGTGGTTTCGAGTAATTTTTGTTGGAGCACACCCCACCTAGTTGGTCGCGTGGATAGTTGGCAAAAAACCACTCTTTCACTTTTTTTAACCCATTTCCAAAAAGGAGGAGGTTCTCAATTCGGCCAGTATATTTTCCTTTTTTAATTCTCCGAGATCTAAGACACCTATGAACCTATCAAAATCAATGTCTTGCATAGTTCCCAACTTCTAGTCCCTTCAATATTCCCCATACATTTTGTATGGAAAAAAAAATCCGCCATCTTGAATTTTTTTCCTACTCACCAGGTAGACCTCCGGGTTGTGATCATCTTTTGTCGAAAAACCGCACCTCCATCTTTTATAGTCTCCGAGAGAGAGACGGACAAAATTTGCCGCCATTTTTTTTCCGCCATTTTGGAATTTTTTTTCAACTCACTGGCAACTGCTCGAGGTTTCGAATGACATTTGGTCGAGCACCCTCCACCTATCTTCTATACCCTGGCCGTGCCCCTCGCCCGTCTCCGAACTCCTCACTCATCAGCTCTCTCCACCTTTCTCCGAGTCACATTCTTTGAGCTCTATACGACACCATGGGTGACAAAAATTTTTTTCATACAAAATTTTACAGGAGAGGGGTCGGAAATTTGAGACGTCACAGCTCGGCCGCCATCTTGTTTTTTTAATTTTTTTCACTTTTTCTGTTAATCGCTTACTAATTTCTACAATAATCCAAAATTTCAAAGAAATCGGTTGGAAAACAAAAGAGTTGCAAGATTCACGTCGGCCGCCATCTTGTTTTTCCGAAATGTCATAATTTTCCCCAACTCGAATCCCCCCCCCAAACACATCTCCTGAACATCATTATATCGATTTCCGTCTCCTTCTAGGAGAACAACCCTGTCAATTAGTGTGTCAGTCAGTCAGTCAGTGGTAATCGAGCTATATATATTATAACTAGTATTTCGCTCGGTGCGCGAGCTGCTAAAGTAGCTCGCGGGAAGTGTTATTACTACAAGTAGGAAGCGTGGGTGCGCGGCCCGCTAAAGCGGACCGCGATTTTTTTACTCATCAAGTAGACCTTCGGATTCTGGTCATCTTTTGCCAAAAAATTTGTTCGAGCACACCCCACCTATCTGCAATAACCTGGCCGTGCTCCTCATTCACAAAAGAAAAAGAAAAAAAAAAAAAGAAAAAAAAAATGAAAAAAAAGAAAAAAAACAAATGTAAAATGAAAAAAAGAAAAAGAAAAAAAGCCCTATGAACCTATCAAAATCAATGTCTTGCATAGTTCCCAACTTCTAGTCCCTTCAATATTCCCCATACATTTTGTATGTAAAAAAAAAATCCGCCATCTTGAATTATTTTCCTACTCACCAGGTAGACCTCCGGGTTGTGATCACCTTTTGTCGAGAAACCGCTCCTCCATCTTTTATAGTCTCCGAGAGAGAGACGGACAAAATTTGCTGCCATTTTTTTTCCGCCATTTTGGAATTTTTTTTCAACTCACTGGCAACTGCTCGAGGTTTCGAATGACATTTGGTCGAGCACCCTCCACCTATCTTCTATACCCTGGCCGTGCCCCTCGCCCGTCTCCGAACTCCTCACTCATCAGCTCTCTCCACCTTTCTCCGAGTCACATTCTTTGAGCTCTATACGACACCATGGGTGAAAAAAATTTTTTTCATACAAAATTTTACAGGAGAGGGGTCTGAAATTTGAGACGTCACAGCTCGGCCGCCATCTTGTTTTTTTAATTTTTTTCACTTTTTCTGTTAATCGTTTACTAATTTCTACAATAATCAAAAATTTCGTAGAAATCGGTTGGAAAACAAAAGAGTTGCAAGATTCACGTCGGCCGCCATCTTGTTTTTCCGAAATGTCATAATTTTCCCCAACTCGAATCCCCCCCCCAAACATATCTCCCGAACATCATTATATCGATTTCCGTCTCCTTCTAGGAGAACAACCCTGTCAATGAGTGAGTCAGTGAGTGAGTGGTAATCGAGCTATATATATTATAACTAGCGTTTGCTCGGTGCGCGAGCTGCTAAAGCAGCTCGCGGGAAGTGTTTTACTAAAAGTAAGGCGCGTGGGTGCGCGGCCCGCTAAAGCGGACCGCGATTGTTCGGCTTTATTTACTTCGCTCGGTGCGCGAGCTGCTAAAGCAGCTCGCGGGAAGTGTTATTGCTACAAGTAGGGCGCGTGGGTGCGCGGCCCGCTAAAGCGGACCGCGATTGTTCGGCTTTATTTATTTCGCTCGGTGCGCGAGCTGCTAAAGCAGCTCGCGGGAAGTGTTATTACTACAAGTAGGGCGCGTGGGTGCGCGGCCCACTAAAGCGGACCGCGATTGTTCGGCTTTATTTATTTCGCTCGGTGCGCGAGCTGCTAAAGCAGCTCGCGGGAAGTGTTATTACTACAAGTAGGGCGCGTGGGTGCGCGGCCCGCTAAAGCGGACCGCGATTTTTTTACTCATCAAGTAGACCTTCGGATTCTGGTCATCTTTTGCCAAAAAATTTGTTCGAGCACACCCCACCTATCTGCAATAACCTGGCCGTGCTCCTCATTCACAAATGAAAAAGAAAAAAAAAGAAAAAAAAGCAAATGTAAAATGAAAAAAAAGAAAAAGAAAAAAGCCCTATGAACCTATCAAAATCAATGTCTTGCATAGTTCCCAACTTCTAGTCCCTTCAATATTCCCCATACATTTTGTATGTAAAAAAAAAAATCCGCCATCTTGAATTTTTTTCCTACTCACCAGGTAGACCTCCGGGTTGTGATCACCTTTTGTCGAGAAACCGCTCCTCCATCTTTTATAGTCTCCGAGAGAGAGACGGACACAATTTGCCGCCATTTTTTTTCCGCCATTTTGGAATTTTTTTTCAACTCACTGGCAACTGCTCAAGGTTTCGAATGACATTTGGTCGAGCACCCTCCACCTGTCTTCTATACCCTGGCCGTGCCTCTCGCCCGTCTCCGAACTCCTCACTCATCAGCTCTCTCCACCTTTCTCCGAGTCACATTCTTTGAGCTCTATACGACACCATGGGTGAAAAAAAATTTTTTCATACAAAATTTTACAGGAGAGGGGTCGGAAATTTGAGACGTCACAGCTCGGCCGCCATCTTGTTTTTTTAATTTTTTTCACTTTTTCTGTTAATCGTTTACTAATTTCTACAATAATCCAAAATTTCAAAGAAATCGGTTGGAAAACAAAAGAGTTGCAAGATTCACGTCGGCCGCCATCTTGTTTTTCCGAAATGTCATAATTTTTCCCCACTCGAATCCCCCACCCGAACATATCTCCCGTACATCATTTTATCGTTTTTTGTCTCTTTCTAGGAGAACAATTATGTCAATGAGTCAGTGAGTGAGTCAGTGGTAATCGAGCTATATATATTATAACTAGCGTTTGCTCGGTGCGCGAGCTGCTAAAGCAGCTCGCGGGAAGTGTTATTGCTCCAAGTAGGGCGCGTGGGTGCGCGGCCCGCTAAAGCGGACCGCGATTGTTCGGCTTTATTTATTTCGCTCGGTGCGCGAGCTGCTAAAGCAGCTCGCGGGAAGTGTTATTACTACAAGTAGGGCGCGTGGGTGCGCGGCCCGCTAAAGCGGACCGCGATTTTTTTACTCATCAAGTAGCCCTTCGGATTCTGGTCATCTTTTGCCAAAAAATTTGTTCGAGCACACCCCACCTATCTGCAATAACCTGGCCGTGCTCCTCATTCACAAAAGAAAAAGAAAAAAAAATTAAAAAAAAGAAAAAAAAAAAAAATGAAAAATGAAAAAAAAGAAAAAGAAAAAAAGCCCTATGAACCTATCAAAATCAATGTCTTGCATAGTTCCCAACTTCTAGTCCCTTCAATATTCCCCATACATTTTGTATGGGGGGAAAAAAAAATCCGCCATCTTGAATTTTTTTCCTACTCACCAGGTAGACCTCCGGGTTGTGATCATCTTTTGTCGAGAAACCGCTCCTCCATCTTTTATAGTCTCCGAGAGAGAGACGGACAAAATTTGCCGCCATTTTTTTTCCGCCATTTTGGAATTTTTTTTCAACTCACTGGCAACTGCTCGAGGTTTCGAATGACATTTGGTCGAGCACCCTCCACCTATCTTCTATACCCTGGCCGTGCCCCTCGCCCGTCTCCGAACTCCTCACTCATCAGCTCTCTCCACCTTTCTCCGAGTCACATTCTTTGAGCTCTATACGACACCATGGGTGAAAAAAATTTTTTTCATACAAAATTTTACAGGAGAGGGGTGGAAATTTGAGACGTCACAGCTCGGCCGCCATCTTGTTTTTTTAAATTTTTTCACTTTTTCTGTTAATCGTTTACTAATTTCTACAATAATCCAAAATTTCAAAGAAATCGGTTGGAAAACAAAAGAGTTGCAAGATTCACGTCGGCCGCCATCTTGTTTTTCCGAAATGTCATAATTTTTCCCCACTCGAATCCCCCACCCGAACATATCTCCCGAACATCATTATATCGATTTCCGTCTCTTTCTAGGAGAACAATTATGTCAATCAGTCAGTGAATCAGTCAGTCAGTGGTAATCGAGCTATATATATTATAACTAGCGTTTGCTCGGTGCGCGAGCTGCTAAAGCAGCTCGCGGGAAGTGTTTTTACTAAAAGTAAGGCGCGTGGGTGCGCGGCCCGCTAAAGCGGACCGCGATTTTTTTACTCATCAAGTAGACCTTCGGATTCTGGTCATCTTTTGCCAAAAAATTTGTTCGAGCACACCCCACCTATCTGCAATAACTTGGCCGTGCTCCTCATTCACAAAAGAAAAAGAAAAAAAAAAAGAAAAGAAAAAAAGAAGAAAGAAAAAAGGAAAATGAAAAATGAAAAAAAAGCAAATAAATGAAAAATGAAAAAAAAGAAAAAAAAAGAAAAAAAGAAAAAAAAGAAAAAAAGAAAAAAAAAGAAAATGAAAAAAATAAAAATAAAGAAAAAAAAAGAAAAAGAAAAAATCGGCCAAGTGCGAGTCGGGCCTCGCTTTTTTAGGGATCCGTTAAAAAAAAATTAAAATATTTTCATGTACCCATGGAAATATTTTTATTGAATTTGAATTTGAATTGAATTTAATTTTTATTATTTGTTGTTATAGCGGTAATAGAAAAATATAATACAATATATTGCAAATATAACGCAATATAACATAATATAACACGATATAACACAATATAATATAATAAGAAACAATATATTACAAATATAACATAATATAACATAATACAACACGATATAACACAATATAATATAATATAGCACAGTATATTACGAATATAACATAATATAGCACCATACAACATAAAATAATGCAATATATTACAATATAACACAATATATTACAAATATAACATAATATAATATAGTATAACACGATATAACATAATATAATACAATATATAACAAATACAACATAATATAACATGATATAACATAATATAATACCATTTAACATAAAATAATACAATATATTACAATACAACACGATATACTACAATATATTATGAACATAACATAATATAATATAATATAACACGCTATAACACAATATAATACAATACAATACAATATATTGTAAATCTAACACAATATAACATCATGTAACACGATTTAACACAATATAACATAATAAGATACAATATATCAGCAATATAACATAATATAATATAGTATAACACGATATAACACAATATAATATAATATAATACAATATATTACAAATACAACATAATATAACATGATATAACATAATATTATACAATATATAACAAATACAACATAATATAACATGATATAACATAATATAATACAATATATTACAAATACAACATAATATAAAATGATATAACAATATAATACAATAAGAAACAATATATTACAAATATAACATAATATAACATAATACAACACGATATAACACAATATAATATAATATAGCACAGTATATTACGAATATAACATAATATAGCACCATACAACATAAAATAATGCAATATATTACAATACAACATAATATAATATAGTATAACACGATATAACACTACATAATATAATATAATACAATATATTACAAATACAACATAATATAACATGATATAACATAATATTATACAATATATAACAAATACAACATAATATAACATAATATAACATAATATAATACAATATATAACAAATACAACATAATATAACATGATATAACATAATATAATACAATATATTACAAATATAACAATATAATACCATTTTACATAAAATAATACAATATATTACAATACAACACGATATACTACAATATATTATGAACATAACATAATATAATATAATATAACACGCTATAACACAATATAACATCATATAACACGATTTAACAAAATATAATATAATAAGATACAATATATTACAAATATAACATAATATAATACCATTTAACATAAAATAATACAATATATTACAATACAACACGATATACTACAATATATTATGAACAAAACATAATATAATATAATATAACACGCTATAACACAATATAATACAATACAATACAATATATTGCAAATCTAACGCAATATAACATCATGTAACACGATTTAACACAATATAATATAATAAGATACAATATATTACAAATATAACATAATACAACACGATATAACACAATATAATACCGTATAACATAAAATAATACAATATATTACAATATATTACAAATGTAACATAATATAATATAATATAACTCAGTATAACACAATATAATACAAATTATATTACAAATATAACATAATTTAATATAGTATAACACGATTTAACACAATATAATATAATATAATACCATACACCATAAAATAATACTACCTCTACCCCTACCGCTACCTCTACCCCTACCCCTACCCCTACCGCTACCGCTACCGCTACCCCTACCCCTACCCCTTCCCCGACCCCGCCCCTACCCCTACCCCGACCCCTACCTACCGCTACCGCTACCGCTACCGCTACCCCTACCGCTACCCCTACCCCTACCGCTACCCCTACCCCTACCCCTACCCCGACCCCTACCCCGACCCCTACCCCTACCCCTATTCCTACCCCTACCCCTACCCCTACCCCGACCCTTAACCCTACCCCTACCGCTACCCCTACCCCTTCCCCTACCCCTACCCCTTCCCCTACCCCTACCCCTACCCCTGCCCCTACCCCAACCCCTACCCCGACCCCTACCCCGACCCCTACCCCTACCCGATTTATTACTAATTTTTATATTCTCCGAGATCTAAGACACCTATGAACCTATCAAAATCAATGTCTTGCATAGTTCCCAACTTCTAGTCCCTTCAATATTCCCCATACATAATGTATGAAAAAAAAAATCCGCCATCTTGAATTTTTTTCCTACTCACCAGATAGACCTCCGGGTTTTGATCATCTTTTGTCGAGAAACCGCTCCTCCATCTTTTATAGTCTCCGAGAGAGAGACGGACAAAATTTGCCGCCATTTTTTTTCCGCCATTTTGGAATTTTTTTTCAACTCACTGGCAACTGCTCGAGGTTTTGAATGACATTTGGTCGAGCACCCTCCACCTATCTTCTATACCCTGGCCGTGCCCCTCGCCCGTCTCCGAACTCCTCACTCATCAGCTCTCTCCACCTTTCTCCGAGTCACATTCTTTGAGCTCTATACGACACCATGGGTGAAAAAAATTTTTTTCATACAAAATTTTACAGGAGAGGGGTCGGAAATTTGAGACGTCACAGCTCGGCCGCCATCTTGTTTTTTTAATTTTTTTCACTTTTTCTGTTAATCGTTTACTAATTTCTACAATAATCCAAAATTTCAAAGAAATCGGTTGGAAAACAAAAGAGTTGCTAAAATCACGTCGGCCGCCATCTTGTTTTTCCGAAATGTCATAATTTTTCCCCACTCGAATCCCCCACCCGGACATATCTCCCCTACATCATTGTATCGTTTTCCGTCTCTTTCTAGGAGAACAATCGTGTCAATGAGTCAGTCAGTCAGTCAGTCAGTCAGTGAGTGGTAATCGAGCTATATATATTATAATAATAACTAGCGTTTGCTCGGTGCGCGAGCTGCTAAAGCAGCTCGCGGGAAGTGTTATTGCCAAAGGTAAGGCGCGTGGGTGCGCGGCCCGCTAAAGCGGACCGCGAATTTTTTTTCTCATCAAGTAGACTTTCGGATTCTGGTCATCTTTTGCCAAAAAATTTGTTTGAGCACACCCCACCTATATGCAATAACCTGGCCGTGCTTCTCATTCACAAAAGAAAAAGAAAAAAAAAAGAAAAAAAGAAAAGAAAAAAAAGAAGAAAGGAAAAAAAGAAAAATCAATATTCGCCATTTATTTCGCATGGGAAAAAAATCCGCCATCTTGTTTTTTTTCCTGATCATCAAGTAGACCTTTGGGTCTTGATCATCTGTTGCCAAGAAACTACTCTTCCATCTTTTATACTCTCCGAGATAGACACCAGAGAAAGTTTCTATGGCCGCCATCTTGAATCCGCCATTTTGGAGTTTTTTTTTCAACTCCCTGCTAATTGGATGTTGTTTCTAGTAATTTTTGTTGGAGCAAAATCAATGTCTTGCATAGTTCCCAACTTCTAGTCCCTTCAATATTCCCCATACATTTTGTATGGGGGAAAAAAAAAATCCGCCATCTTGAATTTTTTTCTACTCACCAGGTAGACCTCCGGGTTTTGATCATCTTTTGTCGAGAAACCGCTCCTCCATCTTTTATAGTCTCCGAGAGAGAGACGGACAAAATTTGCCGCCATTTTTTTCCCGCCATTTTGGCATTTTTTTTCAACTCACTGGCAACTGCTCGAGGTTTCGAATGACATTTGGTCGAGCACCCTCCACCTATCTTCTATACCCTGGCCGTGCCCCTCGCCCGTCTCCGAACTCCTCACTCATCAGCTCTCTCCTCCTTTCTCCGAGTCACATTCTTTGAGCTCTATACGACACCATGGGTGAAAAAAATTTTTTTCATACAAAATTTTACAGGAGGGGTGGAAATTTGAGACGTCACAACTCGGCCGCCATCTTGTTTTTTTAATTTTTTTCACTTTTTCTGTTAATCGTTTACTAATTTCTACAATAATCCAAAATTTCAAAGAAATCGGTTGGAAAACAAAAGAGTTGCAAGATTCACGTAGGCCGCCATCTTGTTTTTCCGAAATATCATAATTTTTCCCTACTCGAATCCCCCACCCGGACATATCTCCCCTGCTTCATTGTATCGTTTTTTGTCTCTTTCTAGGAGAACAATTATGTCAATGAGTCAGTGAGTCAGTGGTAATCGAGCTATATATATTATAACTAGAATTTCGCTCGGTGCGCGAGCTGCTAAAGCAGCTCGCGGGAAGTGTTTTACTAAAAGTAAGGCGCGTGGGTGCGCGGCCCGCTAAAACGGACCGCGATTGTTCGGCTTTATTTATTTCGCTCGGTGCGCGAGCTGCTAAAGCAGCTCGCGGGAAGTGTTATTACTACAAGTAGGAAGCGTGGGTGCGCGGCCCGCTAAAGCGGACCGCGATTTTTTTACTCATCAAGTAGACCTTCGGATTCTGGTCATCTTTTGCCAAAAAATTTGTTCGAGCACACCCCACCTATCTGCAATAACCTGGCCGTGCTCCTCATTCACAAAAGAAAAAGAAAAAAAATGAAAAAAAAATGAAAAAAAAGAAAAAAAAAACAAATGTAAAATGAAAAAAAAGAAAAAGAAAAAAAGCCCTATGAACCTATCAAAATCAATGTCTTGCATAGTTCCCAACTTCTAGTCCCTTCAATATTCCCCATACATTTAGTATGGAAAAAAAAAAATTCGCCATCTTGAATTTTTTTCCTACTCACCAGGTAGACCTCCGGGTTTTGATCATCTTTTGTCGAGAAACCGCTCCTCCATCTTTTATAGTCTCCGAGAGAGAGACGGACAAAATTTGCCGCCATTTTTTTTCCGCCATTTTGGAATTTTTTTTCAACTCACTGGCAACTGCTCGAGGTTTCGAATGACATTTGGTCGAGCACCCTCCACCTATCTACTATACCCTGGCCGTGCCCATCGCCCGTCTCCGAACTCCTCACTCATCAGCTCTCGCCACCTTTCTCCGAGTCACATTCTTTGAGCTCTATACGACACCATGGGTGAAAAAAATTTTTTTCATACAAAATTTTACAGGAGAGGGGTCTGAAATTTGAGACGTCACAGCTCGGCCGCCATCTTGTTTTTTTAATTTTTTTCACTTTTTCTGTTAATCGTTTACTAATTTCTACAATAATCCAAAATTTCAAAGAAATCGGTTGGAAAACAAAAGAGTTGCAAGATTCACGTCGGCCGCCATCTTGTTTTTCCGATATGTCATAATTTTTCCCCACTCGAATCCCCCACCCGGACATATCTCCCCTACATCATTGTATCGTTTTCCGTCTCCTTCTTGGAGAACAATCGAGTCAATCAGTCAGTCAGTGAGTGAGTGAGTGGTAATCGAGCTATATATATTATAATAACTAGAGTTTGCTCGGTGCGCGAGCTGCTAAAGCAGCTCGCGGGAAGTGTTATTACTAAAAGTAAGGCGCGTGGGTGCGCGGCCCGCTAAAGCGGACCGCGATATTTTTTACTCGTCAAGTAGACCTTCGGATTCTGGTCATCTTTTGCCAAAAAATTTGTTCGAGCACACCCCACCTATCTGCAATAACCTGGCCGTGCTCCTCATTCACAAAAGAAAAAGAAAAAAAAGAAAAAAAGAAAAGAAAAAAAGAAGAAAGAAAAAAAGAAAATGAAAAACGAAAAAAAAGATAAATAATGAAAAAAAAAGGAAAAAAGAAAGAAAAAAGAAAAAGAAAAAAAGCAAATAAATGAAAAATGAAAAAAAGAAAAAAAAAAAAGAAAAAAAAGAAAAAAGAAAAAAAAAAGTAAATGAAAAATGAAAAAAAAATAAAAAAAAGGAAAAAAGAAAAGAAAAAAGAAAATGAAAAATGAAAAAAAAGGAAAAGAAATAGAAAAAACGAAAAACGAAAAAGAAAAGAAAAAAGTAAAAGCAAAAGAAAAAAAGAAATGAGGAAAAAAAGAAAAAAAAAGAAAAATGAAGAAATAGAAAAAAAAAAAGAAACAAAAAGAAGAAAAAAAAGAAAAATCAATATTCGCCATATATTTCGCATGGAAAAAAAATACGCCATCTGGTTTTTTTCCTGATCATCAAGTAGACCTTTGGGTCTTGATCATCTGTTGCCAAGAAACTACTCTTCCATTTTTATACCCTCCGAGATAGACACCAGAGAAAGTTTCTATGGCCGCCATCTTGAATCCGCCATTTTGGAGTTTTTTTTTCAACTCCCTGCTAATTGGATGTGGTTTCGAGTAATTTTTGTTGGAGCACACCCCACCTAGTTGGTCGCGTGGATAGTTGGCAAAAAACCACTCTTTCACTTTTTTTAACCCATTTCCAAAAAGGAGGAGGTTCTCAATTCGGCCAGTATATTTTCCTTTTTTAATTCTCCGAGATCTAAGACACCTATGAACCTATCGAAATCAATGTCTTGCATAGTTCCCAACTTCTAGTCCCTTCAATATTCCCCATACATTTTGTATGGAAAAAAAAATCCGCCATCTTGAATTTTTTTCCTACTCACCAGGTAGACCTCCGGGTTGTGATCATCTTTTGTCGAGAAACCGCTCCTCCATCTTTTATAGTCTCCGAGAGAGAGACGGACAAAATTTGCCGCCATTTTTTTTTCGCCATTTTGGAATTTTTTTTCAACTCACTGGCAACTGCTCGAGGTTTCGAATGACATTTGGTCGAGCACCCTCCACCTATCTTCTATACCCTGGCCGTGCCCCTCGCCCGTCTCCGAACTCCTCACTCATTAGCTCTCTCCACCTTTCTCCGAGTCACATTCTTTGAGCTCTATACGACACCATGGGTGACAAAAATTTTTTTCATACAAAATTTTACAGGAGAGGGGTCGGAAATTTGAGACGTCACAGCTCGGCCGCCATCTTGTTTTTTTAATTTTTTTCACTTTTTCTGTTAATCGTTTACTAATTTCTACAATAATCCGAAATTTCAAAGAAATCGGTTGGAAAACAAAAGAGTTGCAAGATTCACGTCGGCCGCCATCTTGTTTTTCCGAAATGTCATAATTTTCCCCAACTCGAATCCCCCCCCCAAACACATCTCCTGAACATCATTATATCGATTTCCGTCTCCTTCTAGGAGAACAACCCTGTCAATGAGTGTGTCAGTCAGTCAGTCAGTGGTAATCGAGCTATATATATTATAACTAGCGTTTGCTCGGTGCGCGAGCTGCTAAAGCAGCTCGCGGGAAGTGTTTTACTAAAAGTAAGGCGCGTGGGTGCGCGGCCCGCTAAAGCGGACCGCGATTGTTCGGCTTTATTTATTTCGCTCGGTGCGCGAGCTGCTAAAGCAGCTCGCGGGAAGTGTTATTACTACAAGTAGTGCGCGGCCCGCTAAAGCGGACCGCGATTGTTCGGCTTTATTTATTTCGCTCGGTGCGCGAGCTGCTAAAGCAGCTCGCGGGATGTGTTATTACTACAAGTAGGGCGCGTGGGTGCGCGGCCCGCTAAAGCGGACCGCAATTTTTTTACTCATCAAGTAGACCTTCGGATTCTGGTCATCTTTTGCCAAAAAATTTGTTGGAGCACACCCCACCTATCTGCAATAACCTGGCCGTGCTCCTCATTCACAAAAGAAAAAGAAAAAAAAAGAAAAAAAAAAAAGAAAAAAAAAAACAAAAAAAAAACAAATGTAAAATGAAAAAAAGAAAAAGAAAAAAAGCCCTATGAACCTATCAAAATCAATGTCTTGCATAGTTCCCAACTTCTAGTCCCTTCAATATTCCCCATACATTTTGTATGGGGAAAAAAAAATCCGGCATCTTGAATTTTTTTCCCACTCACCAGGTAGACCTCCGGGTTTTGATCATCTTTTGTCGAGAAACCGCTCCTCCATCTTTTATAGTCTCCGAGAGAGAGACGGATAAAATTTGCCGCCATTTTTTTTCCGCCATTTTGGAACTTTTTTTCAACTCACTGGCAACTGCTCGAGGTTTTGAAAGACATTTGATCGAGCACCCTCCACCTATCTTCTATACCCTGGCCGTGCCCCTCGCCCATCTTCGAACTCCTCACTCATCAGCTCTCTCCACCTTTCTCCGAGTCACATTCTTTGAGCTCTATACGACACCACGGGTGAAAAAAAATTTTTTCATACAAAATTTTACAGGAGAGGGGTCGGAAATTTGAGACGTCACAGCTCGGCCGCCATCTTGTTTTTTTAATTTTTTTCACTTTTTCTGTTAATCGTTTACTAATTTCTACAATAATCCAAAATTTCAAAGAAATCGGTTGGAAAACAAAAGAGTTGCAAGATTCACGTCGGCCGCCATCTTGTTTTTCCAAAATGTCATAATTTTCCAAAACTCGAATCCCCCCCCCAAACACATCTCCCGAACATCATTATATCGATATCTTCCCAACTTCTAGTCCCTTCAATATTCCCCATACATTTTGTATGGAAAAAAAAAATCCGCCATCTTGAATTTTTTTCCTACTCACCAGGTAGACCTCCGGGTTTTGATCATCTTTTGTCGAGAAACCGCTCCTCCATCTTTTATAGTCTCGAGAGAGAGACGGACAAAATTTGCCGCCATTTTTTTTCCGCCATTTTGGAATTTTTTTTCAACTCACTGGCAACTGCTCGAGGTTTCGAATGACATTTGGTCGAGCACCCTCCACCTATCTTCTATACCCTGGCCGTGCCCCTCGCCCGTCTCCGAACTCCTCATTCATCAGCTCTCTCCACCTTTCTCCGAGTCACATTCTTTGAGCTCTATACGACACCATGGGTGAAAAAAATTTTTTTCATACAAAATTTTACAGGAGAGGGGTCGGAAATTTGAGACGTCACAGCTCGGCCGATTTTTTTCACTTTTTCTGTTAATCGTTTACTAATTTCTACAATAATCCGAAATTTCAAAGAAATCGGTTGGAAAACAAAAGAGTTGCAAGATTCACGTCGGCCGCCATCTTGTTTTTCCGAAATGTCATAATTTTCCCCAACTCGAATCCCCCCCCCAAACACATCTCCTGAACATCATTATATCGATTTCCGTCTCCTTCTAGGAGAACAACCCTGTCAATGAGTGTGTCAGTCAGTCAGTCAGTGGTAATCGAGCTATATATATTATAACTAGCGTTTGCTCGGTGCGCGAGCTGCTAAAGCAGCTCGCGGGAAGTGTTTTACTAAAAGTAAGGCGCGTGGGTGCGCGGCCCGCTAAAGCGGACCGCGATTGTTCGGCTTTATTTATTTCGCTCGGTGCGCGAGCTGCTAAAGCAGCTCGCGGGAAGTGTTATTACTACAAGTAGTGCGCGGCCCGCTAAAGCGGACCGCGATTGTTCGGCTTTATTTATTTCGCTCGGTGCGCGAGCTGCTAAAGCAGCTCGCGGGATGTGTTATTACTACAAGTAGGGCGCGTGGGTGCGCGGCCCGCTAAAGCGGACCGCAATTTTTTTTACTCATCAAGTAGACCTTCGGATTCTGGTCATCTTTTGCCAAAAAATTTGTTGGAGCACACCCCACCTATCTGCAATAACCTGGCCGTGCTCCTCATTCACAAAAGAAAAAGAAAAAAAAAGAAAAAAAAAAAAAGAAAAAAAAACAAAAAAAAAACAAATGTAAAATGAAAAAAAGAAAAAGAAAAAAAGCCCTATGAACCTATCAAAATCAATGTCTTGCATAGTTCCCAACTTCTAGTCCCTTCAATATTCCCCATACATTTTGTATGGGGAAAAAAAAATCCGGCATCTTGAATTTTTTTCCCACTCACCAGGTAGACCTCCGGGTTTTGATCATCTTTTGTCGAGAAACCGCTCCTCCATCTTTTATAGTCTCCGAGAGAGAGACGGATAAAATTTGCCGCCATTTTTTTTTCCGCCATTTTGGAACTTTTTTTCAACTCACTGGCAACTGCTCGAGGTTTTGAAAGACATTTGATCGAGCACCCTCCACCTATCTTCTATACCCTGGCCGTGCCCCTCGCCCATCTTCGAACTCCTCACTCATCAGCTCTCTCCACCTTTCTCCGAGTCACATTCTTTGAGCTCTATACGACACCATGGGTGAAAAAAAATTTTTTCATACAAAATTTTACAGGAGAGGGGTCGGAAATTTGAGACGTCACAGCTCGGCCGCCATCTTGTTTTTTTAATTTTTTTCACTTTTTCTGTTAATCGTTTACTAATTTCTACAATAATCCAAAATTTCAAAGAAATCGGTTGGAAAACAAAAGAGTTGCAAGATTCACGTCGGCCGCCATCTTGTTTTTCCAAAATGTCATAATTTTCCAAAACTCGAATCCCCCCCCCAAACACATCTCCCGAACATCATTATATCGATATCTTCCCAACTTCTAGTCCCTTCAATATTCCCCATACATTTTGTATGGAAAAAAAAAATCCGCCATCTTGAATTTTTTTCCTACTCACCAGGTAGACCTCCGGGTTTTGATCATCTTTTGTCGAGAAACCGCTCCTCCATCTATTATAGTCTCGAGAGAGAGACGGACAAAATTTGCCGCCATTTTTTTTCCGCCATTTTGGAATTTTTTTTCAACTCACTGGCAACTGCTCGAGGTTTCGAATGACATTTGGTCGAGCACCCTCCACCTATCTTCTATACCCTGGCCGTGCCCCTCGCCCGTCTCCGAACTCCTCATTCATCAGCTCTCTCCACCTTTCTCCGAGTCACATTCTTTGAGCTCTATACGACACCATGGGTGAAAAAAATTTTTTTCATACAAAATTTTACAGGAGAGGGGTCGGAAATTTGAGACGTCACAGCTCGGCCGCCATCTTGTTTTTTTAATTTTTTTCACTTTTTCTGTTAATCGTTTACTAATTTCTACAATAATCCAAAATTTCAAAGAAATCGGTCGGAAAACAAAAGAGATGCAAGATTCACGTCGGCCGCCATCTTGTTTTTCCGAAATGTCATAATTTTCCCCAACTCGAATCCCCCTTCCAAACACATCTCCCGAACATCATTATATCGATTTCCGTCTCCTTCTAGGAGAACAACCCTGTCAATCGGTGAGTGAGTCAGTGAGTGTGTCAGTGGTAATCGAGCTATATATATTATAACTAGCGTTTGCTCGGTGCGCGAGCTGCTAAAGCAGCTCGCGGGAAGTGTTTTACTAAAAGTAAGGCGCGTGGGTGCGCGGCCCGCTAAAGCGGACCGCGATTGTTCGGCTTTATTTATTTCGCTCGGTGCGCGAGCTGCTAAAGCAGCTCGCGGGAAGTGTTATTGCTACAAGTAGGGCGCGTGGGTGCGCGGCCCGCTAAAGCGGACCGCGATTGTTCGGCTTTATTTATTTCGCTCGGTGCGCGAGCTGCTAAAGCAGCTCGCGGGAAGTGTTATTACTACAAGTAGGGCGCGTGGGTGCGCGGCCCGCTAAAGCGGACCGCGATTTTTTTACTCATCAAGTAGACCTTCGGATTCTGGTCATCTTTTGCCAAAAAATTTGTTCGAGCACACCCCACCTATCTGCAATAACCTGGCCGTGCTCCTCATTCACAAAAGAAAAAGAAAAAAAAAATGAAAAAACAAAAAACAAATGTAAAATGAAAAAAAGAAAAAGAAAAAAAGCCCTATGAACCTATCAAAATCAATGTCTCTCATAGTTCCCAACTTCTAGTCCCTTCAATATTCCCCATACATTTTGTATGGGGGGAAAAAAAAAATCCGCCATCTTGAATTTTTTTCCTACTCACCAGGTAGACCTCCGGGTTTTGATCATCTTTTGTCGAGAAACCGCTCCTCCATCTTTTATAGTCTCCGAGAGAGAGACGGACAAAATTTGCCGCCATTTTTTTTCCGCCATTTTGGAATTTTTTTTCGACTCACTGGCAACTGCTCGAGGTTTCGAATGACATTTGGTCGAGCACCCTCCACCTATCTACTATACCCTGGCCGTGCCCCTCGCCCGTCTCCGAACTCCTCACTCATCAGCTCTCTCCACCTTTCTCCGAGTCACATTCTTTGAGCTCTATACGACATCATGGGTGAAAAAAATTTTTTTCATACAAAATTTTACAGAAGAGGGGTCGGAAATTTGAGACGTCACAGCTCGGCCGCCATCTTGTTTTTTTAATTTTTTTCACTTTTTCTGTCAATCGTTTACTAATTTCTACAATAATCCAAAATTTCAAAGAAATCGGTTGGAAAACAAAAGAGTTGCAAGAATCACGTCGGCCGCCATCTTGTTTTTCCGAAATGTCATAATTTTTCCCTACTCGAATTTCCCACCCGGACATATCTCCCCTACATCATTGTATCGTTTTCTGTCTCTTTCTAGGAGAACAACCCTGTCAATGAGTGTGTCAGTCAGTCAGTCAGTGGTAATCGAGCTATATGTATTATAACTAGCATTTGCTCGGTGCGCGAGCTGCTAAAGCAGCTCGCGGGAAGTGTTTTACTAAAAGCAAGACGCGTGGGTGCGCGGCCCGCTAAAGCGGACCGCGATTGTTCGGCTTTATTTATTTCGCTCGGTGCGCGAGCTGCTAAAGCAGCTCGCGGGAAGTGTTATTGCTACAAGTAGGGCGCGTGGGTGCGCGGCCCGCTAAAGCGGACCGCGATTTTTTTACTCATCAAGTAGACCTTCGGATTCTGGTCATCTTTTGCCAAAAAATTTGTTCGAGCACACCCCACCTATCTGCAATAACCTGGCCGTGCTCCTCATTCACAAAAGAAAAAGAAAAAAAGCAAATGTAAAATGAAAAAAAAGAAAAAGAAAAAAAGCTCTATGAACCTATCAAAATCAATGTCTTGCATAGTTCCCAACTTCTAGTCCCTTCAATATTCCACATATATAATGTATGAAAAAAAAAACCGCCATCTTGAATTTTTTTCCTACTCACCAGGTAGACCTCCGGGTTTTGATCATCTTTTGTCGAGAAACCGCTCCTCCATCTCTTATAGTCTCCGAGAGAGAGACGGACAAAATTTGCCGCCATTTTTTTTCCGCCATTTTGGAATTTTTTTTCGACTCACTGGCAACTGCTCGAGGTTTCGAATGACATTTGGTCGAGCACCCTCCACCTATCTTCTATACCCTGGCCGTGCCCCTCGCCCGTCTCCGAACTCCTCACTCATCAGCTCTCTCCACCTTTCTCCGAGTCACATTCTTTGAGCTCTATACGACACCATGGGTGAAAAAAATTTTTTTCATACAAAATTTTACAGGAGAGGGGTCGGAAATTTGAGACGTCACAGCTCGGCCGCCATCTTGTTTTTTTAATTTTTTTCACTTTTTCTGTTAATAGTTTACTAATATCTACAATAATCCAAAATTTCAAAGAAATCGGTCGGAAAACAAAAGAGTTGCAAGATTCACGTCGGCCGCCATCTTGGTTTTCCGAAATGTCATAATTTTCCCCAACTCGAATCCCCCACCCGGACATATCTCCCCTACATCATTATATCGATTTCCGTCTCCTTCTAGGAGAACAACCCTGTCAATGAGTGAGTGAATCAGTGAATCAGTGAGTCAGTGGTAATCGAGCTATATATATTATAACTAGTAGGGCGCGTGGGTGCGCGGCCCGCAAGCGGACCGCGGTTTTTCTACTGGGCAAGTAGACTTTTAGGTCTTGGTCATTTTCTATCAAAAAACCACTCTTCCATCTTTTATACTCTCCGAGATAGACACCGTTGAAGTTTGTATGGCCGCCATCTTGAATCCGCCATTTTGAATTTTTTTTCAGCTCACTGCCAATTGGATGAGGTTTCGAATGACATTTGTTCGAGCACCCCCCACCTATCTTCAATACCCTGGCCGCGCTCCTCACCCGTCTCCGAAATCCTCAATCATCAGTTCTCTCCATAATTTTCCTCCGAATGAATTTTTATCTTCTATACGAAACCATCAGTGAAAAAAAAATTTTTCATACAAAATTTTACAGGAGAGGTGATCAATCAGTCAGTGAATCAGCCCCAGCAGCTATATATATATTAACTAGTAGGGTGCCTGGGTGCGCGGCCCGCAAGCGGACCGCGGTTATTCTACTCGTCAAGTAGGCTTTCAGGTCCTGATCATTTTCTATCAAAAAACCACTCTTCCATCTTTTAAACTCCCTGAGATAGAAACCTATGAAACTCTTATAGCTGCCATCTTGAATCCGCCATTTTGAATTTTTCTTCAGCTCACTGTCAATTGGATGATGTTTCGAGTATTTTTTGTTTGAGCAGCCCCCACCTATCTTAAATACCCTGGCCATGCTCCTCACCCATCTTCCAAATCCTCGATCAGCATTACTTTCCATATTTTTTCTCCGAATCATTAGTCAGGATGAGAATTCTTCTATAAAAACTTTTGAAAAGCAACCTTCGTCTTGCATACTTTGTATGGAAATAAAATTCCGCCATCTTGATTTTTTCCATTCATAGACCTTCGGGTCCTGATCATCTTTTGCTAAGAAACCACTCATCCATCTTTTATACTCCCCGAGATAGACACCAACGAAATGTGTATGGCCGCCATCTTGAATCCGCCTTTTTTGGAATTTTTTTTAGCTCACTGGCAATTGAATGAGGTTTTGAATTTATTTTGTTTGAGCACCTCCCACCTATCTTCAACACCCTGGCCGTGCTCCTCACCCACCTTCCAAACCCTCGATCATCATATCTCATCATTTGTCAGTATAAGAATTCTTCTATAAAAACAAATTTCGAAATGAAACCGTATCAATAGTTTCCAACTTCTAGTCCCTTCAATATTCCCCATACATTTTGTATGGGAAAAAAAATCCGCCATCTTGAACTTTTTTCCTATTCACCAGGTAGACCTCCGGGTTTTGATCATCTTTTGTCGAGAAACCGCTCCTCCATCTTTTATAGTCTCCGAGAGAGAGACGGACAAAATTTGCCGCCATTTTTTTTTCGGCATTTTGGAATTTTTTTTCAACTCACTGGCAACTGCTCGAGGTTTCGAATGACATTTGGTCGAGCACCCTCCACCTATCTTCTATACCCTGGCCGTGCCCCTCGCCCGTCTCCGAACTCCTCACTCATCAGCTCTCTCCACCTTTCTCCGAGTCACATTCTTTGAGCTCTATACGACACCATGGGTGAAAAAAATTTTTTTCATACAAAATTTTACAGGAGAGGGGTCGGAAATTTGAGACGTCACAGCTCGGCCGCCATCTTGTTTTTTTAATTTTTTTCACTTTTTCTGTTAATCGTTTACTAATTTCTACAATAATCCAAAATTTCAAAGAAATCGGTTGGAAAACAAAAGAGTTGCAAGATTCACGTCAGCCGCCATCTTGTTTTTCCGAAATGTCATAATTTTTCCCCACTCGAATCCCCCACCCGGACATATCTCCCCTACATCATTGTATCATTTTCTGTCTCTTTCTAGGAGAACAATCGTGTCAATCAGTCAGTGAGTGAGTGAGTCAGTGGTAATCGAGCTATATATATTATAACTAGTATTTCGCTCGGTGCGCGAGCTGCTAAAGCAGCTCGCGGGAAGTGTTATTGCTACAAGTAGGGCGCGTGGGTGCGCGGCCCGCTAAAGCGGACCGCGATTGTTCGGCTTTATTTATTTCGCTCGGTGCGCGAGCTGCTAAAGCAGCTCGCGGGAAGTGTTATTACTACAAGTAGGGCGCGTGGGTGCGCGGCCCGCTAAAGCGGACCGCGATTTTTTTACTCATCAAGTAGCCCTTCGGATTCTGGTCATCTTTTGCCAAAAAATTTGTTCGAGCACACCCCACCTATCTGCAATAACCTGGCCGTGCTCCTCATTCACAAAAGAAAAAGAAAAAAAATGAAAAAAAATGAAAAAACAAACAAAAAAAAAAACAAATGTAAAATGAAAAAAAGAAAAAGAAAAAAGCACTATGAACCTATCAAAATCAATGTCTTGCATAGTTCCCAAATTCTAGTCCCTTCAATATTCCCCATACATTTAGTATGGAAAATGATCATCTTTTGTCGAGAAACCGCTCCTCCATCTTTTATAGTCTCCGAGAGAGAGACGGACAAAATTTGCCGCCATTTTTTTTCCGCCATTTTGGAATTTTTTTTCAACTCACTGGCAACTGCTCGAGGTTTCGAATGACATTTGGTCGAGCACCCTCTACCTATCTTCTATACCCTGGCCGTGCCCCTCGCCCGTCTCCGAACTCCTCACTCATCAGCTCTCTCCACCTTTCTTCGAGTCACATTCTTTGAGCTCTATACGAAACCATGGGTGAAAAAAATTTTTTTCATACAAAATTTTACAGGAGAGGGGTGGAAATTTGAGACGTCACAGCTCGGCCGCCATCTTGTTTTTTTAATTTTTTTCACTTTTTCTGTTAATCGTTTACTAATTTCTACAATAATCCAAAATTTCAAAGAAATCGGTTGGAAAACAAAAGAGTTGCAAGATTCACGTCGGCCGCCATCTTGTTTTTCCGAAATGTCATAATTTTCCCCAACTCGAATCCCCCCCCCGAACACATCTCCCGAACATCATTTTATCGATTTCCGTCTCCTTCTAGGAGAACAATTATGTCAATGAGTCAGTGAGTGAGTCAGTGGTAATCGAGCTATATATATTATAACTAGCGTTTGCTCGGTGCGCGAGCTGCTAAAGCAGCTCGCGGGAATTGTTATTACTAAAAGTAAGGCGCGTGGGTGCGCGGCTTGCTAAAGCGGACCGCGATTTTTTTACTCATCAAGTAGACCTTCGGATTCTGGTCATCTTTTGCCAATAAATTTGTTCGAGCACACCCCACCTATCTGCAATAACCTGGCCGTGCTCCTCATTCACAAAAGAAAAAGAAAAAAAGAAAAGAAAAAAAGAAGAAAGAAAAAAAGAAAATGAAAAATGAAAAAAAAAGAAAAAAAAAGAAAAAGAAAAAAAGCAAATAAATGAAAAATGAAAAAAAAAAGAAAAAGAAAGAAAAAAGAAAAGAAAAGTAAATGAAAACAAAACAAATAAAAAAAAGGAGAAAGAAAAGGAAAAAAAAAAGAAAATGAAATATGAAAAAAAGGAAAAGAAAAAAGGAAAAACGAAAAATAAAAGAAAAAAGTAAAAGCAAAAGAAAAAGAAAAGAAGAAAAGAGAAAAAAAGAAAAAAAAGAAAAATGAAGAAAAAGAAAAAAAAAGAAAAAAGAAACAAAAAGAAGAAAAAAAAAAGAAAAATCAATATTCGCCATATATTTCGCAAGGAAAAAAATCCGCCATCTTGTTTTTTTTCCTGATCATCAAGTAGACCTTTGGGTCTTGATCATCTGTTGCCAAGAAACTACTCTTCCATATTTTATACTCTCCGAGATAGACACCAGAGAAAGTTTCTATGGCCGCCATCTTGAATCCGCCATTTTGGAGTTTTTTTTTCAACTCCCTGCTAATTGGATGTGGTTTCGAGTAATTTTTGTTGGAGCACACCCCACCTAGTTGGTCGCGTGGATAGTTGGCAAAAAAACCACTCTTTCACCTTTTTTAACCCATTTCCAAAAAGGAGGAGGTTCTCAATTCGGCCAGTATATTTTTCTTTTTTAATTCTCCGAGATCTAAGACACCTATGAACCTATCAAAATCAATGTCTTGCATAGTTCCCAACTTCTAGTCCCTTCAATATTCCCCATACATTTTGTATGGAAAAAAAAATCCGCCATCTTGAATTTTTTTCCTACTCACCAGGTAGACCTCCGGGTTTTGATCATCTTTTGTCGAGAAACCGCTCCTCCATCTTTTATAGTCTCCGAGAGAGAGACGGACAAAATTTGCCGCCATTTTTTTTCCGCCATTTTGGAATTTTTTTCAACTCACTGGCAACTTCTCGAGGTTTCGAATGACATTTGGTCGAGCACCCTCCACCTATCTTCTATACCCTGGCCGTGCCCCTCGCCCGTCTCCGAACTCCTCACTCATCAGCTCTCTCCACCTTTCTCCGAGTCACGTTCTTTGAGCTCTATACGACACCATGGGTGAAAAAAATTTTTTTCATACAAAATTTTACAGGAGAGGGGTCGGAAATTTGAGACGTCACAGCTCGGCCGCCAACTTGTTTTTTTAATTTTTTTCACTTTTTCTGTTAATCGTTTACTAATTTCTACAATGATCCAAATTTCAAAAAAATCGGTTGGAAAGCAAAAGAGTTGCAAGATTCACGTCGGCCGCCATCTTGTTTTTCCGAAATGTCATAATTTTCCCCAACTCGAATCCCCCCCCCCAAACACATCTCCCGAACATCATTATATCGATTTCCGTCTCCTTCTAGGAGAACAACCCTGTCAATGAGTGAGTCAGTCAGTGAATCAGTGAGTGGTAATCGAGCTATAGCGCCCGCCCGCTAAAGCGGACCGCGATTTTTTTGCTCATCAAGTAGACCTTCGGATTCTGGTCATCTTTTGCCAAAAAATTTGTTCGAGCACACCCCGGGTACCTATCTGCAATAACCTGGCCGTGCTCCTCATTCACAAAAGAAAAAGAAAAAAAGCAAATAAATGAAAAATGAAAAAAGAAAAAGAAAAGAAAAAAAGAAAAAAAAAAGAAAATGAAAAATGAAAAAAAAAAAAAAAAATAAAATAAAAATAAATAAAAAATAAAAATAAAAAAATGAAAAATGAAAATAAAGAAAAAGAAAAAAGGAAAAACGAAAAAGAAAAGAAAAAAGTAAAAGCAAAAGAAAAAGAAAAGAGAAAGAAAAGAAAGAAAAGAAAAAAAAGAAAAAAAAAGAAAAAGAAAAAAGAAATAAAAAGAAGAAAAAAAAAGAAAAATCAATATTCGCCATATATTTCGTATGGAAAAAAAATCCGCCATCTTGTTTTTTTTCCTGATCATCAAGTAGACCTTTGGGTCTTGATCATCTGTTGCCAAGAAACTACTCTTCCATCTTTTATACTCTCCGAGATAGACACCAGAGAAAGTTTCTATGGCCGCCATCTTGAATCCGCCATTTTGGAGTTTTTTTGTTGGAGCACACCCCACCTAGTTGGTCGCGTGGATAGTTGGCAAAAAAACCACTCTCACCTTTTTTAACCCATTTCCAAAAAGGAAGAGGTTCTCAATTCGGTCAGTATATTTTTCTTTTTTAATTCTCCGAGATCTAAGACACCTATGAACCTATCAAAATCATATAACCAATCAGTCTTGCATAGTTCCCAACTTCTAGTCCCTTCAATATTCCCCATATACATTTTGTATGGAAAAAAAAAATCCGCCATCTTGAATCTTTTTCCTACTCACCAGGTAGACCTCCGGGTTTTGATCATCTTTTGTCGAGAAACCGCTCCTCCATCTCTTATAGTCTCCGAGAGAGAGACGGACAAAATTTGCCGCCATTTTTTTCCGCCATTTTGGAATTTTTTTTCAACGCACTGGCAACTGCTCGAGGTTTCAAATGACATTTGGTCGAGCACCCTCCACCTATCTTCTATACCCTGGCCGTGCCCCTCGCCCGTCTCCGAACTCCTCACTCATCAGCTCTCTCCACCTTTCTCCGAGTCACATTCTTTGAGCTCTATACGACACCATGGGTGAAAAAAATTTTTTTCATACAAAATTTTACAGGAGAGGGGTCGGAAATTTGAGACGTCACAGCTCGGCCGCCATCTTGTTTTTTTAATTTTTTTCACTTTTTCTGTTAATCGTTTACTAATTTCTACAATAATCCAAAATTTCAAAGAAATCGGTTGGAAAACAAAAGAGTTGCAAGATTCACGTCGGCCGCCATCTTGTTTTTCCGAAATGTCATAATTTTCCCCAACTCGAATCCCCCCCCCCAAACACATCTCCCAAACATCATTATATCGATTTCCGTCTCCTTCTAGGAGAACAACCCTGTCAATGAGTGAGTGAGTGAGTGAGTGAGTGTGTCAGTCAGTGGTAATCGAGCTATATATATTATAATAACTAGTATTTCGCTCGGTGCGCGAGCTGCTAAAGCAGCTCGCGGGAAGTGTTTTACTAAAAGTAAGGCGCGTGGGTGCGCGGCCCGCTAAAGCGGACCGCGATTGTTCGGCTTTATATATTTCGCTCGGTGCGCGAGCTGCTAAAGCAGCTCGCGGGAAGTGTTATTGCTACAAGTAGGGCGCGTGGGTGCGCGGCCCGCTAAAGCGGACCGCGATTGTTCGGCTTTATTTATTTCGCTCGGTGCGCGAGCTGCTAAAGCAGCTCGCGGGAAGTGTTATTACTACAAGTAGGGCGCGTGGGTGCGCGGCCCGCTAAAGCGGACCGCGATTTTTTTACTCATCAAGTAGACCTTCGGATTCTGGTCATCTTTTGCCAAAAAATTTGTTCGAGCACACCCCACCTATCTGCAATAACCTGGCCGTGCTCCTCATTCACAAAAGAAAAAGAAAAAAAAAAAAGAAAAAAAAAATGAAAAAAAAAAACAAAAAAAACAAATGTAAAATGAAAAAAAGAAAAAGAAAAAAAGCCCTATGAACCTATCAAAATCAATGTCTTGCATAGTTCCCAACTTCTAGTCCCTTCAATATTCCCCATACATTTTGTATGGGGAAAAAAAAAATCCGCCATCTTGAATTTTTTTCCTACTCACCAGGTAGACCTCCGGGTTTTGATCATCTTTTGTCGTGAAACCGCTCCTCCATCTTTTATAGTCTCCGAGAGAGAGACGGACAAAATTTGCCGCCATTTTTTTTCCGCCATTTTGGAATTTTTTTTCAACTCACTGGCAACTGCTCGAGGTTTCGAATGACATTTGGTCGAGCACCCTCCACCTATCTACTATACCCTGGCCGTGCCCCTCGCCCGTCTCCGAACTCCTCACTCATCAGCTCTCGCCACCTTTCTCCGAGTCACATTCTTTGAGCTCTATACGACATCATGGGTGAAAAAAATTTTTTTCATACAAAATTTTACAGAAGAGGGGTCGGAAATTTGAGACGTCACAGCTCGGCCGCCATCTTGTTTTCCGAAATGTCATAATTTTTCCCTACTCGAATTTCCCACCCGGACATATCTCCCCTACATCATGGTATCGTTTTCTGTCTCTTTCTAGGAGAACAACCCTGTCAATGAGTGTGTCAGTCAGTCAGTCAGTGGTAATCGAGCTATATATATTATTAGTATTTCGCTCGGTGCGCGAGCTGCTAAAGCAGCTCGCGGGAAGTGTTATTACTACAAGTAGGGCGCGTGGGTGCGCGGCCCGCTAAAGCGGACCGCGATTTTTTTCCTCATCAAGTAGACCTTCGGATTCTGGTCATCTTTTGCCAAAAAATTTGTTCGAGCACACCCCACCTATCTGCAATAACCTGGCCGTGCTCCTCATTCACAAAAGAAAAAGAAAAAAAGCAAATGTAAAATGAAAAAAAAGAAAAAGAAAAAAAAGCTCTATGAACCTATCAAAATCAATGTCTTGCATAGTTCCCAACTTCTAGTCCCTTCAATATTCCACATATATAATGTATGAAAAAAAAAAACCGCCATCTTGAATTTTTTTCCTACTCACCAGGTAGACCTCCGGGTTTTGATCATCTTTTGTCGAGAAACCGCTCCTCCATCTCTTATAGTCTCCGAGAGAGAGACGGACAAAATTTGCCGCCATTTTTTTCCGCCATTTTGGAATTTTTTTTCGACTCACTGGCAACTGCTCGAGGTTTCGAATGACATTTGGTCGAGCACCCTCCACCTATCTTCTATACCCTGGCCGTGCCCCTCGCCCGTCTCCGAACTCCTCACTCATCAGCTCTCTCCACCTTTCTCCGAGTCACATTCTTTGAGCTCTATACGACACCATGGGTGAAAAAAATTTTTTTCATACAAAATTTTACAGGAGAGGGGTCGGAAATTTGAGACGTCACAGCTCGGCCGCCATCTTGTTTTTTTAATTTTTTTCACTTTTTCTGTTAATAGTTTACTAATATCTACAATAATCCAAAATTTCAAAGAAATCGGTCGGAAAACAAAAGAGTTGCAAGATTCACGTCGGCCGCCATCTTGGTTTTCCGAAATGTCATAATTTTCCCCAACTCGAATCCCCCACCCGGACATATCTCCCCTACATCATTATATCGATTTCCGTCTCCTTCTAGGAGAACAACCCTGTCAATGAGTGAGTGAATCAGTGAATCAGTGAGTCAGTGGTAATCGAGCTATATATATTATAACTAGTAGGGCGCGTGGGTGCGCGGCCCGCAAGCGGACCGCGGTTTTTCTACTGGGCAAGTAGACTTTTAGGTCTTGGTCATTTTCTATCAAAAAACCACTCTTCCATCTTTTATACTCTCCGAGATAGACACCGTTGAAGTTTGTATGGCCGCCATCTTGAATCCGCCATTTTGAAATTTTTTTCAGCTCACTGCCAATTGGATGAGGTTTCGAATGACATTTGTTCGAGCACCCCCCACCTATCTTCAATACCCTGGCCGCGCTCCTCACCCGTCTCCGAAATCCTCAATCATCAGTTCTCTCCATAATTTTCCTCCGAATGAATTTTTATCTTCTATACGAAACCATCAGTGAAAAAAAAATTTTTCATACAAAATTTTACAGGAGAGGTGATCAATCAGTCAGTGAATCAGCCCCAGCAGCTATATATATATTAACTAGTAGGGTGCGTGGGTGCGCGGCCCGCAAGCGGACCGCGGTTTTTCTACTCGTCAAGTAGGCTTTCAGGTCCTGATCATTTTCTATCAAAAAACCACTCTTCCATCTTTTAAACTCCCTGAGATAGAAACCTATGAAACTCTTATAGCTGCCATCTTGAATCCGCCATTTTGAATTTTTCTTCAGCTCACTGTCAATTGGATGATGTTTCGAGTATTTTTTGTTTGAGCAGCCCCCACCTATCTTAAATACCCTGGCCATGCTCCTCACCCATCTTCCAAATCCTCGATCAGCATTACTTTCCATATTTTTTCTCCGAATCATTAGTCAGGATGAGAATTCTTCTATAAAAACTTTTGAAAAGCAACCTTCGTCTTGCATACTTTGTATGGAAATAAAATTCCGCCATCTTGATTTTTTCCATTCATAGACCTTCGGGTCTTGATCATCTTTTGCTAAGAAACCACTCATCCATCTTTTATACTCCCCGAGATAGACACCAACGAAATGTGTATGGCCGCCATCTTGAATCCGCCTTTTTTGGAATTTTTTTTAGCTCACTGGCAATTGAATGAGGTTTTGAATTTATTTTGTTTGAGCACCTCCCACCTATCTTCAACACCCTGGCCGTGCTCCTCACCCACCTTCCAAACCCTCGATCATCATATCTCATCATTTGTCAGTATAAGAATTCTTCTATAAAAACAAATTTCGAAATGAAACCGTATCAATAGTTTCCAACTTCTAGTCCCTTCAATATTCCCCATACATTTTGTATGGGAAAAAAAATCCGCCATCTTGAATTTTTTTCCTATTCACCAGGTAGACCTCCGGGTTTTGATCATCTTTTGTCGAGAAACCGCTCCTCCATCTTTTATAGTCTCCGAGAGAGAGACGGACAAAATTTGCCGCCATTTTTTTTTCGGCATTTTGGAATTTTTTTTCAACTCACTGGCAACTGCTCGAGGTTTCGAATGACATTTGGTCGAGCACCCTCCACCTATCTTCTATACCCTGGCCGTGCCCCTCGCCCGTCTCCGAACTCCTCACTCATCAGCTCTCTCCACCTTTCTCCGAGTCACATTCTTTGAGCTCTATACGACATCATGGGTGAAAAAAATTTTTTTCATACAAAATTTTACAGGAGAGGGGTCGGAAAATTGAGACGTCACAGCTCGGCCGCCATCTTGTTTTTTTAATTTTTTTCACTTTTTCTGTCAATCGTTTACTAATTTCTACAATAATCCAAAATTTCAAAGAAATCGGTTGGAAAACAAAAGAGTTGCAAGATTCACGTCGGCCGCCATCTTGTTTTTCCGAAATGTCATAATTTTTCCCCACTCGAATCCCCCACCCGGACATATCTCCCCTACATCATTGTATCGTTTTCTGTCTCTTTCTAGGAGAACAATCGTGTCAATCAGTCAGTGAGTGAGTGAGTCAGTGGTAATCGAGCTATATATATTATAACTAGTATTTCGCTCGGTGCGCGAGCTGCTAAAGCAGCTCGCGGGAAGTGTTTTACTAAAAGTAAGGCGCGTGGGTGCGCGGCCCGCTAAAGCGGACCGCGAATGTTCGGCTATATTTATTTCGCTCGGTGCGCGAGCTGCTAAAGCAGCTCGCGGGAAGTGTTATTACTACAAGTAGGGCGCGTGGGTGCGCGGCCCGCTAAAGCGGACCGCGATTGTTCGGCTTTATTTATTTCGCTCGGTGCGCGAGCTGCTAAAGCAGCTCGCGGGAAGTGTTATTACTACAAGTAGGGCGCGTGGGTGCGCGGCCCGCTAAAGCGGACCGCGATTTTTTTACTCATCAAGTAGCCCTTCGGATTCTGGTCATCTTTTGCCAAAAAATTTGTTCGAGCACACCCCACCTATCTGCAATAACCTGGCCGTGCTCCTCATTCACAAAAGAAAAAGAAAAAAAAAAGAAAAAAAAATGAAAAAAAAGAAAAAAAAAACAAATGTAAAATGAAAAAAAAGAAAAAGAAAAAAAGCCCTATGAACCTATCAAAATCAATGTCTTGCATAGTTCCCAACTTCTAGTCCCTTCAATATTCCCCATACATTTAGTATGGAAAAAAAAATCCGCCATCTTGAATTTTTTTCTTACTCACCAGGTAGACCTCCGGGTTTTGATCATCTTTTGTCGAGAAACCGCTCCTCCATCTTTTATAGTCTCCGAGAGAGAGACGGACAAAATTTGCCGCCATTTTTTTTCCTCCATTTTGGAATTTTTTTTCAACTCACTGGCAACTGCTCGAGGTTTCGAATGACATTTGGTCGAGCACCCTCCACCTATCTACTATACCCTGGCCGTACCCCTCGCCCGTCTCCGAACTCCTCACTCATCAGCTCTCGCCACCTTTCTCCGAGTCACATTCTTTGAGCTCTATACGACACCATGGGTGAAAAAATTTTTTTCATACAAAATTTTACAGGAGAGGGGTCGCAAATTTGAGACGTCACAGCTCGGCCGCCATCTTGTTTTTTTAATTTTTTTCACTTTTTCTGTTAATCGTTTACCGTTTATCGAGTATTTTTTGTTTGAGCACCTCCCACGTATCTTCAATAACCTGGCCGTGCTCCTCACCCCCCTTCCAAACCCTCGATCATCATATCTCATCATTTGTCAGAATGAGATTTCTTTTATAAAAACTAATTTTGAAAAGGAACCGTATCAAAGTCTTGTATCGTTCTCAGCTTCTAGTCTATTTAATATTCGCCATATATTTTGTATGGAGAAAAAAAAATCGGCCATCTTGATTTTTTTTTCTATTCATCAAGTAGAACTTCGGGTCTTGATCATCTTTTGCCAAGAACCCACTCTTCCATCTTTTATACTCTCCGAGATAGACACCGACGAAATTTGTATGGCCGCCATCTTGAATCCGCCATTTTGGATTTTTTTACAACCCACTGGCAATTGGATGAGGTTTCGAGTGACTTTTGTTCGAGCACACCCCACCTATCTTCAATACCCTGGCCGTGCTCCTCACCCGTCTCCGAAATCCTCAATCATCAGCTCTCTCCATATTTTTCCTCCGAATGAATTTTTGTCCTCTATACGAAACCATCGGTGAAAAAAAAATTTTTCATACAAAATTTTACAGGAGAGGTGATCAATGAGTCAGTCAGTGAATCAGTCAATCAGCCCCAGCAGCTATATATATTACTAGTAGGGCGCGTGGGTGCGCGGCCCGCAAGCGGACCGCGGTTTTTCTACTCGGCAAGTAGACTTTTAGGTCTTAATCATTTTCTATCAAAAACCACTCTTCCATCTTTTATAGTCTCCGAGATAGACACCGTTGAAGTTTGTATGGCCGCCATCTTGAATCCGCCATTTTGGATTTTTTTTCAGCTCACTGCCAATTGGATGAGGTTTCGAGTGACTTTTGTTCGAGCACCCCCACCTATTTTCATTACGAAGGCCGTACTCCTCACCCACCTTCCAAACCCTCGATCATCATGTCACCATTTGTCATAATGAAAATTCTTCAATAAAAACAAATCTTGAAATGGAACCGTATCAAAGTCTTGCATGATTCCCGGCTTCTAGTCTCTTCAATATTCCCCATATATTTTGTATTGAAAACTAAATTCCGCCATCTTGAATTTTTTTTTCTGTTCGTCAAGTAGATCTTTGGGTCCTGATCAGCTTTTGCAAGGAAACCATTCTTCCATCTTTTATACTCTCCGAGATAGACACCGACGAAATTTGTATGGCCGCCATCTTTTTTCCGCCATTTTGGATTTTTTTTCAGCTCGTTGCCAATTGGATGAGGTTTCGAGTGACATTTGTTCGAGCACCCCCCACCTATCTTCAATACCCTGGCCGTGCTCCTCATCCGTCCCCAAAATCCTCAATCATCAGCTCTCTCCATAATTTTCCTCCGAATGAACTTTTGTCCTCTATACGAAACCATCGGAGGAAAAAAATATTTTCATACAAAATTTTACAGGAGAGGTGATCAATCAGTCAGTGAGTCAGTGAATCAGCACGAGCAGCTATATATATATTAATAATAACTAGCATTTGCTCGGTGCGCGAGCTGCTAAAGCAGCTCGCGGGAAGTGTTTTACTAAAGTAAGGCGCGTGGGTGCGCGGCCCGCTAAAGCGGACCGCGATTGTTCGACTTTATTTATTTCGCTCGGTGCGCGAGCTGCTAAAGCAGCTCGCGGGAAGTGTTATTACTACAAGTAGGGCGCGTGGGTGCGCGGCCCGCTAAAGCGGACCGCGAATTTTTTACACGTCAAGTAAACCTTCGGATACTGGTCATCTTTTGCCAAAAAATTTGTTCGAGCACACCCCACCTATCTGCAATAACCTGGCCGTGCTCCTCATTCACAAAAGAAAAAGAAAAAAAAAGAAAAAAAAAATGAAAAAAAGAAAAAAAAGCAAATGTAAAATGAAAAAAAAAGAAAAAGAAAAAAGCCCTATGAACCTATCAAACTCATTGTCTTGCATAGTTCCCAACTTCTAGTCCCTTCAATATTCCCCATATACATTTTGTATGGAAAAAAAAATCCGCCATCTTGAATCTTTTTCCTACTCACCAGGTAGACCTCCGGGTTGTGATCATCTTTTGTCGAGAAACCGCTCCTCCATCTTTTATAGTCTCCGAGAGAGAGACGGACAAAATTTGCCGCCATTTTTTTTCCGCCATTTTGGAATTTTTTTTCAACTCACTGGCAACTGCTCGAGGTTTCGAATGACATTTGGTCGAGCACCCTCCACCTATCTTCTATACCCTGGCCGTGCCCCTCGCCCGTCTCCGAACTCCTCACTCATCAGCTCTCGCCACCTTTCTCTGAGTCACATTCTTTGAGCTCTATACGACACCATGGGTGAAAAAAATTTTTTTCATACAAAATTTTACAGGAGAGGGGTCGCAAATTTGAGACGTCACAGCTCGGCCGCCATCTTGTTTTTTTAATTTTTTTCACTTTTTCTGTTAATCGTTTACTAATTTCTACAATAATCCAAAATTTCAAAGAAATCGGTCGGAAAACAAAAGAGTTGCAAGATTCACGTCGGCCGCCATCTTGTTTTTCCGAAATGTCATAATTTTCCCCAACTCGAATCCCCCCCCAAACACATCTCCCGAACATCATTATATCGATTTCCGTCTCCTTCTAGGAGAACAACCCTGTCAATGAGTGAATCAGTCAGTGAGTGAGTGGTAATCGAGCTATATATATTATAACTAGCGTTTGCTCGGTGCGCGAGCTGCTAAAGCAGCTCGCGGGAAGTGTTTTACTAAAAGTAAGGCGCGTGGGTGCGCGGCCCGCTAAAGCGGACCGCGATTGTTCGGCTTTATTTATTTCGCTCGGTGCGCGAGCTGCTAAAGCAGCTCGCGGGAAGTGTTATTACTACAAGTAGGGCGCGTGGGTGCGCGGCCCGCTAAAGCAGACCGCGATTTTTTTACTCATCAAGTAGACCTTCGGATTCTGGTCATCTTTTGCCAAAAAATTTGTTCGAGCACACCCCACCTATCTGCAATAACCTGGCCGTGCTCCTCATTCACAAAAGAAAAAGAAAAAAAAAGAAAAAAAAATGAAAAAAAAGAAAAAAAGCAAATGTAAAATGAAAAAAAGAAAAAGAAAAAAGCCCTATGAACCTATCAAAATCAATGTCTTGCATAGTTCCCAACTTCTATTCCAATATTCTTCAATATTCCCCATACATTTTGTATGGAAAAAAAAAATCCGCCATCTTGAATTTTTTTCCTACTCACCAGGTAGACCTCCGGGTTTTGATCATCTTTTGTCGATAAACCGCTCCTCCATCTTTTATAGTCTCCGAGAGAGAGACGGACAAAATTTGCCGCCATTTTTTTTCCGCCATTTTGGATTTTTTTTTCAACTCACTGGCAACTGCTCGAGGTTTCGAATGACATTTGGTCGAGCACCCTCCACCTATCTTCTATACCCTGGCCGTGCCCCTCGCCCGTCTCCGAACTCTTCACTCATCAGCTCTCTCCACCTTTCTCCGAGTCACATTCTTTGAGCTCTATACGACACCATGGGTGAAAAAAATTTTTTTCATACAAAATTTTACAGGAGAGGGGTCGGAAATTTGAGACGTCACAGCTCGGCCGCCATCTTGTTTTTTTAATTTTTTTCACTTTTTCTGCTAATCGTTTACTAATTTCTACAATAATTCAAAATTTCAAAGAAATCGGTTGGAAAACAAAAGAGTTGCAAGAATCACGTCGGCCGCCATCCTGTTTTTCCGAAATGTCATAATTTTTCCCTACTCGAATCCCCCACCCGGACATATCTCCCCTACATCATTGTATCGTTTTCTGTCTCTTTCTAGGAGAACAATCGTGTCAATCAGTCAGTCAGTGGTAATCGAGCTATATATATTACTAGCGTTTGCTCGGTGCGCGAGCTGCTAAAGCAGCTCGCGGGAAGTGTTTTACTAAAAGTAAGGCGCGTGGGTGCGCGGCCCGCTAAAGCGGACCACGATTGTTCGGCTTTATTTATTTCGCTCGGTGCGCGAGCTGCTAAAGCAGCTCGCGGGAAGTGTTATTACTACAAGTAGGGCGCGTGGGTGCGCGGCCCGCTAAAGCGGACCGCGATTTTTTTACTCATCAAGTAGCCCTTCGGATTCTGGTCATCTTTTGCCAAAAAATTTGTTCGAGCACACCCCACCTATCTGCAATAACCTGGCCGTGCTCCTCATTCACAAAAGAAAAAGAAAAAAAAAGAAAAAAAAAGAAAAAAAAAAATGAAAAAAAACAAAAAAAAAAAACAAATGTAAAATGAAAAAAAAGAAAAAGAAAAAAAGCCCTATGAACCTATCAAAATCAATGTCTTGCATAGTTCCCAACTTCTAGTCCCTTCAATATTCCCCATACATTTTGTATGAAAAAAAAAAATCCGCCATCTTGAATTTTTTTCCTACTCACCAGGTAGACCTCCGGGTTTTGATCATCTTTTGTCGAGAAACCGCTCCTCCATCTTTTATAGTCTCCGAGAGAGAGACGGACAAAATTTGCCGCCATTTTTTTTCCGCCATTTTGGAATTTTTTTTCAACTCACTGGCAACTGCTCGAGGTTTCGAATGACATTTGGTCGAGCACCCTCCACCTATCTTGTATACCCTGGCCGTGCCCCTCGCCCGTCTCCGAACTCCTCACTCATCAGCTCTCGCCACCTTTCTCCGAGTCACATTCTTTGAGCTCTATACGACACCATGGGTGAAAAAAATTTTTTTCATACAAAATTTTACAGGAGAGGGGTCGCAAATTTGAGACGTCACAGCTCGGCCGCCATCTTGTTTTTTTAATTTTTTTCACTTTTTCTGTTAATCGTTTACTAATTTCTACAATAATCCAAAATTTCAAAGAAATCGGTCGGAAAACAAAAGAGTTGCAAGATTCACGTCGGCCGCCATCTTGTTTTTCCGAAATGTCATAATTTTCCCCAACTCGAATCCCCCCCCAAACACATCTCCCGAACATCATTATATCGATTTCCGTCTCCTTCTAGGAGAACAACCCTGTCAATGAGTGAATCAGTCAGTGAGTGAGTGAGTGGTAATCGAGCTATATATATTTCGCTCGGTGCGCGAGCTGCTAAAGCAGCTCGCGGGAAGTGTTTTACTAAAAGTAAGGCGCGTGGGTGCGCGGCCCGCTAAAGCGGACCGCGATTGTTCGGCTTTATTTATTTCGCTCGGTGCGCGAGCTGCTAAAGCAGCTCGCGGGAAGTGTTATTACTACAAGTAGGGCGCGTGGGTGCGCGGCCCGCTAAAGCAGACCGCGATTTTTTTACTCATCAAGTAGACCTTCGGATTCTGGTCATCTTTTGCCAAAAAATTTGTTCGAGCACACCCCACCTATCTGCAATAACCTGACCGTGCTCCTCATTCACAAAAGAAAAAGAAAAAAAAAGAAAAAAAAAAGAAAAAAAAGAAAAAAAGCAAATGTAAAATGAAAAAAAGAAAAAGAAAAAGCCCTATGAACCTATCAAAATCAATGTCTTGCATAGTTCCCAACTTCTAGTCCCTTCAATATTCCCCATACATTTTGTATGAAAAAAAAAAAAATCCGCCATCTTGAATTTTTTTCCTACTCACCAGGTAGACCTCCGGGTTTTGATCATCTTTTGTCGAGAAACCGCTCCTCCATCTTTTATAGTCTCCGAGAGAGAGACGGACAAAATTTGCCGCCATTTTTTTTCCGCCATTTTGGAATTTTTTTTCAACTCACTGGCAACTGCTCGAGGTTTCGAATGACATTTGGTCGAGCACCCTCCACCTATCTTCTATACCCTGGCCGTGCCCCTCGCCCGTCTCCGAACTCTTCACTCATCAGCTCTCTCCACCTTTCTCCGAGTCACATTCTTTGAGCTCTATACGACACCATGGGTGAAAAAAATTTTTTTCATACAAAATTTTACAGGAGAGGGGTCGGAAATTTGAGACGTCACAGCTCGGCCGCCATCTTGTTTTTTTAATTTTTTTCACTTTTTCTGTTAATCGTTTACTAATTTCTACAATAATTCAAAATTTCAAAGAAATCGGTTGGAAAACAAAAGAGTTGCAAGAATCACGTCGGCCGCCATCCTGTTTTTCCGAAATGTCATAATTTTTCCCTACTCGAATCCCCCACCCGGACATATCTCCCCTACATCATTGTATCGTTTTCTGTCTCTTTCTAGGAGAACAATCGTGTCAATCAGTCAGTCAGTGGTAATCGAGCTATATATATTACTAGCGTTTGCTCGGTGCGCGAGCTGCTAAAGCAGCTCGCGGGAAGTGTTTTACTAAAAGTAAGGCGCGTGGGTGCGCGGCCCGCTAAAGCGGACCGCGATTTTTTTACTCATCAAGTAGACCTTCGGATTCTGGTCATCTTTTGCCAAAAAATTTGTTCGAGCACACCCCACCTATCTGCAATAACCTGGCCGTGCTCCTCATTCACAAAAGAAAAAGAAAAAAAAAGAAAAAAAAAATGAAAAAAAACAAAAAAAAAAAACAAATGTAAAATGAAAAAAAAGAAAAAGAAAAAAAGCCCTATGAACCTATCAAAATCAATGTCTTGCATAGTTCCCAACTTCTAGTCCCTTCAATATTCCCCATACATTTTGTATGAAAAAAAAAAAATCCGCCATCTTGAATTTTTTTCCTACTCACCAGGTAGACCTCCGGGTTTTGATCATCTTTTGTCGAGAAACCGCTCCTCCATCTTTTATAGTCTCCGAGAGAGAGACGGACAAAATTTGCCGCCATTTTTTTTCCGCCATTTTGGAATTTTTTTTCAACTCACTGGCAACTGCTCGAGGTTTCGAATGACATTTGGTCGAGCACCCTCCACCTATCTTCTATACCCTGGCCGTGCCCCTCGCCCGTCTCCGAACTCTTCACTCATCAGCTCTCTCCACCTTTCTCCGAGTCACATTCTTTGAGCTCTATACGACACCATGGGTGAAAAAAATTTTTTTCATACAAAATTTTACAGGAGAGGGGTCGGAAATTTGAGACGTCACAGCTCGGCCGCCATCTTGTTTTTTTAATTTTTTTCACTTTTTCTGTTAATCGTTTACTAATTTCTACAATAATTCAAAATTTCAAAGAAATCGGTTGGAAAACAAAAGAGTTGCAAGAATCACGTCGGCCGCCATCCTGTTTTTCCGAAATGTCATAATTTTTCCCTACTCGAATCCCCCACCCGGACATATCTCCCCTACATCATTGTATCGTTTTCTGTCTCTTTCTAGGAGAACAATCGTGTCAATCAGTCAGTCAGTGGTAATCGAGCTATATATATTACTAGCGTTTGCTCGGTGCGCGAGCTGCTAAAGCAGCTCGCGGGAAGTGTTTTACTAAAAGTAAGGCGCGTGGGTGCGCGGCCCGCTAAAGCGGACCGCGATTGTTCGGCTTTATTTATTTCGCTCGGTGCGCGAGCTGCTAAAGCAGCTCGCGGGAAGTGTTATTACTACAAGTAGGGCGCGTGGGTGCGCGGCCCGCTAAAGCGGACCGCGATTTTTTTACTCATCAAGTAGCCCTTCGGATTCTGGTCATCTTTTGCCAAAAAATTTGTTCGAGCACACCCCACCTATCTGCAATAACCTGGCCGTGCTCCTCATTCACAAAAGAAAAAGAAAAAAAGAAAAAAAAAGAAAAAAAAAATGAAAAAAAAGAAAAAAAAAACAAATGTAAAATGAAAAAAAAGAAAAAGAAAAAAAGCCCTATGAACCTATCAAAATCAATGTCTTGCATAGTTCCCAACTTCTAGTCCCTTCAATATTCCCCATACATTTTGTATGAAAAAAAAAAAATCCGCCATCTTGAATTTTTTTCCTACTCACCAGGTAGACCTCCGGGTTTTGATCATCTTTTGTCGAGAAACCGCTCCTCCATCTTTTATAGTCTCCGAGAGAGAGACGGACAAAATTTGCCGCCATTTTTTTTCCGCCATTTTGGAATTTTTTTTCAACTCACTGGCAACTGCTCGAGGTTTCGAATGACATTTGGTCGAGCACCCTCCACCTATCTTGTATACCCTGGCCGTGCCCCTCGCCCGTCTCCGAACTCCTCACTCATCAGCTCTCGCCACCTTTCTCCGAGTCACATTCTTTGAGCTCTATACGACACCATGGGTGAAAAAATTTTTTTTCATACAAAATTTTACAGGAGAGGGGTCGGAAATTTGAGACGTCACAGCTCGGCCGCCATCTTGTTTTTTTAATTTTTTTCACTTTTTTTGTTAATCGTTTACTAATTTCTACAATAATCCAAAATTTCAAAGAAATCGGTCGGAAAACAAAAGAGTTGCAAGATTCACGTCGGCCGCCATCTTGTTTTTCCGAAATGTCATAATTTTCCCCAACTCGAATCCCCCCTCCAAACACATCTCCCGAACATCATTATATCGATTTCCGTCTCCTTCTAGGAGAACAACCCTGTCAATGAGTGAGTGAGTGAGTGGTAATCGAGCTATATATATTATAACTAGCGTTTGCTCGGTGCGCGAGCTGCTAAAGCAGCTCGCGGGAAGTGTTATTACTAAAAGTAAGGCGCGTGGGTGCGCGGCCCGCTAAAGCGGACCGCGATTTTTTTACTCATCAAGTAGACCTTCGGATTCTGGTCATCTTTTGCCAAAAAATTTGTTCGAGCACACCCCACCTATCTGCAATAACCTGGCCGTGCTCCTCATTCACAAAAGAAAAGAAAAAAAAAGAAAAAAAGAAAAAAAAGAAGAAAGAAAAAAGAAAATGAAAAAAAAGAAAAAAAATAAAAAAAAAGGAAAAAAGAAAGAAAAAAAAAAGGACCAAAAAGAAAAACGAAAAAGAAAAAAAAGCAAATAAATGAAAAATGAAAAAAAGAAAGAAAAAGAAAAATGAAGAAAAAGAAAAAAGAAACAAAAAGAAGAAAAAAAAGAAAAGAAAAATCAATATTCGCCATATATTTCGCATGGGAAAAAAATCCGCCATCTTGAATTTTTATCTGTTCATCAGGTAGACCTTCGGTTCTTTATCATCTGTCGCCAAGAAACCACTCTTCCATCTTTTATACCCTCCGAGATAGACACCCAGAGAAAGTTTCTATGGCCGCCATCTTGAATCCGCCATTTTGGAGTTTTTTTTTCAACTCCCTGCTAATTGGATGTGGTTTCGAGTAATTTTTGTTGGAGCACACCCCACCTAGTTGGTCGCGTGGATAGTTGGCAAAAAAAACCACTCTTTCACCTTTTTTAACCCATTTCCAAAAAGGAGGAGGTTCTCAATTCGGCCAGTATATTTTTCTTTTTTAATTCTCCGAGATCTATGACACCTATGAACCTATCAAAATCAATGTCTTGCATAGTTCCCAACTTCTAGTCCCTTCAATATTCCCCATACATTTTGTATGGAAAAAAAAATCCGCCATCTTGAATTTTTTTCCTACTCACCAGGTAGACCTCCGGGTTTTGATCATCTTTTGTCGAGAAACCGCTACTCCATCTTTTATAGTCTCCGAGAGAGAGACGGACAAAATTTGCCGCCATTTTTTTTCCGCCATTTTGGAATTTTTTTCAACTCACTGGCAACTGCTCGAGGTTTCGAATGACATTTGGTCGAGCACCCTCCACCTATCTTCTATACCCTGGCCGTGCCCCTCGCCCGTCTCCGAACTCCTCACTCATCAGCTCTCTCCACCTTAATCCGAGTCACATTCTTTGAGCTCTATACGACACCATGGGTGAAAAAAATTTTTTTCATACAAAATTTTACAGGGAGGGGTCGGAAATTTGAGACGTCACAGCTCGGCCGCCATCTTGTTTTTTTAATTTTTTTCACTTTTTCTGTTAATCGTTTACTAATTTCCACAATAATCCAAAATTTCAAAAAAATCGGTTGGAAAACAAAAGAGTTGCAAGATTCACGTCGGCCGCCATCTTGTTTTTCCGAAATGTCATAATTTTTCCCCACTCGAATCCCCCACCCGAACATATTTCCCGAACATCATTATATCGATTTCCGTCTCCTTCTAGGAGAACAATTATGTCAATGAGTCAGTGAGTGAGTGGTAATCGAGCTATATATATTACTAGTAGGGCGCGTGGGTGCGCGGCCCGCAAGCGGACCGCGGTTTTTCTACTCGGCAAGTAGACTTTTAGGTCTTGATCATTTTCTATCAAAAAACCACTCTTCCATCTTTTATCCTCTCCGAGATAGACACCGTTGAAGTTTGTATGGCCGCCATCTTGAATCTGTCATTTTGGAATTATTTTTCAGCTCACTGCCAATTGGATGAGGTTTTAAGTATATTTTGTTTGAGCACCTCCCACCTGTCTTCAATAACCTGGCCGTGCTCCTCACCCACCTTCCAAACCCTCGATCATCATATCTCATCATTTGTCAGAATGAGAATTCTTCTATAAAAACAAATTTTGAAAAGGAACCGTATCAAAGTCTTGCTTAGTTCTCAGCTTCTAGCCTTCTTCAATATTCGCCATATATTTTGTATGGAAAAAAAAATTCCGCCATCTTGATTTTTTTTCTATTCATCAAATAGACCTTTGGGTCCTGATCATCTTTTGCCAAGAAACCACTCTTCCATCTTTTATACTCCCCGAGATAGACACCAACGAAATTTGTATGGCGGCCATCTTTTTTCCACCATTTTGAATTTTTTTTCAGCTCACTGCGAATTGGATGAGGTTTCGAGTGACATTTGTTCGAGTACCCCCCACCTATCTTTGATACCCTGGCCGTGCTCCTCACCCGTCTCCGAAATCCTCAATCATCAGCTCTCTCCATATTTTTCCTCCGAATGAATTTTTTTCCTCTATACGAAACCATCGGTGAAAAAAAATTTTTTCATACAAAATTTTACAGGAGAGGTGATCAATGAGCGAGTCAGTGAGTGAATCAGCCCCAACAGCTATATATATATTAATAACTAGCGTTTGCTCGGTGCGCGAGCTGCTAAAGCAGCTCGCGGGAAGTGTTATTACTAAAAGTAAGGCGCGTGGGTGCGCGGCCCGCTAAAGCGGACCGCGATTGTTCGGCTTTATTTATTTCGCTCGGTGCGCGAGCTGCTAAAGCAGCTCGCGGGAAGTGTTATTGCTACAAGTAGGGCGCGTGGGTGCGCGGCCCGCTAAAGCGGACCGCGATTGTTCGGCTTTATTTATTTCGCTCGGTGCGCGAGCTGCTAAAGCAGCTCGCGGGAAGTGTTATTACTAAAAGTAGGGCGCGTGGGTGCGCGGCCCGCTAAAGCGGACCGCGATTTTTTTACTCATGAAGTAGACCTTCGGATTCTGGTCATCTTTTGCCAAAAAATTTGTTCGAGCACACCCCACCTATCTGCAATAACCTGGCCGTGCTCCTCATTCACAAAAGAATAAGAAAAAAAAGAAAAAAAAATGAAAAAAAAAGAAAAAAAAAACAAATGTAAAATGAAAAAAAGAAAAAGAAAAAAAGCCCTATGAACCTATCAAAATCAATGTCTTGCATAGTTCCCAACTTCTAGTCCCTTCAATATTCCCCATACATTTTGTATGGGGGGGAAAAAAAATCCGCCATCTTGAATTTTTTTCCTACTCACCAGGTAGACCTCCGGGTTGTGATTATCTTTTGTCGAGAAACCGCTCCTCCATCTTTTATAGTCTCCGAGAGAGAGACGGACAAAATTTGCCGCCATTTTTTTTCCGCCATTTTGGAATTTTTTTTTAACTCACTGGCAACTGCTCGAGGTTTCGAATGACATTTGGTCGAGCACCCTCCACCTATCTTCTATACCCTGGCCGTGCCCCTCGCCCGTCTCCGAACTCCTCACTCATCAGCTCTCTCCACCTTTCTCCGAGTCACATTGTTTGAGCTCTATACGACAACATGGGTGAAAAAAATTTTTTTCATACAAAATTTTACAGGAGAGGGGTCGGAAATTTGAGACGTCACAGCTCGGCCGCCATCTTGTTTTTTTAATTATTTTCACTTTTTCTGTTAATCGTTTACTAATTTCTACAATAATCCAAAATTTCAAAGAAATCGGTTGGAAAACAAAAGAGTTGCAAGATTCACGTCGGCCGCCATCTTGTTTTTCCGAAATGTCATAATTTTCCCGAACTCGAATCCCCCCCCCAAACACATCTCCCGAACATCATTATATCGATTTCCGTCTCCTTCTAGGAGAACAACCCTGTCAATGAGTGAGTGAATCAGTCAGTGAATCAGTGGTAATCGAGCTATATATATTATAACTAGTATTTCGCTCGGTGCGCGAGCTGCTAAAGCAGCTCGCGGGAAGTGTTTTACTAAAAGTAAGGCGCGTGGGTGCGCGGCCCGCTAAAGCGGACCGGGATTGTTCGGCTTTATTTATTTCGCTCGGTGCGCGAGCTGCTAAAGCAGCTCGCGGGAAGTGTTATTACTACAAGTAGGGCGCGTGGGTGCGCGGCCCGCTAAAGCGGACCGCGATTGTTCGGCTTTATTTATTTCGCTCGGTGCGCGAGCTGCTAAAGCAGCTCGCGGGAAGTGTTATTACTACAAGTAGGGCGCGTGGGTGCGCGGCCCGCTAAAGCGGACCGCGATTTTTTTGCTCATCAAGTAGCCCTTCGGATTCTGGTCATCTTTTGCCAAAAAATTTGTTCGAGCACACCCCACCTATCTGCAATAACCTGGCCGTGCTCCTCATTCACAAAAGAAAAAAAAAGAAAAAAAAATGAAAAAAAAGAAAAAAAAACAAATGTAAAATGAAAAAAAAGAAAAAGAAAAAAAGCCCTATGAACCTATCAAAATCAATGTCTTGCATAGTTCCCAACTTCTAGTCCCTTCAATATTCCCCATACATTTAGTATGGAAAAAAAAATCCGCCATCTTGAATTTTTTTCCTACTCACCAGGTAGACCTCCGGGTTTTGATCATCTTTTGTCGAGAAACCGCTCCTCCATCTTTTATAGTCTCCGAGAGAGAGACGGACAAAATTTGCCGCCATTTTTTTTCCGCCATTTTGGAATTTTTTTTCAACTCACTGGCAACTGCTCGAGGTTTCGAATGACATTTGGTCGAGCACCCTCCACCTATCTACTATACCCTGGCCGTGCCCCTCGCCCGTCTCCGAACTCCTCACTCATCAGCTCTCGCCACCTTTCTCCGAGTCACATTCTTTGAGCTCTATACGACACCATGGGTGAAAAAAATTTTTTTCATACAAAATTTTACAGGAGAGGGGTCTGAAATTTGAGACGTCACAGCTCGGCCGCCATCTTGTTTTTTTAATTTTTTTCACTTTTTCTGTTAATCGTTTACTAATTTCTACAATAATCCAAAATTTCAAAGAAATCGGTTGGAAAACAAAAGAGTTGCAAGATTCACGTCGGCCGCCATCTTGTTTTTCCGAAATGTCATAATTTTCCCCAACTCGAATCCCCCACCTGGACATATCTCCCCTACATCATTATATCGATTTCCGTCTCCTTCTAGGAGAACAACCCTGTCAATGAGTGAGTGAGTGAGTGAGTGAGTGTGTCAGTCAGTGGTAATCGAGCTATACTATATATATTATAATAATGTTCATGTTTTTGTTATATATTCGAAATCATCGGCATGAATTCTAATCTTTACGTTTCAGCGATGTTAAGTATACTAAGTGCCGATTTCACCAAAGTAGAATGACGTTTTACGGAGGAATAAATTGGGCGTTCTGACAGTTTTTAGGGTTCCGTACCCAAAGGGTACCAACGGGACCCTATTACTAAGCCTACGCTGTCCGTCCGTCCGTCCGTCTGTCAGCGGGCTGTATCTCGTAAACCGTAATAGATAGACAGATGAAATTTTCAGATATTATGTATTTCTATTGCCGCTATAACAACAAATAATAAAAATTAAATTAAATTAAAAAAATTAAATAAAATATTTGCATGGGTACATGGAAATATTTTAATTTAATTTTTTTTAACGGAACCCTAAAAGAGCGAGGCCCGACTCGCACTTGGCCGATTTTTTTGAATTGAAAATACTGTCATAATATCAAATTTACGCTCGGATAAGACTTATTTTACGTTGGTGAAATTGGCCCTTAGGTTCTTTTTATTTCCTCGTATTGCATGTATTCTCTATTCAGCCATACAATCAGTTACAAAAATTGTTGATTTTTCCAACTCTTGCTTGTTGATTTACGTGATTGATTTTCCATCAACTTTTTTTTGTCAGCCGTCTGATTCAAATATTTATTTAGAATTTTTTTATTTTGTCTGACTATTGAAAATATTTCCCAAAAACAATAGATAAATTCATAGATTAAGGATTGGTAACTTTGTCGTGAAGCGACTACTAATCCTAAATCTATGAATTTATTTTTTAAATCTTTGTCTTTCTGTTTGAAACCTAAGCATAGTATATTTTTAAAGGGGTTTTTTCAAATACATAATAGAGCCTGGGCCAGGTATTTGTACGGTCTTTCAAAATGTTCGGGGTCATGGAATAGTGATAATTTTTTGTTTATTTCTCAGGAAAAAGTCCTTTTTACGAGGTACAATGCGAAATTATTTTGCAAAATAAAACAACGCACCAACATGGCGTTCTTTTTGACAATGACACGTACCTACACTAGTCATGATGACTAGTCTAGTCACTGTAAAACTGCAAAATCATATTTCATTTTAACTTCTATGATTTTATACTATTTTTTGGTATAGCGTACAAGTACTTGGCCCAAGATGAAACAACCCCTTTGAACAAGCTTTGAACACGCTTAAATATCTCAAAAGTCTCCAATTTATGATGCTGTTATATTTCTAGATCTAATGCGGAGTGGAAGGATTTTTTAACTGTGCAGTGTGCGTGTCATATTCTTAGAATACTTACATTTACTTGTATTTTAATATTTGCGAAAAAGAAAATAATGTTTTTTACATTAATAAAACTATTTCGTAAACTAGCTGATGCTCGCGACGTCGCGTGGATTTAGTTTTTCCTCCCTCCCGAACTCTCGGAATCCCTCCCGAATCCCTCCGGAACTCTTTGATTTTACGGGATAGCCAGGTCACTCTCCAGGTCCTCAACTATACGCATGCTAAAAAAAGTAAAATTAAAAATTTTAAAAACCCCCGACACAAAAAATAAACTCTAAAAACTAACAAATAATATTTTAAACCTATATATAATTTTATACCTATATATAATTATTATCGTCACATATATTATGTAAGTTCAAATATTTTTATTTTCCAAGCGTCGTCGTCGCGTCGGGGGACCGCTAAAGTTTATAAAGTATTTTTCCAACAGCTAATTAATTATTACGAATTACATTTAGGTACGAGCGATCTTAAGTTTCATGCATATAGTCTACGCTCTACGTAATGCCGCGCGCGACACGTGAGGGCAGACGACGTTGACGGTTGTGTCGATTTTGCGAATTTTTCGGAGTAAATTCTTTTGTTGCAATCTGCGACTACACCTGTTTTTCTCACTTAGCGGTCCCCCGACGTGACGACGACGCTTGGAAAATAAAAATATTTGAACTTACATAATATATGTGACGATAATAATTATAATATATAGGTATAAAATTATATATAGGTTTAAAATATTATTTGTTAGTTTTTAGAGTTTATTTTTTGTGTCGGGGGTTTTTAAAATTTTTAATTTTACTTTTATTTAGTCCTTTTTAAAGTAGGTATAAATATTAGGAAGGTATTTATAGTCATTAGTTAGCGCAGTGGTAATTGAGCCTAATTGATCCCATTTAATTACCCACCTTCGAAATCTAAACCTTGCTCTAACATGTCATATTTAAAGTCATGGTTACCTTACCAAATATACTTTCGATATCATTGAAGTAACACGGTACCAAATTTCGAATCGATAGGACATATGGAAGGTAGTCAGATCCCCTCATCAACTATTAAAGAGCTGATGATCTTCAAACGGCTGATCAGGTCATGGTTACCTTACCATATACTTTCAATATCATTGAAGTAACACGGTACCAAATTTCGAATCGATAGGACATATGGAAGGTAGTCAGATCCCCTCATCAACTATTAAAGAGCTGATGATCTTCAAACGGCTGATCAGGTCATGGTTACCTAACCATATACTTTCAATATCATTGAAGTAACACGGTACCAAATTTCGAATCGATCGGACATATGGAAGTTAGTCAGATCCCCTCATCAACTAGAAAAGAGCTGATAATCTTCTAACGGCTGAACTGATTTTCATGAAACATGGCTAAGAACACTCGGGATAAAATTATCTATGACACAAAAAAAACTAAACGAAAATCGGTTCATCCGTCTGGCAGCTACGCTACCACAGACAGATACACGGACAGACACGTTAAACTTATAACACCCCTCTCTTTTTGCGTCGGGGGTTAAAAATCACGTCGATCCCTAGCTCTGCTGCGGCGTGTTTACCAAATAAGAAACACACTTTCGCATTTATATTTTTTTTATAATATTAGTATGCAGTATGATTGAAGATTAATTAATAAATAAATAAATAGTAGAATTACTAGACTTAAAAAAAATTGAATGGGATTATAAGATAGGGTAGGTAAAAAATAATTTTATAATTACAAGCATAACACATTTATTTTTCTAAAGTGCCTCATTAAGTTGAAAATTATTTTGTTATCTTTGATAACAAGCATCTTATAACTGACAGGGAAAATAAAAATTACTAAAAATATTCCGAGGTGCTTTAATGCTGAACACTGGATTTCAAAGTCGTGTACGCTGAATAAGACGATTTTAATATTATCATTAGAAAACTGAAGTTCAAATTTGCCATGCCACCCGCGGACAACATGAGAGTCTTTTGCGAGATCAGGAGCATCAATAGAATCGTTTTTTGATTCGACACGTTAAAATTTTCCCATTTACAGCTGTACAAAGAAGTTTCAAGTTTATTGCAAGCGTCTATCAACCTTTGTCCAGAAAGACAATCCATAGCTACTTGAACTAGGGTGTATGATGTTTGTACGTATGTATTTTCTAATCCTCCAAGCAGTTCCGCTATAATAGCAATAAACATTATGCTATATTCAATGGCCAGAATATTATTGAATCGGTTATTTAATTCTCTGAAAAGATTAATATTAGAAACGTGATAAAACACAATGGTATTTAGGCGGACTCGTATATATTCGTTTACGATTTTTTGTTTAAAGTAAGTTGCGTATATTTTATTGTGAATTTGGTGCTTAATTTTAAAGTAGTAGTTTTGGCTATCATCCCATAAGTTTCTCAATTCTTCACTAATTGTATATAGTTGCGCTTCGTTGTAACCTACGCTTACTATAACGTATACGGCGACATTTACCATTGCATACACTTCATACGATATGCCTATTATGGTCAGGATATGTACTATTTCGTAGTTAAGTGATTCCACCATAGGTTCAAAACCTGTTGAACAAAGTCAATATTAATTGCTAAATAGATATTGTTAAATGAGAATAATTTAAAATAAAACAGTTATGAAATGTACCTAGTACATATTTAATTGGAGTGAACTCCAAGTTAAGTTTAACAATTAACAGACTGATTATCTTCCTTACCATAGACGACGTATAAATCCTCAGTAAAATGTTGGCCAGGCCTTATAAAAGGAATCATCATGTATAATGCACAATTTGCTACTAGATATATCCATATAAACTGAGCTCTTTTCTTGACAACTCGTAAATTTTTTCGTAAGTTTATTGCAAATTTTGTGCCTGGGATGATTTTTGCATCAAACTTTTTAAATTTTTCCACTATTTCTTGAATTTTACGTCTGTGTTCATATAAAGCATTATATGTTATATTATTCAAATCAAGCTTAGTTGACTTATGTATAATTAAGAATACTTACATATGTATCTTCACAAAGATAAATTTTGTAAAGGCAGTGATGCTGCAACTGGTAAGTGATATGGCCATAGAAATCTCAACGAAATTTTCGGGTATTGAATAGTAGAACAACAATGACCAAAAAATGGAAAAGACGTAAACGTAGAAATAGCAGAGAACACCGACTATTGATATAATGTAATAGTACCAATATATACCTATGAAATTTATAAGCATGTCAAATTATTACGAAACAAATATTTTCATACAAAGGCAAATAAAGATTATTTAGAATTCTGATCCGTTAGATGACTGACGAATCAGAACTCTAATTAATCTTATGCGTCTAACTTTTAACATCATTTTTGTTGATATTAATTGTTAATGTCCTCATCAAAACAGCGACATTTTCTATCATCATCGAAAAACTATCTTCGGTATAACTAAATTTTTGAAGATCTGCCCACATGTCTTGAAATTTCATTTTTAAAGCTGATACCTTGTTATTATCCTGCAAAATTAGAGCTGTTAAAATACACACATCAAAAGTGTCTAGGGATCAAGCATTTTTATGCGGATTTCTTGAGATTGAGATGTGGCTTTGTAATAAATTTATGATTTTATAAATTTATATGGATCCTTTTTGGTGCATTTCATAATTTGAATCAGGAACTGTCAATCAAATTCGAGTAAAAGATGAAAATCAGCTGTCAATATTTTCCCTATAAAAACATACAACGCATTGAAGACATTATTAGTGCTACTGTTTCCCTACTACTGAGTAAAACCAACGTTATTATGGAGCGGCGACGTCATTTAAGCAGGGAAGAAATGCTCAGAGCCGTGGGAATGATAGAAGCTGGTTCCCAGCAACGTACTGTGGCTTTAGCTCTGAATACAAGTCAGAGTGTTATCAGTCGACTTTGGACACGTTACCGAAGCACTGGTACCGTGGCTGAGCGCCATGGAGGACGGTATCGCTGCACCACACGGAGACAAGACCGATACATTCAAATCTTAACTCGAAGAGCTCCAACAATAACCGCCATGATGTTAGCCGTGAGGCTTCATCACTCTTCAGGGAACTTAATTAGCGACCAAACAGTCAGAAACCGCTTGCATGAAGTGAACCTTCATTCCCGAAGACCGCTACGGGTACCACCTATAGCAATGCACAATCGTAGGATTCGATATCAATGGGCTCTTGAACACAGAAATTGGGCAGAAGAACAATGGCGTTTCGTGTGCTTTTCTGATGAGTCTCGTTTTGGTATGAGACCGGATACAAGAAGTATACGACACTGGAGAACCCCTGGACGCCAACAGCGATTAAAATCCTGCCAGGAAGTCCATCCTTATAGTGGTGGAACCATCATGGTATGGGCGGGTATTTGGATCGGCGGAAGAACTGAGTTGATTTGGATCAGAGGCAACCTCAACGCTCAAATTTATGCTGAGACGATTGTATCAGACGTCATCGTTCCTCTACAAGTGCAAATTGGTCCCTTATTTCAGTTAATGCATGATAATGCACGACCGCACACCGCAAGAGTTGTAAGACAGACTCTCGCCGCAGCTAACATCAATGTCCTGCCCTGGCCTGCTCAGTCGCCAGACTTGAACCCGATTGAGCATGCATGGGATATGCTACAGAGAAGAGCTCTGCCGAATATGGAGGGTATCCAGTGGCAAGAAGACCTTTTTTTGTTGTTGCAACGAACATGGGCGGCCATTCCACAGCGTGATTTGGATGAACTCATTTTGAGTATGCCAAACCGATGTTCTTGTGTTGTTAGTGTTCGCGGTAGAAACACGGATTATTAATTGTTTAAGTTACCCAATAAAATTTTAAAGAAAACTGTTATTTCAGTCTTTTTTTCGAACTTTAATGTTAGTGGTTCAAATGTCAAAAATCCCTTTATTAGGAAAATGGCAAATTTCTTTATTAATGCAAAGGTGACTTGGTTTATCGTTACTGTGACAAACGAAAACACTTTATTTGATGAATCCTTAAAGAAAATTTTAATTAATATCAATCAGGAGAAAAGTTATTGCAAAAATATATGTTGATCCCTAGACACTTTTGATGTGTGTATAATAATAATAGTAATATAATGATAATATAATATAATATATCTATACTAATATTATTTAAAGAAAGATTTTTTTGTTTGTTTGTTTGATTGTACCGAATAGAAAGCTAAGTTATCAGGAAATAACATAGGCTATAATTTATTTTCAAAAAAATTAGAGATCCTTAAGAAAATTGCAATAATGTAACCCAGATTAGCAAATTTTTGCCTATAACATGCATTTTTTGGCGTGTGCTGAGAAAACTATTGATACATAAAAATTATGTACTACATGATTAAAGTACTCATTATTCTCTACAAAAAAGTCCACGAGGGAATATATTATTATCTATCATATTTCAGTCACAGTAGTAGCTTTTGTGTTCTAAAATTTAATTAGATCGCCTTTATTATCGTAGTATTAATTCTTCCTTACTAATACGTAATTATAAATGCGAAAGTGTGTTTGTTTGTTGCTTTGTCCGTCAATCACGCTGCAACAAAGCTACGGATTATTTTTTGGATTAGTGTAATAATGTCTATGACAGTTAGGTACTCTGTGTCCAATTTATGTAGAGATGCTTCTGGGTCTATGGTGATCGGAACTAATGGTGTTTGTTAAAACTTAAAAGTAATCCAAAATTGTACAAACTTAAGATTGTCTAATAATTTAGAACTGCAATAAAGTTAGTAGCAGTAAACAGGTGTTTAATTTAATCATCAAATCATCTTTGATACAGGTATAGTTCAGAACCTAGGGTTCCCGCGGGATTTTAAAAACTAAATCCACGCGGACGAAGTCGCGGGCATCAGCTAGTAATTTATATACAGGTAGAAAATGCTTCAGCATTAAGTCCGCCCTTTGTACTATTTTTGTGCAATAAAGTGAATTAAAAAATATAATATTATGCATAATAAGAATCGCTGATAGCGTAAATGACTTCTGTATGATAATAATTATTATTGTTGATAGTATTTGAGATCACCTGATTCAAATTCTTTCTCATTTCTGAGCGCCTCGACCCGTTTACATTACTCACAATGGTTTTATGACAATAATGCGGTGGGTTCCATATTTCATTTTGCTCTATGGTTCTACGTACTGTTGATTCTTCGAAGACTGTACGACTGACTGTGTGTGAAGTTCTGTTGATTTACGTGATCGATTTTTCATGATTATTTTATCAGTATATGATTATGTGATTCAAATATGTCGTCACTGTAGTTGGAAAATTAAATAACTAACAAAACCAATATCGCGAGTAAAACGCGATTTAGTGTTTTTTTGCGTTAGAAATGGAGATAACTTTTTTTTCATAAACAATGTAACTGTCCATGTTTTGTTATGTTATAGATTATTACTGTACTTATCTATTTCTGAATCTACTTGACGTACATTTTGATTCATTTGTTTGTGAGGAAAATATAAAAAGCAATTAGGTATTTAGTTTTCCCTCACCAAAGTTTTGAATATTTGATGCACTTATTTATTTTTCCATGTCAGTTGTTTAGTTCTTCCTCGTCAATATTGCGTTAAGTACGAAAAAGTGACGATATAAGTACCTTTATGTAGTTTTTCCACTTTACTGAGATGTTAAAATGACCCATTATTTACTTATTTTACTATGACAATCCTATTCAAGGGTATTAATTTAATAAAAAAAAGGAGGATTTTTCAAAGAAAACCAACAAATAAACATTTCTTTTTATATATTATTGTAAAAGGTAATCAATAAAACTACTGAAGCAACTAGATTCTTCTATCAGACTAACAAAATTAAACATAAAAAAAACAAAACCACATTTATACGACTCTACTCATAAAATCAACAAAATTTCACTTTTAATTTAACAATTATACTTATTAAAAACTAAGTATCAACTGAAATGATAACTATAAACTTTTCAAGTCAGTTTTACCTTTATAAATTTATCGATTATAGAGTGCCCTCAAACAAAAATTTTCAAAATATCTTCAATGTACAGAATTGGACCTGTTACAGTTTTACTATATTATAGATAGATGTATGTATATTTTGGAATGTATAAGATAATTTTCTGATCAGTCCGTGACGTCACTATGGGGTCATGCCTGAAAACTAGCTCTATAGTCAGTCTTGACTGTAGCATGAAGCTGAGGCAGCGCCCCGTTCAGCAGCATTAGGCAATATAGGTTCCAGGGGGATATTGATGGGCGCCTGGTTTTTCCAGAGAACCGATGATTGTGATTCTTTTCCTCGGTTCTTTGGAAATCTTTAGGGGACTTATTATATTTAATTACCTAATTTTTGTATTTTGTATTGTATTTTTGTATTTTGTATTTTTTTTTGTATTTGTACTTTGCTGGCTGAATAAATGTTTTTATTATTATTAATATCGGAACCACCTTTCGACGATTGGATGATCAGAGGAACTATTCTATATCTCTGTCGCTATGGAAAACAAATGTAGCTTTGACAGTTCTTAGTTCGCAACTTTCGATAGCCACTGAAATAGAGTACACCTACTTAGTGCTTAGTCTTCTTCTTTTCGAGCCTCTTGTAATCCATCGTTGGACATAGGCCTCCTCATGTGCACGCCATTCTTCTCGATGTTGTGCCAATCTCAACCAAGTTTTTCCCATAAGCTTGACGATGTCGTCGGACCAGCGCGATGGTTGCCTCCCGACATTTCTCTTGCCGGTACGTGGTCTCCACTCAAGCACCGAGCGGGTCCATCGGTCGTCTGTTGTTCTGGCCACATGTCCCGCCCATCTCCACTTTGACCTAGTCACTTTCAAAACAATATCTGTCAGTCCAGTTCTTTCACGGATTGTGGTATACGGTCAATGAGCGATATACCGAGCATGGCTCGCTCCATTGCCCGTTGTGCCACTTGTACTTAAACTAGCGGCACGCTATGATGGCCGGTTTGACACATTACAATAGTGATGTGGAATGTCAATTTATTCTCGAACAAAAAACAATTAAGTTTTGTTTTTGTACCTGATTAAATAGGTTTAATAAAACAAAAATGTATATGTTTATTTAATTTATTTGAACGAACTGAATATTTGAATGAAAATGAATATACATACTTTATATGCACACAAGAAACATATGAATACAAAAGATACCAAAAAAGGTGCCACAAAAGGCCATAATTAATCAGATTCGTCCATACTACTATTTTCACTGTCGTCACTGCTATCATCACCTACATTAATAATTATATGTTCGTTTTCTATAATATTATCTATTTTCACATCTCTTTCATAATCTTCCCTTATTAATTTAACAGTTCTATTCACAACCTTTTCCCAGTCTCCTTTAGTCACATGTTCACAAGCTTCTTCTAATAATTTTAGCATTTTTTTTGTGGTAAATGGGGGTTCTGTATTGTGTCTTGCAGCATATCCCTTAATTTGAGCCCACACCAACTCAATCGCATTATACTCACAATGGTAAGGCGGTAACCGTATAACTCTGTGCCCATGTTCTAATGCTATTTCGTCAATGACGTATCGGATCTTGGTTGGTTTGTTTTCTTTTAAAAGACGTACTAATTCCGCTTTTAACATATTCATGTTTGCATCTACGCCATTTTTACGAAGCCATGCGACGATATCAGCTTTCTTTTGGGATTGGGCAGGTGGCTTGTCAATTTGCATCGAGTGGTATGGGGCGTTGTCCATAATTATAATAGATGGTTCAGGGAGGCTACACAACATTGAGGTAAACCATTCAGTAAACTTTTCTCCATTCATGTCTTCATGATAGTCTCCAGTGGTTTTTGACGCAAAAGCCATGAGAGAACCTTCGACAAACCCGTTGATGGTTCCGGCGTGACAAATTATAAGTCGCGATCCTTTTCCTACAGGAACTTTGGAAGTAGATGCTGCTGTGTCATCGTTCCAAGAACGGCCTACAGTATGGTTAGCATTAAGCCATGTTTCATCCAAGAACACAACATTTTGCCAATTTTTGATTTCTTTCACTTGCCGTAAAAAAGTATACCTTGCCATCGCTATATCAAATCTTTCCATCAATATTTTGCGTTTGTTACATTTTTTGTATCGAAATCCAATGGTCTTCAAAATCTTCGTTAAAGAACTTTCCCCACCGAAGAATAATCCAGCTTCCTTCAGTGAATGCACCAACTTTTTTCTTGTTGGATACTCCTTCTGTAAATAGTAGCCGTAAACATGTCTTCGGATAGCATCGGCATCAAAGCTATCGATGCCTACGACTGGTTTTGCTCGTTTTCTCTTTTTTGGTGTGTGAAGTTTATTTTCTTCTGTGCCAGTCTCGCCATATTTTTTTTTAGTTATCCGTCTAACAGTTCGTTGTCCAATATTAAGCGCATCAGCTACGCGTTCAACCACTGACGTTATAGGTAAAATTGGCCCTCCATTTTGAGCTTCACGATCGAAATAGTTACGAAGGCGTATTACGAACTCACGTGTCTGACTATTTAGAACAGTTCTCTGCGTACGTTCGGTCATATCGACGAAATCCACAACAAAGGGCTTGAACAGAGTCCAAATTAACGAGCAAGGGTCAACAGTAATGCAGTATCAATATTTGAAATCCAAAGCCAGGTCAAAACTATATCACAATCGCATTGCACTGACAGTTTATACTTTTCGAAGCAACGTCAATTCGAAACTGCTTTGTTTTGCATTAAGCATTGACGCGAGTTTGCCGGAGGTAGTAGTTGTGCTAGCCAGCGATCCTATGTGACGATCGTATTAGATTCCATTTTTAAAAATTTTCAATTTAGAAAACCAAATGCCGAGTTGTGGTATATATCATATAAAAATAAAAATTTTACCTTTTGTATGAAACAGCTGATATTTTTTTGCGATTTCAGAGGTTTGTCCACATAGTGAAAATTGTTCATATTCACAAGTACATTCACCCCTTAAATGGTGCAAACTGATTTTTCTACACTTGTATACATTTTAGAAATCAATTTAATAAATAAATTTTGAGTCCTAAACCTAAAACTACATTCGATAAAATTTATGAATCTCTGCACATCACTATCGTCAATAAAGTAATACAATTATTTCCTTCAAAGTCGTTATCAATTAATACGGAACTTCATGAGCGGACAAACGTCAAACCGGCCATCATAGCGTGCCGCTAGTTTAGTTTTGTTATTAATTGTTTTGTCAGTGTCCAGGTTTCCGAACCGTAGGTCATGACGGGCAGCACACACTGCTCGAACATTCGACGTTTGAGATAAGTGGGGATCTTCTTGTTTCTTAGGACGTCGGATAGTTTACTGAAGGCAGCCCATCCGAGTGCTTAGTGTTTAAATGTTAAACGACTGTATAGCACCTAATCAGTATATTCAAGTGATTAACATTCTAATATTGTGGAGTGATAAATAATAATTATATTGCTCAATGCTTTTTGATTACTCCAATTTACTGGTTACAGCAAAATTATCCAAAAAATAACGCTGCATAAACGAGCATATCATTGGTGTCTGGCGGTGATTTTATGGTCCATTACAATGACATCAGCAATATTGATCCATGATTGTAAAATTCGATGGTGCCTGTGTTTTAAAGAGCTAAAAGCAACGCCACTAATGTGCTATGTTAACATGTCTTCGTTCTGCATATGTTTTAGGCCCCTTTTTACAGCTTTTTGATCCCTAACCTATTTCTATTCCTTCTTATGGGTTGACGTTCTCCTATTTTTGTCTAAAACGCACAATTATTGCTATAAGTATATGTAGGTAGTTCATAATTATAATGTCTCTTTTAGTATCTAGTAAATAGGGCGCATATTTTCTGATTATTGGTTATCTACGAAAGACCTAGGCAGCATTTGAGGGTTCCGTAGCAATTTCCGTAGCGAGTTAATGACCTGATCTGTTTGTTTGGAATAATTCTCTTTATCATAATTAATATCAATGGATTTTTACTGTTACTTTCTGTTAAAAGAGAAAAAGTAGTAATGGGTATACTTACTTTTTGCATCGCTTCATATTTAGGCACTTGCAGGATTGGTTTGATTGACATCTAATAATAATAATAATAATAATCTTTATTTATAAAACTCAGTACAGCACAACACCATGAAATTCTGACCCCTAAACTAGGAAAACCCGTATCTTAGGGGCCAGTGCCTTCCCAAACATTGAATAAGTAATAATAAGAATCACATATCTAGCGCACTTTAACAAATAAAAACATTTCTGTATGTGTTGAGTTTACTAAATATTACATTAGAGCTTTTTCTTGCTTTAAAATTAAAGTTAAGTTCAATAATGAATTAAAAATAAAATAAAACGTTTGAACTGAAACAATTTTGAAAATATTACATGCTAAATATACCCAGTATCTAAGTCTATGTATGTATGTGCGCCTGTGTGTGTGTGCGTGTGCGTGTGTGTGTGTGTGTGTGTGTGTGTGTGTGTGTGTGTGTGTGTGTGTGTGTGTGTGTGTGTGTGTGTGTGTATGTGCATCCGCGTGTGTTTATATGTGTGTACGCGTGCTGCCTATCATTTAAAACTCATAGAATGTTTTGAACTGAGTATGTATTCATAATTTTTTCAGTATCCTCATAGTTATAGTTACTCAAGAATTTTTTTAGACTTTTTTTTAATCCATGCCTATTCAAGCGATTAATTTTGACCTTTTTGTTCATGTATCTATACAAGTACGGGCATAAGTAATTGTACTGTCTTCTTGCAAAGGTTGTTTTAGTGATGGGTAAGGCAATATATATTTTGCGTCAATGCTTTCTCTCCTGTAAAATGGGACACGAACTATGGTGGCGCAGTACAGCATGCAATATGAATAGTTGGCGTAAAGTCAAAAGTTGTGAATCTTTATACAGCTGTTCTGTTGAATACCTTCGTGGTTTATGCAGCATCACTTTGATTACGGCTCTCTGCGCTCTTTCCACATCTATCATATGACTAGCTGCTGCGCCGCCCCACGCCGGAATACAGTAAATGAGCAGGGATTGGCATAGCGCTGTATAAACATTGAAGAGTAATTTTTTGTCCACGACGTCCCGCAGGTTTTTAAACACAGGTATTAGCCTTCTCACTCTCTTTGCAACCGTTGTAATTTGTGGATGCCAATTTAAATTTTTGTCTATGATAATACCAGGGTATTTTATTTGGGGTGTCTGTTCTAAGTTTTCAAAGGTGCATGAGGTATTTTTGTTTTCTATTGTATTACAAGGGTAGGTATGAAGTTTTAGTTTAAAATTCTGTGGAGGTTGCGATGCTCTGGTTATGCTAAAGCAAACAAATTTTGTTTTTGTCGCATTTACAGTCAATAGGTTTGCTTCTAGGTTGCTAGTAATTTTGCGGATTCCTTGCTCTGCAGCTTTTTGTACCTCCTCCCAGGTCGAACCGTGAAAAAGGATGGCGGTATCATCAGCAAAAGCAAATATGTGACCGTTTATGATTTCGAGCTTACACAAATTGTTCATGTAAGCTAAAAATAGGGTCGGGCCAAGAGTACTTCCTTGAGGAATCCCATGTGTGATATTGTTACTCTTACTGCTGACACCGGCAACCCTTACAATTTGGCTCCTGTTCTGTAGGTAGTCCTTAAACCAGTTTAGTGGCTTTCCCCGTATTCCTAGGTCTTCCAACTTCACTATCAGTAGTGGTATCGAAATTGTATCAAAGGCCTTTTTTAGATCCAGGAATACTCCTACGCACTTCTTTCCGTGGTCCATGTATTTTGATAGTAAGTTAGTGAATGATATTACGGCATCTTCAGTGGACCTTCCTGCACGAAAGCCGAATTGGTTGTTTGCCAGTAGGTTTTCCTTCTCCAAATATTTAATTAGGCGAGTATTAACAACTTTTTCAAGTATTTTGCTTAACGTGCTTAATAATGAGATGGGTCTATAATTTGATGGGATTTCTTTCTCACCGCTTTTATGTATTGGAATGACTACAGCTATTTTAAATCTATCAGGAAATATACCACTCATAAGGCTAAGATTGCATAGATGTTCTATCGGATGGCAGAGTATGTCTCGATTCTTTTTTAGTAAGTCTACTGATATGTTGTCCTGTCCTGGTGCACTATTACTTTTTAATTTAGCTAGAATGCCTTTAATTTCATTTATATTAGTGAGATACATTGGCATAGAGTGTAGTTGCCGTGTATTTGGTTTAACTAATTTAGTCAGTTGGTCTTCACTTTTACTTAACTTATTTAGAATTTCCTTTGCCAGGTTACTTCCCACAATAGTGAAATAGCTATTTACTACGTTAAGGGAATCTACAGGTGATGTTATGTTAAGAAGTTCATTAGCTACATTTTTTTTTTGAAGTTAGTTTGCAAATTTCTTTTAAAATATTCCAAGTACCACCTTTGTTCCCATTTTGTTCTAGAAGTTTGTTTTTATAGTATGATATCTTAAGTTTCTTCACAATGTTTTACAGGTGTTTCTATATGATTTATATTTTAGCTGAGTAGTCAAATCTTCTGGATATTTCTTTGCAAGCATATGAAGTCGATCTCTTTTTTTAAAACATTTAAGCAAATTAAGGTAACGGCACCTAATTCCGCGGTATTTTCATCAAAACTTGAAAAATAATCAAAAATTAAGCATTCACTATACCTTTCTACCGGACTGGCTATTTTTATCTGAAGTGTTATTTGACTTACTCTTGAAATAGGCTAAAAGTTTGATAATTAAACCTTAATTTATATGTAAAATTAAATAAAATATGAAAATAGTCCGGAGCACCTAATTCCGATGTAAAAATCCTTATTCCGATGCATTTGGTACCTAATTCCGAGTGTTCAAAATACAAAAGGAAAAGGAGTAGAAAGAGTACTACAGGGTGTTTAAAAGACAACTGCATTTATTAAATTTGGTTTCTAAATCAGCCTAGTCTCTGTCTTCTTAGATGACTAGTAAAATGATATCATAATCTACCATTAATAATATTCTTATGGTGAGTAATATTAATTACCATAATAAATTATTACTCCTAAATAACATCCAATGTTATCGATACCGGTAAAAAAAATTACTAATATTTATGACCGGTTATTGACCGAGCGAAGCGAGGTCTCAGAGTCTACTTGAGTGAATTTGCACATGTCCGTCCGTCCGTCTGTCCGTCCGACCGTCCGTCTGACAGAGCCTTATAACTTTTGAATTACTGAACGTAATTACTTTAAATTTAGATGTAAAATGTAAACTGATGGCCTTCAGCCGAATATTGCATAAAAAATTATAAAAATCTTTATTTCAGGGGGGCTCTCATAGAAGTGAATGCGAAGGAAAATATTTTTTGTTGCTTTTCATAGGCTCGCGATATATCTTTTTAAAGACGATTTTGAACAAAGTACAAAAATATATATTTTTTTAAATATATGTAATATATATATTTTTTACTAATGTTCCCTAACCTTTACGGACTACCTATGATGATGATGTTAGGTGATGATTTCTGTTAACTTCTTTATCACGATCCTGTACGGGACACCTGAAAGGACATTGGGACGGATGTTAGGACTTAGGATTGTATTTAGGAGATACCTACGTCAAGAGATTTAGGTATGTTTAGTAAAAACGGGCATAATAATAATGTCAGTTTTGGTCGTTATGTATCGATTGAATGAATATCATGGGATACCGTTACCGTGAGTATAAGTCATAAGCGAGTAATGACGGTATAAGTCAACGTGGGAAGGCGCCTGTCCGTTTACCTGATTCCCGTTTGTTTCATGGGTTGTTGTTGGTAACTGTTTTCCAAACCAACAAGGTGGATGCTAATACAGTTAATTGTTAAACGTTAAGTAGGTGCCGGTGGTAGTCTTAACTTGTCATAAAAGCCACAGATTGGCCTACATCAAATAAATAATTTTGAATTTTAATTGGTGTAAATTAGTTTTTACTTTCATGCGGTGTCATTTAAGTTTAATTGTTTTCTATAAAAACTTTTAACTTTATTTATAAAATTAACTAGTTAAAACTACGGGTGATTTTTTTGCACGTAGTAATACCAACGTGTCTGGTAAGACCTGATAGTCCGGGAGCCAGGTACAAATTCGGTCAATTATTTCCTCTCGAGCGAAACTTCGTGAAATGCATTAGGGGTTTTTATTATGAATATTCGCGACCGTCAGCTGCGACTCCGTGGGTGGGGGCGGGCAGTGGCAGCCTCGAAAAGCATGGAGAAAAAAATTTTTTTTGTCATTTCCTCCCATTTGAAAATTAGTCAGATTATAGTTTACCTAATATTTTGAAGGAAAAATAAAGACAGCTGACCATAATATGGTGGATTATATGTCAGCTGGTTGCTTGAACATGAAAAAAAAATTTATATTTTCAATGATTTCTTCTCAACTAAAAATTAACCTGGTGATCGTTTATATGCTACTATGAATGAAAATTAATTTCAGCTGGCTGTATTTCAGTGGAAAGTTTGTCAGCTGGTACCTTGAAAGGTGTAACGCAGCAGCATCTATCACCTACTGAATCTTATCAGCTGACGACTTTCCCCTTGACTTACAGCTAGCTGATTTTTTTCATTATTTACTAGAGCATGTTAACAATCCTCTTATAAATTTTCATCCGGGAGGAAATCACGTTTCTTAAGTTATTCGGCAGTATGCTTGATTTGAGTGTTTTGATAACAAATATGAAGTTTGATAATGGAGGAAATGTTGGTATAGTAAATTAATATGAATAATTATTTATTGTAGCATAATTTTTGATTAATAATAATATTGACAATTAATCATTTTCACTCCCGCTTTGGTTTGAGTCTGGTTTGGTGAGAGAATACAAATTTTCAAATGGGAGGAAATGACTAAAAAATATTTTTTTTCTCCATGCGTGGGAGGCTGCCATTGCCCGTCCCACCCACGGAGTCGCAGCTGACGGTCGCGAATATTCATAATATAAATCCCTAATGCATTTCACGAAGTTTTGATTGGGAGGGACTTGGTCATGAAAATCTGTCACTGGCTCCCGGACCATGATTATACCCCTAAGTAAGTACCCCTTATTTCATTATTGTATTTTGCAAATGTTACATAAACATTTTAGATTACGAATGTTATTTTAAATGGCAAATATAATACACTGAAATCATACACACTGCGGTAATATTGTGAACATCCTGTATTTATCTTCTGTTTATACCACGTAATAAGGTGCTCATAGAACCTAACTCCGATGTATATACATCGGAATAGCGTTTTATAACAAAAAACATGTTTCTTAATTCCGAGTATTAAAAAACAAAAGATTTTTCCACAGTAAATAAATAAATTATTTCTCAATTGGAATATCTTCGCAAAAATATACTATACTCTCTCAATATTGCATCGAAATACGTATGAACTTAATTTTCCTTTCTTAACTTTCCCGTTCAAACAGTTAATGAATTACCAAAATAGATAATCTGTGATATGCTATAATTAGTGATTTCGACGCCAAAATGTACCTCGGAATAGGGTGTTCTTATGCTGATTGACCATTTAAGTATTAGAAATCGAAGCAAGAAATGCTTATCATAAAAACGGCCCTAAGAATTAAAAAAATGTTTAGGCCTATGAAATTGCTATTCCACGGTATACCTCGGCATAAGGAACCGGCTAAAATATTTGGCATCTAATGCCGTGTTATTTTTAATATTCATTTTCAACTTCATTTCTTTACAAAACCTTACAAAAGTTAAGCGTTTTCGATAAAAAATGTAATCCTTCCAATATTTTATCCCAAACAAAAACAAAAACTGTACAAAATTAACGAGTAAACACTATTTAAAAAATTTAGGTACTCACGTGCACAAGGTTCAGAATGTATGAAGCGTGCGTTCGGGCCGTCTGCTACCGCAAAATTTATTGGATAATTTAAAACTTACACACATAAAACCACCCTTTTTGTCAATCAATCACGGAACGATAAACTATCAATTGATTAAAATAGCTTGCAGTGCATATGAGCTTGGTAATGGGTAGAAAAAGCTGTTTTTCTATATACATCGGAATTAGGTGCCAATTTTGGAATCCCTCGGAATTAGGTGCCCTTACCTTAGGTGTGATCCATGGTTTCATCGGTCTTCTCTTTCGTGATATAGTAATAGTTTCTGTATTATTAATAATAATTTCTTGTAAAACGTTTATTAATGTATTTGCTGCTTCATTTGTATCTGTGATAGTCAGAAAGTTGTTCCAGTCAAAATTCTCTATACATTTTCCTTCAGCTTCGTAATTTATTTTGGTCCGTAAATATGGTCCGGTCGTAGTTTTTCTTTGTGAAGGACAACTGGGGATGGATAGCAGTATAGGAAAGTGGTCTGTGATATCTGTCGTAAATATGTAACTTTTTGGTATCCCTCCTAATTTACACATAAAATGATCGAGACACGTTTTACCATGTGTAGACAAGTATACCGCAAGTGAAAGTCCATGGCTTGCAATTATATCTAGATAATCTAGTGTAGTTTTATTACTAGTGTTTAATATATCTATATTAATGTCTCCGGTTATTATTAAATTTCTAGTGCGTGTTGTAGTAATAGTGATGTCCAATGAATTTAAGAAAGGGGTGGCATCTTTAAAGCAGTATGGTCTATATAATCCTAGTACAGTCATATTTCCTACCTTAGCTGCCAAACAATTAGCTTCTGTTATGTTGACCTCATAAACACTCGCTGTAATATCGGTTTTTATATACATAATAACGCCATCGTTCTGGTTGAAGCACTGCTTGGTGAAGTGCATGTTATACCCATCTATTTGTGGCGGTATCGAGCTATCATTACACCAGCATTCGGATAAAACAATAAAGTCGGGGTGAACCTTTAGATTAGCGATATAAATTAAGAACTCATCAAGATTTTTATTTACACTCCTAATGTTAAATGAAATAATGTTAAAGGTTTTTTCTCCGTCAATAGTAAAATTTTTAAAGTCTTCTAGGCAGCAAGGCAGGGTATTATACAAGTTTTGTCTATGTCGGTACATAATTTATCATTGTCGTTAAACACTGTAATAGGGTAAGCGATACAGTGATTGGCCGTTTAAGGTGAACATTGACTTTAAACATTTATTCCATCGAATTAAGGCTCAAAACCGAATAACATTTGTTCTCTGTTGAGTATGAATCTGAGAATTCAAATAAAGCACAAGTGTGATCTTATTGCATCTCTTTATTAACTTTAACGCAATAAACTTAAAAATGAAGCCAAAAGTACGATCATTGGCCTTTGAGCATAGCGAATGTCATACCAAAAGTATAATGATTACCATGTTAATCATTATACGTTTATATGTACAGGGTGGGCCAAACCAGGTGGATATAAAATTTTTTTTAGATTGTTCACTTAGGGGCCTACCAGGACCCGGAAGGAAAAAAATCGGTTCCCACCCGATTACGAGAAAAAAAAAATATTTAAAATTTTGGAATATCATTGCTTTGACGAACTTTTAATTTTTTTTTTAATTTTTCCAGTGACAATTTCCGCAATTTTTTTATGGAATATCTTTACCTAATAACTGTACTCTCTTAGAAAAAAAATTCAGTCTGGTTAGCTGGTTTTAAGAGCATTAAATTTTAAATTATTTCAAGAAAATTAAGTTCATCCAAAATCTACAGAAAACTTTAAAATTCCATTAAAAATAAAAAAAGAGGTTCATAGCACTGGTGATTTTTTAAAAACTGTAGCAACTTATGTTCTTTTGATTGCCACAAGAAAAATTGAATGTCAATGTGCCGGATAAAAAGTTATGATTTTTCAAAAGTCTTCGTTCCTCATTCGTGTAAATAACGACCTTATTGAAAAATATGTTAATTGTTTGTGCAGACTGCAGTATGTCCTTTAATTTTAACTGCCTCATTGGTCTCGTGTTTGACTGCGGCCGACGAGGTCCCGGATTCGAGTCCCGGGTCGGACCATATCAAGTATTGGGGTTTTCCGTAAGAAATTCTCAGTACTAGCCCGGAGTTAGGAAGTTGGCGTTGTTTCACCCCCGTACCTTGGAGAGCACGTAAAGCCGTTCACCGTGGTCGAAATTTGTGCGGGAGGACATTATTCCTTTAATGATGACTGACGGTATCTACATTTTTAAGAGAAAGAAAAATAAAACAATGTTTTATTTTTCCAAATTTCGGCCACGGCGGCGGCCTATCTTCAGAGAGATTAACGATCTGTGCGGGAGATATTAAAGTGCACAAGTGCGTGCGCGAACACAGGTGCACTCTCTGTTTCTTTACTCTCATAGCCCTATAGGACGGAAAATTCGACATGACCGGAGAGAGATTAGGCGCAGGCGGAGAGAGATTAGGCACAGGACCAACGGCTTTACGTGCTCTCCAAGGTACGGGGGTGAAACAACGCCAACTTCCTAACTCCGGGCTAGTACTGAGAATTTCTTACGGAAAACCCCAATACTTGATATGGTCCGACCCGGGACTCGAACCCGGGACCTCGTCGGCCGCAGTCAAACACGATACTAACGAGGCAGTTAAAATTAAAGGACATACTGCAGTCTCCACAAACAATTAACATTTTTTTCAATAAGGTCGTTATTTACACGAATGAGGAACGAAGACTTTTGAAAAATCATAACTTTTTATCCGGCACATTGACATACAATTTTTCTTGTGGCAATCAAAAGAACATAAGTTGCTACAGTTTTTAAAAAATCACCGGTGCTATGAACCTCTTTTCGACCGAGCGAAGCGAAGGTCTCTGAGTTTACTAGAGCGATTTGCACTTGTCCGTCCGTCCGTCCGTCTGTCAGAGCCTTATAACTTCTGAATTACTGAACGTAATTACTTCAATTTTAGATATGATATGTAAACCGATGGCCTCCAGCCGAAAATCTTTATTTCAGGTGGGCTCCCATACGAAATGGGGGGCTTTCAAAGTGGAGATTGTATTCGAGGCTAGATCTCTAAAACCACTTTGTTTTAAAACTTGAAACTTACACATAATTTGAGTTATATTCTGTTCTTGAACAACAAATACTAAGATTAGATAAATATTATAAAGAAACGAAATTATTTGAGTTTTAATGGGCATCAATGTTTTTAACAAAACTTCACTATACTGTTACTAGATGGCGCTGTCTTTAATATTGTAAATACGCATCCCATCCACGAAAGCAGATGACGATTGACGTCATCAGATTCGGCGCGTTTTAATTACAATATAATATAGTTAAAACCACCTTATGGGAATTATGGGATACCGCGAGGTCTCAGTTCGGGGCGAACCACTAGTTTTTATTTTTAATGGAATTTTAAAGTTATCTGTAGATTTTGGATGAACTTAATTTTCTTGAAATAATTTAAAATTTAATGCTCTTAAAACCAGCTAACCAGACTGGAATTTTTTTCTAAGAGAGTACAGTTATTAGGTAAAGATATTCCATAAAAAAATTGCGGAAATTGTCACTGGAAAAATTAAAAAAAAAATAAAAGTTCGTCAAAGCAATGATATTCCAAAATTTTAAATAAATTTTTTTTTTCTCGTAATCGGGTGGGAACCGATTTTTTTCCTTCCGGGTCCTGGTAGGCCCCTAAGTGAACAATCTAAAAAAAAATTTATATCCACCTGGTTTGGCCCACCCTGTATAGATTAGCACTGCTGATCTATATAATGCGTTATGCCAATCACTAGTGAAATTTATTAGAATCACACTAAAATATGCGATAGTGATGTGCAGGTATAGGATATTTTGTATCTATTAAGCCCTAAGTCGATAAATTAGTAGGTAGGTACAATTAAAAAATAACGTAAAGGTAATGATATAAAATATATTTCGTAACTAAGTAGGTATGATGTTACTAAGAGGTCATCATCATCATTAGCAACCCATCGACGGCTCACTACTGAGCACAGGTCTCCTCTTAGAGAAGTGTTATAGGCCATAGTCCACCACGCTGGCCCAATGCGAATTGGCAGACTTCACACACCTTCGAGAACATTATGAAGAACTCTCAGATGTGCAGGTTTCCTCACGATGTTTTCACGATATTTAATTGCTTAAACGCACTTGACTCCGAAAAGTCAGAGGTGCGTACCCGGGCTCGAACCTGCGACCATCCAAATAGGAGACCACAGTCCTAACCTATCACTGCTCCTAAGAGGTACTTATCCGCATTATAAACATTCTGGTTTTAATAAGGCAATCTTAACTTATTACAATCGGTAAGTAGGTTCACAATACGTAACATAATATAGCAGCTGAAGGTATCACTTGTCTTAAAAATAAACAAATAAAATTCTTTCATAAAATTAAATTTTTAAAAAAACAAAAAAATCTTATATTATGTATATTATAAATTGCTATGCAAAATTAAACATATTTTTTTTCAAAAGTTATTATTATAAATTATAGCTTATCGGATCATGTCCGACGTCTTGCGTCAATGAAGTTGCAGTAAAATCGCAAGTAACATATCCGTAATAATATTATAAATACGAAGGTGTGTTTGTTTGTTGGTTTGTCCTTAAATCACGCTGCAACAAAGCTACGGAACATCGTGATTTTTTTACAAGGTATAGTTGAGGTCCTCGAAAGTGACATAGTCTACTATGCAGATATCTTGGAAAATCAAAAAGCTCCCGCGGGATTTTCAAAACAAAATCCACGCGAATGAAGTCGCGGAAATAAAGTAGGTATTTATTATATAAAAAAAAGGATTACTTTGTATCATAAATTCCCAAATTCCACTTCAAAACTGTTACCGAGATAATCCGATATAGGTAGATATTATTATAAATCTTGGAAATAGTCTATCTGAATATAAAAATTTCAGCGTGACTTGAAGTTACGAAGTACCTAGCTATTATTTCATCTGTGTTTGACAGACAAACGAACATACATCAATACCTTTCGTATTTTTAATATTGATATGGTAGGAGAACATTACTTTTCAACATGTTTGACAAGTCAAAACTTGACATGACTTGTTTGGTCATTAGGTATTTTAGCCTTAAAAATAATAAACAGACTTGCATTTAGGTAGGTATACTAATTGTTCAGTATCGACTTTGGTCCATCACTACGAATTTTTGATTGTTTTGTACAAGAATTGGCATACTTAAAAGTACAACGATTAGCACGGCCAAAAACGTAAAAATATAATGATTGACCCTGCTAATATCTAGTTACTGCAGTTAAGCAGTTACTACTGTAACTGGCACTCATGCTAATCAACTCATCTTCTATACAAGCGGATGGTACTAACTGTACTAACTTTGACCTACACTTTTTTACGTTGGTTTGAGTCTTTTACCATCAATTAAGGCATGTAAACTTAAATTGAATCATAATTACCTATATATATATATATATATATTATAGCTTACCTAAACTAGCGGCACGCTATGATGGCCGGTTTGACGTTTGTCCGCTCATGAAGTTCCGTATTAATTGATAACGACTTTGAAGGAAATAATTGTATTACTTTATTGACGATAGTGATGTGCAGAGATTCATAAATTTTATCGAATGTAGTTTTAGGTTTAGGACTCAAAATTTATTTATTAAATTGATTTCTAAAATGTATACAAGTGTAGAAAAATCAGTTTGCACCATTTAACTTAACATTTTCACTATGTGCACAAACCTCTGAAATCGCAAAAAAATATCAGCTGTTTCATACAAAAGGTAAAATTTTTATTTTTATATGATATATACCACAACTCGGCATTTGGTTTTCTAAATTGAAAATTTTTAAAAATGGAATCTAATACGATCGTCACATAGGATCGCTGGCTAGCACAACTACTACCTCCGGCAAACTCGCGTCAATGCTCAATGCAAAACAAAGCAGTTTCGAATTGACGTTGCTTCGAAAAGTATAAACTGTCAGTGCAATGCGATTGTGATATAGTTTTGACCTGGCTTTGGATTTCAAATATTGATACTGCATTACTGTTGACCCTTGCTCGTTAATTTGGACTCTGTTCAAGCCCTTTGTTGTGGATTTCGTCGATATGACCGAACGTACGCAGAGAACTGTTCTAAATAGTCAGACACGTGAGTTCGTAATACGCCTTCGTAACTATTTCGATCGTGAAGCTCAAAATGGAGGGCCAATTTTACCTATAACGTCAGTGGTTGAACGCGTAGCTGATGCGCTTAATATTGGACAACGAACTGTTAGACGGATAACTAAAAAAAAATATGGCGAGACTGGCACAGAAGAAAATAAACTTCACACACCAAAAAAGAGAAAACGAGCAAAACCAGTCGTAGGCATCGATAGCTTTGATGCCGATGCTATCCGAAGACATGTTTACGGCTACTATTTACAGAAGGAGTATCCAACAAGAAAAAAGTTGGTGCATTCACTGAAGGAAGGTGGATTATTCTTCGGTGGGGAAAGTTCTTTAACGAAGATTTTGAAGACCATTGGATTTCGATACAAAAAATGTAACAAACGCAAAATATTGATGGAAAGATTTGATATAGCGATGGCAAGGTATACTTTTTTACGGCAAGTGAAAGAAATCAAAAATTGGCAAAATGTTGTGTTCTTGGATGAAACATGGCTTAATGCTAACCATACTGTAGGCCGTTCTTGGAACGATGACACAGCAGCATCTACTTCCAAAGTTCCTGTAGGAAAAGGATCGCGACTTATAATTTGTCACGCCGGAACCATCAACGGGTTTGTCGAAGGTTCTCTCATGGCTTTTGCGTCAAAAACCACTGGAGACTATCATGAAGACATGAATGGAGAAAAGTTTACTGAATGGTTTACCTCAATGTTGTGTAGCCTCCCTGAACCATCTATTATAATTATGGACAACGCCCCATACCACTCGATGCAAATTGACAAGCCACCTGCCCAATCCCAAAAGAAAGCTGATATCGTCGCATGGCTTCGTAAAAATGGCGTAGATGCAAACATGAATATGTTAAAAGCGGAATTAGTACGTCTTTTAAAAGAAAACAAACCAACCAAGATCCGATACGTCATTGACGAAATAGCATTAGAACATGGGCACAGAGTTATACGGTTACCGCCTTACCATTGTGAGTATAATGCGATTGAGTTGGTGTGGGCTCAAATTAAGGGATATGCTGCAAGACACAATACAGAACCCCCATTTACCACAAAAAAAATGCTAAAATTATTAGAAGAAGCTTGTGAACATGTGACTAAAGGAGACTGGGAAAAGGTTGTGAATAGAACTGTTAAATTAATAAGGGAAGATTATGAAAGAGATGTGAAAATAGATAATATTATAGAAAACGAACATATAATTATTAATGTAGGTGATGATAGCAGTGACGACAGTGAAAATAGTAGTATGGACGAATCTGATTAATTATGGCCTTTTGTGGCACCTTTTTTGGTATCTTTTGTATTCATATGTTTCTTGTGTGCATATAAAGTATGTATATTCATTTTCATTCAAATATTCAGTTCGTTCAAATAAATTAAATAAACATATACATTTTTGTTTTATTAAACCTATTTAATCAGGTACAAAAACAAAACTTAATTGTTTTTTGTTCGAGAATAAATTGACATTCCACATCACTATTGTAATGTGTCAAACCGGCCATCATAGCGTGCCGCTAGTGTAGTATAATATTAATATGATTATCTCATAGAGTTGGGATGGTAGGACTAGCATGTTTGTTAATTTAAAGGCATGTGCGTCCTTTTGGATTATTATATAAAAAGTTTTGAATGGTCTAACTTTGTTTATGTGACAGCGGCATATTGTAGTCGAGGAGCTAGCGGTGTGTTTGTGTGTGTACAAAGGTATGTCTGGGCATATAGTTGAAATAATGAATGTGTATATTGGTAGGAGTAGGTATAGTGTTGTAGCATGTGATTTTCTGTTTTTGTAGCAAATAATGTAGCATGCAATTTCTTTGTGTTCTATGAAAATGAAATTTTTCCTTACAATACTAAAAGATAGTCATGAACTTTTTGTTAACTTATTTATATCTTCTTCGCAGGTGATGCGAACTGCAGTTTCATCGTCCTTCCTCCGTATATATATAATATGTTGCCGCGTGACGTCCAACAGTATGCATATTTGTTACTTTGTGAAAGTTGGCGTGCGCTGAAAAATAATCGTTTTGCCTTAGGTGTGAGGTTTTCTGAAATGTAAATCGAAACGTCCGGGCCACTTCTCTTAATTTTTCCATTTGTTAATGTTTTATTATCTTTCTTGTATTTTTTTACAGATGTAAGGAATTGTTCTTTTTTTATTACCGTGGAGAACTCGGCAATAATAGGTTTGGAGCCACTTTTCGGCTCGATCGGAAGATATCTTTAATAGAAACCGTGTCCTCAGGTGATTTAACTAAGGAGCCAACTTCTTTGACTATATTAATTAAGTCTTCTTTAGTTTCGCTAGGGCTAACCGGCACGTTCCGTATTTCTATACTTGCTGATCGAGCGTTTTTTTCCAGTTTTTCAACTCTGTCCTCAAGCTCCTTAATATAGCATAAACTTGACTTTCTTTCAGTCTCCATGTTCTCCAGCTTGGCTTTCATATCTTCGTATTTTGACGACATGAAATCCATAGCTCGACTCAGTTCTTCGTTTTGGCGTTCAATTGTTTGAAGACTTTTTTGTAATGCGATAAACTTTTGCTCCTGTTTACTATTTGAGTTTGCTAGTAGCATTTTTATTTCCTCCATGAATGAGCATAAATCATCTTGCTACGTTTGATCCCTCTTCCTTCGATCCGACACAAACGAATTCAACGCATCTTATTCGTGCTCTGTGCTAGATAATAGATTAGGATCTGCATCGTAAGCTTTAGACTGTTTCTTTAGAGGCGAGCGAGGCATGATTAAAAACACACTGATATGTTTCCGCCGGTGCTAGGTTACACTGTCTTGCGAAATGTAGGTAGGTGGCTCATTTTTACTCCAACAATGCGCGAGCGCGCGGTTGATGGAGTAAATTATCACTTCAATACTGCTAGACAAAGGGACATTCTATTAGCGATGTCGCTAGTGGAAAAGTCCAAAAATGTATGGGATTGACATTAGCTATCGATATGTCACGTGGTCTAATAGAATCGAATCGAAATTTGCTAGACAATGTTAATTTAATCGATTCCATCAAAGGAATCGACATCTGTCGAAAGACTAATTCCATAGGATCGACAATTGCTAGACAAAGTGACATTTTTGACAAGCGTCATCGATAGTTGTCGAATAATTTAATGGAAACCCTAGCGAGCGTTAAGACCCTGTAGAAAGCGAAAGAAATAGCATTGATTAGTGGATTCTTTAGTTTATTTTAGTCGTGTTTTTACGAATTTTGTAATTTTTGTTGGCTTTTTGCATTATTATTTATTTTGTAACTTTGTCGGTTGTTTTCGTTTGTTTGTTTGTTTAAGGAAGATCAATCTCAATCATTTAATTAGTAGGTAGATTATAAAATGTATAGCATTATATTTTATTTAAAATAGTTTTAACAGTTGATAAATATATGCCTAAATCTATGAATCTATCATAGATTTAGGCATATAATTATCAAATAAACTATTTTCGTTACATTCATAACATTAAGTTACATAATATTAGTTGAAGCCCGCGAATTCATCCGCGTAGATTCCGTTTTTAAAATCCTTCGGGAACTTTGATTTTCCGTGATAAAAAGTAGCCTATGTCACTCTCCAAGTCCTCAACTATACTACCCAGGCAAAAAATCATGTCAGTACGTAGCTCCGTTTTGGCGTGATTGAAGGACAAACCAACAAAAAACACACTTGCATTTATGATATAGAATAGAATAGAAATGTTTTTCATTCAAATAAACTTTTTTACAACTGCTTTTGAATCGTCGGTACCACTGGTTCGGAATGCCCTTCCTGCCGAGAAGAACAGCAAGTAACTCGGCGGTTGCTTTTTTCAAAACAAGTTTACAATTCAATAGATACTATGCTATTTATGCAGTGTTTCCACAATGAGTTCCACAAAAGCATACCTAATTAGCAGTGATAGCCTAGTGGTTAGGACTGTGGTCTCCTATTCGGGGGGTCGCAGGTTCGATCCCGGGTCGATCCCGATCGACCTCTGACTTTTCGGATTCAAGTGCGTTTAAGCAATTAAATATCACTAGCTTCAACAGTGAAGGAAAACATCGTGAGGAAACCTGCACATCTGAGAGTTCTTCATAATGTTCTCGAAGGTGTGTGAAGTCCGCCAATTCGCATTGGGTCAGCGTGGTGGCCTATAACCCTTCTCTGAGAGGGAGACCTGCGCTCAGTAGTGAGCCGTTGATGGGTTGCTAATGATGATGATGATACCTAATTATAATTCAACACATGTAAAGACGGGCAGACAGAAAGTAGCCGCCCCATTCCCGCTGGTGACACCCATTCACGAGCATGACGCATGATCCAGCCATTGCTTCGCTCAACCTTATTTGAGGGAATGTAACAACCCACATCACACAACTCCACCACAGAAATGTTTAAAGAGAGTTTGACATACTTAGGCTACCACAGATAATATAAAACAATTTAAGGTACCTACTTATATTATTTTGAATTTTGAATGACTAGATTTTTATATAAATCTTAACTTTTTTGTGCAGATGAGTTTGCAGCTTTGTGAAAAAATGCTTGATGTCAAATTGCCAGATGATCACTGAAAACTAAATTGCTTACAAAAATAAAAATAGTAATTTTTCAAATTAATTAAATTAACATTTCTGGGATTTTAATTGCATTTTCTAATTTTTGTATACGGCATTGGGTGTAATGGGTATAGAAATTGGATGACATTTTATAGTTTTCAATACTTTTCTTTCTTGAAAAAATAATAATTTTTGTTATAAACTATAAAAAACACAGAATTTAAATCAAATTAGGGTGAAGTGTTATTAAAAAAATCGGCCAAGTGTGAGTTGGGCCTCGCTCTTTTAGGGTTCCGTACATATGACCAAATCACTATTTTTAAATCAGATACATACCTATTTAGATATCTTAGTTCTTAGATAGTACTAAATTAGCATATGATGGGGAAAAAATGCTCGTTTGTTTTGGTCACAACTTACAAACCGCATTATAAATCGGTGTTTTCGGTATTTGCTTTTTAAGTACACTATATAGTACATCTTCTTCTTCTTCTTCTTTATCAACCGATAGACGTCCACTGCTGGACAAAGGTCTCTTGCATGGACTTCCACAGGTCTCGGTCTTGCGCCGCCTGAATCCAGCGGCTCCCTGTGACTCGTTTGATGTCGTCGGTCCACCTGGTGGGGGGTCTGCCAACACTGCGCTTCCCGGTGCGGGGTCGCCACTCCAGCACCTTGGGACCCCAACGACCATCAGCTCTTCGAACTATGTGCCCCGCCCATTTCCACTTCAGTATCGCGACTCGCTTAGCTATGTCGGTGACTCTGGTTCTCCTACGGATCTCCTCATTTCTGATTCGATCCCGCAGGGACACTCCGAGCATAGCTCTCTCCATCGCCCGCTGAGCGGTCCTGAGCCTACTTATGAGGCCCTTAGTTAGCGACCATGTCTCGGATCCGTAAGTCATCACTGGCAACACGCACTGTTCGAAGACTTGAGTCTTCAGGCACTGAGGAATTTTGGACGAGAAGACATCTCGGAGCTTCCCGAACGCTGCCCAGCCGAGTTGGATTCGGCGGTTGATCTCTTTCTCGAAATTGGACCTACCTAGCTGGACTGTGTGTCCCAGGTAAATATACTCGTCGACAATTTCGAGTGCAGAGTTCTCAACAATTACTGGGTGGAGCGGTGCATGAGCATTGGACATGATTTACCTGATATAGTACATAATATACCAAAATTTCAAATTCCTAACTAGTTTAGTTTTTGAGATAGACCCCCTAACAAAATTGGTCTAAAACCGAAAACTTTGACAGTCCCCAATTTCTTCATTATTGTAGCTAAAAAATAAAAAAATAAATATTTGAACTTTACTTAATGAGCTCTAGACAATGATACCCCACATGCCGGGGTAAAAAAATAAAATTTTATTTCGACTCCTTTTCCATGTATGGGAGCCCCCTTTATTTTTCAATTTAATTTTATTTTTATTATTTGTTGTTATAGCGGCAATAGAAATACACAACATGTGAAAATTTCAACTGTCTATCTATTACGGTTTACGAGATACAGCCCGCTGATAGACGGACGGACAGCGGAGGCTTAGTAATAGGGTCCCGTTGGCACCCTTTGGGTACGGAACCCTAAAAAGTATAACTTTTACAGTGGAAAAAAAAAACTTTTGTCCTAAACTCAGAAATAATTTAAGTATCAAAAAAAAAATAAGTAAACAAGGAATCTACATTAAATTTTTGTATGGGGTTTATTCTGGCAAACAATCTCTGAAGTAAAAAAAGTAAAATTTCAGAGTTAGTAAAAAAGTACAATGAAAACAAAATACAAAAAATATAAATACAATGCTTTAACTCTTTCAATGCTAGTGGATAGTGCGCAATTTACTTAACTTTAGAGATTATGTTTACCAGAGTTCGCCTTAATATCTACGTTTAGTTTTAAAGAATTTATTCTCTAAGGAACACATTGCTCACTTAGAGAACTTAAAACTATAACACTAATAAAATATACATACATAAAAAACCAAAAATGGTGACTCTTAATAAAACTTTATAGACTAACTAGTTCTAGATTAGCTCAGGTATTTAAAAAAATCTAAGTTTGTTTCTAAAAGTTAAAAATAAAAAATTTCAGTAAATATGACATTATCCTTAGGTAGACAAATATATCTACAGAAATCCTTAAAACTATAATAATAATAAACAGAAATAATGTTATCACTTTCATGAAGTAATAAGAATATTATAATGATTGGTCCAAAATCAACTTATATCCTACTAATCCTACTAATATTATAAATGCGAAAGTTTGTGAGGATGGATGGATGGATGGATGTTTGTTACTCTTTCACGCCACAACGATTGAACCAACTTAGCTGGGAATAGTGATAGCTCATACCCAGGATTAACACATAGGCTAATATTTATCCCGGGAAATTGCAGAGTTCCCGCGGGAATTAAAAACCTTAATCCACGCGGACGAAGTCGCGGGCTTCATCTAGTAGTAAATAAATCAGCTCTCCGTTTTGGGAGGCTTCGGCCGTGGCTGGTTACCGCCCGACCAACAAAGGCGTTCTGCCAAGCGATTTAGAATTCCGGTAATTCATTTGAGGATTAAATTACCATCCTCTTCCAAGTTAGTCAGCTTTCACCTTAGACTGCATCCTTACAACTATTCAGTGCTACCTCTACTTTGTAGATAGTGCAGAAGGAATCATTCAGCAATAGCTGCTAAGTTATTCAACACGTTCGTTCTATTGTAGTCCGCCTATATTCCTCGGTGAGGGAATTATTATTAGTGTGTGAAGTGGTGGTGACTGGTGATGAAGGCGATTGCGGTGAGATAACATCCCTTCCTGCAAAGCAAAATATCTTTCATCAATACACAGTTATAAAAAATCAATGTATGATTCAGAAACCTTAAATAGAATTTTGTATTTTTTACAAATTTTTTGTTGTCTGTACAAAATTCCCTTTGACCAGAACTTTGTCCAGCAGTGGATGTCTATCGGTTGACAAAGAAGTTCAAAATTATTTATTTAAGTCAAGAATCTCCCACCAGTTCGGAAAGCTAATTCTTTTGAGAAGAAAGAGCCGGCAAGAAACTCAGCAGTTCAAAGCAAAAATGTTTCAAAATGCAGCTGTTAATGTATAATGTACAGATTATATTTATACCACTATACAATATTACTACTACACTACTTTGAAATATTAGAGTGAACACCTAAGAACACTAACAGGAAACAGTGTCCATTAACTTATTTTGTTAAATTATAAAACTAACATTATGCCATACATAACACATACCTTCCTACCATCTTCAACACCATCATTGGTTCTACATGCAGCTGGGGGTTGCTGAAAAATATAAAGATAATAAGCTAATAATATTATAAGTTATGTACCTACTAGTTTTATAATATTATTATAATAGGTAATAAATAATCATTTGTACTATTATGAGAGTGAGTTGTTCTCTTACAGAGTTGTGTGGTCTCCATTCAACATCCATCCATTATTTTTTTATATTACTTACTATATGGTATTTAATACAATCAAACTTATTTTTCTAACATCAAAACCTTTCTCTTTTGTCTCCTCATATCCCTTCACTGCCAATACACCAATAATTCCTAACAGCCTTGTCTCTAAAGCTTTTAGAGCCTGTCCTCTATTAGCAGTTTCAATTTAAGTAATAACTATTTGGAATTTAAGCTATAAAATATATTGTATCAAGCTCAAAGTACACCAATACCTACATACCTTTTTCCCTTTGTGTGGAGTCTAATGTACCCCACCGCCAACTGAGTTAAGGAGATTTGTTTGATAACTCCTGCCACAAACGATCGGCTCTAATGCCACCTGCACCAGACTGAGGGCTGACGCACAGACAAGTCACCGAGGCTGAAATATGAGTTAGCAAAGAGCCCTTTAATTGCGTTAAAATGTTATTATTGTTCATTCACGTCATTGCTTACATTCGGTCGACTGTACCTACAGCGTTTTAAACTTTCGTAAACTTAATATGTATTGAACAATTATTCATATTTTACCTTTCCATAAATTCTAAAAGAGCCGAAAACTGCTCAGAAAACAAACATTTTACAATATTAGTACGTTATTTAGTTGTATTTATCGAAAATCGAAATCTTTACTTGCCTAGCTGAAATATAGGTTAGGTTAACTTAATTGTTTTTAAAACACACAAAATCACTTTGTTACTTACCTCTGAATATTACGAGTAAGTAATAGTTATAAATTAATTTACATAAACTTTACATTCACACTGAATATCCGTGAAAAACAACTCAAAACGACTAAAATAAAAAATTACTCTTAGGAATTTGACGTTTCATAACGCTCAGACCATAGACAAAAGTTAATTTTTATCGAAAAGATTAATGGACTAGGCGATCGCTAATCGCAGGTAACTTTGTCTAGTTGTCCAACTTCGCTTTCGTTAAAGCGATGGCGAATCAAGATATCGAATCGCTCCGAATCGAATGCTTTTTGTCTGCCTGCAGATCCCCTTTTGTTACATATATATTTTACAGCACAATATTATTACACTAAGTTATGAGTTTAGAACCTGATAATTATTATTTAGATGATTATTATTTACGGCACTCAACAATAACACGTCTGTGCGGCGGGGAAGGTATATATTAAAAAAATATAAATAAAAAAACAATAATAATAAAATTCATAGGGGAAAATATAATCGTCTTTACCTTCGTACTCTAATATATATATTAGAATACTTTAATACGAATAATTTATTGCAATGGGTGAGATATATATATATCTCACCCATTGCACCAGGTAAGTGAGATGGATAGAGCATACAGCTAGTGTAGTTCTTACTTTTTCGATAGCGAAAGTTGATACTACATAAATTGAAAATGTAGAAATTGCACACTTCTTTAGAGAGCTAGTTATCACTAAGAGTCTAAGCTAAGATTTAAAATTTATTATTATTATTTATTATTTACGCATTTACTTTCGGATTTATAATGTTAAAAACTGCGTGCTTGGTGGTATGATTTTCATGTTCAATTTACTTAATGTTCATGGTTTTGTTATTATTCGAAATCATCTGCATGAATTCTAATCTTTACGTTTCGACTCTACGTTACGTTCCTTCAAATATGGTTGAGCGAAGCATTGGCTGGGTCATGCGTCATGCTCGTGAACAGGTGCCACCAGCGGCAATGGGGCTACTTTCTGTCTGCCCGTCTTAACATGTGTTGAATTATAATTAGATATAATTACGTATGCTTTTGTGGAACTTCCCCTCATTGTGGAAACTCTGCATACATAGCATAATATCTATTAAGTATATTGTAAAACTATTTTGAAAAGAGCAACTGCCGAGTTTCTTGCTGGTTCTTCTCGGCAGGAACGGCATTCAGAACCAGTGGTAGAATCATTAACGATTCAAAAGTACTTGTAAAAGTTTATTTGAATAAAAAAAAGTTCTATTCTATTCTATTTCCTCGTATTGCATGTATTCTCTATTCAGCCATACAATTAGTTACAAAAATTGTTGATTTTTCCAACTCTTGCTTGTTGATTTACGTGATTGATTTTCCATCAACTTTTTTTGTCAGTCGTCTGATTCAAATATTTGTTTAGAATTTTCTTATTTTGTCTTTGACTATAAATTGAAAATATTTCCCAAAAACCATAGATAAATTCATAGATTTAGGATTGGTAACTTTGTCGTGAAGCGACTACTAATTTCCTAAATCTACGAATTTATTCTTTAAATCTTTGTCTTTCTGTTTGAAACTTAAGCATAGTATTTGTTTGTTTTATAATTTGAACACGCTTAAATATCTGAAAAGTCTACAATTTATGATGTTGTTATATTTCTAGGTCTAATGCGGAGTGGAAGGAATTTTTAACTGTGCAGTGTTCTTAGAATACTTACATTTACTTGTATTTTAATATTTGCGAAAAAGAAAATAATGTTTTTTACATGAATAAAACTATTTCGTAGACTATCTGATACTCGCGACTTCGCGTGGATTTAGTTTTTAAAATCCCTCCGGAACTCTTTGATTTTACGGGATATATCACTCTCCAGGTCCTCAACTATAAGCATGCAAAAAAATCACGTCGATCCCTAGCTCTGCTGCGGCGTGATTGAAGGTCAAACCAACAAACAAACACACTTTCGCATTTATATTTTTTTTATAATATTAGTATGAAGTATGATTGAAGATTAATTAATAAATAAATAAATAGTAGAATTACTAGACTTAAAAAAAATTGAATGGGATTATAAGATAGGGTAGGTAAAAAATAATTTTATAATTACAAGCATAACACATTTATTTTTCTAAAGTGCCTCATTAAGTTGAAAATTATTTTGTTATCTTTGATAACAAGCATCTTATAACTGACAGGGAAAATAAAAATCGGCCAAGTGCGAGTCGGGCCTCGCTCTTTTAGGGTTCCGTTAAAAAAATTAAATTAAAAGATTTCCATCTACCCACCTACCCATTTTAATTTAATTTTTTTAATTTAATTTAATTTTTATTATTTGTTGTTATAGCGGCAATAGAAATACATAATAAGTGAAAATTTCATCTGTCTATCTATTACGGTTTACGAGATACAGCCCGCTGTTAGACGGACGGACGGACGGATGAACGGACGGACGGACGGACGGACAGCGTAGGCTTAGTAATAGGGTCCCGTTGGTACCCTTTGGGTACGGAACCCTAAAAATTAATAAAAATATTCCTAGGTGTTATAATGCTGAACACTAGATTTCAAAGCAGTGTACGCTGAATATGATGTTTTTAATATTATCATTAGACAACTGAAGTTCAAATTCGCCATACCACCCGCGGACAGCACGAGAGTCTTTTGCGAGATCAGGAGCATCAATAGAATCGTTTTTTGATTCGACACGTTAAAATTTTCCCATTTACAGCTGTACAAAGAAGTTTCAAGTTTATTGCAAGCGTCTATCAACCTTTGTCCAGAAAGACAATCCATAGCTATCTGAACTAGGGTGTATGGTATTTGTAAGTATGTATTTTCTAATCCTCCAAGCAGTTCCGCTATAATAGCAATACACATTATGCTATATTCAATGGCCAGAATATTATTGAATCGGTTATTTAATTCTATGAAAAGATTAATATTAGAAACGTGATAAAACACAATGGTATTTAGGCGGACTCGTATATATTCGTTTACGATTTTTTGTTTTAAGTAAGTTGCGTATATTTTATTGTGAATTTGGTGCTTAATTTTAAAGTAGAAGTTTTGGCTATCATCCCATAAGTTTCTTAATTCTTCACTAATTGTATATAGTTGCGCTTCGTTGTAACCTATGATTACTATAACGTATACGGCGACATTTACCATTGTATACACTCCATACGATATACTTATTATGTTCAGGATATGTACTATTTCGTAGTTAGGTGATTCCATCATAGGTTCAAAACCTGTTGAACAAAGTCAATATTAATTGCTAAATAAATATTGTTAAATGAGAATAATTTAAAAACAGTTATCAAATGTACCTAGTACATAGTTAATTGGAGTGAACTCCAAGTTAAGTTTAACAATTAACAGACTGATTATTATCTTCCTTACCATAGACGACGTATAAATCCTCAGTAAAATGTCGGCCAGGCCTTATAAAGGGAATCATCATGTATATTGTACAATTTGCTACTAGAAATGTCCATATAAACTGAGCTCTTTTCTTGACAACTCGTAAATTTTTTCGTAAGTTTATTGCAAATTTTGTGCCTGGTATGATTTTTGCATCAAACTTTTTAAATTTTTCCACAATTTCTTGAATGTTACGTCTGTGTTCATATAAAGCATTATATGTTATATTATTCAACTCAAGCTTAGTTGACTTATGTATAATTAAGAATACTTACATATGTACCTTCAAAAAGATAAATTTTGTAAAGGCAGTGATGCTGCAAGTGGTAAGTGATATGGCTATAGAAATCTCAACGAAATTTTCGGGTATTGAATAGTAGAACAACAACAACCAAAACATAGAAAAGACGTAAACATAGAAATAGCAGAGAGCACCGACTATTGATATAATGTAATAGTACCAAGATATACCTATGAAATTTATAAGCATGTCAAATTATTACGAAACAAATATTTTTATACAAAGGCAAATAAAGATTATTTAGAAATCCGATCCGTTATATTACTGACGAATCAGAACTCTAATTAATCTTATGCGTCTAACTTTTAACATCATTTTTGTTGATATTAATTGTTAATGTCCTCATCAAAACAGCGACATTTTCTATCATCATCGAAAAACTATCTTCGATACAACTAAATTTTTGAAGATCTGCCCACATGTCTTGAAATTTCATTTTTAAAGCTGATACATTGTTATTATCCTGCAAAATTAGAGCTGTTAAAATATAATAATAATATATATTATTATTATATATTATTATAATGATAATATATAATAATGATAATGATAATATATAATATATCTAAACTCATATTATAAAGAGGAAAGATTTTTTGTTTGTTCGTTTGTTTGTACCGCATAGACTCAGTAACTACTATACCGATTTTAACCATTTTTTCACCAATAAAAAGTTAAGTTATCAGGAAATAACATAAGCTATAATTTATTTTCAAAAAGTTTTATTTCAAAGAGATCCTTTAAGAAAATTGCAATAATGGAACCCAAAGTAGCAAATTTTTGCCTATAAGATACATTTTTTGGCGTGTGCTGAGAAAACTATTGATACCTACATAAAAATTATGTACTACATGAATTAAGCACTCATTATTTAAAAAAATCCACGAGGGAAAATATTATCTAACTATCATATTTTAGTCACAGTAGTAGCTTTTGTGTTCTAAGATTTAATTACATCGCCTTTATTATCGTAGTATTAATTCTTCCTTATTATTATACATGATTATAAGTGCGAAAGTGTGTCTGTCCGTCAATCGCGCTGCAACAAAGCTACGGATTGACGTGACTTTTTGGATAGGTGTTGTAGCAGTGTAATAATGTCTATGACAGTTAGGTACTCTGTGCCCAATCTATGTCGAGATGCTTCTGGGTCTATGGTCGGTGATCGGAACTATTAATGGTGTTTGTTAAAACAAAAGTAAATCCAAAATTGTACAAACTTAAGATTGTGTAATAATGTAGAACTGCAATAAAGTAAGTTAGTGGCAGTAAACAGGTGTTTAATTTAATCATCAAATCATCTTTGATACAGGTATAGTCCAGAACCTATGGTTCCCGCGGGATTTTAAAAACTAAATCCACGCGGACGAAGTCGCGGGCATCAGCTAGTAATTTATATACAGGTAGAAAATGCTTCAGCATTAAATCCGCCCTTTGTACTATTTTTGTTATTGCACAAAAATAGTACAAAGGGCGGATTTAATGCTGAAGTGAATTAAAAAATTTAATATTATATATATTAGGTATGCATAATAAGAATCGATGATAGCTTATGACTTCTGTATGATAATAATTATTGTTGATAGTATTTGAGATTACCTGATTCAAATTCTTTCTCATTTCTGAGCGCCGTGACCCGTTTACATTAAGCACAATGGTTAAATGACAATAATGCGGTGGGCTCTATATTTCATTTTGCCCTATGGTTCTACGTACTGTTGATTCTTCAAAGACTACGACCTACTGTGTGTGAAGTTCTGTTGATTTACGTGATCGATTTTTCATGATTGTTTTGTCAGTATCTATATAATTATGTGATTCAAATATGTATCTTATACACTTATACAAATGATTTTTTTGTAAATGGAATTCTTTATTGTACGTGTGATATGTAAAAATGAGCAATAATGTGTTAAAGATGTACAAATAATAAAAATTTGCCTTTATTTAACTAACAGCAGATTGCAGAGTGGTATAAAATGAGTATGTAGATTTGATCACTGACATTAGACAAACAAAATCCAGTTTCGCTAATCCACCTGCTGTAAGCGTCAGCGATTTCTGTGAATTTTGCAGCATGATTAAGACCATTTTCATGTTCGCCTTGTCAAAGTTTTCCCAATTACAATCATACATTATTGCCTTTTCAAAAGTATTACTGGCATCTATTAAGCCACGTATTCATTACTAAACATTTGTTAATAAACACTGTTTATAAACTGTTAATAAACAATGTTTCATAATGTTTCATCATCTCTGTAAACAGTTTATAAACAGTTCATAAACATAGGTGATGAAACATTGTTTATGATACGTGTTGCCGTGCTCCCCACTACGAGTGGAGAGCAAGACGAAACATCTAGTTTATAAACAAAAGTCAACAGGTGTGGACGTGTTTTGCGCGAGTTTATAAACATGGAGGTAGTGTGGTCCAACAACCAAATTTCGAACTGTGAACAACTGACAAGTGTGGACGGCCAAGTTTCAGAAACATGTGTTTATTGTAAACTTGTTTAAACGCTAGTCATAAACAGTTTATCAACAAATGTTTACTAATGAATACGTGGCTTTAATCTTTGCCCTATGAAGCAGTCCATAAATATTTGAAGAAACGTATATGTTAGTTGAATGAAAGTGTTTTCTACACGACCGAGTAGTTCCGATACAATGCCTACAACTATAAGACCAAATTCAATAGCCATTGTTACTCGGAAAACGGCTTCGAAATCGTTTAACAGATTTATATCCGCTATATGAAAAGTTATTATCTCTTTCAGTCGGCTGTTGATGTATTTATTCATAATTTGCATTTTATTATCATAACGATAAAGTACTGAGCTGGTTGTATCATTTGTTTCATTGGAGTCTTCATAATGTTTTTCTGGATCTTCCCAAAGACTCAGCAGTTCATCGCTCAGTGCCAGTACTTGAGCTGCGACGTAGCCGATAATAACTAAGATGAAGGCAGTCACTCCGGCTAAAGTAAAAACTCCCACGCACACGGTTAATGTCATGACTGTTGATGCGTATTTCGTAGTTCGGAGTTTCTACCATTGGTTCTAGACCTGTAAACCAAATTATTAATATAAAATTTTCACCGTAATTTCAATTTGCAAGGTATTGTAATGGAAGGCGTCTGTTAACTCGGCCCGTAGTCTAGATAATGTCCACAGCGCCCAATTCAAAACCCTATTAAGTACTTAAGTGTCAATTCCTTGAAATAGTATTGCAAACACCGGGGACTATCTTTCAGTAAAATAATAGCAGGCACGGAGCAGTGTCTTTTTAACACCATCAACTTTCTAACTCTGGGCTGTTTCTGAGAATTTCTTGATAAAAAAAATTAAGTGGCACTCGGGGACTGCCGCGGTAAAGCTATTGCATAGCATTTTTTATCAACTTATGCATTTTAATTTTAATGTAGTAGGTAGTTTTAATTTTAGAGTAAATTTAGGTTTAATGTAGTATACTGTATAAAGTCAAATTGTCATAATAAATTAATATCCTATCGCACCAGTGAAAAAAAAAAAAAAACTTATGCAATTATAATATTTATGCAATATTTTTTTTGCATAGTAAAAATCATGCAAAAAAAAATTAAAAAACAAACAAACAAGAAAAGCGCACTCTCACTACTTCGCGAGTGAGATTTGAACCTGCGACATGATATACCATACGGTAAAGAAAGCGGTCGCTCGCCCACTGCGCCAAACAGAGCTACTTAAGAACCTCTAAAATGTTGAACGCTTACTGAACGACGGTGTTAGGTTTATTTTCATTACGGAATTTCTTGATTCGGTCGCCGCACTCAAACTGTTTGTCCTAGTTCAAAGCCCGCGATAAAAGCTATGCAATAGCTTAAAACTTAATTTTTTTATTGGTCAGCTCTGAGATTCGAATCACCACCACCACTAGATAAATGGAGATACACATAAGAATGCAGAGTTGGCATACCGTATATTACGTACAAGTCCTCTGTAAAATGTCGCCCAGGCAACACTAGTGGGCGCACAACATTATGCCACACCTAGGATGATAAGGCTACACCAAACGACAATAACCCTCTTCTTTATTTCACGTAATTTTGTCTTCAAGTTTTTGGAAAATCGTGAACCCGGTACCACTTTAGCGTCACATTCGAGATATCTTTGTACAATACCTTGCACAGTACCTCTGTAACAATAAATTAAGCATGTAAAGTATTCTATGTTTGTTATGTTCTATGTTTTTAAGCACTTATAATAATGTTCTCCCGACCGAATCTGATGACGGCGGCCAACCTTCTTAGAGATCAGCCATCTGCGCGGGGGATATTATAGTGTACAAGTGTGTGCGCAAACACAGGTGCACTCTCTATTCCCTCACTCTCATAGTCCGATCACTGTGGGACGGAAATCCGAAGAATCAGAGAGAGATCAGGTGCAAGACCGACGGCTTTACGTGGTCTTCGAGGCGCGGGGAAAGACTTACGAACAGCAATTGATTTTTATATAAATACAGAGGATAGAGGATAGAGAGATAGATAGATACGCAAATAAGTTGTAATAAACTGACAGACGGCCTGGCGAAAGTCGTAAATAATTATGGTTGTCATATCATCATTTAGGACTCAAAGCCCAAGTGTACAAATGAGCCAAAAGCTTTATATGTTCAGACATACAAAGCTGACAAAAAATAACTAGCTGATACCCGCGACTTCGGCCGCGTGGATTTAGTTTTTAAAATCCCTCGGGAACTCAGGGATAAAAAGTAGCCTATGTTACTCTCCGGGTCCTCAACTGTACCCATGCAAAAAATCATTTAGCCCTGTTGCGGCGTGATTGAAGGACAAACCAACAAACAAACACACTTTCGCAATTATAATATAAAGTGAAAGAGCACGTACTTGTGAAGTACCATGAACAGTAACTTTGTGGCGCATGTCTCGCTATTTATGCCGAGAGAAAAAACAACGGTAGCCGCGATAAAGTCCCCGGTCTCTCTACACCGGACAAAGACGAACCAAAGCATAGAGAATATGTAAATGTAGACAAACCAGCGGCGACCACGGTGACTACGATGTAACAGATCAATGGGATGCCTAAAACAAAATTATCCTTTAATTTAATGAAATTAACAATATATTAACTAACAACAGAAAAAATAGCATAAACAAAATTGGCACTAAAACATTCTTAAGCTTTTGCCAGACACTGTTGTAGAACAAAGTTGCTTCTACAAAATTGCTACTTTACAGGAGAGCAGTTTAAAGTTTTGAACTTGGTATTTCGGCATTCCGTAGAACAATGTTTGTTCATATTATACGACATGGTCTTTGAGTATTTCTTAATTATACTTTATTAAAATTAAAACATACGAAACGTGACGGCTTTCCAACTAACAACATCGCAAGTGACAATCAACTAGCGGCCGCCGGTGTTTGACAAGTTAGCGACAGCAGCGCTTCTTTCAAGCGACGTTTTTCTTCGGAATGAGTTTTAGATACGACATTGTCCGATTGAACATCTCTATCTATTTTTTTCTCTTTTGCTGAGGTGTTACGCATTGTTTATAAAAGCCGTTAGTGTCAAAATCAAGATTTTGCTTTATTCATATGCGACAGTGTTCTACGACAGTGTCAGTGACAAAAGGAGAGTTGGGTATAGATAGAATAAATTAGATCTGAGAGATATTATATGAAAATAAAGACGAGCTAATGTGTCTTAGAGTGTTTTTTACACCTAATAATATGTTTGGGGAGAAAAAGATGAAATAAGTCTCTGTTGGAATAAAATATTTTCAGTATTCTAGTAAAAGGAAATTTCATTCAGAAATTAATGAATCTTTTTGTTTTTTTTATGCACAAATGTATTACCATCATCGCGGATATTGATTGTTTTTACATTGTATTTGATTAGAACATTTCGTACTCTTTCAAGAGAACATTGCGCTAACAACTTTTTTTGTCTATTTAAAGTAACGCATACCAAGCAGTGATAGCCTAGTGGTTACGACTGTGGTCTCCTATTCGGGGGGTCACAGGTTCTATCCCGGGTACGCACCTTTGACTTTTCGAAGTTAAGTGCGTTTAAGAAATTAAACATGCTTTAACGGTGAAGGAAAACATCGTGAGGAAACCTGCACGCCTGAGAGTTCTCCATAATGTTCTCGAAGGTGTGTGAAGTCCGCCAATTCGTATTGGGCCAGCGGCGGCCAGCGTGGTGGACTACGGCCTATATAACCCTTCTCTGAGAGGAGACCTCGCTCAGTAGTGAGCCGATAATGGGTTGATAATGATGATGATGATACCAAGCTTAATTTAATCGTATACATATCACATAGAGTTTTCGATTCCGCCATGACGAGAATTTTAGTGTTACCGGCTCCCGGACCATTATTATTTCATCTTTAAATTAATTAATTGTTTTTAATTTTAACTTACGTTTGCTATAATGTTTGTCGATATTAATCGTTACCATCCGTAGTAATACTGCAACGTTATCCAGCATTGTGGGTAGATCGCAGTGATTCGGGCCAAACTTACCAAGTGAGAGCTTCATGCTTAGACTTAAGTAGTTTATATTAGATAAGTAAGATTTCTTTAACAAACAAAACAATGAAGTTCATTGTAAAACATTGACCGATTTAAATGATTCCTTCATTATTGTAACGACTTTTATACTTGACTTTAATTATTTCGTAATTTACCATTAACTCATTAGAAACATTATCTAATAATATTTCTAACGTATTATGTATATGGTATTATGGTATAATGAGAATGTAAGAAAGGTGGTTGTACCTATATTGGCTTATTTTCTAAATGCATAATTATTACTATAAAATTCTCATGTCGCGGTGCTTGTAACCAAACTCCTCCGAAACGGCTGGACCGATTTTTATGAAATTTTGTGTGTAAACATCTATTTTTCATACCCCTAAATGACAAGGGTGACCAATCACTAAATATTTTTATTGGCGGTACGAAGTTCGCTGGGTCAGCTAGTTATTACTATAATATTGTATCGGTTTTAATCCCGGTGCAAACGGTACATTCTAACAATTACTGATCCAATATAAAATACACTTGATTAAAGTCAGGTGTCAATACTGTATCAAGTAAACACGTACAATTTTATTACAAGAAATAAAATTGACGATGAATTTGTAATTTTCTTTTAATTATTTTACTGCTATTAAAATAATTTCGCTGCAATTGTATTAGGTTAAATTAACAACATAATTACATTTGTAGAGTGCAAAGTATATTATACATGTATTTGCGTACCATAGATAAATATCAGGTCTGTAGTAACAACGTTAAAAGATTGGTAATAAAAAGTCGTGTGGTGTCGTGGGACACCAGATAGCTGAACGAAGTTATTATTATAAAAATATTAATTTCAGGTTCTATTCGAGGTATAAAGAAAATAATTATTCGGGTATACATTTTTTATCATGATTTTCTTATCGATAAAAATCAAAATGACCCCAGGGAAGCTTAAATATCGATTTTATAAAATATTAAAATTAAAATAATTTTATAAAATAAAAAATGAAGCGCTTCCGGGTGGGCTCGAACCACCAATCTTTCAGTTAACAGCCGCACGCGAGCCAATTACGCCACGGGAGCGATGCACAACTTGTTGAAATTATTATATAAGATATTTTTTAGGCCATCAAATAAAAGTGTCGTTACAACTTTTGGTCTTAATTTTTAAGACCAAAAGTTGTAACGACACTTTTTCTAGCCCCCTTTCGCAACGCGCGATAAGGACCTTAGTTCCAAAATAAAAAATAGGTAAAAAGAGCAACCGCTGAGTTTCTTGCTTGATATTAAAATATACATATATTGATATTGTATTATTAACTAGTGGTTCAACCCGAACTGAGACCTCGCGGTATCCCATAATTCCCATAAGGTAGTTTTTAACTATATTATATTGTAATTAAAACGCGCCGAATCTGATGACGTCAATCGTCATCTGCTTTCGTGGATGGGATGCGTATGCCTACAGTATTTTACTAAAATTCAGCTGGTTCGCTGAACGGGTGTTACGTAGTATACGATTTCATAATAAAAAAAATTATAAACTGCCATGACTGCGCGCTTGCGGCTTCTGCGGCGAGCATGTCTAGATGCGCGCTCATCTTTACATTCATAGACACAGTACCATCATACGGTAGTAAATAGGTGCTAACGTCTAATTATTGTAAATAGAAACGGATTTACTTTTGCAAAAACAACGTGATACTTTTATTGATAATAATTTGCTAATTGAATAACATAATTAGTAATAGACAAAATAAGAAAAGCTGACGCTAAACTGTATTTACAATATTAAAGACAGCGCCATCTATTAACAGTATAGTGAAGCTTTGTTAAAAACATTGATGCCCATTAAAACTTAAATAATTTCGTTTCTTTATAATATTTATCTAATCTTAGTATTTGTTGTTCAAGTACAGAATATAACTCAAATTATGTGTAAGTTTCAAGTTTTTAAATAAAGTGGTTTTAGAGATCTAGCCTCGAATACAATCTCCACTTTGAAAGCCCCCCCATTTCGTCAATTTTAGGAAAAAAAATTAAAAAAAAAATACTTTTGTACTCTGTTCCAAATTATCTTTAAAATGAGGTACTGCAACCCTATGAAATGCAAAAAAATATATTTTACTTCGCATTCGCTTCTATGAGAGCCCCCCTGAAATAAAGATTTTTATAACTTTTTAAGCCATTTTCGGCTGGAAGCCATCGGTTTACATATCATATCTAAAATTTAAGTACTTAATTACTTTCAGTAATTCAGAAGTTATAAGGCTCTGACAGACGGACGGACGAACAAGTGCAAATTCACTCAAGTAAACTCAGAGACCTTCGCTTCGTTCGGTCGATTATTATTAATATTGTAAATTGTAAGAGCTTATACAAGCCTAAACCGAAAAATAAAGATATTGAATTGAATTGAATTGAATTGCTGGTTCTTCTCGGTAGGCATGGCATTCTGAACCAGTGGTAGATTCACTTGATGATTCAAAAGCATTTATTTGAATGAAAAATTATTCTATTCTATTATAATAGATACAGGCACAAGTAAAATTGATTAAAATTTTAAAATATTCGCTCGCGTCGGAACCATAAACATAGTATTCCGTCGGAACTACCGTTTTTTTTTTTTTTTTTTTAATTTGATGACAAGCTAGTCCTTGACTGCGATCTCACCTGATGGTAAGTGACGATGCAGTCTAAGACCTTTCGACGATTGGATGATCAGAGGGACTATTTTATATCTCTGTGGCTTTGGAAAACAAATGTGGATTTGGCAGAATGTTCTTAGTTCGCAACTTTCGATAGCCACTGAAATAGAGTACCTACTTAGTGCTTAGTATTTGAATGTTGAACGGCTATATAGCACCAGCAATCAGTATCAAGTGATTAAAACATTCCAATACTGTGGAATGATAAATAATATATTGCTCAATGCTTTTTGATTACTCCAATTTACTGTTTACAGTAAAATTATTTAAGTACATTGGTATCTGGCGGTGATTTCATGGTCCATTACAATGCCATCAGCAATACTGATCCATGATAGTAAAATTCGATGGTGCCTATGTTTTAAAGAGCTAAAAGCAACGCCACTATCGTGCTATGTTAACATGTCGTACCTATTTTGTTAGACACACCTTGTCTTCGTTCTGCATATGTTTTAGGCCCTTTTTTTACAGCTTTTTGAACCCTGACCTATTTCTATCCCTTCTTATGGGTTGTCGTTCTCCTATTTTTGTCTAAAACGTACAATTATTACTATCTATTTAAAAATCTATGTAGGTACGTGTAATTCTTTGCACTTAATGTGACCCCCCGTCTCTTATTTTTTTCTTTCGTATAGGTTGCCTGTCATAGGTCACTTTCAGTGAAAAAATATGCCGTATTTTGTAAAAAAAATGTTTTTTTTTTACTTAGATTGTACTCATTCCTTTATTTTTAACGCCATAAAGATGTTTTAAATCAATAATATTTCAGCAAAAAACCCAAAAATTCAGCCAATTCCCTAATTGGCTGAATTTTTGGCGTTTGATCGATTTTTTACAGCAATCAAAATTACGGTTTGTACTTCTTTTGACGCGATCACTTCAACAAATGCAAAGCCACGAACTTCTTTATTAAATACTTAAAGGAGCCTGTATTTGAATTCTTGTACTTCGCTTTTGGAATAATGCCAAGTGGTAATGTTTGACAGCGTATAACTCAAGCCATGTTAAGCGGCTGTGATGTGGCATAATCAAGGCTTTGTCCAGGCTTTGGAGCTTAGCCAAAGACAGATTTGTGACTTTGTCTACACATCTCGGCGAGAGACGTAAATCGTGGATTGTGGTGCTTTTGCTGTTGTGAAGTTTAATAGACTTTCCCGGTGTCAACTTGTTTCTAGCCAAAGACCCTTTAAGCCTCTAACTCTTCATCATCATCATCAACCCATCAACGGCTCACTACTGAGCGCAGGTCTCCTCTGAGCAGAGTTATACGCCACACTGGCCCAATGCGACTTGGCGGACTTCACACACATACGAGAACATTATGGAGAACTCTCAGGAGTGCAGGTTTCCTCACGATGTTTTCCTTCACCGTTAAAGCAATTTAATTTCTTGAACGCTCATAACTTCGAAAAGCCAGAGCCGAACCCGGGAACGAACCTGCGACCCCCCGAATAAGAGACCACAGTCCTAGCCACCGGCTATCACTGCATAACCTCTAACCCGTTGGAAGCTAAAAGTCTTTTTATAGATATACCGGCTCCTGCGGCAATAACCTTAGGAACATAAAGTAAAGGCAACGACTGAAGGAAGAAAATCAAAGGATAATATTATAAAACTTTTGAAAGAAGTCGAACCGGATGCTCTTAACCAACTTTTGTCGCGATGAAATTGAATCTTCAACCATCTGTATCCTTCGACAATGTATAACTCGTACGTAAAGACATGCCAATGATGAGAAAATTTACGGATTTTTAGACAAAGTTCAGGCATGAGCTGGCGGAATTCCGGTTATCTCTAAACACGCATAAAGAGCGAGGTGACAACACACCCCAGCAAATGACGACTTGAAGATTTTTTCACAAATTGCAGCGATCTCATGCGTTGCGTATAAACAAAAGGGAAACGTTTCAGATTAGAATCTCGGCTAGCTTAAGTATGCTACAAGCTATATGTTTCTCATTAGATCAAAGGGCTCAAGTCTGTTATCTTAAACTCATCATCGTTTCACCACCACCATCATGATAATCATCATCATCATTAGCAACCCATCAATGGCTGACTACTACTACTATGCGCAGGTCTGCTCTCAGAGAAGGATTATAGAGTATAATTCACCACGGTGACCCAATGCAATTTGGCAGACTTCACACACCTTTGAGAACGTTGTGGAGAACTTTCTGGCGTGCAAGTTTTCCGGTGATATATTTCCTTTACCGTTGAAGCATGTTTTAATATTTAACTGCTAGAGAAAATACATACCTGTGAACATCCTTACAATATATCATTACCTATCCTATCTCCTTGTTCTCGATTTATTTTAATGAAAGCATGTAACAAGGACAGGTGTTTCTCCCAAAAACATATTTCGTATGCATAAAAGATTTTTGTTGTCGACGACACGAAGATTGTTCAAAGGAAAATATAATCTGGAGGCGGTAAATTGTACGCTCGTAGAAGACTCTATGTTTACATAAATATACAAGAAAGATCTGACAAAGGATAAACAACAGTTCCGCATTTAAAGTGCTAAAAAAATATAATTAACTATCTTTTTAAAGTTATTAGTAGTGAATTATGTGTCAAATAACATAATAATTAAGTGAGAGTGTTAGCAAGAAGATCCCAGATATAGTAAATCTGAAACTCTTAATATTTTAAATCGGACCACACAACTTAAAAACTTATAAACACGCAAGATAATCATGCAAAAATAATACGTAAAAGTGAAAATAAACCACATAATATAAGTTTAACAATAAAATAAGATCAAAATATAGTGAAAATAAGACTCAATTGAAACAAATAATTCCAAAGACCGTTAGTGTTAGTGAGCAGAAGAGTGACAAGTGTCGAGTTCAATGACCGGTGTCCAGGGTCATTGTCTACCTAACGTGTTAAAATACGAGGACTGAATGAAGAATATACTAGACTGAGCTATGAAGTAAGAACAATAAAATCAATTTGTTTTATTAATATTTTACCTCAGAACTGCAAACTATTCTTCACTTGATCATATTATCATGCCATCAACAAAACGAAGGCTTAACTAATGTACCGGATCTTTGTCAAACCATCAACTGACGAAATATTTCAGCACTAACACGATAAAGGAAATAGTTATCACTCCAAATCTCAAGATCTACGAAAAACTTTTTCATCGACTTTTAACGAGTATTTCTATTTTTATCAAACTTTATTTGGAAAATTTATAAAAAAGGAAAGAAAAAATTTACGTCATAATACGATCATTATAATGGCCATAGAAAAATAATAACAGTAGAATATCGACCTTTTTTCTGCCAGTTACATTAAAGGCACATTGGCGTGGCGGAGACATGGAGTGAATCCTATTCAGTTGACGGCAACCATACCTGGTTCAAACCCCACTGAGAGTCAACAAAAGACTTAATTAAATTAAATAATATAATTTTATAAATTCTTCACTAAGATTAACCAACAAAATCAAAAACAAAAATTAAAAAAAAAAATTAAAAAATAACAACAAAAGATGTCTACCAGATTAAAACGTAGAATTACCTGCTCAGGATGCACTCACACTATCAAAATTAAGGAGTACTTGAACTGTGCTGGTTGCAAAAACTCATTCGACTTGAATTGTGCCAGTGTTACTATAACAAGATATAACACAATGTCAACAGATAAGAGACTCAAATGGAAATGCCACAAATGTAGGAAAAATCCAACAAATGAAATGAATGAAATTAAAGATATACATCGAAAATTGAACAAATTGCACAAATCTCTTTGGACAAAATATGTGCTACGACTAATAATAATCTACCCAGAAAAAATCCTATAAATTTACTGAACCAATCCCTAAAAAATTTAACATGTAGTTCAATGGAAGACATACACTATTCTTCCTTATGGGATACGAGTACATGTAGCTTACCAGATCTTTCTACAGTCGAATGCTCGCAAATTCTAGATCTTAAACAAGACTTAGCAACTCTATCCGGCCAATTAGAAAGTGCACATGAAGAGATAGAAAAATTAAACGTAGAAAATTCAAATTTAAGAAAATTGGTTGAAGACAATGAAAAACAAATAAAAATTCTTAAAGCATTATTAAATGACGGAGCCACTTTAAGCAATACCACACCCATACGATCGAAGAAAAAAAATTCTAAACGCACGCCATTAAAGAACACTCCTACACATAATAATACACCAATATCTAATATTATAAAAGAATATTCCTCCTCGCCAAAAATGCAAATACCTGTGGATGAGCAAGCTACGCAAACTGAACCCACGACAACAGTACCATTAAAATCTGTAATTAATGAAAAGCTCATCAAAAAAAGCACAGCCAAAATAAACATGGAAAGAAAAATCTATATTATAGGAAGTCAACAATGTGTCAATCTGTCAGCAGCGTTAATTCAGTCGAGAACAAATAACCCCTATGAGAAGTATTCAGTTGAGGCATTCATTAAGCCTGAAGCTTTAACCCACGATATTTTGAAGTCGTGTGATTTGTATAATTTTTCTTGTGATGACAAATTAATATTGAGGTGGTCCGCTCATACCTACAACGTATATTTTTTTCTTTCTTCGCCGAATAGACTCATAAATAAATTTTTCGAACATAACAACACCTTAACATTAAAAGCGACTCGTAAAATAAACATTTAGACCTATAAATTTAACAATTTAGACAAGTTAAATAGTGTGCTCGCATGTGGAAGGCAATTAAGCCAAAATAAGACAAAAGGCACAAAACTTCGAAACCACTTTGAAAGCAATAAACTATAGAAATTAGGAGAAATCTGAGTAAAGGCACGATAAGAAATTTTAAACTAGGAAGTGCATCGTAAACTATATTTTTTGTGGCCTTACAAGCCGTGCGAAACTTGGACATTAAAAATACCAGATGTATGGGAACAAACAAAAAATAGAAACTTAACCAATCACTCAGTGACGAGGTTTGGCTTGGGAGGTGACATTTAGTAACGCGACAGGATTGGTCGAGAACAACGGGTGACGGATACAATTAGACCAATTATATCTTGTACAGTTGACTTTGGGCGTGTTTTAAATCCACAGAGGCTGAAGTCTGGAGAAGGGATGCGAAGGCGCGAGCGCATAGCTGGCGAGAGACGTGGACAGTTCATCTCTGAGGCCTCCGAGTGGCGGTCCAGTGGCTCACACTCGAGGGTCCTTTACAAGCTGATTGGCAGTGCGCGTATTATCTAAGCCAAGCAGCCCTAATTTATCATAAATTAGATTATTATTGTAAAATTTTAAGAAAGAAATTGTAATAAAATAACTCAGGGTTGAGAATATAATTTAATAAATTAAACGCTACAGTGATTAAGTGAGGCGGATGCAGTAAATTGGTAATGTACTCGATTCAATTTCGTAATTAATTAATAGACTGCTAAGATCCACAGAGACTCAAGTTAATTGTAGGACTTAAGTCGAGAGGCCTAGGTCTCAAAGGCTAATGGTAATGGACGCAGACAGTTCGCTGGAGCTTATGAGCAGAGCAATACAGAGAGATAGGAATATGGCATGGAACCCAGTAGATTGGGTAATTCTTTTCACAGGGGTGGTCTATATCTTGTACCTATTAATACTACTTTACAGACTAGTGTGGCGTGGATAATAGAGGGAGAAAGTCTGACATAAACCCGCCGATAACCTAGCACACCAGTAGACCACCTGTTCAATTATGTAAAATTATTTATCCTAAGGGAAAGATTGAATTAAATTGAATTAACTATCTGTGAATCTTAGCACAATATTATGTAAATATATGTTTGTTCCTACTGTAAAATTAAGGTGTGTGTGTGTCTTTTCTCCTCGCTTACAGTTTGGCTAGCATTGTGTATTATAACCAATTTAGTATGTCTGACCAACTCAAGATAGAAGTGAGTCTGTATATAATCTTGAACTTTCCTCATTGTGGAAACACTACATATTTAGCATAGTAATTACTGTATTATAATTGTTTTTGAAAAGAGCAACCGCCGAGTTTCTTACTGGTTCTTCTCGGTTGGAAGGCATTCCGAACCAGTGGTAGATTCATTAATTATTCAAAAGCACTTGTAAAAATTTAATTGAATAACAAAATAATTCTATTCTAGTCTATTAATGGTTTAAGGTAATTTAGCGCCTTAAAACAATGAGTTAAATAATCAAACAGTTTCTTTTCTAATAATCTTTAAGAAATTGACAATAAATCTCATTCTTTTATCCGTAAACACTTCTTTTATTAATATAATTTATAAACTCCCTCATGTTACCTAAGTACGATCATGTATTTCATTTCAGAAAGCAAGCTTAGATAACTATTAGGCGTAGAGATACGAATAATTATGATTCCGAGATGGGTTCGACTCCCACAGATCATGGAGGTTCTGATTAAGGTACTATACAATAACTTTATTTCAGGCTGATTACATACTCCGCTATTATAAATTAAGTCAGGTCAAATATAGCTACGATATTTCTACATTTCTCGATGGGTTCGACTCCCAGACGAGTGAAATTCTGTGTTGTGAGTAATTAATTATTTCCAACTTGGACAATTACCGTAAGCTACTTTGATTTAAACAGATAAATACCTTTCATAGTGAACTAAACAGGTCTAGTTCGAAGAGCTACGTGACTATTTCAGAATCAAAGATTAAGCCTATAGTCTCTGAATTGCTGTGCAGTCTATGAAGTCTAGACTTCATCTAGCTTAGCACGATGAACCGATTAGGGCATTTAATTAGGTATTTCAACACTAGTAAATTACCCGAGAGAAGCCGCAGTTTCGTCGAGCATTTGTACACATTCTACGGGCAGCGACTCGACGCAGGTAGAGGATTTGAACCTTTTTTTGTGTCCTATTGTTAAGCAGTTGCAAGGCACTAGGGTGACCATAGGGTATTGTGTAAAGGAGAGACTTTATTGGAGATGGCTAGGGTGACCACGATATTGTGGAATGAGAGACATTAAGGTTGATGTGGGCTTTTAAATATTAACTTGTTGACTTTAATAGTCAAAGATTGATACAATATCAGTACATGGCTACCAGTGTGGCGCACCGGCGGCGATTCTCCAACACAAAGATTACACGCCCTCTGAAATACAGACCAGCCCCGCTCTGGTTTGGCCAAACCACATATCAAATATAACAAATGAATATATCAATAAAACCATGGTAATGGGGCGAGCTACGGCTCTCAAAAGAACCTGTCTCTCGAAGACAAAGGCAATATACGCTTCGTAGCGCAAAAGGGTGATCTGGTCTGTGCCCCAATAACAATGTTTAAAGACCCCTGTGCTGGGTGTAGGGTTCCCCGGTGTTCGAGAGAATCGGTCGGCTTGCGATGGCCCAGAGAAGGCACTCATACATTCACCAGCTAATCATGCATTCTATACTGATCGTTAGCTTAAATTCTTAATTAAGTCCTTCTGGACTTCCGAGTGTCGAAGTGACGCTATTCCACTGCTCTACTAAGGTAGGGCCATACAATACAAATGGGCCTCGCGTATCCAGATAGAATGGAATGATAGCCTGAATTGTCCACCCGCAAATGTATTGCCCAGGTGAGCGATGCGTCTCCGTTTGCTTTGGGAAATCCGCGAAGTTACAGATAACATGCCAACTACCAACGTGTCTCTTATTCCTGAAATATTGTTTTTTTATGAACTTTTCTTCAAGTATACTTAATCACAAATCATCAAGCTTAGACGATCACACCGTACCACCACAATATTAACTGTAGGAGAAAACGACTGTGATCCAGTAAAGATCTCATCTGACTTGTATACTACGATAGCGTCTCTTCCTAATATCCAGATTATTGTAACTAGTGTAATTTACAATAAGTATCTAAATGAGCAGAAACTTAATAATATGTTGCGACTAATATGTAATAAATTTCCTAATTGTAGTTTCCTAAATTTGAATAAAAACATTTATCAAAATAACATGATGGCTAGTATGTGCCAAAAGATCAATACTATGATTGATCAAATAGACTACAATGAAAAATTCTTAAACTTTAAAAAATGTGTACCTAAGCCTGGTGGTTATAATAATAATGAACGAAAAATAACATATCTTAGGTCCAGTGATCTTACCGCAAAGAAAGGTACTATCCCATATTATTTTAAAAAAGTGTCCCGGGACGTAAGTACACTTACAGTAAATAAACAAGCTTTAACTCCTATTCATGATTCAGAAAAGAAAGGAACTATTCCGTTTTACTTTAAAAGGATTAAAGTTAGTGAAAAAAAATATAATAATAATAGTAAAAATAAAGCCCAAAAAGAAAATATTTCAAATAATACAAAAATGTTTTTTCGAGGAAACACCATCGATTACGTTTAGGATCTTGCATCAAAATATCGCTAGTGTGTTAGGAAAAATTGACAGTCTACAAATTATTCTAAATGAATTTGCGGAGTCAGGAAAAGAGATCGACGTACTTTGTTTAACAGAAACATTTATAGAATCCGGTCACGAACACAATTTACAAATAGATAACTATGAGCTAGCTGCCCACTTTTTCCAGAACATGTAATCGAGGAGGTGCATGTATTCTTACGAAGAAGGGTACAGAAACTAATCAAGTGTCGTTCATTAAAAGTATTAGCGTAGAAAAACATTTTGAATGCTGCGGAATAGAGTTAAAAAAACACAATATCTATGTAATTTGTATATACAGAACGCCTGACTCATATTGCGACATATTCTTTCAAAAGTTAGAATCTATAATCTACCAGCTACAAAATAGACAAAAAATTAAAAAGAATGTTGTTATTGTTGGAGACTTTAACATCAACACATTAAAAACCGATACAAAAAGTGAAACATTCACTGATCTATGTAAAAACTATAACTTAATCATGCACATAAATAAACCTACTAGAAAGCAAAACTGTATAGACCACATTATTAGTGATATACCAAACGCTAACGGCGAAGTAGTAAATCTTGGACTTTCTGACCATGACACAGGTCAAATGCTCAGCTTCACTGTTAAATCAACAAAATTACCACTAAAATACATTTGTTTATACAGGCGAGATTATGCTGAGGAAAACATCAACAAATTCTTATACTGTTTAAATAAAATCTCTTTCACTGACATATATAGAAAAGACAGTGTAGATGAAGCATTTGATGAGTTTCATGACACATTTTCTCTATATTATAAGCTGTGTTTTCCAATAATCAAAATACGTATCCCCGAGTTTCGAAATACTCCTCGTTGGATAACTAAGGGAATTAAAAAGAGTTCAGTAAAAAAAAGAAAATTACAATTCTTATGCTACAAAGGACAATACAATAAAGAAAATTACCAAACCTATTCAAAAATACTAAAAAAATGTGTAAATTTGTCGCAAAAAATAAGCAATTACAAGTATCTAAATAAATCAAAAAACAAGTGCATGGCTTCTTGGAAACTAATAAAAAGCACATCGACCCAATCAATCTCATCTAAACCTATTGAGCAGATAATCACAGATGGCAAAGTCATAGAAGAACCAAGGGCCATTGCTAATAAATTTAATTATTATGTTAAATTAGCAAAGCAAGCTACAAGTAAAAATAAATATAACAAAGATCATCTTAATAGTAGCTATCAATCCCCACTAAACAGTATTTTTATATCCCCTTGTTCCGAAAAAGAAGTAAAGAACACTATAATGAGCTTAAGAAACACTTCTTCTGCGGGTTATGATGAAATATGTACGAAAATTATCAAAAGCTGTTGTAAAGAGCTAGTTCCAGTTATGACATTTCTTATTAATCTTTCATTTAAAAAAGGGAAATTTCCAACGAAACTTAAGTTGTCTATTGTAAAACCTCTGTTCAAAAAAGGTAATCGTTGTGAAATGGATAAATATCGACCCGTTACGTTGGTACCGATCTTCTCAAAAGTTTTTGAAAAAATAATGCAAGAAAGACTTACTAACTACTTAACAAAAAATAACATTATTAAACAAGAGCAATACGGGTTTCAAAAAAATAAATCAACAACTTTAGCGTGTTTTAATCTCACAAGGCGTATTATTGATAATTTAGACAAAGTCAGCACCATTGCCGCATTATTTTTCGATATGTCAAAAGCTTTTGACTTTGTGGCACACGACATATTATTAACAAAATTAGAACATTATGGAATAAGAGGAGTAGCATTGCAATGGTTCGAAAGCTACTTGAAAGATAGAGAACAATGTGTAGAAGTTCAAAGAGTTATTAATTCAGCAATTACACCCTTTAGATCTGACGGCAAAGTCAATTCAAGTGGGGTACCACAAGGAAGCGTTCTGGGTCCTTTACTATTCATTATATATATAAATGATCTCCCGGACTGTGTAAATCAACCATGCACCCTGTTTGCTGATGATATATCTGTAATAATAGAACAAGAGGAAAGTAAACCGGATATAAATGAAGCTACAAAGAGTATAATTGATTGGCTAACGACTAACAAACTAACCGTTAATATAAATAAAACCAAGTACATTCAATTCACTAAAAAACCTAATATTATCCCAAAAGACCTCAATGTACACTACAATGGGCAAAAAATTGAACCGGACGATGTAACGACATTTTTAGGAATAGAAGTAGATCGTAACTGTAACTGGAAATCCCATATAGCAAAGGTATCTAATACACTTAATAAATTTGTCTTTGCACTAAGAAGAATACAAAAGACTATAAACGAAAAAACCGCGCTAATGGCTTACCATGGATACATATCGAGTAATCTTCGTTACGGACTAATTATATGGGGGAACTCCTGCGACATAAATAAAGCTTTTATAGCCCAAAAAAATGTGTTCGGGCGGTCTGTGGAGCAGGACCTCTAGAGTCATGCAAACCTCTTTTCAAAAGACTGAAAGTTTTACCACTCCCATGTTTGTACATTTATGAAATTATTATTTTTATTAAACGAAACAATGCGCTTTTTACAAAAGCCCCTGAAAGAGACCAACTCATGAGGGATAGTAGAGACATTAATAGGATACTCATACCCCATAAAGTTAGTTCTGCACTCTTTAGTAAAAACTGTTATGCAATGAGTGCAAAATTGTATAATAAGTTGCCAAAAGGGCTTAAAGATAATTCTTTGTCTTTAAATAAATTAAAAACTATACTTTTCGAGTGGTTACTAGGGAAATGCTTCTACAGTGTGGCTGAATATTTAAACCACAAGGCTATGGAGATCTAATGTTGTGGTGTTGTTGAGCGCAATGTCAAGTTCACATTCAAAAGGGTGTCGGTACCCATTTTGGTCTTGATTTTTTCCGTCTGGCCCCCTTTCGCGGCGCGCGGTGGGGAACTTCGTTCCAATTAAGGAATTTTTAATGAGGAAAAAATATTATTCGGTCGGTATTGGACAGACATGAAGCTATAGGTAGCATAGATTTAAATTCGATAGAATAAGTAAATTAGATTTAAGTTGACATTTTTAATCAAATAAATTTAATATTTGACATTCTAATAAAATGAATTGAATCGATAGTACCTCCTTGAAATTCTACGGAGCACTTACTTTTTTGAAATGTTGTTATTGTAGGGCTCTTGACTTGTACCACCTATATAATATGTAAACTTAGAATAAGAATTATTATTGAATATTATTTTTGCATGCCTATCCGGCAGATTGTAAGGACTTTTATTATAATGTAACACCATTGTACTACTCAATCTGTGCAAATAAATAATTTGAATTTGAATTTGAATTTGAATTTGAACGTCGCTAAGCCCCGCCTAACTTAGGCAAGTTAGCGGCTAAAATTAAAGGTATGAAGAAAAGTGAATACGATTGGTATTCACTTCTCTTCATACCTCGTAGAGCTCGTAGAAAGTAGTTGCAGGTTTCCACACGATGTTTTCTTTCACCGCTAAAGCAAGTGATACTTAAAGCGCTCAAAACTCTGAGAGGTGCGTTGTGCACCTCCATTTCGAACACCATACCCTCCAAAAATTCTGGTGTAAACCGCTTACTAAATAAAAATACAGGCCCAACGGCATTTTACTCGCGCGTCAATAGAAGGTCCTTGATGATACGTGATTTATTGAATTGCCCATGATTGTATCATCATAAGGAAAATTCAAATATTAAAGAATTCAATACAGCCAGGTCAGAATTCTTCGAAATGTTCAACACGATTCTCTGTAACTTTACGAAGTTAACAAAAACAATTTACCGTGAAATAAAGGCAATAGTAAATTGCTTTACAATTCTTTGATTCATTTGGAAGCCGAAGTTAAATAGGTACCCCCGACAATAAATTCAATGAACTGCTCAATTCCCCGTGTCCACAGAAATGAAATTCCATCGAGATAACTACCGAATGGAGAAACAAACCTTATATTCTGTCGAGAAATTCTCACTACAAGCCCAGAGTTAGGAAGTTGTAGACTGCTTTAGGTGCTCTCAGTGAGTCGGTGCACATTCTTGTGCACTATAATATCTACCGTGCAGATGGCTTATCTATGCAGAGGTTCGTCTCCTCTCCGGATTCGGTCAGGAGGATAATTTATCAGACAAGACCTCCTGTAATGCAAATTATTCTTCCTCCAAGCTTTTCCCATACGAGTAAATTTGGTAATGTAATCAGACAATCGAGATGGTTGACTTCCAACGCAACTGTGAAGGAAAACATCGTGAGGAATGCACGCCTGAGAGTTCTCCATTATGTTCCAGCTGAGAATCAGCACCCCACTTTGTACCTATATTGTCTGTTTGCGTATGTGAAGTGAGGCATTATGCTGAGCTGCACACGTGGTCACACATATTTGTTTGTCTGGGGCAGCATTGCTGAATAAATGTGTTTTCTTCATGCGACCACCAAGTCTGCCAATCCGCACTTGTGTGGGACAGCTTTGGGTTAAAACATACTAATATTGAAATAAAGAGTATAATATTTAATATACGACTCGGGTACGTACCACGATATGATTATACAGTGCATTCTACCACCAAAACTAGCTCCACTACAGTTATATTGAGGCGTTTTGGCGGGACATAGCTGATAGCACCCTCTAGTAATAGGACACCTCTATGTGAAATTCAATAAAAGAAAGAAAATATGGCCAGCGTCGATTATAAATGGCTTAAATGACAATTGGTTGGTTCCTCCTGCAAATTGGTTCCGACCGCAAACTTCATCAGGATTTATTTGTACTGAATATTGCTGATTGGAATTATTTTTCGAAATAATTTCAGTGTCGGAGGTCGGAGGTTGTACCATGACGTGTTTGGGGATTGCTTATTTGACAGGTCCTAATCTAGGCTCTTTCTCGAAATTGGACCTACCTAGCTGGACTGTGTGTCCCAGGTTTATATACTCGTCGACAATTTCGACGAATCCAAATCGGCTGGGCAGCGTTCGGGAAGCTCCGATATGTCAAATTCAAATTCAAATTCAAATTCAAATTATTTATTTGCACAGATTGAGTAGTACAATAGTGTTACATTATCATAAAAGTCCTTACAATCTGCCGGATAGGCATGCAAAAATAACATTTAATAATAATTCTTATTCTAATTTTACAAGCAATTCTAAGTTGTCAATACATTGTGTCATTCTAAGGTTATTTATTAGTCATTTAATAATGCTTTAAAAGATATTTTAATTAAGAAATAATTATTTAGATGTTTCTATCGTCCAGGAATTCCATAATTGTGTAATATGATTTATTAATTAAAAATGTCTTTAATGATTTTTTAAAATTAGTCATATTTAGTTTTTTTATGTCACTTGATATTTTATTATAAATATGAATTGAGATACAGAAAATGCTTTTCCGCATTTTTGCGGTTTTTGAAGGTCGAGCCCGTAACCTTAACGGGTGCCTACTGTTGTTCATGTTTTTGAACAACGAAAGGTTGCTGTGGACAAAAACAGCTGTCTCATAAATGAAGAGAGAGGGGAACGTTAAAATTTGAAGCTCTTTGAAATGCGGCTTACAGCTGTCTGTCCAATGCAGATTCCGAATTGCTCTTATACACCTTTTTTGAGCTTTAAATACCTTTTCCCGTTCGACAGAATTTCCCCAGAATAAGATGCCGTACTTGAGCGTGGATTCTACATATCCGAAATAAGCTGTGCGCAGTGTGTTTAAATTAGCTCTTTTATTGAGCTTGTACAGGGCATAGGAGAATTTATATAATTTTGCGCACACGCTATCGACTTGTGCTCTCCAATTTAATTGGTTATCTATAATTATACCTAAGAATTTTGTCTCGTCTATTTTATTTATTTGTGTTCCCATATAATTTACATTTAAATTTGACATACCGAGAAATTCCCAATTAAATTCCATTATCTTGGTTTTACCCAAGTTAATATTTAAATTATTATTTTCAAGCCAATCAATTAAGAGCTCTATGGACTTATTAATATTAGTTACGTGATTTTGTATATTTATCCCTTCGTATATTACTGTGCAATCGTCCGCAAAGAGGATCATAGATTGAGATATCACTGATGGAAGATCATTGATATACAATAAAAATAACAAGGGACCTAAAACACTACCTTGTGGAACCCCGTATTCCACAAGTCTAGATGTAGATCGATAAGTTTTTTCTGTTAAATCATTTGGACAAATTTTACTTATTTCTGTGATTTGTGATCTGTCATTGAGATAGGACTCGAAAAGATCCAACAATGTACCCCTCACCCCATACTGATATAATTTTTTTAGTAAAACTTTGTGATCCACAAAATCAAATGCCTTGGTCATGTCCATGTACAAAGCAGCTACTGGAATTTTTTTATCTACACATGTCATTACTTTATTAAGGAGTTCATAAATCGCCATGTTTATCGAATTATTTTTCCTAAATCCTTTTTGTTCTTGTACAAGAATGGAGTTCTCTTCAACATAATTGTATAGACGTTTATAGAATACCTTTTCAAAAATTTTGGCAAATATTGTAGTTAAAGCGACAGGACGATAACAACTAACATCACACCTATCGTTTTTTTTAAATAAAGGCTTGACTACAGATATTTTTAGAGCTTTTGGAAACTTCCCATGTTGTATACATAAATTCACTAAGCCTGGCAATACACGTCAGGTTTTGTTTCCGATCGTCTGATCAGACTACCGGATCGTATTTACTCGATACACGTCCGATTCTTGCGTCAGGCTTTTTTGAGCTCAGTCGTTCCCGAGCTATCATCCCGAGTGCTTGCGTACGGAGCAAAACGGACGGAGCGACGCTATTGGATTCACCCAATTAATTTGACAAGACTTACCGAGAGTCATTTCTAATTGAAACATCCAAAATTACTAAGACACCCCGAAAAGTTTTTAATTTTTATAGAATGTTTTTCTACGGCTACAATTAGCCGTTTAATATCATAAATTTCGGCCATTATTCGATCCACGATGCGATGGAGAGAGCTATGCTCGGTATATCCCTGCGAGATCAAATGAGGAGAAAATCAGAAATGAGGAGATTCGTACGAGAACCAAAGTCACCGACATAGCTCAGCGTGTCGCGAAACTGAAGTGGAAATGGGCGAGGCACATAGTTCGAAGAGCTGATGGTCGCTGGGGTCCCAAGGTGTTAGAGTGGCGACCCCGCACCGGGAAACGCAGTGTTGGCAGACCCCCCCCCCCACCACCAGGTGGACCAACGACATCAAACGAGTCGCAGGGAGCCACTGGATTCAAGCGGCGCAAGACCGAAGCCTGTGGAAGTCTATGCAGGAGATCTTTGTCCAGCAGTGGACGTCTGTAGGTTGATAAAGAAGAAGAAGATGCGTCCACACAGTATCAGCGCTAGATTCGACTGGCAAATCGGAAGGAATAACCGGACGTCTATTTCGTCTCATACTAGAAGTATGTAGACCGCGCCTTCAGACAATCGGACCGACAGTAAAATCGGAAACGCCTCGCGCCCGCTTCCGACTCGGACGTCCGATCCGACTACCGGATCGGACGTGTATTGACCGTTCATACAAAGTAATGGCTCCAATGCCTTCCGGTAGCCGGATCAGACTATCGGATCGGACAATCGGATGAAATAACCTGACGTGTATTGCCAGGCTAGTGACATAATATACCGGAGATTGACAATGAAATCATTTTTATTACTTTTGTTGTTATTCCGTCATATCCAGTGCTTTGAGTATTTTTTAGAGATTTAATTATTTCATACATTTCAACAGGTGTGACAGGGGTCATAAACATGGACGAAGACTTTTTAAATGGAACTCGATGACTGTTTTCACTAGATTTTTTCGGAGCATTTTGAACAATATCAACAAAGTAATCATTAAAAATTTGAGCCATAGTTTCCGGGTTAGTTATTTCTTGTTTTTTATGATTAATTTTCACAATCTGATTTCGGGGAGAATTTGATTTTTTGGATTTTATAACATTCCAAGTGGCTAAGCATTTATTTTTTGCTTTGGCTATGTAGTAATTATTTTGTGATCTTCTAGTAAGTTGAATTATTTTTTTCAGAGTCTTGGCATAAATTTTAAAGTTATTTTTCGTAGTTTTACTAGGGTTCAGGCGAAATTTCCATAATAGGTCCCGTTTTTTGCGACTACATCGCTTTATTCCTCTTGAGATCCATTTTGGTTTACTTTTAAGAGAAATTTTTATCTTTATTGTAGGGAAACACAAGTCATAAAACAATTTAAAAATGTCAAAGAAATAATCAAATGCTTCATTAGGATTGTCTGATAAAAATACTTCACTAAATGATAAAGAGTTCAAGCATTCTTGAAACTTTTTTAAATTTTCTTTGCAATAATCCCGTCTAAAGACATACCAATGCGTCATTTTAAGATGCTTCTTAACTGGAATTTGTAACAAATGGGCAGTGTGATCCGAGAGCGCAAGTTCCCGTAATTCGCTTTTGTTCTTATCGAAATTGTGGAAAGCATTGTCTATGCACGTCCCACTTGCTAACCGTGTTGGTTCCTTAAATTCAATTGTTAAATTATAGCTACTTAGGATTTGTTTGAAATTTTTTGTCAAATTGTTTAATTTTAAAAGGTCAATATTAAAATCACCCATTACTATGATCTTTTTTGTTTTAAAGCAATGTTTGTGTAAAATATTTTGAATTAAATTTAGGAAGGTATCTATATCTCTAGTAGAGTTTTTTGGCACTCTGTACATGCACATTACAATGATTCCCAAATCAACAAGGTCAATGGCACAACACTCTATTTCATTACTAACTGAGAGGGATTCTATTTCGGAGATTGTTTTGTAATTAAGGTTACAATCTGCCAAAATACAAGCCCCACCATTCCTATTTGCCCTCATATAATATGAAGCTAATTTAAAATTGGGTATACATAGATGCTGTAAGTCCTCCTCAACCATGTTGTGTTCAGTTATACATACAATGCCAACTGGTTTATTTTCATCTTTAAGTTCATCTAAGCAAACTGTCAATAGTTCAGACTTGTTAATTAGTCCATTTATGTTTTGATGCAATATAAATAGGCAATCATTTACATTATCCTCGAAAAAATTCCTTTGAACTACCGGGATCATGACATTCCGATGCATTAGGTTTTTTATCTGTAACATCAAAATCTGTCTGAGACGATTTATCGACTTTTAGACGTGATTGAATGGTATCATCCCTAACATTGACAGACCTCTTTAAATAATTCAAATAGTTCAACTTGTAACCAATACTTAAAATTTCTCTTAGCAATGATCTCGATAGGTTTAACTCCAATAAATTCCTTCGGGGAACAAATCTACTATTAAAATTGCTGCACAAAAATTTTAGTTCATAATTCAGCTTAGATAGATTTAAGTGATTGTTACTGGGCACCTCTGATATTATTACATTTGTGTTTTGGAATGAAGTAACCCAGCTTGTAATATTACATTTAAATTTGAAGGGATTACGATCATTAGATCCTGTTAACACAACCACACAGTCATTAAACGTTAGTAAAGATATTTCCTCTTTCCAAACATCTAACACTTCGCTTGAATCTGCACCAGGTTTCATGAAGCTAAGGACTTGGAACTCAGGGCCCAAAAGTTTGCCTAATAACTCTCTAACATTTCTACCACATTGGTCAGCTATAATTATTATCTTCTTTTTTGGGTTAACTCGGTTGCCATTAATGCAGTCGTGTTTATAATTGATATCATTTTTTTGAACGCTTGATGTTGTCTCAGTTTTGTCTTTATTATTTCTTAGAATTGCCGGCATATTATTTGTATTCTTTTCGTCGCCTATTCCGTGAATGTCATTGCAAGGGTTAGTGTGAGTTCCATTATTATAATCTAAAGCTGATGTGCCATTCGACTCATTAGTAATCGTATTTATAGTGAAATAGGGTGATGAAATTTCCTTTGTAGTTTTTACATTAGATAGTAGTGGCGATGAAATATCCTTTAGTGGTGTATTTTTATTTATTTTTGCTCTCGGTTTTCTTCTAGGTGTTGAGTTTGCAGATTTAGCTTCATTATTTTGAGTTGTATTTAATTGTTTTAAAGTTTTAATTACCATTTGACAATTTTGTAGCTCACTTTTAAGTTTGAAATTTTCTGATAGAAGATTTTCTATTTCTTTATTCGCCGACTCTAATTTTGAGACTAATGTATCATTCTTCTCTCTTAACTCCATAATTTTAGACTGTTCAACTGTGGATAAATTCGGCAAACTGTCCATAGTATTGTCAAAAAACATTGTCGATGACGATGTCGACTCAATCTCTAACCTAGTCAGGTCATTCTCCGAATTATACTTAGTTGGTCTTCTTATCGTAATATTCTCATGGTCTAATACTTGATCGGTATTCATTTTTATAAATACTTATTCGTCTAGTCAAATTTCATGTAGTCGAATAACTTAGTAAGGCGCCAACGAAATCATAGTGTGAGTGGGGCCTTATTTTATCAGTATCTGTGATCTGTCACAACAGTGTCCATGTAATTTGTCAATACAATACTAAAATAATTAATGTCATCGTATTGTTCTCCAAATGTCCAAAGGTCAAAGCTTTAAATGTCAAATAAAAATTTCAAAGCTTTTTATGTGTCAATCACAGGCCACAGCTCTGTCAATTTACCGGTATTCAAAAATAGCGATTGGTTGGAAGTTTTATCGTTGTTTGGGTGGGTATAAATTGAAAAATTTAACTGTCGTTTCAGGTTATGAAATATAAGGGTTTGTTGAATAACTAATAACTACGGATTATTTATGTAAGTTCTCACCCGATACCCAAGCCAACGCACTACGGTAAACTTATCACGATAAACAGTTTTTAGATCGTCAATTTTGCACTATGATAGGCAGGTATTCACAAAATGTTTTCACAGCCGCTTGACAAAAGTTTTAATACAGTTTATTAGAAGAAACACTTTATAGAAAACCTTGATAGTATCTGTATATCACTTTAGCACTGTTCTCTTCGATTCTATTCACTGTATTTTGAAAAATATTTCATTTAACTAATTTAAAACAATTTTAAATCACGGAGACCTTGTATACCTGTTGCGCTACTAGCGCCAATCCCACCATCTCTTCATCCATGTCTTCTCGTCTAAAGACTAGTCTTCGAACAGTGCATGTTGCCAGTGATGACTTACGGATCCGAGACATGGTAGCTAACTAAGGGCTTCATAAGTAGGCTCAGGACCGGTCAGCGGGCGATGGAGAGAGCTATGCTCGGAGTGCCCCTGCGGGATCGAATCAGATATGAGGAGATTCGTAGGAGAACCAGTCACCGACATATATGGCGAATCGCGAAACTGAAGTGGAAATGGGCAGGGCACATAGTTCGAAGAGCTGATGGTCTTTGGGGTCCCAAGGTAATGGAGTGGAGGCCCCGGGAAGCGCAGTGTTGGCAGACCCCCCACCAGGTGGACCGACGACATCAAACGAGTCGCAGGGAGCCGCTGGATCCAGGCGGCGCAAGACCGAGTCCTGTGGAAGTCCATGCAAGAGACCTTTGTCCAGCAGTGGACGTCTATCGGTTGATAAAGAAGAAGAAGAAGAATCTAGGCCATCCTTTTCCACAGAGAGCTTTATGAAAGCGATAGCACGAGATGTTAGAATTAGACCTGTGAATTTTAGCTTAGAGTTTTTGTAAAACAGAATTATTAATACTGTAATTTTTTTTAAAATTTAATACTTTTATGTCTTGACTTTTCAGAGTTGATGATGAATATTATGTTTACCTACAGTGTAGATACACCTTTAGTAAAGAAAAAAAAGTTTTAAAGAAAAATCTAGACTTAAAGCGGAGCTCCGGCCGGAAACTACCCACACTTAATAAATCTGCTTTTTAAAGCAAATAACAGTTTTGAGCTTAAATTAAGTTTCGAGTCAAACAACTTTAAAGGATAAACTCTCCAGTTTTTGCTCTCAAACAATTTTGCGTAATATTTCTTTGGAGTTTTGGCAACGCTCGAGAAATCTGAAACTTTCATAATTAAGGTTCATAGCCGCTGAAATGAGGAGGAAATTGTTTGAAATTTAAAAAGTTTCGCGTCGGTTTGATGAGCGGAGCGCTTTGTGAACTATTGCCAATTAATAATAATTATATTAATGCCAAGTTAAACGGTTTAAAGAGGCATAATGCGATCGTTAAAATATCGTAAGTGCCCTCGTGGTTATGAAACATTTAGAATGTTATTGACATAGTCAAATGTTAATTATAATTATTAGTTATTTATTTTATAATAGGAGTGTCTCTCTCGGCATGCTATTCCTCATTGCTGAGGGTTGTGACTCCTTCTCATTGTTCATAATATATAAAGGTTGGAGTTTTCTCGGGATAATTAATTCTTGGGTTCCCCAATTTTTCCGCAAGTAGTTAGCAATATATGTAGTTACTAGACGATGCCCGCGACTTCGTCCGCGTGGATTAAGGCTTTTTAATTCCCGCGGGAACTCTTTAATTTTCCGGGATTAAATTGAGCCTATGTGCTAATCCTGAGTATGAGCTATCTCCATTCCAAATTTCAGCCAAATCGGTTTATTCGTTGTCATAGTAACAAACATCCATCCATCCATTCATACATCCTCACGAACTTTCGCATTTAAAATATTAGTAGGATAATCGTTTCGACAACGTCTCTGCCGCACTGGTGAGCTCTGTTGTCTTAAGTGGAAGACGTCCAGTTCAATCCCGGCGGGGGTAGGTAATAATTAATTTCTGAATTTTCGCTGGTCTTTTCTAGTGGAGCTCCCTGCGTCTAAAAAATGAATTAAATCAGGTGAACAAAAACACAAACAATGCTTAAATATTTTTTTTATTAATATTATTTACAAATCTAATCACATCCGTCTTTTAACTAAAATTATTTTATGTAAGTATGTATAGAAAGAAGTTCCTAATAACACTTACTATCATCACATATTCCGCTGAGCAAGATTAAACCATCATCACACTATGTGGGCACCAATGTCCTTTAACAGGGTAGGTTATTAGGGCGAGCGAAGCGAGCCCTAACACTATCCCACAACCTAAGCATTTTTGTGGTAAACTTTACTGAAAAACTATTACGCCTATAGATTTGTGCTTTAACATAGTAATTCAACTTTATATACAGATGTGTTATCTGTCAAAAAAAATATAAAATTTAAAAAAAAAGAACATTAACAATTTTGTATTCATTGGATAGAATTTTATTGTACTACTAACGCCATCTGTTAGAAACCAAAGAGTTAACATAGCTGCAACAGAACTTATTACCCGTTAGAAAAACTACGCGAGCCCTCACAAAGCTCAGCTTTTTGCTAGTTGTGATACATGAATTGTTTTTCTGTAAATCTTCTTTTTCTTATATTAAATAATATAATATATAATATATAATCTTGTTTTTCTTATATTAAATTAATTCAAAATTTCTCGGTATTTAAACTTGTCCGGTCCATTTTAAATAGCTCATTATTCAATGATTTCAATAGTGATTGCATAATCACATAAATTATTATAGTGTGATAATGATAATCTATTATAATTAATATTATTTCACTTGTCACCAAATTTAATTATTATAAGTATACGCAAATTTTAACAAAACGGCGGCCTATACTCCGTTGCAACTATGAATGCATTTGGAATCAATGCAAAAACTGACTTTGTTTAAAAAATAATAATAAAAAATGATAAAATGATGTTCGACTTCCGATGTTTTGTTAAAATTGCATTTTTATTATTTTACAAAAACTTGTAGTTTCAATTTAGGTACGTATGGAATGTGTGTTTTTATTTACATTAGTTACATAAAAAACGGGCCAAAAGGTAACTAACACTATCATAAACCTACTTCATAAATTGTTCGAAGGCACATTTTTTTATAGAATGACCTAATAATTACGGATTTAAACTGACACTATTTTTATAAGTAAGTAAAGTAACTAAGTATTTCACTAACGATCGTAGTAACAACTATGATAGAAATCATCATTTCCACTATAATATACAATTTTTTTAACTGCAAATTAAGAATGAAGTTGCAAAGATAGCATTAGGTACTTACTTAGGTACCTACTCAATTAATTATTTGCAAGTGCATTCTTGAAAATTTTTTGCGGAAAACTATAAATAGCGATAAACACGCTTCTGATTGGAATTGATATTAAAGTAACAACGATCGTTAATGAAATCGATATTTACATGAAATATTACGTAACTTTTTTTTTGGTTTAAATCACATTAAGTATGGTACTGAAAATATATTTTGTATTTATATACACTCCGCTCTAGTCGCGCCTTGGTCTCGAATTATCTACGTTCAAGTAATATTGCTTCTGTCCCGGACTGACCCGCAATAAGAAAATCCTAAAATGATAATTTGGTGGTCACTACTTAGTACTATGAGAGTTCACGGCAACATTATGCTGGGGCTCACGCAAACTGGTGGGTTTCACTACGCGTGAGGTAAAAACCAGTTTGTTTGAGCTGTAGTGAGCGAGAGAGCACTAGCGCAGTGACGTCACGCGGGGTATAAAAGCCGCGCGCGGGGCATTCGCCGCTCAGAACTTGGGCGCCACCCGCGGCGACGACAGCCGCGGCGAGCGGAGCGGTGAGCGGCGAACCTCGGGCTATGGCTTCAGTCTTTTAAAGCCCGCACCATCGTGACCGAGCTTCAGTTCCTCGTAGAGGGAGGGATCGACTTCCCGTGCTGTGGGGATCGTCGCTCCAGGGTTTTGCGTTTCTTGCCTCCACGCTGTGCTGTTAGAGACACCATTCGCCACCCCATTCTCTCCATTCGCGACCACGTTGCCATTTGGCACTGTACCCTATAAAATGATAATTGCTTTATTAGATTGACGGAAACCCAAAGAGCAATATAAATGAAATGTTCTACGTAAAACTTGAAACAATCTTACGTTGACAACGCTGTCTGGGTTAGGTTCCCGGAGGTAGCTGGGATTCTCAAACGCGACACCTCCTTGGGCCTTTAGTCTTAGATTCTGGAAAATAATAGTAAGATTTTAAAATTCTTAATATAAATAAAATGAAAAATAAATTATTTAACCCCTCTATCCCCTTTGGAATTTCTCACTCTGCTGAGTCTTTCTATTTTTCAACGTCTAATAAATCACATTTTAAAAGTATCTCACTCTTAGGCTGAGATCTATAGATCGTATTCTGGCTCTGCTCAAGACTCAAGTTAAAGTTAAAATGAGACACAAATATATTCCGACAGAAATCTGTCTCGTTTATCTACTTTACTCAGTTTACGTAACTCAGTCTTGACTCTGAGCTGAGTGAGAGTGCCATCTATACATCTTACCCTAAGAATATCTCTTTGTTTCCTTTGATAATAGTGAATAGTGACCACTGAAGATTTGAATCTTCTGTGGATTTGAAGTCTTCATTTACTTGCTCCAGCAGATATATTATTATATTCGATATGTGCCAGCCATGACCGATGTGTAAATATTTCGAGTTGCACCAAGTTTCCTGAACATACGGTATATCTTTGTGTTTGTATCAAAACTTGCTACAAATGTCAGCAACAAAACTGGTCGCGGTCAATCATGCACACCAATACGGCTGTCACGTTTGACGACTTCAGTAGCCCAATGCATTGACCCATTGATCAATTTACAAGCTCTTTACATCTTATAGGCTTAAAAAGTATTTTTAAGCTATTGCATAGCTTTCATCGCGGGTTTTGAACTAGGACAAACAGTTTGAGTGCGGCGACCGAATCAAGAAAATCCGTAACGAAAAAAAACCTAACACCGTCGTTCAGTAAGCGTTCAACATTTTTGAGGTTCTCAAGTAGCTCTATTTGGCGCAGTGGGCGAGCGCCCACTTTCTTTACCGTGTATGATGTCGCAGGTTCGAATCTCACTCGCGAAGTAGTGACAGTGCGCTTTTCTTGTTTGTTGGTTTTTTTTTGCATAATTTCTTTTATGCAAAGAAAATATTGCATAAATATTATAATTGCATAAGTTGATAAAAAATGCTATGCAATAGTTTTACCGCGGCAGTCCCTGAGTGCCACTTAATTTTTTACCTTCCTATGCCTATAATACAGCCCAGCGGCAAGCAAGATGGCGGCGACGAGGATGCACGCCATCGCGACGCCCACCGCTGACGCTGTGCCCGAACCCTCCACAGGCGCGGCCGCGGCGCCGGTCTCCTGGCCCGCCGTCGTGAACATTATGGGCTGGCTGAGGGACGATGTACCTGGGGATCACCAAATTATCATCATCCTCATCTCAACCTATAGACATTAGAATAGAATAGAATAGAAATGTTTTTATTCAAATAAACTTTTACAAAGTACTTTTGAATCGTCAATGAGTCTACCACTGGTTCGGAATGCCGTTCCTGCCGAGAAGAACCAGCAAGAAACTCGGCAGTTGCTCTTTTCAAAATACTTTTACAATATACTTAATAGATATTATTCTATGTATCCAGAGTTTCCACAATGAGAGGAAGTTCCACAAAAGCATAGGTAATTATTTCTAATTATAATTCTAATTATTCATTACACAGTGCACCCTCATTTCTTCTTTTATCTTTTTATCCTTTGCAACGTGGCTGCCTGGTAGAGATCGCTTTTTAGCGATAAGGCCGCCATTTGTACTACCATACCATGTGTTATTTTTTTTTTAGTTTATTTTTAGTTTTATTTCTTTTTAATGTGGTGTGCAATACAGTGTATTCATTCCATTTCATTTCAGGACATAGGTCTCGAAATGATCACCAGAGATTAATAAGGGCAGCAATCTCCGACAATATTCATGAAATGAAATGAAAATACACTTTATTGTACACCAATCAAAACAAAACAAAAGAACATAAAACGTACATAAATAAGGGAAGAAGCTGTACAATAGACAGTCTTATCGCTAAAAGCGATCTCTTCCTTAGGTTAAGGCGCTGTGTTCAGTCACGATCTTCATTCGTGAGCCGAATGAAGATCGACTTATTTAAAATCTATGGATCATAATATTAGGAAAAAAAAAGGAGTTATAATTGATCGTATTTCTGGCCTGATGGCTTTTTCTTAAAAACAATGATGCAAACTTTTCTCGATAGAAAAAAATTGCAAAGTTGACTCTGTAAATACATATACTCCCATCGTTCTTTGTTATGCATACATTTATTTTGGTAAAATTAAGTACAATTGTTTTTCATATCTTACTACAACAAATGGCTGTTTTAGATTTTATTTATTGCGACTGTTTTAATTTTAATATTTTCCATTATAATTTATCTATCGAGAAGAGTTTGCATCATCGTTTTTAAGAAAAAGCCATCAGGCCAGTAATACGATCAATTATAACTACTTTTTTTTTCATAATATTATGATCCATAGATTTTAAATAGGAGGATCTTCATTCGGCTCGTGATTCGGCTCACGAATGAAGATCGTGACTGAACACAGCGCCTTAAGGTTAACTAAGACGAAACACTAAGGGTAAGATCTATAGATGGCACTCTCACTCAGCTCAGACTCAAGACTGAGTTAAAACGAGACAGATTCGTGTCTCACTTCAACTCTATCTTGAGTCTTGAGCAGAGCCAGAGTACGATCTATTGATCTCAGCCTAATAGAAGAAATACTGTAATAATAATAATAATAATAACAATCAGGTTGTTAATCATCATTAACAACCCATCAACGGCTCAGTAAGGGTTTTAGGCCACAGTCCACCACGCTACCCAATGCAAATTGGCAGACTTCACACACCTTTGAGAGCATTATGGGGAACGCTCAAGTGTGCAGATTTCCTCACGATGTTGAGACAAATATGGTCGAGCGTAGCAACGGCTGGATCATATTATTATAATTCAACACATGTTAAGACGGGCAGACGGAAAGTAGCCCCCATTCCAGCCGGTGGCACCCGTTCAAGAGCATGACGCATGACCTAGCAGAGCGATAGTCCTCACGTTTAAAACGTCTATTTCTTTATGGACTTGTAATGAACCATGGTTTGGTTCTGCTTGGATAAAGCAGATCCCAGTGACTCGCTTGAGACTATCCGTTAACCTAGTCTTTTATTTCTTCTTAAGCTGCTCATTCCGGTACAGGGTCGCCATCATAGTGCTAGAGTAAGGTAGACCTTTGACGACCTCCCTGGCTCAGTAGTGAGCGCTGTTGTCCTATAACTGGGAGGTCTCTGTTTCGATTCCCGGCGGGGTCAATTGGGAATTTATAACTTCTGAATTGTCTCTGGTCTGGTCTGGTGGGAGACATTGGCCGTGGCTAGCAACCACCCTATCGTCAAAGACGCGCCGCCAAGCGATTTAGCGTTCCGGCACGATGGCGCGTAGAAACCAATTGGGGATATGGGCTGAATGTTCACTGCCATACCCATTCCAAGTTAGCCCGCTACCATCTCAGACTGCATCGTCACTTACCATCAGGTGAGATCGCAGTCAAGGACTAGTTTGGCATGGAATAAAGACTACAACTTACCCACATCGTTGGCCGCCTTCACCACACACTCGTATCTCACGTCGTCCTGCAGCCCGGTGAGCACCACGCTCGTCTCGCTCGTGTCCAGCTTCTCAGGGACTTTAGCACCATACGCCCTCCAGAACACTCGGTACAGGTATACTGTTTGCGGGTTCTTTAGTGGTGGTTCCCAGCTGTGGAACAGCGAAAGATTAATTACTTTAACTACTGACTTTACTACCACAGAATTGGATATTTGAATGTAGTCATAATCTCGATATTCATTATTTATAATCGAAAATGTAACATGTAAGAATAACATTTGTAAAAACAGAAAATAAATCGGTCCAAAAACAAATAAGTTATAGAGCTTTACAGACTTAGACAGAGAGAGCGCTAGACAATTGTGATGTCACAATGTCAAAGCTCCATACACGCCCCATAGAAAATTTCGCTTTAGAAAGAGACAGATACAGTCACAGTAAAACAGCTTATAATTCCAAAACTAGTAGATATTTAAAAAAAGCCGGCCAAGTGCGAGTCGGACTCGCGCACCGAGGGTTCCGTACTCCAAAAGTAAAAGTAAAACGATAATATTATATTAATTTGCTTATTTATCGTTAACTTAGTTTGTAGAGGTTTATTGTTAATATAAAAAAAACTATGCTAGTTGGAGCGTTGGTTTTATTTTTCCTGTAAAATATACATAAACTTCTATTGACCATAATTATTTCAGATTTTTCGATTGGTAAACTTCGGGGATAAGGGGGGGGGGGGACGGTATTTTTTTCGACATTTTGGCCGATTACTCAAAAACTATTATATATAGAAATAAATAAAAAACTGTTTTAGAATGCACAAGTAAAGGCCTTTCATATGATACCCCACTCGGTATAGTTATCTTACTTTGAAATTTCAAACCCCGATTTTCCCCCTTTTTTAATCAAACTAAAATAATTTTCGCGTTGCTTTTATTTTTCCTGTAAAATATACATAAACTTCTATTGACCATAATTATTTCAGATTTTTCGATTGGTAAACTTCGGAGATAAAGACGGGGGAACGGTATTTTTTTCGACATTTTGGCCGATTACTCAAAAACTATTATATATAGAAATAAATAAAAAACTGCTTTAGAATGCACAAGTAAAGGCCTTTCACATGATACCCCACTCGGTATAGTTATCTTACTTTGAAATTTCAAACCCCCGATTTTCCCCCTTTTTTAATCAAACTAAAATAATTTTCGCGTTGCTTTTATTTTTCTTGTAATATATACATAAACCTCTATTGATCATAATTATTTCAGATTTTTCGATTGGTAAACTTCGGAGATAAGGGGGGGGGGGGGGGAACGGTATTTTTTTCGACATTTTGGCCGATTAATCAAAAACTATTATATACAGAAATAAATAAAAAACTGTTTTAGAATGCACAAGTAAAGGACTTTCATATGATACCCCACTCGGTATAGTTATTTTACTTTGAAATTTCAAACCCCCGATTTTCCCCCTTTTTTAATAAAACTAAAAATAATTTTCGATTTTTCTTTATTCCAATGACGTTGGGCCATTATTATACACAACTATGCTAAATTTCATGTCGATAGCTTTAATAGTTACTGAAATAATCGACTGTGACAGACGGACGGACGGACGGAGAAAGTCTCACCATAAGGGTTCCATTTTTACCATTTTGGTACGGAACCCTAAAAAGAGAAATTATGGCATTGTGATAAGATAATACTTACCTATTTAAAAACGTTATTTTATATAAATAAAAAAATATCATTCAAATTTTGTGTTAAAAAGGTAGGTATTAGAGTTTAACATTAATATGTGACTGTTTTTTCAGCTCACAGATGTTATACGAGTAACTTGAAAACTGAAGACTGCCTTTTTTATTGCGATTATTCTCTCTTTTGAAGTCCATTAAAAGATCTCACCGTGAATCAACTTACCTACCACTGAACTGCCCAACCTAATTAAAAAGTTGCAAAGAACTAAAAGCGACCTATTCAAATAGATAGGCTAAATACCTAAAGAAAACTACGAGTTTTTGTGTTCTCTAAAAAAATTTGACTTAATTTAGATAAATAATTTGGCAAAAGATGAAAAATTGTAAGCTCTCAGCTCAGACAAGACATCAGTCAAAAATGCGTAAAATTAATGTTCCAAATAATGCTAACGGCACTCCAGTGAATTTACAAAGTTTGCTGCCTGCTATTTTATAAATAATTCATCATAAAGGAAAATAGCTTACAATATGGCATGATTTTAGTGGAATATCTGTCACACTTATTTACATAAGTGTCTGTCTGTTATTTCGTAGAAAATGCCTTTTCATAAGTTCATGAAACAGTTTTTGATATAATATATCTGTTTATTGTGGCTATTTTGATAACAGATGATCTGATTTTGATGAAACTAACAAAGGCACGTAGAAGTTTTTGCAAGGATGTGGGATATGATGCCATGGGAAACAGCTATTTCACGTGGACGAAATCGCGGCCGAAGAAACCTAGTGTGACTTAAATATGATAGTTAGATATATTCCCTCGCGGACTTTATTGTAGAGAGTAATGAGTACTTTAATCATGTAGTACATAATTTTTATGTATCATCAATAGTTTTCTCAGCACACGCCAAATAATGCATTTTGTAGGCAATATTTTGCTACTTTGAGTTACATTATAGCAATTTTCTTAAGGATCTCTAATTTTTTGAAAATAAATTATAGCCTATGTTACTTCCTGATAACTTAGCTTTCTATTGGTGAAAAAGTGGTTAAAATCGGTCCAGTAATTACAGAGCCTATTCGGTACAAACAAACAAAAAAATCTTTCCTCAAAGGTAGGCTGTTTTTTTCCAGAGGTAGGCTGTTTTCCTCAGAAGAAAGCTGTTTATATAGCCCGTTTTCCATCAGAGGTAGGCCGGTTTTCTGCTGCTTAGCTGTTTTTTCCTTCGTTTATTGTCGCAAGAAGGCGGCAACTTTTCGGCAGAACTCCTCCATTTTTCGGTTTCCACGTTGACACACACAAACACTATGAGACTCACCTCAGCAGCACAGAGTGTGGTGTAGGGGCAACATGAGCCTTCAAGCTGCGCGGCGGGCCGGGCAGCTTGGCGCCGGAGTCCCGGAAGCAGGCCAGCGCGCGCCGCGCGTGCTGCAGCGCGCAGCTGCGGGCCACGGTGCCTCCGCGGCAGAGCTCCAGGCAGTTGCGGGGCACGCCCCACGACGCGCAGCAGCTGCGGTGATCTGGACCATCGTAATTACATTTATCATCATCATCAGCAACCCATCAACGGCTCACTACTGCGCGCAGATCTCTCAGAAAAGGGATATATAGCTTGTTATATTATATATACACGCCCCACGACGCGCAGCAGCTGCGGTGATCTGGATCATCGTTATTACATTTATCATCATCATCAGCAACCCATCAACGGATCACTACTGAGCGCAGGTCTCCTCTCAGAGGCCATAGTCCACCATGCTGGCCAAATGTAAATTGGCAGACTTCACACACATTTTGGGAACATTATGAAGAACTCTCAGGTGTGCAGGTTTCCTCACGATGTTTTCCTTCACCGTTGAAGCTTGTGATATTTAACGCACTTAGAAAAGTCAGAGGTGCGTGCCCGGGATTGAACCTGCGACTCCCCGAATAGGAGACCGCAGTACTAACCACAAGGCTATCACTGAAGAACATTAGGCATTGGAAATACAGTCATCATCATCATCAGCAACCCATCAACGGCTCACTACTGAGCGCAGGTCTCCTCTCAGAGGAGGGTTATAGTGCTGGCCCAATGCAAATTGGCAGACTTCATACTTCACTTTTGGAAACACTGCATACATTGCATAGTATTTATTGTTTTGTAAACTTGTTTTGAAAAGAGCAACCGCCGAGTTTTTTGCTGGTTCTTCTCGGCAGGAAGGGCATTCCGAACCAGTGGTTCTGACGATTCAAAAGCACTTGTAAAAAGTTTATTTGATTAAAAAATATTTCTATTCTTTTCTATTCTATACACCTTTGAGAACATTATGAATAACTCTCAGGTGTGCAGGTTTCCTCACGATGTTTTCATTCACCGTTGAAGCTTGTGATATATAATTTCTTAAACGCACTTAACTTAGAAAAGTCAGAGGTGCGTGCCCGGGATCGAACCTGCGACCCCCCGAATAGGAGACCACAGTCCTAACCACTAGGCTATCACTGTAATGTACTTAATCAACTTTTATCCGGGATAAAAAGTAAGCTATGTTACTCTCTATAACTATATCTATGCAAAAAAATCAAATCGACCCGTTGCTCAGTTGCTGCGTGATTTGTGCGTTTTGGTACACAAAAATCAGCCAAATGCGAGTCGGGCCTCGCTCTTTTAAGGTTCCGTTAAAAAAAATTAAATTAAAATATTTCCATCTACCCATGGAAATATTTTAATTAAATTTTTTTAATTTAATTTAATTTTTATTATTTGTTGTAATAGCGGCAATAGAAATACATAATATGTGAAAATTTCATCTGTCTATCTATTACGGTTTACGAGATACAGCTCGCTGACAGACGGACGGACGGACGGACGGACGGACGGACAGCGGAGGCTTAGTAATAGGGTCCCGTTGGTACCCTTTGGGTACGGAATCCTAATAAAAGAGCTGTTACCTGATCCGTCAGCAGCACACTTCATGAGCTTGTCGAAGTCATTCATGCACTCGGGTCGGTCCATGATGTTATCCATGTCGAGGTGGAAGCTGCAGGCGTCGATGCATGTTGATGATACGTTCATCTGTAACAAACAAGACATACAATGTAAAGAGAGCTTTACGATTAACTGCAGTGTCGCTGTGTGGCCTATAACCCTTATATAGTTCTTGCAATTCACTAAGAACCCACTCTTAATTGATACCTATATAAAGCTAAACTCATTAAAATCGGGCGATTAGTTGACAAAAAAAAAACAAAATTCAAAATTATTGATTTCATGTAGGCTAAGTTGTGGCTCTTTAAATAGTCAATTCTTATAGTGACTTGTAGTCAAGACTCAAAATACTGGTAAGGTTTGTCCGGAAAATATTTCCAAATTAAAATCACGTTGGTCTACAGTACTTGGAAGCATATTATCTAAGATTCTACCCAGAAATTATACGTATCTATTTCATATCGCAGTCGGTACAAATGCATTCAAATCGGATCATTAATTATTAGGTTATTTATTAAGGAAAATGGTAGGTAACATAATAAAAAAAAACACGATTACAGCAACTCTTTGTGGCTTGATAGCTGTTTTTACAGCCACAAAGAGTTTGAGAAATTGCCCTGCCACACATATTTTTTATAACACTTTATTGCACAAAAATAGTACAATGGGTGGACTTAAAAGCATTTTCTACCAGTCTACCTGACGTGCGACAACACATACATTGCCACCTTTAGCCTTTATATTTACTAGGAACATAACAAAAATTGGTGCAAAGTCACCCCAAAGCACGGTATTAAAACTTTTCATAACTATTATATTCTCGAATCTTATATTGAAATAATTTCAGTCACTTCGTAAAACAATTTCAATTATACCAGAACAAATGCCTGGCTGGCTCTGATTCAATTTCATAACAATAATACTGGATTCAGACTTATAACGGATTCCGTCTAAAATAAACTTCTAATCTGCTTCGGGAATGGCAGGGATGATATTGTTTAGAAGTTGCAAACTTCGTGAAATGTTCCTTGATACGTTATAATTTATACCCATTAATATATATACAGGGACTACTATCTAAATTCTAAGTGATCTTATATAGCTTATGACGAAATTACAAGTAGGTACCACTTAGCTTGAAAATGATGGTTTATTACCGAAATTATAATTTTTGAGCACGCAATGTATTGCGAACAATGCCATCAAGGAACACGGATACCCGTTCCAAGCGGCGGTTTTACTTTGATTTTAAAAACAGCTGATTGCGTGCGTATGGAAGTTTAAATGTACATTGCTGTTTTGTGTTAAATATCGTCATTTGTTGTTTTTTATTAAAAATCAATTTGAGATACATTATATAGGTAGACGATTCCATATTCATACAGGTGCACTCTCTATTTCCTCACTCACTTAGTCCAATGGGACCGAAATTTTACTGGACCGATGAGAGACTAGACGTAGCACCGACGGCTTTATGTGCTCTCCAAGGCACGGGGGTGATACACCGCCTACGACCTAAGTCCTAACTCCGGACTAGGTACAAGTACTGAGAATTTCTAGACATAAAAAAATTTTGAGACATCGCGGGACGCCTTGTAGATGTGAAACATCGGAATTTTTTTGTACAGGTAATATCAAGCTTAGTACACACATAAATGCACACCCTAAATATAATTTGCTTTCTTTGCAAGAGGCTTTCTAAACTATTACTTCCCCTTTCTAATCTATGACTATTAGACATATTTTATTGTTAAAATTATTTCTTTTAAGGTGGATTATACGGGTCTGCTCGCGAAATTCAAATTTAATTTGGTTTTTCACAATTTGTAAACTAATACGACAAAGTAGACTTATGACATTCTAATTGCGCCAATGGCAGTGTCATCTTCATAGGTTTATATAAAAAAATTACTTGAAAGTGTTCAGTTTAAGAAATTAGTCAGAATATTAACAAATTTGTGAGTAACTCACGTCCAACTCGATATTCTGACTAATTTCTTTAACTCGACACTTTCAGAATCAGAATCAGAATCAGAATCAGAATTTTTTTATTGCATTATACACTAGTAGTATACAAGAGATGGTAGGTACAATAGATTGTTGGCCGTAGTGTATTACCAAACTAATGGTGTGCAATAACAATAGAAAATTATATAATTAAATTTAAAAATTGGATAGTTCACAGTACACACTTAATTATATCGATAATAAAATAATATAATAATTAATATGTCAATTGTTTATCAAATCTAGTAATGTCAATAATTTAAAATAAATAATAACACGTTACTTCATTGAAATTATTATTATCGATAAAATTAATTACTTATTTTTAAAAAATTAAAAAAAATAATAAAATAAAATAGAATATCTGAAGCACAAGGCATTGAAAAAAAGAAAGAAAACAGCTCTAAATAATTTTATGTATACCTACTCATTTCACTGTTTCATTAAAAAATTCCTCTAATGTGTAGTAGGCCTTATTTATAAGCCAATTTTTCAAAGTTTTCTTAAACTTAGCTAAGGGAAGTTCCTTGATATCATCAGGTAAATTATTATATACTCGAATGGCCATGATGTATGCACTTTTACGGTAAATATTACAACTTACAGGAGGCAAATGAAGTTTATCTTTTTGTCTACTAGGTCTTGTGCGCAATTCAGATTTTTTTGTGAAGAATTGATTATTGGTTTTTACGAGTAGACTTAATTCTAACAAGTATATTCCTGTAAGAGTAAGAAACTTTTTTCTATAAATATTGGACGTACAGAATCCTCTCTTTTCTTATCATATAGTATTCTTAAGCATCGCTTTTGCAAAATAAACGTGCTTTGAACATTGACAGAGTTCCCCCAGAAAATGACACCATAAAGCAGAATCGAATAGACACTACTGTAGTAAAACGCGGTGGCCACCGACGTTGAGGATACATCCTTTAGCATTGATAGGGCGTATATGCAACTGGATAATCTTTTGTTGACCTTATCAATATGCTCTTTCCAATTCAAGTGATTGTCCAATATAACACCTTGAAATGATGTGCTATTGGTTTCCTGGATTGGTAATCCATTTAATGTTAGATTTAGAGGTAGTGGCTGCTTCTTATAGTTCCTAACCTGCATGTACATTGTTTTGGATGGGTTAACATTCAAACCTATATTATGAAGCCAATTTTGTACTATTTCTAGCGAGAAATTGATTTCATTTTTATATTCTTCTACAGATTCTTTATTTCTGATAAACAGTAAAGTCGCATCGTCAGCAAACATGACACACAGGTGGTTTGTTAGTTCTGGCAAATCGTTCACGTAAACAAGGAATAGAAGGGGACCAAGTATGCTGCCCTGTGGGACTCCTACCCTAGTTTGTTCATATTTGGACTCAAATTGTTGCAAAGTTTTGGAAGAATGATTAAATTTAGTAATTACTGTGGACTGCATTCTTTTATTCAAATACGATTGAAGAAGATCTGAGGCTATGCCACGTACTCCAAGATTATTTAATTTTTCTAATAGAACAGAGTGCCTAACACAATCAAATGCCTTTGACATATCGAGAAACAGCATAGTACAATCTTTTTTCCTGTTAATTTCTTCCCCTAATTTAGTCAGGATTGTGTAAATTGCCAGTGAAGTAGACCGTGCTTGGCGAAAGCCAAACTGACATTTATTTAATACTTCGATTTTATTGAAGAAGTCTGTAAGTAGTATTTTTATCTACTCTGGTGTAGATAATTTTCTCAAAAATTTTAGAGAAGCATGGAAGCAACGCAATGGGTCTATAGTTATTGGGATCATTCTTTGGGCCTTTTTTGTGAAGTGGTTTTATTACCGTGATTTTGAGTTTGTCGGGGAAAACACCATTTTCGAGCATTAGGTTTGTTATATATGTTAAGGGTTCTGTAATAAATGGCATGCACGATTTTATAGCCTGAGTTGTAATTCCATCATAGCCACTGCTTTTTTTGTTTTTAAGTGTTTTTATAATGTTTACAATTTCGCTGTATTCTACTGGTTTTAAATATATACTGTTACACTGTTGTTTAATGCCCTCATTTGAGTTTTTAATTTTGAACAAATTGTCTTGAGCTTGACTTATTAGGAAATTATTGAAAAAGTTTGCTATGTCTAGTGGGTTCCTTATTACATTGCTTCCATGTTGTAAATAATCTATAGTCTCCTGTGTATCATTATGTGTGGACGTATGTTGTTGAATTAATTTCCATGTAGACTTAGTTTTATTATCACTATTCATAATATAATTTTTATTAGTGATTTGTTTTGAAATATTGATTGACGATCTAAGTAATCTTTTAAATTTTTTGTAATGGAGAATCTTTGAATTATTTCTACGTTTTTGTAAATTTAGATAAAGTTGTCGCTTCACGTGACTGGATTTAACAATACCCCTAGTTTTCCAGTTTGGCTTTTTAGTGTACGTTATTTTAATTTTTTCTGTTGGTATACACAAATCGAAAATCATTTTAAAAAGTTCATGAAATATGTTGAATGCAGTGTTTACGTCTGAGTTTTCATATACATCTTTGAAGTTTACTTGCGACATATATTTAACTAAGATCTCGATGTATTTACGAATATCCCTCTTATTTATGTACCAGAACTTAAATTTAAAATACGGACTACAAGGTATTTTTATAATTTGGCCAGCGTGATCTGATAGGCCATTATGTAATACATCTGTCTCATATTTTCCTATGTTTGTTAATATATTATCAATACATGTTTTTGAACTTGTGGTTACCCTAGTTGGTTCTTTAATTGTTATTTTTAGATTGTAGTTTGTTATAATATTTTTAAATATATTACAATATTTGTCAGTTTTTAATAAGTCCATGTTAAAATCACCTGCAATTATTATTTTCCTAATAATATTTCTTGTCTTACGTATTGCTCGATCTAAGATACTTTCGAATACCTCAAAAAATGTAATTTTATCACTATTTGGTGGTCTATATATACAAATAATTTGGTATTTCAATTCAGGTAAGTAAATTCCACAGCATTTAATCAAATTATCTACAGATTTCTCGCTAACCCAATCTAATGTTGTAAAATTAATTGATTTTTTAACAAAAATACATACACCACCTCGCCCACTCTTTTTCCTACAGTAGTAAACTGCTAATTTGTAACCTTCTATATTCGTGACATTGATATTTTCTTTTTTAATAAAAGCTTCAGTAAAGCAGGCTATGTCAATTTGTTCTTTTCCTGAATTTAAATAAATTTCAAGATCATTTAACTTTGCTTTAAGGCTCATTATGTTTTGATGGTAGATATTTATGTTATTTGCTTTGTGGACGAAAAAAATCCTCAAGTAACTCACTATCAGTTTGCGTTTCAATTGACTTACTACTAGATTCCTGTTTTGGCAATTCTTTGTCTGTCTGAGTTCCAACCGTGCTTCTGCAAACAGAATATTAACGTTCTTTTTTGTATATTATATATTTACGCTTATATTCTTGATTAAGTATTTCTCTGAGGATGAGCCTACATGATGTTTGCAAACGTTGAAATCTTGAGAATTTAAATTCTTGATTATAATTAGATGTACTGACAAAATTTGTATGTTTAAATTGATAACATAGTAACCTGTACATATCACTGATTTGTTTTGCATTTATATATTTATTTGCAAACACTTCCGTAAGTATAACATTTGTGAATTTTAAATTTTCTAGATAGTAGTACATATGTGACTTTAGTTGAAGAGGATTTTTGTCATTTGAACCGCACATAATTATGACATAGTCTGTTTTACCAAAATCTTTACAGCTTAATAGACAATTAGATATGATTTGGTCGACCCGAGCACCAGGCATTGTTATAGAAGTGACCTGAAACTTCTTGCCTAGTAGTTCTTGAAGAATTTTATAAGCTCCTTTGTTTTCATCATCTGAATATATTTTTACTTTATTTATTTCTTCTGTTGGTACTCTTACTTCTGTGGCTTGATAATCATGGTGAATACTTTCCTTTTTATCTGTGTGAGTGTTTACATTTCCGTTTATCGTTTGTACTACGTCTCTATTTAAGATATTTTTTTCACTTTCAATCTCTTGTTGATTTATCATGTAAGGTGTTTTATTGGTCACATTCATTGTAATGTTAGGTGTATTAGGCGTGTTTGTTTCACTTGGCCTTTTGTTATCAGTACTCATCGATGGGCTGTTTTCATAGTTAAGTTTTTTGATGACATTTAATGAACCTTCAGACTGGCAGCAATTAACTATTCTTGGGACCTTATTTTTTGGTTTTCGCCTTTTTTTATTTGTGGTACTTTTAGATGATGTTGGTGTAATTGTTTCGGAAACACTTAACTTTTTTAAAGTTTTTAGGGTATTTTTACATTTTCAAGTAAAGATTTTTATACAAACCTGTGAAGATGGTAATGCTATTGGCGCAATTAGATTGCCATAAGCCTACTTTGTCGTATTGGTTTACAAATTGCGAAAAACCAAATTAAATTTGAATTTCGCGGGCAGACCCGTATAAACCACCTTAAGTAAGACACAGGTTTGAGGTTACATATATTATACACCTTAGTAAACAACACTGTTTCGTACTACATACATACATACTACATATTGCATACTGTTGGCGTGGCGACGCGTCTGACACTGTTTCACATCAAAAAACGGCCCAATACGGCTCATCTGATGACGCACGGAATGGATAAATCTTATCCGTGTGGTGTCGTACCTGGTTGCAGCACTCTGTCACGTTGTGGTGAGGGCCGTTGTTGCGCAGGCGCACGGAGACGGGTCGCAGGGTCTTGCCGAAGGCGTTCTCCGCGTGACAGAAGTAGTCGCCCTCGTCTGCCTCTGTGATCTTCTTGATTATCAGCCGCATCGTGTATTTTGTTGGTTCCTGTGAAGAGATCACGTTAATCTTGTGTGTGTCTAATAACTGTTAAATCTAAAGTGACTGACTTACTGAAAGACTTGCATGCATGGCCTAAATCGCTACATAATCATCATCGTCATTCGATCCATCAGCAAACCAACAACGGCTCACTAAAACTGTGCGCAAGTCTCCTCTCAACGAACGGTTTTAGGCCTGAGTCCACTATGATCGCCTTGAGAAGATTATGGAGATCTTTCAGGCGTGCAGGTTTCCTCACTATATTTGCCTTCAACATTGAAGCATGTGGTATTTAATTGCTTAAACGCACAAAACTCCAAAAAGCCAGAAGTGCGTGTCCCGGATCGAATATGCGTGACTTCCCGAATAAGAAACTAGTGAACGCAATCCTAGTGGTGCACTAAGGATGGGTTTCTTTAAATTCCATATCTGAAGGAGCCAAAAGAGGTGTAAAGTTTATATAAAGAAACTGAAGAGGTCTCAAAGGGAATCTTATGGTGGAGCAGCAAACTGGATAACAGAATGTTGGGTATATTAATAATTATATCATAGGTACTCGTATATTATATAGTCCGGCCATAGTTTCACATACCGGGGGGTTAATTTACACTAATTGTTGATTATTAAAGTTTATTTCAGTTCATCTTAATATATTCTATCGTTCAAGAAATAGTCTGTAAGTCGTCCCCATTGTTCGAATGACCTTGAATTTGTTTATTAATATACTGCTACATTCGTGGCTTCTTAAGACAATAGAATGTCAATTGGTCCCGAGTCTCCTCACAAGAGTTTCAACGGCTCAAAAAGTTACGCCGAGTCATCCATTTGCTTACAATTAGAGCTCGCCCATGACAAAGTTAAGAGCTCTTTTAAATGTGACCTCCAGAAAAGTCATTGTCATTCAACCTAGGCTAGGTATTCATTGTTTCTAAGCAATTTATGTTGGAACAGATGTGCGATGCAAGAGTAACGATTACGAAGTAACTAATGTAACCGGATCTTTGGGAATGATAATAAAATCTGATTTAAAAATAGATAATTCAGCTTCATCATATCCTCGCTCCCTCACTCACGCCAATTAAACTGAATTTTTGGGAAATAAACAGGTTCTAGAATGCCAGAATATGGGCTTAATAAAATTATGAGGCGATGCTTATGAATTTGGCAGCAATTTATCTAATTCATAAGTTAATGCTTCTTTTTACTCATTTAGATAAGGAATTAAAAAATCCTTTTTTAGTACATTTAGGGTAGGGTACCTCCTCAATGAATAATCCCTTTAAGGGTCCACCAATTAAAAGTGAGCGTTGTTTTGCAGTTACTGACTATTTTATAGGTCCATAAGATTTAACTTTGATTTTTCAAAAACAAACAATCAGATAGAGTATAAAATTTTTGGTACAGTTTTTGCAATTCACGAAGGCGAGTGAGCTTTACTTGTGGTTACTTCGTGTACATGCACATTGCATAAATGTGCTTGCCTGTCAAAGCCTAGGTGGGAGCGGGCAGGCGCGAGCATTGCGCTCGCTCACATTTATACAGATACGACACACACACAACCATAAGTCAGTCGCCCTCGTCTATTGCAAGAACTATACAAAAAGTCACTGACCTCTGGATCAGCAAGCAGCTGTGTAGAATAGTTGGGTCCATCTATAACCGAGATGCGTCCGTTTGGGTCTCTCCAGAAGGCTACGGTGGGTTTGGGCAGAGCCTCCACCCTGCACTCCAGAATGACGGAATCACCGGCGGCTGCCATTGTTATTCCTGAGGCTTGAATTGTTGGTATGTCTGGTGACAAGGAAGACAACTCTCAAGTAGAAGAACTTGGCAAACAAAAAAAAATGGCCACGAAAGTTCTATAAAGAAAACTGGTGTCATTTCATTACTGAATGCAAAAATAAATGAATGTGTTTAATATTATCTATCATATAAATTCAAAATCTTGTGTGTTCTAAAATTTATTGTACAGAAATAATTTCCGTAGATAATATTGTGATCTAAAATAAATCTAAAAAAATCAGCTTAGTATTTATGAATGTAGTGCTTAGAGCAGAACCAAAAATGTAATCTTGTGCAATTTTTGCCTATTCCTATATTACGGCCAAGTTAACTTTCAAGTTAGCGAGTATATCAGTATTATTTAAGTTCAGCTTTAAAACCGAAGGGAAAAACTTGGGGAAAACTTTGACAAGACTATATTATAACTTGTCACGCAAAATATATAAAAAAAACATTCTTACGTGATATATTAATCTTCCTAGTCGCCTGCATCGGTGTCCCGTACCCGTTGTCCGCGTAGCAAGAGATGAGGTCCATGTCCCGAGTGACGTTGTGGACAACTGTCACCATGTGCCTGGTCACTTCCTGGCGTACCAATCGACCTAGTGGGTGAGAAAAATAAATAAAACCAATATTATACCTAATACTCGAAGTACCCTACTAGTCTACTATGTTCTCTTTCTGGCGTACCAATCAACCTAGAATAATTTATTAGATTTTAAACCAATTATAATATTCGAAAAATACGATAAGCAACATTCATTTCACTGTTGATTTTTTGGTATCATGAAGTCTACTATTCAAGGCAAATTTTGTCCATATTTGATTCAGACGTCTCTGAGCTCTATGACAATAAATTCAGCTCGTTGTTCCTCTAGTTTAATTTTAAAACATATTTCGGTATACCATGCTCGATCACATATGCTGAAGGATAACAGTCTGAAATCATCCGACAATCATTGGCCTGCCTTGAATCTTGTATCTATGTTTTGTGAGAGTTACTTCGTAGGTATTATAAACACTTACCAGAAATATATAGAGAAATCGTGGGCGTTGGAGTTCCCATCGCAATACATAAGATGGTCATGCTGGATCGTTCTACCACTAGGTTTACCGGATTGATTGTGGGTGGCTGTTACAAACAAAATAATACGTAAGCTTCTGTTCTATTTGAATCCTTATCTCTAAATATAGTTTGTGATATTTAAAGATTTGTAAATTCGTAACAAGGAGTTTGTAGATCTAACAAATTATACTGTTAAAAAGCTCAAGGTAAATTGTTATTCATATAACAATCACTTCACTTCACGGTAAATATTTACTACATTGAGAAATAAATATTAAAAAGTACAATTTTTATCAACTCATTCAAGACCCTTAATTTTTAGTCAAATAGGAGAGTAGACATATTATTTATACTTATTTGATAGATATCATTATATTTTTGGCTTAAAAGTAGTATTAGTAATTAGGTGAGTAGGTACCTCTACAAAAGCAGGATAAGCCGGATCAGTCCAAGCCAGCAAAGTCTCCGAAGGCAAGGAGTCTCCAGCGTCAGTGTGAGCCTTGACCCACGCCACATATTGCGTGTTCGGGGTTAGCTTCTCCAACGTGTGCCCTGGTACCGTTGTGTTGATCATCGTTATGTTACCCTGGCTGGTTTGACTTGGCATCTTGTAGTATAAGCTGGTTAAAAGGACATGTATCTAGTTATTAAAGTTGGCATAACTAATAAATCTCTTAAAAAGATTGAATATATTATATTCCAGCAAGGAGTATAAAAGTTCAATGTCACAACTGCCAACAATATGGACATTCAAAGAAAAATTGTATGAGATCCTATCGAAGCATAACTGGCAGTATTTAATTCACATTATAGTCCTACGGGATAGAGACCTTTGTAAAGTAGGGAAGTCCCACTTACATACTTTTTATAGGCTGTATCTTCACTTATCATCAGGCATGGTTGCAGTTTAGCGCTTTTTAATAATAAAAAACAACCTCAAAATAATTAAGCTCATGAAACGAAAATGTTGTCTTTGATTATTTAGCTTGTTAAGGATGTTACATGAAATAAATTGACAGGACTTACGTATAAGAGATTTTCTCGTCCGGAAGTGAGAACTGAGGCGGCTGCCAGCTGAGGGCGAGCCACGTGGCGGAGTGCGAAGACACTGATAGCGAGTGAGGTGGTGACGGTATGCCTGATACCTCTTTATTTTCTTTGTCTGTAATATGGAGAAGAAATATTAGATTTACAACAAACAGCTTTAAATGCAATAAATAATTCAATTTTAAAAAATAAAATAATATTTTAAACTCGTGAAATTCAATAAACGGATTTTATCCCTAAGGCGCGCTTGCAGAGACGCTGAGTTATCCCTTTAACCCAGAGTTAGCTCTTAGCTGCTGCTTTGACAGATTTCATATAAAGTTTCTGTCAAAATTATAAATTTATTCCTGGGTTAGACTTAACCTGGCGTCTCTGCAAGCGGGCCTTAGCTACTCCACATTTAAATAAGCGAAAACTAACAACGATGGAACTAGATGACGCTTCACGATCTTCAATAGTACCTACTACAATAGTAGAACCGTTTCTACTATTGTAACGGTTACAATAGTACTACACGATCTTCTCGATCTTCACGATCTTCAATAGTACTACAATAGTAGAACCGTTTCTACTATTGTAACGGTTACAATAGTAGAAACGGTTGTTTCTACCATTGTAACCGTTACTATTTTACAACCGATCCTACCGACCTAGGCGATCCTACATCGATTGGAGATAGTGAAATAATAATCTCAGATGTTTTTAAACAAGTTATCCAGCGCGCACCTTTTATGTAAAGTGTACCTACACCAATTGTGTGTTTCAGGCGAAGAAAGTTTTAACCGAGCATCTTTGCGAACTAAGATATTAAGCTTATAAGAGTTTAGATAAAAATACCTAACTGACGTTCTAAATTTTTTTTGGATATTTATAAAATACGTTTAACTAATGATTCTTTATTATACTGTAAAGTTTCGTCACCTGAGGAATTACTGTTGGGGTCCACTAGCTTCCTCGCCTAGACTATGTGTGTAAAGTGTCTTTTCTATTATTATCTACGGTCGAGCCCATATACTGGCTCCAGTACACATTTCTTACCCTCAGTAATGTTAAGCAGCAGCATGCTGGATGGTAGAGAGGTGCCGTGCTCGTTAACGGCCACCACGAACAGGTGGTAGGTGCTGTTGACTTCCAAACCCTCGATGCGCGCCATTGTTTGAGTAACGTTCATTTGCTTTAGGAACATAACAAGCACATTAAACAAAATTAAGGTTGCTAAATAAGGTTGGTCCGGATGAAATTTATCGCAAGTTTTTTGATCTGTTAAACTCTCAATTTTACTCTGCCTTTAAGATGATAGAAAAAAGGTTTCGGTTTAATCTAAAGTTTAGTGACTGGGCAACTGTTGGCATTTATAAGAGTAGAAATAAGCTATTTGATTTGTATGCAGAAAAGCGATATAATTATTCCCCCGCGTTTATTGAATATGTAAGAACCTATTCCAAATTATTTAGAAAGGTATGCATACAAGCTAAGTCTCTTTACATAAAACAAAAAATTATTAATTCTGATAATAAAATAAAAGCCGCATGGGACATCATCGGCAATGAAATGGGAAAACACAAGACGCATAATAATAAATTGGAGCTCAAAATTAATAACCATATTATTGACTCCGACATAGACATTGCAAATACATTTGAGAACTTTTTCAAAAATATTCCAGTTACCACAACTAGTTCTCTAAATTCCTCGCCAACAGGAGCCTATAATCTTTTAAAGAGCAATGTTTCTGAGTGCAGTAAACTATTTAAGTTTGAACACGTTACCCCATATGATATTATCAAAATATTTAAAGCTTTACAAAATAAAAAAACGGGAGATCTATGGGGAATTTCAGTTAAAATAATCCACAGTATAATTGATATTATTGCGCCATATCTTGCCTTAATTTTTAATAAATCAGTTGATTCTGGATCTTTTCCAGACCTTATGAAATGTAGTAAACTAATACCTCTTTTTAAATCGGGAGACAAAAGTGACCCGAATAACTACAGACCAATTTCAATTTTGCCAACCCTCAGCAAGATATTCGAAAAAATAATGCTCAACCAACTGCTTCTACACTTTAATTTAAATGGACTTCTTCACCCTGAGCAGTATGGTTTTACTAAGGGTCGATCAACAACCGATGCAGCCGCAAAGCTGTTACAACACATATTCGATGCATGGAAGAACTCACAGAATGCCATTGGTATTTTCTGTGATTTATCAAAAGCATTTGATTGCGTTGATCACGAGACCCTTTTGCTTAAACTGAGCCACTATGGTATTAAAGGTTTTGCACTTAGTCTCATTGCGTCTTATCTCAGTGATCGTGTTCAGAGAGTATGTGTCAATGACGTAAAATCATCCGGATCAGCCTCAGTAATGGGTGTACCCCAGGGTTCTATTCTAGGTCCATTCATGTTTTTGATTTACATAAATGATTTACCTACCACATTTTGTCCAAAATACTTGCGATATTGTACTATTTGCTGATGATACGTCTTTGATTTTCAAAGTCGATAGGAAAAAAGACAATTTTGACGATGTAAATAATGCATTATCTCAAGTTTCTGAATGGTTTACGGCAAATAATTTACTTTTAAATGCTAAAAAAACCAAGTGTGTTGAGTTTTTATTGCCTAACACCAGAGCTGTCAGTAATAATCTAAAGATAAATAATGAACCTTTGAAAACTGAGGACTCCACAGTGTTCTTGGGATTAACCCTGGATTCTAAGCTACAGTGGGGCACCCATATAACAACACTTGCTGGCAGGCTTAGCTCTGCTGCTTACGCTGTTAGGAAGATTCGACAGTTAACTGACATAGAAACTGCAAAAATTGTTTATTTTGCATATTTCCATAGTATTATGTCATACGGAATCTTACTATGGGGTAAAGCAGCCGACATTGGAAAAATTTTTGTATTGCAGAAGAGGGCAATTCGCGCAATCTACAATTTAAAACCGCGGGATTCCCTTCGAGAAAAATTTAAGGAAATAGGCATTCTGACAGTAGCTTCACAATATATTTATAACAACATAATATTTGTCAGACAAAATATTTTAAGTTACAAAAAAAAGGGTGATTTACACGATAGGCAGGTTAGAGATCCAAATAGGCTCGTGATTCCTCGACTGCGCCTCCAGAGGGTCAGAAAGACATTTGTGGGAATGGGCGTGACGTTCTATAATAAAATTCCACAGTCGATCTTAGACTTGCCTTTACACAAGTTTAAGAAAGCAATTAAAACTTCTCTCATGGAAAAAGCATATTATACAATTGAAGACTATATTAATGACAAAAAAGCGTGGATATAACTCGCTCCAGCGATTCATGAGACAGTAATAATCAACCTGTGTAACAAAATTATCCTGTGCTATTCAGTGTTTCTACTTTATTTGTGTCTAAGTGATGTCTTAAAATTAGCATTTGAATATTAGTTTTCAGTTTGATGCCTTGACATGGGTAGCATAAGTATGTCACGCACTCTTTAAACATTTCTGTGGTGGTGTCGTGTGATGCGGGTTGTTACGTTCCCTCAAATATGGTTGAGCGAAGCAATGGCTGGGTCATGCGTCATGCTCGTGAACGGGTGCCACCGGCGGGAATGGGGCTACTTTATGTCTGCCCATCTTAAGATAGAAGTTAGTCTGTATGCATTTTTGGAACTTTCCTCATTGTGGAAACACTGCATATATAGCATAGTATTTACTGTATTGTAAATCTGTTTTGAAAAGAGCAACCGCCGAGTTTCTTGCTGGTTCTTCTCGGCAGGAAAGGCATTCCGAACCAGTGGTAGATACATTGACTATTCAAAAGCACTTGTAAAAGTTTATTTGAATAAAAAATATTTCTATTCTATTCTATTCTATTCTAAAGAATGAAAAAGAAAGGCCACTTAACTTCTCTACAACCAAGACTCTATGAGTTTCTTAGTTGGTTACTGTGTCAATGAACAAACAATTTGAGAGAGTATTAAATAAACGTCGTCGTCCTCAAATCACATGACAACCACTGCTGGACATAAGAGATTTCTACATTCCGTGAATTCTGTCGAATGGCTCTCCGCAACTCGATTTTTTCTACCTAGACGGAGATTTGGCAATACTGCACTTTCTTGTACGAGGTCACCCTCCAGACACGTAACTATCCCCCCAATAGTATCCGTTAATGGCCCGTTACCAGCGCATTTTAGCCTGCTACCATCTTTGACTTAAATCATCACATAAAAAAGTTTATCTAAAACGAAGGTATGAACTCACATTATCCAATTGCAGATTGTTGTAATAGTAAGGCAGCGTGTTGTTGCCAATCTTCTGCCAGTGCACGGTGTAAGACGTGGCGTTGGCGCCGTCGGTTGGCGCCGTCCAATCCAGGAACAGCTTGTCTTGATTTACCACCGCGTGGACTTCGCGTGGCGGCCCTGGGAGTTGGCCGGTTCCTATGGAAAGAGACTGGTTTTAACAAGTTATCATAAAACCTATAGCGTTTACTAAAAGAGAATCTGCTTAAAAGAATCTGCTTCATAGAATCTCCGGGATTAATTAGACTTGAAAGCGAACATTTGAGGAGACTTCAAATCGATGTAAAGGCTCATAATTTAAATAAAAAAAAAATCGGGAATTATGCAGTTGAATTCCTTACTAATATAAATCCGAAAGTTTGTTTGTTGATTTGTCTTTCAATCACACGGCAACGAAGGAACGGATCAACGTGATTTTTTTTCTATCGGTATAGGTGAGGATCCTGAGGAAAAATCCTATTCCAGAAAACATAGAGTTCCCACAGGATTTTTAAAACTAAACCCACGTGAATGAAGACGCGGGCATCAGCTGATTTAAAAAGACAAGGGATTGTTCCTCACCCTCTTCGAAGCACTGCACGATGTTGCCAACGTAAGCGATGCAGGTGTAGAACAGACCGCTGTAGGCACCGCCGCACGCGCCCCGACACGCCGCTGGCACGCCGCGCCGCGCGCAGCACGTCTCGTGGTTGCGACCTACGAACAATGCCACAAGATTTTATGAACCCCATACTGGCAGTGTGTGAGGTCTGCCAATGCGCACTTGGCCAGGTGTTGGATTATGATCTAAACCATTCTGAGACACGTGCTCAGTAGTGGTGCTTGGTACAATGAGGTTTTTAAACCCATTGCCTCTCAACTTGACATGTTGACAATGATGACAGTAGCCACAACAATCTCAAGTTAAGCGTCTCTTTTTCTATCACATAAGTGACAGATTTTACCTCCTGCTTCGCATCGTACCAGCTTGTGAAACTCCTGCTCGCACAGCGGTCCCAGTTTGCGCAGGTCGGGCATCTTGGCGCCGTAGGAGCACAGCGGCAGGCACACGCTCGCTGTACACGCTCATGTTGTACGTGTTGGTGATCTCCTCCCCTTCTTCTATAACCTGGGTGGAAGACCTTACCTCCTGCTCCACACCGCACCAGCATTTGGAACTCCTTCTCACACAGCGGCGCCAGCGTGCGCAGGTCAGACATCTTGGCGTCGTAGGAGCACAGCGGCAGGCACACGCTCTCTGTACACGCTCATATACCTGTTGGTGATCTCCTCCCCTTCTTCTATAACCTGAGTGGAAGACCTTACCTCCTGCTCCACACCGCACCAGCTTGTGGAACTCCTGCTCGCACAGCGGCGCCAGCGTGCGCAGGTCGGACATCTTGGCGTCGTAGGAGCACAGTGGCAGGCACACGCTCTCTGTACACGCTCATATACGTGTTGGTGATCTCCTCCCCTTCTTCTATAACCTGAGTGGAAGACCTTACCTCCTGCTCCACACCGCACCAGCTTGTGGAACTCCTGCTCGCACAGCGGCGTCAGCGTGCGCAGGTCGGACATCTTGGCGTCGTAGGAGCACAGTGGCAGGCACACGCTCTCTGTACACGCTCATATACGTGTTGGTGATCTCCTCCCCTTCTTCTATAACCTGAGTGGAAGACCTTACCTCCTGCTCCACACCGCACCAGCTTGTGGAACTCCTGCTCGCACAGCGGCGCCAGCGTGCGCAGGTCGGACATCTTGGCGCCGTAGGAGCACAGCGGCAGGCACATGCTCGCTGTACACGCTCATGTTGTACGTGTTGGTGATCTCCTCCCCTTCTTCTATAACCTGAGTGGAAGACCTTACCTCCTGCTCCACACCGCACCAGCTTGTGGAACTCCTGCTCGCACAGCGGCGCCAGCGTGCGCAGGTCGGACATCTTGGCGTCGTAGGAGCCCAGCGGCAGGCACATGCTCGCTGTACACGCTCATGTTGTACGTGCTGGTGATCTCCTCCCCTTCTGCTATCACCTGGGTGGAAGACCTTACCTCCTGCTCCACACCGCAGTAGCTTGTGGAACTCCTGCTCGCACAGCGGCGCCAGCGTGCGCAGGTCAGACATCTTGGCGTCGTAGGAGCACAGCGGCAGGCACACGCTCGATAGCTGCACGCGCTCGCAGCACGCGCTCATGTTGTACGCGTTGGCGTTCTCCTCCTCTTCTTCTATCACCTGAGTACCAGATTTTAGTCATAAATAAAAAACATTTTCTATCCAACAGCAATGATAGCTTAGTGGTCAAGACTTTAGACTTCTTTTCGGGAGGTCCCAAGAGAGATGCGATCCCTGACTTGTCGGAGTCGTGTGCTTTTTAGCAATTAAGTATCACATTCAACCGTGAAGGAAAACGTCGTTTAACCTGCACGCCTGAGAGCTCTCCATAATTTTCTCAAAGGTGTGTGAAATCTGCCAATTTGCTTTGCATCAAAGTTGAACTATAGAATAGAATAGAATAGAAATGTTTTTTATTCAAATAAACTTTTACAAGTACTTTTAAATCGTCAATGAGTCTACCACTGGTTCGGAATGCCGTTCCTGCCGAGAAGAACCAGCAAGAAACTCGGCAGTTGCTCTTTTCAAAATACTTTTACAATATACTTAACATATATTCTATGTATGCAGAGTTTCCACAATGAGGGAAAGGTCCACAAAAGCATACGTAATTATTTCTAATTATAATTCAACACATGTCAAGACGGGCAGACAGAAAATAGCCCCATTGCCGCTGGTGGCACCCGTTCACGAGCATGACGCATGACCCAGCCATTGCTTCGCTCAACCATATTTTAGGGAACGCAACAACCCGCATCACACGACACCACCGCAGAAATGTTAAAGAGAGTGTGACATACTTAGGCTACCCATCCTAAGGCATCGAATTGAAACTAATATTCAAATCAAATACTCATTTTAAAATATGACTTGTACACAAATAAAGTGGAAACTCTGAATAGAATAGAATTATTTTGATATACAATTATACAGGTTAATCATTACCTACTGTCTCATGAATCTTACTACATACTTACATCCACGCTTTTTTGTCATTTATATAGTCTTCAATCGTATAATATGCTTTTTTCATGAGCGTAGTTTTAATCGATTTCTTAAACTTGTGTAAAGGCAAGTCCAAGATCGACTGTGGAATTTTATTATAGAACGTCACGCCCATTCCCACAAATGTCTTTCGGACCCTCTTGAGGCGCAGTCGAGGGATCACGAGCCTATTTGGATCTCTAACCTGCCTATCTCGTAATTCACCCTTTTTTTTGTAATTCACAATGTTTTGTCTGACAAATATTATATTGTTATAAATATATTGTGAAGCTACTGTAAGAATGCCTATTTCTTTAAATTTTTCTCGAAGCGAATCCCGCGGCTTTAAATTATAGATTGCGCGAATCGCCCTCTTCTGCAATACAAAAATTTTTCCAATATCGGCCGCTTTACCCCATACTAAGATTCCGTATGACATAATACTATGGAAATATGCAAAATAAACAATTTTTGCAGTTTCTATGTCAGTTATCTGTCGAATCTTCCTAACAGCGTAAGCAGCAGAGCTGAGCTTGCCAGCAAGTACTGCTATATGGTCTAGCAAGTACTGCTATGGCCTACAAGTTACAACCCTTCTTTGAGAGGAGACCTGCACTGAGTAGTGTAGTAAATCTCTTCTTGGATTTCTTGTAATGGCAGATCACGGAATAGTGCAAACCCTTGCCTACCTGGCTTTGAGTCCTAAATATAAGTCTGGGCGAGGCTTCTCCGATGCCGTGCTCGTTCACCGCTTCCACGTAGATCTCGTAGTCTGTGTTTGATTCCAGGTCTTCCAGGATGTATGGAGATTGCAACTGCGAAAAATATCAGCTACTTTTAAAGAAATTTCAAGAAATAAGTGACATATTATTTGTCTAAATAGTTAGCTAGTTAGTATCGCTACAAAACAAAATCTTGTGCTGCACCCAGTGGCTTGTTCGTTTACCAAGTTTGGGGAAGGGCTTGGGCTTTCCTACACTGAGTTCACATGTGCGATCATTCGATTCCAACCTGCATCGGTGCTTCGGGCTGTGTGTCCAGTGCATTATCACTTCAGTTTCGTCATCTTAAAGGTCAAGCAGCGGGCGATGGATAAAGTCTCAGAGTACCACTACGAGATCAAATCTACATCCAGAGATAGAAATAAGGAGATCCGGAGAACAAAAGTTACTGACATAGCTCAATTGTGGAAGTCCATGCAAGAGACTTTTTTCCAGCAGTGGACGTCTATCAGTTGATAAAAAAGAAGAAGAATGAATGTACTCGCCAGACCCTGATTATGTGGACTATTAGAATACTTTCACTATGTTATACCCCTTTTTTCATATCTTTTACCTTATCCAAAGTCCGATAATCCTCCTCGGATGTCAAGGACTTGAAGTGTAGGTTGTAGTACTGCACGGTGTCTGCCAGAGCAGCGGGGGGCGCCCAGTGCACCACCGCGTAGTCCGTATCGATGTTGGTGAGGTGCAGCCGGGAGGGGGGGCCCGGGAGGACGCCGTAGCCTTGCAGCAGGCAGTTGGTGTATGAGCTCATGTAGCGGAGGCATCTGGTGAAGGAGATTATTTTTAAACTTAAACTCAAAAAGAGGTCTTTCTACGTAGTCCGTGTTGATTTTAGCGAGATACGCCCTGGAGGAGGTCATGGGAGGACGCCGTAGCCTTGCAGCAGGCAGTTGGTTATGTGAGCTCATGTAGCGGAGGCATCTGGTGTAGATTATTTTTAATCTTGGACTAAAAAGAGGGATTATTTTGACCGCTTTGCCTGTCTGCATAGTCCGTATTTATGTTGGTGAGATGTACTTTGGAATTTTACAGGTTTTTCAACCCGAGCATTTTGTTCGTGGGTTTGGCACGACTTACTTACGTAAGAAACTGTTTGAAATATACAAAAGACAACGGGGATGCTAGGTAGCTTTAGCTCGCTTCCGCGGGCCCGGCCGGTTTGGTTGCTTGCGGGCCGTAGCCTGCCCTATACATTTCCTTTCATATTATAAAGGTCAAACAAAAACTGGTGATTAATTATTAAATGGACAGCTATTTTGTCTAACACATTAGTGCTGATCCTTTGATTTGTGATGGTTATATTATCGCAATGAAAGCTAATTTAGTGCTAATGGACTTGTCGATAAGCCGGCAAAAACTATTAACGCTATTAAATTGAAAATAGCATATTGAAATACAAATTAATGGTAGTTTTGATAGCTTATAACTAATTATAGGTAAGTCCACTAATGCATTTATTTAAATACTACCTTTTGCCCACGAGTTCATCCTCGTAGAGTTTAGTTTTTTAAACCCCTTGGGAACGCTCGGTTTTTTCTGGATAAAAGGAAGGGGAGTTTGTGTGTGACACAACTCCAAGTCCTCAACTACACTCATGTAAAAAATCTCGTCGACCCGTAGTTCTGTTGATACATGATAATTGATAACAGACTTTCACATTCAGTATACTAGGGATTAGAAGATTATGATTATGAAATTTACTTTGTGCTGGTTAAGCTACGTTGAACCATGTCGTAAACGTTTAATTATTTACCCAGTTTATGAAAATGACCGTAATATTGTTCTAAATCTAAAGGGTCGGCTATAGGTAGGGTAGGAAATGTCACGGGCCTATTGAAGGTTTCTAGGGAAGGACAAAGCTTTCAAGATTATCAATGCGTTGAAAATGACGCCTTCTAGAGTTATTGATCGTTTTGTATTTTTCAAAAAATACACCGGATTCAGAACTTCACAAGTTAATCCTGTTGTTTGTATGTTAGTTTGCCGGTTTGTCCTTTAATAACGCAGCAACGGAGCAACGGATCGACGTGTTTTTTTGCGCAACTTAGTTGAGAGATGCAAAGAGTTCCCGCGGGATTGCTAAAATACTAACTTCACGCGGTTGAAGTATACTAGAACTTTTTAGGGTTCCGTACCAAAATGGTAAAAATGGAACCCTTATGGTGAGACTTTCTCCGTCCGTCCGTCCGTCCGTCTGTCACAGTCGATTATTTCAGTAACTATTAAAGCTATCAACATGAAATTTGGCATAGTTGTGTATAACAGTGGCCCAACATCATTGAAATAAAGAAAAATCGAAAATTATTTTTAGTTTTATTAAAAAAGGGGGAAAATCGGGGGTTTGAAATTTCAAAGTAAAATAACTATACCGAGTGGGGTATCATATGAAAGGCCTTTACTTGTGCATTCTAAAACAGTTTTTTATTTATTTCTATATATAATAGTTTTTGATTAATCGGCCAAAATGTCGAAAAAAATACCGTTCCCCTCCTTATCTCCGAAGTTTACCAATCGAAAAATCTGAAATAATTATGTTCAATAGAGGTTTATGTATATTTTACAGGAAAATAAAAGCAACGCGAAAATTATTTTAGTTTGATTAAAAAAGGGGGAAAATCGGGGGTTTGAAATGTCAAAGTAAGATAACTATACCGAGTGGGGTATCATATGAATGGCCTTTACTTGTGCATTCTAAAACAGTATTTTATTTATTTCTATACATAATAGTTTTTGAGTAATCGGCCAAAATGTCGAAAAAAATACCGTTCCCCCCCCCCCCCCCCATATCTCCGAAGTTTACCAATCGAAAAATCTGAAATAATTATGTTCAATAGAGGTTTAAGTATATTTTACAGGAAAAATAAAATCAACGCGAAAATTATTTTAGTTTAATTAAAAAAGGGGGAAAATCAGGGGTTTGTTTCAAAGTAAGATAACTATACAGAGTGGGGTATCATATAAAAGGCCTTTGCTTGTGCATTCTAAAACAGTTTTTTATTTGTTTCTATATATAATAGTTTTTGAGTAATCGGCCAAAATGTCGAAAAAAATACCGTCCCCCCCCCCCTTTATCTCCGAAGTTAACCAATCGAAAAATCTGAAATTATTATGGTCAATAGAGGTTTATGTATATTTTACAGGAAAAATAAAACCAACGCTCTAACTAGCATAGTTTTTTTTATATTAACAATAAACCTCTACAAACAAAGTTAACGATAATAAGCAAATTAATATAATATTATCGTTTTACTTTTACTTTTGGAGTACGGAACCCTCGGTGCGCGAGTCCGACTCGCACTTGGCCGGCTTTTTTTTTATTACGTCAGGCTTGCGCTTGACCAAAGAGTATTTAACCACTTACGTTCTCCGCTTGACATTAATTCAATGATGGAAAGCACTGATGTGGTCTGCATTGGAGCGAGCTTGTGTAGAAAATGCCTATTGACGAGGATTATTACATTTCGCATCCCTCTCTCTCGCATATTCTAATATTTCCAATGATTGTATAAATCTCAAATAGTTTTGTGGTGTAGTGGTGGACAATTATTATTATTTATCTTCGACGGTTAAATTACGGATATTTTAGATATACAGTTTTATTGTGATATACCTAGATCTTGATAGAGAAGGCGGGCGAAAACTATCAACTTTTATCGAACTTATTTTTACTTACTATGGGTAGGTAAGTAGGTAAGGGAAGGTAAGCAGTGATAGCCTAGTGGTTAGGGTTAGGACTGAGGTCTCCTATTTGGGAGGTCGCAGGTTCGATCCCGGGTACGCACCTTTGACTTTTCGGAGTCAAGTGCGTTTAAGCAATTAACTATCACTTGCTTCGACGGTGAAGGAAAACATCGTGAGGAAACCTGCACATCTGAGCGTTCTTCATAATGTTCTCGAAGGTGTGTGAAGTTCACCATTTCGCATTGGGCGAGCATGGTGGACTATGGCCTTTAACGTTCTCTGAGAGGAGACCTGCGCTCAGTAGTGAGCCGTTGATGGGTCGCTAATGATGAAGGGTAGATATTTAAGTACTTAAATTATGCATTTCAGAAACGTTGAAGTAAAGAGCTTCAACGTAGAGGCGAGTAGGTTTGCGAGTAGGTTGTATTCCAACCACGTAAGGTTTCCGACGCTAACAATTTCTCAGATCTGCGGAAGAACGGTGAAGGGGGAACAAGGTACTTACTTGAAATGGTTGAAATCCAAGTTGGTAATGTTCCCACTGCACAACGGTAAGCAGGGCTCTGGTAATCCCCTCGACTGGCAGCACGGAGTGTGATCAAGTCCATTGGCCAGACAGCCGAAGGTCACTCCAGCCCAGGGCGCGCAGATCATGAGGTCTGTCACCTGCAACTGGTGATTAGAACACGGCTGTCTGGGTGATTGGTGCGTTAGTCACAATGGTTATTGCTATGGTAATGGCTGAGGGTGTGGTAAGTACACAGATACTTGGACAGATGGGTGTACAACGTAATATGGGGGTGCTTAAGTAAAACTGCTATGGGTTAAACATAGAGTGGAGTGGTTTTATTTTGCTAGTAGTTTTATAAGGTATATAACTGCAGACCTTGTTTATCTAGTGTTTTTTTTTTATTAAAATGTTACAAAAAACCTTATAGCAAAACTAATCTAATTAGGTACAAATCATGCCCGCGTGGAATGGTGCCAAGAATACTGGCTGCATTTCCGCGCTGGACAGCCAGGCTGATCCTTTGCGCAAAAAATGAGCCAGCCCTTCTGTCGCCAGATGAGGCAATTAACCGCGGTGAAATGTCTCGTAAAAATTTTTTTGCTCTTTGACTCCATGGCCCTAGGGTCTCCACAGCAAACGGAACAAAGTCTAGTGGTTATAGTATGTTCGACGCAGATGATAAAATCCCGGGTTCGATTCTCGGATCGGACAAAAAATATTTTTGATTTTTTGGAAATTATCAGTACTAGTAGCCGAGAGTAATCGGTTAGGGAATAGGCGGTGTGTGACACCGCGCTTCGGGGAGCATGTAAACCCTTCATCAGGCTATGAGAGTGAGGGGATATAGAGTGCACCTGTGTTTGCGCACAGACTTGTGCACTATAATCATCAGGATATTTTTCTCTGTGCTATCTTGGTGCTACCAATGACCCGTGGGTTTGACTGTTTTTGTGAATATTTTTCATGAGTGTTATCAAAACAAAAGTTTCCGCCATATGCAATGGAATTCGTAGGATGGTTTATATTGTATTGTAGTCATTCATGACCAGCCGTGCGATTGTGTAAAATAATCGTATTTATTTGACAGTTTAAAACGTATGTTTGACATCATCGTCGTCATCATCATCATCTTGACCCATCGTTGGTCCACTTCTGGGCACGCGTCTCTTCTCAGAATGAGCAGGGTTAAAGTCATAGTCCACCACGCTGATCAAGTGCTGATTACTAGACTTCAAACACCTTTGAGAACAAAATGGAACACTCTCAGGCACGCAGCTTCATCACGATTTATATTCCTTCAGCGTTAAAGCAAGTGATATTTAATTGCTTCATTATCAGCAACCCATCAACGGCTCACTACTGAGCGCAGGTCTCCTCTCAGAAAAGGGTTATTGGCCATAGTCCACCATGCTAGCCCAATGAGAATTGGTAGACTTCACACACTGTTAAGAACATTATAGAGAACTCTCAGGCCTGCAAGTTTCCTCACGATTTTTCCTTCACCGTTGAAGCATGTGATATTTAATTGCTTAAACTTAATTGCTTAAACGCACATAGCTCTGAAAAGTCAAAGGTGCGTGCCCGGGCTCGAACTTTCGACTCGTCGAGAGGAGACCGCAGTTCTGACCACTAACTAGGCTATTACTGCTTCTATTTAATGTTTTCTCTTTAATTGCTTAAAACGCACGTAGTTCCGAAAAGTTTGAGGTGAGTGAACCGGATTAAAGGAAAGGAGGCCGAAGGTTTAACCACTAGGCTATCACGGTTATTTTTATTGCTTGAATATAAATTGAGGAATTGCGAGGAAACCTGCATGCATTAGTGTTCCCTATAATGTTTTCAGAGGCGTGTGAAGTGTAACATTCCGCACTGGGCTAGGGTGGTGGACTATGGTCCAAACCAGCAGTTCCCAAACATTTTTATTTCTCGTAAACCCTCGCCTTGGTTACGCCAACGTATACCCCCCGTCTCCTGTGGACCCCTGAGCTTCTACCTGGAACATTTTTGGAATCACTGGTAAACTTTTGGCTCCTAAACTTTTTCTCGTAGACCCGTCATGGTCACGCCAAAGTATAGGACTATAGGTCCACCTGGACCACTTTGGGAATCATTGGCTCTAAAACCTTCTCATTCGAGAGGAAAACTGTACCTTTCGATGAATTGAAATGATGATGAGGTTGATGATATAAACTGATAAATGGAACCGTCCACTTGATCTGTCAGATGAATAATAGTTTTCTTACACAATCGCACAGCGGGATTCACAGTTCTACTTACGCCAATCTCAAAGGTCTTGGTCGGGTCGCAGAGCTTATCCACGCAGCCGAAGTGGTTCACTCCGGCTGCAATACAACAGCCTCGCACGTCGGGAAGCTTCGGAGCGGCTGCCACTTCGGTGTTCCTCATCTTGCCGGGCGTTAAGGTTAACGACCTTTGTCATAGGAACGAGAATAAAAATTAGTACTGAGATCTACACGAGGGGGGCGTGGCCTAGAATTTAGAAAGGATTTTAAATTAATTTTTACAAGTGCTTTTGTATCGTCAACTCAATCTACCACTGGTTCGGAATGTCGTTCCAACCGAGAGGAACCAGCAAGAAACTTGGCATAGGTATCTTGAAATTGATATTTAATTGATTGATTGCTTGATTGATTGATGATTGATTGATTTATTGAGTGATTGATTAATTGATTGAAGGCCATAAGGCATGATCCTGTGCCGACTGCATCCAGCGACTGCTTGTGAATTACCGGAGATCGCCCGTTCACCTAGTAAGGCGTCTTCCACGCGTCTACCAACATTGTGCTTCCTAGTGAGGGGGTCGCCATTCCAGCACCTTGGGACTCCGACACCCATCGGTTCTTTGAGCCATGTGTCGCTCATTCTGATTTAATTCCGAACGATTGCGTCAGTTAGTGCTGGTTAAGCAACGTTGATCGAAGACGTTAACTAGATGAGTAACCAATTCATTGATCAGAATTCAACCTAACCAAGCATGGATGTTTCAGATTGACCACCAGTCCAATCCAGTTACCGTCCAGGATCAACCCTAATTAACTGACATAAATAATTGATAAGCGCTGTCTCGAATAGACTAGACTCTTTATAGGCTTTTTTATTTAAAACTAAAAGCTCGTAAAATAAACATATTCAAAAGAGTAGTTTAATCTCTTTTTTAATTCAAAGTTATCTTTAGAGTCCAGCGTATTTACTATTTAGCCCCGATCACCAAATTTGAGTGACGTTTTATCAAGGAATAAATTGGGCGTTCTGACAGTTCTTGTATTGTAAATACTGTCAAAATACCAAATATACTCTCGTAGGTAAAAACCTCTGTCTATGGACAAGAAGTTCATCCAACGTCATCTATTGTGGGCAGCGTTAACTTGCTTGAACATGTTTTAATGTCTGCCGGTGCGAAGGGAACAGACATTGAATATGATGGCTAAATATTCCGAGAAAATTATTTGAATATTTTGAATCAAGAAATAGCGTCCGTACGTCGCGAATGCCATGCCACACTAGCAACTAATGCATGGTAAGTGTTCGTAACCCCACATCTAGGACTAGTACATTTACATCGATGTTTAAAGGCCATCTCATTTCGAATAATTACCTGATCGCGTAGCTCGGTAAGCTGGAACCGTGGATATTGTATGAAGTCACTGTGATCTCATACATTGTGAACGGGAGCAAATCGTTCAGGACTAAAAACGTTTTGTTGGCGGGAACCTTGAATATGAACGGTTGGTTCATCTTCGTGGTGTCATTCCTCATCGAGCTCTCAGAGGGCTCTATCAAGTGAGCATCGAACGATCGCAACGCTGTCACGTTCACCACGTATTGTGTTACGGTCTCTGTGTTCTCCGTAGGTGGGTTCCATGTTACGTTTAATTGTTTTTCGTTGAGCGGTTCCACTTCGATATCTTCTGGTGGACTTGGGAGGAGTTCTGTAAAATAATGTTTTTGTTAGCTGCCAATTACACTGGAATTCTTAATATCTACAGAAATATTGATTTGCCTACGGGAATGGGGCTACTTTGTGTCTGCCCGTCTTAACATGAATTGAATTGTAGTACTTTTTTTTTTTTTGGAACTTCCCCTCATTGTGGAAATATTATATTTTATTCTAACAAAGTTGCATAGGTTAAATCGGCTTGGCATCCAGCTGCCCACAAGATAGTATAAAAAACTTATAACAATGTAATAGCTTCATAATAATATTGTAAAATGATTATTTTGAAAAGAGCAACTGCTGAGTTTCTTGCCGGCTGTTCTCAGCAGAATCCGCTTTCCGAACCGGTGGTAGAATCATGACTTGTCATAAGAGCCACAGGTTGGCCTACGTGCAATAAATAATTTTGAATTTTGAATTTTTTGAATTTTGGCTTTTGAGAAGCTTGGATCATCGTGTGTCTATACTACCTATAATATGGTCACTTCATCTCTCATCATTCCTACCTTACTTTAAAGCACTTTTACGGTTCAACTACAGACTAAGTAAGTTTCCTAAAAAAATGCTTTGAATTTTGGAGAATGTATCCTTGCAAAATTTTAAGAGAAAAACTATACTTTAGGTTATGATCGCGATAAATGACAAGGTTTTACTTTCAGGCAATGATATATTCACTAGCAATAAAATTGCAGACTTCAGCTCTGCCAGAGTCAATAGCATTGTAAACACTTGCAGCTAGTCTGACATGGACTTCTGCAAGATATTGCGGACGGTACTTGGCAGTGGATACTGCACATTTAATTAACAAGTTTCTAGATTTAGTTCTGTAGTTGCCATTTGTGATTCTTACCAATTCCTTCAACAATGCAAGCTAAGGTTTTCTCCATGGACGCTGCGCAGGAGTAATGTGTTTTGATGTTGTCAGTAACAGGCGAGTATTCTCCCCGGCAGACGTCCTGGCAGATGTCTGGAATGTGCTCTTGGATACAGCATGGGACGTGGTTGCGACCATCGGCCATGCACCTAAGAAAGTAAAACAATATAGGGTTATCTGCTTTCTTGGTTTTCTTGCAATGATACAATAGGTATTAGGTAAGGTTAGTTTAGATAACTACAATAAATACTTTATTTTACGTACATAATTACTTACAATAGGTACAGTAGATCAAAAAATTTAGGAGTAATTTCACCCTTGTTAATAGTCATCTGGTCTCAAAGGGCTGTCTCATTTTGCACAATAAGTAATTAGGTATTTGAAATCCACAAAATATAAATTGCGAATATTTTGTGATGTTTCAGTGTTGCAAAAAAGCAATGATGCTTCGATTCGATCTCACCAAAGTCGCCTGAATGAAGCTTAAACTTCATTCAGGCGACTTTGGTGAGATCAAGTTGTGATGAAGAAGAGATTTTTTGACTTTGAGAGGAAAAGTTGTTTAAGGTGGCCGAATGGAAGTTGAAGTAGTGCATGGCTGGTCCTGGGCGAAGGCCGAAGACGCCGCTCTCGAAGTTCGATTTGAAGAAGCAGAAACAAAATCTTACCTTACAATAGCAGGGAAGTCAGCCTGACAAGCTTCCGGGTCCTGGCCGGGTCCGTCCAGAATAGTCTGTATACTGCAGTAGCCCAGACAGCCTCGAGACACGTTCGAGGACACGCAGCAGTCGGTGTAGTTGTGGGCGAGTGCGGTTGACGACAGCGTTGGCGCGTTGGCGGAGTAGCTGTCTGTTACGTTTTGACTCTCTGGTGGTGTCAGTCCGCGGGAGATTACTGGAAAAAAATCAATCTTTTTATTTTTAGGTATTTTCTCAAAAGATTTACTCGTTGAAAGATATTTATTTTAGCAATTTATTTGTACCAAAGATTTGATTCACTAGCCTTAGAAAATTTTCCGTAAGATTATTACAAGAATTGAAATTCTTCAAATTAGACCGCTTCCATCATAAACTACATCGTCACTTAATAGAAGATGCAGTATTATCTAATGGTGAGGATGTAGGCTAAGATGATACCGGGCTAACTTAGAATGGGTATAGCAGTATTTAATCGATTTCTACACGCCATCACACTGAACGGTACAAATAGCTTGGCTTCACGTCTTTGACGGAAGAGTGGTAAAAATCCACGGCCAAAGCCTCCAACTAGACCCGATCAGAGGCAGTTTTAGAAATAATAAATTCCCAAATTGCCCCTACTGGGAATCGAACCTAACAAGGGCTATTTTAGCTAACTAGCCTGTCCTACTCTAGCTTCTTCTTGTCCTTCTCTTTTCCTGTTATTTGGGGTCGGGTCTCCTCACTTTCTTGCGCCATGTGACTGACTGACTGACAAATGACTTCATTTGGCATGCCTTGCGTTGTCGGTTCTGGCAATTGGGCTTTCTTAAGGTCTCTCGTTAGACCACCAGGTTGATGGCGGGCGGCCCCTTCCTCTTTTTTCTTCATGGCTGTCTAGTCTGTACATACCTGTCAGTTTATGGAAGCTCCGCACAGGCGGCTCGGTGTTCAGCTCGCACATGTAGAGGCCGCCATCGGAAGGCTTCACCGACTTGATGACAAGCGCCCATACGTCTCCACCCTTCTTGATTCCCGGCCCTTGGAGGGGTTCGTCCGCTGTTAACAGAATTTAAAATTGTAAAAATACCTAAAAAATATAATTATAGTGAAATATCCAAAGTTTTTGAGCATTAATTTCAATCCCAATGCTTAATCTAAGGTACTGGTAGAGATAGATTTAGTGTTCAATCAAGTCTTGTATTTTTAACCCTGAAAAAGAAGGGTCTTATAAGTTTGACGAGTGTATCTGTAGTTATCTGTGTATCTGTGTGTCTGTCTATTCCCTCGTAGCAGCCTAGCCAATTGACCGATTTTGAAACGGTTTTTTCTGTTTGAAAGTTAACTTGAGGTACCTACTAGATTAAGGTGGAGACTAAATTTGAGTTGGATCTTAGATATAATTTTTTGATGTGAAAACTTCTTTTGGCGCACCACACACACACATTTTTATGTGGGTAGTAAGTTAGGCTGCTCCGTTACGCTCTGAGGTGAAAGGCTCGATCGGGTGAACTCGGGACCACCGAGTGTACCCGAGCGAGAAAGATACAGTCGGCTGCTCTTCTGTTGTCTCACTATGTGAGAGTGAGTGACTGAGCTGTCATATATAAATTGATTAGAGTATATTAATTAGATTAATGAGGTGTATATAAATTAATTGCGATTGCCAATGAAGTTTTCACTTATGCCATGCGTTCTTAAGCACACAATTTTTTTTCGTACTTTTCAATAACTTACAATCATCGTGTAAAACCTGCACCCTCTCATCTCGAGTGACCCTGACGGCGCCAGCGGTCAGCACCTTGAGGTCCCTGGCCCGCTTCCACAGCACAGGCCTCCCCCTGGCGCCCAGCACCACGCAGGTCAGCAGGGCGTCCTCTCCGCTCTTGACAGCCACTCCGCCCGCTGGCGCTCTCATCCAGGCTTCTTTGGGCTCGTCATCTTCTGCGTTGCTGCCTGAACTGCTGGCTGTTTTGGATTCTGTGAAAGAAAGGACCATCAAAAAATTGTATGGGCACTGTCCGCACCACCCAACAGACGTGGTACTATTTTTAATATTATTGTGACGTCCATAAAAAGAATAATTATCCATTTTGACGCGGACAAAGGGAGAGGGCAAACTGGCTATTTTAAGCGGCAGCGATCGTGCGCTTTTATTGTCTTTAGCGATTTTATGGCCATTTGCGTTCGATCGCGGAATCGCGCAGTAGACGCGAGGGGCCATAAAAACGCCTCGATTGCTGCCGCCTATAGCGTTTTTATATCCTCTCGAGTCTTCTGCGCTATTAACGCGTTTTTATGGCCTTTAGTGTTTTTATGGCCATTTGCGTTCGATCGCAGAATCACACAGCAGACGCAAAGGCCATAAAACGCCTCGATCGTTGCCGCCTAGCGTTTTTATGGCCTCTTGCGTCTGCTGCGCGATTCCGCGATCAGACGCAAATGGCCATAAAAACGCAAAGGCCATAAAAACGCAAAGGCCATAAAAACGCCTCGATCGCTGCCGCCTATAGCATTTTATGGCCATTTGCGTTCGATCGCAGAATCGCGCAGCAGACGCAAGAGGCCATAAAAATGACTCGATCGTTGCCGCCTAGCGTTTTTATGGCCTCTTGCGTCTGCTGCGCGATTCCGCGATCAGACGCAAATGGCCATAAAAACGCAAAGGCCATAAAAACGCAAAGGCCATAAAAACGCAAAGGCCATAAAAACGCCTCGATCGCTGCCGCCTATAGCATTTTATGGGCATTTGCGTTCGATCGCAGAATCGCGCAGCAAGACGCAAGAGGCCATAAAATGCCTCGATCGCTGCCGCCTATAGCGTTTTTATGGCCTCTTGCATCTGCTGCGATATTCTGCGATCGAACGCAAATGGCTATAAAAATGCTAAATAATGCAATAAAAGCGCGCGATCGCTGCTGCTAAAAGTAGGCAGTGTGCCCTCTCCCAAAGTCGTCGATAGTCGATACCTACAGGCTACATAGTTATAAATACCTACGAATAATATGTGCCAATATTATGGGAGCAGGTACCTACACATGTTTCATTAATATGAACATGGTCATTGTGTTTGTTTCAGTATGCGAACATCGCTGATTAAATTCATAATGAATAATTGCAGCTGCACGACGGAATTTTCCGTGGTTTTCAATTGTAGTGCAAGAGCTGACGCGCAGCGCGTGACGTCATTGCGACCTAGCTCATATTATGCTGTCCGTGAAAATGCGACTCCAGTCATGAAATTGTCTAAAAATAATTGTTACTATAGTTCCTTTGAATAGTTTGAGAACGGTGATTCGCATTTTTCAGGCAAATTCGACGAAATTTTTAAACTTCAGATTATTGCCGAATAATTTGTTTTTTCTTCTAATATCATTAATACTAAAATAATCCTTAAATTTTTTGTGATTTCTACCATCCCGCTGTGAATAATAATAAAATAAATAAAACATAGAAATTATGAACCGAAAACCTATGGGAAAACCTATGGGAAAACCGACGGTAAACGAAGGAAATGAGGAAGAAGGTAATGAGATTTGATTGGTTTTCCAATTTTTTCTCAATGAATATCATAATTACGAACCTCGTACATAATCCAAACTAAGGTACTTCTAAGATTTGATAATTACCTACATAGTAAACAAAGTCACAAATACTCCTTTAATAATACGAGCGATGGCAAAGAGAACGATTTCAGAATAATCACCTCCCGAAAAACTTTATACGAAAATAGAAAATATTGCTGTATTGAGAATAAACTGTGGGCACCTGCTACGACATTCACTGGCTGCCTGAGATGTTCGCGGAGCGCAGCATGGGGGTCATAGCCACAATTAAGTCCTAAGGAGATATTAATTTACATTTTCTTTCAAATTGCTAGTAGTGAGAAAAAAAATTTGCTAAAAATGTATTAAATAAAATTTCATTATAATATGGAGTTATCGTTATTTATTTAATGTTCAATTTTTCTGCTTTTTAAAATAGTTTCTTAGGATGGTTAAATTTTTATCTTAAATATTGATGTTTTTGATTAAAGTGCAAAAAAAGTTAAGTGGACACCGGAAGGAATGAGAATTTTGTTAAGTTTATTGCGTATAATTTATTCATTATATTATTTTTGACTATAAATGTTTAATGCATAGAAGCATAACTTTATTACGCTTGGTTTCCTGGATAAATAATGTAGTATTCTAGTGAATAAATATTTTTGACTATAAATGTTTAATGCATAGAAGCATAACTTTATTACGCTTGGTTTCCTGTATAAATAATGTAGATATCTAGTGAATAAATATTTTTTTGGACTGGACGTGTAATTTGCCTGAAAAATGCGAATCGCCCAGAACTAATTATAATATTGCTTACTGATATCTATAATATCTATAATAATAGCTAGTGAAATTCCCGCCCAAATCGGTTCAGTCAACAATTAGACGTTTTTGTTCGCCAGCTCTGAGACTATAAAACGTTGGAGCGTACAGTTTTCAAATTATCGGCAGTCGATACGACGGGAAAGCCCCGATTTTCCGCTTGTGCCCTTAACGTTTGATTTCCCGCGAGCGAGTTCGCTGGAGAGCCATTACACATGGTAAAAGCGAGCGAAGTCTTGTCGCTTTTACTGTTAATTAATATTTAGTTGAAAATTATAATATTTCACTTTAATTGCAACGTCACTTTAAAAGCTTGGAACTGACAATAATTAAAAATTTAAAAATCGGCTTCAAACACCCGCGCCACTACAAAGTATATAATTTATTGTTGATTTTTTAAAAACCGCTAGACCGATTTCGATAAAATTTAAATGGGACCACCTGGGAAGTGTACCCTTTCAAACAAAAAAAGAATTTTCCAAATCGGTTCAGGCGCCTTTGAGTAATCGGTGAACATACATAAAAAAACCGACTAATTGAGAACCTCCTCCTTTTTTGAAGTCGGTTGAAAACGTAATAGTGCCTACACCTCTGAGACTTTAAAAGCTATTCTGACCTGGCCTGACCTCTGATAAAAATGCCATCTATATCCTTAGTGGGTGTGATTGCGAGCTGAGTGGTCATACCGAGGGCGGAAAACTATTTATTTCCAAACATTGAATAGAATCGGGCGTTACTTTGCGGAATTCCATGATATTTAAAGAAAAGTTTTTAATATTCCTTTGCTATAATCCGCCAAACAAAATAAACGTCTGTTTGGCGGATTTATAGCAAAGGAATATTAATTTTTCTTTAAATATTTATTTCCATACTGAACTGCCTCGTTGGTCTAGTGGTTAGCATGTTCGACTACGGGTGACGAGGTCCCGGGTTCGATTCCCGGGTCAAGCCAAAAAATGTATTGCGTTTTCTGTCAAGTTTAGTACAAGCCCGGAGTTAGAAAGTAGGTGGTGTCACTCCCGTGCCCCGGAGAGCACGTAAAGCCGTCGGTCCTGCGCCTGATTTCTTTTTCGTCGTGTCGGTGTTTCTGACCCATCGGACTATGAGTGTGAGGGAATAGAGAGTGCACCTGTGTTTATGCACCACACCTGTGCACTATAATACATATTTCCCGTGCAGGTGGTTAATCCCCGTGGAGATTCCCCGTGGAGATTGGAGGCCAGCTTCGCACGGGTAAGCTTATTTTCATAAAATTCATTGTGTTGTTTGGTTTATCGATAAAAACTTTTTCCGAATACGAACTGCTTAAAATTTTTTATTTTTAATCGGAAATAATTTTTCTATACTAGCTTGGTGTACTCAAAGATATATCAATAATTACAATTTTTAGACTCGTCATGATTTTATAAAATTATTGGATAGGTATAGTTTACTCTTTTTATGGTGAGTTTAAATACATCGTCTATTTCGTATCGTAGGTAGGTACATAGGAAATGTCACATATTGAGCAGGAATCACGTTGAAGTTCAGTTCAGCAAATCAATCTGTGACAGAAGTGACGGAGTTTATTTACTCTAAAGGCGCTTGCCCACTGCTAGCGTCACCGAGAACCGAGATTGGCTGGGATTGGCTAAAATGATTGCATCTGTCTGGCAATTGCAATTTGATTGGCTGAATTTATGGAGTCCTTGGTACATCAGAACTGTTCTGCCCCACTAGCCAAATTACACTTTGTTGTATCTATTCTCTTTCTATGATCGTTAACGCTTTAGAGCAGGGGCTCTCAAAGTTTTTTTTGTCACGCCTCCCTACTGAAAGGATAGGAGGTATGATAAAAAACTTTGTAAACTCCGGCTTTAGAGGAAGCGTGTATTCGTGTGCGTAATCGTGTAAGCGTGTATGTTATATTTAAAAGCAAGTAGCGTGAATTCTATTCCGAGGAGCGGAGGAGCGATCATAAGAACGTTGTGTCGACTTGGCTACCAACTAATCGTTTCTAAGATCGCTTCCTCTAAAGTAGGGGATCCCAAAGTTTTTTATCACGCCTCCTATCCTTTCAGAAGGGAGGCGTGCTAAAATTTCAGAGACTTTTTGGATGTAGCATCATCATCATCATCATCATCATCATCAGCAACCCATCAATGGCTCACTATTGAGCGCAGGTCTCCTTTCAGAGAAGAGTTATGGGCCATAGTCCACCACGCTGGCCCAATGCGAATTGGCGGACTTCACACACCTTCGAGAACATTATGACGAACTCTCAGGTGTGCAGGTTTCCTCACGATGTTTTCCTTCACCGTTGAAGCACGTGATATTTAATTGCTTAAACGCACTTGACTCCGAAAAGTCAGAGGTGCGTACCCGGGGATCGAACCTGCGACCCCCGAATAGGAGACCACAGTCCTAACCACTAGGCTATCACTGCTTGGATGGATGGATGTAGCATCCGTCATATTGATTTTGTTCGCATAAAATGTAGCCTATGTCACCATAGCAACGAATCGATTGACTCCTCATTTATTAAAATCAGTTCAGTAGTTTTGGCATCGCACATTCGTTTTTGACGACCTCCCTGGCTCAGTGGTGAGCGCTGTTGTCTTATACCTGGGAGGTCTCGGGTTCGATTCCCGGCGGGGTCAATTTGGGAATTTATAATTTCTGAATTGTCTCTGGTCTGGTCAGGTGGGAGGCTTTGGTCGTGGCTAGTTACCACCCTACCGTCAAAGACGTGCCGCCAAGCGATTTAGCGTTCCGGCACGATGGCGTGTATAAAACGGATTAGGGGTATGGCTTGAATGTTCACTGCCATACCCCTTCCAAGTTAGCCCGCTACCATCTTAGACTGCATCGTCACTTACCATCAGGTGAGATCGCAGTCAAGGACTAGCTTGTCATCGAATAAAAAAAAAAAAAAAATATTCGTAAACAGTCACATACAATAAGCACATAAGTAGATACTCTCGAGGGTAACGGTCGCGGTGGACAAACGCCCTAAAGCGAATTCCTAAATTCAATATTGAGTATTCGGTTGAGTGAGTGATTTGAATTTGATATGCATTTGTTTTATGAAAATTGCAATATAAAATGATTTCTTGTTTGATGTTACGCAACAGTTTCATTACTTTTTGTAATCACATAGTTTCAAGTCTACTCAATATTATGTCTAAACGAAAGAGTAGCTTCTTGCGCATACACTTACGTATTTGTGTAGATTTTTGTCATTAGGTATAACTATAGCCTATTCAGTGTTAAAGTGTACCTTCACAACATAATATTGTTATTTTTTAAAGCGTACGTCGAGTTTATTGCTGGCTCTCTGTTGGATTGGTATTCTGAACCAATGTAGGTACTAGATTCATTGGACGATTCAAAAGCACTTTGTACAAGATTTTAAGATCGCTCGCACTGTGAACACCGAGCAACTTCATTTGGATTCATCGTGAAGCCGTTCTTGACAGGGATAGATAAAAAAGTCATCGTAAATTCAGCGGAAAAGCGCGTAAGTATATTTTTTATAATATGGCTTCAAAATATCATCTTAGAAGATTTCACACAAAGTTCGATGAGATTGAACTGATACGGTTGACAAGTAAGCACTGTGCGCACGATATAATATATACCAAGAAAACCCCTACCATTGCACCAGAGACCCCCTTTGCACCTTAGTCAGTTATTGGGTTTTCTGGCCCTTTCTACTTCATTTTTAACCAACTTCAAAAAAGAGGAGGTTTTCAATTCGTAGGAATCTTTTTTTTTATGTATTTTCATCGATTACTCGAAGACGCCTGAACCGATTTGGAAAATTCTTTTTTGTTTGTAAGGGTACACCTGCCAGGTGGTCCCATTTAAATTTTATCGAAATCGGTATAGCGGTTTTAAAAAAATCAACAATAACTTATTATACACTTTGTAGTGGCGCGGGTGTTTGAAGTCGGTTTTTTAAAAATAATTTTGTATATTAAATTATTCTCATTACATAATATGATGCAGGGAGATCATTGTCTCCCAAAGTTCTCTTTCGACCAAGAACTGAGAACATCCATAGAGGTCCAAGAATATTGTGCGAGCGATAACGAAATACATCAAAACGAAACATCAAACGAAAACATCAAATTAATCGAGATTATTTATTTTGAAATTCCCTCCCTGATGCTTATGAATCTTATGGTGTTGAGATCGCTCGCAGTTCGCACTATCTACTAGTATTTGCCCACGTCTTCGTCTGCGTGGAGTTACTTTGCAGAATTCCATAATCTATACTAATATTATAAAGAGGAAATATTTTTTGTTTGTTTGTACCGAATAGGCTCTGAAACCATTTTTTTCACCAATAGGAAGCTAAATTATCAGGAAGTAACATAGGCTATAATTTATTTTCAAAAAAGTAGCAAAATTTTGCTTATAAAATTCATTATTTGGCGTGCGCTGAGAAAACTATTGATGACAGATAAAAATTATGTACTACATGATTAAAGTAATCATTATTGCAATAACCTGGAGATGGAGAATGACATAGGCTACTTTTTATCCTGGAAAATGAAGGGAATTACCAGGGCTTTTAAATCTAATTCCACGGACGAAGTCTCGCGCATCATCTAGTATTAAAATAAAAAGTAATATTTCTTTGCAATAATCCGCCAAATAATTTCCACTCCTGCGTTGGTTCAATACTCAAAGGACAAATCAGTAAACAAATCTTTATGGCAAAAGCGTCATTCGCGCTGTACATTATTATGAAAGTGATTCTAAAATCGCTTGCACTGGGGCTATACCGGGTGGCTTCATTCGGATTCAACGTGAGGCAGCGCTGGATAAAGAAATGATCGCAAATTGAGCGGGAATCCGCGCATAGGCTTTTTATGACTCCCCTCAAATGGAGCGATATTGTTCCCGGAATCCAATATTCGTATGCGGGTCGTGTGAAATTGATTGATTTCATACGCGGACAACTGATGGATTCTGTTATGACTACGGCAGGAATACTGATTCAGATCAGTTTATCTTGTGTAACTTTCAAGTTTACGTTCATCATCATCATTATCATCACTATCATCATCACCATCACTATCTCAACCCATCACCGGTCGCCAATTTCATACGCAGATAACTGATGGATTCTGTTATGACTACGGCAGGAATACTGATTCAGATCAGTTTATCTTGTGCAACTTTTCAAGTTTACGTTCATCATCATTATCATTATCACCATTATCATCATCATCATCATCTCAACCCATCACCGGTCGCCAATTTCATAGGCAGACAACTGATGGATTCTGTTATGACTACGGCAGGAATACTGATTCAGATCAGTTTATCTTGTGTAACTTTTCAAGTTTACGTTCCTCATCATCATCATTATCTCAACCCATCACCGGTCGCCAATTTCATACGCGGACAACTGATGGATTGTGTTATGACTACGGCAGGAATACTGATTCAGATCAGTTTATCTTGTGTAACTTTTCAAGTTTACGTTCCTCATCATCATCATTATCTCAACCCATCACCGGTCGCCAATTTCATACGCGGACAACTGATGGATTGTGTTATGACTACGGCAGGAATACTGATTCAGATCAGTTTATCTTGTGTAACTTTTCAAGTTTACGTTCCTCATCATCATCATTATCTCAACCCATCACCGGTCGCCAATTTCATACGCGGACAACTGATGGATTGTGTTATGACTACGGCAGGAATACTGATTCAGATCAGTTTATCTTGTGTAACTTTTCAAGTACGCCATTATTATCATCATCATAATCCACAACTAGGTACGGGCCCTCCTCTCGAATGAGAAGAAATCACCCTTCCCGTATCAACAAATAAATTGTTTTACATTTTTGATTACAATTTACTTACTTTAATACAATACCTATATTAGTAGAGGTACAGAATATTCACTCCGCAAAATCATTTAAGTAAATTATAGCTTATAGCGACTCTTGTTGTGCTACCACACAATAAAGTGCAATTCTAAATTTCTAAAATTCTAGTACAGTTTTTGCAATTCACGAAGGCGAGTGAGCTTTACTTGTGGTTACTTCGTGTACATGCACATTGCATAAGTGTGCCTGTCAAAGCCTAGGTGGGAGCGGGCAGGCGCGAGCATTGCGCTCGCTCACACTTATACAGATACGACACACACACACAACCATAAGTCAGTCGCCCTCGTGAATTGCAAGAACTATACTAAATTACCTAAAGCTATATTTACCTAGAAGTTGCCTCTCTTTCACTCTTATCCCTTCGGACCACATTAGCTCATTGAATTGGCCCGATGGGTCGGGACGACGCCGGGTACTTGTAGCTTTATACCTTAAATTCGGAGTGCACCTGGCCTGCTTTGGGCATCTTTTCGGCTCTCGTAGTAAGTCTGTCTTTATAGTCTAACCTTCTATCATTAGTGGGAATTCGCATAAATGTTAAAGGTGTTATTTCAAACTTTTCTGAAAGCTGCAAAATTAAGTCAAGTAAATATTGGCCGTAGTTCTAAAGTTAATATCTCTAAGGGGATTTGAGATACGATCCTGGGTAAAATTGCACATTGAAACTGCTTCTTTCCTGGATAGGATTTGAGCCTTTATCGTATTGTCATAAGTGTTATAATGGCATGGCGACGGAGCTACAGATCAGTATCACACGGGTACAAAGAAAGTTGAGACCAACGTGAAAGACCATACGGAAAATATTTTCTCCTCTATTCTTTATGGACACACGGTCCTCTAGGATTAGAGTAAATATCTATTTTTACCCGACTACGGCAAGAAGGGTTATGATTTTAATAATCTGTATGTATAATAATATGTATGTATGTAGGTATGTAGGTACGTGACTATATTCATCGGATCGAATGTTCCACCGTAGTGGAGCATTAACTTTAACCATAAACTACTGAGCCGATTTTCATGAATGACGTGTCAATCGATTCGTTATGATGATCCTAGTGACATAGGCCCATAGTCATAGGGTTTTTTTATACGAACAAAATCAATATGTGATACAAAAAAGTGAGGTGGTTTCTAAAAATGATTTTGGAGTTTACTCCTTAAGAATCGATTTTAGGCGCCCGGTATGAAAAAAATCCGAGCAGTAAAATCAACTTATCAATGACCTCGTTACGTTTTTCACAGCGATGCAAATTTCTACCCTAACGCTGAGTAAATAAGGTTGGTTTTTGCTTGAGTTGTCGAATGCCCGCGTTACGTTTTTCACAACGATGCAAATTTCTACCCTAACGTTGAGTAAATAAGGTTGGTTTTCGTGCGAAAGAGCTTTCGCTTCGGGAAGCCGAGCGCGTACTGATCGGGTCCGAGCGGCGCGTTCGGACCCGAGTCGCGCGTAAACTCCAGTCGTGCGTCGGAGTTGACACACTCACGTCTTTTTTTTGCTATCTTATCGAGTGGGATGTCAAATAAAAGAGGAGACAATTCCGAGTTCAAAAATATGAATATATATAGTAGATTATTAAAATATACAAAACAATTTTTTAATATTTCAGCACTTATAAATACTACTAGCGCCATCTATCGGCAGCTTTTCTCACCATCTCACCGTTTTTCGCGTTTGTTTCTTCAATTCTAAGGATGTTTTAAATTAGTAAAAATTACAAAGACATTATAAATAATATAAATGAAATCAATAATATGACGAAGTTAACATCTAATTTTCCGTAGTTAAACATTGTTTAATAAATATTTGTTGTCAAAGGCGTGTGAAGTCTGCTAGAATCGGGCCAGAGTGTTGGACTATGGCCTATAATACCCTTCTTTAAGGGTCTCTATAAGATCTAAGCTCAGTAGTGAGCCGTTGATGTTATGAATTTTATTTTGTAGTCATTTTCCGTCTGTGTGTCAGATAAGTGACGACGAGCAACTCATTTCGCGCACATCTTCGCGAACGAGCAATCTGTCACCTTACTCTGAAGATATTCTTAAAAAATTCTCGAAATTGTGGTTTTTATTCGTACCTTGATATCATTCCTTTTCTGGAGATGTCTTTACTAACTAGGTAAGATGAAAAAGTACCTACGCTGTAGAAGCTTTAGTTGTAAAAATGAGATATGATATTTTTTGTCTAAAATTTTAAGTGTTTATAGTCCCCTATAAATACCAAAAACTATCTTCCATCTAGTTTCATAAAAGTGCGAAAGTGTGTTTGTATCTTAGTTTTATTAGTTTGTTTGTATTTTAATCACGGATCAAAGGATCTGACTATGGAGAAAACTTTAAACACAAACAAAAGAATCTCTTGTTTTTGCATACCCATACCATAGGATGAGTGACATACTAGGCTACTTTTTAATCTGGAAAAATATCGGGCTCCTTCGAGACCTAACTCCACACGGATGTAGTTGCGAGGAAAAGGAAAAGCTATAATATGATATAACTAGCGACCCGCCCCGGCTTCGCACGGGTAGTAGAGCATATTATGCCTATGCAACTGATTGGAATATTCCATATGTCATACCTTGAACAGCATATTGAACAGTACACAGGCTTATTTTAAAGAATTAGTATCGCTCGGAAGCGCTTGGCTTATATTATAGCAACACGCGGAGCGCGCTTGAATTTATTTTGGCGCGCGATCGTTTTTATCTTGCGATAACTCCTAAGATATTCATTTAAATTGTGTGGTGTAAAGGACTACAATAATGTGCATGAAATGCGTAAGGTAACTAACGTATTTAAGTTTAATACTGTATCTGTACTCTAAATAGATTTCTAATTAATGCAAGGTGCGTGACCATTTTTTTTTAGTTAATATGGGTATATTGAGCTATCCATAAAAGATAGATATATGCCATCGCGGACTTTTTTGTAAAGAATTATCCCATCATACTTTTTTTTTGTTATATCTCAAAGCGTTTTCGATGAAAGCTCCCGGGCGGCTTAAATTTTTCCGACATCGCCAACAATTATCGTCATATTTCAACCTTATTTAAGTCCACAAAATCTTAATGTTTTTAGGAAATGCGGTATCTTAAGTACGTAGCGACCAGCAGTCCTAATTCGTTACTTTTACAGCCTTGAGTTGATGCAATTTAAATACATAATGTAAAGAAAAATAGGTAGAAAAAGTGTAATAACTTGGATTCCAAGCGGCCGAGGCCTCGTCTTAAACGGGCGGGGCCTGAATAATCCAAGGCATTGTGTTTCCTCATCAGCTGAAATGGAGCAGCCTGTATTGTGCCGCGCGCCGACACAGTTTTCCACAAACACTGTTTAAAAAATGCTATCTTTTTTTCGACTCAATTGAGGGTTGTATACAACGTGTACAAAGTCGAAAGTCCGAAAAACCACTGCAGGGTACCTTTGTACCTTTCATATAGAACTCTTCAGCACAAGCATGGGACTCGAAGCCCTTATAGTTTTTGAGTAAACCACACTGAAAGTTTTCACCAATAACAATCTTAGCACAACCGACCGCGCGCCGCGCGCGTTGTTATAGGGTTGTCACAAGTAAGCGCATTAATATCAATTGAATAAGTTTGTATGGTAAAAAAAATGTGATATAGATGATTTTTTATTAGCTACACACACGTACGCTGCAGTCATTTTTCGGACTTTCAGTACACGTTGTATACTTACTAATATTATAAACTAGCGACCCGCCCCGGCTTCGCACGGGTAGTAGAGCATATTACGCCTATGCTTTGCAAACTCCTTGGAATGCTCCATAAGTTATACCTTGAACAGCATATTGAAAATTACGTAGGCTTACGCGACATACGACGCGGCGCGCGGGGAACTTTGTTTTATAATATGTAGTGATGCGAGTGTGTTTGTTTTTGGTTTGTTGGTTTATCCTTCAATCACGCAGCAACGGAATTTGTATAGATATAGTTGAGGACCTAGAGGAGTTATTTTTTATTCTGGCACAACGAAGGGTGCCTGCGTATGAAGTTGCAGGCAAAACACTAGTTAAAACACTGTTTGTTGGATTTTTACGGCCTTGAGTTGACGCAATTTACATAAGAAAAAAAAAAATTGGCAGTCATAGGGACTGCCGATAGAAGTGAAAACTATATTTGGTAATAATTAAAAACAAATGAAAAATAAAAAATAATAAATTAAAAAATAATATAAAAAAACCGTAGGCCCAGGAATACATTTTCGCCGCGCCGTAGAGAGGGGATAGCTGTCTACTCTCCATCCGTCTTACGCTTTTTCGATCAGGTCACGTGTCCTGACGCGAGTTTAAGATTTTATACCCATTACAGAAAAAGTGCTTAACGCCGCTAAAGAAGTTTTCACTTCAAAAATGCAGAAAAAGTCTAATAACTCAGACTCCAAGCGGCCGAGGCCTCGTCTCACACCGGGCGGGGCCTGAATAATCCAAGGCATTGTGTTTCCTCATCAGCTGAAATGGAGCAGCCTGTATTGTGCTGCCGCGCCGACACACTTTTCCACGAACACTGTTTAAGAAATGTCGTCTCTTTTAGGGTTCCATACTAAAACAATAAAGAACCCTTAGGGCATTTGTCCACTCATTCGTATTCGTAAAAAATACGATTCGAAGTGACCGTCATACATAATATACGTGCGCTTGTGCACTCATTCGATTTTTATTTTGATCCGTATAAGTACGAACCGAACGAGTGCACAAGCTTAGATACGTTTTGTGTGACGACCACTTTGAATCGTATTTTTAGGGTTCCGTACCCAAAGGGTACCAACGGGACCCTATTACTAAGCCTACGCTGTCCGTCCGTCCGTCCGTCCGTCCGTCCGTCCGTCTGTCAGCGGGCTGTATCTCGTAAACCGTAATAGATAGACAGATGAAATTTTCACATATTATGTATTTCTATTGCCGCTATAACAACAAATAATAAAAATTAAATTAAATTAAAAAAATTAAATTAAAAATAAAATGGGTACATGGAAATATTTTTATTTAATTTTTTTTAACGGAACCCTAAAAGAGCGAGGCCCGACTCGCACTTGGCCGATTTTTAGTTTTATGAATACGATTACGAATCGAATACGAATGAGTGCACGAGCGCCGTTAGGGCCTGGTTATGCACTGCATCCGATCCGAATCCGTGAAAATACGTTTCCAAATAGTTATATAACTATTTGGACTAGATCCGACTTCCGTAATCCGATTTCTCTCGGTCATTCATCCGTGAGATTACCTCGGATGTGCTTCGGATTCAAATCGGACATATCCGCGCAGCTTCACAGCGGGGCGGGGCCAAAGATGTCCCCTGAATAGCTTTGATTTCGATCAGGGTACTAATTGTCTAAAAGTTATTCCATTGATCGTATTCGTATTCGATGACATTACCGTCAAAGTAAAATAATCCTTGATTGTATCGATTTAAAGTCACAGATTCAGTACAACAGATTTTAACATGGAGCGTTATGGAGCGTATCGTACATGCCTAAACGTATAAGAATGCATATACGAAATTGAGCTCTAATTCAATGTTGTTATGGTTAATTTTACTTTGACGCTAATGTCATCGAATACGATTACGATCTATGGAATAACTTTAGACAATCGCATCTCAGAGATCGGATTAGTGCGTAAGTAATATCCGAATTCGGTTCGAGTTTTTGATATCCGTATTTTCACGCATTCGAATCGGATGTAGTGCGTAACCACCTTGTAACCACCCTTATAGCTTCGCCATGTCCATCTGTCTTTTCGCGGTTTAACGCAAAGACTAAAGGGCTGCAATTTGGCAAGGATAATGTTCGACACGATTAAAATGTTACCTAAATTTAAAAAAATTTAATACAATTTCAGAACATTAGATATAACATCCGTAATAGACCATACTGATGTATTATGGATTTTTTAATCGAGTTTTTCCCATTTTTTACATTAGGTAATTTGTCTCGGTAAATCCAAAGTTAGAATGACCTTGCTGAAAAACTACCTAGGTATTGCGAAAATGTAAAAATAGTACGTATAATAATAATTAATGTTTAAGATGCTATGCTCGGTAAGCCACATAATGTGCCACATTCCTGAATACATAATGAGGTGGATTCAGAAAAAATTGTAGTAGTAAAAAGTGTAATAGATTAACCAGTTATTAGGTAGGTAGGTAACTAAGTACCTATGAGGTAGAATTAATTTTAATAAACTTGTATGGAACACAAAATTCTTTTGTAATAAATCCGCCATACCAAATTAAAACTAACTAATACTTAACTATAACTATAACTAACTTAACTATAATATTGTAGAACTTTCCGCTCGTTCGTAGGTATACTACGGCCGCTTTTCTAGTAGAGCAAATACAGGAACAACACAACACAAACAAACCCTCCGAAACACACTTTACTTATATCTTTCATTTCTAATCCGGAGCATTTTTACCCGACTTCAAAAAAGGAGGAGGTTCTCAATTCGTCGGAATCTTTTTTTATGTATGTTCACCGATTACTCGAAGACGCCTGAACCGATTTGGAAAATTCTATTTTTGTTTGAAAGGGTATACTTCCCAGGTGGTCCCATTTAAATTTTATCGAAATCGGTCGAGCGGTTTTTAAAAATCAACGATAAATTATATACTTTCCCAGGTAGCAATTTTTCGTCATCACGACGTCCATTCACAGTCATTTCCGACGTAAATGACGTCGTAATCTTCGTCGCACGGACGTACGAAATGACCAACATATGTCATATCCCTCAGGACGTCTCTAAATGACGTTTATTGGACGTCGACGATAAGACGTCAGTAGAACGTCATATAGAACTACAATTAGAACGTCTTTTGAGGTCGTTAGTAGGACGTCATATAGAAATATAATTAGAACGTAATATGAACGTCATATAGAACTACAAATAGAACGTAATATGAACGTCTTCTGAGGTCGTTAGCAGGACGCCTTCTGAAGACGTCAGTAGGACGCCTGCTGGAGGCGTTAGTAGGGCGTCTTTTGAGGTCGTTATCAGGACGTCTTCTGAAGACGTCAATAGGACGCCTGCTGGAGACGTTAGTAAGACGTCTTTTGAGGTCGTTATTAGCACGTCCTGAAATCGTTATCAGGACGTCTTCTGAAGACGTCAATAGGACGCCTGCTGGAGGCGTTAGTAGGACGTCTTGTAGAATCGTAATATGGACGTTTTCTAAAAACGTCAGTAGGACGTTTTTTACAGACTTTGAGAGGACGTCATCTTAACGTCAAAATATCGTTCAATGGGCAATAACGTTAAGTATTGCCAATTTTTTAACGATAAAAAAATACGTCCCAATGTGTATTCTCAGTCTGCAAAGGAGCCATTTCTGGACATCTGACGGAGACAGAACAGGCTAAAAGAAAAATAAAACCACAATTTTAACTGATTTAGCATAATTGCAAAACCCTTTTATTAATAAATTCAGTTTTTTCTTCAAGCTTTCCATGAGAGCTTATCATTGAACGACTTTTTTCTTAATTAAGGGGTAATTACATATTAGGAAAGAAAAGAAGAAAGTAATTAGTTCAAAAATCGATTTTACAGTATAAACTAAGAGATTCAAATTTCTGTCAAATTTCAATTCGTTCATTTATTTTGTTACTTCTTTTCTTTCTATAATATAATAGTTGTAAATCATACACTAATTAAGAATTATATTAAAAAATAAAGATTAGAATAAGTACATGAATCAATTACAATATGCATGGAGAATAGGAAAACAAATAAAATAGTTACTATTTGTCTTGGGGAATGACAACACATTTCGAAATAATGTCTTTCCATTAATTTTACATCTCAGTATATTATATGTCTTTTGCATAGCAATAACAATCAGCTAAACGAATGGATTTAGCATAAAGTGCAAAACCGTTATAAACAAGTTTCTTAAAACATTCATAAACACGTTTATTATAGAAACACTTCCTCCTTCATTTGGTGAAAATTGAACCACACTATACATCCTTGATCCTAGCACAAAAGTTCACACATCACAATTTCACAAAATGTCAAAGGGCAATCGGGCAAACCAAACTTATGTATAAACCGATTTACGACGCTAAATCGTGATTTTAAGGATTTTAACGCCACTTGATTGTAAGCTAAGCACGTCGTACGCACAGCCAGAGGTAACTCAAAATGGCGCTGGCACCGGGCGGTCGGGCCGCAGGCATCGGTAGTGATGTCAAAAATATCGATATTTTTTCTGATATAATATACCTATCGAAATATTGTATCGATGTTAAACGATATATCAGAAGGGAAAGACTTTACTAGGAGTAAATAAGTTAGTACCTGGTATGCCTTTTAAGTTCTGTCGTTTCCATATTTCCCGGCAATTTTGAATTTGGAACTGTTCTATATTCGAATGTGTTTAAATTTTGAATCTCAAAACAGTTGAAAGTATTAGGATTAATGCTATTGTTTAGTCACAGCGTCGATTGGAATCTGTCAGGTTACGTACGAAAATGAATCTTTCTAAGGAAAATGTTCGTGCAATAATTTTCTACAACTTTAGAAGAGGCTTGACACGGCTTCAATGTTTTGAAGAGCTAATATCTGTGTTCAGTGATGAAGCCCCATGTCTGCGGACTGTCGAACGCTGGTATTTAGAATTCCAGCGTGGACATACTGGTGTTAGTGACAAATCTCGCGAAGGACGCCCAAAATCCGCCTTCACTGAAGATAACATCATTGCTGTGAGACAACTAATTCTCGAAGATCGTCATGTGACGTATCGAGAGATAGAGGCTCTATTAGGCATCTCAGGGACAACCATTCAGAAAATCTTGCATGAAGCGCTTGGTGTGAGAAAGCTAGTTTGCCGTTGGATACCGCATCTGCTTTCCGACGATCACAAGGCAGCCCGCGTCAGATGGTGTAAGAAAACTCTGCAAAGGTTCAACCGAGGAGAGTCAAATCACGTCTACGACATCATCAGTGGTGACGAATCTTGGATCTATGCCTACGATCCTGATTCCAAACAACAATCTACAATCTGGGTCTTTCAAGACGAGCCAAAGCCGACTAAAGTTGTTCGTTCTCGAAGCACTTCAAAGAAGATGGTGGCCACGTTCGTTGGAAAAACCGGCCATGTTGCGACTATTGCACTTGAAGATCGTAGAACGATTAACGCAGAGTGGTATACCACAGTTTGTTTACCACAAGTCATCGCCGAACTTCGAAAATCTAACTCAAAGCGACGCATCATCCTGCACCACGACAACGCAAGCTCACACAGCGCTCGTCAAACGATTGAGTATTTGAAGCAGGAAAAAGTAGAAATTCTTGACCATCCTCCATACAGTCCTGACCTAAGCCCTAACGATTTCTTTACATTTCCTAAAATTAAGAATTCGTGGTCAAAGGTTCCAGTCCGGTGAAGAAGCAGTCGACGCTTTCAAGTCAGCCATTTTGAACACCCCCACTTTAGAGTGGAATAAATGTTACAATAACTGGTTTGAGCGAATGGAAAAGTGTATGAAGCTACGTGGTGAATACTTTGAAAAACAATAAAAAGTACTATAAGGTTCTAGTTGTGTTTTTTTCTTCAAACGACAAAACTTATAAGGCATGCCTCGTAACCAAGGTTAAAAAACCAATCAACTTTATTTTTAAAGTGAAACTTTTATTACATCGTCTCAAACTTTTTCGTTTGTGTGTTGGATGTCGCGTGACGGTCGGCCGCGGAGTAGGGATAAAGTGAAAGGCGCTCGTCAGAGCAGCCAAGGCCAAAATGGCGGCGCCTATTTAAATGTCTATAATGTGAAAAAAAGTTTTACTTTTACCGTGGTCTCATAAAACCACACAATCCTTTTTTATTAATCCCAATATTTCTTATCTAAACCCGACAGCAAAATTTTGTAAACTGTAAGTTTTTTTAACAGAGTAAACACAGACAACTTCAACAAAAAACAAAAAAAATTGATGGAATGTCTAAAATAAACGAAGACTACAAGCACTGTGACGAAAAAATCTTACGCTTTTATTTTCTAACGTTAAGGACGTTTTTTGCCGGCTAGGGTACCCCTGCGCAACGCCCCATAAGGAACTTCGTTCCAAAAAAAACTTGAGAGGTGTCAAGGGACACCCGGATGGAACGTAGTTCCTTTCGATTACATTGTGTTCGGTATTTTCGCGGTATAACATTGGGTCTCCATAGCCTAGTGGATCCGGCAGTCGCTTAACAGTTCAAAGTCGATGGTTCGAATCCCAGCTCGACAGACTGAATTTTCTATTTCAATTTTATTTTAAATAATTTCTACATGTGGAATTTTTCCCACTTCCACATGTAGAAATTATTTAAAATAAAATAGAAAATAGAAAATTCAGTTTGTCGAGCTGGGATTCGAACCTGCGACTTTGAACTGTTAAGCGACTGCCGGAGCCACTAGGCTACGGAGACCCAATGTTGTACCGCGAAAATACCGAACACAATGCAAAATTCACATTCAACAAAAAAGTGTCGGTTTCAAAAAAGTGTCGAGTGTCGGTTCCTTAATTTTTTCCGTTTAGCCCCCTTCCGCACCGCGCGATAAGGAACTACGTTTCAAAAAAAGTAAAAAATAAAAAAAATACGCGTCGAATTGAGAACCTCCTCTTTTTGTTTTTTTATGTTGGTTAAAAATAGAATATAGATGTGCAACACGTTCATAGTTCAAGCGGGATGATACAAGTACAGTGCTGCCAACTTGAGATTATTTCGTGTATCCGTCGCTCGTCGGGTTGGCGAACTTTGACAACAAATTATATAGATTGTAAATTTTTTGTAGTTAAGTTTTTATTGAAAATTAAAGATAGGTATAGTTGACTGTTGAAGTAATAGTTTAGAACATGTTTGAAATTAATAAATAAGCAAATTAATTACTGATGATTTTTCCTAAATATTCTAATTTCGTACGGTATTTCATATATCGATATTATATATTGACTTCAATTCAATCATTCGATAGTATCGAATTTATCGATATTTTATCACGTATCGAGCATTCCTAGGCGTCGCGTCCGATCGCCGGCGTCGAAATATACTGCGTAGAGTATTGCATGCACGTGTGTTTTGTTTCAAAGAATTACAAAAGACCCTAAAATCGACACGTTTTTGTTTAGTTTGCGATCTTAATAGCCATTGACCATTATATTGTGCCCCAGATGTGGATACCGTTACCTATTTGACCCTAAAGTGACGTTAGCGAAACGTCATCTTTACGACCAATATGGTACGTCTAGATGCTGACCCTATAGTGACGTTAGCGAAACGTCCTCTTTACGACCAATATGGTACGTCCAGATGCTGACCCTAAAGTGACGTTAGCGAAACGTCCTCTTTACGACCAATATGGTACGTCCAGATGCTGACCCTATAGTGACGTTAGCCAAACGTCCTCTTTACGACCAATATGGCACGTCCAGATGCTGACCCTAAAGTGACGTTAGCGAAACGTCCTCTTTACGACCAATATGGTACGTCCAAATGCTGACCCTAAAGTGACGTTAGCCAAACGTCCTCTTTACGACCAATATGGTACGTCCAGATGCTGACCCTATAGTGACGTTAGCGAAACGTCCTCTTTACGACCAATATGGTACGTCCAGATGCTGACCCTAAAGTGACGTTAGCGAAACGTCCTCTTTACGACCAATATGGTACGTCCAAATGCTGACCCTAAAGTGACGTTAGCCAAACGTCCTCTTTACGACCATTATGGTACGTCCAGATGCTGAGCCTAAAGTGACGTTAGCGAAACGTCCTCTTTACGACCAATATGGTACGTCCAAATGCTGACCCTAAAGTGACGTTAGCCAAACGTCCTCTTTACGACCAATATGGTACGTCCAGATGCTGACCCTATAGTGACGTTAGCGAAACGTCCTCTTTACGACCAATATGGCACGTCCAGATGCTGACCCTAAAGTGACGTTAGCGAAACGTCCTCTTTACGACCAATATGGTACGTCCAAATGCTGACCCTAAAGTGACGTTAGCCAAACGTCCTCTTTACGACCAATATGGTACGTCCAGATGCTGACCCTAAAGTGACGTTAGCGAAACGTCCTCTTTACGACGAATATGGTACGTCCAGATGCTGACCCTAAAGTGACGTTAGCGAAACGTCCTATTTACGACCAATATGGTACGTCCAGATGCTGACCTTAAATTGACGTTCGCAAGCCGTCCCCGTAGCGTCCGCTCTTGACGAAAAACTGACTGACCTTAAACTGACCTATGAATGACGTCACCTATACGTTTCTGACGTCAGTCTGCTACCTGGGTTGTAGTGTCGTGGATGTTTGAAGCCGGGTTTTTAAAAAAGAATTTAGTACATATACCTATTAAATTATTATATAGTCCTTGACTGTGATCTCACCTGATAGTAAGTGACGATGCAGTCTAAGATGGTAGTGGACTAACTTGGAAGGGGTATGGTAGTGTAAATTAAACCCATATCTTTAAACGGTTTCCACACGCCATCCATCGCCTTTGGCGGTAGGGTGGTAACTAGCCCCGCACAAAGCATCTCACCAGACCAGACCAGAGATAACTCAGAAATTATAAATTCCCAAATAGTCCCCGCCGGGAATCGAACCCGAGACCTCCCAGTTATAAAACCACAGCGCTCACCACTGCGCCAGGGAGGTCGTCAGAAGATGTTGACTATAATTTTTACATCATTGAAGTTTGTTATTTTATATTGTGTGTTTTTCTGGGAAGTAAAAAGCCTGCTTCTATCTAATAAAAAGTCAACCCTGACAGTCATGTGGGAATCCTGTTATCCATTAACTTCCTTCTCTATCATCAGACCAGTCGTCATGTCAAGCAAGTGTATTCGGACGGAGACGGATCACGGATTTTTAGGGTTCCGTAGTAAACAAGGAACTCAGTTTCGCCATGTCCGTCCGTCCGCGGTTTAGCTCAGAGACTAGAAATCTGTAATTTGGCAAGGGTATAAATATTGACCACGCCAACAAAGTGGTGAAGTAAAATTGTGAAAAATATTTCTTTTAGTGTACCTCCCCTACATGTAAAGTGGGGATGAATTTTTTTTCTCATGTTTTAGTATGGAATCCCATAGTGTGGGGTGTCGTTGAATAGATCTTTCAAAAATATTGTGGGTGTGGGAACACCATTTTTCGATTCAGGGATCCGTTTGTGAAATATGATATTTTAAATGGCTGAATTTGATTAGATTCAAGTGTGTGTGTGTGTCCCTTGTGCCAGCTAAATGGTTGTATATAGGACACATGAAAAAATTCACAGCAGTAGTACATATAAAGAATTTTATAGAAAAACTATCACGGCTCCTTAGGGTTCATAAGTTAAGGAGTTATATCTGTTTTTTCTAGGTTAGGTATTACACGTAGTGTAAGTTGCATATTTTGTAGTAGGTATATTATAGAATTTAAACCATGGAACTCAAAATATATTATGCACTATCCAAGGTCAGCAATAATATTATATTTTGTGACTTGCAACTACGGAACCCTACACTGCGCGTAGCCCGACACGCACTTGGCCGGTTTTTTACCATGTAAGACGCCGCAGTGACACCACCACGACACCACAGTAGCAAGTAGCAACGCAACGGCTCCGCAATGTGCCTTAAGGTATCGCTCTCCAAGATTAAAACAAGATTAAAATCACTTTAGGCTTAGAATCATTAGATCGTCTAGAATCTAAATTCTAGATATATTGTTATCACCCAACGTGAAATCGCATATGTTTCATTAAAAAATAATAGACATTGAAAAAAGTCTTCTACAATATACATTCGCACTTATGTGAAAAAATTCTTAATAATAATTTTTTGGCTAAAGCAACATTGAAAAACATTTTGTATAAAAGGAACGTAGGAGGGAGGGAATCTCATCTTTTATGATGCGAACGTATTCAGGGATTCAAAAGGTTTTATAACAAACTTCCTGAACTACGTGGCAATGTGATATTATAATTTCGAAAAATACTTTCTGGTTACGTTTGTAAAATTTGAATAGATTTATGCCCGTTTTCACCAACCATACCTAAATCTTCCCCTAGGTAGGAGTCTCTTTACGTAGGTATAGCCCCTAAGTACAACATCTTACCCAACGTCATTTTCACCTTTAGGTGTCACCTAAAGGTTCGTGGAAGCAGTGATAGCCTAGTGGTTAGGACAGTGGTCTACTATTCGGGGTTCGCAGGTTACACAATACACACCTCTTACTTTTCGAAATTATGTGGATTCAAGAAATCAAATAAGTATCACAAGCTTTAACGGTGAAGGAAAAGATCGTAAGGAAACCTGCACACCTGAGAGGAAGCCTGAGAGTTCTCCATAATGTTCTCGAAGATCTGCTGTGAAGACCGGCGCGCGCGATTCGCATTGGGTTAGCGTGGTGGACTATGGCCATTATCCCTTCTGTGAGAGGAGACCTGCGCTCAGTAGGGAACCGTTGATGGGTTGACGATGATGATGATGATGATGAAAGGTTCGTGAATTGACAGAAAGGTCACCTAACTTGACTTAGGTAGCCCGTAAAATTTAGGGAACGTTAGTGAAAACGGGCATTACACCCTTCAACCCATTGAATGGTCTAAGTATTAGTTAAAGAAGAACTAACCTAAGTATGTCACGCTCTCTTTAAACTTTTCTGTGGTGGTGTCGTGTGATGCGGATTGTTACGTTCCCTCAAAATATATTATGTTTGAGCGAAGCAATGGCTGGATCATGCGTCATGCTCGTGAACGGGTTCCACCAGCGGGAATGGGGCTGCTTTTTGTCTGCCCGTCTTAACGAGTTGAATTATAATTAGGTATGCTTTTATGGAACTCATTGTAGAAACACTGCATACATAGCATAGTATCTATTGAGTGGTAGACTGTTTTGAAAAGAGCAACCACCGAGTTTCTTGCTGGTTCACCTCGGCAGGAAGGGCATTCCGAACCAGTGGTAGACTCATCAACGACTCAAAAGCACTTGTAAAAAAGTTTATTTGAAAAAAAACATTTCTGTTCTATTCTATTCTAGAATTTTAATCCGAATGTGCAACAAAAATACGTCATGTTTATTAACACACATTTTGTTCGCAAGAGCTTTGTATTACTTTTTTCCTTCATCTGCGGTCGCGATCTTTCAAGGTTGTCACACAAAAATTGACTTTCAATCAGTCATTATAAAGTATAATTTTGTTTGTCGTGACTGTGAGGTGTTGCTATAAATATTTATAGTAGGTGAGGGTAACCGAAGGGTCAAAGGGAAAAGAATTTAACAGGGTCCCATGTGATGAAGCGGTAGGGACTTGGAAATTTTGCAAAAAACGCATTATTAAGGTAATAATATTATATGATTAGAAGGTGGTGAAGATGACGATCCCGCAAGCGCAGTTTTGGCAGACCCTCACTTGGTGGACCAACGACATCAAACGAGCTACGGGATACAGGCGGCGCAAGACCGAGACATGTGGAAGTCCATGAAAAAGACCTTTGTCCAGCAGGTGGACGTCTATGGCTTGATAAAGAAGAATTAAAAAGAAACGAGAAGTTATAACCTCTATTCCAGAAGTCGTCAATAGATTAAGGCCCGCTTGCAGAGACGCCGGTTAGGTAGGGACAGAAGCTTTATTTCTTAGAATTAAATTAATATTAAAATATTAAGAAATAAAAAAATCTATTGCTTAAAACGTCCCTCCCCACCTCCCCCTCCCCCCTTAAATAAGCTTAAAGCTTGTGCGAGGTGTGAATGCGTAGGAATTAAACCATCAACCTTTCAGTTTTCAGTTCGCACCTTTAACGGTTGGGTTATTAAGGCTCTAGTTAAAGGGAGGTTTGATCTGAAGTTAGGACTCCCGAAAATAGGGCCAAAGTCAACAGCTACACTATCATCGCTGTTATACAACTCTATGCTATGCTTTAAGTCTACTAACATGCAATATATCCCGAATGTTAGAGTAAGTATGCAGTCGGTGTACGCTTCAAGTAAGTATAGCACTTCTAACGTAAATTAATCCGTGACATAACTTACTTGTACTCTGGATAGTGCAAGAGCTCAATAATTAAAATAAAGCATAGCTAAACATTATAATTTAGGAAATATAACAACGTTTAATTTAAACGATAAAATATAACAATTTAAAATAAATGTACAATTATAACTCAATCTTTTCACAATTCAAAAAAATCGGCCAAGTGCGAGTCGGGCCTCGCTCTTTTAGGGTTCCGTTAAAAAAAATTAAATTAAAAGATTTCCATCTACCCACCTACCCATTTAAATTTAATTTTTTTAATTTAATTTAATTTTTATTATTTGTTGTTATAGCGGCAATAGAAATACATAATATGTGAAAATTTCATCTGTCTATCTATTACGGTTTACGAGATACAGCCCGCTGACAGACGGACGGACGGACGGACGGACGGACGGACGGACGGACAGCGTAGGCTTAGTAATAGGGTCCCGTTGGTACCCTTTGGGTACGGAACCCTAAAAACTTTAAAATTATTAATTTCACGTAGGCTAACTTAAGGCTTTTAAATACTAGTGGTTCGCCCCGAACTGAGACCTCGCGGTAACGGTATCCCATGATTATTCATTCAATCGATACATGATAACCAAAACTGACATTATTATTATGCCCGTTTTCACCAAACATACCTAAATCATCCCCTAAGTAGGAGTCTCTTAACGTAGGTAGCTCCTAAATACAATCCTAAGTCCTAACATCCGTCCCAATATCCTTTTAGGTGTCCCGTACAGGATCGTGATAAATAAGTTGACAGAAAACATCAATCACCTAACTTATAGGTAGCCCGTAAAGGTTAGGGAACGTTAGTGAAAACATTGAATTATTTATCAAACATTGAATTTAACTCGTAGTTCCATGGGAATAGTTACTGACTGCGCCATCTATTAGCATTATTGTGAAGCTATGTTGATGCTATATGAATTACTGACGCCCATTAAAAATTAAATAATCTCGTTTCTTTATAATATTCATATAATTTTAGTATTTGTTGTTCAAGTACAGGATATAAGTGACCTAAAAACATAAAATCAGTTTGAAAATCCATAGCGGATTTTTCTAGAGAGCGTCTTCAAGCGAGCGTATAAAATCGCCACTTTGAAAGCCCCCCATTTCGTCAATTTTAAGGGAAAAATTAAAAAAAAAATATTTTTGTACTCAGTTCAAAATTATCTTTAAAATGATACGTAACAATTTTATGTAACGCGATTTTTTTTTTTTTACTTCGCATTCGCTTCTATGAGAGCCCCCCTGAAATAAAGATTTTTATAACTTTTTAAGCCATTTTCGGCTGGAGGCCATCGGTTTACATATTATATCTAAATTTGAAGTAATTACGTTCAGTAATTCAAAAGTTATAAGGCTCTGACAGACGGACGGACGGACGGACGGACGGACGGACAAGTGCAAATCGCCCTAGTTAACTCAAAGACCTTCGCTTCGCTCGGTCGATGATAAGTCAAGACTATACCACCACCGCTTCAGAAAACTCAGCAGTTGCTCTTTTCGAAACAAAAGTGTTACGATTAGGTATGTAGCTTGTCTATATTTTGTCGACAACTGAAATAATACCTATTGCTTCCATAGAACTTTGTCGTTAGGTTGACATAAAATATAACTAAAATATATTGGTTGTCTGTAAAGTCGGTTTACGGACGATAGTTTTACGTGATAACGTCATAATGAAACACGGCAATGAAACGGGCAGCGGCGGGCGCTCTCTAGTCACAAGCCAACGCTTGGCCGATCGTGCTTCTCTATCGCTTGTTCCGCGCTCTCGCTTGCACGCTCAGGGTCAGGCGGAACCTGACACGTTTTCATGCGTGCAGCCGTTGTTCATCGATTTATAAGACGTTATCACGTCAAAAATATAACTAAAAAAATTATAATTATTTCGTGTAGTAAACACAAGATAAGCATAAGTTAAATAATATACATATTCATAAATTATAATAACTTAACTCCTTCGAGTGACAGTAAATCGTTACTTAAAGAGATTTAGAGACGCTCCTGAACTCTCTAATTTCCTCTAAAAGGGGAAGTGATATAAATTTTCGTTCCTTCCGCGTGTCACTAACGTTGCGAGTTAACTCGGTATCTGTAAGATAAGCTAACTTTTGTGCTTTGAATATATTTTCCATTAAAACTGAGGTATTTCTTAAGATCTTGGAGCCAATGTACGCTTGAAGTCACCTATTTAAGGGTATTTATAAATCGATCCCAGCTAAAAAGTCGTGTGCGCTGGCATGATAATAATGAGGTTGGCATACAATAATTTAGTTGTGCAAAAGGTACTGCTATAGTGTGAAATAAAGTGACGTGTAAGGCTGGAATCTCATCGATTCGCATTTTGTCCATACAAAACTGTCATTTTTATAAGCTTTTATTTAGCTTGACCAGTTTTTTTGTTTGGGTCAAATCTTGCAAGATGAATTAGACCCACTTCCCGGTTTCTGATCGAGCTGAAATTTTGCATTTATGTGTAAATCGGATGACAATGCAATATTATTGTGACATGGAGCTGATCTGATGATGGAGACGGAAGATGGCTATCGGAACTCTGTAATAAAACGACGTAACCCCATCGAGTTGGGGCTCATTTGATTCGTCATAACAAGTACTCTGATCCTAGATGATATCTGGAGTATAATGATGTAGCTGCTAAAAGCTTGCATTTAAAAATAAAATTTTTAATTTACACTTGTTCATAGAGTCGTGTACGGCTTAGCTCATGGCATCAATTCGGCTCTGCGATGTTAGTTAGCAGACAAAGGAGATTTGTCATTTTCAACGTGAGTAATATTATTTTTAATAAATAAAACGGTCTGTGATTCCAGTCAAGTACAACGTAACATACTTTCAATGTAAGAATGAACACAAAACTTCTAAGAAAGCGCGTTCTAATTTAGCGTATACCTATTAGGCTTACTGTACAAGCGGAGGTCAATTTTTCAATTTAAACAATCCGACGACATCAAGAATCTTGTGGGCAAGACTCGGATGAGACTGTTACAACATTGAAAGGAATCGCGTGGATATGAGGAGGCCTACGCCCAACGATAGATGAAGTGAAGCGCTAACATAGAAGAATTCATAGGCACCGGTTCCTAGACTACAATGCATGAGAGTCTGTACAGTACCTACGCAAGTATGCGATACTCCGCGTTGAACGCTTGAAGTTTAATAATGTTCAGTAAATTACAGTCGCTTCTCACTGTAATTTATACACGAGATGTCAACATTGTTTAGTTGCTGAGTTGATTTAAATTTACACTACATGATAGTTTTCGTATGGATTTGTGGTAATGAATAACTGAAACCTATCATCTAAGTATAGAAATAAACTACATACTACTACTCAAGGAATACAAATTATCTATAATAATTTAAAATAAAAAAATCTTTTTAAAAAACCACCTTCAAACGCCCGCGCCACTACAAAGTATATATTTATTGTTGATTTTTTAAAAACCGCTGGACCGATTTCGATAAAATTTAAATGAGACCACTTAGGAAGTATACCCTTTAAAACAAAAAAAGAATTTCACAAATCGGTTCAGGCGTCTTCGAGTAATCGGTGAACGTACATAAAAAAAGCTTCCGACGAATTGAGAACCTCCTCCTTTTTTGAGTCGGTTATGTATGTATGTTTATAATTATACTAACTTAACTTCGGATTTTGGAAAATGCGGACCAGACTGGATGCGACAGGCTAGAGACAGGAAGCGCTGGAAAGATTTGGGGGAGGCCTACGCCCGCGCCGTAGAGGCGACTTATGCGTGAAATATTGTATTTTTTAATTAATTATTTTCGCTAATTTGCATAATATTAATTATTGACATAGAATTGTATTTTTATTTATATTTGACCTGATTGTTTTATTATTTTAAATATGATGTAATTTGTAATATTAATTTATTAAATCTTTATTTTATCAAATTGTGAAAGTTAAAAAGATTATATTATTAAATTAAAGAATAATGTAACTTTATGCGAATAGATCTACTTGTAATTTTGTAACGTATTAGAAATAAAAGGCTTTTTTATTTTTTATTTATTTATTTAACTTCGGATCGGCTGAACAGAGATTTTTTTTTTTATTCGATGACAAGCTAGTCCTTGACTGCGATCTCACCTGATGGTAAGTGACGATGCAGTCTAAGATGGTAGCGGGCTAACTTGGAAGGCGGTATGGCAGTGAACATTCAACCCATACCCCTAATTGGTTTCTACACGCCATCGTGCCGGAACGCTAAATCGCTTGGCGGCACGTCTTTGACGGTAGGGTGGTAACTAGCCACGGCCAAAGCCTCCCACCAGACCAGACCAGAGACAATTCAGAAATTATAAATTCCCAAATTGACCCCGCCGGGAATCGAACCCGAGACCTCCCAGTTATAAGACAACAGCGCTCACCACTGAGCCAGGGAGGTCGTCGGGAGAGATGAGGCACATTAGTAAGGATAGGTAGGTAGTAAGAAATCAACAAGCAAGCTCGCTCTGCCGCGGTCGCAACCCTGCCCGTATCTATTAGTCAGAAGATTATGTATTTAGTATCGCGTAGCCTCGCAGCAACGATCCATTAATCCACAGTTAGACGTCTACCGCATGTAAATTGCGGGCCCCGGTATCATTAAATGCTTTAATAAAACTCCCCCGTGGTTCGCTCAGCGTTAAGGTCTCACTATGAGCTATACTATCAATGTTGTACTTTTTTTCTTAAATCTTATTCATTTTAAGGAGCTTTTATAGACCTACATGTCAGCCCCATCGGTACACACAATAAAAAATCATTCATAGATTCAATTATAATTAAATCTAAAGCTAAAACTACACCAATTTGAGAGAATCACTAACAAATTTGTATAACTTTAATAGCCGGAATGCTCAAAGGTGTAATGAAAATAGAGTTAAAAATGCCAATATTCATAAAATTTAAATTTAGTTCATACATTAGTGTTTCTCTCAAATTGTGGTTCCGAACGTTCCGAACACATGCCAATAGCAGGTGTGAAACATCCTCTATTTCTCCACATACCTCAATTTGGGGTATCAGTTTTCTTCATAAGGTGTTTAAATTTTCCTAATGGCATGTGTCCAGATCTAAGTCTAAATGCTACAACTAACTTATTTCTACTCATTTTGTTATTTACAAACCAAGGTACACGAGGAGGTTCGAAGGTTCGCTAAAAACTGCCTCGTCTAGTGCATAGGGTCTCAAAACGTGGACGATAACACCCCTTGTGGGTGTTTGAGACTTTCAGTAGGGCAATAGAAGAAAGAAAATTAGGGGTTATGGAGATGGCATAAAGGGGGCGTGGGCAGATAAAAAATAAACTTAGTTTAAAAGACGAAAAACAAGCAAAATATTAAAAAAGAATAAAAAACCCGACTGTTTAAAAAAATGAAAAATATATTTTCGTAATCACCTTTTCAAACCCAAAGATACCCCACCCCACTCAATAGGATTTGAAGAAAAAAAATTATTTGAACCCCACGTTATGGCGTCCAAAATCCGCCATTTTGAATTTTCCAAATTTTTATGTTCTCCTTGATACTCGCGCTGGCATGGCGAATCTAACGACGTGCCACTTATCGAAATCGGCCTAAGTGTTTGGTCTCTGGAATGCCACAAAGGAACAAACATACATAGTCTGATAAACACATTACCACTTCTTTGGGTCGCGCAGTCGGGTGCAAAAACACGCTAATTAAATACGTTAATTTTTGTTATTGTATGACGAACGATTTATTTTCTGTACGCGTGTTAATTTTTGTTATTGTATGACGAACGATTTATTTTCTGTACGCGTGTTAATTTTTGTTATTGTATGACGAACGATTTATTTTCTGTACGCGTGTTAATTTAAATCGATTATTATTTATATATTATTCAACATCAACATTTTGACAACAGTCAAATAATCAATTAATTGCTTACGCTCATAGCTCCCGAGAAATCGGAGGTGTCTGGGATCTAACTTGCGACCTCCCTAATAGGAGACCACAGTCCTGATCACTAGGAATAGAATAGAATAGAATAGAAATATTTTTTATTCAAATAAACTTTTTACAAGTGTTTTTGAATCGTCTGGCTCTACCACTGGTTCGGAATGCCCTTCCTGCCGAGAAGAACCAGCAAGAAACTCGGCGGTTGCTCTTTTCAAAACAGATTTACAATACAGTAAATACTATATGGAGTGTTTCCACAATGAGGGAAGTTCCAAAAATGCATACCGACCAACTAATAGGCTATCTTGCTAGGCTATCATTACTCTAGCATGTAGTCAGGCTATATTCTTCCTGAAAATTTTCAGAGCGAGCGTAGACTGCGAAAGGAGCCGTTGCATTTCAGTAGTTTTAGACGCGATTCATGATCGCCGCAAATTGACTTATATCCGACTCTCTGAAGCATTAAGTAAACACTGCAAGCAAAATGCTGCGCTTACCCGAGGAGTTTTAATTGATGCTTCAATTCGCTGTTGGCTCAAACGGCTAATGGTATCACGCTGAAATTTTATACTATATACACAGTTACTAGTTATCTAGATAAAACTGCGAGTTAACTCAATATTAGTAAAATTAAAGCTTTGAAATGTATTGGATGGAAGCAGGCGTTACTTTGTGGCATTCCATGATATACTTACATGGATCAAAAACTTCTTTGGCTGTAGAATAACATATAAGAGAATGGAATAGAATGGAATAGAACGGAATAGAACGGAATAGAACGGAATAGAACGGAATAGAACGGAATAGAACGGAATAGAACGGAATAGAACGGAATAGAACGGAATAGGACGGAATAGGATGGAATAGGATGGAATGGGATGGAATGGGATGGAATAGGATGGAATAGGGGGATGTAATGGGATGGAATGGGATGGAATAGGATGGAATAGGATGGAATATGATGGAATATGATGGAATATGATGGATTAGGATGGAATATGATGGATTAGGATGGAATATGATGGAATAGGATGGAATAGGATGGAATACAATGGAATAGAACGGAATAGAGTGGAGTAGAATGGAATAGAGTGAATACAATAGAATAAAACAGAATAGTTTTTAATTCAAATAAACTTTTACAAGGTGCCTTTCGGATCCGCCAAACAAGAAAAAACTAGTAAGTATAGTTTATGTACAGCTGTTACTAGGTTACTATAATAGTTCGTGTATTTCTGTTTCTTTTAAAGATGTTTTAAGTTAGTACAATATCAAAGACATAAATACGAACAAAATGAATATGACGGATGCTACATCCAATTTTTCACAGTCGGTTACAGTTTTGGAACGAAGTTCTTTTCGGACGGTTTGGCGGATGGAGGCTAGGCGAAATATAGTGTAAGAATTTTCCATCACGACACTTGTTGCCTTCGTTTATTACACACGTTCCATTATAGCTTTGGTGGCGAAGCGGATGAACGAAGGAGTGAACTGTGAAACTATCGGTTCGGGGGCTCGAAACTTAACTTCAGATTATTATTTTTTATTTTATTTATTTTTATTATTAATTTATTATTAAAAGGCACTTCATTCCAATCAAGTAGAATATAATAGAATAGAAATATTTTTTATTCAAATAAACTTTTTACAAGTGCTTTTGAATCGTCTGGCTCTACCACGGGTTCGGAATTCCCTTCCTGCCGAGAAGAACCAGCAAGAAACTCGGCGGTTGCTCTTTTCAAAACAAATTTACAATGCAGTAAATATTATGCTATATAGTTATGCAGTTTCCACAATGAGGGAAGTTCCAAAAATGCATACCGACTAACTTTATCTTAAGGTGGGCAGACATAAAGTAGCCCCATTCCCGTCGGCGGCACCCGTTCACGAGCATGACGCATGACCCAGCCATTGCTTCGCTCAACCATATTTGAGGGAATGTAACAACCCGCATCATCAAGTGTTCCACGACACTCACGCATTTTTATAAATTTTTGTTGTTCTAGTTTGGCATTCATAGAAAAAGAAAGTTTTCCTTGAGTGGGTATCATGGAATTCCACAAAGTAACGCCTGCTTCTACTATCCAACACTCTATCAATGGCTACGTCACAACTAGGTATATATATGACGATCCTCGCGTTTGATATATTATTTGATATTCTCGTAGCCGCCTATCTGATAAGAAATGAAAGATTTCTCTCATCCGAAACGTCTCCCAAGTTCTATTGTATTATGCTACACACGGCTTACAAGAACAAAAAGCATAATGCAAGTCAGTGAGTTGTAACGCACGTTGGTTGATTGGTTGGTTTAGTTGGGTTTGACTGGAGTCATACCTGATGATAAGTGACGGTGCAGCCTAAAGTGGAGCTCAAAGATTGGGTGGGTTCTGAGGGTTGCTTGATTTAATAGCATTTTTTCTTGATTAGATAATAAATATCAGGTGCAAGTGCTTTAAGTGATCTTCGAGTACAATTCCAGGTTTCTATTACTGAGAGTTGTTGACAAAAACCAACGGTTGTTGACCCAATAGAGTACACTATTGGCAGTAAATATTACATAATTTACAAATCCAGGGAGACAATCGGCCAGCCTTTTGGTGTTTTAACTCTTAGTGCGACAGCGATGACGCTCTACGAAATTGAAGCCGTTACGCAATACTGCCACGTACTATAAGACATTTAGCGTGAACAAAAATGTTTTCATATTGGATACATGCAAATAGTGGCATAAGTCCAGTAACTACCTTAACGAGTTTTGGTTACTCAAAAAATTTGATTGAAGCTTGAAGCTCAGCGTCCTATAACGCTGTATTAACATTCGTTGGCTTAGTATTGGGGAGCGGCACATATATAACTGTTTAAGGGGACCGGACATCTAGTGATAAGGAATGAAGGATTTCATTCATGCGAGACGTCGTTTACGTTCCCTCGTATGTACAGTGTACACACTACTCTTTGGAATGAATTTTCATTAAAATAGTAAAAGAATGGATGAATGAAAATAAAATGAATGAAATTGTAGTTTTATCATCATAACTCCAGAGAGAGAGAATTCTCCTCAATGTTCTCTCAGGTGTGTGAAGTCTGCCAATCTGCACTTAACCAACAAAGCAATGCAGCACGATTTTATACAAATCTTGCTGCATCATTGAATTCTAGCCAATAGCGAGAGAGAGATTCTGCCCATCAGAGGAGATTACAAACGTCACACTCTAGCAATGATTTTAAGACAGTGTTTGTCCAGTAGTGGGTTGAGATGAATAAATGAAAGAAGCAAACAGAAAAAAGGCAAGAAGAATTGCACGTTCTTGCAGGCCGTCTGTAACAACCCCTTTGAAGAATAGATCCATTAAGTATATTTGCTGACATCTCCACAACTATAGAGAACTATAGAGGACTATAGAACTAAAGACGTTTATAGATAGCTATAGTCTATAGAAAACTATAGGGGCATAGGCGTAGATGATGTATTGTTCCGAAGTTTCATTGAGAGCGATTCGTGGCATTTGTACTTCCACCGAGTGACTCTTCTGAGATAATTCTATTATAATACCGTTGGTCTCGGGGTATTGTGTCATCCATTTATCAAGTTTCGTGATAGCTGTCCACAAATTTCATGAAGATCAGTAAGAAGATATTTAGGTACTACCTTATCTTACTTCTAACTTCGGTCATAGCCTGAAGGACTGAATGTAATGAGTCATTTGGATATAAAGTGATATAGTCTAATACTTAAGAGTCTTAAGACCTCAGTTTTCAGTTGGTCCGGAGGTTGATCTCAGACACGCGTCTCTGACTTTTCGGAATCTAGAGGAGACCTTTGTGCAGTAATGGGCCAGAGATGGTTTGAACTGAAGGTCATTCTCGCTAATTTAAGTATTAAAAGTAGGTACATCTTTTTCATCATACCTATTCGAAAAACGAATATTGGCTTCAGAGGATAGCGGGAGCAAAATTTAATTTTAACCCCATGGGACTTTTCATTTCTCTCTTCTGATTGGACCGCGTTCCGCGTCCGCACTAACGCGGACCAATCAGAAGAGAGAATTCAAAAATGTTTGAGAAGCGGTTGTCTTCGATAAGTCACGTGATCAAATATGTCGATTAGATGTATACGCCCATACTTCCAACATAAATATTAATATTTAATTAGGATTTCATAAAAAATTATTTGTGTTTTATTTAAACTTTCAATATACGTATTGGTAATGTCTATACTCTATACATAGTAGGTTGATACTCCTAGCTTTTTCTCATAGGTAATGATGAAAAATAGTATGTGTCATTCGGGGCCAAAATTTTTTGTTCTCGGGCGGCGTATATTGAATTCCTCGCTACGCTCAGGATTCTACTTTAGAATCCCTCGCTGCGCTCGGGAGTCTACTATAGAATCCTTCACTTCGCTCTGAATTCAAAATAACGCCCTCGGGGAACAAAAAATTCCTTTGGCCCCATATAACACAAATAACTATTGTGTACGTTCCTTCACTTTCTTTCATTCTTTTGTCTCACGGAAAAATGCCTGGGTCTTAAGCTTTCGCAGGGACATAGGTCCAACGCGTAGAGGCTTCATGAGAGAGTTGCTCTAAATTAGGCGATGAATACACCAACCGGATTTTATTTTTCAATACATCATAAGTTGCACTGAACGATAATCCCCGGTGTGTAGGACTATTTTAAGGGATGGACACTTAATAGCTATTTATGCAACTGCATCGTAATGAGGGTCATTTTAATTCGAGTGCTGTTTTTTGATACGAGGCTTGCCGAGTATCAAAATAGGATAGTACGAGAATTAAAATGACTAATTACGTTCAGTTGCATACAAGATTTTATCTACGACAAGGAAAATAAAATCATTAACAAAATACGCCGTAGGCTCAATAAAGTAACAAAAAGTAACTCCGTAAGCCGCCACCAGCTGCCTGTGGCGCCTCTGTCAACAAAAAGTAACTCCGTAAGCCGCCACCAGCCGCCTATGGCGCCTCTGTCATATGAACGGTACAAAAGTGCCAGAACTCAGAGCCTTAGCTTTAGGTATCCTATTTTAAGAAGATAACCATTTCGATTCAGCTCCCATACAACGAGCTGCATCGAAATGAGAAGCAAAACCGAAAGAGGGTTCATTTCGATTCAGCTGTCAAATTCGAAATTGGAACTTTTCGATGCTGGAGTAGATAAACTACATAATAGGCTATTGGATGGAGTGCTGTAGACATGATATCTAGACTATGGGAATACTTGACGTCTTCCATTAAAATACCTACCTCCTTAAATAATATCGAATTTAATTGGACCAATAATATCAGTAGTTTCCGATTCCTCTTAATGAATGGAAAACTGAAAATAGAACTCGACGAATAATAAACACTTTCCGCTAAATATATTATTATAAAGCTATTAGAGTTTAATTAATTCGCCTACCTTTGATCGCTTGAAACGTCTAGTCTTAATTACTTTGAAACTTGAAAAGTATAAGTAAAGGCTATAATTGTTAATAAAAGCTTTTGATATAGATTTTTTTATTGGCAGGTTCTTGTGAAAAAGCTACTTTTCAAGATTATTTTATACCCAGAAATAAATAGATGTTTGTATATTACAAACTGTAAAGAGTAGTTGCAAGTTTCTTTTATGGGACTATTAACATTGTTATATGAATTAATAACTAATAATAATAATTTTTCCGTCACGACCCTTGTGTGTTGCCTTCGTTTATTACACACGTTCCGTCATAGCTTTGGTGGCGTAGCGGCTAAACGAAGGAGTGAAACTCTCGGTTCGGGGATTCCAATCCTGATTTCAGATTATTATTTTTTATTTTATTTATTTTTATTATTAGTTTATTATTACAAGGCACTTCGTTTCGTTACTCGTTCGTTCGTACTTCGTTCGACACTCACGCATTTTTTATTGTTTTAATGGTAATTTTTGATGTCGTCGGTCCACCTAGTGGGGGACTGCCAACACTGCGCTTCCCGGTGCGGCATCGCACTCCAGCACCTTGCAGATCATTTCTACAGTGTGGCGATCGAAATGAGATTTGATTGGCTGAATTATTGCGTTCTTGCTTCATCAATTTATTTTAACCAATAGCGAGAGAGTGATGGGATGGGGATGGGATCATCAGCAACCCATCAACGGCACACTACTGAGCGCAGGTCTCCTCTCAGAGAAGGGGTATAGGCCATAGTCCACCACGCTGGCCCAATGCAAATTGGCGGACTTTACACACCTTCAAGAACATTATGAAGAACTCTCAGGTGTGCAGGTTTCCTCACGATGTTTTCCTTCACCGCTGAAGCAAGTGATATTTAATTGCTTAAACGCACTTGACTCCGCAAAGACATAGGAGACCACAGTCCTAACCACTAGGCTATCACTGCTTTTATTATAATTTAAGGGGAGAGCACTGATGCCTTTATTACAAGTTTGAAACTTATCTTACGAATCAGTGACTGAAACTAGTTAATTGATTGTACACTTTCCTGACAATAGATGATTATTTTAATATGTACATAATTTTTGCTTAGATCGACAATAATCACGCGATATGTCCACAGCTGACAAACTGACAGACTTCAGGATCGCATTCTTTCAGCGGCTGAACTATAAATCTGGACCCTTGTAAGTCGCAGCGATTAACAGTGTAGTGTGTAAATCTCTTTAGGAAGGCCATAATCGCCGTTAGTATTTATATAGTCTTGAGCCCCTCATTAATGACACCTAAATTGACCCGAAATAATTGTGAAATGGCCCGACCCGGGTCTATGGCCCGTTATCTGTAATGGTAGACATTGGAGTGAAGACGAGTTTCAGTAATGCAGGGTTGCGTTCATTATCCTTGAACATGAAGAATATTATAAAAAGTTATTTGATGTCCAATGTGGTAATTTTGAGGCTTTATTATTAATCTTTGAATGTTCCTTCTTATGCGTAGGTACTTAATTTGAATTTAATTTCTCTGTGTACATAAATTACCGTCATCAATATGACACTTTTTTGAATGGATGTATTATACTTTTATTCGATATGTATCTAAATCTTATCTAAATATATATAAAAGGAAAAGGTGACTGACTGACTGACTGACCGATTGACTGATCTATCAACGCACAGATCAAACCACTGGACGGATTGGGCTGAAAGGTATTCAGATAGCTATTATGACGAAGGCATCCGCTAAGAAAGGATTTTAGAAAATTCGACGCCAAGGGGTTACAATATATTATGTACTCCTTTTTTCAGGCAGTCGTATAAAAATAAGGGGTAAAGAACTTAACGTGAGCTAAGCTGCGAGAAAAACCTAGTTCTCATACAAAAGTGAAGAAAGCGAAGAGATTATAATATTATACTCGAGTCTATGGACTTAATGTTGCAAGTCCATTCAAAAGTTAAGTTTACACATTAGTTTTTTTGCATGGGTATAGTCGAGGACTTAGAGAGTCCAGGCTACCTTTTAACCCGAAAAAAAAAACAGCGGGAATTTAAAACCCTAACGAAGTCAGGGGAAAAGCTAGTACAAAAAATTGGTTGTCTGTAAAGTCGGTTTACGGACGATAGTTTTACGTGATAACGACTAGAAACATTGATGAAAAATTGCATACTTTTATGAATTGAATTGAATTATTATCACTGAATTATCATTATTTTAAACTAGTAGAGTAAAGCCAACGCTTGGGCCGATCGTGCCTCTCTATCGCTTGGTCCGCGCTCTCGCTTGCACCCTCAGGCGTAGGCGGAACGTGACACGTTTTCGTGCGAGCAACCGGTGTTCATCGATTTATAAGACGATATCACGTCAATAATATATTCACTACCAATAGTAGGTACTTGAAAGCTTTTTGCAAAAGGAGGATTTTCTAGATTAAATGATACCTACTAACAAAGAGCCTAATCAAATAAAACTGATATCGAACAATGCCAGTCGCCACCGCCGCAACAATAGAGCCCTAGACAAATGTGTCGATCGACTGCCTTCATTACCGTTTCTATTATTTCGGACGCAATTAGAAGAGGCCTTCCACCCGTCGTTTAATTAATTAGAATTCGAAGCCCCTCACAAATAAGTTAAAGGTTTTATTGCATTTTATCTATATCTATAATATCTTCTTCTTCTTTATCAACCTATAGACGTCCACTGCTGGACAAAGGTCTCCTGCATTCACTTCCACAGGCTTCGGTCTTGTGCCGCTTGAATCCAGCGGCTCCCTGCGACTCGTTTGATGTCGTCGGTCCACCTAGTGGGGGGTCTGCCAACACTGCGTTTCCCATCATCTACATCATCTATAATATATGATATAAAAATTAATTTCTGTTCGTTAGTCTGGGTAAAACACGACCGACCGGTTTGAATATATATTTTTTTTATTTTGTCAACTTTATACGTTATTAAAAAAAATAGGGAAATCCCAAAAGAACCGGAAAAATCGAAAAACATCAAAAAGTTTGTAATTTTGTACAGGAATCCCTACTTCGGATTACTTTTAATAGATGGCGGGAGTGAAGCCGCGTGTAAAAGCTTGTTTGAAATAAATAACGTAAAATAAGTCTTATCCGAGCGTAAGTTTAATATTTTGACAGATTCTCAATACAAAAACTGTCAGAACGCCCAGTTTAGTCCTGGGTTAAACGCTACTCGACGTTGGTGAAATCGGCACTATTCAATGAAATGATAGCATTTGACTGTCATGTCAAGGTCTCACCTGTATGCTCAGTCCGAGTTTTAATTCGTTTGATCATAATAGTAAACGATGACGTTAGCATCAAAGTAAAATGAGCCAATAGTATCGATTTAAAGTCACAAATTCAATACAGACGATTATAATTTGGAGCGTTTTCGTAAACGTATAAGAGTACATACACGAAATTGAGCTCTCATCATCATCATCATTAGCAACCCATCAACGGCTCACTACTGAGCGCAGGTCTCCTCTCAGAGAAGGGTTATAGGCCATAGTCCACCACGCTGGCCCAATGCGAATTAGTGAACTTCACACACCTTCGAGAACATTATGAAGAACTCTCAGATGTGCAGGTTTCCTCACGATGTTTTCCTTCACTCCGAAAAGTCAGAGGTGCGTACCGAATCGAACGTGCGAACACCGAATTGAGCTCTAATTCAATACTATTATGGTCATTTGGTTTACATTTTACTTTGATGCTAATGTCATCGTTAACTATTACGATCAAACGAATTAAAAACTCTGACTAAGCACACTGATGATAAGGTGACGACGTAGATAGCGGGCTAACTTAGGTGTATGACAGTGTAAGGGTGCATTTCCATTGAAGCGGAGCGGAGACGTGTTCAATAGATCAATCAGGTTATTGCTGGACGACGTGATAAAGTTATCACTTATCACGTCATATCTCAATAATCTGATTGGACAAAAACATACGTCTGCGCTTCGCACGCACCCTTAATCAAACCCCTGATCGGTTTCCACACGCCATTGTACCGGAACGCTAAACAGCTTAGCAGCACGTCTTTTACTGCAGGGTGGTAAGGCTAACTAGCCTAAAGAGTACACAATACACATTGATTTTCCGTAATACCTAAATTACTTAAACGTAAAACATACACTATTCCTCATATTGCCAATATAACATTATAATACACCTAGTTTTCCCATTAAATTGAATGTATAACAAACTTCTATATTGTCACCTCGACTGAAACTGTTGAATTTAAACCAAACTATATGACACAAGTATAAGCGAATATAACCACTACAACTTTGCGTTTAGGGTGATAACAGCTTGGTCTAACGTCAAAGGGGGAAAAAGATTAATTTTACTATAACACGAAAGCTTACAAGCGTTTTAGGCCCGAGAGCTCGTAGGATATTTTCAGGAAGCACCATCAGGAGCAATAAAAATATTTTGCCATTTCCATGCACACGAGTTATTATAAGGTGCAACAGTTTTGAAATAAAATAAAAAAATCGGCCAAGTGCGAGTCGGGCCTCGCTCTTTTAGGGTTCCGTTAAAAAAAATTAAATTAAAATATTTTCATGTACCCATGGAAATATTTTAATTTAATTTTTTTAATTTAATTTAATTTTTATTATTTGTTGTTATAGCTGCAATAGAAATACATAATATGTGAAAATTTCATCTGTCTATCTATTACGGTTTACGAGATACAGCCCGCTGACAGACGGACGGACGGACGGACGGACGGACGGACGGACGGACGGACAGCGTAGGCTTAGTAATAGGGTCCCGTTGGTACCCTTTGGGTACGGAACCCTAAAAATGAAAATCCGTAAAAATTTTGTATGACAAAATTACTAATAAGGTATTTATTTGACTGTTGTCAAAAAACAGAAAATAAATCGGTCAAAAAAAAGCTGTTTAGCGTGAGTGTATCTGTCTCTTTCTAAAAGGAAATTTTCTATGGAGCATGTATGGAGCTGCTGACTTGCGAAGTCAGAGTTCAGTAGCTCTCTCTCTCTGTCTAAAAGGAATATTTAAAGCTATACATTTCCGAAACTAGTTAATATATTGAAAAAAGAAAAATGACATTGCGTTATGTAAAAAAATATCAGTCAAATACCCTATTATTAGTAATATTATTATACATGGGAATAGTGTGTTTGTTGGTTTTTCCTCCAATCACGCAGCAACGGATCGACGTGACTTTTGCATGGGCATAGTTGAGGATCTGAAAAGTGACATAGGATACCTTTCATCTCGGAAAAACCGAAGGTTCCCGCAGGATTTTAAACATACCTCCTCGCGGACAAAAAGTCTTGCTATATTTTTGTGGTTACCACGTCACCAATAAATACCGGACCAGTTCAGAAGCGGACTTCCATCACAACAGGTGAGATCGCATTTAAGATCTAACTTGTGTACAAGATAAAAAAAAACAAAGAAAACCTCTTCAAAATTTTCCACGAGCTCTTGGCCGTCCACAAATTCTACGTACTTAGTGGAGTTTATTTTGTACGTAAATTTCACTCACATGCAAAGCTCACATGTTATATCGGTGTCGTGTAAAAGCAATTAAGAGTTAACGGTCATTTGATTTTAGAGATTTGTTTTAATTAGTTTATTTATTACTAGCATGTTGTACCTTTAGTTCTGCATCAAAACGAATATATTTTACTGGCTTATTCCCATAGGCTCTGCATGACCTTTGTTTTCCTATGGAACCTACATATCATACTCTACCTAGATCGAAAGTCAGACCACTAAAGTAAAGTCTCTGTTACCTAGATAAAAAAAAAAGGCTTTCTGAATCATTAATTAGGGAGAGGGTAGACTGGCTACTTTTAGCGGCAGCGATTGCGGCGTAGCCTAGTGGTTAGGACTGTCTCCTATTCGGGGGGTCGCAGGATCGATCCCGGGTACGCACCTCTGACTTTTCGGAGTCAAGTGCGTTTAAGAAATTAAATATCACTCGAAATAATTATTGCAATCTTATACTCGATCCTCTGATATTTTGAAAAATTTCGTCGTCTAGGCTGGTGCCGTTTTTGTTTTACATTTCTTTCATCCAACCACGGGTTGCCTGGAAGAGATCGCTTCTTAGCGATAAGGCCGCCTATTGTACTCTTTTTCAAGTTACATACGTATGTTGTTTCCTTTTTTTGCTGTACATTCATTCATTCATTCATTCATATCTCTTACCTTCAGTAGCGGCGAGTGTGGCAGCCAACAGGGTCACCAGCGTTAAGCAAAGCGGTAGCGCTCTCATCTGAAACAAAAAGTAACAACTATAGCAACTAGTGAAGTTAAATTAATTTAATACAAAAAATATTTTAAAAAAACCGACTTCAAACCCCTAAAAAGAATATAATTTATTGTTGATTTCTTAAAAACCGCTTGACCGATTTCGATTTTAAATGGGACAACCTGGACTTTCCAAATCGGTTGAGACGTCTTGGAGTAATTGGTGAACATACATAAAAAAAGATTCCGACGAATTGAGAATCTCCTCCTTTTTTGAAGTCGGTTAAAAATGATCTTCACTCAGTAGGTATAATAAGCTGTGTATGTTGGGAACCTTACATAAGTCATAAATTGCATGGACAGGGCCTAATATAATCCTAATTCCTACTTCCTGATAAATTCGAAAGTTTGTGAGGATGGATGTATATTTGTAACTCGTTCACGCCACAACGAATGAACTGATTTGGCCGAAATTTGGAATGGAGACAGCTCATACCCGGGATTAACACAGGCTTAATTATATCCCGGAAAGTTAAAGAGTTTCCGCGGAAATTAAAAACCTTTATCCGAGCGGACGAAGTCGCGAGCATCATCTAGTAGAGAGATAAAAGAATACTCTTCAAAAATGGCATATTACTTACTAGATTCGAACCCTTTTAAGATACGTTATCCGTTGGTGTATAGGTTTACAATGTATATAAATAACACTATAGATAAATATTATAATACTAGCTGATGCCCGCGACTTCGTCCACGTGGATTTAGTTTTTAAAATCCCGCGGGAACTCTTTGATTTTGCGGGATAAATTGTAGCCTATGTCACCCTCCAGGTTCTCAACAACAAAACTACAATATCCGATCCGTAGTTTTGTTGCAGCGTGATTGAAGGACAAATATGCTATGTAGATTAATCGACAACAATAGATAACTGTAAAGTTTTATGTTATTCTTATTTTAATACTCGTAATATCCAAACGATACACTGCACTATTATAACAAAATCGGTACAATCCGGTAGGTAACCGCAATCTAACACCGTTCGAGAATTAGGTTGCTAGGTTGCCTAGCAACCCAAATCTCGAACTGTATATATATGACTGTCGTGTAATTAACATATTTTAATTTGCAATAACAAAATATTGATGCCAATAATTAATTTAAAAACTATCCACCATTACAGATAGTTACGAAGTGTGATCAAAATCGGTTCAGTAGTTTTCCAGTTTATCCCGAACATACATCGTGACACGAGATTTTTATATAAACAGATATTTTTATCCACATTTTGGTCACACTAACTTTTAGGTCTCATTTAGGTCCATTAGGTCATATTAGACACTTAGTTATCATCAGTCATGTAAGCAGGGACTGCTGAAACTGACAACAAAACTTATTGTCTATAATAATGTGGCCCTATTTTGAGAGCGTTTTTTGTCATCGATCGTCGGTATGATAAGTGATAACGCTTTTTCTGGCGGCAAAAAGCATCGCCCCCGACTATTTATAACGATGTAAGAGTTTTTGCTGGCTCTTCTCAACAGAATATGCTTTTCGCGTGGTGGTGGTGGTTTTAACTTGACATAAGAGCCACAAGTTGGATTACAAGAAACAAATAAATTTGATATCTAGAAAGTGGTAGGCGTCGATTGGATGCAAAAATTTTGACGACCTCCCTGGCGCAGTGGTGAGCGCTGTGATCTTATATCTGGGAGGTCTCGGGTCCGATTCCCGGCGGGGTCAATTTGGGAATTCATAATTTCTGAAATGTCTCTGGTCTGGTCTGGTGGGAGGCTTTCGTTGGCCGTGGCTAGTTACCACCCAACCGTCAAAGGCTTGCCGCCAAGCGATTTAGCGTTCCGGCACGATGACGTGTAGAAACCGATTAGGGGTATGGGTTGAATTTTCACTGCCATACCCCTTCCAAGTTAGTCCGCTACCATCTTAGACTGCATCATCACTTACTATCAGGTGAGATCGCAGTCAAGGACTATCTTGTCATCGAATAAAAAAGAAAAGGTTACGCAACATTGGCGCTTTCTTAAAACCTATGGCCTAGTCCTACATCAGATTTTTATTGACTGCTTATGAATAAATTGTTGCCAATACATATCCCAAAATATACGTACCTACCTACAAGACGACAGGTAAATAGGACAGGTAAAAGAAAAAATCACCAATGAACTAACAGTCAAATGTTGAACTAGGAAAAAGTCCCTTAGACTTGACTAAGAAAAATTTGAGTCAGTTATGTACTAGGCTAAGCTTAAAAGGTGAAGAAAAGAACTTTTCTTTTTGACGGCCTTTTTCAAGTATTTAATTCACCTCGATGACGTCACAGGCCCATAATTACATCCGCCATCTTGAAGTCTGGAGGAAAGGTAGAATAGTTTAAAACTATTTTTGTACTCGGCAGAAATGGGTTACCTCACGATATTATATTACACACTCATAGTACTCATAGTGGCACTCGTTTAGGGTTCTCTTCTCCTTTTTTGAAACGATAGACGTCCAATAGCAGTGATAGCCTAGTGGTTAGGACTGTGGTCTCCTATTCGAGGGGTCGCAGGTTCGATCCCGGGTACGACCTACCGGGTACGGTACCTCTGACTTTTCGGAGGTGAAGGAAAACATCGTCGGGAAACCTGCACACCTGAGAGTTCTTCATAATGTTCTTGAAGGTGTGTGAATTCCGCCAATTCGCATTGGGCCAGCGTGGTGGACTATGGCCTATAACCCTTCACTGAGAGGAGACCTGCGCTCAGTAGTGAGCCGTTGATGGGTTGCTAATGATGATGATGATGAGACGTCCAATGCTGGGCATAAGTATCTTACATAGACTTCCACATGCCTCGGTCTTGCGCCGCCTTTTTTTAGCGGCTCTCTGCGACTCGTCTGATGTTCGATCCACCTAGTGGGAGTTCTGCCAACACCGCTATTTCAGCTTCGCGCCTCGCTGAGCTATGTCAATAACTTTGGTTCTCCTACAGATCTCTTCACTTCTGATTTGGTCTCGCAGGGATACATAAGCCATTTTTAGCAAGGCTTTAAAGGCCGACTACGCAGTCAACCATACAGACGAGCGAGCAGAAAATTATTAAATAAAAAACCAGCCAAGTGCGAGTTGGACTCGCGCACCGAGGATTCCGTACTCCAGAAGTAAAAGTATTCAAGTAAAACGATAATATTATATTAATTTGCTTATTCACATATGTATTTTTGTTTTTAATAATCATTAACTTAGTTTGTAGAGGTTATTGTTAATTAATATAAAAAAAACTACGCTAACTATAATTTTTGATGTGAAACATCTATAGCCGCACGTAAAACAGATTTCTGGCGTGGCGACGCATGCCGTGGCGACGCGTTGCCACGGCATGCGATGTTATATGTATACTTAGTGACATATTTAGTTCCTATCACAATCTGTTCTTTTCTGCATATTACTTTTACAAAATAATGTCGATGTTTCACATCTGCCAGGCGTCCCACGACGGCTCACAATTTTTTTATTCCAATGATGTTGGGCCACTATTATAATTATGTACAACTATCCCAAATTTCATGTCGATAGCTTTAATAGTTACTAAAATAATCAACTGTGACAGACGGACGGACGGAGAAAGTCGCACCATAAGAGTTTCATTTTCACCATTTTGGTACGGAACCCTAAAAATGACATAATGTGCTGTCAAAGGGTATCTCATTTCATCACAATAGCCATCAAAAACGTAATTCAGTCACAGTACCGGAAAATAATTACATGGCAATTGGCAATCACACATTCATTGATTGTTATGAGCCTACTTTTGGAGAGGAACTTTGTTATAAACTTCTGTTCTAACTCTACGCGTTAAATCTGCTTGCGAACCAGTGCGATGGTAGATTCTCGACTTGTCATAGGAGCCACAAGTTGGCATTCTTCTCCTTCTATTCTTTGTCAACCGATAGACTTCCCTGAGCCTGAATCCAGCGCTCCCTGCGACACGTTTAATGTCGTCGGTCCACCTAGTGGGGGTCGGCCAACACTGCGCATCCCGGTGCGGGGTCGCCACTCCAGCACCTTGGGACCACAACGACCATCAGCTCTTCGAACTATGTGCTCCGTCCATTTACACTTCAGTTTCGCGACTCGCTGAGCTATGTCGGTGACTTTGGTTCTGCTACGGATCTCCCCCTTTCTGATTTGATCTCGCAGAGATATACCGAGCATAGCTCTCTCCATCGCTCGCTGAGTGACCCTGAGCCTTCTTATGAGGCCCATAATTAGCGACCATGTCTCGGATCCGTAAGTCATCACTGGCCAGTTACATACATGAAATAAATATATTTGAATTTGAATAAAGTTCGATTGTTTCTAGTATTAGGTTATTAGGAATTATGACTTTAAAGTGTAATAAAGTCAACCACCAAAGGCCGACAACAGGCGTAAAATTACTAATACACGAACCAATCATTGTAGGTAATTGGGCGAAGTTTCGGGCCTGGGAAGACAATTAATATCTGTATCAATTAGAAACTTTAATTGCTTCCAGTTTCAACGCCTTCATTGGGCGTTTTATTATTTCATTGGGCTGTCTTTCAGTCACCAAGGGATCTTTTATAATATTATAATAATCATAATACAGAAGGTCCCTTGATGCCTGAAAATTATTTTCAATTTATGATTTGCGGGTACTCCATGGTTCAAGAACAACGTTCTGTAAGCCTTCTGATGTTATATTAGTCTCATTTTCAAAATTACTAAAATGTCTTGATTTGTTAATTTAGGTATTCCTTATAAATAATAATATTCAATTGATCTTTATTGCTCTACGGCTGATGGGCGACGGCAGTGTGAGCCGGGCATTCTTTTGTCAAGCGATGTTATGGACGGTCGTTGTTTAAGTGAATATAATTATTTACCTTATGATATTTTTAAAAACATAAGTTCTGTGTAAAAGTACGAATTATAAGAATACAAGACGTTAAAGCGAATATTCTGAAGATTTTATTAAAAACCTCCCGTTTTCTGAAGCTGCAGTCTTCAGTTCAATGTAGCGGAATCATATTTTACTTGCCAAGAATAAATCATATTATCTAAATCAGTAAGTTTGCGTATGACTCAGCAGAATCTGCATTCCGAACCGGTGGTAGAGTCGGTGATTGAGTCGGGTCTTGACGTGCCATAAGAGCCACAGGTTGGCCTACATGAAATCTATCTAAACGTATCAAACAGTACCGAAAGACTAGTAGACAGGCAAATCACATCCTAAACATAGAGATTTGAGCTGAAATTAATATTCCTTGAGGACCGTAGAGGTGAATCGTGGATTGTTTATTATTCCATTAATCTTTTAACTAAATATATCTTTTGATCGAGACTTTGTTAGCGTGCATTTGGTTTTTAAAAATTCCTGCGAAAATCCATTGATTTTCCGGGATAAAAAGTACCCCATGTCACTCTTAGGTCCTCTAATATAGTATCCATGCAAAAAAATACATCGATCTGTCCAACAACAAACCAACAAAAAAATATAATTTCACATTATTATAATATACTAGTTGATGCCCGCGACTTCGTCTGCGTGGATTTAGTTTTTATGCATTAGTAAGGAAAAATTACTACCACGATAATAAAGGCGATCTAATTAAATTTTAGAACACAAAAGCTACTATTGTGACTTAAATGTTACTGTGCCTATTTTACTTCCTGATAACTTAGCTTTCTATTGGTGAAAAAATGGTTAAAATCGGTCCAGTAGTTACAGAGCCTATTCGGTACAAACAAACAAACAAAAAATTTTTCTCTTTATAATATTAGTATAGACAAATACAAAATAAAAAAAAACAGTAAGTAGGTACCTAAGGTTTATTAAAAGGTTTATTAAAAGGGTAAATGTAAAAAACATAAGATCGCATAGACTGCAGGCGTTGGAAGGTTATCATATAAAACTGAAATACAAAGACAAATGATTGCGGCCACCATTAAATATTCAGTTCAAAATTGCGTTCCAGCGTTTCAAAATAGCGTGCCACGTGGATATTAATTGTACGAACCGCAGGTCGAGCGATCACACACTGCTGCGGCTTGCTGCGACCACTTACATTGATATGTCGGCATACGGGTGCAAATAAATAGTCGAGGGTTTTCGGACATGGTAAAAAAAAAATTAAGTGGCATTCGGGGACTGCCGCGGTAAAGCTATTGCATAGCATTTTTTATCAACTTATGCAATTATAATATTTATGCAATATATTTTTTTGCATAGTAAAAATTATGCAAAAAAATAATTAAAAAACAAACAAACAAGAAAAGCGCACTGTCACTACTTCACGAGTGAGATTCGAACCTGTGACATCTAAAGAAAGCGGCCGCTCGCCCACTGCGCCAAACAGAGCTAAATGTGAACCTCTAAAATGTTGAACGCTTACTGAACGACGGTGCTAGGTTTTTTTTCGTTACGGAATTTCTTGATTCGGTCGCCGCGCTCAAATTGTTTGTCCTACATAGTTCAAAGCCCGCGATAAAAGCTATGCGATAGCTTAAAATTTCTTAAAAACCCACGTACATGACAAAAATAATTTAAAATAAAATAAAATAAAAATGATTAGACACATAATGTAAAATTAAAAATTAAATAAGCACATCAAACAAAAATTTTTTAAACTCATCCTTCATAGACAGAATTAGTAAGAGTTTATTAGAATTAGAAGTAACGACGTAATGGTTAGGCTCAGGATCATACGACTAGCTCTCTCCATTGCCCGCTAAGCAATGGCGAGACGAGAGCTACTCGCATGATACGGAATCTACAAATAGGCATGTGACAGTAACAAAGAATCAATTAAATTATGAATTTATCTAATGAAATAAGATTGATGGATTACAAAAACGTTTATTTTTTCTATTTTGAGCGAGATTGATATTTTCTATAATATAATAAAACTGTAACAGGTCCAATTCTGTACATTGAAGATATTTTGAAAATTTTTGTTTGAGGGCACTCTATAATCGATACTGAAGCCAAAACAATTTTTTTTAAATTTTTTGTCTGTCTGTCTGTCTGTCTGTCTCTCTGTCTGTCTGTCTGTCTGTATCTTGGCCGCGCATCACGCCGAAACTACTGGACGGATTTAAATGAAACTTGGCACGATTTAAGTTAATACTACGAGGTATAATATAGGATACTTTTTATCCCGAAATTCAGCACCGTTCCCTTGGGAGAGGGGATGAAAGTCAAAATGTGTATTTCGCTATAATTCATTAAGGCGTATTCCGATTTAATCCATTCTTTTTTTGTTAGAAAGCAGGTTCTTTAGAGATTGTCCTGTAATTATTTCAAGGTCGTCAATTTCGTAGTTCAGAAATTATAGACATCACAATCTTCAGTATAGGTCCAAATAACTTGAACCCCGGAATCTACAGGATACTTTGAATGAACGGCTCATCTTAAGCTGGCATTCGTAATTTATCGTATATAGCCATCGTGGATACTATTTTGTCAAAGTCAAACTACTCCAAAGGCGTCAGATTTTGCCAAATGATCATTATACCTACATACTACATAGTAGGTATGGATGTAATACATCGTATGGACGTAATATTACAGTGTTTTCCTATGTAATTTAATATCCTAATCATAATTACTAATATTATAAATGCGAAAGTGTGTTTGTTTGTTGGTTTGTCCTTCAATCACGCCGCAACAGAGCCACGGATCTACGTGATTTTTTTACATGGGTATAATTGAGGACCTGGAGAGTGACATAGGCTACTTTTATCCCGGAAAATCAAAGTGTTCCCGAGGGATTTTAAAAACTAAATCCACGCGGACGAAGTCGCGGGCATCAGCTAGTGTTAAAATAAAACTACAAAGTTAGAACTTTGACAAACTGCTATGACTAAACATAAGAGGTGTTATGTTTTATGTCACCTCGTAAGTGTTGTGAGTTGTGAGCTTTCTATAAGTCGTTGGTTAATCGTCCAAGAGTCTCAGTAGCTCAATGATCGAGGCTGATTGAAAACCAAAATCGCGGCGGTTCAAACCTCACCCGCTCCACTGATGTCGTAAATATTAATACAAGCTACACTGTACGCTTGATTGGAACGGAAAGAGGGGAAGCCTTTTTTTGGAAAAATAAAAAACCCAAAATGTTATTTAAAAACTATACTCTTACTCATACTCATATGTGTTGGTACAAATGAGAAATATTTTTGTAAACATGCATATAAAAATGTTATACATACATTTTTCATTTTTTACGATACAATTTTCAGTTTTTTTTCAGTTATTTCGGCCGTTATTTGTTTCACGCACGCCATTCTGGCCTTTGTTTTGAAATATTCACGCCACCGGAACATATTCGAGGGAAGGCTGTGTCTGCTTCAAATGTTGTGAAGTGTTTTTATTTGCTCTTCAGAGGACGCTGCACAGAGATTTTTTCTTGATGAGCTGTTTAAAATTACAGTCGGGCTTATGATTAAAAAATTGAAAAGGGCCAAGATATTTAGCTAACCATTTTTTTAATATAAATAATTAATTAGCTTTTACCATCGTCATCTTTCAGCATGAGCTACCCATTAACATCTCACTGCTAAGCGCAGGTCTCTCAGAGAAGGCTTCATATGCCATACTTAGTCCACCACGCTGGCCCATTGCGAATTGGTAGACTTCACACACCATTGAGAACATTATGGAGAACTTTCAGGCGTGCAGGTTTCCTCACGATGTTTTCCTTCACCGTTGAAGCGTGTGATATTTAATTGCTTAACCGCACATTACTTCCATAAGTCAGAGGTGCGTGCCCGGGATCGAACCTGCGACCCCGAATAGGAAGCCACAGTCCTAACCAATAGGCTCCGCTACCACTGCTTCACGTTATTACGTTTATAACTAGATGATGCCCGCGACTTCGCTCGCGTGGATTGAGTTTTTTTAATTCCCGCGGGAACTTTAATTTTCCGGGATAAAATGTAGCCTATAATATGTCAATCCTAGGTATGAGTTATCTCCATTCCAAATTTCGGCCATTTCCGTTCAGTAGTTTTTTCGTGAAAGAGTAACAAACATACACACACACACATACCTTTATATCAATACTAGATGATGCCCGCGACTTCGTCCTCGTGGATTAAGGTTTTTTAATTCCCGCGGAAACTCCGCGTAATTTTCCGAGACAAAAAGTATGTGTTAATCCTGGGTATGAGCTATTTACATTCCAAATTTCAGCCAAATCGGTTAATTAGTTGTGGCGTTAAAGAGTAACAAACATTCATCCATTCATACATCCTCAAAAACGTATTTCGCATTTATAATATTAGTAGGATATATTGATATTAGTGTGATGTGATAGTATGATGTGATATACATTAACAGAAGGTACGAGAATTCATCGAACATCCTCGTAACTCGTATACAGGGCAAGGAAAGGCAGCCTTATGAGGTTTCTGGGGGTTTTGCCACTAAATTATTCACAGCACCGGAAAATGTCCGGATGGCGTCTGGACCGGGAGGCTGTATTGGGAAGTGTTGTGTTTAGCTGCAATACCGCAAAGTAGCAAGAGCCATTTTCCTTGTTCATCAAACCTGTCCGTTATATTTTAAATGCTCTTTCGGATTTTTGTTTTAATAGCAAAGTATCGTGCAAATTTTAAGAGCACGTGCAACGGTTTAATGCATATGTTACGGGTGCGGCCGGGCACCAAATATATTTATGTTCTAACCCAACCTAACTTAACCTTAGATTTTCCATAGTCTGGTGGTTCATTGGTGGTGAAAAATGACGCAACACTTAACATTATCCACCCAGAGTTGGGTAGACCTAGGTGAGTATGAGTAATTTCCGAATAGGATATTTGACTATACTAAAAATATCGTTTCATTTGGTGTCATCCTAAAAGATTATTATCTAAAAACATTATTCCACACGACAAAACTAAAAAATAAAGCTTTAATTAATTAGAAAACATCAATTAAAATTGCTATAATTCCGGCCATGGTCACGTGATCGAAAACGTTCTTGAATATCGAATAACGTCACAGTTCACGCCACCTGTGGAATTCTCATTTTGTCAATACATTTCGACGTGTTTGTGTGGCGTAATAGGCTAATTTCGTCTGTTTTTCATCGTTACTATTTTATTAAATACCAAATAGTATGCGACACTCGGCCTAAACACATATTATAAAATTGTCATTGTTTGAAATGTGAACTGTTACGTCATGAGAGCAAATGGAACGTTTCGGTGGCAATTTATTTTTTTGAATTTATTTCTCGATTTTTATGAAAAATACTGAAAATTATGCCGAAATATACGTTTTGTTAGCTTCAGCATAGCATTATTAATAATTTAAGATGATTTTCTAAAAGTAGTCAAATACCCTATTAAAACTATATCATCTAACATGATAGAATCAAATTTATCTTTAACAATGTTAAACTTAAATTAAATGCATAATAAGTACCCTTTTAGTTTACTCTAAAATTAAAACTACCTACTACATTAAAATTAAATTTATTCTAAAATTAAAACTAAAATAAAAATTAAATAAAATCTAAAACCCCATCGAAGTCTCTGCAGTGTGGCATGGTACCCAAGATGCTGGCAGATTAAAACTTATTTTACTTATTATTCGAACTTTACTTCACTTTACTTCTTATTCGAAACCTAGGTTTAATACATCTTCTACCATTATCCGTAACACATATACCTACCTATACTATATTAGAATAGAATAGAATAGAATAGAAATATTTTTTATTCAAATAAACTTTTACAAGTGCTTTTGAATAGTCAATGAATCTACCACTGGTTCGGAATGCCTTTCCTGCCGAGAAGAACCAGCAAGAAACTCGGCGGTTGCTCTTTTCAAAACAGATTTACAATACAGTAAATACTATGCTATATAATATGCAGTGTTTCCACAATGAGGAAAGTTCCAAAAAATGCATACAGACTAACTTCTATCTTAAGATGGGCAGACACAAAGTAGCCCCATTCCCGCCGGTGGCACCCGTTCACGAGCATGACGCATGACCCAGCCATTGCTTCGCTCAACCATATTTGAGGGAACGTAACAACCCGCATCACACGACACCACCACAGAAATGTTTAAAGAGTGCGTGACATACTTATGCTACCCATGTCAAGGCATCAAACTGAAAACTAATATTCAAATGCTAATTTTAAGACATCACTTAGACACAAATAAAGTAGAAACACTGAATAGCACAGGATAATTTTGTTACACAGGTTGATTATTACTGTCTCATGAATCGCTGGAGCGAGTTATATCCACGCTTTTTTGTCATTAATATAGTCTTCAATTGTATAATATGCTTTTTCCATGAGAGAAGTTTTAATTGCTTTCTTAAACTTGTGTAAAGGCAAGTCTAAGATCGACTGTGGAATTTTATTATAGAACGTCACGCCCATTCCCACAAATGTCTTTCGGACCCTCTGGAGGCGCAGTCGAGGAATCACGAGCCTATTTGGATCTCTAACCTGCCTATCGTGTAAATCACCCTTTTTTTTGTAACTTAAAATATTTTGTCTGACAAATATTATGTTGTTATAAATATATTGTGAAGCTACTCTCAGAATGCCTATTTCCTTAAATTTTTCTCGAAGGGAATCCCGCGGTTTTAAATTGTAGATTGCGCGAATTGCCCTCTTCTGCAATACAAAAATTTTTCCAATGTCGGCTGCTTTACCCCATAGTAAGATTCCGTATGACATAATACTATGGAAATATGCAAAATAAGCAATTAGTAACACCAGATAGCTACCGTCATACAGTCGATTGCGATCGAGCGAGAAGACTGTAGGTTTTAATTTGTGAACCCTACAAATAGTTATTTGTTATACAAGAGTGCAAAGTTGCTTTTTAACCGCGTGCTCAGTTTTGATGACCGAGCAAGCGAAGGATTCTAAAATTGAATCACGAGCGCAGCGAGTGATTCAAAAATTAGAATCCTGAGCGTTAGCGAGGGAATCAAAAGAGCACGAGGTGAAAAACCTTTGCACTCGAGTGCAACACGTAATTTTTCATCTCCCCATTCAAACAATATGACGTGAAAAGAAAATGGCGCGCGCAAAGCAAATTAAAAAAAAGTACACCAAGAAGGTTCCAAGTCTGAGTTTTTAACAAATTAAAAAAGGTTGTATGATAAATTCGGCACCATGGAGGTAGATGTAAATAGGTTTAATGATGTTTTGAATTCACAAACTTAGTGCACACGATGTTCTAAATTCAATTTACTTTATCCTCTAGAGGATAAAAACGGCTTTTACACTCCGATATCGAAGAGCAAAAATACTCTTTCCGAGATGGGGAGATGAAAAAAATATTTTACTTCGAAATTTTAAGTTTCTGAAAAAAAGGTGTGATACAGACAGATAAATGTACGGATGGACTTGACAAAACAGTACGCTTTATAACGGATCTGAAAGGAAAATAATATCAAAAGTTTCATATTCAGTAAAATACGATTTAGCGACAAGATAAGACTTGCTGATGAAATTACTTTATTCACTTATGATAGCTGCGCGCGTTCAGCCCACAGATAACGAAACAAATTTATTTCCATCGCGATAATATAAATAATTCAGTATATGTGGGAAAATCGCAGTGAAATATATGTTCCTAAACCCATGTACACATTGATTAATGAATTAATTAATGAATCATAAAGTATTTATGAAACACCGATGTAATTACAGTAATAGGGTAGGTATCGAAGCATAAACACGCGGCAAAAGCATTTTGCCACCTATACACCCATAATTTGGCAGCCATATAGTTAGGTACATCTAGCTATTGGGCCTCATAAGAATGCTTGGCGTCGCTCAGTGGGCGATGGGGAGAGCTATGTACGAGATCAGGCTACCAATTGTTTAAAAGTTATTCCATTGATCGTATTCGTATTCGATGACATAAGCGTCAAAGTAAAATAATCCTTGACCCTATCGGTTTAGAGTCACAAATTCAGTACAACCGATTTTAATATGGAGCATTACGTAGCGTATCGTACAAATGTAAACGTTTAAGAACGGATACACGAAATTGAGCTGAAATTCAATGCTGTTATGTTTTTTTTTTTTATAAAACTGGCAGGCGAGCAGGCGGGTAACCGGATGTTAAGCGATTACCGCCGCCCATGAACATTTGTAGCACCAGAGGCACTACCAATGCGTTACCGGCTTATCAGGAATTTGTTGGTCTGCCCCTTGATGACCCCCAATTAAGCGGGAACACAGTCAATGGGAGTTGGTTCCACAGTTTGGTAGTGCGTGGAAAAAAAGATCTGGCACAACTTGGGCACAACATAGTCGAAGTGCTCCAGGCACCCAGGTGGCGTGCGGTGCGGTTGTAGAAGAGAGAGGGTGGTATAAGGTCAAATAGCTCTTCAGAACACACCCGTCATATAGCCGATAGAATACGCACAGAGAGCTTACGTGTCTGCGGTGCTCCAGGTTTTCCAGTGAGCTAGTTAGTTTAGTAGAGACGTCGCGGTCGTGACCCGACCGACCGTAATATGTACCTAACAGACGTAACAATAATATTAACATGATTGATTTGTTCGATGAAAATGTAGTCTATGTCATCCGGAACATTATAAGTTATCTGTTCAGTGCTTTGAGTATATAATACTAGCTGACCCAGCGAACTACGTACCGCCAACAAAAATATTTAGTGGTTGGTCACCCTTATCATTTAGGGGTATGAAAAATAGATGTTGGCCGATTCTCAGACCTACCCGATGTGCACACAAAATTTCATAAAAATCGGTCCGTCCGTTTCGGAGGAGTAAGGTAACTAACATTGTGACACGAGAATTTTATATATTAGAGAATATACTCAAAGGTTCAGTGATATAGATTCAGATAGTTCAGTGTAAATAGATACATACACAAACTGCTAAAATCTTCCTGCAAATCAGAGCACGCTCTATGGACCTTTCATTAGATTTATGATCAGCCAACCACTTCCCTTCGACAAAAATAACGCCCAGTGGTGTATCAAAGGGCCCATATGGACGCGGTCTAAGGCAAATAACGAATTTACTGAGGTTAGGTAGTTTTTAAGGCTCTCGTTTTCTCGTGACGGATTTATTTGCTTGGATTGTTTTCCTTATTATGTACAAAACGGGATAATGGTTTTTCTTTGCTTTATTCGAATCGTATAACTAGGTGATTTCGCTTCAAAGTTGCAACAGTAAAGAGGTTACTTTTAACTGTATCTTGATAGTTTTTAACCAACTTCAAAAAGGGAGGAGGTTCTCATTTCGTCGGAATCTTTTTGGAGTTTACTCCTTAAGAATCGATTTTAGCAGCCCGGTATGAGAAAAATCCGGACAGTAAAATCAATTTATCAATGACCGTTACGTTCGTTACGTTTTTTCTGTCACGTTTTTCACAACGTTGAAATTTCTACCCTAACATTGAGTAAATAAGGTTAGTTTTCCGTGACACAATTTGTACCTTCAACGTTGAGTATAAAGTAAACTCCAGTTGTGCGTCGTGCTGCACACACAATTTTTTTTTTTGACCGAGCGAAGCGAGGACTCTGAGTCTACTAGAGTGAATTTGCACTTGTCCGTCCATCCGTCCGTCCGTCCGTCCGTCCGTCCGTCCGTCTGTCAGAGCCTTATAACTTTTGAATTACTGAACGTAATTACTTCAAATTTAGATATAATAAATGTAAACTGATGGCCTTCAGCCGAATATTGGATAAAAAATTATAAAAACCTTTATTTCAGGGGGGCTCTCATAGAAGTGAATGCGAAGTAAAAAAAAAATTATCGCGTTACTTAAAATTGTTACGTATCATTTTAAAGATAATTTTGAACCAAGTACAAAAATATTTCTTTTTTAATTTTTCCCTTAAAATTGACGAAATGGGGGGCTTTCAAAGTGGCGATTTTATACGCTCGCTTGTAGACGCTCTCTAGGAAAATCCGCTATGGATTTTCAAACTGATTTTATTTTTTTAGGTCACTTATATCCTGTACTTGAACAACAAATACTAAAATTATATGAATATTATAAAGAAACGAGATTATTTAATTTTTAATGGGCATCAGTAATTCATATAGCATCAACATAGCTTCACAATAATGCTAATAGATGGCGCAGTCAGTAACTATTCCCATGGAACTACGAGTTACGACTACGACCTATCCCAAAAACAGTTTTACGTCGACCATTATTATTTAGTTACATAATATAATACAATAATTGTATTGTAATTTTTTTTGTACCATTTTATTCAATTAAAATTATTTTTTAGTTAAATTTTAGTTAAATATTGTATATTTTCTATTCGCGTCGATAGATGACGATTTGTACAGATGCCCGTAACCCGGTTTCACTCGTTAGTACCTACATAATAATTCAATGTTTTCACTAACGTTCCCTAACTTTTACGGGCTACCTATAAGTTAGGTGATGTTTTCTGTCAACTTATTTATCACGATCCTGTACGGGACACCTAAAAGGATATTGGGACGGATGTTAAGACTTAGGATTGTATTTAGGAGCTACCTACGTTAAGATACTCCTACTTAGGGGATGATTTAGGTATGTTTGGTGAAAACGGGCATAATAATAATGTCAGTTTTATCATGTATCGATTGAATGAATAATCATGGGATACCGTTACCGCGAGGTCTCAGTTCGGGGCGAACCACTAGTTTATATACGTTCACCGATTAGGTACTCGAAGACGCCTGAACCGATTTGCAAAATTCTTTTTTTTTTTCAAAGGGTATATATTTATACTTCTCAGGTAGTCCCATTTTAATTTATTGAAATCGGTCGAGCGGTTTTTAAAAAATCAGCATATAAATCCTTACTAATATTATAAATGCGAAAGTGTTTTTGTTTGTTGGTTTTTTGGTTTTGTTTGTTGGTTGTCGTGCCCAGGGTTTCGCTAAGATCGTTTCAGCGGTAAGATAATCGTCAATCATTGATTAAATAAATGGTGAAAACGGGCATTAAAATGTTCTGTAAAGCAGGTTACAGTATACCTGCAACGTGATTAATGGCAGAGGATATTACCTTTGGCGTTAAGGGCTTACACCCACTCTGTAGGTAGCGCCTTACGTCCTGTGAGCATACGAGACCTGCAACAAGGAAATATTTTATTAATAACATGCTCTCAGTACCTACTTGTACTGTAGGTATAAATATATTCAGGAACTGCTTCGTTGGTTTAGTGGTTAGCATGTTCGGCTGAGGATTACCAGGTCCCGTGTTCGATTCCGGGGTCGAGCCAAAAAATGGATTTCGTAATGTTTGGGTTTTTCTGACAAGAAATTCTCAGTACTAGCAGGCCAGGGCCCTGATTCTGTAACTCAGATGTTATCAAAAAATGATAGCCACTGTCATATATTTTTTATCCATTGAAGGTTTGCTACGAAACTGATACTTTTATTTTCATAGCAAACCTTCAATGGATTCAGCCAAAATTCAGCCAAATAATAACGTCGGTTAATGTAAACAATAAATGACACACAATCAAAGTTGAGAAAAAATTTATATGTATTTTGTCTTCTAACTAAATTTCTTATTCTTCTGATTTTTTTTTATTAAAATTTCCATGACCATAAACAAAACAAAAAAAGAACCACCATTTGAATCCTGCGTGGTCTTCAGTTCAGTTTTCCAGAATTAGAAACTTTTCCGGGCAACTTATCCAATTTTCCTTTCCAAAAAAGCATTTCCAACTGTTTCGAACATTTATTTATCATAGATTACAATACGTGGTTGCAGTCTATAGTCAAGAGGCTCTATCTCACTCGCTCTTTCACCAAACTACAAGATCTGTTCAAACACAAACCTATACAGTATACATTACATTAGTAATGCTCCAATACAATTTCGCTGGAAGCATTTCACCGATATGTTTGCGAAAGAATGTGTTTGTTTACTTCGCATTCGTATAAAAGTTCCTCAAAGAATTATTGAAATCTGAAGCTCCTCCGATTTGCTATAAAAGGCGCAGACAAATGGCGGTGGCTAGAGAGAGCGGATTTGTGGATAATATTAAGTATTAGTAAGTTTGATAGGCTCTAGAATCTAGAGACTAGGTACGCCGAAATACTTTACTTACATTTAATTTTTAACCCCCGACGCAAAAAGAGCGATAAGTTTGACGTCGAAGTCTGTCTGTCTGTGTGTGTGTGTTTGTGTGTGTCTGTCTGTGGCATTGATGTGGACCGATTTCGATGCGATTTTTTTCATTTGAAAGCCAGTTTCCTTCCGGTGGTTCTTAGCTATGTTTGGTTAATATCGGTCTAGCAGTGTAAGAGTATCAGCTCTGTTCCAAAATGATGTAAGGCATTTTTGGCGTATGATTACTCGATTAAGTGCTTCACGCGTGCCAGTATAATCGTTAAATGACAATTAATTGATAACTTCGACAGCCATAGATTCTCATGTCGGGGGTGTTTTAAATTTACAATTTACACTTGTTGCCACTTCAATTTCTGGTTTCGCGACTCGGTGTGAACTCTGGTTAACTCAAATCTCAGTGGTAGTGTTCTCAAAGGTATTACTGCCAAAACTTGTATACAAACTCTTGCTACTACCCAAATCCTTGTCGTTTACAATTAAAATTATTAATTTTCGGTACTGTTACTTCACAAATTCAGCGTCACTTTTACCCTTTCAACAATCAATTTTGCCTGCCCTAACGTTTGTTATCCCGATAGTATCGGCCGGCGGTCGCTAGAGGGTTACATTCGATGCCTATTTATTTCTATTGCCTTATTACACTGTAGTGGCAACTCTACCCATTTTACCCTTTCAACAATCAATTTTATCCCACATTCGGCCCCGCTAATACTTTACGATAGAATTCTCATGAGGTTTGTTTTCTGTGGAGATATTTTCTTACAGTTCATTTATTCTACCTTTTTACTCTTGAAAAAATACAAATAAAGTTCAGAAATCCTTTGTGGGGTCGGATATACGCTTTTACAACTGGATTCCAAAATTATTGGTAGATTTACTATTAAACTTTAAATAGTGTGTAAAAACTAAAAACACATTTAATTACGTGAATTTCTTAATGACAAAGTTGCATGGAAGTCACTTTGCTTCAGCTCTCCACAAGCTAGACAGAATATAAGCTATATATTGTAACAGTTTTGTTTAGAAAAGAGCAACAGCTGAGTTTTTTGCCGGCTCAACTCAACTGAATATTATACTTTGCGAACCGGTTATAGAGTCTTGACATGTCATAAGAGCCACAAGTTGGCCTACATGAAATACGGTGGTATTTTACCCATTCAAAAATCGCTACCCTCCCAGAAGTTCTCCTTTGAGAACATTGAGAACTCTCAGAGACGTTAAAGAGGAATAGAAGTTGGCTTGAGATTCGAACCTTCTACACCCAAAAAGTAGGCCAAAGTCGTGGCCACAAGCCTATCACCGCTGTACCTAAATTCTTTCAGAGTCAGCCCCCCGATTGTCTAAAACTTGGCGATCAAAATCATATTAATTTTATGGCATTAGCGTCAAAGTAAAATAAACCATAACAGCATTGAATTGAGCTCAATTTCGTGTATGCATTCTTATACGTTTAGTATGTACGGTAAGCTCCATAACGCTCTATGTTAAAATCGGTTGTACTAAATTTGTGACTTTAAATCATTACAGTCAAGGAATATTTTACTTTGACGCTAATGCCATCAAATGAATAAGATTTTGATTGGATACTTTTAGACAATCGCACCTCAGAACAAAAACCTTCAATAGGGTATTTGACTATATTAAAAATATCGTTTCATCTGGTGTCATCCTAAAAGATTATTATCTAAAAACATTATTCCATACGACAAAACTAAAAAATTAAACCTTTATTTAATTAGAAAACATTAATTAAAATTGCTATAATTCTGGCCATGTTCACGAGATCGAAAACGTTCTTGAATCTCGAATGACGTCACAGTTCACGCCACCCTTGGGCTTTGGAATTGTCATTGAACTGTGTGTGAACTGTGAACTGTGACGTCATGTAAACAAATGAAACGTTTCCGCGGCAATTTATTTTTTTGAATTTATTTCTCGATTTTTATGAAAAATACTGAAAATTATGCCGAAATATACGTTTTGTTAGCTTCAGCATAGCATTATTAACAATTTAATATGATTTTCTAAAACTAGTCAAATACCTTATTCACACTCTGCTAAGCATGTAGTACATCGTACAATCGACACATGTTACAGAACACACACACAAAAGTTTCTCGAACATGCGGTTTGTCTCGAAGTAGTTTCAGGAAGATACCTTTTCTGTTACCAAATTAAATCTACCTTGCCACCACACACCGCGTGTAACTGCAAACTTTTTCTATCATACGAAAGTGGGAAACGTCTGGGATTTAATCTCATAAATTTCGTGTTTGTCTTTCCGATGGAAAACTTGTTACAGTTTGTTTTTGTGCTGGAATTCATTGTTAAGATATTTGTTTTAAACAAAAGCACAGAATACTTACTAGTTCAGGTATGGACTCCTGCAGTGCAAGGTAATCGAATAGTAATTCTTTGAAGCGATATTCAATAAAATTATATTGAACCGACAATTTTGTACAGCAATTGAGTACTAGATCTCGTTTTGTTAGAAGTCGATAGCTCCATAGTTTTACAACCACGTGATAGATAGATAGAATACACTTTATTTTTACACCACAAAAGGAAAATACAGCATTCAGCACAGAGTGAAGTAAATACAAATATGAAGAGTGAACTTTTTAATTTTCATTTCAATTTATTACTAAAACATGACCGTAACATACGAATAAAATGAAGCTGAGTACTTACATAAGTTATAAATTATTGGCCATAATATGAATGCGTGATCGGGTTCGTCACCTAACTAGGGAACCTGTATTGAAGTTGAAAATATATATATATATATATATATAGGGTATTGTGGTAAAAGTAGAAATTAGATACAAAAGGCAGCGTTATTTATCTTAGCTGCGATCTCTAGACAACCTTAGAAGTAAGAAAGCGTGTAGATTTCAGTTTATTTGCATCATGCTAGTAGGATTTGAATATTTTCAGAAGTATTGGGAATTTGAAGTCCCAACGTGTTTGAATCGGAGGACCGGGTTACGCAGTGTTGGAAGATGTCCAACAGGTGGACAGATTCAAACAGGTTTCCAGTGAGTCTTGGCAACCGTTGGATACAAGAGTCCTTGCAGGAGACCTGTGGGTAACTATCGGTTGGTAATAGCTGTGCATAGGTGGCGATATTTTTAAAGAGCACACTGAGCATGACTAATATATCCCCCTCTCCTCTCCAATAGGGTATTTGACTATAATAAAAATATCGTTTCAACTGGTGTCATCCTAAAAGATTATTATCTAAAAACATTATTCCATACGACAAAACTAAAAAATAAAGCTTTATTTAATTAGAAAACATTAAATAAAATTGCTATAATTCTGGCCATGGTCACGTGATCGAAAACGTTCCGTGATCTCGAATGACGTCACAGTCCACACCACCTATGGAATTCTCATTTTGTCAATACATTTCGACGTGTTTGTGCGGCGTAATAGGCTAATTTCGTCTGTTTTTCATCGTTACTATTTTATTAAATACCAAATAGTATGCGACACGCGGCCTAAACACATATTATAAAATTGTCATTGTTTGAAATGTGAACTGTTACGTCATGAGAGCAAATGGAACGTTTCGGCGGCAATTTATTTTTTTGAATTTATTTCTCGATTTTTATGAAAAATAATGAAAATTATGCCGAAATATATGTTTTGTTAGCTTCAGCATAGCATTATTAACAATTTAAGATGATTTTCTAAAAGTAGTCAAATAGCCTATTGTGCAACGGGTGGGAATTGAACCGTTGACTTTTCAGTTTTCAGTCCGCAAATTTAACCGTTAGGTTATCCAGACTTTTTTGTTGATTGCAAGTGCAATATGAAACTAAAATATTGTTAGGTAACTTAAAACTCAGACCGTTCGTTTATTGTTTTTATTCATGAATGCAATACATTTTTCTTAGAACACTTGCCAAAAGAATAGAAATTCAAGACGTAAACTTTTATGAGCGCGATTTGAATAAATGATTCAGAATTAGATTCGGGGGTTGAACGGATCGCTCTATTGTTTCTGGTTTTATGGAAACGTGGGAGCCACGGCTTTATTCTATGATTGTCGATGGTTATTGTTTTGGGGGATTTCGTCGGAGTTTTTGAACGCTTTCGGGGAAAATGAGATTTCGCATTAAAGCGGATGAATTATAATGTTATTTATGTTATATTTATTTGCTTACTGTGTAAGTTATTTTATGCTGTAGGCACCTATACGAAAATGTGAAAATGTTTTACGATGTAAAAAGCTTTACTGGAAATGTAAATAATATCAAACGTTTCATTTTCGCACAATTAGTAAAAATTTATTTAGCAAGTAGAGGTTGAATTCCACAGTAAATGAGTTTTTAACAAAATTAGCATGGAAGCAGTCGGCTTTACTTTAGCTCCCCACAAGATAGTTTATTAATTAGATACCGATTTTTTGATATTGTAACATTTTGTTTTGTTAAGAGCAACTGCTGAGTTTCTTGCCGGTTTTTCTTAGCAGAAACAGCTTTTCGAACTAGTGGAATTGAGATTTTCATTAGAGTCTTAAGAGCCTATATGACAGATAATTTTGAATTTCACCAAATCGTTCATTATTTTGTTTTACTAATAAGATATTTTATTTTTCTTTTATATTACGGTTAATTTTTTTGAAATAAATATTTTAAAAAATTGTAGCATAGTGTGACGTATGTAACAGAATGTTATAGTGTTCACTATCATCATAATCAGCAACCCATCAACGGCTAATTACTTAGCACAGGTCTCCTCTCAGAGAACGCTTGTAGGCCATAGTCCACCAAGCTGCATGCGAATTGGTAGATTTCACACACCTTTGAGAACATTATGAAGAACTCTCAGGTGTGCAGGTTTCTTCACGATTTTTCCTTCCCCGTTGAAGCTTGTGATATTTAATTTCTTAACCGCACATAACTTAGAAAAGCCAGAGGTGCGTGTCCGGGATCGAACCTGCGATCCTCCGAATAGGAGACCGCAGTACTAACTATATATAGGCTATCACTGCTTCAGACGTGTTATCGACCGAGCGAAGCGAAGGTCTTTGAGTTAACTAGGGCGATTTGCACTTGTCCGTCCGTCCGTCCGTCCGTCCGTCTGTCAGAGCCTTATAACTTTTGAATTACTGAACGTAATTACTTCAAATTTAGATATAATATGTAAACCGATGGCCTCCAGCCGAAAATGGCTTAAAAAGTTATAAAAATCTTTATTTCAGGGGGGCTCTCATAGAAGCGAATGCGAAGTAAAAAAAAAAATATCGCGTTACATAAAATTGTTACGTATCATTTTAAAGATAATTTTGAACTGAGTACAAAAATATTTTTTTTTTAATTTTTCCCTTAAAATTGACGAAATGGGGGGCTTTCAAAGTGGCGATTTTATACGCTCGCTTGAAGACGCTCTCTAGAAAAATCCGCTATGGATTTTCAAACTGATTTTATGTTTTTAGGTCACTTATATCCTGTACTTGAACAACAAATACTAAAATTATATGAATATTATAAAGAAACGAGATTATTTAATTTTTAATGGGCGTCAGTAATTCATATAGCATCAACATAGCTTCACAATAATGCTAATAGATGGCGCAGTCAGTAACTATTCCCATGGAACTACGAGTTAAATTCAATGTTTGATAAATAATTCAATGTTTTCACTAACGTTCCCTAACCTTTACGGGCTACCTATAAGTTAGGTGATTGATGTTTTCTGTCAACTTATTTATCACGATCCTGTACGGGACACCTAAAAGGATATTGGGACGGATGTTAGGACTTAGGATTGTATTTAGGAGCTACCTACGTTAAGAGACTCCTACTTAGGGGATGATTTAGGTATGTTTGGTGAAAACGGGCATAATAATAATGTCAGTTTTGGTTATCATGTATCGATTGAATGAATAATCATGGGATACCGTTACCGCGAGGTCTCAGTTCGGGGCGAACCACTAGTAGTGTTAAAATAACGTTAAATAACTGTTGGGTGGGAGCACCAATAAAGCCACGCTAAACGTAAATTTTGGGTAAGGGAAATAGAAAATTGAAAGGGTAAAAGTGCTACTGAAATTGTGTAGGACCATAAACTTATCTAACCCTTGAATGCGACCGTGTTGTGGAGTTTTTTATGAGGGTAAAAAAATATTTTTTATGTGTGTAGTGCTGTATTTTTATGTAAAAATTGGTTGATGCCCGCGACTTTGTCCGCGTTCATTTGGGTTTTTTTTAAAAATTCCAATTAATGATGGTTAAATCTTATGTGAGTGACTTGCTGCTATCCGTGAGGAGTCCTCTATCTCCAGAAATATTTATTAGATCTTCACCAAAATTGGACAAAATTTACCTGATGATACGTACTTTCCAATAAACAAAGAATTATTAAAATTGGTTCAGGTTTTTTTTTTTGTGTGTGTCATCCGACATGATTATCGGAGCCCTTTTATAGCTGACATGGCTTAGTTTTTAGGGTTCCGTACCCAAAGGGTACCAACGGGACCCTATTACTAAGCCTACCCTGTCCGTCCGTCCGTCCGTCCGTCCGTCCGTCCGTCCGTCCGTCCGTCCGTCCGTCCGTCCGTCTGTCAGCGGGCTGTATCTCTTAAACCGTAATAGATAGACAGATGAAATTTTCACATATTATGTATTTCTATTGCCGCTATAACAACAAATAATAAAAATTAAATTAAATTAAAAAAATTAAATTAAAATATTTCCATGGGTACATGGAAATATTTTTATTTAATTTTTTTTAACGGAACCCTAAAAGAGCGAGGCCCGACTCGCACTTGATCGATTTTTTAATTATATTTGCCTTGCTCTTTTGGACGAGAATAAGCAGCTTTGTTTCTTTAACCCGACTTCAAAAAAGGAGGAGGTTCTCAATTCGCCAGAATCTTTTTTTTAATTTATGTTCACTGATTACTCGAAGACGCCTGAACCGATTTGGATTTTTTTCCAGAGTGTATACTTCGCAGATGGTCCCATTTAAATTTTATCGAAATCGGTCAAGCGGTTTTTTATAATTTAACAATAAATTATATACTTTGTAGTGGCGCGGTTTTTGGTTGTGGTGTTTAGTCGGTTTTTTAAAAAGAATTTTTAAAATATTTTTTTTCATTTTTCATGTCCTTTTGAAAGGTTCAATCTATTGCTAAGTACCTATAACAAAATTCATCAAAATTGCTTCGGCGGTTTAGGCTTGACAGCGTAATAAATAGACAGAGGTACTTTTGTATTTATTTATAATAATAATTATAATATTAGATTGCATTGTATTTGGGTGATTTCATTCACCAGAGAACAGAAAGACCGAGAAAGATTAGCGGACTTCACACACCTTTGAGGACATTATGGAGAACTTTCTAGCATGTTAAATTTAGTTGTCTTAGTACTGTGAGGTCTCGGGTTCGATTCCCGGCGGGGTCAATTTGGGTCTTTGGTTTGGTCTGGAGGCTTTGGCCGTGGCTAGTTACCACCCTACCGTCAAAAACGTGCCGCCAAGCAATTTAGCATTCCGGCACGATGGCGTGTAGAAACTGATCGCACTCAAGGACTATCTTGCCAACGAATAAAAAAAATATTTATATATGCGGAATCGTCAATAATTTCAAGCCTTGATATTATAGACTTGATAGTGTCGGGATGGCCGTTTGAAAGATAAGCATACTCTGGATGTGCTGTAAACTATATAAGCCTCCAACTATGTGTTTAATGTATGAGGGACTTTATGGTGCGGTCCATAATAGTAGAGAAAACATTACTGTCGCGTCACGACCTATTTTATTAGCCAAAGTACCTATTTTGCATTTTTGTCAAAAGCAGAATCCTCCGTTTTTTAGTAGGTCAAAATGGAACAAATTTAAAATTTAAAGTGGATGCAAACTTTAATTATAATGCAGTCAGCGCAACTGAATCTCTGTTCTTCTCGGCTTTGAAGGGAAAAGGAAATTTAAAAAATCATGTTTGCATATTACGTAAGTACGTTGTGGTTGAACTTGATACTTCGTTTTTTCATAAAAGTTGGATCTGTGAATGTGCAAAGCGCATGGATCTCAAAAGGACCTAAGGACCTAAATCATCCCCTAAGTAGGAGTCTTTTTACGTAGGTAACTCCTAAATACCATATCATTTTCATCTTTAGGCAGGCGTTCCATAAAGGTTCGTGGAAACGAAATTGATAGAAAGTTTCACCTAACTTAGCTTAGGTAGCGCGTAAAAGTTAGGGAACGTTAGTAAAAACGGCCATCAGCGTCTGATGCGAAATGTCGATCGAGTTGCCACATAAGTACTCATGGTACATTCATCATCATTTCATCATCATTAGCAACCCATCAACGGCTCACTACTAAGCGCAGGTCTCCTCTCAGAGAAGGGTTATAGGCCATAGTCCACCACGCTGGCCCAATGCGAATTGGCGGACTTCACACACCTTCAAGAACATTATGAAGAACGGTGTGCAGGTTTCCTCACGATGTTTTCCTTCACCGTTGAAGCAAGTGATATTTAATTGCTTAAACGCACTTGACTCCGAAAAATCAGAGGTGTACCCGGGATTGAACCTGCGACCCCCCGAATAGGAGACCACAGTCCTAACCACGAGGCTATCACTACTTCGCATTCATTGTACATTATTCATGGTACATTAGGTACTATAAATTAAGTTCAACTATAAAATAACTACATACTCAAAATATAATAGGGATCACTATGTTTTTTTCACTGTTATTACAAAATTACATAAAATTATTTTATTATATTATTTTATAGGTTTCTTTGATATAGAAATTTTCAAAATAGATAACTGTGAAAACTAATTACTTTTAGACTCGCTTGCAGAGACGGCGTGCTAGGTTTAAACCAGGAATTTGTAATTTTGACAGAAGCTTTATACGAAATTTTTCAAAGCAGCAGCTAACTCTGGGTTAAAAGGATAACCCGACGTTTCTGCAAGCGGGCCTTAATCACTTAAATTACACAAAAATAACAGTTCAACAATAAAATATAGAGCTGTTTTACGTAATTCTATATTTTGTTACCTCTAGGCTCTTACACTAACGTCTGGAGTTGCTGTGAGTTTAAACTTGAGGTATACCTATAAGAGGCTACTTCTTTTTGAGTATTATTTTTTATATATTAAATATGTATTACTAGCTGATGCCCGCAACTTCGTTCGCTTGGATTAAATTTATAAAAACCCTCAGGAACCCTTTGTTTTTCCGGGATAGAAAGTAATATCACTCTCCAGGTCCTCAACACTTTCGCATTTACAATATTGGTAAGGAAGCAAGGATATAAGGATATACTTGGAGTTACTTTAGAGCATTCAAGTATTAATAATTAAGATTAGAGTGGAGATGTATAAATCCGAGGTCATTAAACTTTCATAAAATTTATCTACAAGGTCATTGGAGTTCTACGGTATATAATGTTTTACGACACCATAATTTTTCAGCAACGTTTCACGGGAACATGACAGTCGCAATAAAATGGCTCTAATCTCTAAACTCAATTTACCGCATAAAAGATTCTTTGCAGGATTTATTTAAGTGGTTGCGAAGCTCATTGTCTTAAAAGGTATTAGTATCGTACCTAGTGAAACTGTTGAGGGATTTCCGTTTTTTTGTTCACTTTTCTTTTCTTTTTAGGGTTCCGTACCAAAATGGTAAAAATGGAACCCTTATGGTGAGACTTTCTCCGTCCGTCCGTCCGTCTGTCACAGTCGATTATTTCAGTAACTATTAAAGCTATCAACATGAAATTTGGCATAGTTATGTATAATAGTGGCCCAACATCATTGGAATAAAGAAAAATCGAAAATTATTTTTAGTTTTATTAAAAAAGGGGAAAAATCGGGGGTTTGAAATTTCAAAGTAAAATGACTATACCGAGTGGGGCATCATATGAAAGGCCTTTACTTGTATATTCTAAAACAGTTTTTTATTTATTTCTATATATAACAGTTTTTGAGTAATCGGCCAAAATGTTGAAAAAAATACCGTTCCCCCCCCCTTATCTCCGAAGTTTACCAATAGAAAAATCTGAAATAATTATGGTCAATAGAGGTTTATGTATATTTTACAGGAAAAATAAAATCAACGCGATAATTATTTTAGTTTAATTAAAAAAAGGGGGAAAATCAGGGGTTTAAAATTTCAAAGTAAGATAATTATACCGAGTGGGGTATCATATGACAGGCCTTTACTTGTGCATTCTTAAACAGTTTCTAATTTATTTCTTTATGTAATAGTTTTTGAGTAATCGGCCAAAATGTCGAAAAAAATACCGTTCCCCCCCCTTATCTCCGAAGTTTACCAATCGAAAAATCTGAAATAATTATGGTCAATAGAGGTTTATGTATATTTTACAGGAAAAATAAAACCAACGCTCTAACTAACATAGTTTTTTTTTATATTAACAATAAACCTCTACAAACAAAGTTAACGATAAATAAGCAAATTAATATAATATTATCGTTTTTCTTTTACTTTTGGAGTACGGAACCCTCGGTGCGCGAGTCCGAGTCGCACTTGGCCGGCTTTTTTCTTTTCGTGTTATTTTGTAAAAATGCTGCTCTTTCGTTTTTTCGGTGCAATTTCTATGCCTGCTATGGGATTTTTTAAAAACTTCATTCAAAAATGCATTTTAACCAATAGCGAGTGAGTATCAGATAGGGGATATCAAAGTTGCCATTTTTTGGATATCCATCGTCAATGCCTGCCCGTCTGAACATGAATTGAATTGTAGTACTTTTTTTTGGAACCCTCATTGTGGAAATTTTATATTTTATTCTAACAAAGTTGCATAGGCTAAATCGACTTGGCATCCAGCTGCCCACGAGATAGTATAAAAAACTTATTACAATCTAATAGCTTCACAATAATATTGTAAAATGATTAATTTGAAAAGAGCAACTGCTGAGTTTCTTGCCCGCTCTTCTCAGCAGAATCCGCTTTCCGAACCGGATAAGAGCCACAGTTTGGCCTACGTGAAATAAATAATTTTGAATTTGAATTTGAACAATGCAAATCGTTAATTTTTTTTAATAAAATTAGTCTGATGGATGGTCTGGCCCTTCTAATTCTGAGGAGAGTCAATCTCTAAACTCTAATGTCAAATCAAGACTCTACCACAGATCATATCGACGTAGGTATGAAAATCACATTCAAATAGGTAAGTACACACGACTAGTGTGTTTACAAACTTCGCTATTCGGGGTTTAAAGACATGGGCCCATTTTAAGGGACCGCGGCCGTCGCAATAAAAGGTTTCTAATCTCGGAATTCAATTTGTCACACAAAAGATTCTTTAGTAGATTTATTTAAGTGGTCCCTCAGCTCGGAGCCTCAAAAGGTCCCGGCGTCGACCGAAATACATGAAGGCCTGAAAGTTGTTCAAGATTTTTCGCCACATTTTTGGTTTTATGAAGTTTTCCTTGTTTATTGGTGGGATAATTATTTTTTTATATTGTGTTGTGAATTTCTGTGGGTTTACATTAACGCTGTGTTGAAATTGATGGATTGTGTTCCCCTCGTACCACGATTCATTCAATAGGATCTAAATTTTCATAAACATATTTGCCGTTTGTCCAGGCTTGCATCTCAGAATTTTCAGATTTTCGTGCGTTTCAAACAATTAAATAAAACATGTTTTAACGGTAAAGGAATGCCTGATTTCTCCATAATGTTCTCAAAGGTGTGATAAGTCTGCCAATCCACATTAGGCAGGCGTGGTAGGCTATATTATAGCCAAAATCCTTCTTATTCGAGAGGAGACTTGTGCCCAGCTATGGACCGGGCGATCGATTGAGATGAATGAAGGAATATTAGAAAGGATTAAAGAGAGGTACCACTTTAATCCTTTCTAATACTCCTTCATTCATAGTTATTACTATGTTAGTATAGACTAACATAGTAATAACTATGAATGAAGGTACGGTCGCCGGTCCATAACTGGGTATTTTTATTTATTTATTTATTTATTTATAAGCCTTTCTTATTACATTGTTATTATTATATTTACACATGTTAATTAATTTTAATTACAAGTCATCCCACTGCTGGGCAAAGGCCTCCCCCTTCTTCTTCCATTCTTTCTTGTTTTAGGCTGAGCGGGACCATAGTTTTCCCTCGAACTGGGTATAGGTTTCCTAAAACCACCGACTCCGAAACTACTAACATAGTACTATTACTATGTTAGTAGTTTTACAGGAGCTAGGGACTTTCCTAATAAAAGTCTAAGAATTACTCAATTTATCGTAGTCAGAAAATTTCTGCGGTGGATTTATTTAAGTGGTCTCAAAGCTCAAAGAAATCGCCAATGTGCTCAAAAGTTATTCGGACGGTTCTAGTACAGTTTCATTGCTCCGAGTTTTTACTTTTTCCCGGAGATTTTCCTTTGAGATGACGAACTTTGTTGAGTTTGTCGTGTACTTTAAATGATTGTATGTTTAACTTTTTTACCTATAAAAACCAAACGATAACTAGCTGTACGACTTCCATATTATATTGTGCTTCTTTCACTTTTTTTCTGTCATCTATACTTATTATAAAAGTGTAACTGGAAAATGTATGTACATTTAGTAACCGGGCGTTGCTGTATTATCGATACTGAGCCCAAAACAGATTTTTATTTAATTTTTTTCTGTCTGTCTGCCTGCCTGTCTACTGTGTGTCGGCGTACCACCCAAAACTACTGAACGGATTTAAATAAAATTTAGTAGATATACCTAGTTATAGCTGATACGCTGGGTCAAAATATAGAGTAGCTTTTATATCGATAAACATAAGGTTCCTCCGGGATAGGGGATGAAAGTTTTTATCGATTTTACTTCATAGCTTCTTCTTTGAAGTGATTTTAATAATTCTTTCTTTATTTGAAAGTGTATATTTTATGACAAATGTTGCCTAATTTTGATGAAGATCTGATGAATATTATCGGAGATAAAGGACATAACTCTTCACTGATAGCAGCAAAACACTCGGATAAGAGGCAACGATAGAATACATGCATAACATATAGATGAGGGTCTTAGCCTTTACCTATAATATATTAAGACTAAATAATTAACCTCCAGGCCCCAGATGTTTGCACCATTGTGTTTGTTTTGTAGGCTACCCGTGCGAAGCTGGGGATGGGTCACCTAATTTTGTAATAAAATCCTAACCTAACCTGTCGCTAAACTAAACTCACTAAAAGTAGTGTGTATACAAACACAGGTTAATTCCCAGCCGAAAAAACCAGATCAAAATGTAGGTTGTTATTAAAAGTATTTCGGTGTTGCTCAACCATCTGTGGTTCCTTTACTGTGGCGGAAATAAATTAAAATATTTCAAATTAATAAAACTCAATATATATCTGCAATGCCCAAAGTTCTGAATATTTATACCAAAAAAAGTTGTCTATTATTAGATGCGCCGAACGAAATTAAATAAACGGTCGATTCTGGTTTCATTAACCGACTTAAAAAAAGGAGCAGGTTATAAATTCGTTTGAATCTTTTTTTTTATGTATGTTCACCGATTACTCGAAGACGCCTGAACCGATTTGGAAAATTCTTTTTTTGTTTGAAAGGGTATACTTTCCAGGTGGTCCCATTTAAATTTTATCGAAGTCGTTTGAGAGGTTTTTAAAATATCAACAATAAATTATAGAATAGAATAGAATAGAATAGAAATGTTTTTTATTCAAATAAACTTTTACAAGTACTTTTGAATCGTCAATGAGTCTACCACTGGTTCGGAATGCCGTTCCTGCCGAGAAGAACCAGCAAGAAACTCGGCAGTTGCTCTTTTCAAAATACTTTTACAATATACTTAATAGATATTATTCTATGTATGCAGAGTTTCCACAATGAGGGGAAGTGTATATATTATAATTACACTGTACTGGCGCGGGCGTTTGAAGTCGGTTTTTTAAAAAGATTTTTTATAATAAACTAGCTGACCCGGCGAACTTCGTACCGCCAACTTATCTATATATATAAAACAAATAAACTATCCTAATCGAAAAAAACTATCCTATCTTTCAAGTTGGACCAAATTACAGATAGTTACGAAGTTTGATCAAAATCGGTTAAGTAGTTTAGGAGTCCATCGCGGACAAACAACGTGACACGTAATTTATATATATTATAAGAAAGATAAGATAAGATAAGATAAGAAAATCGGCCAAGTGCGAGTCGGGCCTCGCTCTTTTAGGGTTCCGTTAAAAAGAAATTAAATAAAAATATTTCCATGTACCCATGGAAATATTTTAATTTAATTTTTTTTATTTAATTTAATTTTTATTATTTGTTGTTATAGCGGCAATAGAAATACATAATATGTGAAAATTTCATCTGTCTATCTATTACGGTTTACGAGATACAGCCCGCTGACAGACGGACGGACGGACAGCGTAGGCTTAGTAATAGGGTCCCGTTGGTACCCTTTGGGTACGGAACCCTAATAAGATAAGATAAGATAAGATTATATAGGTATTTATTTATTTATTACTGACTAGCAAGTAGGCATCTGTTAGTGATTAGGGGGCTTCATGGATCGCAAGACCCTATACCCTTGCCCATACAAAGAGTGGCTAATGGAAAAGAAGAGCTTAGAGAAGACTAAAATTCTAAAGCTAGCCCTTTTTTCGGTCTTCAACTAAAATAATAAAAGAAAATGGTAGAAAAGCTAATGGAAAATATACCGCTTAAACAATTGAGCCTCAGCATGAGTATTATATTTCACGAAACAAGACAAATGCAGTTGGCACTCTGCCACCTCTATAGGGTTTCTAATGATACAATTTGCAGCTCAAAATAAAATGGCGAAACAATAACGGTTCGTTATTTCCTTTGAAAACGTTATTTATTTGGAACGTGTTTGGTAAATAGATCACTAGACAACTAGATAAAGAAACTATATTCGGGAAAATGCGGTTTGGAAAATATTGGTAAAATAAAGATATCCAGCAATTCAGATGATAAAACCATTCTCATAATATGAATAATATATGCGAAAGAGTGTTTGTTTGTTGGTTTGTGCTTAAATCACAGAGCAACGGGGCAACGGATCGACGAGATTTTTTAAAGAACCTGCAGATGAGAGTCACATAAGCTACGTTTTATCCCGGAAAAAATCTGTGCCCGAGGGATTTTAAAAACCTACGAAACGAACGCGAACGAAGTGGTGGGCAAAAACTAGTAACTATATTCCAATTCCCCAAGCAATATGTAGAATATGAAAATGTACAATATTTTAAGTAAAAAAAAGATAACAAATGAATCAGCCGCGAGCGTAATAGAAGCAGTTCGAAATTTAAAATTCCAATCAGCATAGACAACAGGAACCGAATGGCGGGCGGAAAATAGAACAAGATGGCCGCTTTTGAAATGAAAAAACAAAAGAAAATCCTGAATGCTCGCGGCTATAAAAAGGATCACAATGGCGAAGAGAAAGGGAACCGGGTAATCAGGACCATGGAGGGACAATAAAGACGCTTCTATTGATATCAGGTGGATTTATAGCACTTACAGGCTTTGTTGGTGCCTACACTAGCGGCACGCTATGATGGCCGGTTTGACACATTACAATAGTGATGTGGAATGTCAATTTATTCTCGAACAAAAAACAATTAAGTTTTGTTTTTGTACCTGATTAAATAGGTTTAATAAAACAAAAATGTATATGTTTATTTAATTTATTTGAACGAACTGAATATTTGAATGAAAATGAATATACATACTTTATATGCACACAAGAAACATATGAATACAAAAGATACCAAAAAAGGTGCCACAAAAGGCCATAATTAATCAGATTCGTCCATACTACTATTTTCACTGTCGTCACTGCTATCATCACCTACATTAATAATTATATGTTCGTTTTCTATAATATTATCTATTTTCACATCTCTTTCATAATCTTCCCTTATTAATTTAACAGTTCTATTCACAACCTTTTCCCAGTCTCCTTTAGTCACATGTTCACAAGCTTCTTCTAATAATTTTAGCATTTTTTTTGTGGTAAATGGGGGTTCTGTATTGTGTCTTGCAGCATATCCCTTAATTTGAGCCCACACCAACTCAATCGCATTATACTCACAATGGTAAGGCGGTAACCGTATAACTCTGTGCCCATGTTCTAATGCTATTTCGTCAATGACGTATCGGATCTTGGTTGGTTTGTTTTCTTTTAAAAGACGTACTAATTCCGCTTTTAACATATTCATGTTTGCATCTACGCCATTTTTACGAAGCCATGCGACGATATCAGCTTTCTTTTGGGATTGGGCAGGTGGCTTGTCAATTTGCATCGAGTGGTATGGGGCGTTGTCCATAATTATAATAGATGGTTCAGGGAGGCTACACAACATTGAGGTAAACCATTCAGTAAACTTTTCTCCATTCATGTCTTCATGATAGTCTCCAGTGGTTTTTGACGCAAAAGCCATGAGAGAACCTTCGACAAACCCGTTGATGGTTCCGGCGTGACAAATTATAAGTCGCGATCCTTTTCCTACAGGAACTTTGGAAGTAGATGCTGCTGTGTTATCGTTCCAAGAACGGCCTACAGTATGGTTAGCATTAAGCCATGTTTCATCCAAGAACACAACATTTTGCCAATTTTTGATTTCTTTCACTTGCCGTAAAAAAGTATACCTTGCCATCGCTATATCAAATCTTTCCATCAATATTTTGCGTTTGTTACATTTTTTGTATCGAAATCCAATGGTCTTCAAAATCTTCGTTAAAGAACTTTCCCCACCGAAGAATAATCCAGCTTCCTTCAGTGAATGCACCAACTTTTTTCTTGTTGGATACTCCTTCTGTAAATAGTAGCCGTAAACATGTCTTCGGATAGCATCGGCATCAAAGCTATCGATGCCTACGACTGGTTTTGCTCGTTTTCTCTTTTTTGGTGTGTGAAGTTTATTTTCTTCTGTGCCAGTCTCGCCATATTTTTTTTTAGTTATCCGTCTAACAGTTCGTTGTCCAATATTAAGCGCATCAGCTACGCGTTCAACCACTGACGTTATAGGTAAAATTGGCCCTCCATTTTGAGCTTCACGATCGAAATAGTTACGAAGGCGTATTACGAACTCACGTGTCTGACTATTTAGAACAGTTCTCTGCGTACGTTCGGTCATATCGACGAAATCCACAACAAAGGGCTTGAACAGAGTCCAAATTAACGAGCAAGGGTCAACAGTAATGCAGTATCAATATTTGAAATCCAAAGCCAGGTCAAAACTATATCACAATCGCATTGCACTGACAGTTTATACTTTTCGAAGCAACGTCAATTCGAAACTGCTTTGTTTTGCATTGAGCATTGACGCGAGTTTGCCGGAGGTAGTAGTTGTGCTAGCCAGCGATCCTATGTGACGATCGTATTAGATTCCATTTTTAAAAATTTTCAATTTAGAAAACCAAATGCCGAGTTGTGGTATATATCATATAAAAATAAAAATTTTACCTTTTGTATGAAACAGCTGATATTTTTTTGCGATTTCAGAGGTTTGTCCACATAGTGAAAATTGTTCATATTCACAAGTACATTCACCCCTTAAATGGTGCAAACTGATTTTTCTACACTTGTATACATTTTAGAAATCAATTTAATAAATAAATTTTGAGTCCTAAACCTAAAACTACATTCGATAAAATTTATGAATCTCTGCACATCACTATCGTCAATAAAGTAATACAATTATTTCCTTCAAAGTCGTTATCAATTAATACGGAACTTCATGAGCGGACAAACGTCAAACCGGCCATCATAGCGTGCCGCTAGTGTAGTTGTTTTGATAGTCATTGTTGACAGTGACAGTCACTTTCGTCCTCTGTTTTGTAATGATCTACTGTGCGATCAATCTTGATTTGGTCGTGAACAGCATTATTAATTAGTAGCAACAGGGGGTTTATCTTTTTTAGGGTTCCGTAGTAAACAAGGAACCCTTATAGTTTCGCCATGTCCGTCCGTCTGTCTGTCTGTCTGTCCGCGGTTTAGCTCAGAGACTATTGGTACTAGAAATCTGTAATTTGACAAGGGTATAAATATCAATCACGCCGACAATGTATAATAATAATAATAATAATAAATCGTTTATTTCCATCATTATACAGAAACATCAATTTGATCTTGAACAAAACTTGATACCTATCTACAAAAATTGATGCCTACTACTAATCGAGAAGTTTACAAAGAGTACAAGATCAAGAACTGGCTATCCTAGCTAGATTTTTAGATCTGTGTTAAGGATAGCCTGCCCTCTCCCTCGAATAGCCAAAACTGTGCACAAGCACATGTTTTTCAAAAATAAATAGCCTTAGGCATTATACAATACAATTACAACATTAATAGATAGTTTACACACTTTAAATTTATCTAATAACTGGCGTGTAATATGTGTGTGTTTGTGTATGTTTGTGTGTGTATTTGTGTGTGTGTGTGTGTGTGTGTGTGTGTGTGTGTGTGTGTGTGTGTGTGTGTGTGTGTGTGTGTGTGTGTGTGTGTGTGTGTGTGTGAGTATGTTTGAGTGTGTGGGTGTATGTTTGTGTTCAGTGTGGATGCATGTGTTTTATAAAAAATTATAATATGAACGAAATACTGGTGAATTAATTTATGTAACATAGTTACATAGTTTTTATTATAAGAAAATATATAATTATATATGTATCAGATTGTAAGGAAGTCTTCTATTTCTTCATAAGATTTACCCAGCAAGAAAGATGTTACTAGTTTTTTGCACTGAGTAAGTGGGAGATTATAAATGGGTAATATTGCATTAAGCTTGTTGTACAAGAATGGGCCAAGATAGTAAAGAAAGCGCTTTGTGAATGCTAATTTAGGCGCATGCAAGGTACAAATCTTGTGTTTGCGACGCTCCTCAATAGGTCGAAACGGAGTGAGTGAATGTGGTGAAATAAAATTGTGAAAAATATTTTTTTTAGGGTACCTCCCCTATAAGTAAAGTGGGGATGAATTTTTTTTTCTCGTCTATCCCATAGTGTGGGGTGTCGTTGAATAGGTCTTTCAAAAACGTTGTGGGTGTGGGAACACCATTTTTCAATTCAGGGATCCGTTTGTGAAATATGATATTTTAAAGTGTTAAATTTTATAAGAGTCAAGTGTCCCCCCCCCCTCTGCCAGCTAAATGGTTGTATAGAGGATACAATAAAAAATTCATAGCAGTAGTATATATAATGAATTTTAAAGGAAAACTATCACGGCTAAGTAGGGTTCCTTATAGAAGGAGTTATATCTGTTTTTTCTAAGATAGATATTACACGTAGTGTAAGTTGCATTATCTTGTAGTATATTATAGTATTTAAACCATGAACTCAAAATGTATTCAATATTCATAAATCTACTATCCTAGGTCAGCAATAATATTTGAGATTTTCAACTACGGAACCCTACACTGAGCGTTGCCCGACACGCACTCGGCCGGTTTTTATATTAATGAAAATATTTTACTTAGGCACATGAAAAATACATTAGCCATCTAGAAACTAATGTTTGTGGAACGATGGAGAGTTTACTTTATTGTAATTAAAAACTAGCTTTCCCCCGCGACTTCATTCGCGTGGAATTAGATTAGGAAAATGGTCGGGCCATTTTGTGATTCATTATCTCAACCCATTACTCGCCCTGCGCCCACTAGGTAGTGGGTATTATAAGTGTTTATTTTAGGTGTTTAGGTTGTTGGTTTGTCCCTCAGTCACGCCGCAACAGATCAACGAATCGACATTATGTTTTGCATGGGAATAGTTGAAGACCTGGAGAGTGACATAGGCTACTACTTTTTAACCGACTTCCAAAAAGGAGGAGGTTCTCAATTCGGCCGGTATCTTTTTTTTTTTTTTCTATGTGGACATACATGTCCACCGATTTCTCCGGGATTACTGGACCGATTTGCGTGATTTTTTTTTAATCGACAGAGGATGTTTGCGAAATGGTCCCATAAAAATGTTCACCTTCAACTCCTCAAGCCTGATGCTGCAGGGATATTGCTCACCTAAAATAAAGAGATTTAGGAAATGTCGATTACGAATTACTATTGTAGGTAACAAGTATGGACTACATCATGGAGCTCCAGGTCCTAGCTCCTCAATCATAGGATACTACACTTAAAAGCTTAAAATACAAATTCTTTTGAAAAAACCGACTTCTAACGCCACTACAAAGTATAAAAATAATTTTAGTTTGTCCACGTTTGTTGAAGTCGGGCGGGCCTAAAATACAAACTATGAAACCGACTCGCGATGCTCGCTCGACTTCTACAAACGAGTCTATCATATTCTGTAGCGTCGCGCATCGGTTTCATAGTTTGTATATAGGCCCGCCCGACTTCAACAAACGTGGACAAACTAAAATTATTTTTATACTTTGTAGTGGCGTTAGAAGACGGTTTTTTGAAAAGAATTTTTATCCAAGAAAATCAAACCTATGGGATTTTTAAAAACTAAATCCACACGAACGAAGTCGTGGGCATCAGGTAGTAAAAATCAAATCCACGTGGAGGTAGTCGCGGGCTTTGGCTCTTATTATTATAATTTTGAACGTAACTAGTATTTACCTTGCGACACACATCTCGCTATAGTTTTGAAGCGTGTAAGATCGTTTGCTCTTGACGAGGGTCGGGCGGGTTCAACCATTCCAAACTTACCGGCTAATCCTCAGATTGGCCATATCAGGTTGGCTCCACTAAGCTAAATTGAATAGCTTAAGTTTAACTGAGTGATTTTAACTAACAAGATGTATAATAATTTACTTACCTTCAAGATTTCGATCAAATAATGAACAAGATCGTGACTGCCAAAATTATTAATTACAAAAATAAATTGAATAAAATTATTTAAAAAAACCACTTTCAAAGGCGTGAACAGTACAGTATTCATTGATCAAATATCAAAAATTTGGTGTATTTTTTTTAATAATAAGCGGAAAGCTGTGAACTCGTCGTACCATAATGCAACGACACTTTTTTTAAACTAGATATTTACTATTTAGATACTACTAGCTGATGCCCGCGACTTCGTCCGCATGGATTTAGTTTTTAAAAATCCCGCGGGAACTCTTTCATTATCCGAGATAAAAAGTAGCTCTCCCGGTCTGAGGAACCACTACTACATCCATTACTATACCCATGCAAAAAATCGCATCAATCCGCTGTTCTGTTGCGACGTGATTGAAGGACAAACCAACAAACAAACACACTTTCGCATTTATAATATTAGTAATGCTTTATTATCACTTTTTATAATTGTCAAATTTTTTACCATACTTAACCAAAGACAAAATTACCTTTAGCTGTCATTTACGTTTTGTTATTCCACTGTCATTTGCGTTTTGTTATTCCATGTCAGATGCGTTTTCCTTATACCACGTTTTATAGTGACATGACGGAAACGCGATCGAACGGGATCAAAAGTATCCTATGTCCGTCTCCTGGTTCTAAGCTACCTCTCCACCAATTTTCAGCCAAATCGGTTCATCCGTTCTTGAGTTATAAATAGTGTAACTAACACCACTTTCTTTTATATATATAGATGTATATGTATAGATGTGCAACAAGCACTTTTTCCCCATATTATGCAAATTTATAACTATCTAGTTGTTTTGGTCATAACTTGCAAAACACGTTATAAATCGGTGTTTTCAGTATTTGCTGTTTAAATACACTATATAAATATAGTACATGATACATAGAAATTTCAAATTCCTAACTTGTTTAGTTTTTGAGATAGACACCGTAACAAAAATGGTTTTAATGGCCCCCCATTTCATTATTTTTGTAGCTAATAAATAAAAAAATATATATTTGAACTCTACATAATGAGCTCTTCTAGACAATGATACCCCATATGCCAGGGTAAAAAAATAAAATTTTATTTCGACTCCTTTTTCGTGTACCTATGGTATTTTTTAATTAAATTTTATTTTTATTTGTTGTTATAGTGGCAATAGAAATACACAACCTGTGAAAATTACACACAGCCGCAGACAGACGGACAGACAGACAGAAGGTCGGACTAACGGATGGACGGATAGTGGAGGCTTAGTAATAGGGTCCCGTTGGCACCCTTTGGTTACAGAACCCTAAAAATGGCTTATAACGCGTCGACTATTGCGCTTGCGTTATAGTTCAATATCATCACTATAAAGCCTTCCGCTCTGTTCGGTCCTCGGCTTTTCTAAATGCGGTTGTAAGTACTAACTTATCATTGAATACAAAGTACGCAAGATACAATTTGAACTGAATTTCACGTTGACAAAGCCGCGGGAAAATTAATTAATTAGTTACATTTACCTCTTTGAAAGTGTTCATTTATGTCCTGTCTGGAGTCAAAGCGTTGGCAAGCGGGCGGAAAATTCAACGTTAAAACAGTTGAATTGAAACGTATCATATCTCTCAAAAGAAACAATAGTACCTAGTTGGCAATGCTCCAGAAATAACCACTTTTAAAAATAATGTTCTATACAACTAAAGGTACCATACAAAGTACAAAACTTATTCGAGAATAATTCATATTGAAAATTTGTGTTTTACAGCAAAGCTGTTTTATTTATTCGACTCTAAAGTAACAGTACCTAATGTTACACTTAGCCAATCGTACTTAACTTGGGAAATAAAATAAAAATTTACCAAGTTACGACTGACAGTTAGTAGAAACACGGACAAAAATATTACCCGTGTTACTTTTGGTAGTGAGTAGTAGTAACCGTTATAGCTACTTAGTGATGTTGAATTGCATAAAGTGCACATAGCTCCGAAAAGACAGAGATGAGAGCCAGGGATCGAACTCGCGACCCCTCGAATAGGAGATAGCAGTCCTAACGTGTCGTGTGGTGCGGGTTGTTACGTTCCCTCAAATATGGTCGAGCGAAGCAACGGCTGGATCATGCGTCATGCTCGTGAACGTGTGCCGCCGGCGGGAATAGGGCTACTTTGTGTCTGCCCGTCTTAACATGAATTGAATTGCAGTTATTTTTGGTAACTTCCCCTCATTGTGGAAATGTTATATTTTATTCTAACAAAATTGCATAGGTTAAATCGGCTTGGCATCCAGCTGCCCACAAGATAGTATAAAAAACTCATTACAATGTAATAGCTTCATAATAATATTGTAAAATGATTATTTTGAAAAGAGCAACTGCTGAGTTTCTTGCCGGCTCTTCTCAGCAGAATCCGCTTTCCGAACCGGTGGTAAAGTCATGACTTGTCATAAGAGCCACAGGTTGACCTACGTGAAATAAATAATTTTGGATTTGAATTTCAATAACCACTAGGCTATCACTGTTCTCGGATACTTAAGGCAACATGCTTAAGTTAAATTGAATGAAGTATCGGTCAGATCTGATTGGACGTAAAGTTTTCCTTTACCCGACTCGTCTACCCTCGTCAACAGCAAACATTTCTATTCTATTCGTTATTACCGACAAGTGAATAGAGCTACTATATAAAGATGTAGCGTTAACTCAATTTATTTACCAAAAAAGGTCTCTCAACGTTAACATATAAGTTTCGAGAGGCAATATGACTGAAATATCTTAGAATTTTCTTGTAATAATAGAAAGAAAACGAATTTTTCTATCAAATACAATGCAAACGATCAATATCTGCGATGACGGTTATAAATTTTTGCACTGAAAAAATTTTGTTTTGAAATTTTTTTGGCTATTTAAATTAATACATACCTACCAAGCTTAATTTAATCGGAACAGCTATTAATTCGCATAAAGAGTTTTCGATTCCGCATGACGGAAATATAGTCCACCACGCTGGTTCAATGCGGATTGGAGAACACCTGAGAGTTCTCCATAATTGCACACCTGAGTGTGCAATTTTCCTTACGATGTTTTCCTTTACCGTTAAATCATGTGATATTTCATTTCTTAAACGCACTTAACTTCGAAAAGTCAGAGGTGCGTACCCGGGATCGAACCTGCGACCCCCCGAATAGGAGACCACAGTCGTAACCACTAGGCTATCACTGCTTATATTTAATATTAAACAAGTGTAATCGCTGGCCTAGAACGTTCACCCCCAAATTCACAGGCCGATGAGCATTATATCGGCAGACAGAAAATAATATTGTGAGTTTATGCGAGTGTGAAAGAAGTGTTACCCATTATTTAGGTACATGAATACATTGTGTACATTTCGGGAGACCGATCAAGAGCCGCAAGAGTAGAATTCTTCAGAAACATTCTACAGTGCTTACCACTCGGCAGAGAATCGACAGAGGTAGAAAGAAACCATCAAAAAAGACATATGAAGGAGCCAAGACTCTCAGTAATGAGAAGCGTTTCAAGGAAGACAAAATGTGAGACTCCAGCCGTGACTTGATTGTTCATCAAGCCAAGACTTAGCTTTCCCGATTCACCAAGCGATAAGGGTTTAATATAATTAAATATAAAAAATTCTTTTATACTACACCTGCTCGGAAAGTACCTTCTGATTTGTGTCATATCGAGAAAGAGCGAGAAAGAAAATACGTCTTTACGTGGGGGCAAATCAGCGGGCTGAAAAAATGTATGAAATTTCATTACTTACGTGCTTTAGCGGGCTGAAAAGTTGTATGAAAATCCATTACATACGTGGTTGTCTTTTTTTAATTTTTGACAAAATTAGTTCAGTAATACAAATACATAAAAAAATGGTGGTAAGCAGGCTACTTTTAAGGTACGCAGGCTACTTTTGAGGTACGCCAGCTACTTTAGAGGTACGCCGTCTACTTTAGAGGTACGCAAGTTACTTTAGATTAGAGGTACGCAGGCTACTTTGGTGGTACGCAGGCTACTTTGGAAGTACGCAGGTTACTTTGGAGGTACGCAGGCTACTTTTAAGGTACGCTGGCCACTTTGGAGGTACGCAGGCTACTTTGGTGGTACGCAGACTACCTGCGTACCTCTAAAGTAGTCGGCGTACCTCTAAAGTAGCCGGCGTACCTCGAAAGTTGCCTGCGTACCTTAAAAGTAGCCTGCGTACCTCTAAAGTAGTCACCGTAGAGGTGCGCCGACTACTTTAGAGGTACGCAGGCTACTTTAGAGGTACGCCGTCTACTTTAGAGGTACGCAGCCTACTTTGGAGGTACGCAGGCTACTTTGGTGGTACGCAGGCTACCTGCGTACCTCTAAAGTAGTCGGCGTACCTCTAAAGTAGCCGGCGTACCTCTAAAGTAGCTGTCGTACTTTAAAAGTAGCCTGCGTACCTCTATGGTGACTACTTTGGAGGTACGCAGGCTACTTTAGAGGTACGCAGGCTACTTTAGAGGTACGCCGTCTACTTTAAAGGTACGCAGGCTACTTTGGTGGTACGCAGGCTACCTGCGTACCTCTTAAGTAGTCGGCGTACCTCTGAAGTAGCTGGCGTACCTTAAAAGTAGCCTGCGTACCTTCAAAGAAGTCAGCGTACTTCTAAAGTAGCCGGCGTACCTCTAAAGTAGCTGGCGTACCTTAAAAGTAGCCTGCGTACCTCCAAAGTAGCCTGCGTACCTTAAAAGTAGCCTGCGTACCTCTAAAGTAGTCGGCGTACCTCTAAAGTAGCCGGCGTACCTTTAAAGTAGCTGTCGTACCTTAAACGTAGCCTGCGTACCTCTAAAGTAGACGGCGTACCTCTAAAGTAAACTTCAATAATTAAAAAATGTGTGTTATTTTCCTCGTAGGTGTAGTATAAAGCACTATGTATCACTCGGTAGAAAGTGCGATTCCTAACTCGGGCGTCTCAAATGACGCCCTCGTAAGTAATGGGTCACTTTCACCCCTCGTAGAACAATGTACTATTTCATCATACCTATTCGAAAAACGAATATTGGCTTCAGAGGATAGCGGGAGCAAAATTTAATTTTAACCCCATGGGACTTTTCATTTCTCTCTTCTGATTGGTCCGCGTTCGTGCTTTAGCATACTAAATCACTAACGCGGACCAATCAGAAGAGAGAATTCAAAAATGTGTCGAAATTCAAAAATGTTTGAGAAGCTGTTGTCTTCGATTAGTCACGTGATCTTTGTCGATTAGATATGTACGCCTATACTACATACCAACATAAATTAATGTTTAATTATTTCATAAAAAATTATTTGTGTTTTATTTAAACTTTGAATATACGTATTGGTAATGTCTATACTCTATACAAAGTAGGTTGATACTCCTAGCTTTTTCTCATAGGTAATGATGAAAAATAGTGTGTGTCATTAGGGGCCAAGATTTTTTGTTCTCGGGCGGCGTATATTGAATTCCTCGCTACGCTCAGGATTCTACTTTAGAATCCCTCGCTGCGCTCGGGATTCTACTATAGAATCCTTCACTTCGCTCTGAATTCAAAATAACGCCCTCGGGGAACAAAAAATTCCTTTGGCCCCATATAACACAAATAACTATTTCGTACCACTTGCTCAAAAAAGTGACATTCCTTGCCACAAAAAGCGAACATAACAATAGTCATTTTTAATCTGTTAAAAACAGGGAAAGAAAATTGTACTGAATTTCATTCCTCCCCTAGGGGGAGAATGTGATTTAAATTTGGAATACTTACCGATACTGAACTACATCTGTGTTTACACCATTGAGTTTGTATATAAAGCATTATACATCTTTTTGAAAAAGGAATACGCATTTATTATGCAGTTAAGATTATTAAATAAAATTACGAAAACCGACGAGGCCGTATGAGCTTGGTGCCTTTGCTTTTCCGACAAAAAAATATTAGTCTAGGAATTTGCCGCGTTTTTGTTTTCTTCAAATACATAATCGTAAAGTTTATTTTAATTTATTTTTATAAATAAGTAAATGTTCTAAAAATACGTTACGATGTTAAATCAAAGCGACAGTGACAGTGAATTGTCGGATTCCAGTGCAAATGCTCAGACGCAAGAACAGAGAAATACTCAAATCAACTCATCAACAATAAATGTACCAAACAAAAATATAACTCTCTCTATCAATAATAATTGGACCAATGTTTCGAATGTTAACTTTTACTTTTAATTGTCATTATTTTTAATAAATGCTTATCTCATATTATTATTGTGTTAATTTTTTCGCAAATGGTACGAAAAGTAGAGTATTTTCCTCGGTGATAAAGCTGTCTTAGTCTTGGGTGAACTTAAATCCCTCGCTACACTCAGGACTCGTCTTAAATCACGAGCGAATTAACACCCTCGCTACGCTCGGGAGTAAACCTCGAGTCCTTCGTTACGCTCGCGATTTAAATCGTCACCCGCGACAGAAGACACTGATTTATCCCCTTGGTTAATAATCTACTATTTCAAAAACATACTTCAAACTCCCGCGCCACTAAACAAAATATATAATTTACTGTTGATATTTCAAAAACCGCTCGACCGATTTCAATGAAATTCATATGGGACTACCTGGGTAGTATACCCTTTCAAACAAAAAAGAATTTTCCAAATCGGTTCAGGCGTCTTCGAGTAATTGGTAACATACAAAAAAAAGAGATTCCGACGAATTGGTAACCTCCTCCTTCTTTGAAGTCGGTTTAGAAACTACCATACCGTAGCTATACCTACTCCTTCTAAGAAGGTGGGTTTCCGCGCGACCTAGTCGGCAGTCGCGCCCGACACTAAATAGCCAACTTCTATCCCCGAGGAAACTCACTTTCCCCGTCTACCGGCCGCGGCCGCTTTGCCGGGCCTCCTCTATGTATCTTACCCGACAGGGCTTGACCGCGAGTGAGCGACAACCTCCCCCCATTTAAGTCCCTTCGACCGGTCCAATGACCCTGACGTATCAAGTCCAGGCGGTAGCACCCACATGAGGGGGTGGAGCCCCGATCATGTTCACCCACACCCTTACAGGCGTGAGCACCAGCACCTCAAGCTGTCAAAGTAGGTCCTCTTTCATCTTAGACTGTAGCTTCATTTATCACCAGGTGAGATCCCAGTTAGTAGAAGAAGAAAAAGTATACAAGTAGATAAGTTAAGTAGGAAGCAGTGATAGCCTAGTGGTTAGGACTGTGGTCTCCTATTCGGGGGGTCGCAGGTTCGATCCCGGGTACGAGGGACGGGAGGGACGCACCTCTGATCAACGGTGAAGGAAAACATCGTGAGGAAACCTGCACATCTGCGAGTTCTTCATAATGCTCTCGAAGGTGTGTGAAGTCCACCAATTCGCATTGGGCCAGCGTGGTGGACTATGGCCTATAACCCTTCTCTGAGAGGAGACCTGCGCTCAGTAGTGAGCGTTGATGGGTTGCTAATGATGAAGTTACATCATCAGAACCCAATGAGTAGGCACTGAGAAAAGCCATTAACCAAGAAAAGAAGGAGAAGAATAGTAGGCACTACCTCTTTGCCTGGACTGCACGCTTTTGGACATGACGTGTTTTTGCAATAAGCCATAACATAATTGTTTGAGCACCCACAACATGATTGCATAGCGACAATATTGCGCACCTGACTCACACGAGGCGATTTAGTCTTGACCCACTCGGATTGAGCACAGCAAATAATGTTAATACAATAACGCGCTGCCGTCACTTGGGGACAAAATCATCATTTCTCACGATTGTTACTTTGGCTACGACCAAAAACAAGACCTTACTGAGAGTGAGTGAGTGTTTGCACACACACTTGTGCACTATAACATCTCCCGCACAGATGGCTAATCTCTAAGCACGTTGGCCGCCATAACCGGATTCGGTCGGGAGGACATTAATATTATTATAAATGCGAAATTGTGTTTGTTGATTTGTCCTTCAATCACGCAGCAACAATCAAAACTATTGATTTCAGAGATGGTTTGTCTTCAAGGAATAACAAACAACACTATTGGTATTATGGAATATTATGGCCTAACTCTAGCACCAAGATAACTTAAATCCAGGATACAGATCCATTCCGGGAAATCCTTTCCTTCCCAGACTTCTCGCAGGATTTTGTTTCGCGCGTATCATATTATATTAGTATAGCATATCATATAATAGTATCATAGCGTATCATATAATAGTATCGCTTATCATATAATAGTATCGCGTATCATAGAATAGTATCGCGTATCATATAAAAGGATCGTTGTTCTTGAAGGTGTGTGAAGTCCACCAATTTGCATTGGGCCAGCGTGGTGTACTATGGCCTATAACCCTTCTCTGAGAGGAGACCTGCGCTCAGTAGTGGGCCGTTGATGGGTTTCTAATGAATGATGATGATGATCATACAAAAGTATTGCGTATCATCTACTTATTCTACACGGTGAGAAGTTTCAATCGATAATGAAATCGGTGAAACTATCTCAACATTTCTTCAACGGTTATTCAATTACTATTAGGGATAAGAGAATATGAAACCCTTCGTTTAATTTAACAAATGCGGAAGTACGTCTGCTTTTTTTTCAATCACGCAGCAACAGAGCAACGCATCGATGTTAATTTTTGCATACTTATCGTTGAGGGAATAGAGGTGACATAGGTTACTTTTGGTTCCGCAAAGTTTTCCCGTGAGATTTTTAAAAATCTAACTTCAAAAGCTGTTAGTCGCAAACAATTAACATCAATCTTTTGCTTGTCGCAAAAAAATATCAATAGACTCCTACGTAAATAGCGCACGAGGTAACGAATCTCCTTCGATACCATTTCGGGACACAATGGGACTCCTTGTTAAACCGTGCAATGTCACAAGTCACAACGTCTGTAAAAGGGCACCAATTATCCTCGTCGAAAACCATCTATAGACCTCCCAACTCTAATAATACGACAAACACAAACAGTGTCCGTCAGTAAGTCGACTAGTCGGCCCAACTTTTACCCGACTGCCCCAGTATTTGCTTCTATAGACGCTCTCCTCATGAAATAGTTTATTAGAAGCGTTATAACTTATAATATTCTAGAGACTTTTTATTATTCCTCAAAGAACATTGGCAGGGGTTCTTATGTCACATTACCTAAAATCTATTTGAAGCATCTATACATGAAAAATTGTTAAAACCGTAGAGGTTCCATTACTAAAACATAATCACTGAGATTTTTCGTTTGAGGAACTCACAAAAAAAGATATTAACAACTTTATTTGTATTTTGAGGTTATAAAAATATGTAAATAGGTATAAAAATCGTAGTCGTAATTCCTACTTCCATGTTATTTTAAGTTCTAATTTGACATTAGGATGTGTTAAATATTAGTCTATAGAACTCTCTAAACTCTTAAATTTCCGGGCGAGCAATGTCATCGAGAAACGATTCAAACCAATCCAAACTCAAAGCGCGATATGAATTAGTCAGATAATGGTTCATTATTTAATAATTATTTAACCAAGGCAAAAGATGTAAAACTAATTTCATATAAAAAACGAACTTATTTAAATACTTTGTTTTGTATAAATCATATTCGTAGACGCCTCCTAAAACATTCAGGTACAATTCTGCCATTATTCTTTTAATTTTACTTAGCAGTTGAGATGCGAAAGACCTCGTCGAAGATAGGCATCGTTGGAGCTACCTAAAAGAGGCCATGAGCAACCACAGAGCGCAGGTCTCCTCTCAGAGAAGGGTTATAGGCTATAGTCCACCACGATGGCCCAATGCGAATTGGTAGACTTCACACACCTTTCACAACATTATGGAGAACTCTCAGGCGTGCAGGTTTCCTCACGATGTTTTCCTTTACCGTTGAAGCATGGGATAGTTCATTGCTTAAACGCACATAACTCCGAAAAGTCAGAAGTGCGACCCCCCGAACAGGAGACCGGGCAGTCCTAACCACTAGGCTATCACTGCTTCAAAAGAGGCTTATGCCCAACAGCGGATGCATTGTGGCTGATTTATGGGTATAAGAGTATTTATCTAAAAGTTATCCCATCATGAAATTGTCAAGAAATAGGTTCGTCAAGAAATGTCAGGAAATAATCAACATAGCGGATGGGCTAATACCACATGCCGATGAAATTAGTAGGTACCTAATGGAATAAAAAACGCTTTTTTGTTACACAAAAATATATTATACTCTTTTGGTCTTATATATTATAACTTTTGGTATTAGGTCTTTTTTGCCGTTCTTTCATTTTTAAAAAAGAAGTTTTTTCTTCGTATTTTTCGTATAAACTATAGGTTGGGACGTATGTCGTTGGCACATCTGCAGATCCTTTAAGCAGACCACGCCAAGGTCGCCTGCATTGCACGTGACTATAGCTTTAGAATTAGTAATTAACATTTTATCGTTAGTCCTTTGTTTCGATTTAACGATTGGTTTAGTGTTAAGGTCGAGATGACAATTTGTTTGAAAATAATTTTATTGTTGTTGTTCGCAATCGTACGGCCATACCTATTGTCTTTGGTCAGATGAAAGTAAATCTAGATGAGAAAGGTATGATGTTTATTCCACCTCGAATAGGATAGATATTCTTCAGTCAATAATTATTAGATACTAGTTTTCTCAGCACACGCCAAATAATTCATTTTTAACCGACTTCCAAAAAGGAGGAGGTTCTCAATTCGGCCGGTATCTTTTTTTTTTTTTTTTCTATGTATGTCCACCGATTTCTCCGGGATTACTGGACCGATTCGCGTGATTTTTTTTTAATCGACAGAGGATGTTTGCGAAATGGTCCCATAAAAATTTTAACCTTCAACTCCTCAAGCCTGATGCTGCAGGCTAAAACTATGGCGATTTAGGAAATTTCGATTACGAATTGATATTGTAGGTAACAAGTATGGACTACATCATGGAGCTCCAGGTCCTAGCTCCTCAATCATAGGATATTACACTTAAAAGCTTAAAATAAAAATTCTTTTCAAAAAACCGACTTCTAACGCCACTACAAAGTATAAAAATAATTTTAGTTTGTCCACGTTTGTTGAAGTCGGGCGGGCCTAAATACAAACTATGAAACCGACTCGCGATGCTCGCTCGACTTCTACAAACGAGTCTATCATATTCTGTAGCGTCGCGCATCGGTTTCATAGTTTGTATATAGGCCCGCCCGACTTCAACAAACGTGGACAAACTAAAATTATTTTTATACTTTGTAGTGGCGTTAGAAGTCGGTTTTTTGAAAAGAATTTTTTTAAGACAAAATTTTGCTACTTTGTGTTACATTATTGCAATTTTCTTAAGGATCTCTAATTTTTTGAAAATAAATTATAGCCTATGTTACTTCCTGATAAATTAGCTTTCTATTGGTGATAAAATGGTTCAAATCGGTCCAGTAGTTACAGAGCCTATTCGGTACAAACAAACAAACATACAAAAAAATCTTTCCTCTTTATAATATTAGTATAGACTAGAAGATGCCCGCGACTTCGTCCGCATGGATTAAGGTTTTTTAATTCCCGCGGCAACTCCTTAATTTTCCAAGATAAAATGTTGCCTATGTGTTATACTGGTTATGAGTTGTCTCCATGCCAAATTTCAGCCAAATCGGTTCATTCGTTGTGGCGTGAAACAGTAACAAACATCCATCTATCCATACATCCACATCAAATACATCCTCACAAACCTTCGCATTTATAAATTACTAGATGATACCCGCGACTTCGTCCGCGTGGATTAAGGCGCGCTGTCTAGACGAATTTTTAGGTATTTGAGAGTAACAAACATCCATTCATCCATACATCAATCCTCACAAATCTCGCATTTATAATATTAGTAGGATATGTAGGATAGGATTATTAGGCTCGTAGGAAGTAGGAGTTTTTAACGTCGTGTCGGATTTTAGTCCCTATCCTAGACCGACTAAAATTTGCATAAAAAATCTATTTCTGCGCACAAAGTGTACTGTAATATCTCCGGCGTCGTTGACTACTTTTCGCCTCAGTTGGAATTTGCTGCAAAGATTGGGGACTTTATTAATATACAAGCTTTAGATGCATCATTTTTAGGGTTCCGTACCAAAATGGTAAAAAGGAACCCTTATGGTGAGACTTTCTCCGTCCATCCGTCCGTCCGTCCGGCGTCCGTCTCTCACAGTCGATTATTTTAGTAACTATTAAAGCTATCGACATGAAATTTGGAATAGTTGTGTATAATAGTATCCCAACAACATTGGAATAAAAAAAAAAATATTTTTAGTTTAATTTAAAAAGGTGGAAAATCGGGAGTTTGAAATTTCAAAGTAAGATAACTATACCGAGTGGGGTATCATATGAGAGGCCTTTACCTGTCCATTCTAAAACAGGTTTTTTTTTTATATGTAATAGTTTTTGATTATATTAATATTATCGTTTTACTTTTACTTCTAGAGTACGGAACCCTCGCTGCGTGAGTCCGAATCGCACTTGGCCGGTTTTTTTTTGTTTATTTGTATAAATTAAACCTGTACGAATGTCCGTTGTTTGAATTATTTAATTCGCCAACGTCTGCGGGTCATTAATCGCTTTACGACTCGTTTTGATTGTGTCGTATATCCTGTTCCCTCGTTATTATTGCATCATTTCTAAAATCTATCCTCGGATTTCATATACCTAGCCTGGTATATCTTCTTTTTAACCGACTTCAAAGAAGGAGTTTCTCAATTCATTTGAAACTTTTTTGTATGTATGTTCACCGATGGCTCGAAGACGCCTGAACTGATTTGGAAAATTCTTTTTTTGTTTGAATACTTCCCAGGTGGTCCCATTTAAATTTTATCGAAATCGGTCAAGCTATTTTCAAAAAATCAACAATAAATTATATACTTCGTAGTTGCGCGGGTGTTTGAAGTCGGTTTTTTAAAAATTCTTTTCAAAAAACCGACTTCTAACGCCACTACAAAGTATAAAAATAATTTTAGTTTGTCCACGTTTGTTGAAGTCGGGCGGGCCTATATACAAACTATGAAACCGATGCGCGACGCTACAGAATATGATAGACTCGTTTGTAGAAGTCGAGCGAGCATCGCGAGTCAGTTTCATAGTTTGTATTTTAGGCCCGCCCGACTTCAACAAACGTGGACAAACTAAAATTATTTTTATACTTTGTAGTGGCGTTAGAAGTCGGTTTTTTGAAAAGAATTTTTATTTTAAGCTTTTAAGTGTAGTATCCTATGATTGAGGAGCTAGGACCTGGAGCTCCATGATGTAGTCCATACTTGTTACCTACAATATCAATTCGTAATCGAAATTTCCTAAATCGCCATAGTTTTAGGTGAGCAATATCCCTGCAGCATCAGGCTTGAGTTGAAGGTTAACATTTTTATGGGACCATTTCGCAAACATCCTCTGTCGATTAAAAAAAAATCACGCGAATCGGTCCAGTAATCCTGGAGAAATCGGTGGACATACATAGAAAAAAAAAAAGATACCGGCCGAATTGAGAACCTCCTCCTTTTTGGAAGACGGTTAAAAAGATTTTTTTTCATATTAAATTATTTCTTGCAAGATTTTATTAATTATTGTTGCGATAATGTAAAACAATTTTAATGTAAATCATGATTTGTTCACCAGGGAGTTGCTGGATACAGACGCCACAAGACCGAGAGACATGTATGATGACATGTGTGATGACATTTCATACAAGTGACCTTTGTCCAGCAATCTTACGGTTAATAAAGAAGAAATTGACAGCTCTAAGGAGCATTTTGAACCTTAAATAACCAAGGTACGTAACAACCTAACTAGTTATGAAGTTGTTATAGCCAAGCATATTTTGGCAGTTTGAAGTTCATATTATTATACGAGTTGATCTCATTTACCTGTACCTGCCAAAACCAGTAAAAGCAAACTTTGGAATATTATGTTGAAGTTGATACAATTCGGAAATAGTGGGTTTTGGACGGCACTCATCAAAAAAAAAAATTAAGTGGCACTCGGGGACTGCCGCGGTAAAGCTATTGCATAGCATTTTTTATCAACTTATGCAATTATAATATTTATGCCATATTTTTTTTTTGCATAATAAAAATTATGTAAAAAAAAATTAAAAAACAAACAAACAAGAAAAGCGCACTGTCACTACTTCGCGAGTGAGATTCGAACCTGCGACATCACACGCAAGCGGCCGCTCGCCCACTGCGCTAAAGAGAGCTACTTGTGAACTTCTAAAATGTTGAACGCTTACTGAACGACGCCGACGGTATTCGGTTCATTTTCTTTACGGAATTTCTTGATTCGGTCGCCGCGCTCAAACTGTTTGTCCTAGTCAAAGCCCGCGATAAAAGCTATGCAATAGCTTAAAAATTAGGTATTACGCATTAATAGGAACAATTACGACATATTATTCTTCTTTGCTAGGTTAGTTAGGTTGGCTTCATTGATAGGTTCTTTTGTAACATTCAATTTTTATAGTGATTTTATCATGGATTCAGAAAGCAGATAAATGATAATACAAAATAATCAAAGCGGTGAAGAAACTCAGTAGTTATTCATTAAAAAATTCCACATTTTACAGTTTTAAAGTATTAGTAGAAAAATCCAGCCCAAAACCGGTTAAGCCTAGTTAAAATTCCTTTATAGAACTACAAATTATATATTAAACATCTATAAGAGAATAACGGATTTGTATAATTTAACAATAAATAGAAATAAAACATCCGTTACAACTATTTACTGCTCGTAGTTTATTACTTATTGGCTTACGATGAACAATAACTGTTTTTAGGGTTCCGTACCAAAATGGTAAAAATGGAACCCTTATGGTGAGACTTTCTCCGTCCGTCCGTCCGTCTGTCACAGTCGATTATTTCAGTAACTATTAAAGCTATCGACATGAAATTTGGCATAGTTGTGTATAATAGTGGCCCAACATCATTGGAATAAAGAAAAATCGAAAATTATTTTTAGTTTTATTAAAAAAGGGGGAAAATCGGGGGGTTGAAATTTCAAAGTAAGATAACTATATCGAGTGGGTAATCATATGAAAGGCCTTTACTTGTACATTCTAAAACAGTTTTTTATTTATTTCTATATATAATAGTTTTTGATTAATCGGCCAAAATGTCGAAAAAAATACCGTCCCCCCCCCCCCCCCTTATCTCCAAAGTTTACCAATCGAAAAATCTGAAATAATTATGGTCGATAGAGGTTTATGTATATTTTACAGGAAAAATAAAATCAACGCGAAAATTATTTTAGTTTAATTAAAAAAGGGGGAAAATCAGGGGTTTGAAATTTCAAAGTATGATAATTATACCGAGTGGGGTATCATATGAAAGGCCTTTACTTGTGCATTCTAAAACAGTTTTTTATTTATTTCTATATATAATAGTTTTTGAGTAATCGGCCAAAATGTCGAAAAAAATACCGTTCGCCCCCCCTTATCTCCGAAGTTTACCAATCGAAAAATCTGAAATAATTATGGTCAATAGAGGTTTATGTATATTTTACAGGAAAAATAAAAGCAACGCGAAAATTATTTTAGTTTGATTAAAAAAGGGGGAAAATCGGGGGTTTGAAATTTCAAAGTAAGATAATTATACCGAGTAGGGTATCATATGAAAGGCCTTTACTTGTGCATTCTAAAACAGTTTTTTATTTATTTCTATATATAATAGTTTTTGAGTAATCGGCCAAAATGTCGAAAAAAATACCGTTCCCCCCCCCCCTCCCCCCCCTTATCTCCGAAGTTTACCAATCGTAAAATCTGAAATAATTATGGTCAATAGAAGTTTATGTATATTTTACAGGAAAAATAAAACCAACGCTCTAACTAGCATAGTTTTTTTTATATTAACAATAATCCTCTACAAACAAAGTTAACGATAATTAAGCAAATTAATATAATATTATCGTTTTATTTTTACTTTTGGAGTACGGAACCCTCGGTGCGCGAGTCCGACTCGCACTTGGCCGGATTTTTTAAATTAATACAATTAAATAACGAGCAAACGAACAGGCGGATAATCATTAGCAACCATCAAGGGTTATAGTCCACCTCGCTGGCCCAATGCGAATTGGCGGACTTCACACACCTTCAAGAACATTATGAAGAACTCTCAGGCCTTCAGGTTTTGTTAATCCCTCCCTGAATAACTCCAGGTCGAAGTGGGTGGAAGCAGTACCGAAGGGAGTTAGTTTCAATATTAATGTCATGTGCGTGGAAAAAACGATCTGGCACAACGGTTGGTCGAAGGAAAGCAGGCACCCAGGTGGTCATGATTTCCATATTTTAATAGGAACTCTTAGGAATTAAGGATTAAGGAACAATTAGCGTCAGAATTCACTTAATATGTAGACCTCAACGTTAGCGTTAAACTGCCGTACTCAGAGTAATTCATTAAATTGAGATTAATTAATCATTGACTTGTGATTAACTGCCGCACTCAGCCGCATGTATTAAATTATATTATTTAATGATTAATTAATTAATTTAAATTTATTACTGAACTAGCTGATGCCCGCGACTTCGTCCGCATGGATTTAGTTTTTAAAAATCCCGCGGGAACTCTTTCATTATCTGAGATAAAAAGTAGCTCTCCCGGTCTGAGGAACCACTACTACATCCATTACTATACCCATGCAAAAAATCGCATCAATCCGCTGTTCTGTTGCGACGTGATTGAAGGACAAACCAACAAACAAACACACTTTCGCATTTATAATATCAGTAATGCTTTATTATAACACTTTTTATAATATTGTCAAATTTTTTACAACCAAAGACAAAATTACGTTTAGCTGTCATTTACGTTTTGTTATTCCACTGTCATTTGCGTTTTGTTATTCCATGTCAGATGCGTTTTTACGTTATACCACGTTTTATAGTGACTTGACGGAAACGCGGTCGAACGGGATAAAAAGTATCCTATGTCCGTCTCCTGGTTCTAAGCTACCTCTCCACCAATTTTCAGCCAAATCGGTTCATCCGTTCATGAGTTATAAATAGTGTAACTAACACCACTTTCTTTTATATATATAGATTGTCATTAATGTACAAACGAAGCGTTAACTTCTGAGAATGAAACTTTTTAAAATCCAAGATTAAGTCGTTAAGTAACTATTAGTGCGGCAGTAAGTATTCCTTAAATGTTAGATACATAAATTTATTTATTTATATATATATTAGATAGATAGGCTCATTAGAATAGTCTCAATGCGTAGGTGTTAGATGATCGAGGGTCGAGGAGGAGGATTTGATGATGGAGCAGAAAACTGGATAACAGGATGTCAGGTATATCGTACATAGTCTGGCCATAAATTCACATGTCGGGGGTGTTTTAAAAAGGAACTAGTATTGAATATCCAAATTAGTATCCAAAAATTTTAAATATAATTACCAAATCAAAATTAATTAAAAGGCAATCTAAAGTTTATTATCAATAAAGCACTAAAGTCAATGTGACTCCACAGGGTTCAATGAACGGGAAGACGCCTAAAATCCACGTAAACAATCGGGTTGACCTTTAGGAGAACTAGTTTTAGCAAGTTTTAGCACAGAATATATAATAGTACTAGTTTTAGTGGCTTCGGACAAGGCTCCCAGCGTATTGACTTCTAAAACAAAATATGTTAATTTCGTCAATAAAAATAATATTGTAGATTAGATAGATCTTGTTTTATTTATTCTAATTTTATTTATTATTGTTAGTTTTATTTATTATTATTTTAAAGAGCCTAGATAGCTTTATAGCTTTTGGCAGTTTCGTTTTTAAGGTTTTTAAAACCCCGCGGGACCTTTTGTTTTCCGTATGTTTTTCCGGAATTTAACGCACAATTGGGATATTACGCAAGTACACGTTTTAAATTTCGACTAGCCGATGCCCGCAACTTCGTCCGCGTGCAGAATTTTGTACCTATTTAAAATTCCCGCGGGAACTCTTTGATTTTTCGGGCTAAATTGTAGCCATTTTCCAGGTCCCCGACAAACCAAAAACCAAATATTTCGCATTTATAATATTAGTAAGGATTAAACTACAAAGTGTGTCAAATGTTTATGACGTCACAGTTCAGTGTTTTATACAAGCTCCCATAGGACTATAATGTCGTTTTTGACATTTGATTGCTGGTTTGTTTAACTAATGTTCACGCGCACCAATGCGTACTACTAAAATGAATAAACTATTAAATTGTCTAAGATGTGACTGACGGACAAATCTGCAGTGTGATGCGATGACTGATTTCCGCATAACCAAATTAAACTCCATCACTCATTCAGAACTCATTGATTTCGTGGTTCGATATGAATTTGCCTCGTGTCAATTTAAACTGCACCACGAATGCAGCAAACACCTACTTTTGAGACCTAAGGTCACGGTCAAGATCTCATAATGTCGCGTCAAATACTACCCCGGTTTGATAATCATACAGTTTGGCAACGAATGGTTATATTTTGCACTTCTGGCTCGGGCTCACGACAAAGAATTATTTTTATTATTACTAGATATACGTAAAAGGTGAAGATAATATTCCAGGACATCAATAATTATCCTAGTTTCAAGAAAGCGTACGTTTTTATCATTAAACTTAATCTTACTTTTTTTTTTTGGTAAGTAATACACATTGTAACGTTAATTATAAGTATCAAAATGAAAAACTTGAATAGAATAGAATAGAATAGTATAGAAATGTTTTTTATTCAAATAAACTTTTACAAGTACTTTTGAATCGTCAATGAGTCTACCACTGGTTCGCAATGCCGTTCCTGCCGAGAAGAACCAGCAAGAAACTCGGCAGTTGCTCTTTTCAAAATACTTTTACAATATACTAAAATAGATATATAATAGAAGAACTTGATAATAATATCATCTCGTTTCATTTAAAAGCCAGGAACTTGGCTGACACTCTCTCTGGCTAAAATTACACAGTTCGAAGTAAGAATACCACCAATTCAGCCCTACAGAATAATTGTAAGCAATCACAACTTGGATTTTATGATTAAGTATCTACTAATCGAAGTAGTTTTCATTAAAATTCAATAAAGCTCTGTATGGTGCTCAACTGACTGAGAGCTAAACTGTGGTAGTGAGCACTTGACCTTTTTTGTTTGACTTTTTGTAATATGTTTGAAAGACTGTTTTTTGTTTGACCTAGCAAGTTGACATTCTAACCAGGCTCTACTTATTCTAACCCCGCCTTAACAGGGTATAAGTTTTTGTAAAGGTAATGAGCGATTGATCCTTGTTCAATATAATTTATTAGTTATAATGTTTTTTTAACAGAATGGTAACCACCCTGAACCTTAGCCCTGAACATCTGAGAGATAGATAGATTAGATAGGTACTACACTTTACTCTCGAGTAAAATAATTGTTATTTATTTAATTGCAACCAAAATTTGCTTTAAATAAATGAATGTAACCTTTCGAACTTAATGATATGCACCGCAACTACAGGTCACTGAGTTTTCCAATTTTCTTTTCCACGAACGTTTTAATTAAACCCAGGGTGGTAAAAGTGCATTCGTCAAGGCTTTTCACGGATTATAAAATACCTTTTAACTATTGAAATTTCCATCTATCCGAAAGCCTACTCTAGTGGTAAGAGATAAGGCTGGTTTTGGAAAACTTGGAGAGAAGCCTTAGATTCTTAGCGTTTCGAGAGTTTTTTTTTAATTGTTAAGCTCTTTTCAGATCATGTTACGCGATGGATTTTTATTTGAATTGTAGAAAAAGGCAATGAATTTCGATTTAGTTGAGTGGTAGCGATGGCAAAAAATAAACACTAAATAGAATCCTTGTTTAACGAACTGAGTGTACTCTAGTACAGTCTACACGAAAAAATTAGTTATCTAAAAAATATTTTCTTAGGGAAAGGGCAGACGGGCTACTTTTAGCGGCAGCGATCGGCGTTGTTATGGTTGTTAGTCGCTCTTCGGAAGCTCGATTACGCGTCCGAACGCTAACGTGGCCACAAAACAAACGCCAGTCGCAGCGATCGAGTTGTGTTTTTAGCATCGGCGCGGGCGTTCCGCGATATTTGAACGACTTTTATGATGATATTTCACTAACCAATGCTTATTAATAACTAGCTGATGCCCGCGACTTCGTCTGCGTGGATTTAGTTCATAACATCCCGCGGGAAATCTTTGTCACCCTCCAGGTTCTCAACTATACCTATCCAATAAATCACGTCAATCCGTAGCTTTGTAGCAGGAAACATTTGATCGTCTTGCTCGCGGCATTGTTAATGATGATTCAAAGAGAAAACATATTACTGATGATATTATCAATTACGTTAAACTATAATTTTTAGAATTGTTTTTACCATAATTTTCTACCATAATTAACCAAATACAAAATTACCTTTAGCTGTCATTTATCTACGTTTTGTTCTTCCACTGTCATTTTCGTTTTTTTATTCCATGTCAGATGCATTTTTGTTATACCAGGTTTTATATTGACTTGACGGAAACGCGGTCGAACGGGATAAAAAGTATCCTATGTCCGTCTCCTGGTTCTAAGCTACCTCTCCACCAATTTTCAGCCAAATCGGTTCATCCGTTCTTGAGTTATAAATAGTGTAACAAACACCACTTTCTTTTATATATATAGATGTACGAGTACTCTGCTATAAGTCTATACTCTAGTTCGAGCTGTGAATCTAACTAACTAATTCTTATTTTCGAGAGGTTACGATAATAGTCACGTGAATTTGTCACGTGAACAAAACCCCACCACCATGCCATTTCGTTCGGTGTGGCCAGCATTCTAATATTGCCATGCTAATAATTAAAATTGTCTCTATAATTTTATTATTTTTGATAGTTTACTGATCCTATAAATTAATCCCGAATTCATTTTACATCGTCATTTTTTATAAAATCACTAGCTGATGCCCGCGACTTCGTCCGCGTGGATTTCATTTTTAAAATCCCGCGGGAACTCTTTGATTTTCCCGGATAAAACTTAGCCTTTGTCACCCTCCAGGTTCTCAACTATACCCATGCAAAAAATCACGTCGATCCGTAGCTTTTTTGCTACTTGATTGAAAAACAAACCAACATACAAACACACTTTCGCATTTATAATATTAAAAAGTATCCTATGTCCGTCTCCTGGTTCTAAGCTACCTCTCCACCAATTTTCAGTCAAATCGGTTCATCCGTTCTTGAGTTATAAATAGTGTAACTAACACCACTTTCTTTTATATATATAGATAGATGACACTTTTAGCATCGTTTCGAACGCTTTTGAGTCGTGAAAACGCGATGCAGTCGCAAAAAACGCCGATCGCTGCCGCTAAAAGATGCCAACCTGCCCTCTCCCTGAGAAGATAGCTTGCGTTTATTGCATGATAATGCAATCCAAAGGTCTTTTGTCACTCACTTCGATCAGGTTCGTTTGTTGGGGTATAATTTTATTTTTTATGCCTGAAATGATATCTCTAAATGGACCCTTGTGCCATTTCACCAACGTAAAATAAGCTTTATCCGAACGTAAATTTCATATTTTGACAGCTTTTCAATGCTAAAACTGTCAGAACGCCCAATTTATTCATCGGCTAAGCGTCACTTGACGTTTGTGAAATCGGTACAAATTGGTTAATTTACAGTATTTTCGCTCTCAATTTGGGGCCACAAGGTTTATGTTAGCAAAATTGAAAATTGTATTCAGATTCTGATTCCATTATGTATACGAGGCCAGCAATACATCGCCAAATAAGTATGTTTATTAACAAGCAAAATATTAAAAAAGAATAAAAAACCAAAATCCGCCATTTTGAATTTTTCAAATTATGTTCTCGTTGACACTCGCACTGGCATGGCGAATTTAACGACGTGCCACTTATCAAAGTCAGCCCACGCGTTTTGTCTCTAGATTGCCACAAAGGAACAAACATACATAGACTGATAAACACATTACCACTCCTTTGCGTCGCGCAGTCGGGTGAAAACAAATAGATACTATGTATTAATTTTATAATTACAAAGTCGTGCGCGATACATCTTCAACACACGTTACGCGCCATTGGAATACGTTAACTTGTTAAATGTTAAACGTATTGTTAGTGCTAAGTGCGGAAACGTTATTGCTTTTTAGGGTTCCGTACCCAAAGGGTGCCAACGGGACCCTATTACTAAGCCTCCGCTGTCCGTCCGTCCGTCCGTCCGTCCGTCTGTCAGCGGGCTTTATCTCGTAAACCGTAATAGATAGACAGTTGAAATTTTCACATATTGTGTATTTCTATTGCCGCTATAACAACAAATAATAAAAATAAAATAAAATTTAAAATAAAGGGGGCTCCCATACATGGAAAAGGAGTCGAAATAAAATTTTATTTTTTTACTCTGGCATGTGGGGTGGACCTTGGGACCAACACCTTGGGACCCCAACGACCATCAGTTCTTCGAACTATGTGCCCGCCCATTTCCACTTCAGTTTCGCGACACGCTGAGCTATGTCGGTGACTTTGGTTCTCCTACGAATCTCCTCATTTCTGATTTGATCTCGCAGAGATATACCGAGCATTGCTCTCTCCATCGCTCGCTGGGTGACTCTGAGCCTTCTTATGAGGCCCATAGTTAGCGACCATGTCTCGGATCCGTAAGTCATCACTGGCAACACGCACTGTTCGAAGACTTGAGTCTTCAGGCACTGAGGGATTTTGGACGAGAAGACATCTCGGAGCTTCCCGAACGCTGCCCAGCCGAGTTGGATTCGGCGGTTAATCTCTTTCTCGAAATTGGACCTACCTAGCTGGACTGTATGTCCCAGGTATATATACTCGTCTACAATTTCGAGCGCAGAGTTCTCAACGATTACTGGGTGGAGCGGAGCATGAGCATTGGACATGATTTTCGTCTTGCTCATGTTCATTTTCAGGCCCACCTGTTGAGAAACCCTGCTGAGATCATTGAGCATTGTATTGAGATCTCTCAGAGTCTCTGCCATGACTACTATGTCATCGGCAAATCGCAGGTGAGTGATGTACTCGCCGTTTATGTTGATGCCAAGTCCGTTCCAATCCAGAAGCTTAAAGACGTCCTCCAACGCAGCGGTAAATAGCTTCGGGGAGATTACATCTCCCTGTCGCACTCCACGCTGCAAGTGGATTGGTCTCGTAGTCTGGTCCTGTATACGTACTGACATAGTGGCGTTTTCGTACAAGCACTTCAACACTTGGATATACCGGTAGTCAATCCGGCATCTCTGCAGCGACCTCAATACAGCCCAAGTTTCCACCGAATCAAAGGCTTTCTCATAGTCCACAAACGCTAAGCAAAGTGGCCGGTTATACTCTTCCGTCTTCTGTATAACCTGCCGCAGCGTATGAATGTGATCTATGGTACCAAAGCCTTTTCGGAATCCGGCTTGTTCGGGAGGCTGGAAGTCGTCAAACCTACGAGCGAGACGATTCGTAATGACTCTCGAGAACAACTCATAAACATGACTCAGCAGCGAGATGGGTCTATAATTCTTCAGCAAGGTATTATCACCCTTTTTGAAGAACAGGACCACCACGCTCCTGTGCCATGCTTCCGGCGTTATACCCTCGTGAATGACGGAATTGAACAATCGCTGAAAGATCTTCAGTACCGGTTTTCCACCCGCTTTCAGGAGTTCCGCAGTGATTCCGTCATCACCTGGCGCCTTGTTGTTCTTGAGCTGTTTAAGAGCCATTCTAATCTCGTATAGGCTGACGTCCGGGATATCTTCGGTATAGTGTCGGGTCAGGTTGGCTCTGGGATCTTTGGCCAAATCCTCAACAGGTTTTTGTGTCGTGGTATATAACTGCCCATAGAACTTCTCGACCTCTCCCAAAATCTCAGGTCGAGAAGAGACGAGACGACCGTCATCAGTTTTAAGCCGCGTCAGCTGGCTCTGTCCGATAGACAGATCTCTCGCGAACACTTTTGAGACTTTGTTCCGCTCGATCGTATCTTTAATACACTTGGTATTAAAGACCCGAAGGTCGCGAGTTTGTGCCTTAGAGATCTGCCTATTAATCCGCCGGTAGGCAGCCGCGTCTACCGATGACTGCAGCCTCATCTCTTGTCTCTCCTCCATGAGCTTGAGAGTATGGTCAGAGAACTTTTCGGTTCTTTTCCTGCGATGGGTCTTAAAGAACTTAGACCCCACAGTATGGACAGTTTCCACGAACCTGTTGTTTAGATCGTCCACAGAAACACAGTCTGCTAGGCAATCGAATCGGTTCTGCAGTTCGAGTTGGAAATTTTCGGGGTTTTGGATATGAGCACGAGAGGGTCGGAGAGTTGACTTCACCAGTCTAGCCCTTTCCAGCTTCACATTAATATTCAATGTGCCTCTTACCATACGGTGATCGCTCCCGGTTTTCACCCTGTTGATCACAGAGACATCATTGAATATATGGCGCTTGGTCGACATAATGAAGTCAATCTCACTTCTCGTAGAACCATCGGGGCTCATCCAAGTCCATTTTCTGTGTGGCCGCTTCCTGAAGAAGGAGTTCATCATAAAGAGGCCCTCCTTCTCCATGAAGTCGGCCAGCATTTGACCCCTCTGGTTCCTTCGCCCATAACCAAATCGCCCAACCCTCGTCTCTGCACCGCTTCGTTCACCCAGCCTCGCGTTGAAATCCCCCATCACAACATTGTAGTGAGTGGTAGAGGCGTGTATGGCTTTTGATATATCCTCATACAGCGCCTCCACCTCCTCGTCATGATGTGCCGATGTCGGTGCGTAAACCTGTATAACCTTCAACGAATACCGATTGGTGATTCTGAGTATAAGGTACGCTACCCTACTCGACACACTTTTGACTTCGACGATGTTGTTGACGAGGGACTTGTGGACGATGAACCCGACACCACCCTGGGACTGTTGGTCGCCCTCCCGGTAGTAGAACAAGTTGCCGGAATTGAGGATTATCGAGTCCTCCCCCTCTCTTCGGACTTCAGACAATCCTATAACATTCCAGCGCAACTTGCTCACTGCTTCTTCCAGCTCGATGATCTTCTCGTCAGTCCTCAACGTGCGTGCGTTATATGTCGCCAGGTCCAGTCGTCGGGGTTGGCAGCGGAATCTCATCCGGAGATTCTTAGCACCCCCTGCCCCGCCATTACCGTGACCGCTGCCAGGGTCAGGCACAGCGAGGCCGCCGGGAACTAGGGGCCTTGGCCTTGTGACATTTTCCATATCGGGTTTTGCCCATAATGACCACGCTGGGCAGGCGTGTTGGTCATCGCAGGGCTAGACTGATCGCGCCGATGTCGCTGCTGCCCGACACCGGCCTGTGCCATTTGTTCAGTCTAGCTAGTATGAGATGGTTATACCGCCATCTGTCGGTCGCCATAGCCTCGTCAGTAAACCAGCAGGGGGCACCGCGGGCAGGTGAGGTTGACTGTTGGAGCGCTAGATGAAGGTGCGCTCCCTTACCCCCCAATTTACTTTAATTTATTTATTTATTTTAATTTATTTATTTATTTATTTATTTAATTTATTTATTTAAATAAATTACTTAAAACTCATTATTATTAGTTATACTTATGTAATCGTGGTTTGAATCCTAACAAGCAGGTGTTGAAGAAGGTTAGCAAATGATGCAGAATTACGTAAATTAAATTTAATTATTCATTCTTTATTTACATCGCTTTCAAAACAAATAATCCACTACTTAATATGAGTGGTATCTAAACTTATTTTAATATTCATTAATATTCAATGAACTAGCTCGTGAATTCTAAAGCGTGGACGTTAGTCATTTATGGCAAAATCCTGCTGTGGGGATGTTAAAATGATTGCAACACTAGAGTTTTTTTTTTAAAGAATATCAACCAAGTTGAACATGACTAATATTCTCCTCTCCCCTCCAAATAAGCGGAAAGCTTGTGCTAGGAGTGGGTACGACAATAGTGCAACGGGTGGGATTTGAACCTGCGACCTTTCAGTTTTAAGTCCGCACCTTTAACCGTTGGGCTATTGAGGCTATGAGTGTGAAGATCGCGACCACCTTTGATTGGCTCCCTCTCGCTACTTTGTCATTTTAATCAGGGAAGTGATAAAAAAATACTGATAATTTAAAATAAAAAATTCTTGTTAAAAACCGACTTCAAATGCCCGCCAGTACAAAGTATATAATGTATTGTTGATATTTTAAAACCGTTCGACCGATTTCGATAAAATTTCAATGGAAATACCTGGGAAGTATATATACCCTTTCACAAGCGCGCACACACACACACACACACACACTTTTTATCAATGTATCAATAGATGTATCAATAAATGTATGTAGGTGTGTATGTAATGAACCAAAAAAGAATTTTCCAAATCGGTTCAGGCGTCTTCGAGTAATCGGTGAACATACCTAAAAAAAAGTTTTTGACGAATTGATAACCTCCTCCTTTTTGAAGTAGGTTAAAAAGAATGCGTCTTTCTTTGTAAATTTACTATTTTCATAAAACGCGGTAGCCGACAAGATAACAATTTAAAAAGTTCAGTTTTATGTTCAAATAAAAAGGGCTTCACAAAAATGAAATAACCCGAAAGTTAAAGTTGTTTCTGAAAAATATAAAGCACACCCAATTAACAAAGTAAACCTCACTTGATCCAGAGTTTTTCGTATCCGTATTTTTCTCGGAGTTCGCAAACTTCTGTATCTCATTTCTTATAGATATAGAGCAGGCGGGAAATTTTGCATTAGTGCTTGATAAATTTAATGGAAGAAAGTTTGTAATTTTCATGGAAGTTTGTTTACTCTTATATTACCTAAGTATACGAGTTTCTAAATATTATAACGGTGATCCACCAGATTTTTCACTGCTTCATCATTTATCAAAAATTAATATTCAAAATTACTTATTTATTTAATGTAGGCCAACTTGTGGCTCTTATGACACGTCGATACTCTACTTCTACTCTATTCTATTGCAGCTATTATTATGAAACAATGATTTAATATAAAAAAAAATCTTTTTAAAATACCAACTTCAAACGCCCGCGCCACTACAAAGTATATAATTTATTGTTGATTTTTTAAAAACCTCTCGACTGATTTCGACAAAATTTAAATGGAAACAAAAAGGATTTTCGGTTCAGGCCTCTTCGAGTAATCGACGAATATAAATAAAAAAAAAGATTCCGACGAATTGATACCTCCTCTTTTTTAAAGTCGGTTAAAAAGTGCTGCGTAATCTACACAGTTAAATTTCTTTTTTTAAATGTCTTCAAAAAAATTAATTCAAACTTGGTTGGTTGATTGGGTGGTTAGCATGACGAGGTTCTAGGTTGGCTTCCTGGATCGGACCAAAACTATTTACTATAACTAGCTTTTGCTTGCGGCTTTGCTCACGTTAAGTTCGATTTTTCAAACCACTTTTAACCCTCTTAGGGGCTGTATTTTCAAAAAATCTTTTCTCAGCGGATGCCTACGTCACATAGCTATCTGTTGTTCAAATTTCAGCCCGATCGGTGAATTGAGCTGTGCATTGATAAGATCAGTCAGTTAGTCAATCAGTCAGCTTTTCCTTTATAAGTATAATATATAGATTATGGGGTTTTCTGTCAAGAAATTATATTAAAAAACTTCGTCAAAATTTCTGTCAAAAAAGCTTGAACATTGAAGGAAGTTGGCGGTGTGCCACCCTCGGAAAGTGTCTAAAGCTTCGTCACGAAAACGTCAATTCTGTAAAATTTTGTGGAGAAACCTGTAGATCCACCAACTCTTGGCCTATTTCTTTCATCAAAGTTCTGCTTGTGAATAATTTTCCACTCTTGATTCCATTTGTTTCCGTCCAGTTCCAGATAATTTAGGCAGATCTTTCTGGATCTGATACAAGGGCTAAGGGCGTTCTTGTATTGAATTGGACTCCATGTTCCTAGATTATTAATGTTATTAGCTTTTGTCCGCGACTTGGTCCGCGTGGATTTACTTTTTTAAAATCCCCATGGGATCCCTCTGGTTTTTCAGGATAATAATAGCCTATGTCACTTTCCAAGTTCTCAACTATAATCTTATTCTTAATCAACCTATAGACGTCCACTGAACGAAGGTCTCCTTCGTGGACCTCCACAGGCTTCGGTCTTGCGTCGCTTGAATCCAGCGGCTCCCTGCGACTCGTTTGATGTCGTCGGTCCACTTAGTGGGGGGGTCTGCCAACACCACGCTTCCCGGTGCGGGGCCTCCACTCCAGCACCTTGAGACCCCAACGACCATCAGCTCTTCAAACAATGTGCGTACATACTATGTACAATGTACATAGTTCAACTATGATACCCATACAAAAAATAATGTCTCTCAATTGCTGCGTGATTGAAGGACAAACTAAAAAATAGCATACTCGCATTTATTAATGATCAGGTCTTTGAAGAACCGGATGGAAGCTACAATCAGGGCCAGGGGTGGCAATACTTGCTATTGAAACAAGTTTATTTGTGTTTTTTTTACATGGAAACTCTTTAATGTTTTTGAAATCAATGATTAAAAATTAGTGTCGATTCGACAATCTTAGTTACTTGGACGACTTAGTTCTTCGTTTTAAGCCTGTAAAGTTGGTAATCAATTTTTCAGTTCCAATTTGCAATGCGTTTATTGAAACCTTACCTTTTCATCTATCAAACGGTAATAAAAGTTATTTTTAACCGACTTCCAAAAAGGAGGAGGTTCTCAATTCGGCCGGTATCTTTTTTTTTTTTTCTATGTATGTCCACTGATTTCTCCGGGATTACTGGACCGATTCGCGTGAATTTTTTTTTAATCGACAGAGGATGTTTGCGAAATGGTCCCATAAAAATGTTCACCTTCAACTCCTCAAGCCTGATGCTGCAGGGATATTGCTCACCTAAAATAAAGAGATTTAGGAAATGTCGAATACGAATTGTAGGATACTACACTTAAAAGCTTAAATTAAAAATTCTTTTCAAAAAACCGACTTCTAATGCCACTACAAAGTATAAAAATAATTTTAGTTTGTCCACGTTTGTTGAAGTCGGGCGGGCCTAAAATACAAACTATGAAATCGACTCGCGATGCTCGCTCGACTTCTACCAACGAGTCTCTCATATTGCGTAGCGTCGCGCATCGGTTTCATAGTTTGTATTTAGGCCTTCCCGACTTCAACAAACGTGGACAAACTAAAATTATTTTTATACTTTGTAGTGGCATTAGAAGTCGGTATTTTGAAAAGAATTTTTATTTTAAGCTTTTAAGTGTAGTATCCTATAATTGAGGAGCTAGGACCTGGAGCTCCATGATGTAGTCCATACTTGCTACCTACAATAATAATTCGTAATCGACATTTCCTAAATCTCTTTATTTTAGGTGAGCAATATCCCTGCAGCATCAGGCTTGAGGAGTTGAAGGTGAACATTTTTATGGGACCATTTCGCAAACATCCTCTGTCGATTAAAAAAAAATTCACGCGAATCGGTCCAGTAATCCCGGAGAAATCAGTGGACATACATAGAAAAAAAAAAAAGATACCGGCCGAATTGAGAACCTCCTCCTTTTTGGAAGTCGGTTAAAAATAACTTTTATTACCGTTTGATAGATGAAAAGGTAAGGTTTCAATAAACGCATTGCAAATTGGAACTGAAAAATAGATTACCAACTTTACAGGCTTAAAACGAAGAACTAAGTCGGCCAAGTAACTAAGATTGTCGAATCGACACTAATTTTTAATCATTGATTTCAAAAACATTAAAGAGTTTCCATGTAAAAAAAACACAAATAAACTTGTTTCAATAGCAAGTATTGCCACCCCTGGCCCTGATTGTAGCTTCCATCCGGTTCTTCAAAGACCTGATCATTAATAAATGCGAGTATGCTATTTTTTAGTTTGTCCTTCAATCACGCAGCAATCGAGAGACATTATTTTTTGTATGGGTATCATAGTTGAACTATGTACATTGTACATAGTATGTATGCACATTGTTTGAAGAGCTGATGGTCGTTGGGGTCTCAAGGTGCTGGAGTGGAGGCCCCGCACCGGGAAGCGTGGTGTTGGCAGACCCCCCCAAGTGGACCGACGACATCAAACGAGTCGCAGGGAGCCGCTGGATTCAAGCGACGCAAGACCGAAGCCTGTGGAGGTCCATGAAGGAGACCTTCGTTCAGTGGACGTCTATAGGTTGATTAAGAATAAGATTATAGTTGAGAACTTGGAAAGTGACATAGGCTATTATTATCCTGAAAAACCAGAGGAATCCCATGGGGATTTTAAAAAAGTAAATCCACGCGGACCAAGTCGCGGACAAAAGCTAATAACATTAATAATCTAGGAACATGGAGTCCAATTCAATATATTATACTCTATCCATAATCTATATATTATGCTTATAAAGGAAAAGCTGACTGATTGACTGACTGACTGATCTTATCAATGCACAGCTCAATTCACCGATCGGGCTGAAATTTGAACAACAGATAGCTATGTGACGTAGGCATCCGCTGAGAAAAGATTTTTTGAAAATACAGCCCCTAAGAGGGTTAAAAAGTGGTTTGAAAAATCGAACTTAACGTGAGCAAAGCCGCAAGCAAAAGCTAGTTATAGTAAATAGTTTTGGTCCGACCCAGGAAGCCAACCTAGAACCTCGTCATGCTAACCACCCAATCAACCAACCAAGTTTGAATTAATTTTTTGAAGACATTTAAAAAAAGAAATTTAACTGTGTAGATTACACAGCACTTTTTAACCGACTTTAAAAAAGAGGAGGTATCAATTCGTCGGAATCTTTTTTTTTATTTATATTCGTCGATTACTCGAAGAGGCCTGTACCGATTTGGAAAATCCTTTTTGTTTCCATTTAAATTTTGTCGAAATCAGTCGAGAGGTTTTTAAAAAATCAACAATAAATTATATACTTTGTAGTGGCGCGGGCGTTTTAAGTTGGTATTTTAAAAAGATTTTTTTTATATTAAATCATTGTTTCATAATAATAGCTGCAATAGAATAGAGTAGAAGTAGAGTATCGACGTGTCATAAGAGCCACAAGTTGGCCTACATTAAATAAATAAGTAATTTTGAATATTAATTTTTGATAAATGATGAAGCAGTGAAAAATCTGGTGGTTCACCGTTATAATATTTAGAAACTCGTATACTTAGGTAATATAAGAGTAAACAAACTTCCATGAAAATTACAAACTTTCTTCCATTAAATTTATCAAGCACTAATGCAAAATTTCCCGCCTGCTCTATATCTATAAGAAATGAGATACAGAAGTTTGCGAACTCCGAGAAAAATACGGATACGTAATCGAAAAACTCTGGATCAAGTGAGGTTTACTTTGTTAATTGGGTGTGCTTTATATTTTTCAGAAACAACTTTAACTTTCGGGTTATTTCATTTTTGTGAAGCCCTTTTTTATTTGAACATAAAACTGAACTTTTTAAATTGTTATCTTGTCTGCTACCGCGTTTTATGAAAATAGTAAATTTACAAAGACGCATTCTTTTTAACCTACTTCAAAAAGGAGGAGGTTATCAATTCTTCTCTTCAAACTGTGCATACATACTATGTACAATGTACATAGTTCAACTATGATACCCATACAAAAAATAATGTCTCTCAATTGCTGCGTGATTGAAGGACAAACTAAAAAATAGCATACTTGCATTTATTAATGATCAGGTCTTTGAAGAACCGGATGGAAGCTACAATCAGGGCCAGGGGTGGCAATACTTGCTATTGAAACAAGTTTATTTGTGTTTTTTTTCCATGGAAACTCTTTAATGTTTTTGAAATCAATGATTAAAAATTAGTGTCGATTCGACAATCTTAGTTACTTAGACGACTTAGTTCTTCGTTTTAAGCCTGTAAAGTTGGTAATCAATTTTTCAGTTCCAATTTGCAATGCGTTTATTGAAACCTTACCTTTTCATCTATCAAACGATAATAAAAGTTATTTTTAACCGACTTCCAAAAAGGAGGAGGTTCTCAATTCGGCCGGTATCTTTTTTTTTTTCTATGTATGTCCACTGATTTCTCCGGGATTACTGGACCGATTCGCGTGAATTTTTTTTTAATCGACAGAGGATGTTTGCGAAATGGTCCCATAAAAATGTTCACCTTCAACTCCTCAAGCCTGATGCTGCAGGGATATTGCTCACCTAAAATAAAGAGATTTAGGAAATGTCGATTACGAATTATTATTGTAGGTAACAAGTATGGACTACATCATGGAGCTCCAGGTCCTAGCTCCTCAATTATAGGATACTACACTTAAAAAAGCTTAAAATAAAAATTCTTTTCAAAAAACCGACTTCTAATGCCACTACAAAATATAAAAATAATTTTAGTTTGTCCACGTTTGTTGAAGTCGGGCGGGCCTAAAATAAAAACTATGAAATCGACTCGCGATGCTCGCTCGACTTCTACAAACGAGTCTCTCATATTGTGTAGCGTCGCGCATCGGTTTCACAGTTTGTATTTAGGCCCGCCCGACTTCAACAAACGTGGAGAAACTAAAATTATTTTTATACTTTGTAGTGGCATTAGAAGTCGGTTTTTTGAAAAGAATTTTTATTTTATTTACGGATATTTTCGAGATATTATATCTTGTTCCAAATAGAAAAGCGCGGGGTGGGTCGATTTTTTTGCACGCAAGTGTAGTTAGAATTCTTCTATACTTAGATAATTATTATACTCTATTTTTATATTGCATGTCAGTTTCATAGTATTATATATAGCATGTAGAGTCACAATGTACAATAGGTAGTACCTAATTACAGGTATAGGCATGCACATAATATTATTTATATTTTATTTATTGTATAATCTTGTAAATAACCATTAAGCATACTTATGAATATATTGTACGTAGGTCTGCATGTACCTATTAGATTTCATCATAAATTAAAATTAATAAATGAATGTTTGTATTGTATGTAGCCACATTATTTTATATTTTTCAATGAACTATAAAAATATTTATTTTTTAAAGCTTTTATTTAACTTGCAATGTTTGTTTGGGTCAAATCTTGCACTCTTTATAAGACAGATTTCCGTAATATTAAATATTAGGTAAGTTAAAGCGTCTAGAAATCTAGATGATGAGTGCTTCATTTAAAGTTAAACAATATTTGGCGATTGTAAAATCAGGCCTGATCTCGTGATGATAAGAGTTCTGCAAAATGTTCTCAAAGTTGTGTGGTATGCCTATCCGTATATTTTTTAACATAATTATCGTTATCCAATCATCATCATCATTAGCAACCCATTAACGGCTCACTACTGAGCGCAGGTCTCCTCTCAGAGAAGGGTTATAGGCCATAGTCCACCACGCTGGCCCAATGCGAATTGGTGGACTTCACACACCTTCGAGAACATTATGAAGAACTCAGATGTGCAGGTTTCCTCACGATGTTTTCCTTCACCGTTGAAGCAAGTGATAGTTAATTGCTTAAACGCACTTGACTCCGAAAAGTCAGAGGTGCATACCCAGGATAGAACCTGCGACCCCCCGAATAAGAGACCACAGTCCTAACCACTAGGCTATCACTGCTTCGTTATCCAATAGTATATTACAAATGCGAAATTTACTCTATTTGTCTGTCTATCTGTTACCTTTTCAAGCCTAAATCGCTGAACCGATTTGTATTAATATTTGGTATTTTAAAGAACGGTTTTTTAATTTTTGAACTTTTTAATTTTTAAGAAAGGAGTTTTAATTTTTGAATTTCGTCTTATTAATTCTTATCTTCAGGATTCAGTACTTTAAAACGTTAGTTCACGGAACGTTTCATTCTACTCCCAAAAGCAATTTCCTAGCCACAGTGAAAATTAATGAGACCATTTAAACTATTAAGCACTATTAAGACAAAAGAAGCGGAGATAAACTGTGGTTCTATTTATACAAGTCTTAATTCCTAGTTTTCTTGAAAAAATGTACTTAACTGACTACTTAGGGCAAATTTCACCAACGTAATTCATTCTTAATTCCTAGTTTTGTTCAAAAATAAATGTAACTGCCTAAGAGCCGATTTCACCAGCGTAAAATAAGTCTTATCCGAGCTGATATTTTGGCAGGTTTTCAATATGAAAACTGTTTGAACGTCCAATTTATTCCTCGGTTAAACGTCACTCAACGTTGGTTAAATTCGGCACTAAGGGAGAAACCACAAAACTGCGGCGGCGCGGCGCGGTGCGATGACGCATCGCAAAAAACGGTGCCGCATCGCAAGCGATTCTCTACCGTATTCCTACTAAGTACGATAAGTTGTGCGACGTAAAAAATTCTCGCGATGCGTTTGCGCGCCGCAGTGTTTTTTTTTAATCTTATTTATTTTAAGGAGCTTTTATAGGTGACCTACATGTCAGCCCCATCGGTAAACACAAATTACATAAAAAAGCCGCAGTGTTGTGGCCTCGTCTTTAGCTTTGAGCTACTAATTACGCACGTGTTTTGCCTTTTGATACATAGTTGCTGGTTTGATTAGTTGTCAACATCTCTTTCAAGTGTAGCAGTGCTAGCCTAGTGGTTAGGACTGTGGTCTCCTATTCGGGGGGGGACCCGCAGGTTCAATCCCGGGTACGGGTATGCACCTCTGACTTTTCGAAGTTAAGTGCGTTTAAGAAATTAAATATCACATGATTTAACGGTGAAAGAAAACATCGTGAGGAAACCTGCACACCTGAGAGTTCTCCATAATGTGCTTGAAGATGTGTGAAGTCCGCCAATTCGCATTGAGCCAGCGTGGTGGACTATAGCCTATAACCCTTCTCTGAGAGGAGACCTGCGCTCAGTAGTGAGCCGTTGATAGGTTATTAATAATAATAATAAAAATCCCTGTTAAAAGAAAACGTTCCACTAAAACACTGTTGTTTTACCCCCACCGGAACATTGCAGAGGTTGTAAGACATCTGGCCGCACTAATTGCAGCGGCACTCATCACGCGATTTTCCTCTAGATTTGTCCCTGGCCTTAAACGGAGAGTAATTTTGAATACAAAAACAGCGATGTCACACCTACTGCCTATAATCTGTGCCATTGAAAATATTAGCGGGAACAATGACACAATTGTGACAGCTTGTCAATGGCGGCCAAGATGGCGTCTCAAGGTCGTTCGGACATGTTTAATTACGTCCATACACGGCTGCTGCTACTTTGTATACGTTTATATTATCTGTTTATATGTTTTACATCTAAAGGACCTCTCGCACTACGCACCACATTCAGTGGCCGAAGCGTCTTGCTAGAGGAATGTCTAAAACTTCTTGCTACAGTGTGACGATGAAAATCACCTCTGATTGGTTGGTACTCCCTTGCCGTAGGTTAAAATGCATTACTGCAGTAAGAATGACATAAACTGGACCAATCGGAAGTGATTACGACCGTTGGACTGTAGCAATCAGTTTTAGACAATTCCACGTCAGCTTGTGGTTTACCACGACGACTATGCGTAGTGCGCGAACTCCCTAACTGTGACACCTGTCCAATAACAAAGGCGAGTCTTTTACAATAACTTAAACTCAGCTTTATATTTGTTCGGGCATACAGTTAAAATTTCGTATAGTGAAAATTTAAAACAAAACATGGAGAAACAAAAATATATATAAGTAAGTACTTACGGCAACTAATATATTTTTGGAAACGGCTTTGTATATCTGAAACAAGAACAAGAAAGATATTAATATTATTAGATATAATTTAAACGTTTAACAACAACAACGGTAGTCGGTACACATCGAAGCTACACTAGCGGCACGCTATGATGGCCGGTTTGACACATTACAATAGTGATGTGGAATGTCAATTTATTCTCGAACAAAAAACAATTAAGTTTTGTTTTTGTACCTGATTAAATAGGTTTAATAAAACAAAAATGTATATGTTTATTTAATTTATTTGAACGAACTGAATATTTGAATGAAAATGAATATACATACTTTATATGCACACAAGAAACATATGAATACAAAAGATACCAAAAAAGGTGCCACAAAAGGCCATAATTAATCAGATTCGTCCATACTACTATTTTCACTGTCGTCACTGCTATCATCACCTACATTAATAATTATATGTTCGTTTTCTATAATATTATCTATTTTCACATCTCTTTCATAATCTTCCCTTATTAATTTAACAGTTCTATTCACAACCTTTTCCCAGTCTCCTTTAGTCACATGTTCACAAGCTTCTTCTAATAATTTTAGCATTTTTTTTGTGGTAAATGGGGGTTCTGTATTGTGTCTTGCAGCATATCCCTTAATTTGAGCCCACACCAACTCAATCGGATTATACTCACAATGGTAAGGCGGTAACCGTATAACTCTGTGCCCATGTTCTAATGCTATTTCGTCAATGACGTATCGGATCTTGGTTGGTTTATTTTCTTTTAAAAGACGTACTAATTCCGCTTTTAACATATTCATGTTTGCATCTACGCCATTTTTACGAAGCCATGCGACGATATCAGCTTTCTTTTGGGATTGGGCAGGTGGCTTGTCAATTTGCATCGAGTGGTATGGGGCGTTGTCCATAATTATAATAGATGGTTCAGGGAGGCTACACAACATTGAGGTAAACCATTCAGTAAACTTTTCTCCATTCATGTCTTCATGATAGTCTCCAGTGGTTTTTGACGCAAAAGCCATGAGAGAACCTTCGACAAACCCGTTGATGGTTCCGGCGTGACAAATTATAAGTCGCGATCCTTTTCCTACAGGAACTTTGGAAGTAGATGCTGCTGTGTCATCGTTCCAAGAACGGCCTACAGTATGGTTAGCATTAAGCCATGTTTCATCCAAGAACACAACATTTTGCCAATTTTTGATTTCTTTCACTTGCCGTAAAAAAGTATACCTTGCCATCGCTATATCAAATCTTTCCATCAATATTTTGCGTTTGTTACATTTTTTGTATCGAAATCCAATGGTCTTCAAAATCTTCGTTAAAGAACTTTCCCCACCGAAGAATAATCCAGCTTCCTTCAGTGAATGCACCAACTTTTTTCTTGTTGGAAGTATCCTTCTGTAAATAGTAGCCGTAAACATGTCTTCGGATAGCATCGGCATCAAAGCTATCGATGCCTACGACTGGTTTTGCTCGTTTTCTCTTTTTTGGTGTGTGAAGTTTATTTTCTTCTGTGCCAGTCTCGCCATATTTTTTTTTAGTTATCCGTCTAACAGTTCGTTGTCCAATATTAAGCGCATCAGCTACGCGTTCAACCACTGACGTTATAGGTAAAATTGGCCCTCCATTTTGAGCTTCACGATCGAAATAGTTACGAAGGCGTATTACGAACTCACGTGTCTGACTATTTAGAACAGTTCTCTGCGTACGTTCGGTCATATCGACGAAATCCACAACAAAGGGCTTGAACAGAGTCCAAATTAACGAGCAAGGGTCAACAGTAATGCAGTATCAATATTTGAAATCCAAAGCCAGGTCAAAACTATATCACAATCGCATTGCACTGACAGTTTATACTTTTCGAAGCAACGTCAATTCGAAACTGCTTTGTTTTGCATTGAGCATTGACGCGAGTTTGCCGGAGGTAGTAGTTGTGCTAGCCAGCGATCCTATGTGACGATCGTATTAGATTCCATTTTTAAAAATTTTCAATTTAGAAAACCAAATGCCGAGTTGTGGTATATATCATATAAAAATAAAAATTTTACCTTTTGTATGAAGCAGCTGATATTTTTTTGCGATTTCAGAGGTTTGTCCACATAGTGAAAATTGTTCATATTCACAAGTACATTCACCCCTTAAATGGTGCAAACTGATTTTTCTACACTTGTATACATTTTAGAAATCAATTTAATAAATAAATTTTGAGTCCTAAACCTAAAACTACATTCGATAAAATTTATGAATCTCTGCACATCACTATCGTCAATAAAGTAATACAATTATTTCCTTCAAAGTCGTTATCAATTAATACGGAACTTCATGAGCGGACAAACGTCAAACCGGCCATCATAGCGTGCCGCTAGTTTAGGTACCTTTTAGTATTTACCTTAATAACTATTGATGAAACAAACTCATAATAATTATATACAGCTCTTATTCTAATGCACCATAAACCTCTTCCATAAACTATAGAAGGAATAGCAAGAGTAACTATTGTGAAATTGATTGGCATTCGAAAAGTGTACTTGCAATAGTTGCAATGTACCTACTTTGAATCCTTACTAGTGCTAATATTATAAATGCGAAAGTGTGTTTGTTTGTTTGTTGGTTTGTCCTTCAATCACGCAGCAACGGAGTAAGGGATCGATGTATGTAATTTTTGCATGGATATAGTATTTGACGACCTGGAGAGTGATATTGGCTATATTTTATCCCGAAAAATCAAAGAGTTCATACATCTATATATATAAAAGAAAGTGGTGTTAGTTACACTATTTATAACTCAAGAACGGATGAACCGATTTGGCTCAAAATTGGTGGAGAGGTAGCTTAGAACCAGGAGACGGACATAGGATACTTTTTATCCCATTCGACCGCGTTTCCGTCAAGTCAATATAAAACCTTTTATAACAAAAATGCATCTGACATGGAATAAAAAAACGAAAATGACAGTGGAAGAACAAAACGTAAATGACAGCTAAACGTAATTTTGTATTTGGTTAATTATGGTAAAAAATTATGGTAAAAACAATTATAAAAATTATAGTTTAACGTAATTGATAATATCATCAGTAATATGTTTTCTCTTTGAATGCCGCGAGCAAGACGATCAAATGTTTCCTGCTACAAAGCTACGGATTGACGTGATTTATTTATTGGATAGGTATTGTTGAGAACCTGGAGGGTGACAAAGATTTCCCGCGGGATGTTATGAACTAAATCCACGCAGACGAAGTCGCGGGCATCAGCTAGTTATTAATAGATTAAAAGTATAATAAAACAAATACTTTATTTTTTTATGGTAAAAGAAAACTTAACGATAAAGGTTGATGAGATTGAGTTGAGGGCTTCACAATAAGTTATTATGAACATGATATTTCATATAGAAAGTTTGTCTAGCGTATTTGTGGTTCGGGAGGCTACGGACAACTTTGTTAGAGTCGGCACTTTACTAACCTTTTTGTTTGAAAGTAACCTTTATTTGGGGAACTCAATCTTCTTTATTACGAAGAACTATAGAGATAAGAACAATAAGGCAAAGAAATAGTTATTTACTAAACTTTTACCTCTCAGAATAATAACGCCATAAGCCGTAGTTAGAGGTACCTATTGCGAAAAGTGATTGTCCACTACTGGACAGAGACAACAGAGATCTCTTGGGTCTCTACAGAACACGATCTTGTGCCGCTTGTATTTAGTTGATGACAGTGGAGACACTCTTGAGATCTTACGGTTGGTTTCAGTATCCTATCTAATCCAAAAATTGAAAATCAAATATTTATCACTATCACTGCTCTATCCTTACTAATATTATAAATGCGAAAGTGTGTTTGTTGGTTTATCCTTCAATCACGCAACAGAGCAACGAATTGACGTGATTTTTGCATAGGTATAGTTGAGGACGAGAGTGATATAGGCTACTTTTCAACCGACTTCAAAAAAGGAGGAGGTTCTCAATTCGCCGGAATATTTTTTTAATGTATGTTCACCGATTACTCGGAGACGCCTGACCCGATTTGGAAAATATTTTTTTGTTTGAAAGGGTATACTCCCCCGGGTGGTCCCATATAAATTTTATCGAAATCGATCGAGCGGTTTTAAAATATCAACAATAAATTAAATACTTTGTATAGTGTGTGTGTGTGTGTGTGTGTGTGTGTGTGTGTGTGTGTGCGTGTGTGCGTGTGTGTGTGTGTGTGTGTGTGTGCGTGTGTGAGTGTGTGTGTGTGTGTGTGTGTGTGTGTGTGTGTGTGTGTGTGTGTGTAATGTAGTAAAGTGGGTGGTTTGAAGTCGGTTGTTTAAAAATAATTTTTTATATTAAACTAGCTGACCCAGCCACGCGTTGCTGTGACCCAGTAGATATAATAGATTAAATTAATATTAAGATAAAACCTATCCTATCTTTCAAGTTTGACCAAATTACAGATAGTTACGAAGTTTTATCAAAATCGGTTCAGTGGTTTAGGAGTCCATCGCATACAAACAACGTGACACGTAATTTATATATATTAAAGTTCGGCCGTTCAGAGAATGCGTTCCTGACACCTAGCTAAATCGAAAATATTGTTTACCAAGTTATTTGACACTCAGTTTGGCACAAAATTATAACATTAATTGATTATTGATATAATAATGTTGTTTTAATGCTCATAAATTGTTAAAACGGTAAACAACCAGCAATAATATTTTTATCGTAACTGCAACGCCATTACAAAGTTACGTCGTCAGTTCAATCGCGACGTGTCAGGAACGCATTCTCTGAACGGCTGTAGTTTAGAAAGAATTATTATCCCGGAAAATCAATGAGTTCTCACGGGATTTTTAAAACTAAATCCACGCGCGGTCGAAGTCGCGAGCACCTTCAGCTAGTAGTCTACTAGTCAGTCTGTAGGTACTCGACTAAAAACCCCTCTAAAAAAATAAGTACATCCTCATCCACCTGGCAATTTCAACCACTTTTTTAGCAACGTAACACGTAACTGACGGAATTCCGTAACAAAAAAACGTACACACATACTAATTAGCATCGGGCGTAAAAGGAGAACTAAACAGTGTTGTGGGCAATGAATAGTTATTAGATTACGTCACACCACACGTGTTTTACTTGTATCTGTAGTATACAAGTATAAACATCTAGATATCAAAACACAGGCTTGTACTATTATGTATCCTGTGATACAGCTACAGGTACCTGGTACAAGCTTAGATACTTATCTTAATATGTAAAAGGCATAGGTAGCTGAAGAGTTTGTTTGTTTGTTTGCTTGAACGCGCTAATCTCAGGAACTACTGGTCCGATTTGAAAAATTCTCTCTTTGTTAGATAGCCCATTTATCGAGGAAGGCTATAGGCTGTAGGCTATATATCATCACGCTAAGACCAAAAGGAGCGGAGCACCAACGAAGAATTTTTCAAAATTGGGTTTTTTTTCCTTTTGAGAGCTTCCGCTGCGTGCGCTGCGTAAACGGTTAAAGTTTAGCAAAAATCATGTCTAACAGAATTGTACCCCTTTAAAAGTTCTATTGTAAAAACAAGTCCGCGACAGCATATTATGTTTATCTTTTAAGGTTGGCTCACTATAACCTTTTTTATGCTAACCAAATTTGTTCTAAAATAATGCATTATTTGCGAAGGTATTTTCAAGGCACCGCCTTGAAAATACCTTCTAAATAATATAGGTGAAGATAAAACTATTCCACGCGGACGAAGTCGTGGGCAGAAGCTAGTATAATTATTAAAAGTAAATAGTGACATTAAGCATGTGTGCTTCAACGGTGAAGGAAAACATCGTGAGGAAACCTGCACACCTGAGAGTTCCACATAATGTTCTCAAAGGTGTGTGAAGTCTGCCAATTCGCATTGGGCCAGCGTGGTGGACTATGGCCTATAAACCTTCTCTGAGAGGAGACCTGCGCTCAGTAGTGAGTCGTTGATGGGTTGCTAATGTTGATGATGAAGGAGCTAAATAATATTAAATAATTATGCACTTAAACACATAAAAATTTGGTCGACATACAAAATGTTTGATGTCGCATTGTTTTACGAAGGTTCGACAAAGTAATAGGTATCTGAAAATGTGTCACGAGTGTCGAGGCGACCGTGACCACGCCCGTGCTATGGCTGGCCTTTTATGTGATTTCGCATTCAGACGTAGCGGCGATTTCTATGGGCCAACTTGGATACACACACAGTCTATAGTATAGAAAAGAATGCAGAAAATATTTATTCAAATGAATTTTTAGAAAGTGCTTTTGAATCGTCAAGTGAATCTACCAATGCATAGTTCGGGAACTCGGCATTCAGCCCTTGGTTATTGGTATTTGGTATGATCTACCTAAATAATTATTCTTACTCATATTATAACTTTACTAGCTGATGCCCACGACTTCGTCCGCGTGTATTTAGTTTTTAATATCGGGAACTCTTTGATTTTGACAACGCAACGATCACATCCGCAGTAGGCTCAGTGTCCGTGACATCGGAGACAAGTTGCAAGAAGCCCGTCTAAGATGGTACGGTCATGTGGCACGGAAACCACAAAGCTACGTCGGTAATAGATGTCTTAACATCGCCGTCCCTGGAGCTAAACCTCGCGGCCGTCCAAAAAAGCGCTGGCTGGATATTGTGAGTGCCGATCTGAGAGCCAATAAATTACGAAAATCGGATGCAGAAGACCGGGCAAAGTGGGCTAGAGCATGCCGGAAAGCGGACCCCACCTAGTGGGATAACGCTGAGTCGAAGAAGAAGATCGGGAACTCTTTGATTTTCCGGGATAAAATGTAGCCTATGTCACTCTCTAGTTCCTCAACTATACCCATGCAAAAAATCACGTCGATCCGTAGCTCTATTGCGGCGTGATTAAAGGACAAACCAACAAACAAACACACTTTCTTCTTCTTCTTTATCAACCGATAGACGTCCACTGCTGGACAAAGGTCTCTTGCATGGACTTCCACAGGCCTCGGTCTTGCGCCGCCTGAATCCAGCAGCTCCCTGCGACTCGTTTGATGTCGTCGGTCCACCTGGTGGGGGGTCTGCCAACACTGCGCTTCCCGGTGCGGGGTCGCCACTCCAGAATCTCGTCCGGAGATTCTTAGCACCCCCTGCCCCGCCATTACCGTGACCGCTGCCAGGGTCAGGAATAGCGAGGCCGCCGGGAACTAGGGGCCATGGTCTTGTGCGAATATCCATAAAAGGTTTTGCCCATAACGACCACGCTGGGCAGGCGTGTTGGTCATCGCAGGGCTAAACTGAACGCACCCGTGTCGCTGCTGCCCGACACAGGCCTGTGCCATTTGCTCAGTTTAGCCAGTATGAAATGGTTATACCGCCATTTGTCGGTCGTCATAGCCTCGTCAGTAGACTAGCAGGGGGCACCGCGGGCAGGTGAGGTTGACGTTTGGAGCGCTAGATGGAGGTGCGCTCCCTTACCCCCCCCAACACACTTTCACATTTATGATTTACATAATTAATAGTTTGCCTCTTCTTTGAGATCTCACATCCTAGAAGTTTGTAGGTATACTTACCTTGAAATTGTATACGTAAATTGACATGATTTTTTTTGGATCAAACCCCGGATAGCTCGCAAAGTAAGTCGAAGTTAACCACTAGGTTATTACCGCATCGTTTTGAACTGTGTGGCAACACCTAACTACTTCGCTATCGATGTAGTACGCCGGTAATGAGCAGCGCATTGGCATGCAGGCAATCAGTACAAATCATTACGTGCTCAATGACTGCGCTCAGTATGGAAATGATCGCGTGCTGCTGCGCGGGTCACAGCCTAGAAGCAGCTGCGCAGATTGTACACGTGACCTGCTCACTTTATTTACCTGCGTGAAGGATGTATTTGTTATGATCGTTATCAAATTCTTAGCTATATAGCATTACTAGCTGATGCCTGCGACTTTGTCCGCGTGGATTTAGTTTTTAAAATCCCTCGGGAACTCTTTGATTTTCCGGGATAAAAAGCCTATGTCACTCTCCAGGTCTTCAACTATACCCATGCAAAAAATCACGTCGATCCGTAGCCCTGTTGCAGCGAGATTGAAGGACAAACCAACAAACCAACAAACAAACACACATTCGCATTTATAATATTAGTAAGGATTAGCAACCCATTAACGGCTTATTACTGAGCACAGGTCTCCTGTCAGAGAAGGGTTATAGGCCATAGTCCACCACGCTGGCCCAATGCGAATTAGTAGACTTCACATACCCTTGAGAACATTATGGAGAACTCTCAGGCGTTTCCTCGCGATGTTTTTCTTCACCGTTGAAACATATTATGATTTATGACGTTTAATTAGTAAATCGCACATAACTCCGAAAAGTCAGAGGTGCGTGCCTGGGATCGAACCTGCGACCCCCCGAATAGAACACCACACTAACCTTGCCTAATCTAACCTAACCACTAGGCTATCACAGCTATAACATAATCCTTATTAAGTAATATTGAAAATGCGAAAGTGTGTTAATAGTTTGGTGTTTTGTCCTTCAACATCCATCTAAAAATCACAATATTGATCCGTAGACCTTTAGACCTTAATGAGACCCTGAAGAGTGACATAGGCTCCTTTTTATCCCGGAAAACAGAGTATTCCCGCGGGATCTTTTAAAACCTAACTCCACGCGGACGAAGTCGCGGGTATAAGCTAGTTAATAATATCAGACGGTCAAATTCCACTCGCAGGCGGTCAATCAAAGCTTAGTTGTATGTAGCAATGATCGGAACTGCATCACAAGGGCCAATCAAGTCGTCTACTGACTATACCTACTGAGTTGGCTCTATTCGATGCGAAATAATCGATTCCAAATTCCTATATGGAGGTAGTCGTTCCAATAACTTGGAAGTTGGAACAAGTTAACAGATAGGAAGGAGCTGCAGGAGTAAATTGAGGTACCTGTTTGATAAAACATTGAGTCTGTTAAATAAGTCAGTTGACAATTGACATGGGTAAATTTTATAATTTAATATAAAAAATTCTTTTTATAAACCTACTTCAAACGGCCGCGCCACTACAAAGTATCTAATTAATTGTTGTTTTTTTTTAAATCGCTCGACCGATTTCGATAAAATTGGGAACACCAGCGAAGTATGCCCTTTGAGACAAAAAAGAATTTTCCCAATCGGTTCAGGCTTCTTCGAGTGATTACTCGAACGGTGAACATATTATATGAAAAAATATTCCGACGAATTGAGAACCTCCTCCTTTTTTTAAATCAGTTAAAAATAGGTTGTAGCAACATAGTGAAAGAATCATCGATGAAATCGAATCAATCGAAGCAGTTTGATAATTTACATAAAAAATAATCTGATTTTAATGACAATAAACTAAGCACACTTTTGCAGAAAGGTGGAATAAATAGAAAATAACCCATGTAACTACACTAACTTAGAACAGACTTTACTAAGCAAAGATTGACGGAAAAGAAAGTAAACGACTCGATTCGACTGCGTTTAAAAATAGCCGCTGAAAATTCAAATGGTTTCGATAGAAGTAGAAAATTAAATGGTATTTCCTATGATATTTAACCTGGAGCTGGAGAGTAACATAGGCTACTTTTTAATCCGGTAAATCAAAGTTCCCGCAGAATTTTAAACAACCGAAGTCCAAGCGGACCAAACCACGGGCATCAGCTAGATAAAGAATACACCTAAGTTTGCAAGTGATAATGTGTTCGAAGAGCTGATGGTCGTTGGGGTCGCAAGTTGTGAGAGAGGCGACTCCGCTTCGGGAAGCGCAGTGTTGGCAGAGTCCCCACTAGGTGGACCGACGATATGAAACGAGTCGCAGGGAGTCGCAGGATGCAGGTGGCGCTAGACCGAGGCTTGTGGAAGTTCATGCAAAGGACCTTCATTTGACAGTGGACGTCTATCAGTTGTTAAAGAAAAAGGAAGCGATTTGAGCAAATAATGCCGATTTCACACTTTCAACATTCATCATCAGCAACCCATCAACGGCTCACTACTGAGTGCAAGTCTCCTCTCAGATAAGGGTGATAAGCCATAGTCCACCACGCTGGCCCAATGCGAATTGGTAGACTTCACACACCTTTCAGAACATTATGAAAAACTCTCAGGTGTGCAGGGTTCTTCACGATGTTTTCCTTCACCGTTGAAGCTTGTGATATTTCATTTGTTAAACGCGCATAGCTTAGAAAGGCCAGAGGTGCGTGTCTGGGATCGAACCTGCGACCCCTCCGAATAGGAGACCGCAGTACTAACCACTATAGGCTATCACTGCTTCGACACTGGGCCGACTAAATATTCCTAGCTACTGCATGTCATCCCCTCATTCGTGAAGCACCACAAGCGTAACTGAGTCGTCCCTAAGCCGGTTAGCTTTAGCTTGTTTGTATTAGAATACAGTTCAAAGGCCTTAAAGTTGTACCTCCACTAGACACTCTACTCCTTATCAACTGATTTGTAACAGCATTAGCATTAATTAACCAAATTGTATTATTTTAAGTGTATTTGCAATTTATCGCTGGCATATCGATTAAATAAATAAATAAATAAATGAATGAATGAATGAATGAATGAATGAATGAATGAATGAATGAATGAATGAATGAATGATATAAATAAATAAATAAACATATAAACTGATGTCTACAGGTCTCATGTATAGACTTCCACATTCCCGGTCTTGCGCCGCCTATAACGAGCGGCTCCCTGCAGCCACCACCACCAGTCCACCTAGTAGTGGTTCTGCTCGCCACTCCAGTACTTCGGACATACTCTACAATGTTCTTCAAACCTAAGACCCAAACCAACCCAACCTGAAAATCAACGTTGGAGCACCTGGTACCTTAGATGTACGTCTCCTGAGAGGCTTTTAGTCGAAACACAGTGTGTGCTGTAAAAATATAACATTTACTTTTACAATATCGATTTGTATTTTACGTAACTTTGTCCAAAACGTTGCATCAAGCAAGATTTTATTTAACTATTGAAAAGTTAAAGGCATCGAACTCTGGAGCCCTGAAAAGGATGCTGATGTTTTAAGTACTAGACTATCACCGCTTATTTAATTTAGTTTTTTAATAGTTTAACAGCTTGATTTGTCATAATAATAAAGTAGATTTGTAAGAATAGTTCTTAGGTACTTTTGTTCAATAAAATTTATTTTATTCCACTATATTTTCTTGAAGCAGTCATAGCCTAGTGGTTAGGACTGTGGTCTCCTATTTGGGGGGTCGCAGGTTCGATCCCGGGTACGCACCTCTGACTTTTCGGAGTCAAGTGCGTTTAAGCAATTAACTATCACTTGCTTCAACGGTGAAGGAAAACATCGTGAGGAAACCTGCACACCTGAGAGTTCTCCATAATGTTCTCGAAGGTGTGTGAAGTCCACCAATTCGCATTGGGCCAGCGTGGTGGACTCTGGCCTATAACCCTTCTCTGAGAGGAGACCTGCGCTCAGTAGTGAGCTGTTGATGGGTTGCCAATGATGATGATGATATGTTCTTAGAACTCTGATATTTTCTATAACTACTGATATTTAAATAGTTTTAAGAGGTCGTTTTATATTGATTTAACAAGCTGATGAACACAAGGCTAAGTATTAAGGTTTATAGCACACTGTTAAGACGTGTCATAGTCTGCTAAAACTGGACGATAATTAACATTGAAGTATCACCTAGTCCTAAGGTTAACTTCGATTACCAAGTGGGCTATGACCTTCAGAAATCGATAATCTTAAAATATTCAACACTATTACCCTCAGCTTCCTATATCTCAAGCAGACCGCCTAAAATGCCAAAAACATTTTAACTGCTACTAGCTTTTACCCGCGGGTTCGCTCCTGCCATCTATTATTATAGGTAATCCGAAGTTCCTATACAAAGTTACCAATTTTAATTTTTTCGAATTTTCAGCTATTCTTTTGAGTTTCCCTATTTTTTTGAACGAAGTTCCTTATCGGACGGTACGGACTTGGCGGATGGGGCTAGCCGAAAAAAGTGTAAGAATTTTTCCGTCACGAACCTTGTGTGTTGCCTTGGTTTATTACACGCGTCTCGTCATTGCTTTGGTGGCGTAGCGGCTAAATGAAGGAGTGAAACCGTCTTAACATGTGTTGAATTATAATTAGAAATAATTACCTATGCTTTTGTGGAACTTCCCCTCATTGTGGAAACTCTGCATACATAGAATAATATCTATTAAGTATAATATTGTAAAAGTATTTTGAAAAGAGCAACGGCCGAGTTTCTTGCTGGTTCTTCTCGGCAGGAACGGCATTCCGAACCAGTGGTAGACTCATTGACGATTCAAAAGTACTTTGTAAAAGTTTATTTGAATAAAAAACATTTCTATTCTATTCTAAACTATCGGTTCGGGGGTTCGATTCCCGACTTCAGATTATTATTTTTTATTTCATTTATTTTTATTACTAGTGGTTCGCCCCGAACTGAGACCTCGCGGTAACGGTTTCCCATAATTGACGATCAAAATTGACATTATTATTATGCCCGTTTTCACCAACCATACCTAAATCATCCCATTTGTAGAAGTCTCTTTACATAGGTAGCCCCTAAATACAATTCTAACATCCCAATGTCATTTTCACCTTTAGTTGTCCCGTAGAGGTTCGTAATAACAAAGTTGACAGAAAGTGTCAACTAACTTAACATAGGTAGCCCGTAAAGGTTAGGGAACTGTTATAGTGAAATCCTCAAGGCCTCAATCAAACTTAGGTATAGTTTTTTGGAACATTCAAATTAAATTACTTGTACACAGCGTCAACTATTGACACGATCAGAAATATGTAAAAACAAACTGCAACGTGAAGTTTTATTGATGTTTGCTAAATGACTAAATAATAATCTTAATTGAATAATAGGTATGTTACATAAAGCTGCATTTGCTATATGAGATGAGAGCGCCATCTATTGACATCATTGTGAAGTTCTGTTGTTGCTGCTCATTAAAAGTTAAATAATTTAGTTTCCTTATTACATTTATCTAATTTTAGTATTTGTTGTTCAAGTACATGATATTACGCTAAAATTGTAAAACTTTCAAGCCCCAGCTTTCAATGGTTATTCCGTTCTGAGGTCAAATATAATCTCCACTTTGAAAGCCCCCCATTTCGTCAATTTTAGGAAAAAAAATTAAAAAAAAATACTTTTGTACTCTGTTCCAAATTATCTTTAAAATGAGGTACTGTAAACCTATGAAACGCAAAATTTTTTTTTTTTCTTCGCATTCGCTTCTATGAGAGCCCCCCTGAAATAAAGATTTTTATAACTTTTTAAGCCATTTTCGGCTGGAGGCCATCGGTTTACATATTATATCTAAAATTAAAGTAATTTCGTTCAGTAATTCAGAAGTTATAAGGCTCTGACAGACGGACGGACGGACGGACGGACGGACGGACAAGTGCAAATTCACTCAAGTAGACTCAAAGACCTTCGCTTCGCTCGGTCGATTAATTTATTATTAAAAGGCACTTAGTTTCAACCGAGTGTTCCACGACACTCACGCATTTTTATTTATATTTAAATCACCCCTTTAAAAGAGAGAAAATAACAAAAAAAATTCAAATCGGTCACGCCGTTTTTGAGATTTAGTCTTACTAACGAACAGCAATTGATTTTTGTTTATATCTGTTATGTTTAAAACCAACAGAACTTTTATTATTTTGTTGAAAAATCATGTTAGAATTTAGATTTTTCGCGCACAGATATAGGCATATCATATCTTGCACCCTGGAGGTCCTCAGTGACCCATCAACGTCTCCCCCACTGAGCGCAGATCTCTTCTCAGAGAAGTGTTATAGGCGACCTCCGACCTCCTCCGAGGTTTTGACGACCTCCCTGGCTCAGTGGTGAGCGCTGTTGCCTTATAACAGGGAGGTCCCGGGTTCTATTCCCGGCGGGGTCAATTTGGGAATTTATAATTTCTTAATTGTCTTTGGTCTGGTCTGGTGGGAGGCTTTGGCCGTGGCTAGTTACCACCCTACCGTCAAAGAAGTACCGCCAAGCGATTTAGCGTTCCGGCACGATGGCGTGTAGAAACCAATTAGGGGTATGGGTTGAATGTTCACTGCCATACCCCTTCCAAGTTAGCCCGCTACCATCTTAGACTGCATCGTCACTTACCATCAGGTGAGATCGCATTCAAGGACTAGCTTGTCATCGAATAAAAAAAAAGGCCATAGTCCACCACGCTGACCCAAAGCACATTGGCAGACATCACACACCCTTGTAAACATTACAGAGAACACTCAGGGTGAGATCTATCGATGGCACTCTGACTCAGCTCAGACTCAAGACTGAGTTAAAACGAGACAGGTTTATGACAGAACATAACAATTTGTGTCTCATTTGAACCAGCAGTGGTAGACTCATCGACGATTCAAAAGCACTTGTAAAAAAGTTTATTTGAATAAAAAACATTTCTATTCTATTCTATTCTATTCTCTATCTTGAGACTTGAGCAGAGCCAGAGTACGATCTATAGATTTCAGCCTCAGATGTGCAGGTTTCCTCACGATATTTTCCTTCACCGTTGAAGCATGTGATTTGTCCGAGTTATGTGAACTCTGAAAAATTAGAGGTACGGGTTCGAACCCGCGACTGCCCGGATAGGAGACTGCAGTCCTAACGACTAAGCTATCAATGCCCCAGTGAACCCTGGAGATGGGCAAAGGATTTTTTCCCAGGGACACAAAGAACTCCCACAAGAATTGTCAGGACCTAAATCAACGCAAACAGAATCGCAGGTGTCGGCCATATTGTTAAGAAAATTAAAAAATAGCTATTTATGCAACTGCATCGTAATGAGGGTCATTTTAATTCGAGTGCTGTTTTTTGATACGAGGCTTGCCGAGTATCAAAATAGGATAGTACGAGAATTAAAATGACTAATTACGTTCAGTTGCATACAAGATTTTATCTACGACAAGGAAAATAAAATCATTAACAAAATACGCCGTAGGCTCAATAAAGTAACAAAAAGTAACTCCGTAAGCCGCCACCAGCCGCCTGTGGCGCCTCTGTCAACAAAAAGTAACTCCGTAAGCCGCCACCAGCCGCTTGTGGCGCCTCTGTCGTATGAACGGTACAAAAGTGCCAGAACTCAGAGCCATAGCTTTAGGTATCCTATTTTAAGAAGATAACCATTTCGATTCAGCTCCCATACAACGAGCTGCATCGAAATGAGAAGCAAAACCGAAAGAGGGTTCATTTCGATTCAGCTGTCAAATTCGAAATTGGAACTTTTCGATGTTGGAGTAGATAAAAGCTTTTCTAGTTTCTCTAAGTACTGCTGTATCAAAGTATTATTATCTAAATAGTGCAATAGAAGTAATATAGCACTCAACCTTAATTAATTGTTTAAATCATTATCAACTCGCGCGCAATAATTCCTTGTATTTTTATCGTAATGTCACTCAGCTGACATCAGCTGTCACTCATAATGTTATATTCGTATAAGCACTCAGGGAAGATACAAGGAAATGACTCAGTGACCTAAAGACGGTCGATTCTTGAACAAAAGGTACAGAGAAGTAGTAATTGCTTATTACTTATTAGCAGTCGCATTTAAGGGCCCGTTTCACCACTTCCTGATAAAGGTCTGATAGCTTATCCAGAACTTATCTGACGGATAGCGTTTAAATATCTGTTTCATACGTACGTATCTGATAAGCCAATCTGGCAGTGAAACTCCACAAGAACACATAGATTTATCCAGCAGATATTCTATCTGTTAGATATATATCTAAAATTGCATACTAGGTGGATTAAAACTAAATGTGTTGAGACTTACACTAAGTTCTCAGAAATTAGGTCTAAGTTGAAGGCTCGTATCCCAGAAGCATATTATGATGATTATATTAGGCGTGCTGAGAATAACATTAAAACCAATCCTCTATGTTTCTGGGACTACATCAGTAGCCTGCGGTCTAAAGGGGGATTTGAGCCCAACGTTACATTTAATGGTTGTACGCACACAGGAGTTGACGCGACTGAATGCGTTGCAAATTTTTTTGCAAACGTGTTCCTATCTGAGGTGCCAAAATTGAGTGTAGACGAGGCATGTTTAAGCGACGGTAAGCTAAATAGTACTGTCTGCCACATCCCAAAGATTACAGTAACTGACATAAAATACGGCATTGATAAACTTAAGCTAAATTGCTCAACTGGGCCAGATAACTTACCAGCATCTGTTTTGAGAACGTGTAGAAAATATCTTAGCCTCCCTTTATGTCATTTGTTTAATTTGATTTTAAAGACAGGAGAATATCCTTCTCACTGGAAGCTGACGCGAGTTACTCCCATACCTAAAAAAACCGGTACAACGTCCGTCCAGGAATGTAGGCCCATAGCTATTCTCTCAACACCGGCCAAGGTATTCGAAAGAATCGTGCATAGAGAGATAAGTCGGCAAGTCAGTAATTTACTTTGTGACGAACAGCATGGTTTCAGGAGCAAAAAGTCTGTCAACTCCAACTTATTGACAGGAGCTGATTATTTTGACTACCGTAAAGCTTTTGATAGGGTAAATAACGATATTCTACTCAGTAAACTCAGTGCTATTGGTTTATCACCTCAGCTTCTTTACGTAATCGCTGACTATCTCCGTGACCGTCAGCAATTTGTTCGCTATGGCATTTATGAGTCGAAACCTTATCATACGCGATCCGGTGTAAGTCAGGGCTCTATTTTAGGCCCCTTATTTTTCCTAATCATGATAAACGATCTTCCGGAATGTATAAAATATGCAAAATGTCTGCTGTATGCAGATGACCTAAAACTTATATTTGAAATCACTTCTATCGAAGATTGCCTCAAGTTGCAATGTGATCTAACAGCTGTGTGTAACTGGAGTAAAGCCAACAAAATGGAGTTTAATTGCGATAAGTGTTCAGTCATGACCTTTGGTAGAGTTCGGTATTCTTTATTACATGAGTATAAAATGGATGGTGTTCCTATCCCCAGGGTACAGAATGTGAGAGACCTAGGCGTAATTTTTAACGCCAAATTGATCTTTCGAGACCATATTGGCACAGTGGCAGCTGACTCATTTCGAAGATTAGGATTTGTAATACGCAACTCTCGGGAGTTCCACAGTCCTTTCGTAATACGATTACTATATTACGCCGTACGAAGCAAACTGGAAACAAGCACATGCGTCTGGCATCCGTATGAGAAAAAGTATGGACTTATACTAGAAAAAGTGCAAAAGGCTTTCCTAAGATACCTTTACAAACGTTGCTATGGATATTACCCTTTCCTATATCCAACCAAATTTCTCTTAGGTTGCTTAGGATTTAACTCCTTGGAGGTCAGGCGGACTTGTGACCAACTAAAAATAATGTGCCGAATCTTGAGGGGAGACGTCGATACTCCTGATCTTCACGACCAGTTGTGTCGTGTACGTGTCCCCAAAGATAATAATCTGCGTCCGCGAAAAAATAAACTTTTCGTGGTCCCACGTCATCGTACTGTTGCCCGAGCCATGGCACCTATTCCGCGTTCACTGGCGTCTTTCAACGCGCTCTTGGACAAGAATGATCAATGGGACCCATTCAATGACGGGTGGACAGCTCTGTTTTCGGAGTTGCTTAGGTACGCCGAGAGCATTGACTGATCTTTTATATGAATAATTTAGCAGTTAAGTATATTATTATGATGTATTAAGCAGTTACTATATTATCTAGTTAGTGTAAGTGGCATTTGTACGCCGTTCTAATTAGATATAAAATAAATAAATAAATAAATATCAGGCACTTTATCAGCAAGTGGTGAAACAGACCATAAGAGTATTGAAATGAAAATGAAAAATGGAACATCATTTTTATTTGGAAAATATTTGGATAAATGGAAATCGAGTCGAGAAGCTGAAATAGGCTAGACCATCGAACTATGACGCTTAGAAGCGCAAAAGTTGATGCGGTGATAAGCCATTATCGTCGCGTTAGTGCGACGAGCTCGCAAAAAACTATTAAACCTACTGGGCTGTGAAAGGGTGTCATACTTATGATAATAACCAGTACAAGTACCAGATAATAATTACATGGTACTCACACAATAATTGGGTATTTGACTGTTGTCAAAATGTTGATATTTATTATTTATAATCGAAAATGTAAGAATAACATTTGTAAAAACAGAAAATAAATCGGTCAAAAAACAAATAAGTTATAAGCTGTTTTACCATGGTTTTACTACGACTGTATCTGTCTCTTTCTAAAACGAAATTTTCTATGAAGAGTGTATGGAGCTTTGTTTTTTTTTTTTTATTGTGGGATAGGCTTGCGCTTGATGACAATCAATGCTGGACAGCACTGATGAGGTCTAGGTTGGAGCGCGCTTGCCTAGAAAATGCCTATTCACTCTTGCCTTGAAGGTACTGAGGTTATACGTGGCCGGAAACACAGATGTTGGAAGTGCGTTCCACACCTTAGCGGTTCGATTCAGAAACGTTGAACTGAAGCGTTTCGTGCGAGCAGGTTGGATTTCAACCACGTAAGGGTGCCAACGCTCACGATTTCTCGAAGTTCTGTGGTAAAACGGTGAAGGGGGCACAAGGTTGTGAAGTACTTGAGCGCACTCTCCAAAGTATATCCGATAGAAGACCGATAGACAGGCAACATTGCGACGGTGCTGCAGACTGAGCATTTTTGCCTGCGTTAGTGACTGATCACCTATAATTCGGCGGGCACGGCGATCTACCGAGTCTAATGCATCGAGTTGGTACTTGGCAGAGCCGTCCCAGAGGTGGCAGCAGTACTCCATGGCCGAGCGCACCTGAGCCTTGGGTCAAAATTCGCCAACCTCGTTTATTCCTGGGTTAAACCTAACCCGGCGTCTCTGCAAGAGGGCCTCACAAGAAAAACATTAACAACTTAACCCTACTATGGAAAAATGGATAAAATTGGAATTGAGCAGAACAATCTCAGCAGAATCCGCTTTCCGAACCGGTGGTAGAGTCATGACTTGTCATAAGAGCCACAGGTTGGCCTACGTGAAATAAATAAATATTTTGAATTTGAATTTTGAATTTGAATTTGAATTTGAAAATATCATCGTGCCTATTGATTTAACTATCTAACGCGAACCACCCCCGTTTCACCTCGCCTCCTCAACATAAATAAATAATAATTAATTGATTAGCGGCAGCCAATAAACCCGAACACAAAGACGTACACTAAGTTCCTGCTTCCTTGAGCTCCTTGTAAATGGCTTTGTTTGATGCTGGTGATATTGGACGCTTGCCAAACACGTTACACGACGCGTGGTTGACATTCCCCTCTGTTGCTTGAATTATTATTAATATTAGTCGATGATGCCCGCGACTTCGTTCGCGTGTTCCGGAGACTCGGATAAACAGACAAATCAACAGAGAAACATTAAAATAATAATATCAAAAATTCTTTTTATTAAACCGACTTTAAACGCCACTACAAAGTATAAAATAATTTTAGTTTTTATATGTCGCGGTAAGATAGTTGAAGCCGTGTTATAGCTATAAACCTAGGTTTATAGCTATACTAGCTGATGCCCGCGACTTCGTCCGCGTGGATTCAGTTTTTAAAATCCCGAGGGTACTCTTTGATTTTCCGGGATGCTTTACACTCTACAGGTTCTCAACTATACCTATACAAAAAAATCACGTCAATCCGTGGGTTTTTTGCAGCGTAATTGACGGACAAACCAACAAAGAAAAAATTACGTTTAGCTGCCATTTACGTTTTGTTATTCCACTGTCATTTGCCTTTTGTTATTCCATGTCAGATGCGTTTTTGTTATACCACGTTTTATAGTGACTTGACGGAAACGCGGTCGAACGGGATAAAAAGTATCCTATGTCCGTCTCCTGGTTCTAAGATACCTCTCCACCAATTTCCAGCCAAATCGGTTCATCCGTTCTTGAGTTATAAATAGTGTAACTAACACCACTTTCTTTTATATAGATATAGATGAAAGCTATACGAAAGCGATTCATAGCTATCTTACTAGGAATATAGCTATAATACGAACGCGATCTATCTTCCGGCATATAGCTATAAACCTAGATTTATAGCTTCAACTATCTTACTGCGCGGCATATACATATACTTGTATGTGAAAACCAGAGGCTATCAAAATAGCTCATCGAATTTTGGGGTCTCGGGGTGCTCAAATGGCTTCACACTGAGAAGCACAGCAATGGAAAACCCCGTTATAGGGGAGTGGACGATCTCAAGAGAGACGCTGGCACTGGATACAGGCGCCACAAGATCGTGTTCCGTGGAGATCTTTTTAGGATACCCTTTACCAGAAGCAAGTACTTACTCGATTCGTCGTGGCGATTAATTTTAACATTGAATGTATGTATTAGTGAGAGAAATGACTGAACGTTTTAGTTCAAAAGATCGACGTCATATTCGTTAAGCCAATATTGCCCTAACATGTTAGCCGAGTGTCGGCTAAAATGGTACCGCTCTTTGCGATTCCGCAATTTCGCCAAGGTCCCTTGGCGTTTGTACTAAAACTGAATGGCGACTTTTGGAACGAAGTTCCTTATCGCGCGTTGCGAAAGGGGGCTAGACGGAAAAAATTAAGATCAAAAGTTGTAACGACACTTTATGGCCTAAAAATCTTATATGTATAATAATTTCTATAAGTTGTGCATTGCCTAAAAAAATATTAAATAAAAAAAAAGAAAGAGATTTAAATAAAAAGTACCGAGAAACACAGGTCGAAGAAGAGCATTCCAGACCATTGCCATGCCAATGAGAAATGAAAACTCTATGCGCTTCGTGCGCGTAATTGGGATATCGAAGACGTAAAGTTGGAAGCCCTACCGATGTTATAATAAATAATAAATAATAAATAATTATAGGCGAAGTGGTGCTTCAAAATTAAAAAAATATTTTTCACTTGCTGATTCCCGTGACTTCGTCCGAGTGACGCGCAAGTGAGTCCGCAAGAATTTTTTGATTTTCCGAGATTAAGAGTAGCCTATGCCACTCTCCGGGTCCTCAACTATACCCATGCAAAAAATCAAGTCGATCCGTAGCTCTGTTGCGGCGTGATTGAAGGACAAACCAACAAACACACTTTCACATTTATAATAATAATATGACTATACTAGCGGCACGCTATGATGGCCGGTTTAAAATTTATAAATTAATAAATTTTGAGTCCTAAACCTAAAACTACATTCGATAAAATTTATGAATCTCTGCACATCACTATCGTCAATAACGTAATACAATTATTTCCTTCAAAGTCGTTATCAATTAACGGAACTTCATGAGCGGACAAACGTCAAACCGGCCATCATAGCGTGCCGCTAGTATAGTTAGATTTCATGTACTCGAGAACTCAAGACTTTACCGTTAGTTCTTCATGATATTATGTATACCGGATGCATTAGACAAATACGTTGGATCAATGTATACGGCCATTTATCAAAGGTTGAAGATTAGAAGAAGGAACAACATAAATTAAGGGACTTCAATTTGACTCAAACATCTAACGACATCTAACAAATGGCTCTCATTTCGCCAAACGCTACAAAATGACAACTATTACACAGACGCGGTTCGAATTACAGCTGTAATTACGAGCGCGAACTGTGTAATTTAGACGCGATCTATCTGACACGTTGAGCGAATAATCCCAGGGAGGAATATTGAATTTCTGGCTCTTACACCGTGCCTTGTCTCAGAGGAATTTATATTGATTACAATATTGTCAAACTCCACATATCTTAGCCTCAATACCTCTACTCCTGACCTTCCTAGCGCAGTGATTTTATGACTTAGAGGTTTCAGGTTTGATTCCGGTGTAGGACTGTTCGACTATATACCTACATATACCTACGATTGACTTGTCTCGAACTTTAGATTTTAAAACAAGTTACAAAAATATGTCCTGAAGTAAACTCGTTCGTAAACTCGAAGCTCATCGTGATTTGCCGCATGAAATAATATATGATTATATCCCCCTATAGTTTTGGACCTGAACAGTGACATGGACTACTTTTTACCCGACTGCGCGGCGCAAAGGAGAGGTAATGTGTTTATTAGTCTATGTATGTATGTATGTATGTTTGTTTGTCCTTTGTGGCACTCTAGAGAACAAACGCGTGGACCGATTTTGATAAATGGCACGGCGTTAAATTCGCCATGCCAGCGTGAGTGTCAACGAGAACATAAAAAATTGAAAAATTCAAAATGGCGGATTTTGGACGCCATAATGTGGGGTAAATTTTTTTCTTCAAATCCTATGGAGTGGAGTATCAAATTAAAAGGTTTGAAAAGGTGATTACGAAAATATATTTTTAATTTTTTTCTCATTTTATAATTGATATTTTCATTGATATTCTTTAAACTTTAAAGCCATCGAGTTTTTTACTCTTTTTTTTTTTAATATTTTGCTTGTTATCTCCTTAAATTCCTTCCTTTAATTAGGCATTATTTTTAAAATTATAACTCGCATTTTCGGTGACGTTTCTTAAAATAACTAAGCATTGCGTCAAAAAGTGTTGAAACAAATACTCAGTTATTCTTACTCTTACAACGCGAGCGAAGCCGCGGTTAATAACACTAGCTTATAAAACAACTTAGGTAGGTACACAAATGAACTAAAATATCATTTACAGAGCAATGCGAGACCCTTTGATGTTGTCGACGGGCAAAATTAAATGACAATTTTCCTGAAATGTGTCAAATAAGGGACTCATTTCAACGAACACTACAAATAGAGTACAAATGACAACTATTGCAGAGACACGGTTTAAATTACAGCTGTAATTGCGCCCGTGAACCGTGTCATTTGACTGAGATACGAATCTTCTTTCAAAATATATTGTAATGTTTCAAAATTGTGGGTAAAATATTTTCAAATCGCTAGGCGTCCTGACAGCAGGGTGGTAACTAGCCACGGCCAAAGTCTCTCACCTCACACAGAGAAATCGAACTCGAGACCTCTCACTTTTAAACCACAGCTCACCACTGCGCCAGTGGCAGATAATTTTCCCATGTCCAATTCTTTGATTTTATTTTTAAGAAATCTGAACCTATCTAGTATCCACGTATGATGTAAACTATCTTATTCAGATCTGATTAGTTTATTAAAAACAAAAAATGTTATCAAAAAGTATTCCACACATTTCGATAATATTTACATATCGCTCGGCTTTGTGGAATCGAGGTTACGTAGGCTGATCTGTTTTGAAAACACAGTTTTAGGAAAATGAAACTCACTTTCTGGATGGATTTATCTTTTACTGGACCTGAAGGTGCATGTTTTCAAACAACATTCATACCTATAATATTATTATGAAGTATTTTTATTCATACAATATTATAGACGCCGGGGGCTGTTGGTAGAGCATGTCAGGCGCAAATGTTTGTGGTGAGGTTATAAATCATAAATTACGCTTCAAAACTTACTAATTAAAAGGAATTTGGGTATTCAATAAAATCCATATTATGAATTCAGATAAGGTATACAAATTCGTGAAATACTTGTAAAGAATAGGTACTATATTATAATATAGGTAATACGTACAAAGTAGTCAGTGCGTGAGGTCTTTAAGTAGCGACTACGTGGATTAGTACTAGTATGCGTCGATTAATCGATTGCGATAGAAAAGAAAGTTTGATCTAAATCGGTATTGTCTCTCTAGGGTTTCTTGCAAAGATCGCCACAAAACACGGTCTTGTGCCGTTTGTGTCCAGGTGCTCCCGACTCACTTGAGATTGTCTGTTCACAAAGAGAGTCTTCCAAAACTGCATTTTCCGTTGCGGGTTCGCTATTCGTCACCTTAGAAACCCTTTTACTTATATTATGAAACTAAAAAGAATACCGAACCGGTGGTAGAGTTTTGACTTGTTATGCGTAAAGAGCCACAAATAGGTACATGAAATAATTTTTCATCATACCTATTCGAAAAACGAATATTGGCTTCAGAGGATAGCGGGAGCAAAATTTAATTTTAACCCCATGGGACTTTTCATTTCTCTCTTCTGATTGGTCCGCGTTCGTGCTTTAGCATACTAAAGCACTAACGCGGACCAATCAGAAGAGAGAATTCAAAAATGTGTCGAAATTCATAAATGTTTGAGAAGCTGTTGTCTTCGATAAGTCACGTGATCTTTGTCGATTAGATATACACGCCCATACTTCCAACATAAATATTAATGTTTAATTATTTCATAAAAAATGATTTGTGTTTTATTTAAACTTTTAATACTTATACGTATTGGTAATGTCTATACTGTATAGTCTATACATAGTAGGTTGATACTCCTAGCTTTTTCTCATAGGTAATGATGAAAAATAGTGTGTGTCATTCGGGGCCAAAATTTTTTGTTCTCGGGCGGCGTATATTGAATTCCTCGCTACGCTCAGGATTCTACTTTAGAATCCCTCGCTGCGCTCGGGAGTCTACTATAGAATCTTTCACTTCGCTCTGAATTCAAAATAACGCCCTCGGGGAACAAAAAATTCCTTTGGCCCCATGTAACACAAATAACTATTGAATCTTTGAATAACCGAAAACATATTGTTTTGTAGTTATGCTTTAGTGAAAGCATGTGCTATTTAGCGTGGGTATAAATTATTTCTGATATGTTGATCATAAAAGTGAGGTTAGGTTGGGTTAGGCAATAAAGTATTTTTATATTTTCCGGCCAGGCCCGGAGTTTCCATTGTACGGTAACATAGATATTTAACGTATCTACTATTATTATATTCAAAAAGATTAATACTAACGCAAACGGCTGCTTTTGGTCTTAGGCCGATTTTTTTTCGACAACAGTCGGTTTTAAGATTCGAGAACTCGTGCTCATTCAAATGTTCTTTTATTCTCTTCATCAACTCAGTGATTTAGCCTTAAGAGATGATTAGTATGGCGGATGTTGACTCTCCAAATCGTATTTGATCAGCTGGAAGGTCGTCTGTAAATAAATAGTGGTGATAATGGTATGGCGTATTTGGTCCGGCAGACCAAATACGTCGGACTCACTTTTTCTGAATTATAGTTCTAAGTTTTATTTTAAGGCCTCTTTTTTGTAGAATTTTTGTGTTACAGAAGTAATTTTTACAACAGAATTAAATAGTCGGTCTATTATATTATGTTGTTGTTCTGTTGTTCTCTGAGTGAACTTCGGCAGTCGCTTAACAGTTACAAGTCGATGGTTCGAATCCCAGCTCGACAGACTGAATTTTCTATTTTGAATTATATTTTAAATAATTTCTACATGTGGAATTTTTTCCCTAATTTTTTATTGTATAAATTGGATAAAATGTTATTGTACTACTAACGCCATCTGTTAAAAAACCAGAGTAACTCTTTGGTTTTGTAACATTGCTTCAATAGAAATAAACTAAATATAATTCATCTTATCATTAATTAATCAATTTAATACTAGATGACACCACTAGTTTATTACAATTCCTTCACTAATTAATCGAAAGGAACTTCGTTCCATCCGGGTGTCCCTTGACACTTCTCAAGTTTTATAATTTATTGTAATGTAAGGTAATAAAAGTTATTCTAATATAATTTGTTGTATTTTGTTAGGTATAAGCTTGGTATAAGTTTACAAATAGTTGTTAGGTATCTAGCTGTAGCTTAATAGACACAATACCTGCACTATCACATTGGGATACCCTGTTACATAGGTTTATTATATTTACTACCATAAATAGTAAATATAATAAGCTATTAAGCTAAAATAATTAACTAACACCTATTTGTAAACTTATACTTAACAAAATTAAGGATATTGTATACCTAAAGGTGAACAAATAAATCTACAAAAAAGTAGGTTGAATAAGTACATAAATTATAATATTCTGTAGTATGGCAGGACCGGAACCTTGTTGCCTTTAGCTTTTTACCGTAGTACGTTATTCTGGCGTAACTAAAAGGCGGAATGAGTTTAATGAAAAGTATTTTTCACAAAAACGTGCTTTATAATATGGAACGGTTTCATTTTGTTTAATGTATGGTTAATGGTAAAGTTGCTTTTTGTAAGCTGAGAAAAATAGTGTTTTATTCCGGAAAATTATAGAGTTCCCGCGGGAACGAAGTCGCAGGCATCGTATAGTACACTATTTATACCAGATTGGTAGGTAGAGTATCGTGCTGTAGCCTAAAAAAGTAAAAATCGATATCGTTCAAGCCGCGTGTTTTATTCACATGTACCATACGTACGTACGTTATAGGTTTATGCGCCTGTGTGAGTGTGTGATGTTCTATTTATTATTCAAAAGTAATATCGCTACGTCGAATAATATTAAATGTACGACTGTTAAAGCTCAACCACCGGACGCCGAAGCGTCGGAAATCCACGGATAGTCTGAGTTATCCCGAAATTCGACGCTATGTCCCAAATCGAAACTATTTCCGACGAATATTACGTAGACCGTATATTTTCGATAAGTTTATTGCATTGCATTGGTCCGGTTCAAAATTTAATCACAAAGTAATCTGTTTATTTAGATCGTGTCTATGTATATTCTCGTTTAAACCTTTCGGTTTCGACCCAAACCTCAATAAAATTAGTTGATAAGTTGATGTTCCATCTTAACTTGTATGTTTGTTTTAGAGTGACTGTCTCTTTCTCATCCTTTTAGAATTTATTCATTAAAATTGTTTATATTCATTAATTCATTCATTCATTCATTAGCAACCCATCAACGGCTCACTACTGAGAGCAGCTGGTCTCCTTTCAGAGAAGGGTTATAGGCCATAGTCTACCACGCTGGCCCAATGCGAATTGGCGGACTTCACACACCTTCGAGAACATTATAGAGAACTCTCAGATGTGCAGGTTTTCTCACGATGTTTTCCTTCACCGTTGAAGCAAGTGATATTTAATTGCTTAAACGCACTTGACTCCGAAAAGTCAGAGGTGCCCGGGATCGAACCTGCGACCCTCCGAATAGGAGACCACAGTCCTAACCACTAGGCTATCACTGCATATCAAAATTGTTTATATTTTTCGAATACTTTTATTAAAAGGTACAAAAAAGTATTAACTTGATATTACATATTTATTATGCCGTATTTAACCTGTGACTTTAAGGGATATTACGATCTACTATTGACGCTTTTAAAATATTCTACATAATTATTTTGTTCTGATTGCACCTATCGGAACCCTTTATTATAATATCAACCTACGGCCTCCGTTGAAAAGAGCATAATGTTACAATATTCCTTTAACTTTCTGTGAAATTGCCGCCAAAAGATGCCCAGAAAGTCCAGAAACTACAGCCAAAAATAAAATAAAAAAACCGGCCAAGTGCGAGTCGGACTCGCGCACCGAGGGTTCCGTACTCCAAAAGAAAAAGTAAAACGATAATATTATATTAATTTGCTTATTTATCGTTAACTTTGTTTGTAGAGGTTTATTGTTAATATAAAAAAAAACTATGCTAGTTAGAGCGTTGATTTTATTTTTCCTGTAAAATATACATAAACCTCTATTGACCATAATTATTTCAGATTTTTCGATAGGTAAACTTCGGAGATAAGGGGGGGGGGGGGGGGGGGGGGGGGGGGGGGGGGGGGGGGGGGGGAACGGTATTTTTTTCGACATTTTGGCCGATTACTCAAAAACTATTATATATAGAAATAAATAAAAAACTGTTTTAGAATGCACACGTAAAGGCCTTTCATATGATAACCCACTCGGTATAGTTATCTTACTTTGAAATTTCAAACCCCCGATTTTCCCCCTTTTTTAATAAAACTAAAAATAATTTTCGCGTTGCTTTTATTTTTCCTGTAAAATATACCTAAACCTCTATTGACCATAATTATTTCAGATTTTTCGATTGTTAAACTTCGGAGATAAGGGGGGGGGGGGGGGGGTATTTTTTCGACATTTTGGCCGATTAATCAAAAACTATTATATATAGAAATAAATAAAAAACTGTTTTAGAATGCACAAGTAAAGGCCTTTCATATGATACCCCACTCGGTATAGTTATCTTACTTTAAAATTTCAAACCCCCGATTTTCCCCCTTTTTTAATTAAAGTAAAATAATTTTCAGGTTGCTTTTATTTTTCCTGTAAAATATACGTAAACCTCTATTGACCATAATTATTTCAGATTTTTCGATTGGTAAACTTCGGAGATAAGGGGGGGGGGGGGGGGGGGGAACGGTATTTTTTTCGACATTTTGGCCGATTACTCAAAAACTATTATATATAGAAATAAATAAAAAACTGTTTTAGAATGCACAAGTAAAGGTCTTTCATATGATACCCCTCACTCGGTATAGTTATCTTACTTTGAAATTTCAAACCCCCGATTTTACCCCTTTTTTAATAAAACTAAAAATCATTTTCGATTTTTCTTTATTCCAATGATGTTGGGCCACTATTATACACAACTATGCCAAATTTTATGTCGATAGCTTCAATAGTTACTGAAATAATCGACTGTGACAGACGGATGGACGGACGGACGGACGGAGAAAGTCTCACCATAAGGGTTCCATTTTTACCATTTTGGTACGGAACCCTAAAAATTGTGTGCTTGGCTTGGTTGTATGTAACGTAAACGCATATTTATAAATCGTTCAAATAATAATAATCATGCCTAGAAACAGTTATTACTTACACTTTAATACTATTTATTTGTATAGACAATATTAGATACTGATAGAAAATTACTTCTCCCTTACGCGGCGCGTATCTATATGGCGAAGACGTATATTTACCCTGAAAACTAATATTTCATTTGCAAGGAACTTGCTAGTTCTACCTAGGAGTATTTACATTCGATCTAAAGCCCGGTATAATAACTTTCATAAGCATGTTAAATTAAACTGCTACAGCGAGTATAACTCGCTTCATCATAAACTTTATACTTACTGTTTATTATTTCAACGGCAAAATTGAAACAGCCATGAGTCCCAACCGTGAAAAACGAAAAACGAAAGAAGTTTACTGGTAAAAGGTTTGTCAACGTTGGAGTTGTGAGGTGCTCGAATCGGGAATTTTGGAGTACGGGGAAGGGCGTGTAGGAGCAATTACAATCGTTGTAGCCTTATAATCGTTTGTTTGTATTAGGATATGGGACAAAAGTTATATAAGTGCACCAGTCTGCGCTCGCGAGTCGGAAACACCCAGCGACACGCGCTCTGCTGGACCGAGTGAAGCACTTTCTTCAACGGATGGTCTAAGTTACAGGCGAAATTATACAGTTATATCATTATCAGCCTGAGGACGTCAACTGTTGGACATGCCTTCCCCAATTAGCACCAGGCCACGCCACGCCAGGTACTTGCTAAAGGAAGGTAGACCAAATACTTCGGGAAGCATAAGGCTGTTTCAGGATACAGCCTTATTTTTGGGTCATAGTTTTTTAAATATATTTACAAACTAGCTGATGCCCGCGACTTCGTCCGTGTGGATTTAGTTTTTAAAATCCCTCGGGAACACTTTGATTATCCGTGGCTCTGTTGCGGCGTGATTGAAGGACAAACCAACAAACAAACACACTTTCGCATTTATAATATTAGTAAGTATGATTAGAATATTAAATTACATAGGAAAACCCTGTACGTCCATACGATGTATATCCATACCTTCTATGTAGTATGTAGGTATAATGATCGTTTGGCAAAATCTGACGCCTTTGGAGTAGTTTGACTTTGACAAAATAGTATCCACGATGGCTATATACGATAAATTACGCATGCCAGCTTAAGATGAGCCGTTTATTCAAAGTATCCTGTAGATTCCGGGGTTCAAGTTATTTGGACCTATACTGAAGATTGTGATGTCTATAATTTCTGAACTACGAAATTGACGACCTTGAAATAATTACAGGACAATCTCTAAAGAACCTGCTTTCTAACAAAAAAAGAATGGATTAAATCGGAATACGCCTTAATGAATTACAGCGAAATACTCATTTTGACTTTCATCCCCTCTCCCAAGGGAACCGTGCTGAATTTCGGGATAAAAAGTATTCTATATTATACCTCGTAGTATTAACTTAAATCGTGCCAAGTTTCATTTAAATCCGTCCAGTAGTTTCGGCGTGATGCGCGGCCAAGATACAGACAGACAGACAGACAGACAGACAGACAGACAGACAGACAGACAAAAAATTAAAAAAAAATTGTTTTGGCTTCAGTATCGATTATAGAGTGCCCTCAAACAAAAATTTTCAAAATATCTTCAATGTACAGAATTGGACCTGTTACAGTTTTATTATATTACTAGCTGATGCCCGCGACTTCGTCCGCGTGGATTTAGTTTTTAAAATCCGTCGTGAACACTTTCCGGGATAAAAAGTAGCCTATGTCCTCAACTATAGTACCCATGCAAAAAATCACGTCGATCCGTTGCTCTGTTGTGGCGTGATTGAAGGACAAACCAACAAACAAACACACTTTCGCATTTATAATATTAGTATGATTAGAATATTAAATTGCATAGAAAAACACTGTAGCATTAAGTCCATACGATGTATTACATCCATGCTTACTTTGTAGTATGTAGGTATAATTATCGTTTGGCAAAATCTGACGCCTTTGGAGTAGTTTGACTTTGACAAAATAGGGCTATCCACGATGGCTATATACGATAAAGTACGCTTGCCAGCTTAAGATGAGCCGTTCATTCAAAGTATCTTGTAGATTCCGGGGTTCAAGTTATTTGGACTTTATACTGAAGATCGTGATGTCTATAATTTCTGAACTACGAAATTGACGACCTTGAAATAATTACACGACAATCTCTAAAGAACCTGCTTTCTAACAAAAAAAGAATGGATTAAATCGGAATACGCCTTAATGAATTACAGCGAAATACCCATTTGGACTTTCAGCCCCTCTCCCAAGGGAACCGTGCTGAATTTCGGGATAAAAAGTATCCTATATTATACCTCGTAGTATTAACTTAAATCGTGCCAAGTTTCATTTAAATCCGTCCAGTAGTTTCGGCGTGATGCGCGGCCCAGATACAGACAGACAGACAGACAGACAGACAGACAGACAGACAGACAGACAGACAAAAAATTTAAAAAAAATTGTTTTGGCTTCAGTATCGATTATAGAGTGCCCTCAAACAAAAATTTTCAAAATATCTTCAATGTACAGAATTGGACCTGTTACAGTTTTATTATATTATAGATAGATAGATAGATAGATAGCGAGCAAACGAGCAGGCGGGTCACCCGATTACCGCCGCTCATGAACATTTGTAGCAACAGAGGCACTACCAATAATACCATAGTAGAATAATTTAACTTTGAGGCTTGTATTCTTTTTTAACCGACTTTAAAAAAAAGGAGGAGGTTTTCAATTCTACGGAATATTTTTTTTAAGATATTATAAGTAGTTTTGTTTTCCTTCCAGTTCGCGTCATAAGTTTCAGTTTCCTTCTGAGTTTAACGTCAGACAGTTATAACTTTTTTAGCTATGTTTCAGTTTCCTTCTTGAGTCAGTTTTACATCAGACAGTTAATAACAAAAAGCAAGCAAGAGATTGCTTAAGTCAGTATTATGAATAGGTAAAAAGATAAATTAAGGTGGCTTATTTTCAACTGGTACAAAATAAAGCCTTATAAGAGCCTATCATATTGCCTGTCGCTTCCGCCGCGCCGCAACGCGTAAATCGTTAACAAATGCGAGTAACGCACGGCCGCCTCACGCGACGTTACGTAAACGCGGCACTTGCCGTTAGAGCGGTGCCACACAGCACGTTTTCTGACGCAGCGTCAACGTTTTGTCGATTTGTAAGCCTCACGGCCGATACCACGTCGCAAGTGACCATTGTATTGTCAACTGATTAGAATGCAAGATTCAAGATTGATTGGATGATGATTGGAAGCGCAAGTGTAATATTAAAGAAGTACAGATAAGTCCTATTTGCGGCCATGTTGCAGTCGACACTTCTATTGTTATGTCTTTAAAACATGTGTACATGAATACTTTATATACGTGTATAAACGTTAGTCGAAGTAGCATTACGAATATGCGAACACATTATTCCTATATTATCTCGAAATGTTGATCTGTGATGTAGTTTTTATACGAGTTTAAAGTTGTTATGTCAAGTTTACTTTATATGTATGTGGTGGCACTCCACGGATTTTTCTATTTAGGATGCCGCAGCAACAAAGCGACGCAGATCACGTCGCGGTGCTGCAGCGGACCGTGTAGCACACCATCTTTGAGTCTACCTACTTGGGTGAGCTTGCATATGACCGTCTGTCTGTGTATCTGATTGTCTGTTAGACGTATGACTGCCGAATTAATTAACACAATTTCTTCAAAGTTACAAATTCGAGGTACCAATAAACTTCAAATGCCCGGTTTTACCGACGTTCCCTAACTTTTACGGGCTACCTTAGCTAAGTTAGCTGACGCTTTCTGTCAATCTCGTTTTCACGAACCTTTAGGGAACACCTAAAGGTGAAAATGATATTGGGTAGGGGATTGTATCTAGGGACTACGTACTTAAAGAGAATCCAACTAAGGCGATGATTTAGGTAGGCTTGGTGAAAACGGACATAATGCAAGTTGCATTCGGGGCGAACCACTACTTCTATGTAAGTTGTCGCAGCGAACTCAACGCGCCGTGTGACATCGCTCTTATTTCATATTCTATGTTTACCGGCCGTCCGTCACTGGCGAGTAAAGTTGTAAATCTTTACGAGTTATATTGCCGCTCGTACTGACACGGTTTACTTGGTTTTTAATGGGTCGTGCAACAAATGTTTCAAATTATGTGCAAACGAATCGGAAAGGGAAGTGAATAAACAGTACTCGGTAATTAATACACACAGTGAACTGCAGAGAAAGACAATCGGCCAGCCAGCGAGCAGCCTCTACTTTGTATAGCATTGTCTCTGTCACTACTAAAATTGTATGACGTTTCGATGCTTTGTGGGACAGACACGGCGCTCTACGAAGGCGTTGCTAGTCATCGATATATAATAAATTTTGCACTCGTCGTGGACAACCCATCAACGGCTCACTACTGAGCGCAGGTCTCCTCCCTGAGAAGGGTTATAGGCCATAGTCCACCACGCTGGCCCAATGCGAATTGGTTTCACTTCACACTCCTTTGAGAACAACCTTATGTACTTCATTCAATATTTCCACAGCGTGACAGCATTTGCGGCTCCCAAATTGTTTATATCAGACGCTTTCCGAATAAGATTTTGCCATTAAACACCGTGAAAACGTGGAATTACGGAAACTTTCAAATGTGCTCTGTCATTCTCCATTTTTTTAATAACAATGGCCGCATGTTGGGTGGAAAACGTCCCGCATTTTCTTAGACGTCCCGCTTTTGGGGAAATCTTAAGTCATTGTAGGTATATTTATTTCCATATTTTATTTGGTACAGTAAAGAGTCTAAGGCTGAGATCTATAGATTGTACTCTGGCTCTGCTCAAGACTCAAGATAGAGTTAAAATGAGACACAAAAATGTTCCAACATAAGTCTGTCTCGTTTTAACTCAGTCTTGAGTCTCAGCTGAGTGAGAGTGCATTCTATAGATCTCACCCCTAGTGACAGTAAATCATTCCAAACATTTTATATGACCACCTACCTGGTGCGTTTGCGTACTCTGTGGACTTAAAGTGGGCTTCTCAGGTTTTTTTTAAACAGTTACATACACCCGACTTTATTAGATAACTAGCTGATGCCCGCGACTTCGTCCGCGTGGATTTAGTTTTTAAAATCCCTCGGGAACTCTTTGATTTTCCGGTATAAAAGGTAGCCTAGTAGGTAGCCTATATCACTCTCCAGTTCTCTCAACTATACCCATGCAAAAAATCACGTCGATCCGTAGCCCAGTTGCGGCGTGATTGATGGAAAAACCAACACACCAACAAACAAACACATTTTCGCATTTATAATATTAGTACGGATAATATGATGAAACCGTTAAATGACTACGGAATAGAAAACAGGGATTTGCTCGTAACTTCTTCGGTGTGGCCTAATTACCTAGGCACCCCTGCCCCAAGCCCCCCTAGCCAATTTACATATCGTCGTATCTATTCTCTTTCTATGATCGTTAACGCTTTAGAGCAGGTTTGATTCTCGACGGGGAAAATTTGGAAGATTATAATTTCTGCAATGTTTCTGGTCTGGTCTGGTGAGACACTGGTCATGGCTGGGTGTAATAACTTTTATTTTAGAAGGAATTTTAAAAAAGTTAAATTAATAGGGTAACCTAGTTCCTAGTAGTAACAGTAGTTACAGTGATGTCTCGCATTAAAAGTCCCGGATATTGAACTACAAAATCCCGGAAATTACTTTTTTGCAGTTGGCAGGTTTGGGCGCGGTCTAAAAATGGGACGCTACATACCCTAAGCAGGGGAAGCGGCGTTAATGGGAGCGGGTCAGATAATTACTTGGGGCAATTAAAAAGATTAATTTACATATTTTTAACCTTTATTAAACAAAATAGGTTTAAGATGTCGTCCTTCGCAGTACCTGTGGCAAAACGGTGCCGGTGTTCCCATCGTAAAGTTTTTGATCTGATTCTCTTCGAATTCAATTTAAAAACCATCTCTTCTAAATCTTCTACTAGTGTTTATACTCTGATGCGGGTTGTTACGTTCCCTCAAATATGGTTGAGCGAAGCAACGGCTGGGTCATGCGTCATGCTCGTGAACGGGTGCCTTCGGCGGGAATGGGGCTACTTTATGTCTGCCCAGCATTTTTGGAACTTCCCTCATTGTGGAAACACTGCATAGTTTTTATTGTATAGTAAACTTGTTTTGAAAAGAGCAACCGCCGAGTTTCTTGCTGGTTCTTCTCGGCAGGAAGGGCATTCCGAACCAGTGGTAGAGCCAGACGATTCAAAAGCACTTGTAAAAAGTTTATTTGAATAAAAAATATTTCTATTCTATTCTATTCTTTGATCTTTAGTCGACCTACAAAATAGTTGTGGAGTTGTCTAAAAACTATTGCTACTGTAAAAGTTATAGATCTATCCCGAATCAAACGATTTTATGTATCAGCCAAAATACGTACTTCTGACAACCTATACAACCTTTATGATCCAAGAATTTGGCCTTTAACATTCGCTCCGTGAGTCTGAGCTCCCAACAAAAGTAGCATCTGATAAAGGTCGAAATATATAACATTTATTGAGTTTCATTCACGGAGAACAAAACAGAAAGATGGAAGAGTTGTTCTAGTTACTATTTTTCAAACTATAAATCAATTTAAAACTATTTTAAAAATAAACGGCCATAGAAAATATAAGGTAAATCTAGAAAATCTCATCTAGAAAATCTATCCGGTGTCCACCCTATCTATTACTAAGCCTCTGCTGTCCGTCTGTCTGTCAACGGGCTGTATCTCATGAAGTCATGAACCGTAATAGGACCATACTTGCAATTTTCACTGAATTTCTTTCTCTTTCTATTGCCGCTATAATAAAAATTCTTTTTAAAAAAACCGACTTCAAACGCCCGCGCCATCCAGTACAAAGTATATAATTTATTGTTGATATTTCAAAAACTGCTCGACCGATTTCGATCAAATTTCAATGGGACCAACTGGGAAGTTTACCCTTTGAAACAAAAAAGAATTTTCCAAATCGGTTCAGGCGTCTTCGAGTAATCGGTGAAAATACAGAAAAAAAATCCGACGAATTGAGAACTCCTTCCTTTTTTTGAAGTCGGTTAAAATATGATAAAAAAAAATTTATATCTCAATACTTTACAAACTGGTCTTTGCGCGATCTTAATAATAGCTATTTTTAAATTTTGTTAATTATGGTAGGGAACCCTTCGTGTGCTGGTCGGACTCGCACTTGGCCGGTTTTTGATATATTCTCGAATCTATACCACCTGAGGGACCAATATGCAATACGGGCTTAGATATTCGCTCCGCTATTAATATTTTACGACCCGGTTAGTGCTAGTGGGCTTATCTCTTTGATTGTGCGAATGAGAATCCGCGGGAAAATTGCTTTCTGTGCCCTCATTTGTACAATAGGGACTTACAACGCTTTATATTAATAGCTCTACACTAAAACTAACCTTTCTGTAGTAGGTATATATTATTATATAGGACGATACCTTTGCTACAGGAATAATTTGAAAATTAACTATGTTTCTATAGAATGGAATAGTTTTTATTCAAATGACCTTTTAATAGTGCTTTTGAGTTTTGTATCGGTAATTAAATCCACCAGTAACCAGATCTAAATTTATTTTCCAAAAATACTTTTTGTTCTACAAGCATAAATTTCATATTTTGACAGTATATTCGATACAAAAAACTGTCAGAACGCTCAATTAATTTCGGATTTCACTCGACCTTAGTGAAATCCGCCATGGTTGCAAATATGTATTATGACAATAAGGCTGGCGTATTTTCGTTGGGCCAATGTGTACTTAGGCTCTTTACAAATATGACGACAGTACAGACTGCAGTCGTTGGTTCAGTTCTGAGGTGCGATTGTCTAAAGTTATTCCATTGATCGTAATAGTATTCGATGACATTAGCGTCAAAGTAAAATAAACCATAACAACATTGAATTAGAGCTCAATTTCGTGTATGCATTCTTATACGTTTAGGTATGTACGATACGCTCCGTAAGGCTCCATGTTAAAATCAGTTGCACTTAATTTGTGACTTTAAATCAATACTATCAAGGATTAGTTTACTTTGATGCTAATGTCGTCGGATACGAATACGATCAATGGAAAAACTTTTAGACAATTTGTACCCTGGAGTTTGACTGATCAAATCATCAAGCAAGCGGTATCATCACTTACCATCAGGTGAGCCATGCGCTATTCTAATAATATTTGTCTAGAATAATCCTACGAATGATACGGTCACTAATTGATAGCAAACAAAAATGCATTTCCATTTAGAGTGTCCGTAACCTCGACAAATCAATCAGGGCATGTCATTTATACTCGTAAATTCAGCCAAACGCATTTAAAAAAAAAAATGTTAATTTATTTAAAAGAGTTTTGTAAAATGTATTATTACCACCGAATATGTTATTTTCGTCGAACGCGATCATCAGGACGCGTCTGTATTTATTTACCTGCAACAATAAAATGTTTTAATTAGTTCATTATTTATTGCAATTACAGAGTACACTACCCACCCTTAAAATACGTTGTTTACATTTCGGAAAATGAGCAATAAGTTATTGCGCTATGCAAAACTGTGATCGTATATAATCGGTGCTTTATCGGCGCGGGAGCTTCCTGTGGTGCCTAGAGGAATGCGTGCAGATGAAGATGTTAAAATCCTACTTTAAAGTCTTCTTCTTTATGGACCTAAATATAATAGAATAGAATAGAATAGAAATGTTTTTTATTCAAATAAACTTTTACAAGTGCTTATGAATCGTCGATGAGTGTACCACTGGGTCGGAGATTCGGAATGCCCTTCCTGCCGAGAGGAACCAGCAAGAAACTCGGCAGTTGCTCTTTTCAAAACAAATTTACAATATAATAGATACTATGCTATGTATGCAGTGTTTCCGCAATGAGGGGAAGTTCCACAAAAGCATACCTAATTATAATTCAACACATGTTAAGACGAGCAGACAGAAAGTAGCCCCATTCCCGCCGGTGAAAGGAGGTTGCCCACCTAATAGATTCTTCTTATATTCAGTCAAAGTTCCTAATTCGATTCGATAAAGTATCCGCGTCTCTTGAAGTCCGAACTGTTCAGTTTCATTTCCACGCACCGGTACGCCGCATAATGGATTTGTTTGCCGTTCCGAATGCTTGCTGATTCCAATCATTTCAAAGCACTCCGAAAAGGCTTTACCGGCTGTAATGCGATGTCCATTGCCATTGGACACACAAACACTCAAAAATACTCAAAATATCTAGTCTAGCTTCGTTTTATTTGGCATAAATGCAAAAATAATATTTCAGATACTTGATTCACTTTTTTTTAAATACATTATTATAGCCAAGCTGAAATTATTGACTAATATTAACTTTACTAATCTAGTTAGTCTTAGTCTAATCCTCTTCCTCGATCATCATCTATCTCATACCTAATCATTGAGACTAGACACTAGTCTAATGAGCACAAACACACTATATTTGGTGTAAGTTGATGATTAAACCGCAGACTACTTGATGCTGCAGCATCAGTTCAAGGTTATCATGGTTTGGAAATAATCCGAAGTAACAGTATACCTTTCAATCATCGCAACAGTAAAAGTTTGGAAAAACCTTCTATCAAGTAACAAATGAGCTGATGATCTTCAAACGCCTGAACAGATCTTCATAAATTATGGCTAAGATCGATTTCCATCACGTCCGCTTGCAAACAGAGAAAACCGTATCAAAACACCCCTCCTTTTTTTGTCGGTGCTTAAAAATGACTAAACAGTTGTGCAAATCAAAGAATACTTCTTTAATCATTTCACTAGATTAGTCTAGTCAGATAGCTAAATTACTAGATCGTGCTTTATTATAGCTATATTCCTAGTAAGATAGCTATGAATCACTTCCGTATGACTATATTCCGGTATATAGTTATATTCCTAGGATTATAGCTATATTACGGCTTCAACTATCTTACTGCGATATATACTCGTATATAGATAGAGTACCTCTGTCTAAGGTACTTCCTAGTACACTTTTTGTACCATTCCACGCGGACATAACCGATATAATAGTACAGTAATTAGCTCAGATTCAGCCAACTAGTAAATTGAATTATGCGCTAAGCCTCATTACGAGTAAAGTAGCAAACAGCTGTTAAAATACTAGTTAGTCGTGGGCGAGTACCACCGCGCGGTTACCAGTTCCTACTTCCATCACAATACAATGACGCTATAAAACATACACACTATTAGCGCTTCCTCAATTTAATATTTTACTCGTATTACTTATACGTAAGGGGTACTAGAATGCACTAGATTTCTAATGTTGAAACACTGGAGACGCAGAACTAGGGTTAAAAAAATTGGTTGTCTGTAAAGTCGGTTTACGGACGATAGTTTTACGTGATGACGTCATAAAGAAAAATTGAAAAATAGAACTAGATTGGGCCGATCGTGCCTCTCTATCGCTTGTTCCGCGCTCTCGCTTGCACGCTCAGGCTCAGGCGGAACGTGACACTTTTTCGTGCGTGCAGCCAGTGTTCATCGAATTATAAGACGTTATCACGTCAAAAAATGGTTACCTACTAACTGTATATTTTGCAAAAACAGGCTATCAAATAAATAATCCTTATTATTATACTTAGGTACTTATATTATAAATGCGAAAGTTTGTGAGGATGGATGTTTGTTACTCTTTTACGCTACAACGAATGAACCGATTTGGCTGTTTGGAATAGAGACGGCAACTCTTACCGTACTAACACAGGCTACACAAAAATCACAGGTCGATCCGTTGCTCGGTTGCAACGTGATTAAAGGACAAACCAACAAACAATCACACTTTCGTGTCTTTACTAGTATTATGAATATTTTATCCCGGAAAATCAAAGATTTTTAATTAAATCCACATGGATGAAGTCGCGGGTGTCAGCTAGTTTATAATATACCTACCTAAGTAAGGATTATGGATTACTACTATTCACCTAGAGTCTAGACTAATACTATTAGGTAATAAATAAAATAAGTATATAATATTTGCTACATCAGGGACCATTATGTATCTATTTTGGATCATCAGGCTATGAGAAACCCAACAAAAAAAGAAAAAAGCACAAAGAAAAAAGGAAAAGCAGAAAGAAGAAAAAATAAAAAGGTTTAAGAAAAAAGCAGGTACAAAAACGTCATTAGATCTATTCTTTGTTATGATGAGGTAAGATAAGAAGTGATTGCACAACAAGTCGCTCGACTGGTTTGACGACCCGTTGATCTTGGGCCGTTTACATTGACATCGCAGTAACCGGCAATAGGTTTAGGCCATGGCGACTGAGTCAATAATCACGATGATATTATCGATGTTACGTTATGTAATCACAAACCATGATATATTGCATGATATTATCGATATTACGAAGACCTCTCTGGTGCTGTGGTGAGTGGCGTTTTCTTTTAAGTGTTTTCCGGGGGTGAATCCCGGCGGCGATATTTTGGGAACTTCCCGGACTTACATACTTAAATCACAATTGTAAATGATCTTTCAAACATGATGATGACGTCACAAACGTCTAGAATCTAGATCATCCGTGACTACAGTTTACTGAAAAAAAGAAAATTCCTCTGTGAAAACGCAAAATTCAGTTTTTTTGTCTGGGCTGTAGTATTCTGAACGGCTCAATAATTGATTTGAACGGGACTTTTATAGTTCCATCAAAACCAAAATACCAATGTTCACCGATTACTCGAAAACGCCTGAACCGATTTGGAAAATTCTTTTTTTGCTGAAAGGGTATAACTTCCCAGTTGATACCATTGAAATTTTATCGAAATCGGTCGTGCAGTTTTTAAAATATCAACAATAAATTATATACTTTGTAGTGGCGCGGGCGTTTGAAGTCGGTTTTTAAAAATATTTTTTTATATTCAATTATTAAAAAAGTTGAGTCAAATTTATTTATGATATTTTAAAAACCGTTCGACCGATTTTGTACCACTAATTATGTACTTTGCAACTTTCTCGAATTTGTATTTCCAAAATTAAGAGCGGTGTCGCCATATCATATTACAGCTAACGATGGCTAAACAAACCACATAATAATTTTGTTTTAACCACAAAATGAGCTGAACTGTTAAACCTCAGAGGTATAATGTGGTGGTAGTCGGTCCAAACTCTAAACCAAGGTTATCAAATCTCTAGCACTTACCTATTTGTACTAACTGTTTCCTAATTTTACCAAAACCATGTCGTTTATAATTTAACAAAACCATGACCAAATACTAGCCCAGCGATAAAATAAGCCTTATATTCTCGAGCGTGATTTTTTTTCACAATATATTTTCAATACAAAAATTATCAGAGCGTCCAAATTTTTTCCGAGGATAAACGTCACTCGATGTTGGTGAAATCGGCACTTAGAACTTACCGATGTTGATAGTTTTATATAAATAATTCTTTTTAAAAAAACCGACTTCAAACGCCCGCCCCACTACAATGTATATAATTTATTGTTGATTTTTTTTAAACCGCTCGACCGATTGCGAGAAAATTTACCATTATTAAGAGACCATTTGGAAAGTATACCTACCCTTTCAAACAAAAAAAGAATTTTCCAAATCGGGTTCAGGTGTCTACGAGTAATCGGTGAACATCATAGACGAATAATATTTAACATACATAAAAAAATAAAAATTAAAAAAGTTTCCGATGAATGGAGAACCTCCTCCTTTTTTGAAGTCTGTCAAAAAGTGTATAAAAGACATATTAAAAGTTCCTGAGAATTATCATAATAAAATGAATGCGATAAAAGAATTTAATAATTTCAAAGGAGGTTGAATTGTTCATTAGCACGTCGCCTATGAAATTAAATTCGGAGAAGTATTCTTTTAATTACGGCGAAGAATGCCGAACCGGTCGGGAGCATTAAGCTGAGTGCACATTAACGGTAATACGGTAACCTATTTATCTTAACTAACGTCAAGGTCGTTTGTGTGGGGCTACCTCGCTTCGCCTGCACCTAATCTTAAAGTGTATTAAGTTTGAAAGACATTTGTTTTTACCCTCACTATATTTTAAGTACCGATGGGGTTTTAGATTTTATTTAATTTTTATTTTAGTTTTAATTTTAGAATAAATTTAATTTTAATGTAGTATTAAGTATATTATATTATGTAAATAGAATAGAAATAATTAAAAAAAAATTAAGTACCTACCCACTGAATTTTGGGAACATTTTTAGCAGACTTCAAAAAAAGGAGGAGGTTCACAATTCGTCGGAATCTTTTTTTATGTATGTTCACCGATTAGGTACCGAACCGATTTGGAAAATTCTTTTCGAAAGCACTTGGTAAAAGTTTATTTGAATAAGAAACTATTTATCTATTCCAATGATAAATGAATATAGAGAATTAGAGAATTAATCAAAAGTGGCAATAATGCACGAGTATTCAACCCGTTTCGTCCATAACGTAATATGTACTAAGCACTACCACAGAATATATAATAGTACTACGTAATGGCACTACATTAAAAGTGTCATTTACAGAATAAATAGAGAAAAATAGATAGTATGGTAAATAGTCTGGTCGCTTATGAAATTTTTTACTGAAAGTTTCTTTGATAAATCAAGATAAATAAAGAGCATAAAAGAAAGAATAATGTTTCATGTAATAAGGTAAATTAAATGTTTTTGCGAACCATCATAATATTATTTTTATGACAGTCGCATATTATCATCTTTTTTAAATAATATCAATTAAATTATTTTCAGCATTTAGCTTTATCTGGGAAATAATATAAATACGAAAGCGGCGTGATTGAAGGACAAATCAATAAACCAACAAACAAATACTGTCGCATTTATAATAATATGTATTAGTATGATTATTGATTACACAAGCTTTTACCAGTGTCGCTTAGGTAGAGTTTCTATATTTCTATATTGCACAAACTGACTTAAACCAGTGTCGCTTAGGTAGAGTTTCTATATTTCTATATTGCACAAACTGACTTACACCAGGGTCGCTTAGATAGAGTTTCTATATTTCTATATTGCAAAAACTGATTTAAACCAGTGTCGCTTAGGTAGAGTTTCTATATTTCTATATTGCACAAACTGACTTAAATCAGGGTCGCTTAGGTAGAGTTTCTATGTTTCTATATTGCACAAACTGACTTAAATCAGGGTCGCTTAGGTAGAGTTTCTATATTTCTATATTGCAAAAACTACTTAAACTAGTGTCGCTTATTCAGATTTTCTATATTTCTCAGTTGCTATTGATTTTTTTCTCTCTAGAGTACCACTCACGAATTCAAAGTCCTAGTAACAAAATTTGATTACAAAAATTTATCATCTACTGAATTTTTACTTAGCGTGATGTATCTACTTACCTATTACGACTTTATCCTAATATACTTTTAAAAACCTTAGCTGAGTTTATATATTCTAATCTTTACTTCCACTTAAAATTAAAATATGTATCAAAGGAGGTTAGACATGAAAGCTTTTGTAAGCGCATTTAAAATTACTGAAGCGTCTTCGAGGTCGGCCTAATGTCGCTCGGCAATTTGTTGAACACTTTGACGGCGAAGAATTTGATAAACGACGAAAATGGAGATTTATTTACGAGAAAATATATTGCAGTTTACAGGCTTTTAAATTTTATATTGAACAGACGATAGACTGCGAAAGAGGAGCCTACCTATAGACGTGATGCAAGACATAATAATGTAGCAAAAGACGATAAAGCACGCAGTACGCATTACTACTGCGCCCGGAGATCGTGCCCTTAATCAAACATACGAAGATCCGTAGGAGAACCAGAGTTATCGAGTTAGTTCATCAAATGAACGTCATCATGAGCAACCCATTAGGTAACGTCTCGCTACTGAGTCCAGGTCTCCTCTCAGAGAAGGGTTACAGGTCATAGTCCACCAAGCTGGTTCTATTGTCAGATTTCACACACCTTTGAGAACATTATGGAGAACTCTCAGGCGTGCAGGTTTCGCCACGATGTTTTCCTTCACCGTTGAAGCATGTGATATTAATTAATGGTTAAAACGCATTTAACTCCGAAAAGTCAGAGGTGCGAGCCCGAGATCGAACCAGCGACCCTCCTCTCAGAGAAGGGTTATAGGCCATAGTCCACCACGCTGGCCCAATGCGAATTGGCGGACTTCACACACCTTCGAGAACATTATGGAGAACTCTCAGGTGTGCAGGTTTCCTCACGATGTTTTCCGTCACCGTTAATGTGATATTTAATTCCTTAAACGCACTTAACTTCGAAAAGTCAGAGGTGCTTACCCGGGCTCGAACCTGCGACCCCCCGAATAGGAGACCACAGTCGTAACCACTAGGCTATCACTGCCTAATCACTGCTTGCTGCTGCCCATCAAATCACAAAGTGGTAATATGCGTGTCACATAGCTCGAAGAATCAACAGACGTTGAGGTCCCTAGGTGATCGAATGGCTACCACGTATCTGATAATAAATACAGAGTTGGAAGACCCTCTATTAATTGGGCATTCGATATTAATCGAGTCACTGGTCACAAGCGGAATTGTACTCGTACCATCACTGTACGTACTTGTTAAAACAAATAAATTGGTTTTTATCCCAATGTCCAGCTTTGGACGTCCATAATCAGTTGAGATGATGACGAAACGATAGATATTGCGATGTCTGTCGCTACTATTATCTCAATAATAATACTCTTCTTACAGTCATCTGTGGTAGCTTACAGTGGAGTGAGTCAAAAAGCATGGTACCAAGTTCTCCTTGTCCAGAACCAAGGTCGCCGACATAGCCCAAACCATTAGCAAGCTGTAATGGCAGTGGGCAGGCCATGCTTGTCGTAGAAACAATGGCCGTAGGGGCCGAAAAGTTCTAGAGTGGAGACCGCGAACTAGTAAGCGTAGCTGAGGACCGGGTGTGGTGGCGTTCTCTGGGAAAGGCCTATGTTCAGCAGTGGACGTCCGCAGGCTGAGATGAAACTTTTACATGTGCTTTTGAATAGTCGATGAATCTACCACTGCACTGGTTCGAAATGCCGTTCCTGCCAAGAAGAACCAGCAAGAAACTCGGCGGTTGCTCTTTTCAAAATAGTTTACAATAGGTACTATGCCATGTATGCAGTGTTTTCACAGTGAGGGGAAGTCCAAAAATGCATACCTGCTTACAATTCAGTATAGTTCTTGCAATTCACGAGGGCGACTGACTTATGGTTGTGTGTGTGTCGTATCTGTATACCTAAGTGTGAGCGAGCGCAATGCTCGCGCCTGCCCGCTCCCACCTAGGCTTTGACAGGCACGCACACTTGTGCAATGTGCATGTACACGGAGTAACCACGAGTAAAGCTCATTCACCTTCGTGAATTGCAAAAACTGTACGTCACGTTAAAACAGGCAGACAGAACGACTACCTATCGGTCTTTGAACTATGTTCGAAGTCATCAAGGTAGTGCAAATGAATAATGTCTATGCCCCGCTTTATCCTTGAACTTGGACCACTCGCATCACAAGACGGCAGATTGAAACACTCTTGTAACGTCTAAAGTCCCACAGGATGTGTCCATTGCCACAGATATTTGCTCCTTTATTACACTCAATGTACATATGATCCAAGTTCTATCGTTGTCCCTTTCACACTAGCCCTTTATTATGGAACTAAGCGAGACGACCGAATTTCTGAAAATCATCTTGCGTAAGATCCCTGCGGTTCCATTCAACTAGACATTATTATTTCGGACTTTTTTGCTCCAGAGACTTGAAGACAGTGATATAGCTCTTCAACAGCCTTTCTAAGTAAAAGAGGTCTATTTGCTTGTTTATTTCTTTACTATTCCCCTTTCACCTACACCAGCGGTGAGTCTAGTGGTTAAAACCTCATTTTCGGGTGTCCGAGGTTCGAATCTCAGGCGCCTCTAACTGAAGTTATATGCAAGTTCTAATCAATTTAGGGTCGATTTCACCAACGTAAAATAAGTCTTATCCGAGCATAAATTTTATAGTTTGACCATGGAACTAGAAAAACAACTACGTCTAACAGTATTTTCAATACAAGTACTGTCAGAACGCCCAATTTATTCTTCGGTAAAACATCAGTCGACGTTGGTGCTAATCGGGGCTAAGAAGATAAAATTTAACTTTCTGTAATGCCCGTAATGGGGACGGAAAACCTCGTGAGTTACCAGATCTCAAAAAAGTTTTTCAAGGTGTGTGAAGTCTGCTATTCTGCACTTGGTGAGCATGGTCAACTATGGCCTAAGTAAGGGCTTAGGTCATAGTTCTCTAGGGCTATTCTCTATCTCGGGGGCTATCGAAAGTTACTAACAAAGAACTATCAAACCAGCATTTTTAAGACGAAATGCGGGTTTTGCGGGATTTAGGATTGGTAGTCGCTACGCACTACTAGATACCGTCGAGTTATTAGTAAATTGCGGCAATTCATAGTACACCTGATGCAAGCTTAAAAATTTTGTCTACAGGTCATTTAAAAAAATCTCTTTCGTTGGCTGTGTAACAAATCTTTTTACTCGTATTTCTTAGCGAAATACCAATCTTTTTAATAGTGAAATTAATGAAAATTATTGACACTATATACTGACCTAATTGAAATTTAAACTAACGTAATTGACACTTTAAATTTTAATTAATTGAGCTCATCGAAATTATCAAAATTATGGTGAGAGCCTAATTTTAACATTTGCATGCTATTTAGCAGAATATGGAGGAATTCTTATGACAATGTCAACATCTACTTATACTGTACTCATATTCAGCAAATAAAATTTCATTTCACCTGCACTGGCGCACCCATTATAGTCTCGTAGCAACCAATTTTTGACGTTTCCTAACCAACTATGATATTATCGCATTTGAGGAACTAAGGAGCTATTGTTTGTAGGAAGGGCGGTATCTAGTAGGGACTAAGCTACCAATCCTAAATCTATGGTTCTCACTTCTCAGTTAGCACCTATCCATTGTTTTCCTTATCCACTAAAATAAAATAGCCCTTTTGATTCTGAGAAGTAAGTAGCCTGTGCTCTAAAGAGGTTAAACTGCCTTAGATTTTAAAATTCAAAATTATTTATTTATATATATAAAAGAAAGTGGTGTTAGTTACACTATTTATAACTCAAGAACGGATGAACCGATTTGGCTCAAAATTGGTGGAGAGGTAGCTTAGAACCAGGAGACGGACATAGGATACTTTTTATCCCGTTCGACCGCGTTTCCGTCAAGTCAATATAAAACCTAGTATAACAAAAATGCATCTGACATGGAATAAAAAAACGAAAATGACAGTGGAAGAACAAAACGTAAATGACAGCTAAACGTAATTTTGTATTTGGTTAATTATGGTAAAAAATTATGGTAAAAACAATTATAAAAATTATAGTTTAACGTAATTAATAATATCATCAGTAATATGTTTTCTCTTTGAATCATCATTAACAATGCCGCGAGCAAGACGATCAAATGTTTCCTGCTACAAAGCTACGGATTGACGTGATTTATTGGATAGGTATAGTTGAGAACCTGGAGGGTGACAAAGATTTCCCGCGGGATTTTATGAACTAAATCCACGCAGACGAAGTCGCGGGCATCAGCTAGTTTCAAATAAATAATTTTGAATTTTGTGGCTCCTATGACAAGTCAAGAATCTACCATGGGCCACTTATACTCCCAGCCTGTATCTAAAAGTACGTCATCTGTGAGAGCTCTCCCTTTAATAACTCGACTGTGAAACTTTCTGATAGTAGGGTTTCAAATCACTTAACAAAGGTAAAATCTCTATTTGCAACTTTCCAAACTTACAACTTCTAATGGCAGTACAATGGGAGGCCATATTGAATTCAACTGTTAACATCGAGTTTGGACTCGATTGTCTGGTCTCAGATTCTATATTATCATCTTTACTAATATTAGCAAAAGTGTGTTAGTTTGTTGGTTTGTCCTTCACGCCCCAACAGAGCTACGGATCGACGTGATTTTTGCACGGTTAGAGGTTAGGATCTGGAGAGTTACGCAGGATACTTTTTATCCCGGAAAATCAAAGAGTTCCCGCGGGAGTTTAAAAACTAAATCCACGAGGGCGAAGTCGCGGGTATTAGCTAGTTCTTAATATAATTTGAAGCGTGCTACTTTTAATAAAATTAGTATTATTTTGTTATCTATATATCTATATATCTATATATATATATAAAAGAAAGTGGTGTTAGTTACACTATTTATAACTCAAGAACGGATGAACCGATTTGGCTGAAAATTGGTGGAGAGGTAGCTTAGAACCAGGAGACGGACATAGGATACTTTTTATCCCGTTCGACCGCGATTCCGTCAAGTCACTATAAAACATGGTATAACAAAAACGCATCTGACATGGAATAACAAAACGCAAATGACAGTGGAATAACAAAACGTAAATGACAGCTAAACGTAATTTTGTCTTTGGTTAAGTATGGTAAAAAATTTGCCAATTATAAAAAGTGTTATAATAAAAGCATTACTGATATTATAAATGCGAAAGTGTGTTTGTTTGTTAGTTTGTCCTTCAATCAATTCGCAACAGAACAGCGGATTGATGCGATTTTTTGCATGGGTATAGTAATGGATGTAGTAGTGGTTCCTCAGACCGGGAGAGCTACTTTTTATCTCGGATAATGAAAGTTCCCGCGGGATTTTTAAAAACTAAATCCATGCGTACGAAGTCGCGGGCATCAGCTAGTAATAAATATATTACTTTGACGACCTCCCTGGCGCAGTGGAGAGCGCTGTGGTCTTAAAACTGGGAGGTCTCGGGTTCGATTACCGGCGGGGGCAATTTGGGAATTATAATTTCTGAATTGTTTCTGGTCTGGTGGGAGGGTTTGGCAGTGACTAGTTGCCACCCTACCGTCAAGGACGTGCCGCCAAGCGATTAAGCGTTCCGGCACGATGGCGTGTAGAAACAGATTAGGGGTATGGGTTGAATGTACATCGCCATACCCCTTCCAAGTTAGCCCACTACCTTCTTAGACTGCATCGGCACTTACAATCAGGTGAGACCGCAGTCAAGGATGAAAAATAAGCAATATGAGCCCTTAAAGTAATGCGACGTTTTTGTTGTCACTTCGTATTTAGGTCGAATTAAGGAACGGTCCAGCCCCAGTCATTCAATTGTCAGACCCGATTTAGAAGGGTTTACGCTTGTTTAAATAGCCCCTACCTACTTACGTATGGTTAGAACAATTCGCAACTTAATTTACATTTTAGAACTCGCTAGTAGGGTTGCCAACTTTTTGTACAAGTATTGAATAGAAGCAGGCGTTACTTTGAGGAATTCCATGATATTAAAAGAAAAAAACAATAGTTTTTGTTATAATAAATATAATAACACGCAGTACCACACAAACTCTTCGAAACACACGACGATCGCAATTTTTTTAAAACGGGGGCAGCCTAGGGGGTCGGTTAAGAACTCGGCGTCCTTTTTGAGCAGTCCAGGGTTCGATCCCAGGTACGCAACTCTAAGACTGGGTTTCTATGGCGCGGTTTGGCGCCCGCGCCCGCAGCGGTTGTGGGCCCGCGGCCTCCGTAGAATGCAGATTTGTATGGAAAATTAAGTTTCAATTTCCACGGCGCGGTTTGCGCCCGCGGCGGGCGCAGTACTAGCGGTACCGCGGAAACCCAATCTTAGACTGAGTTTTCACGGAGCGGTTTTCACCCGCGCCCGCAGCGGTTGCGGGCCCGCGGCCTCCGTAGAATGCAGATTTGTATGGAAAATTAAGTTTCAATTTCCACGGCGCGGTTTGCGCCCGCGGCGGGCGCAGTACTAGCGCTACCGCGGAAACCCAATCTTAGACTGAGTTTTCACGGAGCGGTTTTCACCCGCGCCCGCAGCGGTTGCGGGCCCGCGGCCTCCGTAGAATGCAGATTTGTATGGAAAATGAAGTAGCAATTTTCACGGCGCGGTTTGCTACCGCGGCGGGCCCGATTGCTCGCGCGTGAAAATTGCTACTTCATTTTCTATACAAATCTGCATTCTACGGAGGCCGCGGGCCCGCAACCGCTGCGGGGCGGGTGAAAACCGCTCCGTGGGTACGGGGGCTTATTTTTCGTATTATGGTGCGTTTTAAGCAATTAATTATCACTGGCTTAAAGGTGAAGGAAAACATTGTGCTGAAACCTTGCAGAAACGGAGCTACGGATCGCCGCAACATGATTTATTAGAAAGTTTAACAAACCATTAACAAAATGTTAATGTTAATTATTAAAGTTTAACAAAGTTAACGATTAATAAAGTAAAATATGTATAAGCAAATTAGTATAATATTATCGTTTTACTTGAACAATTTTACTTTTGAAGTACGGAACCCTGTCCGAGTCCGACTAGCACTTGGCCGGTTTTTTTTGCATGTATTTAGTCGAGAAATTGGAGAGTGACATAGGCTATTCTAGAAGATTTACAGACATTTTTTTAAAACCTAACGCCACTCGGACGAAGTCGCGGTTAAAAGCTAGGAATAAAAAATAATCCGACGAATTGATAACCTCCTCCTTTTCTGAAGTCGGTTAAAAATAAAATATCATAATATTATTTTCAATCCATTACAAAAATCCGATGTAACCGATGTTGCCTTTGAACCCGCAAATCCGTACATTTGCCCGCGATAAAAACCGGCAAAAATCATAAAACACACGAAATGCAATGTTACCGCGCTGATTGAAAACAAACATCGGAGCGGGGCCATAAAGCGGGGATATTACGACGATTTGCCGAATATATCACTGCGGGTTTTTCTATTACTCGGCTTGCGAAGACAGATAGGCAATAAATAGAATAAATAGACTTGATTGTGGCCATGGACAATTAGGGCAATATTCCTGTTACCGTTTTTGGCTGCGTGTCTTTTAAGCTATTGCATAGCTTTTATCGCGGGCTTTGAGCGCGGCGACCGAATCAAGAAATTCCGTAACGAAAATAAACCTAACACCCCCCACTCCGACCGGCACAGCGGTGCGGCGTTGAAAGCCGTGCATCGTCTAACGTCGTTTCAGTTCGGCAGACTTCGGCACGGTGTTTGTGTGCGTGCGACTAGACGAATGCTATGCAATAGCTTTACCGCGGCAGTCCCCGAGTGCCACACGTATTTTTTTCTTCTTCTTTTTCAACCGATAGACGTCCACTGCTGGACAAGGATCTATTTGACCTTATCCCACCCTCTCTCTTCAACAACCGCACCGCTCGCCACCGAATGCAATTTCACCCTCACCACCTGGGTGCCTGGAGCACTTCGACCGTCCGCTGTGCCAGATCTTTTTTCCACGCACCAACTCCCATCGACTTGTTCCCACTTAATTTGAACACGGGGTTATTCAAGGGGCGGACCAACAAATTCCTGAAAAGTCGGCAAGTGGCAACACTGGTGGTGTCGGTGCTACAAATGTTCATGGGCGGTGGTAATCACTTATCATCAGGTGACCCGCCTGCTCGTTAGCTCGCTATTCTTAACTTCCACATGTATCGGCCTTGCGGCGACTGTATCCATCGGCTCCCTGCATCTCTGATGTCGGTCTACCTAGTGAGGGGTCTGCCAACTTGATTATTTTTACTTTGACGTCCTAGTGTTTAGGTACTCGAAAACTATCAAGGTTATCGAGATGTATAAACTCGTACTTGGCCTACAGGCACGTACAGTATGATATTATATTGATGAAGCTATAGCTCATTCAGTGAACAGAGTATATTTAGCAGGCCCTGGCCATGGCACTAAAATTGGCCAAGACTAATGAATGAACATTGCAAACAATGTACAAATATTGCTACTACCTACTACACTGTACCGTTACACAATTGTTAAATCATAAACACAGATAATGATTTCTGAAGAACACCTGTTTGGTTATCATTTATATTTCTTGTTTTTAAATTGATTTGAACTGATAGAATTAATATTTACGATTATAAACAAGTGTAAATTAAAAAAAATATTTTTAAATGCAAGCTTTCAGTAGCTATATCATTAGACTCTGGATATCATCTATAGGACTTGTTATGACGAATCAAACGAGCCCAAACTCAATGGGGTTACGTCGTTTTATTACAGAGTTCCGATAGCCATCTTCCGTCTCCATCATCAGATCAGCTCCATGTCACAATAATATTGCATTGTCATCCGATTTACACATAAATGCAAAATTTCAGCTCGATCAGAAACCGGGAAGTGGGTCTAATTAATCTTGCAAGATTTGACCCAAACAAACATTGCAAGTTAAATAAAAGCTTGTAAAAAATATGACTTGGATTTTTGATTAAATGGTAGGTACTTAGTAATTGTAATAGTTTACTTAAGTAAGTACTACTTTCCCAATTAAATACAGGCAAGATCACATTATACAAAGGACATTGTAAGCAATAAGTAGCGAAAGAAGCTTTCATTTATCGTTCTGAAGTGGGTATCGCTATAAAGTTGTAAGTGGTGTATAAAATTGTACCCGAAACTGATTTCCTCTTTTACACCCGGCCTCATTTTAATGTTTCCTTTTATAGAGGTAATTTCGAGGTTTTACGCTGGAAATCGGCTTGTGTATGGACACTTAATGAGGGTCAGAGGATGCCAAACTTTACGTTTATTGGACGACGGACCAACGATCGCATAAAAAGTTTAATATGCAAAACCCTCCCTACTTCAGCTGTTCCGTTCCGTCAACAAACTGTTATACAGTTTGATATTATTTTTACGATAAGTAGGTAAGTGTCTATTATAGTAAACTGGCTTCTGCCCGCAGCTTTGGTCACAAAGCTCTTTTCAAATCCGTATTTTATCCGGGGTTGAATAATAAATAATAATAAATTCATTTATTTGCTTTAAACATGGGTTACAAATAGGTAACAAAGATATTTTGTGATTCCGAACATGTTTGCCTTACAGGCGTGCAAATATTAAGATTTAATTTGGTTTAAATAAAGGTATACCTTACCCATTATTAATGTCAAAAATTACGATGTCAAGCTTTGAGATGTCTATCTTTTAATTAAATTTCATTTTAAAGTAATCATTAATGTCATAAATATTATCATTTAATAATTTATTTAACATGCGTAAATGAATTTTTAAAATTAAATAAAATTGAATTTTCAAAAAACCTTTCTTAATCACTACGTCATAATAGCTATCTGTATACCAAACGCCCGATCCGTCCAGTGATTTGAGCTGTGCGTTGACAGATCAGTCAGTCAGTCAGTCACCTTCTTCTTTTCCGGCGTAAAAGTTGTATCTCACTTACACGACACCGGTACCACACGGCTAAAGAATTCACCACACTCAAAGATACGCCAAGTGCAAGCCTGAATACTCATTCAGACTCGCACTTGGCCGGTTATTTTAATCTGAATGGCCTTGAATCATCGTGATAAGCAATCCTGATATACCAATCAGTCTGAATGGCCTTAATGTTATAAATATTGAGATGTACACACAATGCACAATACGCGGTGAGACGGAACTTGGCATGCGATCAATAGATGTTGAATAAACAATGCGCGAACAGTTTTATTTATTGTTACTGACCTTTTGACTACCCCTCTGGCACAGTGGTGGATTGTCCTCTTACAAGTTTAGAGGTTCAGAGGTCTGTTTCGAGAGAGGAATTATTTTCTGACACTGAATGCTCTCAGGTCTGGGTCTAATAAAAAATAATATGATATTTTCTCCACGGATTTATGGGATTGGGTACAATTTTATTAAATACTAGCTGATGCCCGCGACTTCGTCCGCGTGGATTTAGTTTTTAAAATCCACGGGATATCTTTGATCTTATGGGATGCCTATGTCCTGCCTATCCAAAAAATCGCGTCAATCCGTAGCTTTTTTGCAGCGTGATTAACGGACAAACCAACAAAAAAATACACTTTCGCATTTATAATATTAGGTATTAGTAAGGAAGAATTAAAACTACGATAATAAAGGCGATGTGATAAAATTTTAGAACACAAAAGCTATTTTTGTGACTTAAATAATATGATAGTGAGATATATTCCCTCGGGGAATTTTTTGTAGAGAATAATGAGTACTTTAATCATGTAGTAGAATTTTTATGTATCATCAATATTTTTCTCAGCACACGCCAAATATGCATTTTACAGGCAAAATTTTGCTACTTTGGGTTACGTTGCAATTTTCTTAAGGATCCCTAATTTTTTTTTAAATAAATTATAGCCTATGTTACTTCCTGATAACTTAGCTTTCTATCGATGAAAAATGGTTAAAAGTCAGGTTTGAGTCTGCACCTTTAACCGTTGCGTTATTGAGGCTTTATTGTAATTTTCGATTATATTTGTTTTTATAACTTAGAATCAACTAGTGACTTGCATGTATCATAGTATATGTAAATCATTGTGATTGATAAAATCCTTAATGCAATAACTGATGAACTGAACTAAACTGAACTGAAGAATAAATGAAAGAACCGATTTAGCTGAAATTTGGAATGGAGATAGCTCATACCCAGGATTAACATATTTTATACTGCAAAATGAAAGGGTTCCCGCGGGATTAAAAAAAACTTAATCCACGCAGACAAAGTTGCGGGCATAATCTAGTAAATCATACCTAATACATATTATGTATAGAGTATAAACAACGATGTGTTTGAAAGTATGTAATTACGTAAAGCTAGCTTTACGATATAAAGCTTTGCAAGCTTTATATCGTAAACTAAACAAGGTTAGAGGCGAAATTAAATCTGATTGATCTTCCGTTAGATTAATACTCTTCATTACCCGATTTTGTGGAATTGAAAGGTTGAAATTAGTTTACATTTTGTTAGCCCCCTTCAGACTTTACGTGATCGTACTGAAAGCTATGTAAGTAAGCAGGTAGGTATGTGTTACTTATAGTGCTCTACACATCAAAGCCTTTAGCATAAAAAGCCGGGTAACCTCGGCGATTTCATAATTTTGCAAGCCGGTACAACCTACGTCCTATATGGTTGAGCGAAGCAATGGCTGGGTCATGCGTCATGCTCGTGAACGGGTTCCACCAGCGGGAATGGGGCTGCTTTCTGTCCGCCCGTTTTAACGTGTTGAATTTTAATTTATTTTTAAACTTTATTGCACTACATTTTGTAGGGACTAGATTGTGCAATAAGTGAAAACAAAATTTAGTTTATGTTGTGCCATTCGGTAAAACAATAACAAATCACCTTACAACTTATCTTGTCGGAACAAAAAAGATTTGAAAATAATGCGGCCGATTTAGCTATTCTATTATTTATCATTTTAAATATTTAAAATAAAGTTTTTAAATTTTCTAACAAAATGCCATTTTTCTTTTCTAAATATCTGAACTAATCTCGGAAATATAGAGCTTTAAAGTTTCGTGTTAGATAAAGAGTACTACTGACGTGTGACGTCACAAGACAGTAGCTCTAGTTACACTCTTCATAGAAAATTTCGTGTTAGTAAGAGACAGTAGTCGCAGTAGAACAGCTTATAAGTATAACTTATTCGTTTCTTTTTTGGTCGATTTATGTTCTGTTTTTACAAAATATTTCTTACATGTTACATTTTCGATTATAATAATATAAATTAATGAATATGAACATTATACCTTCTTTAAAAAAAATTGGTTGTCTGTAGAGTCGGTTTACGGACGATAGTTTTACGTGATAAGTGATAACGTCATAAAGAAACATTGACGATGACTGGCGGCGGCGGGCGCTCTCTAAGCCAATGCTTGGGCCGACCGTGCCTCTCTATCGTTTGTTCCGCGCTCTCGCTTGCACGCTCAGGCTTAGGCGGAACGTGACACTTTTTCGTGCGTGCAGCCGGTGTTCATCGATTTATTAGACGATATCACGTCAAAAAAAAACCAGGTAGCTTTAACAAGTTACACTATGTACAGAAATCGCTTCAAATCCGCCTGTAACTTATCCCATAATGAAATTCCGGGAAAAATGTATTCATTTTAATTTGTTCCGCCGCGGATTTGTCTCGTTTTGAGTCTTAAACTTGATTTATTTCGCAACCTGGAGACCGAGCGAGTACCTCGCGAAATTAATATCTTCTCATTCTTTTGCGATATTTCGTAGACCAAGCGAACTTCTAGATAGCGTTTAGCTATAAATGAGAAAAGTTATGTCATCTAATGATAAATGTTTCAGCTTTCCCGCAAACCTATTTTTATCTACGAGTACTTGTACTTTGAGTGCAATATAAATAATATTAAATCTGGGTACCAATTGTCTAAAAGTTATTCCATTGATCGTATTCGTGTTCGATGACAAACGTCAAAGTAAAATGATCCTTTAATCCTTGAACATATTGATTTAAAAGTCACAAATTCAGTACAACCGATTTTAATATCTGGAGCGTATCGTACATGCGTAAACGTATAAGAATGCAAACACGAAATTGAGCTCTAAATCAATGCTGTTATTTTTTTTTTTACTTTGACGCTAATGTCATCGAATATGATTACGATCAATGGAATAACTGCGCAATCGCACCTCTGAGCCCTAAGTAACTTTAGATTCTTATTAAATTGCAAAATAGGCTTGCTTAGACTTGACGAAAGCACTGCTGAGGTTTAGGTTTTTTTAGGTAAAGCTTGTGTTAGGAGTGGGTACGACAATAGTGCAACGGGTGGGATTCGAACCTGCGACCTTTCATTCTTCAGTTCGCACCTCTAACCGTTGGGCTATTGAGGTTGGAGCACGCTTGCCTAGAAATGCCTATTCTATTCACTCTTGCCTTGAAGGTACTCAAATTATAGGTGGCAGAAAACACGGATGCTGGAAGGGTGTTCCACGCCTTGGCGGTTCGTTTCAGATTCGTTGAACTAAATCGTCACGTATTCCTTACTAATATTAGATATAAATGCAAAAGTGTGTTTGTTTGTTGGTTTGTTGGTATGTCCTTCAATCACGCCGCAACAGGGCTACGGATCGATGTGATTTTTTGCATGGGTATAGTTGAGGATCTGGAGAGTGACATAGGCTACTTTTTATCCCGGAAAATCAAAGAGTTCCCGAGGGATATTAAAACTAAATCCACGCGGACGAAGTCGCGGGCATCAGCTAGTAATTAGGTAATAACAATAATATTAATTAATTCTCCCGCTCAAAGCTTATCCAATCTCCACAGAAACTAGAAATCTGCGAGGGGAATATTTAAGTGCACGAGTGGTGGGCAAACACAGGTGCACTCTATTCCCTCACTCTCGCAATCCGATGGGACAGAAATCCGACATGACTGGAGAGAGATCAGGCGCAGTACCGTCTGCTTTACGTGCTCTCCGAAGCAAGGGGGTGACTGCACCACCTACTTTCTTACTTGGTGCTAGTACTGAGAATTTCTTGATAGAAAACCCAATACATTTTTTGACCCAACCCAAGTGATATTTAATTGCTTAAACGCACATAACTTCGAAAATCTAGAACCCCAAGCTCCCTGTAAGTCTTAACCACTAAGCTATCAAAGAGTTCTACGTATAGAGCGGCAATTCGGAATAAGAACTGTGTACAGTTTCAATCGCGCGGGCTGAGGTAGAGAGGGGAGCCGGCATGGTAAATAAGGTTGCAATTCGCGCGACCGCGGCGGTCGCAGAGGCGTGCCGCGCCCCGCGCCCCTCTCACCGCGCCCTACTCACTGCTCGGTCGTTCGTTTTGAATAAATCAAGAAATAATTTTTATTTCGTATCTAGTGTTACGAATTACGATGTTGATATCTAATTATTCACTAAAATAACTATACTTTTTGTTACTTACTTGAATACATATAGGCATTGTTGGCTTTTCAATTCACAATTAGGTAGCTAGAAAGTTTTATCGCATAAATAGTGCCCGCGTCCGTACGTCGCGAGTGTCGTCGATAACAGTATTGTTCGGCATTAGGTACAACTCAGTTGAACATGGTAAGTGTTCGGAACACGTCAACTAGTAGGTACATTTATATCAGTGTAAGCTATCATAGCTTTTAAGTTCAGTTGGTGACAGTGAAATAGGCTCTCAAATGTATATCAATAGATCACAAAGTTGCCCGTCACGACTCACGAGTCAAAGCTACTCGGCTTGGCTGTTGTTGTTTCTGACAAGTTTGATTAATATGAGCTCTTGTTAAACAACCAACCGACTAAACAACTTTAATATTAAGAGATTACTCAATTAATGTTAATTAACGAAGTAGTCTGAAATAATTAACTGTAATTTTAGATTAGGTACATTGATTGTATCTTGTAATCTTACTTAACTTAGTCTTCTTCTTAATCAACCTATAGACGTCCACTGCTGGACAAAGGTCTCCTGCATGGACTTCCACAGGCTTCGGTCTTGCGCCGCTTGGATCCAGCGGCTCCCTGCGACTCGTTTGATGTCGTCGGTCCACCTAGTGGGAGGTCTGCCAACACTGCGTTTCCCGGTGCGGGGTCGCCACTCGAGCACCTTGGGACCCCAACGACCATCAGCTCTTCGAACTATGTGCCCCGCCCATTTCCACTTCAGTTTCGCGACTCGCTGAGCTATGTCGGTGACTTTGGTTCTTCTACGGATCTCCTCATTTCTGATTTGATCTCGCAGGGACATTCCGAGCATAGCTCACTCCATCGCTCGCTGAGTGACCCTGAGCCTTAGCCTGAGCCTGAGCATAACTAGTTAGCTAATTAGTAAATTAAATTTAACTTATACTTACGAATTATTTACTTTTATATCTCATACCGCGGTAATGCGGTACCGGTGCAATCAATCAGTGCGTGTAATCGCGGTATTACTGCGTAACTACAAAGGGAATCACTTAGGCTTACACGAGCATTATTAAGATAGGTATACCTAAGAGCGTTCTTCATGTTAGGGTTTTAAGGAAGTGTCCTTTAGGTAAGGATTTTGAATTTTGATAAGTAGTATCTAAACTTTGGGAACTTCCAAGAACAGCTTTACTAATCCTTATAATAAATGGGAAATTGTGATAAGTTATTTGCTTTGTCGAATCGAATAATTGGATCGACGTGTTATTTTGCGTGGGTTTAGTTTAGGATTTGGAAAGTGACATAGAATGTAGACTGTAGACATAGACTGTGTAGACTTTTTATTCCGGAATACAAAGCGTTCCCGCGGGAAAACCTAAACTACTTACTGACTGACTGATCTACTAACGCACGGCTCAAACCACTGGACGGATCGGGCTCTTTGGCATACAGATAGCTATTATGAAGTAGGCATCCGCTAAGAAAGGATTTTAGAAAATTCGACTCCCTAAGGTGGTAAAATAGCTAGGGATTTGAAAAATCGAACTCAACGAGAGCGAAGCCGCGGGCATCAGCTAGTATAGGTAAATTATAGAATTGGTGAGCTTTTGAAAGTGCAGTAGAGAGTAAAAACATCGGCCAAGTGCGAGTCAGGCCTCGCTCTTTTAGGGTTCCGTATAATATATGACCAAATCACTTTTCTAGTCTAACTAGATAGGTATTTAAGGCGAGGAGGCAGACAAAGTTTAGGTATTTGAGGGGGTGAAAAGCAGGGGAAGGAGCGGAGTCGTAGTCCCGCCCACCGCGGGGCGCCCCGTGCGAAGCGCAGAAATGGCGCGAAGCAACTCTGGCGGGAAACAACTCCCGACTGACAAAACTGGTTATTTATCTAAACTTAATAGGTACTGTAACTTATTTTCGTCAATCCTATTATACTTTATTTGGCTCAGTTAGCATGGTTCCAGTTCATGTTCATAGATAATCAAAAAAAATTTATACAGGTTCAATTCCTAACCAAATACAATAACATGCTTTTTTTATTTTTTTTTTTAATTTTTTTTTTTTTTGGTTCGTCTACCGAGATCGTTCAAAATCGATATTTGGGCTTCCCTGGGGTCGAGAAAGAGAAAATGAATGCCTGCCATAATTTTAAAAAGTCCCCGCCATATTGAAATTCTATGTTATTCGACCGATTTCATTATAAATCGATATTTGGGCTTGCCTGGGGTCAAGAAAGAGGAAATGGATGCCAAAATTTTAAAAGTCACCGCCATATTGAAATTCTTTGTTATTGGACCGATTTCGTTCAAATTCGATATTTAGGCTTCTCTGGGGTCAAGAAAGAGGAAATGGGTGCCAAAATTTTAAAAAGTCACCGCTATATTGAAATTCTTTGTTATTGGACCGATTTCGATCAAATTCGATATTTAGGCTTCTCTCGGGTCAAGAAAGAGGGAATGGATGCCAAAATTTTAAAAAGTGGACCGATTACGTTCCAAATCGATATTTAGGCTTCCCTGGGAAGAAAGAGGAAATGGGTGCCAAAATTTAAAAAAGTTACCGCCATATTGAAATTCTTTGTTACTGGACAGATTTCGTTCAAAATCGATATTTAGGATTCCCTAGGGTCAAGAAAGAGGAAATGGGTGCCAAAATTTTAAAAAGTCACCGCCATATTGAAATTCGCTGTTATTGGACCGATTTCGTTCAAATTCGATATTTAGGCTTCTCTCGGGTCAAGAGAGAGGAAATGGGTGCCAAAATTTAAAAAAGTTACCGCCATATTGAAATTCTTTGTTACTGGACAGATTTCGTTCAAAATCGATATTTAGGATTCCCTAGGGTCAAGAAAGAGGAAATGGGTGCCAAAATTTTAAAAAGTCACCGCCATATTGAAATTCGCTGTTATTGGACCGATTACGTTCCAAATCGATATTTAGGCTTTCCTGGGGTCAAGAAAGAGGAAATGGGTGCCAAAATTTAAAAAAGTTACCGCCATATTGAAATTCTTTATTACTGGACCGATTTCGTTCAAAATATATATTTAGGCTTCCCTGGAGTCAAGAAAGAGGGAATGGGTGCCAGAATTTTAAAGAGGGAATGGGTGCCAGAATTTTAAAAAGTCCCCGCCATATTGAAATTCTTTGTTATTCGACCGATTTCGTTCGAAATCGAAATTTGGGCTTCCCTGGGGTCAAGAGAGAGGAAATAGATTCAAAATCAATATTTAGGCTTCCCTGGGGTCAAGAAAGAGTAAATGGGTGCCAAAATTTAAAAAAGTCACCGCCATAATGAAATTCTTGTTTACTGGACCGATTTCGTTCAAAATCGATATTTAGGCTTCCCTGGGGTCAAGAAAGAGTAAATGGGTGCCAAAATTTTAAAAAGTCACCGCCATATTGAAATTCTTGTTTACTGGACCGATTTCGTTCAAAATATATATTTAGGCTTCCCTGGGGTCCAGAAAGAGGAAATGGGTGCCAAAATTTTCAAAAGTCACCGCCATATTGAAATTCTTTGTTACTAGACCGATTTCGTTCCAAATCGATATTTGTTCTTCCCTGGGGTCAAGAAAGAGGAAATCGGTGGCAAAATTTAAAAAAAACACCGCCATATTGAAATTCTTTGTTATTGGACCGATTTCGTTCAAATTCGATATTTAGGCTTCTCTGGGGTCAAGAAAGAGGAAATGGGTGCCAAAATTTTAAAAAGTCACCGCCATTTTGAAATTCTTTGTTATTGGACCGATTTCGTTCAAATTCGATATTTAGGCTTCTCTCGGGTCAAGAGAGAGGAAATAGATGCGAAAATTTTAAAAAGTCACCGCCATATTAAAATTCTTTGTAACTGGACCGATTTCGTTCAAAATCGATATTTAGGCTTCCCTGGGGTCAAGAAAGAGTAAATGGGTGCCAAAATTTTAAAAAGTCACCGCCATATTGAAATTCTTGTTTACTGGACCGATTTCGTTCAAAATCGATATTTAGGCTTCCCTGGGGTCAAGAAAGAGTAAATGGGTGCCAAAATTTTAAAAAGTCACCGCCATATTGAAATTCTTGTTTACTGGACCGATTTCGTTCAAAATATATATTTAGGCTTCCCTGGGGTCCAGAAAGAGGAAATGGGTGCCAAAATTTTCAAAAGTCACCGCCATATTGAAATTCTTTGTTACTAGACCGATTTCGTTCCAAATCGATATTTGTCCTTCCCTGGGGTCAAGAAAGAGGAAATCGGTGGCAAAATTTAAAAAACACCGCCATATTGAAATTCTTTGTTACTGGACCGATTTCGTTCAAAATATATATTTAGGCTTGCCTGAGGTCAAGAAAGAGGGAATGGGTGATAAAATTTTAAAAAGTCCCCGCCATAACAAAGAATTTCAATATGGCGGGGACTTTTTAAAAGTCTGGCACCCATTCCCTCTTTAAAATTCTGGCACCCATTTCCTCTTTCTTGACCCCAGGGAAGCCTAAACATCGATTTTGAACAAAATTGTTCGAATGACAAAGAATTTCAATATGGCGGTGACTTTTTAAAATTTTCGCATTCAATTCCTCTTTCTTGACCCCAGGGAAGCCTAAATATCGATTTGGAACGAAATCGGTTCAGTAACAAAGAATTTCAATATGGCGGTGACTTTTTAAAATTTTGGCATTCATTTCCTCTTTCTCGACGCCAGGAAAGCCCAAATTTCGATTTTGAACGAAATCGGTCGAATAACAAAGAATTTCAATATGGCGGTGACTTTGTAAAATTTTCGCATCCTTTTTCTCTTTCTTGACCCCAGAGAAGCCTTAATATCAATTTTGAACGTAATCGGTCCAATAACATATAATTCCAATATGGCGGGGACTTTTTTATATTTTAGCATCTATTTCCTCTTTCTTGACCCCAGAGAAGCCTAAATATCGATTTAGAACGAAATCGGTCGAATAACAAAGAATTTCAATATGGCGGGGACATTTTTAAATTTTGGCACCCATTTCCTCTTTCTTGACCCCAGGGAAGCCTAAATATCGATTTGAAACGTAATCGGTCCAATAAAAAACGAATTTCAATATGGCGGTGACTTTTTTAAATTTGCGCATCCATTTCCTCTTTCGTGACCCCAGAGAAGCCTGAATATCGATTTTGAATGAAATCGGTCGAATAACAAAGAATTTCAATATGGCGGTGACTTTTTTAATTTTGGCATCCATTTCTTCTTTTTGACCCTAGGGAAGCCTAAATATCGATTTTGAACGTAATCCGTCCATTATCAAAGAATTCCAACATGGCGGAAAAGTGCACCTGTGTTTGCACACATACTTGAGATAGAAACTAATTTCATCGATTCGATATATCGATACTTTTTGGCACTTCATGCATTGCCCTAGTTGCCAAAGACGCTTTCGCACGCGTAAGGATCTGGAAGGATCCGTGCGCATCCTTACGGAACCAAGGATGCGAAAGGATCCTTTCGCATGCGAATCGTGATCTACACTTGTAATTTTAGGCACTTTTAGGTACAAAAAAATTGTGAGCCGTCGTGGGACGCCTGGCAGATGTGAAACATCGACATTATTTTGTAAAAGTAATATGCAGAAAAGGACAGATTGTGATAGGAACTAAATATGTCACTAAGTATACATATAATAATACTACTACTACCACTACCCCTACCCCGACCCCTACCCCGACCCCTACCCCTACCCCTACCCCAACCCCTACCCCTACCTCTACCCCTACCTCTACCCCGACCCCTACCCCTACCCCGACCCCTACCCCTACCTCTACCCCTACCTCTACCTCGACCCCTACTCCTACCCATACCCATACCCCTACCCCTACTTCTACCCCGACCCCTACCCCTACCCCTACCTCTACCTCTACCCCTACCCTACCCCTACCCCTACCCCTACCCCGACCCCAACCTCTACCCCTACCTCTACCCCGACCCCTACCCCTACCCCAACCCCTACCCCTACCGCTACCCCGACCCCTACCCTGACCCCTACCCCTACCCCGACCCCTACCGCTACCCCTACCCCTACCCCGACCCCGACCTCTACCCCGACCCCTACCCCTACCTCTACCCTACCCCTACCCCTACCCCTACCCCGACCCCTACCCCTACCCCTACCCCTACCCCTAACCCTACCCCTACCCCTACCCCTACCCCTACCCCTACCTCTACCCCTACCTCTACCCCTACCTCTACCCCGACCCCTACTCCTACCCATACCCATAAAGTACCTAACTACCACCTACCTACCTTTTTTTTTTTTTTATTCGATGACAAGCTAGTCCTTGACTGCGATCTCACCTGATGGTAAGTGACGATGCAGTCTAAGATGGTAGCGGGCTAACTTGGAAGGGATATGGCAGTGAACATTCAACCCATACCCCTAATTGGTTTCTACACGCCATCGTGCCGGAACGCTAAATCGCTTGGCTAAAACCAGACCAGACCAGAGACAATTCAGAAATTATAAATTCCCAAATTGACCCCGCCGGGAATCGAACCCGAGACCTCCCAGTTATAAGACAACAGCGCTCACCACTGAGCCAGGGAGGTCGTCAATTTGACCTCAATTTGATTAGCCAAACTACGATGTACCTATATGATGTACTTACTTTGCATGATGCATCCCACCATTATTAGATACCTTACTTGATGATGAAATTGATATTTCATGATCCACTACATTACATGTTACACAAATCATCCTTTACAAAATATTGAAATAGGTACCACTTACTTTACAACTTCCATCATCTGCTTTTGTTATTTTTAGGGTTCCGTACCCAAAGGTTACCAACGGGACCCTATTACTAAGCCCACGCTGTCCGTCCGTCCGTCCGTCTGTCAGCGGGCTGTATCTCGTAAACCGTAATAGATAGACAAATGAAATTTTCACATAATTATTATGTATTTCTATTGCCGCTATAACAACAAATAATAAAAATTAAATTAAATTAAAAAAATTAAATTAAAATGTTTCCATGGGTACATGGAAATATTTTAATTAAATTTTTTTAACGGAACCCTAAAAGAGCGAAGCCTGACTCGCACTTGGCCGATTTTTTTATACTGTACATTCTTAGATTTTGCTTTTTTTCGGACCCATTTTCAAAATTAGTCTACTCTACTACTCAGTCCCTACTTATTTACAACTTTTTTGATGGATAAATTATTTACAATATTAATATATACAAACTTATAATTAGGTACACTCTATTTGACTTCTCTAAAGTCTAAAATATACAAAATAATAGTTTTCAGTATAAACATAAACAATTTTCAATTATTACAATTTACGATAATATTTGATAGCCGAGCGAGCGCAGCGCGACGCAGGTCCACCTAGCAGCACGCCTCGGCGATCACTGTCTAATTGAGTAGGAGAGACAAAGAAGTCGCTTCTGCGAATAGAAGGGCCAAGTGACAAATTGTAATGGATAATATTAAAATTATAACAGTTGCAATAAATAAAATCTAAAACAGCCATTTGTTGTATTAAAATATGAAAAACAATTGTAAATAATTTTACCAAAATAAATATATGCATAACAGAGAACGATGGGAGTTTATGTATTTGCAGAGTCAACTTTGCAATTTTTTTCTATCGAGAAAAGTTTGCGTCATCGTGTTTAGGAAACAGCCATCAGGCCAGAAATACGATCAATTATAACTACTTTTTTTTTCATAATATTATGACCCATAGATTTTAAATTGGACGATCTTCATTCGGCTTGTGATATGAAGATCGTGACTGACTACAGCGCCTTAAATATCGTAGGTAGTTCTTAGATAGTACTAAATTAGCATATGGGGAAAAATGCTCGTTTGCCACAATTACTTTAAACCGCATCATAAATCGGTGTTTTCAGTATTGTTGTTTAAAAACACTATAAAGTACAGCATAATATACACATAATATGCAGAAATTTCAAATTCCTAATTAGTTTAGTTTTTGAGATAGACCCCGTAAAAAAAGTGGTCTGAAACCGAAACTTTGACGGCCCCCCATTTCTTCATTTTTGTAGCTAAAAAATAATAAAAAATATATTTGAACTCTACTTAATGAGTTCTAGACAATGACACCACACATGCCAGGGTAAATAAATAAAATTTTATTTCGACTCCTTTTCCATGTATGGGAGCCTATTTTATTTTTATTATTTGTTGTTATAGCGGCAATAGAAATACACACTCTGTGAAAATTTCAACCGTCTACCTATTACGGTTTACGAGATACAGCCCGCTGACTGACGGACGGATGGACGGACGGACGGACGGACAGACCGACAACGGGAGTTTAGTAATAGGGTCCCGTTGGCACCCCTTGGGTACGGAACCCTAAAATGACCTTGATTAGTATTAAAATCTAACTACATATTATTTTAATTTTACCGCTAGCACAGAATAATAACTAGTAACTAGCGTACCGCTAGGTATTAAATAGCAACCGTTTACCGTAGATACCTACTGGTATGACAACATTATGCTAATTGGATATATTATCTACATAATATATTATTATTATCAGCTATAAATCAGACCAACAAAACAAACAGATAAAATTTTTTCAGGTGAAAATAAATGAATATGTTTTATATTTTCAACAGGTTTGGACATGGTCCAAAGTCAGTTGGTAGAAATGATACAGTATTTTTTTATTTGTGTTTTATTTTATGTTTTATCCTACGTTTATCTAAAAAGGAATTAGTGTTAAATACCTTTTGTGTGGTGTTGACTAATCGTTAACTGTGGTCTGTGACCCTTCACGGCCGAAGGTCAACAGGTTCGATTTAAGGTCAGTGTTTCTAGTGAAAAGAGGTAAAGGACCTACCAACATTTGTGACAAACTTATAAGAATTGTTATGTTTCTACCTCTAACAAACCGTATATTATAATAAATCATTATTAGAGTTTACTAGAAGATGCCCGCGACTTCGTCCTCATAGATTAAGCGGACGCGGGAACTCTGTAATTTTCCGGGATAAAAAGTAGCCTATGTCTTAATCCTGGGTATGAGCTATCTCCATTCCAAATTTCAGCCAAATCGGTTCAATAATCAATACAATATCATTAGAATACGAAGGTAAATTTTGCCATCTTCTAGGTATATAGTTCCAATAGCTCAGGAAATCGGGCGGTCCCGAAACCAGAAGACCCCGTTTCGAGTCCAGACGATTATATTTCCCCTATGAATTTTAATATTATTATTTTTTTTCTCAATAATATATAATTTCCAAAAAACACGATTTACCAAAAAAAAACGAGCAAAGCTGACCTAGCTACCCATTCATTTATCGACTTGTGTAAACCATAGTTAAATACTTGTATGATACAAAGGCTCTCATAAATGCGCCGGAAATTAAACGAATAACATTGTAGTACGCAGTATAGTAAGTGATTAATAAATAATAAATATCAAAATTTGTGGTTTCGCGTTCTATACCGTTCTATTTAGCAGGTATGATGTGAAAAGGCATTTACATACAAATTAGTGAGGCTCATTAATTTAATGATGATTTTCAGAAAATAGAATATAACCGTTAAAATTGATATTGAATTTGAAAGGTAATTTAGATATAAGCTAAATTATTAATAAATATGGCTTATCATACTATCATCATACTAATATTACAAATGGGAAAATGTGTTTGTTTGTTGGTTTGTCCTTCAATCACACCGCAACGGATCAACGCAATTTTTTGCATGGGATAGTTGAAGACCTGAAGAGTGACATAGGCTACTTTTAATCCGGGAAAATCCAAAAAATTCCCGCGAGATTTTAAAAACTAAATCCACGCGGACGAAGTCGCGGGTATCAGCTAGTAATATTAATAATTTTGAAGACCTCTGTAGTACACTGCGCAGTAGTGAACGCTCTGGTCGCAGGTTCGATTCTGGGCTGGGACAGTAGGTTTATAATTTCTGAAATATCTCTGGTCTGGTCTGGTGGGAGACTTTGGTTGTGGCTAGTTACCGCCCTACCGTCAAAGCGACTTAGCGGACAAGCACGATGGCGTAGGTAGGTATAGAAACCAATCAGGGGTGATGTGGGTTTAATAAAAACTACCATACCCTCTTTTAAGTTAACCTGCTATGTAGGTAACAGGCAAATAATAGTCATGTTCAGCATAGATTATATTCATTTTCAGGGTTCTGTACCAAAAAGGGTGGCACGCTTTTGGGTACGGAACCCTAAAAAAATGTGATTTAATTATCTTGATATAAATTACACCATATTCTGAGTTAAATTCTGGCACCTCAGCATCACGTCGTTGTCGCCAAAGGAGCCCTAAAAAGTAAAAGGGCACATTTTTTCGTCGTTTCATGTTCACAACTGTTCACAACACATTCCATAACTTTTGTTTTTGCTCGTCCATAATAATAGCTGGTGTTAGATCTTGTACGTTGGCACGGAACCCTTCGTAAGCATGTCCGACTCGCACGTGGCCGATTTTATTTATGTAAATAATTTATGAAATAAAATCTTTTTAAAAAACCGACTTGAAAACCCGCGCCTCTACAAAGTATATTTATTGTTAACTTTTTAAAAACCGCTCGACCGATTTCGATACAATTTAAATGGGACCACCTGGGAGGTATACCCTTTCAAATAAAAAAAGATTTTTCCAAATCTGTTCAGGCGTCTTCGAGTAATCTGTGAACATACATTTAAAAAAAAGATTCCAACGAACTGAGAACCTCCTCCTTTTTTGAAGTCGGTTAAAAGAGACTAGCAGGCCTAGGATCTATAATCTGAACCCGTCATAAGGTTAAAATGTTATAGGTACAGTCGGCTGCAAGTCCATATAGAAAAAGCAAACAAGTTGCCTTGCATGCAGTCTGTCACTCACACACTTACTGTAGTATTGAACTAAAATCGTTTGAACCTTATGTTGTTGACTTAAGGTTGATTATTGATAGATAATATTTATTTATGTGAGTGAGCATGCGAGTGATACACAGCATTGCTTGCGGACGGTTTTAGCCTTTAAGCTATGTATGGACTTTTGACGTCGACTATACATTCAATTCTCTAAAATAACGACAAGACCTTGTGTATTGCGCCGTCCCGTCTAAGGAGCTGGCAATCGGTGATTCATAATATATCAACGAAACAGTTCAATTGGGTGTTCCGGTGAACGCTGTGGTCCGTACCTACTGTACAGAAGGATGTAATGATTCGATTGCTCAATGTTACTCACTTACAGCCGGTTACTATAACCTGCGAGAAAGTGAGAAGAAGAGAATAGACGCTCTCGAGATGTGGTGCTGGAGAAGAATGTTGAGAGTGTCCTGGACCGAATTCCGGACCAATAAGTCCATTCTCGAAGAACTCCACAACAAGCAGCGTCTGTCCTCTAATGTGCAAGCTCGCATACTCACTTTCTTTGGTCACGTGTCAAGACGTAATGATATCTCGATTGAACGTCTAGTGGTCCAGGGAAGAGTGAAGAGCACTAGAGCGCGTGGCAGATCGCCTATGAGATGGACAGACCAGGTGAGGGCTGCGCTGGATGTCCCGTTCCATGAATGCACAAGAAAGGCAGCTGTTTGAGAGGAGTGGAGGCGTATTGTGAAGCGTGCCACAACCACCACCAAAGTGACGACCACGACCGCTCTGTCAAGAGCGTATCGACTGAGAAGACTATAACCTATCAAACTCAAAATCTACTGATTGAAGTTCGAAAACTCAATCCAATAAAATTAGTAATTTTTTTATAATCAGCATCATCATCAGCAACCCACTATTTAGCGCCGGTCTCCTCTCAGAGAAGGGTTATAGGCCATAGTCCAACACGCTGGTCCAATGCCAATTGCTGGACTTCACACACCTTCGAGAACATTATGGAGAACTCTCAGGTGTGCAGGTATCCTTCACCGTTGAAGCATGTGATATTTAATTGCTTAATCGCACTGGTGTGGCGTGGTGCCCTTAACCTTTCTCTGAGAGGAGATTTACGCTCAGTAGTAGTCCACTCTTGGCAAACTTGAGAACACTATGGAGAACATTCACACATGCAAGTATCCTCACGAAATTTTCCTTAACCGTTTATGAAAGTCATATTTAATTGCTTAAAACGCAGAACTCCGAAAAGTCAGAGATGCCAGAGAGGCCAGAGAGTCATGCGTGCCTGGGATCGAATCCCGGACCTCCCGAAAAGGGGGCCAAGTCATAACCTAGGCTATCACTGCTTCAACATAATTTCATTTACAATTTACATATAGGAAGTACAGTACACAATAGCTACACAGTAGTACGTTAGGTTACGTACTATTGTTCCGTCAACTTTTATTGCATAAAGTTTTTAATATCACTGTATTTGGTCGTATAAACTGATATAACCCAAATTTCCAAGCCATAAACCCTCAAAGTTTTCCACAAATTGCACTCTACAATGTACAACAAACATTATTACTATAGTACTACATAATAGATACAGACCAAGAGGCATAAGCGCGTATAATTGGCGATGTATGAGCGATCACCAAAGGTATACAATACCATAGAACCGGGTTAATTAATACTACTACTAGCTACTATACTACTATAGGTACTACCTGTATATAACGGGAGCCGGTAACACTAAAATTCCCGTCAAGCGGAATCGAAAACTCTATGAATAATTAGCAGTTAACAATCATAGCTTGGTATGCGTTAATTTAAATAGCCGGAAAAAAGTTTGAAAAAATTTTTGGAACAGAGTTCCTATTCGGACGGTTTGGAGGATACAAGTGTAAGAATTTTCCGTCACAACTCTTGTTGCCTTCGTTTATTACACACGTTTCATTATATCTTTGCATATTTATAAATAGGTATCCATAGTAGAAGGCGTTTGGCTGCTGGTTGGGCCTTTGTCCCTTGTTTTATTTTTATTCGATGACAAGCTAGTCCTTAAACTGCGATCTCACCTGATGGTAATTGACGATGCAGTCTAAGATGGTAGCGGGCTAACTTGGAAGGGGTATGGCAGTGAACATTCAACCCATACCCCTAATTGGTTTCTACATGCCATCGTGCCCTAAATCGCTTGGCGGCACGTCTTTGACGGTAGGGTGGTAACTAGCCACGGCCAATCGCTTGGCGGCCCGTCTTTGACGGTAGGGTGGTAACTAGCCTCCAGACCAGACCAGAGACAATTCAGAAATTATAAATTCCCAAATTGACCCCACCGGGAATCGAACCCAGGACCTCCCAGTTATAAGACAACAGCGCTCACAACTGAGCCAGGGAGGTCGTCAAAACAGTACACAAACAAACAAGGAGTTTGGTCGGCCAACAGTTAGACTTGTCATTCCTAAAACTAGTGGTGTCTACCGTAGAAAAGTGGGATGTGTGGTTTTCCTTACTTAGTCGGCATCACCACTACCACCTCCCAACTGTTGGCTACCGTTGGCTACAAAATCCCAACGGAAATTGCTACTGGGGGTACGTAGGTACATGTTAAAACAAAACTACAGAAGCATAGATTAGGTGCATATTTTACCCATAACTCATAGTTAACGAGTAGAATAGTTAGCTTTATCTCAATGGTTCAGATTATAAGGCTGTTCTTGACGGAAGCCCCCCTCCCCCTTCCCCCCCCCCCCCTCCTGTCGTCACGCGACTCTAACCTTGAAGATGTTACAAAGATATACCAGTGATGCGCGGATCTCTCACGATACTTTGTTATTAACTTATTATGTACTAGCTGATGCCCGCGACTTCGTCCGCGTGGATTTAGTTTTTAAAATCCCTCGGGAACACTTTGATTTTCCGGGATAAAAGTAGCCTATGTCACTCTCCAGATCCTCAATTATACCCATGCAAAAAATCACGTAGATCCGTGGCTCTGTTGCGGCGTGATTGAAGGACAAACCAACAAACAAACACACTTTCGCATTTATAATAATAGTAGTATGATTAGAATATTAAATTACATAGGAAAACACTGTAATATTACGTCCATACGATGTATTACATTCATACCTACTATGTAGTATGTAGGTATAATGATCGTTTGGCAAAATCTGACGCCTTTGGAGTAGTTTGACTTTGACAAAATAGTATCCACGATGGCTATATACGATAAATTACGCATGCCAGCTTAAGATGAGCCGTTCATTCAAAGTATCCTGTAGATTCCGGGGTTCAAGTTATTTGGACCTATACTGAAGATTGTGATGTCTATAATTTCTGAACTACGAAATTGACGACCCTGAAATAATTACAGGACAATCTCTAAAGAATCTGCTTTCTAACAAAAAAAGAATGGATTAAATCGGAATACGCCTTAATGAATTACAGCGAAATACACATTTTGACTTTCATCCCCTCTCCCAGGGGAACCGTGCTGAATTTCGGGATAAAAAGTATCCTATATTATACCTCGGAGTATTAACTTAAATCGTGCCAAGTTTCATTTAAATCCGTCCAGTAGTTTCGGCGTGATGCGCGGCCAAGATACAGACAGACAGACAGACAGACAGACAGACAGACAGACAGACAGACAGACAAAAAATTAAAAAAAAATTGTTTTGGCTTCAGTATCGATTATAGAGTGCCCTCAAACAAAAATTTTCAAAATATCTTCAATGTACAGAATTGGACCTGTTACAGTTTTATTATATTATAGATGTACCTACGTCATGAGGAATTTTAAATTCAAATGCTATGGTGGATCCACATTTTGAGACAAACAAGACAAACATTCGTCTTTATCGACCGATAGACGTCCAATGCTGGAAAGAGGTCTCTTGCGTGGACTTCCACAGGTCTCGTTCTTGCGTTGCCTGTATCCAGCGGCTCTCTGCGATTAGTATGATATCGTCGGTTCACCTAGTGGGGGGTCTGCCCACCGCATTCCGGTACGGGGTGCCTCTTCAGAACCTTGGGACCCCAACAACTATCTATCGGTTTTTCCTACTATTTACCCCGGCCGTTTCCATTTCAACTTGACTTTATATCAGTAACTTTGTTTCTCCTACATTTCTGATTTGACCTCGCAGGGATATTTCGAGCAAAGCTCTCTCTGAATGACTTCAGCTGAAGTCTTCTATTTCATCACTAGCTGATGCCCGCGACTTTGTCCGCGTGGATTTAGTTTTTAAAGTCCCTCGGGAACTCCTTGATTTTCCGGGATAAAAAGTAGCCTAGATGTTGACCCGAGTAATAAGCTACCACGGTATAAAATTTTGTAGAAATCTGTAGTTTTTACGTGAAAGAAGGACAAACAAACAGACAAAAATTAAATAAAAATCTGTTTTGGGCTCAGTATCGATAGTAAAGCATCCCCCAATCTTCAGCCCGATTCGTCCAGTGGTTTGAGCTGTGAGTTGATAGAAAATCAGTCAGTCAATCAGTCAGTCAGTCACCCTTTACCTTTTAAACACAAAACAACAATGTAACAGTAAAACATATTCAGAAGAAAAACTTGTCTTTCCAGTCAGTTTCGAATATTAATCTCTATCAATAGGTGTATACGTAGTGTTTTTACAAGCATTTACCTGCTTGGTCGAATGAAGATATTTCATAACATTTATCTTACGATATTCGTGATAATTTGTTTGCGTGTAATTTCATATCTCATAATATTATGTCCTAAATGCTAATGATCTAGGATATTTCAGAAGTTACTAGGTAAGGTAAGGGCACCTAATTCCGAGGGATTCCAAAATTGGCACCTAATTCCGATGTATATAGAAAAACAGCTTTTTCTAAACATTACCAAGCTCATATGCACTGCAAGCTATTTTAATCAATTGATAGTTTATCGTTCCGTGATTGATTGACAAAAAGGGTGGTTTTATGTGTGTAAGTTTTAAATTATCCAATAAATTTTGCGGTAGCAGACGGCCCGAACGCACGCTTCATACATTCTGAACCTTGTGCACGTGAGTACCTAAATTTTTTAAATAGTGTTTACTCGTTAATTTTGTACAGTTTTTGTTTTTGTTTAGTTTAAAATATTGGAAGGATTACATTTTTTATCGAAAACGCTTAACTTTTGTAAGGTTTTGTAAAGAAATGAAGTTGAAAATGAATATTAAAAATAACACGGCATTAGGTGCCAAATATTTTAGCCGGTTCCTTATGCCGAGGTATACCGCGGAATAGCAATTTCATAGGCCAAAACATTTTTTTAATTCTTAGGGCCGTTTTTATGATAAGCATTTCTTGCTTCGATTTCTAATACTTAAATGGTCAATCAGCATAAGAACACCTTATTCCGAGGTACACTTTGGCGTCGAAATCACTAATTACAGCATATCAAAGATTATCTATTTTGGTAATTCATTAACTGATCGTATGGGAAAGTTAAGAAAGGAAAATTAAGTTCATACGTATTTCGATGCAATGTTGAGAGAGTATAGTATATTTTTGCGAAGATATTCCAATTGAGAAATAATTTATTTATTTACTGTGGAAAAATCTTTTCTTTTTTAATACTCGGAATTAAGAAACATGTTTTTGTTATAAAACGCTATTCCGATGTATATACATCGGAGTTAGGTTCTATGAGCACCTTATTACGTGGTATAAACAGAAGTTAAATACAGGATGTTCACAATATTACCGCAGTGTGTATGATTTCAGTGTATTATATTTGCCATTTAAAATAACATTCGTAATCTAAAATGTTTATGTAAAATTTGCAAATACAATAATGAAATAAGGGGTACTTACCCGTGGTACTACTGGTGGTACTACTGGTAGTACCACGGGAAATCAGGTCTTACCAGACACGTTAGTATTACCACGTGCAAAAAAAATCACCCGTAGTTTTAACTAGTTAATTTTATAAATAAAGTTAAAAGTTTTTATAGAAAACAATTAAACTTAAACGACACCGCATGAAAGTAAAAACTAATTTACACCAACTAAAATTCAAAATTATTTATTTGATGTAGGCCAATCTGTGGCTTTTATGACAAGTTAAGACTACCACCGGCACCTACCTACTTAACGTTTAACAATTAACTCTATTAGCATCCACCTTGTCGGTTTGGAAAACAGGTACCAACATCAACCCTAACGGGAAACAAACGGGAATCAGGTAAACGGACAGGGGCCTTCCCACGTTGACTTATACCGTCATTACTCGCTCGCTTTATGACTTATACTCGCGGTAACGGTATCCCATGATTATTCATTCAATTGATACATAACGACCAAAACTGACATTATTATTATGCCCGTTTTCACTAAATATACCTAAATCTCTTGACGTAGGTATCTCCTAAATACAATCCTAAGTCCTAACATCCGTCCCAATGTCCTTTCAGGTGTCCCGTACAGGATCGTGATAAAGAAGTTGACAGAAATCATCACCTAACATCATCATCATAGGTAGTCCGTAAAGGTTAGGGAACATTAGTTAAATATATATATATATATATATATATATGTATATATATATATATATATATATATCTAAAATAAAAAAAATATATTTTTGTACTTTGTTCAAAATCGTCTTTAAAAAGATATATCGCGAGCCTATGAAAAGCAACAAAAAATATTTTCCTTCGCATTCACTTCCATGTGAAATATAATAATAATTCCCTGAAATAAAGATTTTTATAATTTTTTATGCAATATTCGGCTAAAGGTCATCAGTTTACATTTTATATCTAAATTTAAAGTAATTACGTTCAGTAATTCAAAAGTTATAAGGCTCTGACAGACGGACGGTTGGACGGACAGACGGACGGACGGACAAGTGCAAATTCACTCAAGTAGACTCTGAGACCTCGCTTCGCTCGGTCAATAACCGGTCATAAATATTAGTAATTTTTTTTACCGGTATCGATAACAGTGGATGTTATTTAGGAGTAATAATTTATTATGGTAATTAATATTACTCACCATAAGAATATTATTAATGGTAGATTGTGATATCATTTTACTAGTCATCTAAGAAGACAGAGACTAGGCTGATTTAGAAACCAAATTTAATAAATGCAGTTGGCTTTTAAACATCCTGTAGTACTCTTTCTACTCTTTTTCCTTTTGTATTTGGAACACTCGGAATTAGGTACCAAATGCATCGGAATAAGGATTTTTACATCGGAATTAGGTGCTCCGGACTATTTTCATATTTTATTTAATTTTACATATAAATTAAGGTTTAATTATCAAACTTTTAGGCTATTTCAATAGTAAGTCAAATAACACTTCAGATAAAAATAGCCAGTCCGGTAGAAAGGTATAGTGAATGCTTAATTTTTGATGATTTTTCAAGTTTTGATGAAAATACCGCGGAATTAGGTGCCGTTACCTTATATTAGAGTAATTTAACACTGGATATAAACCGCTTATAATCACATATTTTCAAACGATCCTTGCAAGTCCTATAAAATTCATAATCAAAATTATTTGTTTCATGTAGGCCAACCTGTGGCTCTTATAACAAGTCAAGACTCTACCTCTGGATCGGAAAGCTGACTCGAATTGTAAATCTATTTTTTTCACATTGTAGAAAGTTTTAGCATATAATTTTAATTCCGAAATTCGTTCGCCGCAAAATGGCCCTTAGTAGTATCTACTATCAAAACGTAGTGACACTTAATTTTTTTTTTCTGAAATAGGTACCTAATTAAAAAATATTCATCAAAAAGCTTGAGACAGTAGAAACAAAAATAATTCACAAGACATAACGTAGGTACTAGGTAGGTATCACTCAAATGGTACGGGATATAAAGTAAGAAATCAGTCTCTAGGTCCTTGCAAAAATCTATACTTTGTGGAGTGTGGACATCTCGACCGAAAGACTTTCGTCCGATTGGTCAATTCATTTTTTTGATGGTCGTACGTCGATCTATTGCTGAATGATTGAAGGACAAACCGACAAACATATCTTTGTTCTTCCCCTTGAGAGTTCCATATTGAGGGTTGCATGCAAACAATCAGATCAGTGTGACGATAGCCTAATTCCTAATTCACCAAGACTACTCAAACTCAATGTCATAACTCACGCCCGAGTGAGGCGCTGGAGAAAAACTCGCACTTTTTGCGCCGTGCGAAGGTTGGAGCGAACAAAAACGATGACGTTTACTTGACGTTTACCAGATTTTCTGTGATTACGACGTTTGGTTCAAACGCAGATAAGATCGTTTACCTAATCCAAGAAGCTTAAATATCTACTTGACCTAATCCAAGCCTAATCCGTGGGTTCCAAGACCAAAGAAAAGTCTATCGATCGATAAAAACCGGCCACGTGTCGGGCCACGCGCAGTGTAGGGTTCCGTAGTTGAAAGTCTCGAATATTATTGCTGACTAGTTGCTAGTTGCTGATAGTGCTTTTATTTTATTTATGAATACTGAATATATTTTGAGTTCCATGGCTTAAATACTACAATAAACTACAAAATATGCAACTTACACTACGTGTAATACCTAACTTAGAAAAAACATATATAACTCCTTAACTAATGAACCCTACTTAGCCGTGATAGTTTTCCTTTAAAATTCATTATATATACTATTGCTGTAAATTTTTTCTTGTATCCTATATACAACCATTTAGCTGGCAGAGGGGGGGGACACTTGACTCTGATAAAATTTAGCACTTTAAAATATCATATTTCTCAAACGGATCCCTGAATTGAAAAATGGTGTTGCCAAACCGACAATATTTTTGAAAAACCTATTCAACGACACCCCACAATATGGGATAGACGAGAAAAAAAATTCATCCTAACTTTACATGTAGGGGAGGTACCTTAAAACAATTCTTTTTCACAATTTATTTCACCAATTTGTTGGCGTGATTAATATTTATACCCTTGTCAAATTACAGTTTTCTAGTACCAATAGTCTCTGAGCTAAACCGCAGACGGACGGACGGACGGACATGGCGAAACTATAAGGGTTCCTTGTGTACTACGGAACCCTAAAAAGACAGATCGAGCTCGACATAATATATATGACGTAGGCATCCGCTAAAAAAGAATTTTCGATCATAACGTGAGCGAAGCCTCGGGGAAAAACTAGTGTTAGTATAAGGATAGAAGAGACATTAGAAAGAAGTTAATTAAAAGGAAAACAACGGAAAAATAAGAGGATAGTACCTCGTTTCATTTATATAAACAACCACATAAATCGGTTCGGATAACAAATAGCTCCGTGTTTATTCACTCGCGTTCAATAGATCATTGTTTTTCTCGTTGTTTATTGTCATGGTTTAAGCACTTCGCGTTGACGCTTTGTTATCAACGCGAGCTAAAACACAATAATTAGAATTCTAGAAAAAAATGGATTCTGCCAAGAGATTGGGTAGCAAAACAAACACGCGAATCGGTTCAGAAATCCCGGACATATTGGTGGACATACCTACCTATTATATAGAAAAGGTAGGGGAGGTACCCTAAAAAAAATTATTTTTCACAATTTTATTTCACCACTTTGTCGGCGTGATTGATATTTATACCCTTGACAAATTACAGATTTCTAGTACCAATAGTCTCTGAGCTAAACCGCGGACGGACGGACAGACAGACAAAGTAGGGTTCATAAGTTAAAGAGGTTCTTATCTGGAGGATCTGTTTTTTCTGGGTTAGGTATTACACGTAGTGTAAGTTTCATATTTTGTAGTATATTATAATATTTAAACCATGGAACTCAAAATATATTCAATATTCATAAATAAAATAAAAGCGCTATCCTAGGTCATCCATAATATTTGTGACTTGCATTGCAACTACGGAGCCCTACACTGCGCGTGGCCCGACACGTACTTGGCCGGTTTTTTTAAATATATAGACTAGCGTTTTACTGCAATCTCACCCGATGATAAACAGATGCAGCCTAAGATGGTGCGCGCTTGCCTAGATGCCTATTCACTTCACAAATATTCGCAAAAATAAACGATGAACGAGGCACCGTCTAAATTGGCCCTAAAGGTGTGCGGAATATAAACGATCCGCACTCGGCCAGCGTAGTGGATAACTTCCTAAGCCCTTCTCATTCTGAGAAGAGAATTTCTCAATAGAGTGAGACTTATTGCTAATTTTCCCCAAACCAGAGTCGATCTTCTTTCATAACAAGCATCTTATTGTATCGTTGCACCAATGTTTGTTTTAATAAAAACAATAGAAAAGTGATAAATCTATAATTTATAAATTACTGGCAAGTGCTAAGTAGTTATAAAAGAAATCATTTGTTATTACAGAACTTTCATCGCATTGGGTTTCTAGATGGTTTCTAGTAACGGTATACGATGACACCGTGAGAGTGAGATGAATTTATGACCGTATCTCGCACTCTCGCGGTTATAAAAACTTATATAATACTTAAAACTATAAATACTCCACCTTTACCTTTGTCCACATCAATTATTATTTTTAACCGACTTCAAAAAAGGAGGAGGTTCTCAATTCGTCGGAAGCTTTTTTTTATATAATATATTCACCGATTACTCGAAGACGGTGTGTAATGTAGTAAAGCGGGAGTTTGAAGTCGGTTGTTAAAAACAATTTTTTATATTAAATTAATAAGGATTGTTTTTATGTACATAAATAATAAAAATAAATAAATAAATACTGCAATCCGTCATATTGGATTGAACACCATTCACGACACAACACGACGTCTACCTTCAAACTTTGACAAACTACTATGAAAAAATCGGCCAAGTGCGAGTCGAGCCTCGCTCTTTTAGGGTTCCGTTAAAAAAAAAATATTTTCATGTACCCATGGATATATTTTTATTTAATTTTTTTAATTTAATTTAATTTTTATTATTTGTTGTTATAGCGGCAATAGAAATACATAATATGTAAAAATTTCATCTGTCTATCTATTACGGTTTACGAGATATAGCCCGCTGACAGACGGACGGACGGACGGACGGACGGACGGACGGACAGCGTAGGCTTAGTATTAGGGTTCCGTTGGTACCCTTTGGGTACGGAACCCTAAAAACATAGAGGTGACGTCACGAACTACGCCATGACACCTTTGAGCATTTTTACGTGATGTTGAAAACTTAAAATTGAAATTTCAATTTTATCTACCAATCCTTTTTTTTGCTGAAATAAGATACTTTTTCAAAATACACCTGTGTGCAAAAAAATCAACCCAGCCAACCCGCGCTTTTCTATTTGAAACACGATATTTCCAAAATTTTAATGCTGCTTGTGGGATGAGCTTAAAAGAAGGGTCAGGGCAGAACTCATACCCCATCCAGAAACCCTCCAGGAATTTAAAGTGGCTATCCAAGAGGAGTGAACAGTATCCTACAGGAATTGATAAGGTCTATAAAGAACCGGATTGAGGCTAAAATCAGGCCAAGGGGTGGCAATGTATGCAATTGAAACAAGTTTATTTGTGTTTTTTTTACATGAAAACTCTTTAATGTTATTGAAATCAGTGATTAAAAATTTATGTCAAGTAAGCCATTTTTCGTTTTAAGTCTGTAAAGTTGGTAATCAATTTTCAGTTCCAATTTGCAATACGGTTATTGAAACCTTACTTTTTCATCTATCGAACGGTAATAAAAGTTATTTTTTATTTACGGATAATTTTGAGATATCTTGTTCCAAATAGAAAAGCGCGGGTTGGGTCGATTTTTCGCAAGCAAGTGTAGTAGATACTTCCGCATATCATCCAATAGTTTTTCCAAATCGGCCATCATGCAAATGCCCATTGAACATAAAATAGTTTTGTACTCTGTTTAATACCGGTATGGTGTTTAGGTCGTGAAAAGGTAACAGACAGACAGACGCTCTTTCGTATATTTTATAACATTAGTATGGATTCCATGTACGTATAGGTACGTACGTATGTGTGTCTAACTAGGTACGAGCACCTACATAAATATCAGATTTACTAAGGGACCCCTGAGGATACATGTGCTACTAATTGGATGACAATGTAGGTACTTGCAGGGGAATTACTTAGTAACTAAGTATTTCTTTACGAAGCAAAGAGCAGTGATAGCCTAGTGGTTAGAACTGCGGTCTCCTATTCGGAGGGTTCGCAGGTTCGATACCGGGAACACACCTCTGGCTTTACGGAGTTATGTGCGTTTAAGCAATTAAATATCACATGTTTCAACGGTGAAGGAAAACATTGTGAGTAAACCTGCACACCTGAGAGTTCTCTATAATGTTCTCGAAGGTGTGTGAAGTCCGCCAATTTGCATGAGGCCAGCTATGGCCTATAATCCTTCTCTGAGAGGAGACCTGCGCTGCTGATTTTTCACGGAATCGGCTTCAATACTACACCGTACCGGAACGCTAAATCGCTTGACTGTACATCTGACAGTAGGATGGCAGGTACGTATAACTAGCCACGGCCAAGCATCCCAACCTCTTACTATGAGCTCCAAACAAAGGAAGGCATTTTTGTGATGATGTCAAAAAGCCCATACAATTGTTGACGATATAACAAAATTCCTAGGTAACTTATCGACAGATCAGAGATAGATTGTAATCTATGCTTGTAATTTATAATATTATGTAATACCTACTCGACCACTCGTACTCGTACTTCGTAGAAACCGGAGTCCAGACATAAGAACTTGTCATTTTCAGTCATTTCTCTACAGTAAATTGGAACGAACCCTGGATCGCCTACTTAAAGACCACAGCGCTCAACACTGTGCCAGAGGGGTCGTCCGCGAAACTAAGGAAGAGAAACTCTAAAACCGATACATTTGTTGCATGTCACGAATCACGACTGTTTCCGTAGAGGCACGCCTGTAATACCCACTCAATACTATATCAATAATAATCCTTACTAATATTATAAATGCGAAAGTGTGTTTGTTTGTTGGTTTGTTGGTTTGTTGGTTTGTTGGTTTGTTGGTTTGTTGGTTTGTTGGTTTGTTGGTTTGTTGGTTTGTTGGTTTGTTGGTTTGTTGGTTTGTTGGTTTGTTGGTTTGTCCTTCAATCACGCCGCAACAGGGCTACGGATCGACGAGATTTTTTGCATGGGTATAGTTGAGGACCTGGAGAGTGACATAGGCTTTATCCCGGAAAATCAAAGAGTTCCCGAGGGATTTTAAAAACTAAATCCACGCGGACGAAGTCTCGGGCATCAGCTAGTTATTATTAAATAATGATTTGATTGAAATTAACGTCTTTGTATTTTTCCTTTGTATCATGTAGGTATCCGTGAATTCATTACAAAAACTGGTTTTATGATTTGCAAGTAACCTTGTATAGAAATAAAAATATTATCTATGGTTGGTGATTGTTTACTAACAAAACAATGATATCTTAGTTTTTAAAAAAAAAGATCAGGATGTAGGTATGTTATTCGATATTTTTGCATTTAGCAACCTTTTGTAGCTATAATAATATTAACTAGGTTTGATGATTGATTGTAACTAGTTTCCTTTGTTACAATCAATCATCAATCAACAATCAAGCATCAATCAACAATCAAATAAATATTTTTTTTCTTTCCACGAACATCAGATAATTGCACAAAACGGAAAGTTAAAGTGGAATCAGTTGACCGAATCGAGAAAAAGCCTTGCATTTTGCAACAATAGAAAAACTGCGATTATCTAATGACAATCACTCCTTTCGTGCGCTTTTACAATAATATTATCAGAACAATAAAATATACGTAATTCGTCGTCAGAAAGCATGACAAAAAATATTTAATTATATTATTAGGTCACCAAATCTAAAATATTCCTGCGTATAATTAAAAAAAAACTTCAAAGTATTTCCATAAACAAGGAAAATTGTTGGTAATTTCCCTGAACATCCTAAAAAACAAAATGGAGCTCTTTGGTTTCAAATGAAATATCCATGAAGTGATCACAAAAAAATCTAATGAAAATAAAAACAAAGTTGATAATAATTATGTCGTACTTAAACGTCTAATTTTTAAGTCTAAACTAACAATGAAAAACACAAACTCAGTTTTGTAATAAAACCTTAATTAAAAAGAGACAATCTACAAACCTCTTTTGATCCTTATAAAATCCTGGCACAGATCACAAAAGAATTACGGGCTGTTGATGATTACAAAAAAAAAAATAAAGACACAGATTACGTGCACTCACGACGTTCTATTCTAAATTCGAACAGTCAAAAACCATCCTCTGAACAGTCCGCGCCGTCGGGCCGACGCAAGACGACTAAAGGAACTTGCTCGCAGCTCCACTGCCTGTGCAATCAGAAAACAATGAATCGTGTTTAAACTTCTATAAGTATTTGATACAAATAAAATATAATATTTTCCGGCCATTAACAACTCAATAATATTAGCTTTGCGCTTGAGATGAAATTAGATATGTACGTTACGTAAATACTGCATGAAAAATAAATATTTAGGTGTAACTTACACCTAAATATTCCGACTTACACCGTGTAAGTCGGAAAATTTGTCGGTCTGTTGCTCAACAGGTTTTCTCAGGATGCTGCTGAGCCTATTTTGATACCAAGAAACAATTTTAGAGATTACGCTTACTTTCTAGGGAAGGACAAAGTTTTCACAAATGGAAAATGTCTTGATCAAGCTTGAAAAGAAACATGAGAGCAGAGAAAGAGAATTTTTTAACCGACTTCCAATAAAGGAGGAGGTTCCCAATTCAGCCGGTATCATTATCAAAAAAAGATAGTCTTGTTAATTATGATCAATGAAATAGTGTAACGGGTGGGATTTAAACCGTCGACCTTTCAGGTTTCAGTCTGCCTGTTGAGGTATTGAGGCTATACAAACCTTGTGCTCTTTACATTTTCAAGCCTAAACTGCTCATCTGATTTTGGAGATAGATAGATTTTAGACAATTTCGTTCCTAAATACATTAAAAGTGATGATAGTCGTGACACGAGTAGCTTAGGTTAAGACCTAGGCCTCCTTTTCGGGGACTCCAAGGTTCGATCCCAGGCACGCATCTTTAATTTTTCGAAGCTATGAGCGTTTTAAGCAAGTAAGAGGAAACATGCATGCCTGAGATTTCTCCGAAAGGTTCTCAAAGGCGTGTGAAGTCTGCCAAATTGCAGTTGGATATTGTGGTGGAATATGACGTAGACCCTTCTCATTTGAGAGGAGAATTGTGCTCAGTAGTGGAACGCAGATGATTTTAGATGAATGTATTAATAAATTAATTAATGTAAAACACGTATTATTAATTTCTGGACAAGGAAAAACTTCCCAAAAAAATGAATTTTCCGAATTTCGGAAGAAAGGAATTTTCAGCAGGTAATGTCGCAGGAAACAGCCAGTGAGATAAAATTTGATGTTGTGGCGATTGTGTTGACATGTCGTGGCTTCAATGACAAGGTCGGCGAGGTGTGAACGAGATGGGCGAGGTGAAAAACAAATTGAAATGCAATTTAATGTTATGTCCTGTTTGCGTGTTTGTTGTACTTGTTTTGCGAATCGAATGGCGAATCGGTTTTCCGAAACGGTGGTATATAATCTTGACTTGTTAGGTTGGTCTACATGAAATAAAATAGTTTGAATTTTTAAGCTATTGCATAGCTTTTATCGCGGGCTTTGAACTAGGACAAACAGTTTGAACGCGGCGACCGAATCAAGAAATTCCTAATAAATAAATACACCGTCGTTCAGTAAGCGTTCAACATTTTATAGGTCCTCAAGTAGCTCTCTTTGGCGCAGTGGGCGAGCGGCCGCTTTCTTTACCGTATGTTGTATGATGTCGCAGGTTCGAATCTCACTCGCGAAGTAAGTTAAATTATTTTTTTGCATAATTTTTATTATGTAAAAAAAATATTGCACAAATATTATAATTACATAAGTTTATAAAAAATGCTATGCAATAGCTTTACCGCGGCAGTCCCCGAGTGCCACTTATTTTTTTTTTCTTTTAAAATGTACGTAAACTACGTGCCTTAAGATCCACTATCAAAACCAGGATGACAGACATCATTAAATCGCGAAACTGAATTGACAATGTGCGGGAAAATAGCGCGAAAAACCAATAAACATTAGGGTTGGGGAACGCAGCGTTTGAAAACCCCTAACTAGGTGGATAGACAATCGCAAGTTTTCTCTGCACTGAGAACTCTCTACAAAAGTGTAGTCTCTACGTAGGTAAGTAACTTCTTCGTAGAGTATGCTCTATACGCTCTATAGACTGTTACATCCAAATAGAGTTTATTCTGCACAGCAGAGCGTAACTTCTACACAGAGTTTGCTCTGCACAGAGTACATTCTACATATAGTAACCTCTACGTAGAGCATGCTCTACGGAGTGTTACATCGTGGTAAACAGAGTTTACTGTGCACAGCAGTGCGCAACTTATACAGATTCTTCTCTGACAGAGTGTTACATATAAACAGAGTTTACTCTGCAGGAGCGCGTAATTTCTACACAGAATTTGCTGTGACAGAGTGTTACATCCATATAAAATTTACTTTGTACAGATCACGCTCTACCCAGTGCAAATTCTATTTTCACTAAACCGAATTGTCATAAGTAAATATGAGAGTTTTTAAATAATTCCTGATATAGTTATATGTACAATAAGAAAGTTTGACAGAATCAGATCTAAGAATACTATTTACAGATTATATTTGGATAAATTTTCAATTTACAGGATAGTCTCCACTAACGAAGTGCCTCTGACAAAGCCTACCTTCTTGGAAAGAATCTCTTTGAACATTTTATTCATTCCTGGCTGTCTCCCTATTGTTAAACTTACATAAGTAGTCACTTACATTTGTAAGTTTCACAATATCACTTAAATATCAATATCCTTTGTGGGGTTGAGCGTACGCTTATATAATATGATTCCGAAGGAATTTCTAGATTTGCCACTGCACAAATTTAAACAATGCGTAAAAACTCACTTACTGAGTCGCGCTTATTACAAAGTTAATGACTTTCTTAATGACAAAGTTGCATGGGATCTTAAAATTAGTGTTTGAATAATATTATTCAATTCGATGCTTTGATACGGGTAGACTAAGTATGTCACGCTCTCTTTAAACATTTCTGTGGTGGTGTCGTGTGGTGCGGGTTGTTACGTTCCCTCAAATATGGTCGAGCGAAGCAATGGCTGGATCATGCGTCATGCTCGTGAACGGGTGCCGCCGGCGGGAATGGGGCTACTTTCTGTCTGCCCGTCTTTGACATGAATTGAATTGTAGTACGTTTTGTGGAAATTTCATATTCTATTCTAACAAAGATGCACGGGTTAAATCAGCTTGGCATCCAGCTGCCCACAAGATAGTATAAAAACTTATTACAATGTAATAGCTACTTATTAATATTGTAAAATGATTATTTTGAAAAGAGCAACTGCTGAGTTTCTTGCCGGCTCTTCTCAGCAGAATCCGCTTTCCGAACCGGTGCACCGGTTAGGTTGGCCTACATGAAATAAATAATTTTGAATTTTGAATTTTTTGAATATTTCGAAGTTACGAGAAGATAGAGAAGTTACGTAAAGAAAGTTCAAAGAAAACACATCGAGTATTTTCTTTGGTAAAATTTCCTTACTGACTTTGTTAAATGTAAAACAAAAACTCATTCATCCCCGATCACAAAACCCTGGGGTTATTCGCAAAATAGTTAAAAACCAGAATTAAGTATTTATTTCATGTAGGCCTGTGGCTTTTAAGACAAATCAAGACTCTACCACCGCGCGGTTCGGAAAACAAACTGCTGAGAAGAGCCGGCAAGAAACTCAGTAATTTTACATTTGATTAGGCTATGGGTGTCATTTCCTAGATTTTCAGGGTCAACTTTAAGAATGTTGTACATTCTTAAAAAAATCTACAATAAAAACCAACGCGGTTTAATTTGATTTTTTACACAATTTTTTGTGTAAGTGACATGAATAAATAAATATATAATAATAATAATAAATATATATGAATTTTTATCGTTATGATTTTTTTCAATAACTTTTCCTTCTCCCGTAGCTGGTATTTGGCAATTTTTTTTAATCAACCGAGTTAAAGAGAACTAAAACAAGGTCACCTTATTTATACATTAAAAGAAGCTACAAACTGAAAGATCGATAGCAATTTACGCTAAAGTTTGCCAGACTATGGCGTTTAATATGAATTTTGGCTAAACTGATAACCTCCAATATTCCAAAAACTGTGCGGTTCTTCAATTTTAAACGGCGGATAAAAACCGTGTTCACAATTCCAAACAACAAAGTTAGTTATATCCGGTTTTACAAAGTTAATTACGGGCTTTTACCAAATATTTTTGCACATATTCAGTGGAAAATCCGTTTTAGATTTTCCGAATTTTTTTCACTTATATACGACTGACGAAAACGATGTTTTGACTGGATTTTTTTTATTAGTTTTGGGTTCTAAACTCTACCAGACTAAACTATTCCAGATCGAATGTTTGCTCAAGAGTTGGACAGTTTTGGATCGTTTTTTGTGTAAATTACAAATTCACGACAATTTACATAACAATTGAAAGTAGCGTTTATTTCAATAAGTCGATTGCACCCGGAAAACGATTGGCCTTAGAGTTTGATAAGACAACATTTTTTGTAAAATACAAAAAGTTGGTAAGTGAATTTAGGTAACTCAAAATCTTATATCTATTTTTCGCTTGACTGCACTGCAATCTTATTTGGGGACGTATCATTGATGCATTTTCGGATTGAACTTGCAGACCTAACACCAAAGTGTTATATATGTCATTGCAATTGTCTAATTTTTTTACTTTTGTCAAAAATATACATTTAAACTAGGTAATACCTAATGCAATTTGCATGCAATAATCACATGAAGGCCTTTGGAAGGTACGTGGCTGTATGAAGCGATGACACGCAACTCGCTAGTGCTTCCCAGGTACCCATGCACCGGGCACCTCAACTTTTCGGATATGTTTTAAGCAAAGTAAAATAAAAGAAATAATCATCTCACTTTTGAGTTTTACAAACAAACTGCTCACCAAAACCAGAGGTTACTTCTCAGTATTAAAAAAAAGTTATCTAAGTATATGTTATCTAATTTTATCTAATTAATATATATAAGAGTATACTATGGTATACTCTTACAACATCATTATCATTATCAGCAACCCATTAACGTCTCACTACTGAGCGCAGGTCTCCTCTCAGAGAAAGGTTAGATACATGCCATAGTCCATCCTGGCCCATTGTGAATTGGTAGCCTTCACACACCTTCGAGAACATTATGGAGAACTCTCAGGCGCGCAGGTTTCCTCACGATGTTTACCTTCACCGTTGAAGCAAGTGACATTTAAGGTGGAAGACAAGGGTCTGCCCGCGAAATTCAAATTTAATTTGGTTTTTCGCAATTTGTAAACTAATACGACAAAGTAGGCTTATGGCATTCTAATTGCGACGATGGCAGTATCATCTTTACAGGTTTATATAAAAATCTTTACTGGAAAGTGTCCAGTTTAAGAAATTGTCGACTAATTTGTGAGTATTCACGTCCAACTCAGTATTTTGATTAATTCCTTAAACTGGTCACTTTCAAGTAAAGTTTTTTTATGTAAACCTGTGAAGATGATAATTTTACAGGCGCAATTAGAAGGCCATAAGCCTACTTTATCGTATTAGTTTACAAATTGTGAAAAACCAAATTAAATTTGAATTTCGCGGGCGGACCCTTGTCTTCCACCTTAATGCACATAACTCCAAAAGTGAGAGGTGCGTGCTCGGGATCGAACCTGCGACCTCCAGAACAGGAGTCCGCAGTCCTAACCACTAAGCTATCACTGCTGCATCTCATCTCCATAAAACTATCAATGTTGAAGTAGGTACTTGATACCCTTCGCGGTGGCAATGAAATCGACTCGAAGTGAAATCGCCCGTCACGGCGGTGAACAATCGAGTCGACACATCAACGCCCGGCCGCGGTTCACTGCGTCTTTACTACCTTCGGCTTTACGACTGTGAAGGGCGACAGACCTCACGTGTTACGAAGAGTTTATCTCGAGCTTACTCTAATTAAAACGAGGTTTGATTCTCATTTTTAATATTAACCATTCAAAGACAATGAAGTTTTTGTAGTCAATGTTAAACAATTAGCCATTGCTTCGCTCAAATGTGGTTGAGCGTAGCAATGGCTGGGTCATGCGTCATGTTCGTGAACGGGTCCCACCGGCGGGAATGGGGCTACTTTATGCCTGCCCATCTTAAGATAGAAGTTAGTCGGTATGCATTTTGGAACTTCCCTCATTGTGGAAACACTGCATATATAGCATAGTATTTACTGTATTGTAAATTTGTTTTGAAAAGAGCAACCGCCGAGTTTCTTGCTGGTTCTTCTCGGCAGGAAGGGCATTCCGAACCAGTGGTAGACTCATCGACGATTCAGAAGCACTTGTAAAAAGGTTTATTTGAATAAAAAACATTTCTATTCTATTCTATTCTATTCAATTCAATGTTAAAATTTTGTAGAGTCACTCTAGCTAGAAAGTAATCTATGGTTTGTCGGATTCTCGTAAAAAATGTAGTTTACACCAATGATATTATTTACGCGGGCGGTAAAGCATGTTTACAAAATTAAATTGGCTTTGATTTAATTCATTTTGAAATAAGAATCAAACTTCGTCCGTATGAGGTGTGCATTGAATACTCTCGTCGAGCGAAACTTCTCTAAATAAACAGAGTATATACCCTGATCAAGCCCAGGTATACTGTATACAAACTCTATTTAAACGTTATGTCACTCTATATGACATAAATTACCTGTCCAAACTGCGAATTCGATGCAAAACACGCGTATTATTATAAACTCGAGGCGGTAACTTTCGATTGTTACCGTTTTGCTTGTTCAACCCTGATTGGTATGCAATAGATTTGACGCCGGTCGTTTGGGTATTATAGCTTGGAATACGCAATATAGATTGCCTTCCGCCCTGATGTAAACGAGTATCGAGTAACTGATTGAAACTGGCTCATTAACGTTTAAGTAAAATTATTTTAGGTACTGCTGATGCTCTTTGTCAGTCTATCGATAGACTAGGGCGACTCAAACTTCGTTAAACCTTTTACTAATTAAATATAGTTAAAAATAACAAACAAACCATAAGTAAATTATACTGCCGAGTTTCTTACTGATTCTTCTCGGCAGGAACGGCATTCCGAACCGGTGATAGACTCATTGACGATTCAAAAGTACTCGTAAAAGTTTATTTGAATAAAAAACATTTCTATTCTATTCTATTCTATAGAATAAGTTAAGAGGAGTGTCTAGTTGAAAATTTTCATACAAAAAGCGATAACGTTTTGCTACCCGTAAATGTTGTCCAATTTTCATAATTTTTTGAAATGTTGCAGATACAATGAAAAACTATGCCCGTACGTTTTAATTTTGAAGAAATATTGCTTATGTTAAAAGTTATTAGTGACTAAATATCCATATTTTTGACTAAAAAACTTCCTCGACTAATTTTATTTTTTTAAATTTAACTAAACTGAAATACTAAAAAAATGAAACGTACGAGCCTAGATTAAGGTGTACTGAATCTAATGAGACCAAAATTGTCTAATTTTGTAAACGTTTAGGGGGGTAAAAACGTTATGACCCGAAACAATATTTCAAGAATAAAATTTAGGCAAATAACTCCTGGACTTGCAACTCTCTCTATCGCACGATGCGGGTCGGGCAGCGAAGCGTTGTGAAACAGATAGCATTTTGGAAAATACCTACTCGCGTCGCGTTTCGCGACTAGACACTACTCTTAATGGCAAAATACAAAAGCATTTGCACCAACATTTAACTTAACCTCTTAACTTTTTGGTTTAGAATGGTGTTCCATAGTAAAATGGGAACAGTAAATGTTTGTATTTCAATTAGTTTTCTTAATTAGTTAGATAAGTAAAGTTTTCACCGGGTGAAGTACAAACCGATGAAAAAAGTTACAGAATCAATTTATCGTCATATTATTATTATTATATAGACCTACAAAAAGCTAAAGGTGTTTTTGTTGGTTTTCCCACCCATCGCGCAGCAACCGAACAACGGATCGTCTTGATTTGGCACGTTTATATTTATTTGGCACGGTTATATTTGGCACGTTTATATTTATTTGGCACGGTTATATTTAATACTAAGGACCGATTTCAGTTTTCACCAACGTCAAGTGAGTCTTATCCGAGCGTGAAGTGCAGATTTTCAAAATTTGCAGATTTGCAAAATACCTATCAAATTTACGCTTGGATAATACTTATTTAATTGCTTAAACGCACTTGACTCCGAAAAGTCAGAGGTGTATACCAGGGATCGAACCTACGACCCCCCCTTTAGGAGACCACAGTCCTAACCACTAGGCTATCACTGCTTGCTTCAACGGTGAGGGAAAACATCGTGAGGAAACCTGCACATCTGAGAGTTCTTCATAATGATCTCGAAGGTGTGTGAAGTCCGCCAATTCGCATTGGGCCAGCGTGGTGGACTATGGCCTATAATCCTTCTCTGAGAGGAGACCTGCGCTCAGTATTGAGCCGTTGATGGGTTGCTAATGATGATGATGAATGAATACTTATTTTAAGTAGATGAAATCGACCCTAAGACAGTGACAAGGGTTTTTATCCCGCGTATCTAATTTTTAGAAAAAACTCGAAAAACCTAGCCTTATATTAAGAAAATACTCTTTTGGAAACATCTTCGATCTGGAACTGTCGAACTGTCGAACTGTCGTCGTCTTTGAGTACATAAAAAGGTCGTCGTAGATATAGTTGGGTATGTTGAAAGCTGTATAACAAGTATCTTAGCAAAATGTAAAATGTTTACCGCGTCAGACCCAGCAACACACGAGCATATCAGGAAAACTTGTAGTATATACTACACGCTTCAGATATACTCGCATCTCCGTTCGACAAAGGCTTCCATTTTAATGAGAGGTTATCCGCACGGCCCTGCCGCCCGCCTCTGATTACGAACGTGCGCAATTTGAAAAAGATATGTAAAGAAAATAAAAGAACTCGAGTTTTACAGGATGGTTTTTAATATCTATATCTATATATATATAAAAGAAAGTTGTGTTAGTTACACTATTTATAACTCAAGAACGGCTGAACCGATTTGGCTGAAAGTTGGTGGGGAGGTAGCTTAGAACCAGGAGACGGACATAGGATACTTTTTGATATTATAAATGCGAAAGTGTGTTTGTATGTTGGTTTGTCCTTCAATCAAGTAGCAAAAAGGCTACGGATCGACATGATTTTTTGCATGGGTACAGTTGAGAAACTGGAGGGTGACAAAGTTTTATCCGGGAAAATCAAAGAGTTCCCGCGGGATTTTAAAAATGAAATCCACGCGGACGAAGTCGCGGGCATCAGCTAGTTATTCTTTAAAGTCAACCCGCAACTTCTTAAGCAATGAGTTAGATTTACGTAAGAAGTATCTACGGAAAATTCGAAAAATTTACTTACATCTGGGTGCGTGGAATGCAAAAATAGGAAGCTATTATTTTTGTCTATGAAAGTTTCCGCATTAGAAGCAATATAGAGTTTTATAGTGGAACCAAAATTACAGACATAAATGCATAAATAAAATAATAGTCTTTTATACAGAAATAAAACAGCCACATTAATTTCAAGCACAAAAAATAAGATGAAAACATTGAAACCTAACTTAAAGACTAAGGGACTCACCCTTCGGATCAAATTGTACAAACAGTTCCACGTGGAACTGTAAATAGGTACCTATTTAATAAGTAGGTATCTCAAGCTAAAATTGATTAAACCGTCAAAGTCCGACCCAATTTTATTTCTATTTCTCATACACAGCTTAGCAAGTCGCGAAACTGAAATGGGAATGGGCGGGGCGCATAGTTCGAAACGCTGATGGTGGTTGGGGTCCCAAGGTGCTGGAGTGGCGACCCCGCACCGGGAAGCGCAGTGTTGGCAGACCCCCACAAGGAGAACTGACAACATACGAGTCACAGGCAGCCGTTGGATACAAGCAGCGCAAGACTGAGGCCTGTAGAAGTCAATGCTAAAATCTTTATTCAACAGTGGACTATCTATTGATAAAGGACTGTCTATCGGTTGATAAAAAAGAAAAAAAAGTTGGATGCCCTTCGTGGTTTCTTGTTTTGAACCATTCGGTTCACAGATCTAGTAAAATGTTCCGAAATCATGTTTTGTAAGCCACCTTCACGGGAACCATGTTTCCTCTGGTAATCTAAATATATTTATGTAAAAGAAGTATTTTCGGTTTCAAATGATCACATGATGAAGTTGATTCAATCGACCGGGCTCTGTTCATTACGTTATAATAACACAAAAAACTTGCTGGCCTTCGGGAGATCGTCAACTTTGGTACATCGGTGATGCTTGAATCTATTATTTTTATAATCAAAATCAATAAATAAAAGCAAATATAACACTTTTTTACATGCATAGAGCCACTTTGTTTTCGTAGTTTTCGAACCAGTACGGCCATATTAGTTCGAAAACTTAAACAAACGATGTTGAATTTAGATTCAAATTGTGCCTAATAGACCATCACGTTGACCAAGAGCGGATTGGCAGACCTCACAAACCTTTGAGAAAATTATGGTGAACTCTCAGGCATGCAGGTTTCTTGACGTGTTTGATGTTGTTGATGTTTTCCTTCAATATTAAAGCAAGTGATATTTAATTGCTTAAACTTACAGAACTCCGAAAACTCAGAGGTCTCTGAAAAGAGAGAGGAACCCGGGATCGAACCTGCGACCTCCCGAATAGGAGACCGCAGTCCTAACGACTAGGCTATCGCTGCTATTATGCTCAAAATTGGGTTAAATTTTTTTTTGTAGTTCTGGGATTGAACCCAGGAGCCACCGAAAAGGAGGCAGTAATCTTAACCACTAGTCTATCGCCATTTCTTATGCGCTATAATGCTTCCGTAGTCGTGTGAAAAATATGCAAGGTTGCCTATGTATTAGGTAGACCAGAACTGCCATGAAGCCCAATCTCATGACGGCGATTAAAGTCAATGTTTTGAAGGAAACACTCTTATGGCAGAGTATTATTCGAGGCATTATGTTGTAATTAACAAATCAAATTAACATAATTATAATTATATACTAATTAATATAACAACAGGTGTTATTGTGCGGAAGCATGACTAGGTTGTGTAAGAATTAAAATTGCTCTGATCATTATGGGAGAATAGAGCCTGCACACTTATGAAAAAAGTAAAACTTTACATAAACATTTTCAAGAACTAAGGTGACCCATTTGAAACCATTTATCAATTTTTTTTTTAATTTTTTCGCACACCTTTTGAAAAATCGGGTTTTTAGAGATAAAACAGTTTCGCAGCAAATGAGCGACATTTGTGTCTCATTAGAACTCTATATTGATGAGCAGAGCCAGAGTACGATGTATAGATCTCAACCTAACTCTCCCACGGATCTTCTCATTCATCTCGCAGGTTACATAGGTACCTTGGTACATGATTATTTTTACCCACAAAAATAACATCTCTCGTGACAGAGTGAGAATTTCAAGTAGTGATATTGAAAACAAATCATTCCGTCTCATCGCGAATGTTTTCCAATAATTTTCACTCACATGAGAGGTAAGTAATGGAAATATTTTATCATAGCTACAGGTACCTCGGTAATTATTATTATGCCTTTGCGATGGCTCATGGCACCGGCCGGTACACTGTAGAAAAACTATAAATATGACGTCATTTTCCTCAAGAATACAAACAATGCAAAGATCATTACCAACCTTACGGCTTACGTAACAAGAACCGTTTACTTTAGAGCGTCACGTTTTTATTGTTTTCTATAAAAAACTTTTCAGCATAACAATCCATTTTCAACTCTAACGTATTTCCACAGGGTAAAAATTCGCTTGGAGATTTGTTTTATTTTTATATAATTACTGCTGTACTAATGATAATTTAGCTGGTAATACAAGAGAATTTATACTTTATGCTGACGGAATAAGGGTGATTTGAGCAAATATGGGGTCAGTGCAGTTCGTCATCTAAGTTATATAAACCTGCGCCTGTACTTGACTTCTAAGCTTACTTGATGAACGCGTACATTCGTAAACATAAAACTTAATATTCAATTAAAGTAACCTCTTCAGCGAATTTCCACTAATTAAGTAATTAAGATCTAAGTTCTACACCCGGTTGAAATTGAAATTGAAATTGAAATTATTTATTTCCTTTCTTTGATTACATATAGGTGCTTAAAATCTATGAACGTTGACGACTGGAAAAGTTTAAACTGCGTTCCGGCCGTCACGCCCACCTCCGAGACTTAATTATATACGGAAATATTAACACGATTTAATTTATCTATTTATATAATATTAAATTAAATTTACAGCATGCAGCAAGTGTGAGTGAGTGTGTGTGTGTGTGCGTGTGTGTATGTGTATGTGTGTGTGTGTGCGTGTGTGTGTGTGTGTATGTGTGCGTGTGTGTGTGTGTGTGTGTGTGTGTGTGTGCGCGTGTGTGGGTGGGTGCGTTCGTGTGTGTATGTTTGTGTGAGTGAGTGAATGCGTTTGAGTATTATTGTACTATTTGAGTGTGTATAAAAGTCTTTCGGTCTCTTCATAGGAGAGTGATTTTAGCCATTTGAAACATTTAGATTTACATAAATTACTTGTTAAATGGTAGATATTTAATAATTTATTGATTCTGTTGTACAGTAAACAGCTTAAAAACGGATAATGGCGCCTTGAGATTGCCGTTCGAATCGATTCCATTGCACATACCATGTAGGATCTGCGTTTGGAGCAAATTTTTGGGTCATAGGGTAGCTCAAGGTGTTTACGTAGAATTGTGCTCAAAATAAACAATTGTCTCACTGTTAAGACCTTAGTGTATGTATAAAGATCGACAGTAGGAAAAAATATGGGTTTATTGCACATGACCTTTAATACTGATCTCTGCGCCCTTTCAATTCTCAACATTGCCGTTTTTCCTGAGCCACCCCAACAGGCAATGCAGTACGACAGAATCGATTGAGCCAAGGAGTAGTAAACTGTATTTAAGCAAGCCAAGTCAACCACATTCCTCAGTCGCTTAAAGACAAAGATAAGTTTCCTCAGTCGAGACACCAATGAATCTATATGTTGGTTCCACGTCATAGCACCGTCCATAGTTACACCTAGGTATTTGGTGCTTAGTGAGCGCTCCAAGAGTGGACAGTTACAAGCATCGATATTGAGACAACAGTGGGCTCGTATGATAAAAGAGGGTGGAGCTTGTGAGGGTGAAGAAGATGCAAAAGTAATAAATTTTGTTTTTGCAACGTTAAGTGTTAGCAAATTCAGTTTTAGCCATATCAACACGGATCTTAAAGAAGATTCAGAGCGATTTTGCGCTTCTTGCCAGTTTTTCCCATGGGTAAGGAGTACTGTATCATCCGCATACATGATAATCTTACAGTTAGGTAGATTTATGGTACACAACTCGTTTATGTAGATGAGAAAAAGGGTAGGCCCAAGGACACTACCCTGTGGGACACCGTAATTAATTGGGGCCTCTTTGCTTAGGAAGTTACCTATTTTTACGCACTGGGTACGATCAGATAAATAGCTTTCAAAAATATTAAAAGCCAAGCCTCTAACACCTATCTTCTCGAGCTTATTAAGCAGCTTGGGAACAGAGACAGTGTCAAATGCTTTAGAAAGGTCAAGATAAATGGCAACAGATTTTAGTTTATTATCAATATTTTTTAGAATGATTTGTGAAAGTTTTAAAACTGCATCTTCCGTTGATTTTTCACTGCGGAATCCAAATTGGTTTTCTGATAATATATTGTTATGATTGATGTAACTTAAAAGTCTCTTGTTAAGAATCTTTTCAAATATTTTTGACAGAGTTGTGAGTACGGAAATCGGTCTATAGTTTGTGACACTGCCTCTGTCTCCACTCTTATAAATAGGGTGCACAACAGCCTTTGTTTGCGCTCGAATGAGATTCATTTAAATTGTATACAAAACTTGCTAATCGGGTGTTCCTCGTCCACTGCGCGACGCCCCCCGCCGCGCGGCTAGATTGTCTATTTTTTCGTTTAAAAACTGAATCATAGCGGCCCCTGCCCGCGCGCCCGTGCCGCCCCTCGCATTCCTCGGTTTCGCTTCGAACGTTCGACGCGCTGGTCGGTTCTGGCATCGCGTGTGATTTTTTGGATGACGCAACTGAATTTGCGAATTTTTGGTGGATCGTTCAGCGGCGGTCTGAAAGGACCTTTGTTTTCGTTACGTTCACGCGACGTGCGCATTTTTGGATCATCGCGCGATTGAATTGTGAGGGATCTAGGACAATTGAGGCCGCGTCGGTTACTTGTGATTTTAACTGTGTGAGCGCCATTTGTAACACTGCGCTCTTATACGTCGTGAATTCACGTTTTTGGGAGGGCTTCGAGCCTCATCTTTGAACTATAGTTTGTTGGTGTCTCACGTTAATAACTACGCGTCATATTTGCATCGCGGTTAAGTGCGGGATTGATTGACGTTCGATTGACGCCATAATATATACAGTGCAGATTACAGTGCAAGTACAGTGCAGACGGTGGTCCGTGTTTTACTATACGAGTTGGCGGAAGGCTCAGTGGAATCACGAAGCATCGACCGAGCATCTACCAGGGGCGACCGCACACTGGTCTAAACTGGGTGCCCTGGGGTAACACACACTACACACCTATCTCGCATTACACATCCACCACACCTACTGGCGCCTCTAGGCACCTGGCAAGGACCCACCGCGGAAATCTTCGGTGAGTACTAGATGTAAGAGACGATTGGACTCCCTGGAGTGGAGTTAATTTCCATCGGTCATTTTGGGCCCGACCCTCCTTTGCCCGTGGAGAAAGCTACTGATGGGCCCTAGTATTCTCCACCCCGGCCTGGGCAACGGAGGGCCGTAACAGCCTTTTTAAAGGCACGAGGAAAAATTCCTAGGGAAATGCATAAATTGAATATGTGTTGCAATATAGGTATAATAACGTGTGCACCGGCTTTAACAACTGAAGTGGGGATACCGTCCCAGCCAACGGCACAATTGTCTTTAAGATTACGGATTGCATCTTCAATTTCAATAGATTCAACCGTAAGTAAAGACATTGCATTCAAGCCACTGCGAGAAGGAGGACAGAAATCACTTAGTGAGTCTTCAGGTGGTACAATGATACTCTGTGCAAGATTTTTTCCTATACTGGAGAAAAAGCTATTTACTGTATCAACAGAATCAATTGGATGACTGCACAGATTTAGCAACTCAGAAGAGCTAGACTCTTTCTGTTTGAGATTAGCGACTTTCTTTATTAAGTCCCAAGTTTTTCTTGGGTTATTTTTGGCCTTCTGAAACTCACAACGCTCATACTCTTGTTTCACTTTCTTAAGGAGATTATTACAATAGTTGCGGTAGCGAATGAAAATAGCTTTAAGAACTAGATTATCCTGTTGTTTTTTTGATTTTCTGTACAAATTGTCTCTATGTCGAATGCACCTGAGGAGGCCAGGTGTAATCCACGGTTTAATAATTCTGTTTTTATTGGGAATGACCACAAAGTGACTATTGACTTTTATAGCTTCCATAAGTGTAGTGACAAGCAAATCAGTTGCTTTGTTAGGATCAGAAGAACTATGAATCGGGGAAAAATCTGATTTTTCCAAATAGTTAACCACACCTAGGATATCTAATTTCAGAGATTTGCGAAATAGAAATTTGAGCTCTAATTTTGGTATCACAATAAAAAATAATAGGTGCGTGATCAGTAATATAGGAGTCTAAGACCAAAGTGGTCACAGGATTTGGGGATCTGAACATTATATGGTCTAGACAGTTGTTGAGCCTAGTGGGTAAATTATGGGCGGGAAGCATTCCATGCGCAGCAAGCATACTAAGGTAGTCATCAGTAGATGAATCACAATTACCAGTTGCAATGTTGATATTTAAATCCCCAACGATTATTGCATTTTTGTAGGAACTATAAAGCTTCATCATAGTGTCCAGGCTATTAATAAAAGGTTTAGTGTTTTTATGAGATGGAGAGCGGTAAATTGCCATTACAACAAGAGAGTTTGATAATTTTACAACTAGACTGTTAGCATCGGTGACATCAGTAGATTCTATTGTGTCATTAATCTCAGACCGTATGTAAACAACAATACCTTCATTTTGGTTGTTATACGATGAAGCGTGGGCAATAAATCCTTCCAAAGGGGGAATAAATGGGGACTTACTAAGCCAACATTCTGATAACACTATTAAATCTAGCCGGTGTTTTATTCTATGTAACAAGACTAAAAGGCTATTAAAGTTGCAGTTTATACTACGTATATTGACATGCATAACTTTGAAAAATTCGTTCGGCTTATTTACGTGCAGTACAGTGTCTTCAGGGGAGCACACTAAGGATCTCGAAGTGGTTAATTGTTCTATATCCTTCATAATAAGGCTGATGTCATCCATTAAATAATAAAGTATATAACACATGAGCGTAAAAATCATGTCCAAATCTCAACAAATCACCCTCAAATAGTTTAGTAATAATAACAACCAAAAATTTCCATTTATTATGAGGAACATTGTAAGAAGTCATTGAACTCAAACGAATAATTATAAAATAAATTACGACAGGTATAAAGTTAAGACAACGATCGTTAACCTGTAAAACACAGAAAACATCGCAAATTTTTTTCCATATTTGTGTGGTTTGTGGGTAGTTTGAGTATTGTGAGTGAATGTATGTGTACTGTAGTATTAAATTATTTGGAATAGTACGATTTATATACATAGCTGAAAAATTATCACAATTTTCTAAGATTAAAACAAAATTATAAAATACTGCCAAGAAAAAACAATTAACAGGCTCGATTACACTAAACCCAGCCATTGAGTTATATGTACAGGGTGGGCCAGACCAGGTGGATATAAAATTTTTTTTAGATTGTTCACTTAGGGGCCTACCAGGACCCGGAAGGAAAGAAATCGGTTCCCACCCGATTACGAGAAAAAATTTTTTATTTAAAATTTTGGAAAATCATTGCTTTGACGAACTTTTAATTTTTTTTAAATTTTTACAGTAACAATTTTCGCAATTTTTTTATGGAATATCTTTACCTAATAACTGTACTCTCTTAGAAAAAAATTCCAGTCCGGTTAGCTGGTTTTAAGACCATTAAATTTTAAATTATTTCAAGAAAATTAAGTTCATCCAAAATCTACAGAAAACTTTAAAATTCCATTAAAAATAAAAATCACCCGTGCTATGCACTGGTGATTTTTTAAAAACTGTAGCAACTTATGTTCTTTTGATTGCCAAAAGAAAAATTGTATGTCAATGTGCCGGATAAAAAGTTATGATTTTTCAAAGTATTCGTTCCTCATTCGTGTAAATAACGACCTTATTGAAAAACATGTTAATTGTTTGTGGAGACTGCAGTATGTCCTTTAATTTTAACTGCCTCGTTGGTCTCGTGTTTGACTGCGGCCGACGAGGTCCCGGGTTCGAGTCCCGGGTCGGATTATATCAAGTATTGGGGTTTTCCGTAAGAAATTCTCAGTACTAGCCCGGAGTTAGGAAGTTGGCGGTGTTTCACCCCCGTACCTTGGAGAGCACGTACCTAAAGCCGTTGGTCCTGCGCCTAATCTCTATTCGCCTGCGCCTAATCTCTCTCCGGTCGTGTCAAATTTTCCGTCCTATCGGGCTATGAGAGTAAAGAAACAGAGAGTGCACCTGTGTTCGCGCACACACTTGTGCACTTTAATATCTCCCGCACAGATGGTTAATCTCTCTGGAGATAGGTCACCGTGGTCGAAATTTGGTCGGGAGGACATTAATCCTTTAATGATGACTGACGGTATCTACATTTTTAAGAGAAAGAAAAATAAAACAATGTTTTATTTTTCCGAATTTCGGTCACGGCGGCGGTCTATCTTCAGAGAGATTAACCATCTGTGCGGAAGATATTAAAGTGCACAAGTGTGTGCGCCAACACAGGTGCACTCTCTGTTTCTTTACTCTCATAGCCCGATAGGACGGAAAATTTGACACGACCGGAGAGAGATTAGGCGCAGGCGGAGAGAGATTAGGCGCAGGACCAACGGATTTACGTGCTCTCCAAGGTACGGGGGTGAAACAACGCCAACTTCCTAACTCCGGGCTAGTACTGAGAATTTCTTACGGAAAACCCCAATACTTGATATGGTCCGACCCGGGACTCGAACCCGGGACCTCGTCGGCCGCAGTCAAACACGAGACCAACGAGGCAGTTAAAATTAAAGGACATACTGCAGTCTCCACAAACAATTAACATTTTTTTCAATAAGGTCGTTATTTACACGAATGAGGAACGAAGACTTTTGAAAAATCATAACTTTTTATCCGGCACATTAACATACAATTTTTCTTTTGGCAATCAAAAGAACATAAGTTGTTACGGTTTTTAAAAAATCACCAGTGCTATGAACCTCTTTTTTTATTTTTAATGGAATTTTAAAGTTTTCTGTAGATTTTGGATGAACTTAATTTTCTTGAAATAATTTAAAATTTAATGCTCTTAAAACCAGCTAACCAGACTGGAATTTTTTTCTAAGAGATTACAGTTATTAGGTAAAGATATTCCATAAAAAAATTGCGGATATTGTTACTGGAAAAATTAAAAAAAAATTAAAAGTTCGTCAAAAAAATGATTTTCCAAAATTTTAAATAAATTTTTTTTTCTCGTAATCGGGTGGGAACCGATTTTTTTCCTTCCGGGTCCTGGTAGGCCCCTAAGTGAACAATCTAAAAAAAAATTTATATCCACCTGGTCTGGCCCACCCTGTATAATTTAGAGTTCGATAGTCACGCCGTTTCTTTAAGTTTCAAAAGTCCAGATTCGTCAGTTATACGAATGTACCTCTCTCCCTCTCTCCTACGTAGGAACACTTTACCGTTCGAAACCCAGCAATAACGATAATCATTTGTGTTTGCAAAGTCACGGGCCAAAAATAAAACTATATTTAGATTAATAAGAATTAATGAGAAAACTAGATTATTTTATAAGTAAATAAAGTTTCCTGGAGGATCACCTTTGAGCATTCTGTAATGTCTCTTATCTCAGTATCATACAGTTGTTTGTGTAGCAATAAAAAATTAAATAAGTACTAAAGAAAAAAATGTATTGTACTTATTTAAAAATATACTATTTTTTGTATTCATAGCTAGGTAAAAACCATTTCAATTAAAGCCGCCTTCACGTCCGCTTTTAAAAACTATCTATACTAATATTATAAAGAGGAAAGATTTTTTGTTTGCTTGTTTGTTTGTTACTCAACTGTCAACTAAATCCACGCGGACGAAGTCGCGGGCATCAGCTAGTATAATATATTCTAAAAAAATATATTCTGTTTGAGCACTACAATCACACACACACACACACACACTGACAAGCAGACAGAAAAAGCGTTCAAACTTATATAATAATATGTGACTTTTTCTCGGAGCTTAAAAAGCGACTCTATAGGTAGCTAGGAAAAAAGTGCCTCACTTATCAGTTAAATTGCTGTAAATACCTAATAATATTATAACCTTTTTAATTATTCTTCTTTATCAACCGTTAGACGTCCAAAGCTGGACAAAGGTCTCTTGCATGGACTTTCACAGGCTTCTTGCGCCGCCTGAATCCAGCAGCTCCCTGCCACTCGTTTCATGTCGTCGGTCGACCTAGTGGGGGGTCTGCCAACACTGCGCTTCCCGGTACGGGGTCGCCACTCTAGCACCTTGAGGCTCCAAAGCCCATCAGCTCTTCGAAATATGTTCTAAGTCCTCTGAACGATTATATTAGTCATCTTCATTCATCATCATTAGCAACCCATCAACGGCTCACTACTGAGCGCAGGTCTCCTCTCAGAGAAAGGTTATAGGCCATAGTCCACCACGCTGGCCTAATGCGAATTGGCGGACTTCACACACCTTCAAGAACATTATGAAGAACTCTCAGGTGTGCAGGTTTCCTCACGATGTTTTCCTTCACCGTTGAAGCAAGTGATATTTAATTGCTTAAACGCTCCGAAAAGTCAGAGGTGCGTACCCGGGATCGAACCTGCGACCCCCGAATAGGAGACCACAGTCCTAACCACTAGGCTATCACTGCTCACATTATATTAGTAACTTCTTTTAATTATGTTCATGTAAACGACAATAAAATTAAGTTAGTTTTTGACCCCGTCTGTGCGCGCGTGAGGGCCCGAAGGTCGGATCAGCAATGCAGCACAATCACGACTATTTAATATGCGAAAACGTATCGCACTACTTCCACCTTCATCTGTATGACCAAAGAGTTCATATTTGAGTACAGAATACAGTCCAATACAGATCTTAAAGGTGCTTCAAAACCGTGTGTATAATTAAGTTTAAAGTATTCATAATTGTAATGATTCTTGATTGTATAATACGATCGAGGTCCGATAAATATTACATTATTATTGTTTATGTAGGGAACATCTGAATATTTATTACTGATTGACTGTTAGATACAATAAAGTCATAGCTAACAGAATCTAAATAAACAAATAGGGATACAGGATTTTATTCAATAAAAAAATTAAGAGGCACTCGGGGATTGCCGCGGTAAAGCTATTGCATAGCATTTTTTATCAACTTATGCAATTATAATATTCATGCAATATTTTTCTTTGCATACTAAAAATTATGCAAAAAATAATTAAAAAACAAACAAAAAAGAAAAGCGCACTGTCACTACTTCGCGAGTGAGATTTGAACCTGCGACATCTAAAGAAAGCGGCCGCTCGCCCACTGCGCCAAACAGAGCTAAATGTGAATTTCTAAAATGTTGAACGCTTACTGAACGACGATGTTAGGTTTTTTTTCGTTACGGAATTTCTTGATTCGGTCGCCGCGCTCAAACTGTTTGTCCTAGTTCAAAGCCCGCGATAAAAGCTATGCAATAGCTTAAAAATTGAGAGACTTCTGCTAAGAGTTCTGTGTGTTTCTTAACATATAAACAAGACGAGACAAGATGACATTTATAATACCATTTGTCTTTCACCATCATCATCACGAGCAACCCACACTATTGAGCGCAGGTCTCCCCCTCAGAGAAGGTTTATAGGCCATAGTCCACCACGCTGGCCCAATGTGAATTGGTAGGTTTCACACACCTATGAGAACATTATGTGGAACTCTCAGGTGTGCAGATTTCCTCACGATGTTTTCCTTCACCGTCGAAGCATAAAACGCACATAACCCCGAAGTCAGAGGTGCGTGCCCGGGCTCGAACTTGCGACTCTCCGAATAGCAGACCGAAGTCCTAACCAATATGCTATTACTGCTAATCACGGATAAATAAAAGTTAATTACACGAACCCTAGTTAAAATCATCATCAAGCATCAGCAACCCATCAACGGCTTACTACTGAGCGAGGTCTTCTCTCAGAGAGGGGCTTACAGGCCACAATCCACCACGCTGGCCCAATGCGAATTGGCGGACTTCACACACCTTCGAGAACATTATGAAGAACTCTCAGATGAGCAGGTTTCCTCACTATGTTTTCCTTCACCGTCGAAGCAAGTGATATTTAATTGCTTAAAACGCACTTGATTCCGAAAAGTCAGAGGTGTGTACCCGGGATTGAACCTGCGACACCCCGAATAGAAGACCACAGTCCTAACCACTAGGCTATATAGACTGCTTAAAATAAAACGAACCAATTTAATGTCAATATTTTGCATTTTCTTCGTCCAAAAACTATAAGGCCCGCTTGCAGAGACGCCGGGTAAGGTTTAACCCAGGAATAAATTTGTAATTTTGACAGTAGCTTTATACGAAATCAGTCAAAGAAGCAGCTAACTCTGGGTTAAAAGGATAACTCAGCGTTTCTGCAAGCAGGCCTAAGAGTTTCTGTTTGGAATATATTTACCAAGGAAACCCAGCTGTGGGATTATCTTAAAATGATTGCTACAATGTGATCACAGTCACCTCTGATTGGCTGATTGTATGACGTTCTTGTTGCATCAATAGATTTTAACCAATAGCGACAGAGTACCAGCCACGTACCAGCCATTAGCCAATTATACGTTACTGCAATCGTCACATTAGAATAGAATAGAATATAAATATTTTTTTAGAATAGATTTTTTTTATTAAAATAAAATTTCTAAAAAGTGCTTTTCAATTTCGTCGATGAGTCTACCACTGGTTCGGAACGCCCATCCTGCCGAGAAGAACCAGCAAGAAACTCGGCAGTTGCTCTTTTTAAAACAAGTTTACAAATTAATACAGTAGATATTAAGCTATGTATCCATTGTGACAATCATTTTTAGATAATCACACAACTGTTCGTAATGTTTAAATCCAATACCAAAATGAGACCAAGTTCATTAGATTACAAACAAACAATAGATCCAGTTTGGTAGGTACCATGAAAATGATCGTGATGCCAGGGTCAGGTCAGAGAAACCGAGCTCTAGTATTTTGATGCACACATGCGATCACGTGCTCAAAGACGTGGTGTTATTAAAAAAAACCGGCCAAGTACGAGTCGGACTCGCGCACCGAGGGTTCCGTACTCCAAGTAAAAAAAGTAAAACGATAATATTATATTAATTTGCTTATTTATAGATAATTTTGTTTGTAGAGGTTTATTGTTAATATAAAAAAAAAAACTATGCTAGTTAGAGCGTTAGGTTTATCTTTCCTGTAAAATATACATAAACCTCTAACTTCGGGAGATAAGGGGGTGAACGGTATTTTTTTCGACATTTTGGCCGATTAATCAAAAACTATTATATATAGCAATAAATAAAAAACTGTTTTAGAATGCACAGGTAAAGGCCTTTCATATGATACCCCACTCAGTATAGTTATCTTAATTTGAAATTTCAAACCCCTGATCTTCCTCCTTTTTTAATTAAACTAAAAATAATTTTCGATTTTTCTTTATTCCAATGATGTTGGGCCACTACTATACACAACTAATCCAAATTTCATGTCCATAGCTTTAATAGTTACTAAAATAATCGACTGTGACAGACGGATGGACGGACGGACGGACGGAGAAAGTCTCACCGCAAGGGTTCCATTTTTGCCATTTTGGTACGGAACCCTAAAAACACAATTTAGATCGTACGACTGATTGCTGTGATACGTCTAATCAAATAACTTATAGTAACTAAGCAGTAAGCACTACTTCATTGGAAGCTGATGTGGGATTGTTAGAAATCAAGGAGTTCCCACGGGTTTTTTAAAAACTATTTCCACGCGAATTGAGTAACGGGAATCATAGTTTATAATACTATCATTTTTGACGTGATAGCGTCTTATAAATCGGTGAACACCGGCTGCACGCACGAAAAAGTGTCACGTTCTGCCTGAGTCTGCGCGTGCAAGCGAGAGCGCGGAACAAGCGATAGAGAGGCACGATCGGCCCAAGAGTTGGCTTGTGACACATTTATTCCAATGTTTCTTTATGACGTTATCACGTAAAACTATCGTCCGTAAACCGACTTTACAGACAACCAATTTATTTAGTACCTAATATTTATGTATAGCGAGCACATGCGAGTCGTTTGCTCGCAAGTGCGTTGCCGGTTTTTCAGTTTGTTGGTCTGCCCCTTGAAAACCCCCATGTAGTTGAGTTCGAACGCCGTCAAAGGGAGTTGGTTCCACAGTTTGGTAGTGCGCACGTGCGTGGAAAAACAGGTCTAGCACAGCGGATGGTCGAAGTGCTCCAGGAACCTGGCATCCAGGTGTTGAGGCTTTTAGTAAAATTAGGGCTTAGACCATTCATGGGTTGAATGGGCTAAGCCTAATCTAAGGATTAGACTGAGATATGACTTATTTGTTCCTCTATAAAAGCCAATATTGCTAAAACAAAATCTGCATTCGCAATTTCACCAGGCGTTCAGAATTTATCTATACATAATATAATAAAACTGTAACTGGAAGATTTCTGTACATTTAATATATTTTGAAAATTTTAATTGGGGGATGCTTTACTATCGATACTGAGCCCAAAACAGATTTTTATTTAATTTTTGTCTGTCTGTCTGTTTGTTTGTTTGTCCTTCTTTCACGAAAAAACTACCGCACAGATTTCTACAAAATTTTATACAGTGGTAGCTTATTACTCGGGTCAACATCTAGACTACTTTTTATCCCGGAAAATCAAGGAGTTCCCGAGGGACTTTAAAAAAGCGCCACGCGGACAAAGTCGCGGGCATCAGCTAGTAACCAATAAATATAATACCGGAAAGTAATTGCTAGTTGAAAGTTGTACTAACTATCAACTAGCAAATACTAGCAGTTACTTTCTGGTACTTACCACTACTTACCCATGGTACTACCGGTGGGCCTACTAGTAGCACTACGGGATGTTTTTTTACCCGTGGTACTGACGTGTCTGGTATTATCTCTGGCAATCAGGACTTACCCGTAGTACCTTTATCCTGACATATGTAGTAACACATTTAGTTACAGTACCCGGCGATATAATATATTGCACATCGGCCTTGGGAATAAAACGCTATTTCTATTCTATTGCAAGGAAAGCTAGCCAGAAATTCACGTAGTAATTACTGAAATCTCTTCACAATCGGCAAGCACATCACGTAACATATATAAAAAAAATGCAGTCGAACTGTGAATAGAATTTAATTTAATTTAATTCTATTCACAGTTCGACTGCATTTTTTTATGTGAATAGAATAGAATAGCGTTTTATTCCAAAGGCCGATGTGCAATATATATCGCCGGGTACTGTAAGTTTATCCCTGGCACTACTGATTAATTTCAATCCCGCTTTCAGCCGCTTTACTATAACTAGGGCGGAGTTTATTGGCTAGGAATAGTGATGATGTTCATCACTATTCCTAGGCAATAAACTCTGCAGCCCTATTAGTATGTGGGTACATATTGGAAGATTACATCAATCCTCGGCGGAGGCTCGCAGGCACGCCTCATTTGCATGCGATCGCTATCGCAGCGAGCTGCGAGCCTAGTAGCCCTAGTCTGGGAGCTGGTGACACAGGCGTCAGTTACACAAGAAGAGTAATGCGAGCGACAGGTTCTTGCACTAATCTTATCGTCTAGTGTAAACAAACTTTTGAGTTTCGCCTCTCAAAAGCGATGGCGGTAAGTCTTTGACGATTGGATGGTAACTAGCCACGACCAAAATATCTCACCAGTAAAAATAATATAAGTATTATCATCATTATCATCATCATCAATCAACGGCTCACTACTGAGCGCACATCTTTTCTTCAGGGTTTCAGGCCGTAGTCCAGAACGCTGGCCCAATGCAAATTAGCAGACTTCACACCCATTTGAGAACATTATTAAGTACTCACAGGCGCAGGTTTCCTCGCAATGTTTTCCTTCACCGTAGGAGCATTGATATTCAATTGATATTTATATAATAACGCATTTAGTCCAAAAAGTCAGCGATGCGTGCCCGGGATAGAATCTGCGACCCCCCGAATAGGAGACTGTCCTAACCACTAGGCTATAACTGCTAAATGTAAATAATGTATATACTCGTAGTCACTGTAATGCAAAACAATGTATAGTCTTGATAAAGATAGTATATCTATGTGATAAAGTTTATCGACTATCGTCCTAACAAGTTAACGTTCTAACATTTCAGAACTTTTCAGAAGTTTCAAAATATAAAAGTAAAATAGTGGTGAAAAGTACCGCTAATGCTCTTTATTGAAAATTATGTACAAGGTTTTTCCTTATAAATCTCTAGGAGTAATATCACAGGAGCAATAAATCTTTTAAACTACACCTTACGGAACCGAACTGCATAAGGAATGACGCATACTGCCATGTTACTTAATATTCTATTCTTCTATTTGAATCGACAGAGGACCGTCCCAGAGGATTTCCGATTTGTATAAAAAAACAAATGGTAGTTAGAATAGATCAAAAGATCTACTGAACTAGATCAGGTACTCGGTCGCACTGGTCGATTGCGATGCGATGGCGATTTCATTGAAACAATCTTTAGAAGCTCGTTGAACGCACGGGGGTGATGTCAAATCCAATAAAGCTCGCGTGACGCGTCGTCCTCTTCGTTACCAACTTCTCCAGCGAGTTGCGCTGGTGAGTGAACATATAGGTGGTCCACGGGTCAGTGGTATTGACAATTCAGAAGCGCTTGTAAAAGTTTCTGGGAATAAAAAAAACCAATTCTATTTCATAGATTTAGATTGGTATTTAGGATCGGTAGTCGTTTGGAACCTACTAGATACCATCGGCGTAGTAGTAAATTGCGGAAATACATAGTATATAATATGCTTGAACAGGTGTACCCACATGGAATCGTAGCAACCAATATTTGACGTTTTCAAACAAACTAAGTATGATATTACGTTTGTTTGTAGGAAGGGCGCCGGGCGGTATCTTGACTAAGCTACCATCCTTAGTGCCGATTTCACCAACGTCGAGTGACGTTTATCCCAGGAATAAACTGAGAATCCTGACAGTTCTTGTCTTGAAAATACTGTCAAAATATTAAATTTACGCTCGGATAAGACTTATTTTACGTTGGTGAAATCGGACCTAAATCTAAGTACTTAGGTCCATTCAGTATTCCATTAAATTTTTGACTGTCGCAGTGTACGTTGCCGTTTCACGGCGCATGAGACTCGCATTACAGGTTTAATGTGCTGTTCTTTATCGGCCACCGCGGCCGGGACGCCCCGGGTAATCCGCGGAAGGGACGGAAGTGTCCCGCGCTTTAATACACAGACTTTGTCAACGGCTGTGTGTGTTATACTAACTAAAGTTCTTATAATATGGTTGAGCGAAGCAATGGCTGGGTCATGCTCGTGAACGGGTTCCACCGGCGAGAATGGGGCTTCTTTATGTCTGCCCATCTTAAGATAGAAGTTAGTCGGTATGCATTTTTGGAACTTTCCTCATTGTGGAAACACTGCATATATAGCATAGTATTTACTGTATTGTAATTTCTTTTTGAAAAGAGCAACCGCCGAGTTTCTTGCTGGTTCTTCTCGGCAGGAAAGGCATTCCGAACCAGTGGTAGATTCATCGACTATTCAAAAGCACTTGTAAAAGTTTATTTGAATAAAAAATATTTCTATTCTATTCTATTCTATAATAATTATGGTGTACTTCGTCGTTACATACTTCAAAACTTGAATGGACTTGAACTTGAAACTTTTCAGATCTTAAAAGGATTCTAGAGGAATAAGTAGGTAGCGACCTTCTTTCGATTCCTATACGTCATCATCAGCAACCCCATAACGGCTCACTACTGAGCGCAGGACTTCTTTTAGAGAAGGGTTATAGGCCATAGTTCACCACGCTGGCCCAAAGCGAATTGGCGTCTTCGAGAACATTTGGGGAACTTTAAGGTATGCAGATTTCCTCACGATGTTTTCCTTCACCGTTAAAGCATATGATATTTAAGGTGGTAAAAGCATGCGACAGGCGATTTTTGGTGAGCTTTGTGAGGAAAACTATAAGTTCAATTTGAATAATTTCAAAGTAATATGTAATTTGGGTCTCTTATCTAAATTTACTTTGAGGTAGAAACACGATTGGAAAAAAAAATCTCGATACAAAGTTTTCCCAAACTTTGCTCCAATAATCTCCTTTTTTTTCGTTTTAATCGGAAACGGTAGGTTTTTTTCCTGCTATTTTTTTTATTTGTGTTGATATAAATATTTACTAAAAGCGGTTTGAACTATTCTTTGATTATTAGCATTCACAATTTTTTTAAATCAATTTAACACTTATTAAAGATTTTTTCAATTCCCGCCCCCTGAATCTATAACTTCCATCTCTTTCCTAGCACTGCAAAGTATATAGTCCCATCATTATCGTACAACCCGCCCATTTTTAACCAGTTAACTGAAGGCTATTGCCAGCGTTGGACGTGTGTCCGGATCCGCCAGGATAATATGTATTTTTTTTCGGTTAAGAAAAAATTAAAAATGCCTTGATGGCGCTTGAAAATAGCAGGTTGTAACTACTCGGCGACCAAAAAATAAAATACGAGGCTTTTATCGTAAAACTTTACGTAAAAGAGCAACGCCATCTATTGGTCATTGACTAAACGACTAAGCAACATGATATAAAATTGGTTTGTTAAAAAGTTCGACGGAAATATGATTTGCGTGATGCCTTCGATTATTTCACAGACTTCTCCGTAGAGTGTCTAGTGTGGTGGCGAGGGTGACGGAGTGAATCCAATTGTTCAGGGTTCGAATTCTGACTTCAGATTATGTCTTTGTTTGTTTTTTTTTATTTACCATAGTAAAATAAAATTGAAGTTTCTGCTTGTAATGTCAAGATAACAAGTTTATATTATAACTAAATGCATATTATGAAAGTAAATAATATGGTACTCTATGTGAATATTTAGTCTAGAAGGTGTGTCGCGCTACTAAAGAACGAAAAGAATCGGCCAAGTGCGAGTCGGGCCTCGCTCTTTTAGGGTTCCGTTAAAAAAATTAAATTTAAATATTTCCATGATGGAAATATTTTAATTTATTTTTTTTAATTTAATTTAATTTTTATTATTTGTTGTTATAGCGGCAATAGAAATACAAAATATGTGAAAATTTCAACTGTCTATATATTACGGTTTACGAAATACATTCCGCTGACAGACGGACGGACAGCAGAGGCTTAGTAATAGGGTCCCGTTGGCACCCTTTGGGTACGGAACCCTAAAAACAGGCCAGAACCCTAATAACCCTAACCCTAACAGAACCCTAACCAACTATTATCATAAAACAATAATTTTATTAATAATATTAACTCTAATGACTCATAGTATATAATATTTTGTATAAGGTAATTAGGGTTTTGTATTAGGTTTCCAAAATTTTAAAAAATCAGCACCATATTGAATTTATTTGTTACTAGCTGATGCCCGCGACTTCGTTCGCGTGGATTTAGTTTTTAAAATCAGGCAGGAACTCTTTGATTTTCCGGGATGCCTGTCACCCTCCATTCTCAACTATACCTATCCAAAAAATCACATCAATCCGTAGCTTTGTTGCAGCGTGATTGACGGACAAACCAACAAACAAACACACTGTCGCATTTATAACATCACTCGCAGCATTGTTAATGATGATTAAAAGAGAAAACATATTACTGATGATATTATCAATTACGTTTAGCTATCATTTTTATAATTGTCATTTTTACCATAGCTAACCAAAGACAAAATTACGTTTAGCTGCAATTTACGTTTTGTTATTCCACTGTCATTTGCGTTTTGTCAGATGCGTTTTTGTTATACCACGTTTTATAGTGACATGACGGAAACGCGGTCGAACGGGATAAAAAGTATCCTATGTCCGTCTCCTGGTTCTAAGCTACGTCTCCACCAATTTTCAGCCAAATCGGTTCATCCGTTCTTGAGTTATAAATAGTGTAACTAACACCACTTTCTTTTATATATCGACGGCAGAAAGCGGAAATGTCGTATCTCAAAATTTGGGCTAAATGACTTTTTTTACTATATTGTTGATAAGCGAAAAAAGCGTCGAATGGTATATGTCTCGTTTTCTACGATGAAAAAATTTAATGATACGCCATTGAATTTCTTCTAGTTTTGGTACTGCTTACATGACAAATTGCTGTAAATAGAGGAAAAATCGCTATTTTTGAAAATAAAATAGATACGACAACACGTCCAACATAAATAACAGTTACACCATTATTTACCCTGACGGACATTGATTTCAAAAGAGATACAGCATTTCAGCCGCCCCAAAATTTTACGTTGACAAGGATACAGCAATATGCTTTGAAGTGGTGAGTGTTTATCAAACAGTTACTACATTTCAAACATTTAATTTAAGAGCAAATATCTTACTTATACCATAATATTAGAGTATTGTTTTGTGATGAGTAATCAATACGCCACTCTAGATAGACCCGCACCCCTCCAATCCCGAGGTGTTTGCTATATACGCCATTCTGATCGCGCGGCATCTGATGCGTAAGCGCCGATAGTGAGAAAGCGTATTTGTTGTTAACAAAAATATTATTTTAAAAGATTGTTAACTTATCGTTTACGTTTTATTTACGTGTTTAAAATTAATTATTATACTCCAGGAGTTCGGGTAAGTAAAAGAATATTAAAATTTAACCTATTTTTAGTTAAATGTTATTTTTTAGTTAATTGGAAGTCTGTATATTTACCATACCTACTATATCTAATAAGCAAGTAAAGTTAACAACCTTACCTGCTTATATTTTACGTACCTATCTTGATTGTTAAGAAACATTAGGTAGGTACACAGTAAAGAAAGTGAGTGATGTTTTATATAAATATTTTTTCACTTCAAAAATTATGGATTTCAATGCAAACTTTCATCCCCTTTTCCATCATTTTCTTAAGACGCCTAAAAATATAGTATCATGCATTTCACTTCGAAACTTCATCATCATTACATACCAAATTAATCCCCTTTTTCACCCGTAAAGGTAGAATATTTGAAATCGCTTGATGGCTTTTTAAGTTTATGCATTTCGTTTAAAAAATGACCAAACTCACATAAATGTTTCATCCCCTTAAAAGCAAAATTATTACTTATTTATTATTATAGACGAGATGCATTAAACGCATATAAATAAAGTTTCTTGCATTTCACTTCAAAAATGACGCACTTACGTACAAACTTTCATACCCTTTTCACTCCCATATGGGTAAAGTATTTAAAAAGGCTAGTCCAAGTGCTTTATTATTTCCAAATAGACACCCGTTAATAAAGATTCACGCATCATACTCCAAAAATTACCGAACTCACTTACAAACTTTCATTACTCTTTTCACCCCCATAAGGATAGAGTTATCTTAAACACTGAAACACGTAGATATTAATTTTATTAATGTTAAGAGCCAAAAAAGCGTCAACGTTCAACAAATGATGACAAATGTTCAACGTGATTCTTTAACTGAACAGTTAAATGTTCGACGTGATTCTTTAAATTGACATAACTTTTTTATTTATGAACTATATTGAAGTAAAACAAACACTGAGTTTGAAGTGAAGCTTACCACAACACCGTTGCCGTTTCTGAGATTAGTGCGCACTAACGCAAAGACATACAGACAAAAATTCTAACAATCATTGTTTTGGGTTCTATTCTGTTGATAAAGGCCCCTAATAAGTTTTTCTCATATATCTTCACTGTACAGACAATGATCAGTTACAGTTTTATTATAATATATCATGTACTTATAGATAATTTATAATTCAGAATGTAAATCAAACATTTTATTTTTATAAACTTATTTAATTAAAATCACATACATCAAAATGGCCATGTTTTGAATAGCAGAATATTTGAGATACAGCAGATCGTAGCACGAAAACTTGTATCTATTTTAATTGGTCATACATTTCACCTTACAGTTACAGCTTTTCCGCTGCTCGATATTTAAATATCAACTGCTGTAACTCGTAAAAAATCAATGAAGCAGTAACTTTAGGACATTCCTAATAACTGTATCAAATAACGTTTAGATTCATAGAAATTTCTTGCAAATTTCAACATTCTATCTTTATTAATTTACGAGTTATGATTTTTTCAAATAGTTTTTTGGCTCTGGTGTAAAACTGGATTTTTTGAGATACGCCAGTTCCGCTTTCTGCCGTCGAAATCGTAAAAAACGAACGATTAAAATTTTGGCAACCACTTCGTCTTTTTTGACGCTAGGGGACCCTAAATATCGATTTTGAATTACATCGATGCAATAAAAAAGAATTTCAGTATGGCTTTTTTTTTATTTATTTTTTATACATTATTATAGGCACACGCTTGACCACTATCATACCTGATGGAAAGTGATGATGTGGCCTAAGGTGGAACGCGTTTGCCTAGAAGATGCCTATTCACTCTTGCTTTAATGATACCCAAATAAGTCTTCGGTCTTGCGCCGCTTGAATCCAGCGGCTCCCTGCGACTCGCTTGACGCGTCGGTCCACCTAGTGGGGTTGTTGTTTGTTGTTGTTGGCAGACCAACACTGAGTTTCCACCCCACTCCAGCACCTTGGGACCCCAACGACTAACAGCTCTTCGAACTATGTGCCCTGCCCATTTCCACTTCAGTTTCGCATGGTTTCGTGACTCGCTGAGCTATGTCTATGACTTTGGTTCTCCTACGGATCTCTTCATTTTATTAAGTAGGTATAGTAATTGTTAACCAATTTACTTGTGACCTTATGTTATTCTTTAGATTTCTCATCTTCCAGATTGTGTATTAAGCTGATACCTTTAAATTTTCAAATAGAATAATATTATACCTACCTTTAATAAACCGTCTCCTGTATACGATAAAAATTGAGTATTTTTAAATAGTTATAATATTTATATATTTTGTAGGTATGTATTAAAAATATTTTTAAACAAAATAGTGCTTTTCTATATCAAATATTATTAAACATAAAAATGAAAGTTATTTATTTTTACCAGCGCCATCTATTTTATCTACGTGACCTCTTAGTACGTGAAGGGGGTGCGCCCCGCGGATGGGTTTTGGCCCCGCCTATTTTTATAAAGTACTCTCCAAATTCGAAACAATTTATTTTCCGTTTAGCGTCTTAACGCACATAACTTTTAAAAGTCAGAAGTGTACCCGGGATCGAACCTGCGACCCCCCGAATAGGAGACCACAGTCCTAACCACTAGGCTATCACTGCTAATTCCTACGTAATCACTACTAAAATGTGAAAGCGTGTTTGGTTATTGGTTACGCAGTTATAAGAATAAGTAGGTATACTCGTACCTAAAATTATTTTGTATATTAATACTAGCTGACCCAGCGAACTTCGTACCGCCAACAAAAATATTTAGGGGTGGATCACCCTTATCATTTAGGGGTATGAAAAATAGTTGTTGGCCGATACTCAGACCTACCCGATTTGCACACAAAATTTCATAAAAATCGGTCCAGCCGTTTCGGAGAAGTTAAGTAACAAACACCGCGACATGAGAATTTTATATACTTACTAGCTGACCCAGCGAACTTCGTACCGCCAACAAAAATATTTAGTGGTTGGTCACCCTTATCATTTAGGGATATGAAAAATAGATAGTAGCCTATTCTCAGACCTACTGAATATGCGTATAAAATTTGGTAAAAATCAGTAAAGCTGTTTCGGAAGAGTAAGGTAACTAACTAACATTGTGACACGAGAATTTTATATATTAGACTAGCTGACCCAGCGAACTTCGTACCGCCAACTTATCTATATAAATAAAACTAAACTATCCCAATCCAAGAAAAACTATCCTATCTTTTAAGTTGGACCAAATTACAGATAGTTACGAAGTTTGATAAAAATCGGTTCAGTAGTTTAGGAGTTCATCGCGGACAAACAAGTGACACGTAATTTATATATATGAAGATTATAAGTATTATTATCTTACGGTAATAAATATAACATGTATCTGATAGTTTGTAGATTATTCCATTATTTACATAAAAGGTCTCTATACTTTTATCATATTAAGACAAAGTAGGTAGGCGTATGGCCTTCTAATTGCGCCAGTGGAATTATCATCTTCACAGGTTTACATAAAAATCTTTACTTGAAAGTGACCAGTTTAAGAAATTAATCAAAATACTGAGTTCTCAGAGTAAATCTGAGACTGAGTTGGACGTGAGTTACTCACAAATTAGTCGATATTTTGATTAATTTCTTAAACTGGACACTTTCAAGGAAAGATTTTTATATAAACCTGTGAAGATGATACTGCCATTGTCGCAATTAGAATGCCATAAGCCTACTTTGTCGTATTAGTTTACAAATTGCGAAAAACCAAATTAAATTTTAATTTCGCGGGCAGACCCTTGTCTTCAACCTTAACGCAGATAGTTTATGACTTTAAAACCGCGATTTATTTAGACCGCAAATAGAAATGGGCAACGGGAATGTCGTGACAATCCCATTTACTTATATTTGAGACGTGATAAAACATGTGAAACCCTAGTGTACGGTCATTTGTAAGGATCGGGAGGCAATTCGGGAATTCCGCTATCGGTGGATAGAATCTGGAAATAGGAGGCCGATAGGTTTGTTTATTTACGTGGTGCGTTTTTGAAAATATATTATTTTTCAGAACAGCTGTAGAAGAAAAGATCTTTGACTATACAACCTCAGTATAAATATAATACGTCTATGGTAAAGATGGATGGATGGATGTTTGTTACTCTTTCACACCACAACGAATGAACCGATTGGGCTGAAATTTTGAATAGTGATAGCTCATACCTAGAATTAACACATAGGCTAAATTTTATTCCGGAAAACTAAGGAGCTCCTGCCGGAGTTAAAAAACCTTAATCCACGCGGACGAAGCATCATCTAGTAATAGAATAAAATAGAAAAGCCTTTTATTCAAGTAAACTTAAGTCTTAATCACGTAAATCTGCCACTGCAACTGGTTCGGAACGCCATTCCAATCTAGAAGAAATAGCAAAAACTCTACCTACCTATAGCACGAGATTTAGGTAAGACTTGACTAAAAGGGTGATTTACATTATAGGCAGGTTAGAGATCCAAACAGGCTCGTGATTCCTCGATTGCGCCTCAAGAAGGTCCGAAAGACATTTGTGGGAATGGGCGTGGCGTTTTATAATAAAATTCCACAGTCGATCTTAGACTTGCCATTACGCAAGTTTAAGAAATCAGTTAAAACTAATCTCATAAAAAAGCATATTATACAATTGAAGACTATATAATGACAAAAAAGCGTGGATATAATTCGTTCCAGCGATTCATGAGACAGTAGGTAATGATTAACCTGTAAATTCTCTTTTTCCTCATTGTGGAAACACTGCATACTTATGCATGCATAATTAATATCTACTATATTGTAAACTTGTTTTGAAAAGAGCAACTGCCGAGTTTCTTACTTACTTACTCACTCTTTGAATAAAAACATTTCTATTCTATGCTATTCTATTCTTGTCTTATAATTTATGAAACCATAGAACTAAATAAATAATTCCCATAACAAAATTTTCCAGAGGATTTAGGACATTTTTAATAAGTAACGTTCTTGTAGCGTAGGTACAAGTAGAAAGTACAAATATAATAATATATAGTATTTTTGTTTGAAAAACATCAGTTTCATTCAGTAAAACTAAAAAACTGTAACTAAACTTTTGCGTCAAAAATTCCGAGTTTTTTTTTTTTTGAAAACCTAAATCAACGCGAGTCAAATCGCTGGCCTCAGCTATATAGAAGTAAATACATTAAGCTTTCAATTTTCGCTTCGCAGCAGGAGTCAAGTAGTATCGTTGACTGGTGTATTGTGTCTTATACCCACCACTGACACAGACCAAACCAGCGTCAGAGCCTACAAATTAGGCGGATCCCGCCACAGAGTAGCTCGTTTCAGGCGATGTTCAAACGCTCCGTCATGAAGCATAGAAACAGTGAAGGAGGTCACTATTTTTATGTGAATTTGAATAAATAGTAGCTTTTGCCTGCGACATCGTTCCAGTGGAGCTGCTTCATTGTTGCAGTATCAATTGTATTACGCTTAAAAGCGCAATAGTCGATGCGGTGATAAGCGACTCCGTAGTATCGTCGCGTTAGTACGACGAGCTCCCAGTTCAATTTGATGACCCTTTCTTCCTTTCATTCCAAAGGTCAAGTGACTGACGATGCCGAGGAAAAATCTTCAAAAACCCACGTTTAAAAATGTGATTAAAATATTATCTTGATCTAAATGACACCATATGCTTACTTCTAGCACCTCAGCATCACGTCGTTGTCGCCAAAGGAGCCCTAAAAAGTAAAAGGGCACATTTTTTCGTCGTTTCATGTTCCAGTAGAGGGAAATGTTTGCGCCACAAAAAATACCGTCGTCAAAAACCCCGCGTCAATGTTTACCTCCTGAAATGAACGCTTACAGATGAATGATACCTTGCTATTTTCTCTCAAATCTTTCGTCGCGTTGCGAAAAGTGTTTGCTCAAATTTCATCACCAATTTGAGCGCAGGTATCCTCTCATAGAAGGGCTATAGGCCATAGTCCACCACGCTGGCCAATGCGAATTGGTAATCTTCACACACCTTTGAGAACATTACGGAGAACTCTCAGGCGTGCAAGTTTGTTCACGATGTTTTCCTTTACCGTTGAAGCATGTGATATTTAATTGCTTAAATTCAGAGGTCTCCGAAAAGAGAGAGGAACCCGGAATCCCATTTAAATTTGGTGAAGATCTGATGAATATCTTCGGTGATGGAGGAAGGAACTCCTCAATGAATATAAGAGCAAATCGCTAGCGATCAGAGAATATGAAGGTTGAACCTGTGAAGCTATACTTCTTCTTCTTCTTTATCAACCTATAGACATCCACTGCTGGACAAAGGTCTCCTGCATGGACTTCCACAGGCCTCGGTCTTTCGGCGCCTGAATCCAGCGGCTCCCTGCGACTCGTTTGATGTCGTCGGTCCACCTGGTGGGGGGTCTGCCAACACTGCGTTTCCCGGTGCGGGGTCGCCACTCCAACACCTTGGGACCCCAACGACAATCGGCTCTTCGAACTATGTGCCCCGCCCATTTCCACTTCAGTTTCGCGACACGTTGAGCTATGTTGGTGTCTTTGGTTCTACTACGGATCTCCTCATTTCTGATTTGATCTCGCAGGGATATACCGAGCATAGCTCTCTCCATCGCACGCTGAGTGACCCTGAGCCTTCTTATGAGGCCCGTAGTTAGCGAAGCTACACTAAAAAACTTAAATTCTCAATAAATGTTGAACGTTTTAAGAATTCGTCAAGCCTCTAACGAATTCGGCCCAATTTCCTCCACAAACAGATGCCATTAAGTATGTCGGTGAACCCGTAACGTATGAGGCTATGAGCGTTTGATCTCAACATCGAACCACTGAGTTAGGTTAAACCCCAAACACAATGTTCCGCACCACTCGGCACGGTTTTTCCTTTAATTTCCTACAAAAAAGGGAAGAGTTACTTAATTGAAGGAAAGAATATGATTTTATGTTTGAGCTATTTTTATCTAAATATATAAGGATAATTTAATATAAAAAAATACGTGTGGCACTCGGGAACTGCCGCGGTAAAGCTATTGCATAGCATTTTTCATCAACTTATACAATTATAATATTTATGCAATATTTTTTTGCATAATAAAAATTATGCATAAAAATAATTAAAAAACAAACAAACAAGAAAAGCGCACTGTCACTACTGCGCGAGTGAGATTCGAACCTGCGACATCATACACCATACGGTAAAGAAAGCGGCCGCTCGCCCACTGCGCCGAACAGAGCTACTTAACCTCTAAAATGTTGAACGCTTACTGAACGACGGTGTTAGGTTTATTTTAGTTACGGAATTTCTTGATTCGGTCGCCGCGCTCAAAGCCCGCGATAAAAGCTATGCAATAGCATAAAATATTTAAAAAAAAAACGACTACAAACGCCTGCGCCACTAAAAGTATTTTTTTTGTTATTTATTTATTGTTGATTTTTTTTTTAAACTGCTTGACCAATTTAGATAAGATTTAAATGGGACCACTTGGGAAGTGGGAGTGGACCCTTTGAATAAAAAAAGAATTTTCCAAATCAGTTCAGGCGTCTTCGCGTAATCGGTGAACATTACAAAAATGAAAAATTTAGGTGTTCGAGCCTATGCTTGAACCACAGGTGAGATTACCCTTCCAATATTCGTCATCAACATCTTCTATCTCTTTCTTGTACTAGCTAAACTCGTAATGTCGCAACTATACCTGTCCTTGTCTGGATTCCGACACCTAGCCAGGCAGCGCGTGGCGGCCATCTTCTTCAGTACGCTTTCAATATTCGTGGAGTCAACACGTCAATTATTACTTTTGCTCTGCACTAGCGTTGATAATACTTTACCGCTCGGCGCCCGTAGGCCCAGCGACGAACGAGCCACATTAAGCACTCGTAGCTTCCGAAAAAATCGAGACGACGAGTGCCGCCTGAACCGAGACGACTGTCACCTCGACGCCGGGCGTCTGGCGTCTCAGCCGGGGCGACTCGTTACAGCAGGCGTAGTCTCGATCGGAAGGACGTCACCTCGTTTGGGACGACAGTCGCATCAAATGGGAAGACGGTGCAGTGTCGTCTTATTTGAGACGACGACTGTAGTTCCGACTGCGACGCGTTTTTCTCTTTGAATGTGACGACCGTTGTCTCACGCGCTAAAACTAAAATTGTTATATCAATTGATGCGATCATGAAATTGCGCATTCATTTCCAGAAACATGGCAGAGCTGACTACAATGGGAGCCCTTGCCGCGGTACCGTGCGCAGATTGGGGAGAAGGTTTATCAGCGATCATCGCTTCACTAGATGAAAACTTCCCAAGTGACTGGAGGGATTGGAAGGTATACAATTACTCCTTCGAAGAGCTGTTTGGAGGCGACGAAGTTCCCTCAACAATAGAGTCTAAACTTAGATTTGCAATCCCTACAGTGGATCTAGCACGAGCCTTCAACCCAACTACTACATGTCTGTCGGAGCGTTCATATAGAGCAATAAGGGCAACTATTTTGAAATGGCCGCTAGGAAGAGCTCTTCTCTATGCGCCTCACAGCTTAATGGAGAAAATTCATTCTCCTTCCTATAACAACTTTATGGACACTGTTAGAGAGCTAAAACCGAAGCTCACTAAAAGACGGGAAGCTTCCTTGGAGTTGGAGCGTATCAGTCCACAAATACAATCACTTCCTACGGGTACGAAGCGAACGATAGAGATTTCTGACGAGGAGCATCATTGTGAAGCGAAGCGTAGTTCACAGTATCGTGTCGCACCAGCGCAGGGCAGTAGCGAACATCTACTAGCTTCCGTGCTGAATCAGCAAATGTTGCTATTCAACAAAATGCTTAGCATGCAGTCAGAGCAAAATAAAAATATCCAAACTGTGATTCAAAACCAGCAGCGAAGCGCTGCATTGGACACAAACCAGCCCTCTGACGATCTAAATCGATCATACGACTCTCTTCCGGACAGCACGCAATCTGAAGACGACCTAGTCCTGGAAAATGAATCATCTCCCCATAGGTCCGACCCTCGGGAAACTAAAGAAGATAATTTCCGGAAAAAGATTGCCGAAGCGCAGAGGGAACTGGCGAACTTGGGGGAGGGGCAAAATGTCACCGTTTTCGATTTCACGCCAACCACCACAGAACAAGAGCCCAAAATCGCACGAGCAGATCCCCTGGCTGTAAAGCACGGCTTGCAGTGTCAGAGATTAGGTGAGAGCAGCTGGTGTAATGTGAGATACGCCGACGTTCAAAAACAATTCCAAGCAACTCCAATGTTTACCCACCTAAAGCCTAATAATCTTCTGGCAGAAATAACTCCAAATTGGAAATCGATAGAAGTTCTAGAGAAGTCTGATTTGACCCTAGGGGCTATCACAAACGGACTTATCCAGCAGAGGATGATTTTCCAAAAGCTTTTGGACAGCCTTCCAGCGGACATTAAAGATGCCGTCGGTAGGGATTTTGTAGCAGCAAATTCAGAATTTAGAAAGAACTCTGACGCCCTCCTGCAATACGTCTGCGGTCGACGGGCAGAGGTAATTAAACAAAGAAGAGAGGTCTACAAACCTCCTAATAAAGCATTTAAGGCTGCCCTACATGATATTCCACCATCGGGAACCCATCTATTTGAAGATAAATCACTAGCAGAGGTGGTAAAAGAGTTGGGAGGTATACGGAAAATGTTTCCTAACGGAAGGAAGCCTTACACGTACAAAAAAAAATTTTACCACAGGCGGCCGAAAATGACTGCTTCACCGCGGGATGCCTAGCCGACTTTGTGATTCAGTGGAAAGGGGCGCCGATAAATCTTTTAAAAATATTAAAGGGCTACAGAATCCCATTCAAGAATACTCCCCCAATAACAAAATTTTCCCGAATAAACGCCCAGAGATATGGGACACGTGCATCTGCAGAAATGACAGCAGAAATAAAGAAAATGTTACAATCCCGGGCTTTGCAAGCCAGCACACATCAATCGGGTTTCCTATCATCGATGTTTTTGAGAAAAAAGTCGGATGGGGGACATCGGCCGATATTCAATTTAAAAAGGCTCAACGATTATGTATTTGCCCCAGAGTTTCACTTGATAACACATCAACAGATTCCTTTACATCTGAGGGAAAAGGACTTCATGATGAAAATCGACCTTTCACAGGCGTATTTTCACGTACCTATCAATCAGAATCATCGTCGGTACTTGTCACTTTCATACCAAGGGAAAATATACGAGATGACGTGCTTACCTTTCGGATTAGCGAGTGCCCCATCAGCGTTTGCCAAAATTACGAATTGGGTGGCGCACCAACTTCGACAAGAGGGCATCCGGGTGGTAGTGTATCTCGACGATTTTCTTTTTATGCACGCAGACCCAGTAACTCTAGAGCAACAAATGATTTTTGCTACGGAATATCTAAGGGGCCTAGGATGGCAGATCAATCAAGCGAAATCTTCAACCATGGCATCGAACACCATAGAATATCTGGGTATCACATGGGACACCCGTCGAAACACAAAGGGCTTGTCGGCGGTGAAAATTCAACAGCTCCAAGAGTGCATTCAGGATCTCCAGAGGAGAGCTCGATGGAGTTGGCACGATGCCAAGGTAATTCTGGGCAAATTAAATTTCGCATCATTCACAGTCCCTCTGGGTCGACTTCACTGCCGCCCAATTCAGAAATTATCACGTTCGCCCAAACAAACTCGGCCACATCAGAAACATCCAATTCCAGAGGCTGTGCAAGTACAACTGGAATGGTGGCTGCGACATCTAGACAGATCATCGCCAATCCATTATCCAGATCCATCTATCTTCATCACCACAGATGCAGCAGAGAAAGGGTGGGGTGCCATAGCGAACAGTCGTCACCTGTGCGGGAAATGGTCACCCTCACAAAGAAAATGGCACAGCAATCTGAGGGAATTATGGGCTGTATACGAAGTCCTCCGAGCATTAGGGCCCGAAATTTCTCACAAAACGATAATGATACAATCGGACAATCGGACAACCGTGGCTTATATAAACAAACAAGGCGGCACGAGATCGATGAGGTTGTTGAATGCCACAATACAAATTCTAGAATTATGCGATCTGATAAATTGTCACCTCGTAGCTCGGTATATTCCCGGGTTATACAACGGAATAGCGGACAGGCTGTCGAGGGTGAAGGCTTTACCAGAATGGCACCTCAACAAAAGGATTCTCTCGTGGATATTCAAGGAATACGGGTACCAGAGATAGATCTCTTTGCCTCGAGAATGTCAGCAGTTGTTCCTATGTATGTCAGCGAAGATTCGACCGACACAAAGAGCCAATTTTGCGATGCGTTCAGCAGGAAATGGAGATACAACCTGGGATGGATATTTCCGCCACCAGCTTTAATCCCACGGATTCTACGCCACTTACAAAAGTCGGAGGGACGGTATGTCCTGATAGCGCCCAACTGGAACATAGTCTTCTGGAAACCAGAGCTGGACCGATTGAAAGAGAGACCACCCCTCTTGATTCCGAATCTTCGCGAAAACCTAACGGATCTTCGCACGAATTGTGCTCCTCAAGGAGTAGAACACATGGAGTTGGGGGCTTGGTTGGTACGGGCTGGTCCAAACAAATAGCAAACTGGTCTGAGGAAGAGGTGAAGCTGCTGGAATCATCTTGGAGACTATCGTCTCAAAAACCTATAAACCAATCTGGCTAAGATGGCATAGGTGGGCTCAAACAAACGCCGTTGCCGAAGATGACCCTAGCCCTCAAGATTTGGCTAAGTACCTGATCTACCTTTATAAAGAAGTAAAGCTAGCACCCAGGACCATAGCAGTTCACAAGTCGGTCGTAGCAAACTTTGGAAATCCGTTAAGATCCGCTGAGCTCGGATCTCATCCCCTTGTTAAACAAGTCCTAAAAGGTATATTTGCAGAGAATCCTCCAGTAAAAAAATCTATATCGTGGACATTAGAGGACTTACTGACCTTTTTACAGTCATACCAATTTGATAACAACAGCCTTTTCGCGATATCAAGACACACTTGCGCGCTCCTTCTGTTAGCTACGGGAAGAAGAGTCCATGATTTAACTCTTCTATCAATAGGAGGGAGTGACTTCGAAGATAAAGGAGACGAAATTATATTCTGGCCTAAGTTCGGCTCTAAAACTGATTCAGCAACATATAGACAATCAGGTTGGTTATTAAGAAAGGGGGAAATCAATTCAGATAATCGATTAGACCTAGTCTTTTGGGTTAAGAAAACCATCTCCGTTTCAAAGATACGCCGTAATACATCATGTAAGGATAGTTTATTCATCACTACAAGGGGAAGAGTCAAGAACGCCTCTCGAACTGTGATCGCAGGATGGATCAAAACATTATTTAAAGAAGCGGGCTTATCAGCAAGTGCAGGAAGCTTTAGGGCAGCAGTTGCGACTAATAACTGGATTGGTAATCATTGTAATATTGATGAAGTTCTAAAGAGAGGAAATTGGCGATCCAAAAATACTTTCTTTCGACATTATTTCAGAGAGATAAAGCCAAACCGTAGTTGCAATACAAATATTCTAAGTAAATACTTTTCACCTATAGTGTAGCTGGATTATAGATCACGTTAATTTTGTGACAGTTTATTTTTCTTTTTTTCTTAATGTTATTGGTCATAAGTTCTTGTTGATTTTGTGAATTATTTTTGTAATTTTGTAAACATACTTCCATCGATACCCTAATAAATTTATGTTATAATTTCTTTCTAGCTTTTGTCCTTTTCTTTCATTTCTTTTACTCATAAAATAGGACTAATATTCACAGTACGCTTAGTACTAGTCACAGATCAAGTGTCGAGCACCAAGACTAGTCAGGCAGCGCCGGCAGATAATAAACACGTCTCACCTGTGGTTCAAGCATAGGCTCGAACACCTAAATAGAACCGTTTTTCCCCCGAAGGGTAAAAAACGGATATTTAGGTTTCAGCCGTAGCTTGAACCACACCTAAGGGCCTTGCCGGCTCAAAGTACTGAAGAAGATGGCCGCCACGCGCTGCCTGGCTAGGTGTCGGAATCCAGACAAGGACAGGTATAGTTGCGACATTACGAGTTTAGCTAGTACAAGAAAGAGATAGAAGATGTTGATGACGAATATTGGAAGGGTAATCTCACCTGTGGTTCAAGCTACGGCTGAAACCTAAATATCCGTTTTTTACCCTTCGGGGGAAAAACGGTTCTAATAAAAAGATTGCGTCGGATTGAGAACCTCCTCCTTTTTTGAAGTCGGTTAAAAATAGCCAGTGTCGCTCGGGAAAAGATTCTAACGATGTGATACATCAAAATCTGTTCAGACATTAAGAAGTTATAGTGGAATAAAGAAAAAAACATGAACCCTTAAAACATTATAACTACTACTGTTTTTTGGCAGTCGTTTAAAAAAGCGTGGATTTCATCTTTACGATATCATCTTACGTATTTTTTACAAAATCGGCATCAGTAAGTACATAAGTACACTTAAGTAAGCACATGAGTAAGTACTACTAGCTACTGTTAAAGAAAGTTTAACTTTATACTGCGCAATGGTGACATATGCATTGTAGTAAAATATTACATGGAACTACGGATACTAGATGGACTATATGAAAAATTTATTAAGTCTTTTGCTTTCAATTCTTTATAAGGGTTGAAAACTTGACAGTTTCATCCCCAACCATTGCACTATTAACCTCTAAGCCTGAGAGTTATGCATAATGTTCTAAAAGATATGTGAGGTTTGCCAATCCACATTTGGAAGGCGTGGGGGACTATTGTCTAAATACTCTAAATCCTTCACAGTTCTGAGAGCTTACCTGTGCCCAGTAGTGAACCGGTGATAGGTTGAGATGATGACAGGTCTGCTTTTAGGTTACCAAAATACTCAAAGATCAAAATAGTCGTTACCGACACTGGCAGTTAAGTAGTACCTACTTAGGCTGGAATTACATCTGAGCGCATAGATTTGCATTTTGTCCATATAAAAGTGTCATTTAGTATGTACATGCGTATACGAATTCACTGCAATTTGACATGACACTTTTATATGGACAAAATGCGAATCGATGCGCACCTTTATGCGCACAGCCATAATTATGTTGGCAGCACGGCGCGTTTCGTGTGCAACGATCGACGCCAGCGCCACATTGACAGCTTGTCTGTGGTCGTGACGTCAGCTTCCCGTCACGTGAAGAGGGAAAATGGTGGTTTTTACCTCGGTGAGGGCATCACGCCGCGCGGCACTTTCTGCTTGGACTTCGAGAATGACACAACCATTTAAATTTTGACAAACCTATTGTACAAATTGAGTAATATACGTATAAGTTAGTACTTCTGTGTGTTTGATTTTACACTTATCTATCTATAATCTAAAACTTTCTTTCTTTTGGTTAATGAATGCAAGAAAGAAAGTTTAGATATAATATGTTTCTAAAATTGGCCGTGAACCTTTGACGTACTTCAAGTTTTTATCGTGATTAGAGTCACATCTGTTGCAAGTCACTTCCAGTCCAAATAAAACGTTCATTTATACTTACAACAGCAAAGTTATAACCTGGGAATAAATATCATTAGTATGACGCTAACGACCGCGCGGCGCATGTTTGCTTCGGAGCAGTCAGATTTGTCTCGCAAGATGGCGTCCAATGCAAGTTTAAACAAGAGTAATTCTGCAACATATTACGCTTTTACCGCTCAAATATTGTTTTTTTAAGAATACTAGCCGAGCTGAACTTGACTTAGATTCTTCTTTCCCTCCAGTTAAGCGGAAAGGTTGCTTTAGGAGCATAATAAAGATGGTGTTAGATTCGTCTTTAAAATTGATAACGATTTTTAGAAATGGTAAAGACATGCTCATTTTATTTATTGAAATTGGTTTCATTAAATCGACATTTGTCTTTGTTGACAGCGTTGATAGGCCATCTTGACATTAGTATAAATACAGCTATTTTGAAGATACGAATTCAGTCTCTGCCTCATTCACTCATTCGACTAGTAGATGCTTTCGTGTCTAGGTCGTTGCATTTGATTGAGACATTACGATAGCAATCGCACCCTAATCGAATAAAATAATATTGCCTGTACGCTTAGATTAGTGTAATTGATTAATTAATATTTAGATTTTTTTTCGATAACTACCCTCACGTTCAGGTGGTGTTTGTCTGTCGTGTTTGTGGTTAAATTGATTAGATGTGAGGACAGGGGCCGTTATAGGGGAGGTGGAGATGGCATTGGGTAGGATTTTAGCGTTTTAAGAGATGTATTCTCTTAAGGCGTGATTAGTTTTTGAGTGATAAGTTCCGCCTCTGGGTATATGCTTTATAACAGTGTTCATTCCTACTGTAATAATAAGGAATACTAATTTTATGGTAAGAAGTGAATACGACAATACTGCAACGGGTAGGGAACCATCTAATTTTCAGTTTTCATTCCACACCTTAAACCGATGGGCTATTGCCTATTACGGCATTTAAAGTTTTCCCGAATGTTTGCGGTTGCATCGCATTTATTCATCACTGAGAGTCATGACCAATTTATCGACTATTCGAAGGTCTTCTAAGGGTTACTTTACGTTCCACGATAAATATTTTAGTTTGAACTGTCGATATTTAGATCTAGTTGCAACTAAAACATTTCGAACCATAATCACCGACTTACCATAAGTCGGCGATTATGGCTCGAAATGTTTTTGAACGACATTTTTACCTAACTTGCGTTTTTGATAACAAACGATATTTTTAATTATAAAGGACTGGGGCACGATTATATTTCTCGGGATTTTAACATATTAACTTCAAATAATTATGTGATTTTAGATTGCATCGTCTCTTACCATCAGGTGAGATAGCAATCAAGGGCTATTTTCTCAACAAATAAGAAAAAGATAAAATCGGTCCTTTAGAGTTGATCGCTCATCCATTTATCAATTTCACCGTTTCTTCCCCAGCATAATTAATTGATAAAAATAATAATTATGTCCCGTAGGCTACGTCAAGGGTCTACGTAGGGTGTCATGCGTAGCATCGTAGCAAATCGTAGCACTCAAACGAATTTATATACCGATTTGAATGCGGTTTTTAGCGTTCCGTAGTAAATCAACAAGGAACCCATATAGTTTTGTCAAATCCGTCCATCAGTCCGTCCGTCCGTCCGTCCGTCCTTATTTTATTCTATTTCAGATATCGTCGCTGTAGTTGGAAAATTAAATAACTACACTTTTTGCGAAATCGACTTTATTGCATTTTCAGAAAGTCCAATTAAAGCCGCATCTTTCTATAATTCTAATTTTTGACCATCGTCATTAATTAAAAAGTTATATGAAAATGAATCTTGCAAGGTGCCATACTTGGAAAAATAAATATTGAAAAATCGATAAAAAAGTAGCGAAGATAAACTAGATAACTTAGCAAAAAATAAATAAGTTCTCTCTTGCATCACTTGGAGAGCGAATAAAATGCATAAAGTTAGTTATTTATTTTTCCCTCGACACATATTCTGCTTTACAGGGGAATTAAGTTCGGAAAAATTAAACAAAGTCAGTTATTTAATTTATCATCCCATGATTGCAAAGATATAGGTACTATTAAAATTGAATAAGTACATTTATTCAACTATTCAAAAAAGTTCTGAGAATTTTGATAATTTCAGGACAAGCAGAATTAAATAAGGGATTTTAATTAACTTTATTAAAGCAACCGAAACATAAATTAGAAGATATTTAGTTTTGAATATTTCTTCTTCTTCTTTATCAACCTATAGACGTCCATTGCTGGACAAAGGTCTCTTGCATGGACTTCCACAGGCCTCGGTCTTGCACCGCCTGAATCCAGCGGCTCCCTGCGACTCGCTTGATGTCGTCGGTCCACCTGGTGGGGGTCTGCCAACACTGCGGTTCCCGGTGCGGGGTCGCCACTCCAGCACCTTGGGACCCCAACGACCATCAGCTCTTCGAACTATGTGCCCCGCCCTTTTCCACTTCAGTATCGCGACTCGCTGAGCTATGTCGGTGACTCTGGTTCTCCTACGGATCTCCTCATTCCTGATTCGATCCCGCAGGGACACTCCGAGCATAGCTCTCTCCATCGCCCGATAAGCGGTCCTGAGCCTACTTATGAGGCCCTTAGTTAGTGACCATGTCTCGGATCCGTAAGTCATCACTGGCAACACACACTGTTCGAAGACTTTAGTCTTCAGGCACTGAGGAAGTTTGGACGAGAAGACATCTCGGAGCTTCCCGAACGCTGTCCAGCCGAGTTGGATTCGGCGGTTGATCTCGTTCTCGAAATTGGACCTACCTAGCCGGACTGTGTGTCCCAGGTAAATATACTCGTCGACAATTTCGAGTGCAGAGTTCTCAACAATTACTTGGTGGAGCGGAGCATGAGCATTGGAAATGACTTTCGTCTTGCTCATGTTCATTTTCAGGCCCCACTGTTGAGAAACCCTACTGAGATCGTTGAGCATTGTATTGAGGTCTCTCAGAGTATCTGCCATCTGAGTAATTTACTCGCCGCTTATGTTGATGCCAAGCCTGTTCCAATCCGGAAGCTTAAAGACGTCCTCCAACGCAGCGGTAAAGAGCTTCATGGAGATAACGTCTCCCTGTCGCACTCCACGCTGCCAGTGGATTGGCCTCGTAGTTTGGTCCTGTATACGTACTGACATTGTGGCGTTTTCATACAAGCACTTCAACACTTGGATGTACCGGTAGTCAATCCGGCATCTCTGCAGCGACCTCAATACAGCCCAAGTTTCCACCGAATTGAAGGCTTTCTCATAGTCCACAAACGCTAAGCAAAGTGGCCGGTTATACTCTTCCGTCTTTTGTATAACCTGCCGCAGCGTATGAATGTGATCTATGGTACCAATGCCTTTTCGGAATCTGGCTTGTTGGAGAGGCTGGAAGTCGTCGAACCTACGAGCGAGACAATTCGTAATGACTCTTGAGAACAACTTATAAACATGACTCAACAACGAGATGGGTCTATAATTCTTCAACAAGGTATTATCACCCTTTTTGAAGAACAGAACCACCACGCTCCTGTGCCATGCTTCCGGCGTTGTGCCCTCGTGGATGACGAAATTGAACAATCGCTGAAAGATCTTAAGTACCGGTTATCCACACGCTTTCAGGAGTTGTGCAGTGATTCCTTCTTGGTATTAAAGACACGGAGGTCGCGAGTTTTTGCCTTAGAGATCTGCCTATTAATCCGCCGGTAGGCAGCCGCGTCTGCCAATGACTGCATCTCTTGTCTCTCCTCCATTAACTTGAGAGTATAGTCAGAGAACTTGTCGGTTCTTTTCCTGCGATGGGCCTTAAAGAATTTAGACCCCACAGTATTGACAGTTTCCACGAACCTGTTGTTTAAGGAGGACAACGCCCGGTGACATCAACATTGCCCAAGAGGTAATTACGATGGGATACGGACACTCTCTTCCGATTACGGAAGCTAAAAAAAGGACCGGCTGAATCTTTGCAGAAAGAATATTATACCAGATGAACTACACGCATAGTACATTGAAAAGGTGATTAATAAATGATTGGACTGCTTAAGAACGGTTCATAGAACTGTAAGTGAATAAGGCTAACTCTTGCAGACATAGAAAACTTTTAGCATCCCTACCTACATCGAAATCAGTTCAATCGTACTAGTGTTTTTTTTATGTTCAATTTTGTTAGTCTGATAGAAGAATCTAGTTGCTTCAGTAATTTTATTGATTACTTTTTACAATAATATAAAAAGAAATGTTTATTTGTTGGTTTTCTTTTAAAAATCCTCCTTTTTTTTATTAAATTAATACCCTTGAATAGGATTGTCATAGTAAAATAAGTAAATAATGGGTCATTTTAACATCTCAGTAAAGTGGAAAAACTAAATAAAGGTACTTATATCGTCACTTTTTCGTACTTCAACGCAATATTGTCGAGGAAGAATTAAACAACTGACATGGTGAAATAAATAAGTGCATCAAATATTCAAAACTTTGGTGAGGGAAAACTAAATAATTGCTTATAATTTTTTTTCTCACAAACAAATGAATCAAAATGAAAGTCAAGTAGATTCAGAAATAGATACAGTAACAATCTGTAACATATCAAAACATGGACGGTTAAATTGTTTATGAAAAAAAAGTTATCTCAATTTCTAACGCAAAAAAACACTAAATCGCGTTTTACTCGCGATATTGGTTTTGTTAGTTATTTAATTTTCCAACTACAGCGACGATATATAAAATTGCTATTAGGCATTTGTAAAGCGAGGTGGTTTTGGTTGTTTAGCGTAAGCACAAAGAGCCGTAGAGAGGTTGTTTGATGCGCTCGCAATATGTTTGCCTGGCGCAGCAAAGGGCTCGATTTAAAGAGATTTGTTCGCAACGCGGCGCACTATGCGTAGGCAAAGGGATTTTGTATTTCATTTAATTTATTTTTTAGTAGCTTTTGCAGGCGACTTCGTTCGCTTTATGTAAAGGCACGTCTAAAACTGACAGTGGAATTTTAATATAAACGATTGTCTATATTAAAACGCCCATTCCCATAAATGAGTATTTTAATTTCTTGCGTCGTAGTTGAGGAATCAGGATACTATTTCGATTTATCATTTGCCGTACAATTTGATCTATCCTAAGTATGTCACGCTCTATTTAAACATTTATGTGGTGGTGTCGTGTGACGCGGGTTGTTACGTTCCCTAAATATGGTTGAGCGAAGCAAGGGCATGCATCACGCTCGTGAACGGGTTCCACCGGCGGGAATAGGGCTACTTTCTGTCTGCCCGTCTTAACATGTATTGAATTGTAAGTAGGTTTGAAACTTCCCCTCATTGTGGAAACACTTCATACATAGCATAGTACCTATAGTAAACTATTTTGAAAAGAGCAACCACCGAGTTTCTTGCTGGTTCTTCTAGGCAGGAACGGCATTCCGAACCAGTGGTACATTCATCGACTATTCAAAAGCACTTGTAAAAGTATATTTGAATAAAAAATATTTCTATTCTATCGTATTCTAGGTAACCAAATATACTTTTTTTTTAATACAATAAAGCTGAAGAGTTTGTTTGTTTGTTTGTTTGCTTGAACACGCTAATCTCAAGAACTACTGGTGCGATTTGAAAAATTCTGTGTTAGATAGCCCATTTATCGAGGAAGGCTATATATCATCACCCTAAGACCAATAGGAGCGGAGCACCAATAAAGAATATTTCAAAATCAGGTTTTTTTTTTCATTTTGAGAGCTTCCGCTGCGTGCGCTGCGTAAACGGTTAAAGTTTCGCAAAAATCATGTATGACTTGTTCCCCTTTAAAAGTTCTAAAAAAAAGTCTGGGACAGCATATGTCTATCTTTTAAGGTTGGCTCACTATAACCTTTTTAGGGTTCCGTACCTAAAGGGTACCAACGGGACCCTATTACTAAGCCTACGCTGTCCGTCCGTCCGTCCGTCCGTCCGTCTGTCAGCGGGCTGTATCTCGTAAACCGTAATAGATAGACAGATGAAATTTTCACATATTATGTATTTCTATTGCCGCTATAACAACAAATAATAAAAATTAAATTAAATTAAAAAAAATAAATTAAAATCTTTCCATGGGTACATGGAAATAAATATTTTTATTTAATTTTTTTTAAGGGAACCCTAAAAGAGCGAGGCCCGACTCGCACTTGGCCGATTTTTTTTATGCTAACCAAATTTGTTCTAAAATAATGCATTATTTGCGAAGATGTTTTTAAGGTGGTGAAGGTGAAGTTTAAACTATTCCACGCGGACGAAGTCGCGGGCAGAAGCCAGTGTTAGTATAAGCTGTATTACCGGCCTAATTGTGCCACGTCAATGTTGGTTTGAGGCGACGAGCCGTGGAATTGGGCTATTGCCGACCAACGTGTCCGGTCATGCGAGCAAATTACGACGACTGTGTTGGCTGCACTAAGTACTGCCTACATACTAATTCTATACTAGCAATAATTATAGTGGTGCAGTTGAACAACAGTCCAATCACAACAAAGAAAAAGTTTAAGAGAACTATTACATTTCGCATCCCTGTCTCTCGCACATTCTAATATTTTCAATGATTGTAAAAATCTCATATACTTTTGACTAAACGTAGTTAATTATTATCCTTGACACTAAAATTACGGATATATTAGGTCTTTACCTATGAAATTGCCTTTCTTCAGTACTGGTTATTTCAAATAAAAAAAAGTTTGTAATGGCTCTGTATTCTAAATTCAAATTAATTTTGTTTTAAAACCATGACATTCTATTTACAAACTTAGTCTTTTGTTTTTTGATTAGCGTTGTATTTTCATTACATTTGAACATTTTTCGTCATAATGGATACTTTAAAAATTCGTGTAATTATGGAATATGAGTTCCGTCGTGGCACCAACGCGACACAAACGGCCCGTAACATCAAAAACGTTTACGGAGAGAACTGTACAAACGATCGCACAACCCGTTATTGGTTTTCCCGGTTCCGTTCTGGAAATTTTGACTTGAAAAATGAAGCTCGTGGTCGTCCGGAGACTTTGGTTAACAATAATTTATTTTTTATTTATTTATTTATTATGAAAGGCGATTGTGGAAGCTGACGAAACTCAATCTACAGCTGAGCTAGCAGCTCAGCTTTTGATGTAAGCATCAAAACAATATTGATCCATTTGCGACAAATTGGCAAGGTAAAAAAGCTTGATAGATGGGTGCCCCACGACCTTAACGATCGCCAGCGCAACGTACGCGTCGAAACCTGCCTTGCGCTGCTCAACAGGCAAAGAAATGAAGGAATTTTGAAACTAATTGTTACGTGCGACGAAAAATGGATTCTGTTCGACAATCGAAAGCGCTCAGCAAGTTGGTTAGACCCTGGTTCAGCACCAAAGCAATACCCTAAACCAAAAATGACCCCTAAAAAGGTGATGGTCACTGTTTGGTGGTCTAGTGCGGGTGTGATTCACCACAGCTTTTTACAAAACGGCATGACCATTAATGCAGATGTGTACTGTGGAGAACTGGAGAGAATGATGTAGAAGCTTGCACATCTGCAACCAGCTTTGGTCGTCCCCACTGCTCCTTCACGACAACGCGCGACCCCATACTGCGCAACAGACAGTCTCCAAGCTGCAAGAGCTGGGGTTGGAAGCTCTCCCTCATCCGCCATACTCACCAGACCTTGCACCTACCGACTATTACTTTTTCCAAAATTTAGACAACTTTTTAGTGGGTAAAAAATTCAATTCCCGAGAGGCAGTACAAAATGCCTTTGATGATTTTGTTGCCTCCCGTCCAGCTGATTTTTACAAGAAGGGCATCAATAAACTGCCAATGCGTTGGCAAAGATGCGTCGATTGCATGGGTGATTACTTCGAATAACAGAAATAAAAAAGTTTGAAAAAATAAGTACTTTCACTTATTGCATACAAAACGGCAATTTCATAGGTAAAGACCTATTATTAGATATAGTTTTATTATGATATACCTAGATGTTGATCGAGAAAAATCGGCCAAGTGTGAGTCGGGCCTCGCTCTTTTAGGGTTCCGTTAAAAAAAATTAAATAAAAATATTTCCATGTACCCATAGAAATATTTTAATTATATAAAATATTTCTATGGGTAATAAATAAGATGTCTAAAATATTCGTAATTTAACTTAGTCGAATTAGTCTCTTTCTGAAAATCTGGCAACGCATTGGTGGTGCCAAAGGTGGTGCCCGATGGGAATGGGTAAATAATGGCAGGCAAAAATACTTTGAACTTTGAGTTTTATTTCCAACTTTATAATTGCTAACATTACAATAATTAAATTTATTAAAAGCAACAGTGTACTCATCATGCAGGTCACGGATATCTGAGAGGTAAGTATAAAGAACATAGACCACAATCACTACGATCATTATCATAGAGTTAGGAACTAGACAATGCCATGGAAGTAGGTAGTAATGTAACATTGTATTTATCCAATAGTGCCTCAACATCAGGTGACCCGCGTGCTCGTTTGCTCGCTATATATAAAACCTGGATCCTGGATGGAACCTGGATCATCGATCAACACTATTCATCAAAAAATTCTTTTCAAAAAACCGACTTCTAACGCCACTACAAAGTATAAAAATAATTTTAGTTTGTCCACGTTTGTTGAAGTCGGGCGGGCCTAAATTCAAACTATGAAACCGATGCGCGACGCTACACAATATGAGAGACTCGTTTGTAGAAGTCGAGAGAGCATCGCGAGTCAGTTTCATAGTTTGTATTTTAGGCCCGCCCGACTTCAACAAACGTGGACAAACTAAAATTATTTTTATACTTTGTAGTGGCGTTAGAAGTCGGTTTTTTGAAAAGAATTTTTATTTTAAGCTTTTAAGTGTAGTATCCTATGATTGAGGAGCTAGGACCTGGAGCTCCATGATGTAGTCCATACTTGTTACTTACAATGATAATTCATAATCGACATTTCCTAAATCTCTTTATTTTAGGTGAGCAATATCCCTGCAGCATTAGGCTTGAGGAGTTAGTTAAAGTTTTTATGGGACCATTTCGCAAACATCCTCTGTCGATTAAAAAAAAATCACACGAATCGGTCCAGTAATCCCGGAGAAATCGGTGGACATACATAGAAAAAAAAAAAAAAAGATACCGGCCGAATTGAGAACCTCCTCCTTTTTGGAAGTCGGTTAAAAATCGACTTAGTAGTTTAAGCGCCATGTTAGAACATACGTAAATAAAACATACACAGACTGCTAAGACCATAACCCATCCTTTTGAATTCACCATAATCGGGTAAAAGAAGATACGATGTCAAAATAATAATCACAAATATTTGGTCACACCATTCGGCACCTGAGATGATGCCGTGTTAAGGTGGAAGACACGGTTCTGCCCGCGAAATTCAAATTTTATTTGGTTTTTCCCAATTTGTAAACTAATACGACAAAGTAGGCTTATGGCATTCTAATTGCGACAATGGCAGTATCATCGTCACAGGTTTATATAAAAATCTTTACTCGAGAGTTTCCAGTTTAAGAAATTAATCAAAATATCGACTAATTTGTGAGTAACTCACGTCCAACTCAGTATTTTGATTAATTTCTTGAACTGGTCACTTTCAAGTAAAGATTTTTATGTAAACCTGTGAAGATTATAATTCCACTGGCGCAATTAGAAGGCCATAAGCCTACTTTGTCGTATTAGTTTAAAAATTGCGAAAAACCAAATTAAATTTGAATTTCGCGGGCTATTATTTCCTCGCACGCCGCGCTGGCCGGAGTCGACCGTAACAGTAAAAATTTCCAACGACGTCTATAGATACCTCGCCCCGACTTAGTTGCCACGCGCTGTGAATTTTTACGATGTCCCGAAAACCGTGATCCTGAATTTAAATCCTATGTGTTAATCCAAAACGTAGATTTAGAATTGGTAGTAGGAGCGAAGCGACTCCGAATCCTAAATCTATGATCTATTACATTAGATGACATATTATTTGCACTTTGTAAAATAATGTATTTTTCGTTAGCTGCCATAAAAGTTAAACAAGTGGTTTCTCGCAGTAATGTGTAAGCGACGTGCGCCGCCAACCACAGCGTATAGGAAGTTCTTGCGGTGTGAAACCTCGCTACAAATGAAAAACCAACTTTCAAACGTTTTTCTGAAACGTTCTCTGCAATTTGTTTACCTTTTAAGGACCGATTTCACCAACGTAAAATAAGTCATATCCGAGCGTAATTTGGCAGATATTTCCATAAAAAAACTGTCAGTATGCTCAATTTATTCCTCAGTTAAACGTCACTCGACGTTCGTGAAATCGGCACTAAGGGCCCGCTTGCAGAAACGCTGGGTTATCCTTTTAACCCACAGTTAGCTGATGCTTTGACAGAATCCGTATAAAACTTCTGTCAAAATTTCAAATTTCGTCGCTGTAGTTGGAAAATTAAATAACTGACAAAACCACTATCGCGAGTAAAACGCGATTTAGTGTTTTTTTGCGTCAAAAATGGCGATAACTTTGTTTTCTTAAACAATTTTGGGGTCCATGTTTTTATATGTTAAAGTTTGTTACTGTATCTATGTCCGAATCTACTTGACATAAATTTTGATTCATTTGTTTGTGAGAAAAAAAATAAGATGTAATTATTTAGTTTTCCCTCACCAAAGTTTTGAATAATTGATACACTTATTTATTTTTCCATGTCAGTTATTTAGTTTTTCTTCGTCAAGATTCCATTAAAGTTCGAAAAACTAACGATATAAGTTCCTTTATTTAATTTTTCCACAGTAGTGAGACTTTATAACGACCTATTGTTTACTTTTTCAACTTCGAAAATCCTATACATGTGTCTCATTAAATCAAAAATAGAATGTTTTTTTAAAGTGAAACCAACAAAAAACGTTTCTTATTAGTAACAGTGTAAAAATTAAATGAGAAAAACACTGAAACACTTTCATTCTTCTTTCTGACTTGATAACAACTTATCATGATCATTCGAGTGTTTAAAACCAATGGTTACGTTTGTCAAATGGCTAACTCAAACTCTTAAGGAAGTTCAAAGATGCTCATCGATTCGCAACTATCTATGAACTTATTAAGCGTTTCAATTAGCCGATTAGCTAAAGTATAAGTTACTTATGAGGATTTTCTTACACATTCACTCTATGGAAACAAGACATTCACAAGAACAAATTCGAGACTTTTATAGGTATCACTTATCATTTCTGATAGAAAGTGATAATCTGGCTTAAAATACAACGCGTTTGCCTATAAGATTGACCTTTTCACTCTTGTAGTATCGGGAAGCTCAGATTTCAGAAGAAAATTACGGAGCCTAGTCGTGCGAACGAGAAATGAAGATTTAAACGCTTCATGTGCGTAGATGGGATATCAAAGATGTAGTAATGGAAAGCATCCGATGACTTAAGTAGTCCACTCACTTATTAAACGACTTCTTACACTCTCTACTTATAAAAAGACTTGTCATCTCTGACTACTGATTTATCAACGCACAACCTAAACCACTAGAGTTAGAAGCTTCAAATTTTGACAGTAGGTTCTTTTTATAATGTAGGCATCTAATAAGTAGGGATTTTTGGAAATTCTGTCCCCATGGAGGTTAAATAGGGGGTGAAAGTTTGTGCGGTAGTCAATCACTTTATCAAGTTAAGTATATCAATGAAACTTGGTATTTATTGAGCTTTCAATAAAAAATGAAGACAGGTATTTAGCTTTTCGATTATAAATAAAAAAGTACGTGTTTCGCAGTCTAAATCAGATTTCATGCGGATGAGATCGCGGGGGCAAAAACTATTTTACTCATAATCTTGAACTTGATGGCTACAAATTCCAAGTACCCTATTCAGAACCATTTCCGGATTGAAAATCGTCAATATTTTATCTGATGAAGGATTAGATGCATAGTGCATACCATGCCTGTAATCCAGCATGTATTAATGTCATTATGCGGAAATTCCTTAGTTTTTGTAATCGGCAAAGGGTGTTATGCCATTGTAATTAACTCGTGAGCAATGTTAATTTCCCTTCCATTGTCCTCCTTGTCGGTCGCCCAGTAGTACGGGACGAGTCCTTAGACATATATGGACCATCATTACCATATTGACATTAAACTAGTGGTTCGCCCCGAACTGAGACCTCGCGGTAACGGTTTCCCATAATTACTTATTCATTCAATAGATACAAGACGATCAAAATTGATATTATTATTATTATTACCGTTTTCACCAACCATACCTAAATCATCCCCTTTGTAGAAGTCTCTTTACGTCGGTAGCCCCTAAATACAATCCTAACATCCCAATGTCATTTTCACCTTTAGTTGTCCCGTAGAGGTTCGTAATAACAAAGTTGACAGAAAGTGTCAACTAACTTAACATAGGTAGCCCGTAAAGGTTAGGGAACTGTTATAGTGAAATCCTCAAGGCCTCAATCAAACTTAGGTATAGTTTTTTGGAACATTCAAATTAAATTACTTGTACACAGCGTCAACTATCGACACGATCAGAAAACATGTAAAAACAAACTGCATGTAAAAACAAACGTGAAGTTTTATTGATGTTTGCTAAATGAGTAAATAATAATTTTAATTGAATAATATGTTACATATAGCTGCATTTGCTATATGAGATGAGAGCGCCATCTATTGACATCATTATGAAGTTCTGTTGTTGCTGCTCATTAAAAGTTAAATAATTTAGTTTCCTTATTACATTTATCTAATTTTAGTATTTGTTGTTCAAGTACATGATATTACGCTAAAATTATAAAACTTTCAAGCCCCAGCTTTCAATGGTTATTCCGTTGTGAGGTCAAATATAATCTCCACTTTGAAAGCCCCCCATTTCGTCAATTTTAGGAAAAAAATTAAAAAAAAAATACTTTTGTACTCTGTTCCAAATTATCTATAAAATGAAGTACTGTAATCCTATGAAACGCAAAAATTTTTTTTTTCTACGCATTCGCTTCTATGAGAGCCCCCCTGAAATAAAGATTTTTATAACTTTTTAAGCCATTTTCGGCTGGAGGCCATCGGTTTACATATTATATCTAAAATTGAAGTAATTACGTTCAGTAATTTAGAAGTTATAAGGCTCTGACAGACGGACGGACGGACGGACGGACGGACGGACGGACGGACAAGTGCAAATTCACTCAAGTAGACTCAAAGACCTTCGCTTCGCTCGGTCGATGATGCCTGAAAACTGGACAGTGGAATCTTACTTACTTACTTTTTCAATTTTAAAAGTACCCTTACATAGCAATCATGACACACGCAAAATTAAATAACTGACTTTAATTATTTTTTCTGGACTGCATGGCCCCTGTAAAGCAGAATATGTGTCGAGGGAAAACTAAATAACTAACTTTATGCATTTTATTCACTCTCGAAGTGAAGTGAGCAAGAGAGAACTTATTTATTTTTTGCTAAGTTATCTATTTTTTCTTCGCTACTTTTTTATCAATTTATCAGTATTTATTTTTCCAAGTGTGGCGCCTTGCATGATTCATTTTCATATATCTTTTTAATTAATGATGATAATCAAAAATTAGAATTACTGAAAAATTCTGCTTTAATTGGACTTTCTGAAAATGCAATAAAGTCGATTTCGCAAAAAGTGTAGTTATTTAATTTTCCAACTACAGCGGCGATTTATTCCTGAGTTAAATTTAATCTCTGCAAGTGGTCTTAGAAAATATGTAAAATTATATAAAACTAAGAAAAAATATAGGTACGTCTCACCTACCGAGCTATATTTGGCGCAGTCGATAGTCCAATTTCCGCAACGCATATTGTCTAGCCGCATTGTATCTATAAAACTCTCTGATAAACTCGAAGAGTAATGACTAGTTATTCCCCGATAGTAAATATAAAATTTCGTCTCGTTGTAACGTATCTATGAATAGTCATCGTTATGCCAGCATCATAATCAATTAGCAGCGGGGACTGAATGGTGCACATTTCTGTGCCCATATTAATTTCAAAGCGGAGCCAGACGCGTCGAAATGAGCCTATGTACAAGGCATTCAAAGAGGAGTATCGACGGAAGCGTTCAGCCGTGTTTGATTGCAGCGTGACAGATTTATTCTCCAATTTCACAGGACGAGTTTCAATGGAAGTGTCAGGAACTATTTATTCGTCATACGTCGCACCAACCTTTTAGTATTACAAAGCTCTGTACTAGTATGAATTTTGACAATTTTCAACAAAATGTAGGTAGCACCTAAAAACAATTTGGGACCCTCTAATTACTGAACCTAATTGGAACGTAATTGGAACGTAAGTTCCTTATCGCGCGGTGCGTAAGGGGGCTTAGACGGAAAAAATTAAGGAACCGACACTCGACACTTTTTTGAAACCGACACTTTTTTGTTGAATGTGAATTTAGCATTGTGTTCGGTATTTTCGCGGTACAATATTGGGTCTCCGTAGCCTAGTGGCTTCGGCAGTCGCTTAACAGTTAAAAGTCGATGGTTCGAATCCCAGCTCGACAGACGGAAATTTCTATTTTCAATTTTATTGGAACGTAGTTCCTTATCGCGCGGTACGGAAGGGGGCTAGACGGAAAAAATTAAGGAACCGACACTCGACACATTTTTGAAACCGACACTTTTTTGTTGAATGTGAATTTTGCATTGTATTCGGTATTTTCGCCTTAGAACACGGCGTCTGCATGGCCTAGTTGTTAGGCCAGTCGCCTATAAATTCAACGTCGATGGTTCCCAGCTCGACAGACTGAATTTTCTATTTTCAATTTTATTTTAAATAATTTCTAAATGTGGAATTCTTCCCTAATTTTTTATTGTATAAATTGGATAAAATGCTAACGCCATCTGTGAAAAAACAGTAACTCCACCAGAGTAACTCTTTGGTTTTGTAACAGTGCAATAGAAATAAACAAAATAATATAATTCATCGTAGTTAATCAATTTAATACTAGATGACACCACTAGTTTATACAATTCCTTCACTAATTAATCGAAAGGAACTTCGTTCCATCCGGGTGTCCCTTGACACCTCTCAAGTTTTTTTTATTATTTTTTGATTTCCACATTTGTGATCGCAATGTTCTACAAGGTTAAATATCTTACGGTGAAGGAAAACATCGTGAGGAAAGCTGCACGTCTGAGAGTTCTCCGTAATATTTTCAAAGGTGAGTGAAGTCTGCCAAACTGCACTTGGCCAGCGTACTGGACTATCGTCTAACTAAACCCTTTCAGGTAACCCGTACCGATGGCGATGAGTCGACGACAGCGTATAAAATATACATATTATGTACTACACTGACCCAAGAAACTTGTATATGCATTAGGGAGAGGACAGACTGGCTACTTTTAGCGGCAGCGATCGGCATTTTTATGGCTTTTAGCGTTTTTTCAACTGCATCGCGTTTCTGCTATTTTCGATCGCTGATTTCTGCGATTGATGTACGACAGGCTTATTATGTAAAATTAAGCGATCAGCGATAATCGCGCAGTCATTGCGCAGTAGACGCGCGATCGATCGCTCGATGTGAAAAATAATCCCGATTGGATAAATCGGCGATCAAAAATCGCAGACACGCTAAATCGCGCGATTTGTCGTTTTTGCGATCAAACATCGCTGAAACGCGATTCAGTCACAAAAACGCTAAAGGCCATAAAAACGCCGATTGCTGCCGCTAGAGGAAGCCAGTCTACCCTCTCCCTTACCGTTCTAAGGATAGAATTGAAACAAATAACGTCGAAAAATACTATAACATGAAAGTCAGGTCTGATGAAACTGCGAAAAAAGGCTTATTACGTAACATGTTGAGACCTCTTGGAAAAAGCTATAAAAAGGTTTATGAAAAAATTTCAATACAGTCTGCGAATTTCGATTGACATTCTGTAGACAATATGGCGGACACGCGTCACAGGCGGTAGCGTTCTCACGTTCGGGATAGTTCAATTTTTACAAGTGTTTAGGATATCTAGATTTAAATAATAAAGTTTTTAATCGGTACAAGATGTAATTATTAAGAACAAAATAGACCGATATACTAAAATTATTACAACAAATTAACAATGACGTCTCGTCTCAGAATGACGTGCTCGATCTGACAGTTACTCAGACTGACTTAAGACTAAACACATGGAACTAGGAATTACGAATGAATTACGCTGAATTAGAACCATTTCTAAAAGCTTTGTTAACAACTACTAAAAGCTTGTTTTTTTAAATATTTTTTTTAATCTACACTCATTTGTAAAACAAATAAGTCTAGTTAAAGTTAACTCAGGACCTATTTTACAATCGCTGATTAACCACTACGGTTAATTGAAGAATAAAGGTGACGTTTTAAGTTTACTTGGTGATAGGAATTCCAATAAAAAGTTCAAGGCTGCTTTCAAACGTGCTGCACTTTACATTTCGCAGGAAAACTCTCTTTATAAAAATAAAATAAAGAACTCAAAGCAAAGTCGCAGGCAAAAGCTAACCAATATAATGTTACTTAGTACTTACTAGAATAAAAATTATTTGGTTGGCATTTGAATTGTAACATAATTAGGTAAGCTACAGTAGGTACGGGGCGGTTCACCACAAATTAACATTCGCGATGATCCCGGCTCAGCGAGATACAAATAAATATCGCCCATATCGCCCTAATCCCATAAATTTAATGCCGCCCTAATCCCGCATTTCACGCGGTATTTGTTGACTTAAGCCTTGGGTACAATTTGAACGCACTGCATACCTCTATAGCAATTCAACTTAATGAGCAACTGACGTGGTATTTACCGCCGGTTGTAGCCGTGAAAGCATATGTAATATATAGATTGGTGGTAAGATTGCGGCGTCATTTTCGGGGGTCCGAGGTTCGCATCCCAGGTAAACAACAATGGTGCTCCAGCGATGGGTTAGCGATAGTGATAGCTGTGCTTTTTGGTACTCAGAGATTTATTCGTTGAAGACACTGACAGCTATGGAGTAATAAAGTACCTAAAAATATTTTGTTTAATATTATTTCGAAAAATCACGTAATTAAAAAAATCCACGCGGATGACGTCACGGACAAAGTCTAAGATAAAGTAAAATGTCTATGGAAGCCAAAATAAAACGAAATGATTAAGTATTCATCAATAGCCTATAACAGTCCACTGCTGGACTAAAGGCCTCTCCCAAGGGGAGGGTTTGCCCATAATCACCACGCGGGGCAGACGGGTTGGTGACCGCAGTAGATGGTAGTAGTAGCACAGAGGACGCTGCTGCCCGTTCTCTGTTATATTCCCTTAGTCGCCTCGTCTAAGATGAATTAAAATGTCCATGGAAGCCAAAATAAAACGAAATGATTAAGTATTACTGAGTATAATATAAAATATAAATAATCATTTCGTTATAATGTAGGTATTTAAGCTTCTTTGATTATTTATATACTCAGCGATGGAAGCCTCAATACAGTTCTTTCAAAAAATGAGTAATTTTTTTATGAATACCTACTCGTATTTCTAAATTTTAATCACGAGCAGAAACCAAACATAAACGGGAAATCACTGCGAATATGAAATAAACCAGGGGATGATCCGCTGAAATGAAGTGAATATTCCGAGCTTAGGTAAATAACGTATGTAATGCCGACCGCAAATAATCGTTGAATATTTTACTCTTCAATGTTAGGGTGCTAAGAGCGCATTGAAAGTCTGTTTACGGACGATAGTTTTACGTGATAACGTCATAAAGAAACATTGATGAAAAATTGCATTTTAAGCTATTGCATAGCTTTTATCGCGGGCTTTGAACTAGGACAAACTGTTTGAGCGCGGCGACCGAATCAAGAAATTCCGTAACGAAAAAACCTATCACCGTCGTTCAGTAAGCGTTCAACATTTTAGAGGTTCACATTTAGCTCTGTTTGGCGCAGTGGGCGAGCGGCCGCTTTCTTTAGATGTCGCAGGTTCGAATCTCACTCGTGAAGTAGTGACAGTTCGCTTTTCTTGTTTGTTTGTTTTTTAATTATTTTTTTGCATAATTTTTATCAGGCAAAAAAAATATTGCATAAATATTATAATTGCATAAGTTGATAAAAAATGCTATGCAATAGCTTTACCGCGGCAGTCCCCGAGTGCCACTTAATTTTTTATGAATTGAATTGAATTATTATCACAGCCTAGTGGTTAGGACTGTGGTCTCCTATTCGGGGGGTCGCAGGTTCGATCCCGCGTACGCACTCTGACTTTTCGGAGTCAAGTGCGTTTAAGCAATTAAATATCGCTTGCTTCAACGGTGAAGGAAAACATCGTGGGGAAACCTGCACACCTGAGAGTTCTTCATAATGTTCTTGAAGATGTATGAAGTCCGCCACTTCGCATTGGGCTTTCAATGTCATCGAATACGAATACGATAAATTGAATAACTTTAGACAATCTCAATTTGCAGGGCAGACTGCAATCGACACACTGTCATGACTCATGAGACTCAGTCTTGAGAGTCAAGAGCTTTTCCATTTATTCCACCTTTCAACATTCATGTGTGCATAGTTTATTATTAATTAAAATCAAATTTATTTTTAATGTAGTACTGTCAAAATATAAAATTTACGCTCGGATAATAAGACTTATTTTACGTTGGTGAAAACGGCCCTAAATAATTATTCAATTTACCCATGTCCACTGCCTTATTGAACAGACTCTACAATCAGTTTTAGACAAGCTCACAGAGGATTCCAAAAATAAATTCTGACAAGACTTCCTTCCATCAGACATGAAGCCATTTAGAAAATGTCCTTTGCAAGGAGATCTGTTATAGGTGAATTTGATTATCGTGAACGTAGCTTTACAACGTCCATTGTCAAGCAAATTGTTCTGCCCTTTGCTCAGAGATTCTATCGAACGATTGTAGATTGTAGAATAAGCAAATTGCCTTCTGATCCTTACAAATGACCGCTGATACGTATTCCACAAAGGGTAAAGAAAATAGGATTACGTACTATTGTCGGCCAATTTGGGTTTTGTCAAAATATTCTTCAAGCTTTGCGCTGAAACGACCCTTACACGTTTTTAGCTACATTTTACCATAATATTTCTAGTATAAGAAAATTAAAATTATATGATGATTATGATTACATCATCATATAATTGTAATTTTCTTCTTTCTTCTTTCGTAAAGTTGATGCCCGCGACTGCGTCCGCGTGGATTTCGTTGTAAATCCCTCGGGAACTCTTTGATTTTCCGGGATAAAAATTGGCCTATGTCATTTTCCAGGTCCTCAAATATACCCATGCAAAAACCGTCGATCCGTAGCTCTGTTGAGGCGGTATTGAAGGACAAACCAACAAATACACTTTCGCATTTATAATATTAGTATGATTAAGTTCCTTATTAAATTAAAACTATCTAAAAGTTGCTAGTGTAAAACTTACAAATAAAACAAATAAATTCCACGATTATTAACTAATACGTTTTTATTAGTATTACACACTGAATCTTATCTTACTATTCGTAATATTATAAATACGAAAGTGTGTTTATTAGTTGGTTTGTCCTTTAATCACGCTGCAATAGAGCTAGGGATTGACGTGATTTTTGGCATGGGTATAGTTGAGGACCTGGAGAGCGACAGGCTATTTTCTATCCCGGAAAATCAAAGAGTTCCCGCGGGATTTTAAAAACTAAATCCACGCGGATGGAGTCGCAAATATTTATAGCTAGTATTTGAAAATACTATATGACTTACGCACATCAAATAGATGGTAAAAATCGGCCAAGTGAGAGTCGGGCCTCGCTCTTTTAGGGTTCCGTTAAAAAAAATTAAATTAAAATATTTCCATGTACGCATGGAAATATTTTAATTTAATTTTTATAATTTAATTTAATTTTTATTATTTGTTTGTGAAAATTTCAACTGTCTATCTATTAACGTTTACGAGATACAGGCCGCTGACAGACGGACGGACAGCGGAGGCTTAGTAATAGGGTCCCGCCCGTTGGCACCCTTTGGGTACGGAACCCTAAAAATGTGTATAAAATGAACCAAAATAATAATATATTTGTATAAAATTTTATTTTAATAATATGTTAGTAGTCTACAAAGCATTTTAGCTAACAATCAGAATGGTTGCGATCTCTACACTATGGAGCCCGAAGCAATAATTTTTAGACAATCACTCAAAATTATGAAACCAACTTGACAATGGTAAGTTCCCTCATTACCAAACACAAAACTACACAAAAGGGGAACTAAAGTGAAAATGAAGTTTCAATTTGCACGAATGCAAAATGAATAAAACATGCAGCATAGTGGAGTGGTTCTGTTTGCAATTGAACCCTAAAAAGCTCGCTTTGAGAACCTCTCATTACGGGAAGGTAAACAGTGCTCGCTTGTTCCCTTTTATGTTTCATAAAAAGCTACGAGGTCCCCCCAAAAGGGAGAGAAGCTATACGCGAAATCTTCATCCTCCGCCAGTATTTGTTCATGTTGCGTCGATTTCGTCAACGGCAGAGCCGAAAGGTATCTATTTACGAATGTTCCGTCGCAGCGCCTAAACTGCTGAGTCGATTTTAATGAATCAAGTATCAATCGATTCGTTATTACGGTCACGTTGATTTAGACTAAATTTAATACGAATAAAATCAATAATCTTATAGGAGGGTAGATCTTTAAACTGGCCATATCTAGCTGTTCGTCAATTTTATAAAAGCCAACGAGTATCGACGCCATTGGTCATTCTGCTTCTGGTTGTCAAGTGGCTGTCGCGTTCACATATTTTTGTGGTTTTTGTTTTAATTAATTATTCAATTATTCAATTATTCCGTAATGGATATTTGTTTAAATGTATAAATTAAATGAAGCAATTCCTTATTTTGTGTAATCAATATATTTTTCAGTGAAAATAATAAGTGTCCGATATTAGAATAGAATAGAATATTATTATGATGGACGTTACATCCAATTTTCCGTAGTCGAATTACAGTTTGTCTCGTTGGTCAAATGGTCAAGCAAGTTCGACGGCATGTGACGAGGTCCCGGGTTCGATTCCCGGGTTGGGATGAAAATGTAATAGCATTTTTCTAAGTACTAGAAAATAGGCGGTGTGTCACCCCCTTTGGTCACCCCCGTCATCCCTATACCGCTAAGAGCACTTAAAGACGTTGGTCCTGCGCCTAATCTATCTCTGGTCGATCGGACTTCCAGCATAGATCTCTCCATCGCCCACTCGGAGCTTTCTCAAAAGTTCCATAGGAGCTAGGTTGGTTTTGACGTCCTCCCTGGCTCAGTGGTGAGCGCTGTTGCCTTATAACTGGGAAATCTCGGGTTCGATTCCCGGCGGGGTCAATTTGGGAATTTATAATTTCTGAATTGTCTCTGGTCTGGTCTGGTGGGAGGCTTTGGCCGCGGCTAGTTACCACCCTACCGTCAAAGACGTGCCGCCAAGCGATTTAGCGTTCCGGTACGGTGGCGTGCAGAAACCAATTAGGGGTTTGGGGGTATGGGTTGAATGTTCACTGCCATACTCCTTCTAAGTTAGCCCGCTATCGTCACTTATACCATCAGGTGAGATCGCAGTCAAGGATTAGCTTGTCATTGAATTTAAAAAAAAATAATGGTTAACGTCCTCCTCTAGGCGAGTTGCTCAACGTTGTTAGCAAACCACCTTTGAGGACGCATAATTAATATATTAAAAGGGGAACTTTTTTTTAGGGGAAAAAGGTAATTTTGACTTTGTAAGTACGAGGTCTTTAAGCGTGTGTGTAATATGTATACCTAATAAGAGTTAGGTTAATAAATAAACATAAAATAAGTCTTATACGAGCGTTTTGAAAATTTTGGAAGTTTGGAAGATTTTCAATACAAAGACTGTCAAAATATTTTTAAGTTGGTGAAATCGGCCCTAAGTATTTTTATTACTAGCTTTTACATGCGTATTCATTCATCTATGAATCGATCTCATTCAAATTGGTTCAGTAGGCTTTGCGTGGCGAGAATTATTAGGCAGACTAATAAGGCTTCCGTTTCCTGTTCCCGTTTTTCTTTTTCCGTTTTATTTGCGTAAGTATTCATTTCCGTTTCATGGCAATATTTCGTTTCTGTTTTCTGGTACATACTACATACTATTCCGTTTACTTTTGCGTTTGCGTTTCCGTTTCCTATTTCTATTTGTTTTCCGAGATACAATTTCAACTAGTTCGGAAAACAGGTGCACAAAGTTTTCGAAAATGTAGACAAATTATACAACTTAATTTATTATTTATAATGTTAATAGTGTAATCTTAAGCTTAAGTTGTAATTTGAAAAATAAACTTCTTTTTTTTAATTTATTTATTTATTCCTGTTACGCCTATTTTATCCTATTCGTTCCTGCCACTACTACTTCTTACTTTAGGAACAACTTTGGGAAGCTGCAGCATGTCCATTCACAGAAGACCTCTGCCTGGCAACATTTCACCGCTGCGGTGTGGTCCACCTGAATAGACACTTAGTGCAACTTTGTCCAATATAAAACATGAATGAGATGAAAAGGATAACTAATTGCGGCGAAACAAAAGAGAAAACTCGTTAAAACTTGCATAAATTTAACTTTCCTTTAGATATATCGCGCAATATCTTTTCCCTTTATAATAAAAAGTGTTGTAATTTAATTCTATGAACACTTTTAATGATTTTTAACCGACTTCAAAAAATGAGGAGGTTCTCAATTCGTCGGTGTCTTTTTTTAATTTATTTTTTTATGTATGTTCACCAATTACTCGAAGACGCCTGAACAGATTTGGAAAATTCTTTTTTTTTTGTTTTAAAGGGTATACTTCCCAGGCTTTAAAATTATATTGAAATCAGTCGAGCGGTTTTAAAAATATCAACAATAAATAATATACTTTGTAGTGGCACAGGCGTTAGAAGTCGGTTTTTTAAAAAGAATTTCTTATATTAAATTATTTCACTAAGTACACTTCTCAAGCGCACGTTTATTTCTGTACTTATTCAATTCTATTAAAAGAAAGCCTTACTCAGAATAAAACACCTGTAGAGTACGATTGTCTAAAAATTATAGCTACAATTATAGTTGCCAACTTTTGTGTTGTCATCAAAAGTGTGCATCTTTTCTTTGGTGGAGACCCAGCAAGCTGAAGAAAAGTTGCCAACTTTTGTGTTGTCAACATAATATGTTGGTGACAAAAGTTGGCAACTTTTCTTTGGTGGAGACCCGCTTTAACACATTAAAATACGTAACACGCGCTACGTTTTCGCTATTATATGCTACGTTAAGCGCTACTTTAACATAAAATAACAGCATAAAAGTACCTGAAGTCGAATCTTCTTTACAGCGTAAGCAGCAGAGCTAAGCTTGCCAGCAAGTATTGCTATATGGGTGCCCCATTGCAGCTTTGAATCCAGGGTTATTCCCAAGATCACAGCGGTGTCCTCAGTTTTCAAAGGCTCATATTTATCTTTAAATTACTGACAGTTCTGGTGTACGGCAGTAGAAGCTCAACACCCTTGGTTTTTTAGCATTTAAAAGTAGGTTGCTACATCATACAGTTTTATTTAATATTTTTTGTACAATAAGTATAATTTTTTTTCATCTTGGTTGTAGTTCAGGATCCATCCTATTTTCTTTTTCGTGGGTTCTCTAATCCGTTCCATAACAACACTGATAAATATGTAATTATGTACGACTACCTACGTTTTTGTGTCTGTTAGTCACAACTACTTATTGGTGAATGAAATACAAACATTATCAAGATCTTTATAAGTTTATTAACTCTAGTTTACAGACCAGAGTGCGAGAGGAGTGTTCCCCAAGCGAAGATTAACCGCTTTGAGAACTATGATAAAATAGTCGACGGAGAGCCGCGGAAGTTTTAGTTTTAACGGTAATATTGGAAAAGTTTCGCAGAAAAGCTAAAGATGTTCTGCTACTGGATACTTCAGGAAGTGATAGACTAAACGAAAAGTCTAGAATTATGGACTATAAAATTACCTTTGGCTACTACTAGTCTATAGCCTTTTATATAATGTTACTAGCTGATGCTCGCACTTCATCCACGTGGATTTTGGTTTTTTAGACTCCCGCAGGAACTCTTTGATTTTCTGGGATAAAAAGTAGCCTATATCACTCTCCAGGTTCTGAACTATACCCATGCAAAAACTACTATTATCCGTAGCTCTGTTGCAGCGTGATTGAAGGATAAACCCACAAACTAATAAATAAACCCACTAAATCGTGTTTGTTATAAGTAGGATTTAAATATAGATTTAAGATTTGTAGTCGCTTCACACACTATTAGGGAAAGAGCACACTGGCTCCTTTTAGCTGCAGCGATCGCGCTTTATGGCTTTTAGAGTTTTTTTGGCCTCTTGCGTCTGCTGCGCGATTTGCGCGTTTTATGGCCTTTCGCGTTTTTATGGCCTTTTGCGTTCGATCGCGGAATCACGGAGCAGACGCAAAAGGCCATAAAAACGCTAAAAGCAATAAAAACGCCCCAATCGCTGCAGCTAAAAATCGCAGTTTGCCCTCTCACTTAGATACCGGTCGGCGTATTAAGTAAATTGTGGCAATAATAAAATTCATAATACGTCAGAAGGCGTACCCACATCCACAAAGCAACCAATGTTTGACGTTTTCAAACAAACTATGAAATGACGATGCCGCATTTATGGAGCTAATTTTTGTAGGAAGAGCTACCAATACTAAAGCTATGGATTTGTAGTAATATTTTGGTTTCAAATTCGACACTAGTGGGTGCTGCGCCCGCCATTGAAGAGTTCGCCTGTAAAAGTTAAAAAAAGGTATCCACACAGATGACAAACATCCCATACATATCGTCATAGCATCACGTCTCTTACCATCGCTACGTGCCAACAGAATAGTGATGTAGGTGCAAGGTTCTAATCCAGCGGGTTTGTTTTAATTATTATTAGGTCCTTACATAATATGAAATTGGCGCTTTGTCGTACCAGGCCACTTTGATCTCAAATATCTCCTCTTTGGTTAGAAACTCCAATTTCAAATTTATACAGCTATTTACTCATGATTTTATTGATTCCCGTCCAAATGGTTTTTTTTAGTAAAAGGGATCAATGAACTACCTAAGAGATGGCAAAAGTGCATAGATAGCAATAGTTTAAAAAAAAATTGACTTTATGTTCCTCCCTTACAAAACGCCAATTTCATATGTAAGGACCTAATATAACAAGTTCTCGAAACTTTTCACGAGCCCTAAAACAATTGTCGAGTATTAGGAAGCCTGTTCAAAGTGTAAAGCACACTGCATTAGTCTGAGCCGCTCGTAAGTGAGCCAATTAAACGCTGCGAACTGAGCTCAAGCCAAATAAGTGTTTTTAAAACATTTAACGTACCTAATGTATTTAACTTTTCAACGTCCAAATGTTACAGCACAGAATGCTCATTATGTAGGAAGTTGAAACTCATAAACGTAGTAGGTAAGGTAATATAAAAAATCCTTACTAATATTATAAATGCGAAAGTGTGTTTGTTTGTTGGTTTGTCCTTCAATCACGCCGCAACAGGGCTACGAATCGACGTGATTTTTTGCATGGGTATAGTTGAGGACCTGTAGAGTGACATAGGCTACTTTTCCTCCCGGAAAATCAGAGTTCCCGAGGGATTTTAAAAACTAAATCCTCGCGAACGAAGTCGCGGGCATCAGCTAGCAAGTTATTTTTTTTATCAATTACTGTTTATACTTGCATTTTTTTACCAAAGTGCAATTCTTTTCTAACATTATTGAGTGATCTTTTTTTTTCTAGTATATTTAGGGCCGATTTCACCAAAGATATTTTGATATACGTATATCCTAGGTCAACAATAATATTTGTGACTTGCAACTACGGAACCCTACACTGCGCGTGGCCCGACACGCACTTGGCCGGTTTTTCAGAGCTTTCCGCGTGAACTAAGCTAAGCCAAGTTAGCGTAGTTCACCCTGTGGCTTAACCTTAAGCGAAAATACACCGTATTATTGTTATTTCGGCGGGATCGTAATAGTGCGAGATCCGAACATAACATCGACCTTCACCCATCTGTTTACCGAATGAAACATTTTTTTTATAAAATTCCATACATAGACAAATACGTCTTGTATGTATTGCCTATCAAAATATGTTCATGGCTATCATTAATTAAAAAAAAATATTAATAAAATTTTTTTAGCGAGTTTCACCCACTTGTTTACCAATCAAAATATATATCAAAAAAAAGATTATTTAATAACAAACGCGATGGTATAGTATTGCCTGCAATAAACCGTTCATGAAACACTATTGCCAGGATTTAAAGTTTAAAAATCAAAGCAAGTAAAGTTGCGCAAGAGAGAAATCCGAGCTTATTTAGTGTAATAAAGAAGGATAGAGCATAGTGGCTGCGAGCGACGCCTTCGTTGAAACTCGCTAAAAAAAATATTTAATTAATATTTTTTCAATAAATGATAGTCATGAACATATTTTGATAGGCAATACATACAAGACGTATTTGTCTATGTATGGGATTTTATAAAAAAAATGTTTCATTCGGTAAACAGATGGGTGAAGGTCGATGTTATGTTCGGATCTTAGACCATAACCATTTATTGCGATTTGCACGGAACACAGTTGCCGCCGTTTTGGGTGTAAATGTCAACTGCTAAGCCCCTAAGTTTATTTGTTATACCGTTTTAAGGGAAAAAGGGATATTTCGTTGCGTAATGCTTTTTACGACGATGTCGATTGCGCAGTGGTATGATTATTATTTTTCGTCTTATGTTCAGAAGGCCGCTGCTTTGAAATGCATGTAGCTATGGCATATGACGTCAAAAAACATGTAAACATCACAGTTGTCACTTGGCAGCCAATCACAATGGATCGAGAGCGCGGCAAATCAATGGTGGCGTTCAAATCGTTATATATAATAGCTTTTATCGCGGGCTTTGAACTAGGACAAACAGTTTGAGCGCGGCGACCGAATCAAGAAATTCCGTAACGAAAATAAACCTAACACCGTCGTTCAGTAAGCGTTCAACATTTTAGAGGTTCACAAGTAGCTCTATTTGGCGCAGTGGGCGAGCGGCCGCTTTCTTTACCGTATGGTGTATGATGTCGCAGGTTCGAATCTCACTCGCGAAGTAGTGACAGTGCGCTTTTCTTGTTTGTTTGTTTTTTCATTATTTTTTTGCATAATTTTTAATATGCAAAAAAAATTTTGCATAAATATTATAATTGCATAAGTTGATAAAAAATGCTATGCAACAGCTTTACCGCGGCAGTCCCCGAGTGCCACTTAATTTTTTTAAATATTGTTACACTGAGTTTTACAACTGTAGGATTTCTCCTGTTCTGGACATGAGAGAAACACCAACTTCATAATTTCGTACTTTAATTAATTGCAATATTGTCCATCTGGCTTAGGTACTTTCACTGCGCTTAGCGTCCACTCAACTCACAGAAAAGACTGCCCGTTTCGACAAGGTACACTGGTATTTATATGTTGACACGTCACGTGGTTTGTCACAACATTAATTTTAAGGTATATTGACACTGTATAATGTATATTGACTATCATGACAGTAGTATAATGACATACTCATATTAGCAAGAATTTATCGAATTTTGACGGAAATTGATGAGTGATGACTAAAATACAGTATTGTTTTTATAAAATACACTTAAGAACGCGTAGAACACTAAAAAAAATCAGGTTTCACCCGCGCGGTGCGATGAAATAAAACATAGCCGCAACCTCATGTGAGGCGCGACAAACGAAAGCATTTTGCGCGGAATAGGAGTGTAGTAAGCGCCAAATACTTTGTAACTCGTAAAATATTCATTTTCTTTTCAATTCACTAAGCTACTCTCTTGATAATATTAATCGGAATTTTATGTAAAAATTTTGGCTCTGTAATAATATGCAACACATTGAAAATAAATGAATATTGGTTAAAAATTAGACCTAACTTTTATTATATATTACTTGCGATTTTTTATTATCGAACAAATTTCATCATTTTATGTTTTTGCCAAGCACGTCCCTTGGCAGTATGATGTAATTTTTGCGTGTTTTCTTTCGGATAGTTTAAACTTGATCTACTACTGTAAAAATCAAATCTGTTTACTGTTAACGAACGTACACCACTCTTAAAATCACATTCTACCCTCACAAATAGCAATGTAACCTTACACAATCTCATGAATGGTATTGTATTATTTGTTGGTTTAACACTCAAAGATTGACTCAGAGATTCGATAGCTTTCGAATGTAACGATCAACGAAGTTCCACGTGACGTGGTGACAAACAGGCTTTGAGTTTAATCTAATAACGTATTTCCGTTTACGATCGAGGTTCAAAAAGAGTCATTAAGAAAGTAATTAAAAGGTAGCTGAACGTACAAAAGCTTTTAATTGGAATTCCCAAGGTTAAGATAAGGTGCGGTGGTAGATACAGACAAAATTATAAAGACGAACTTTTGGGCTAATCAACATTATTGTTTCATTAAAATGTGGGCTTTTTTGTCGGCGATGAAATAGGTATTCTTAATTAGGTTTTAATTCTGTGTGATGAAGTTTACAAAGAGTCATTCCGTTTTTGTTCTTCATTACCTAAATTTTTTCCATAATTTTAATTACCATTGAAGATTATGGAATACTAGCAGATGCCTGCGACTTCGTCCACTCCACGTGGATTCAAAATCCCGCGGGAATTTTTTGATTTTCGGCATTTATCGCACACATAAAATATGCTTATGTCACACACAAAAAAAATCACGTCGATCCGTTGATCCGTTGCTCCGTGATTGAAGCACAAACCAACAAATAAACACACTTTCGAATATAAATATTAGTAAGTAAGTATATAGCACGGATTATATTTCTTGGATGGGTAAAATATAAAAAATCATGCTACGCTTTTTTTTCGCTCAGTTGAGAATAGCTCGGTTTCATCTTTACCAGAATTTCATGCGGGTGAAAAGGCGGTCTAAAACTAATTCAGAAAATTGTTATTTATATTACTAGCCGAAAATCAAACCCGGAACCTTCCTTTTATAAGGGCAGATCACAGCGTTGCACCGAAGAGCTGGCAAAAAACTAGGATTGGAAATAAGTAATAACCAAACAATAAATCATCACTAAGATCCCTTCCCTCTTGTTTTTCCGAAGATCAGTCGGCGTTATTTATCGACGTGAAAAACAAGCATTGTAAGGAAGTATTGTGGGACAGCCGAAGACAAATGTCTATAAGCCACACAGATCAATATATTGTCTAAAAATAATAAATTTATCTTAAGCCATGTCGTCGTTTCGGATTTGATCATTTAGAGAAGCTCAAACCATGGCTGCTTCAATTACTCAATTTCTAAATACTGAAACATTAAGAAACTCGGCCTAAAGCACCCCTTTCGGCGGCGTTAGAACTGAATCGCGTATTAAAGTTCTTCGGACACGTCTCCTGACGTGTGATTGGTCGTTCAGGGCAAAGTGGAGGGCACCAGAGGGCAAGGAAGGGTGCCCATGCGATGGACCACCATAATTAAGTCTGCGTGGGCGGTCTATTGCACGAGAGTACCAGGCTGTCGGCCAGCAGGGAGAAGTGGCGAATGCTCGTGAGGCGAATCCTAGCTGCCGCTAAAGACGTCACTTCGTGATAACCACGACCGCTCTGCTAAGAGTGTTCGTGTTAAGAACGAAGTTCCTTATCGCGCGTTGAGAAAGGGGGCTAGACGGAAATTAAGACCAAAAGTTGTAACGACACTTTCAACACTTTTTGATGGCCTAAAAAATATCTTATATAATAATTTCAACAAGTTGTGCATCGCTCCCGTGGCTCAATTGGCCCGCGTGCGGCTGCCAACCGAAAGACTGGTGGTTCGAGCCCACCCGGGGGCGCGCAATCCTATTTTCATTTTTTCTGGGAGGTTGCGATGACTATCATTTAATTGTTAATACAACCGGAAGCATTTTTGTTCGGACAGTCGCTTCTATAGCCATTTACTTCAATTTACAGAAGATATTTAAGGTAATATTTTTAGTAAAAAGGGGAGGAAATGTAAATGAGTAGGTTCAGTACAGGGTAAGGGCGGGCCGCGTCGGGTCAAGCACGCCTCACGTCAGCGAACCTACGAAAATATTGAGACTTTATTGAGATTCACTTTGACTGCCAAGTAAAGTACAAAATGTCGAGTTAGAATGTGGAGAGAGTTAGGAGTGTGAGATCTATAGCTATGATCACAAAAATTCAAGACGTTTATTGATGAAAATCTTTTAGCACCTTTTAATAAGGAAGTTGGCTTGATACATATTTTTATTGTTTTCTTGGAAAGGTTCTAAAATACCTATAATATATAAAAATTCTTTTAAAAAAACCGACTTCAAACGCCACTGAAAAGTATAAAATAATTTCAGTTTGTACACGTATGTTGAAGTCAGGCGGGCCTAAATAGAAACGATGAAACGATGAAACGAATGCGCCACGCTAGCCAAAATTTTAGTTTGTAGGTCCAGGCAGAGAGTATAAGTCCTTGGTACAGGTACGTTGAAGTCGGGCGAGCGTTGCAGTTTCATAGTTCTATTAAGGCCCGCCCGACTTCAACATATATGTGTACAAACTGAAATTATTTTATACTTTTCAGTGGCGTTTGAAGTCGGTTTTTTTTTAAAGAATTTTTATATATTACTAGCTGACCCAGCGAACTTCGTACCGCCAACTTATCTATTTATATAAAACAAATAAACTATCCCAATCCAAAAAAAACTATCCTATCTTTTAAGTTGGACCAAATTACAGATAGTTACGAAGTTTGATAAAAATCGGTTAACTAGTTTAGGAGTCCATCGCGGACAAACAACGTGACACGTAATTTATATATATTAAGATAAGATTTTAAGCTTTTTAGTGTAGCTTCATAGGATAAATCTACACATTCTCTGATCGCGAGCGATTTGTTTCTATTCATTGATCAAAACGAATCCTAGCACGACATATCTGCGATTATTTATTTTTAAAGACTGTACTAGTGTATTGCATATCCTGGCTGCAGTTTCAGCTCCATCATCAGAGCCATTCCATGGATATCATTTAAGACTACTTATCAATACGAATGAAACGAGCCCAAACTAAAATATGGTTACGTGGTTTCATTACAGAGTCTTCATTACCACCGTTCAGCTTCATCATCACACCCTGGATATTATCTAGGACCAGAGTACTTCTTAAGACGAATCAAACAAGCCCGAACTACATGGTGTTACATCGTTTTACTACAGAATTCGCATAGCCATCTTCCGCCTCCATCATCAGATCAGATCAGCTCCATGTTACAATAATATTGCATTGTAATCTGATTTACATGTACAGTATGCACATTTTCAGCTCAATCGGAAACCGGGAATGGTTCTAATACACCTTGCAAGACTTGACCTAAACATACATTGCAAGATAAATAAAAGCTTGTAAAAATAAGATGATAACAAATAGAAAATTAGCTTATGTATGCATGTTATGTACTAGGCATGGTTAAAAGCCTACACATACTCTGATCGCGAGCGATTTCCTCTCATTCATTGAGGAGTTCCGTCCTCCATCTCCGAAGATATTCAGCAGATCTTTACCAAATTTAAATGGGACCTTCGTGCAGATAAAACCTTTCAAATAAAAAAAAAATATTTAAATCGGTTAAGTTTTGAGGGACATTATGGAGTAACATCGACAAAAAAAAACAAAAAAAAAAATACGCGTCGAATTGAGAACCTCCTCTTTTTGTATTTTTTGAAGTCGGTTAAAAATACACAAAATAAACAAAGTAAATCCACTTAAAATTAATAAGTTGGAATATTTTTAACTAGCCATGCGATTATACAAGGAAATCTCAAAAAAGTCAATCACCAGTTTAGAGAACAGGGCCTATACCATGGAAGTAAAAGTAGTAGGTAGCCTTTACTCTATAGGTATAGGTACTATATACCAACGCTTAAATAGCTAACGCAAACATATCATATTTTTTTGACACGTCATACAATACCAACTTTGTAAATAATGACTTTATGTCATTATATTATGACATCTCAAAAAATTTAACTATTGTAATGCATTGGTAGTATAGGCTAGTGCCTATTTTATTATTGGAGACTCAAGATAGTCAAGACTATATTGACTTTTATATTCACTATAAATTTCAACTTAGTACCTCAAGCCGTTTCTGAGATTAAGGGCCTTGACACACGGACATACAACGAACGGAGCGAGCCTAATAAGGGTTTTTTTTGGAACACTAAAAACATTAAAATAATACTATACTAATTAGCGTTTGGCTGTTTCACATCAAAAATATTCCCTTTAGTGCTAATTTCACCAACGTCGAGTGAAGTTTAAACGAGGAATAAAAATTTTAACAGTTTTTGTATTGAAAATATTGTCTAATTTACGTTCGGATAAGACTTATTTTATGTTGGTGAAATCGGCCCTTAGCAGCTCTATTATTGTTAAATCTCTTTGGCAAACTATCATACATTAATGTACATAAATGTAGTCATGCACTTTGACACTGTTAACCGAATGTGCATTTTAACGCAGTGGAATAAGATTCAATCTTTGCATTTTAGAGATATGTTTAAATTACATATGTTTCAGTCCCGTAATACCTATGTAAATCTATCTTCGAGCAAGCAGGAGAAATATTTACTTCATAAGTAAAGTCGACTGGATTTATGTTTCTTACTTTGTGAATGTGATTGTGCACTGCAGAGCTCTCTAGAGGACGCTCCGGTGTTGGAGTGAAATCTGCGTAGACAGAGAATAGGGTAGAAGCCGGATAGTTGCCACACTTTTTGAAATTCATCATCATCATCATCATCATCTCAGCCTGCGGAAGTCCACTGCTGAACATAGGCCTTTCCCAGAGAACGCCACCACACCCGGTCCTCAGCCTTCCTCATCCAGCCACTTCCCGCCACCCGCTTTATATCATCGGTCCAACGTGCTGGAGGGCGCCCCACACTACGCTTACTAGTTCGCGGTCTCCACTCTAGAACTTTTCGGCCCCATCGGCCATCGCTTCTACGACAAGCATGGCCTGCCCACTGCCATTTCAGCTTGCTAATGGTTTGGGCTATGTCGGCGACCTTGGTTCTCTTGCGGATCTCTTCATTCCGAATCCTGTCCTTAAGAGAAACTCCTAACATAGCCCTCTCCATAGCTCTCTGAGTGACTTTAAATTTGTGGATCAAGCCTTTTGTTAGTGTCCACGTTTCAGCGCCATAAGTGAGGACGGGAAGGACACATTGATTGAAGACTTTCGTCTTCAGGCATTGAGGTATTGACGATGAGAAGACCCGACTTAATTTTCCAAATGCCGCCCAGCCCAGCCGTATCCTTCTGTTGGCTTCTTCGTCGAAATTGTTTCTACCCAGTTGTATGATCTGGCCAAGGTAGTTGTACTCTGAAACAATTTCGATTCCAACATTTTCGACGTTCACGGGTATCGGGACAACATGTTGATTGAACATAACCTTGGTTTTGTCCATGTTTATCCCAAGACCAACTCGTCTGGAAGAACGGCTTAGGCTATTCAGCATCTGTTCCAGATCTTCTGGAGTCTCTGCCAGGATAACCACATCGTCGGCGAACCGCAGGTGTGAGATGTATTCGCCATTTATATTAAAGCCTCGTCCTGTCCAGTCCAGCGTTTTGAAGAGGTCTTCTAGAGCACTATTAAACAGTTTTGGGGATATTACATCCCCCTGTCTAACCCCCCTTCTCAAGTTTATTGGTTTTGTTTGCTGAGACTGTACTTGGACGGTCATTGACGCAGTATCGTAAATACATCGCAGCACCTCGATATAACGCCAATCGACTTGGCATCTCTGCAGTGACTCCAGAACAGCCCAAGTTTCGATAGAGTCGAAGGCTTTCTCGTAGTCCACAAAAGCAAGGCAGAGTGGGAGATTATACTCTTCCGCCTTCTGTATAATCTGCCTTAAGGTGTGAATGTGGTCTACGGTGCTGTAGCCTTTTCGAAACCCAGCTTGCTCCGGAGGTTGAAAATCGTCAAGTCTTCGGGCGAGGCGATTTGTGATCACCCTCGAAAACAACTTATAAACATGGCTCAAGAGTGATATCGGCCGATAGTTCTTTAGAAGCTCCTTGTCACCTTTCTTAAAGAAAAGGATTACCACACTCTTGCTCCATGCTTTTGGCGTAGTTCCGTTTGCAATGACGTCATTAAAGAGCTCTGCTAGCTCTTTCAGGATCGGAGTACCTTTTGAAATTACTTTATATATTTCAATACAAAAAGCAAAATACTATTTTTGTAAAACGGATAGGTACCTACTTTGGGTATGAAAGTAAAAAATTAAAAAACATTATCTTCGATATTTCCAGAGTATTGGAGATTTTTGCGGACCTCTAAATTTTGGGACAACTATCTCTTATAGGCGATTCTCTCGTGAGGCGCATCACACCTGCCGCTGAAGACGTCACTTCGTAATGACTACGAACGCTCTGCCAAGTTTCACGAAGAAGAAGAATCTCATATAGGGGATAGTTGCCTGCTCCATATGAATTACGTTTAGGATAGACGTCCCGCAGAGAAAAAGGACTTTTATCCCGCAAAAACTTTGATCGCGCATTGCCTCTCCATGCAGTCGCACAGAGACATACGGACGGCAACGGAGCTACGCAGCTACGGATCGACGTGATTTTTTGTATGGATAATATACATGGTTGTGGACCAGCAGGCCCAGCATACACATCGAAGTGATATCTCGTGAAGAGAGAGCTGAGAGAGAGATATTGTCGATGTAGACTGATTTCTCGTTTACCTTAACATGCACGCAACGAGTGACTAATTTCTCGTCGAAAACTTGGCTTTCTCGTGACAGTAGACGCAGACAAACCGTTGCACAACACCATACGTTAATCTAATGTTGCATCACCGATTTCGTTCATTCAGAAACCATGGAAATTTACTACTTCCATGTGTGAAACCTTTAAAAATGACGACAAATATCTCTCTTTTAAACTTCAAAATTCGAGAAACTTACGTCGCCATGTTAGAGTTCTTAGAGAAAAATAGAGATAAATAACTTTATCTCTACTTTTGACGTAACGAGACAAATTATGTGTGCATGTTAGTTTCGATAGATATACATATAGAGATAATACGAGAAAAGGCGTAGACAAAGTTTTCTCGCGCGTGCATGCTAGCTGACGTGCTGGACATAGACTATTTTAGGGTTCCGTACCCAAAGGGTACCAACGGGACCCTATTACTAAGCCTACGCTGTCCGTCCATCCGTCCGTCTGTCAGCGGGCTGTATCTCGTAAACCGTAATAGATAGACAGATGAAATTTTCACATATTATGTATTTCTATTGCTGCTATAACAACAAATAATAAAAATTAAATTAAATTAAAAAAATTAAATTAAAATATTTCCATGGGTACATGGAAATATTTTAATTTTTTTTTTTTAACGGAACCCTAAAAGAGCTAGGCCCGACTCGCACTTGGCCGATTTTTAACCCGGGCAAATAAAAAGGATATCAAAAACCTAACAGTACGAAGACGAAGTCGCCGGCAAAAGTTAGTTCAAAATACACACCTAACTCGCCGAAACTTAAGCAACAAAACAGATTTATTATAAGAGCTGGTCAAATGCTATTGATTTTGTGAAAAGCGGAGAACAAACCGTCGCAACGCTCCTGTCTGTTCACATTTGCATTTGAATCGGTGCTTACAAGCATCTCCAGACAAAACTTTCCACGAATATTTCGAATGGGAGCCGACCCAACCACATTACTAACCAGAGATTAAGAATTTTCATTTGGGACATAAGTATGAACATATCCTTTCTATTTCTTACTAATATTATAAATACGAAAGTGTGTTTGTGTGTTTGTTTTTTTAGTTTGTCCTTCAATCACGCTGCGACAGAGCTATTTATAAATAAAAAAACTTGAGAGGTGTCAATGAACGAAGTTCCTTTCGATTAGTTAATTTGGCATTGTGTTCATTATTTTCACAGTACAATATAAGATCTCGGTAGCCTTGTGGTTTCGACAGTCGCTAAACAGTTAAAAGTCGATGGTTCGAATCCCAGCTCGACAGACTGAATTTTCTATTTTCAATTTTATTTTAAATAATTTCTACATGTGGAATTTTTCCCTAATTTTTTATAACTTATTTTTAAGTTATAAAAAATTAGGGAAAGTCAGTCTGTCGAGCTGGGATTCCTGTTTAGCGACTGTCGAAACCACAAGGCTACCGAGATCTTATATTTTACTGTGAAAATAATGAACACAATGCCAAATTCACATTCAAAAAAGTGTCGGTTTCAAAAATGTGTCGGTTCAAATTTGTCTTAATTTTTTCCGTCTAGCCCCCTTCCGCACCGCGCGATAAGGAACTATACGTTCCAAAACCTATTGTAAAAATCAAAATATTGAAGAAAATTAACCTACTAAGGCCCGTGCCGTTATCGTTAAAGCTAAATGTGACAGCTGAAACACAGTCATGTATTTCGGCTGTCACATTTAAGCTTTAACGATAACTTCACTATAACGTAACTATAACGGCGCCTCACGCAACCGGGCCTTAGTGCCGATTTGCCGAATGACGTTTAACCGAGGAATAAATAGGGCATTCTGACAATTTTTGTATTGAAAATCTGCCAAAATATCAAAGGAGGTTGGCGAATTTTGACCCAGCATTTTTAAAAACCGTTCAGATTCAGAAATCATTTAATTTTAATTGATATTTTTCAGAGTATTTTTCTGTGTAAACCCTGTTCTTAGAAGAACCCTGTTCTTAGAATTTTTCTGTTTTTAGAAGATGGGGATCAAAAATATAATTATTCACAAGTGCACATTAAAAATAACCGTTAAACATGGCAATACAAGTGAATATCTTTTTCCTCCCAACTTTATTTGATAGACTTTGGTGAACTTTTTTGTTAGACTGGTTTACTGCATACAACAAGCATGAGAAGTTTAATTCGTAAACGTGGGCTGAAGCCCACGGTTCAGTTCGTCTGGGTCAGAAACTCTATGGAATTCGCCAATCTCTTTTACGCTCGGATAAAACTTATTTTACGTGGTGAAATCGCCCTTTAAAATTAGACAAGACATCAAGAGTTAAAGTTTGATAATGAAACAAATTACTAAAATCCGGGGAAAGTTGAGTAATTTATCATCATAAAAGTATATTTTGATTGATGATTAAACCAAGTTCGAGAAAACTTTGCCACCGACCCTACTCAGAATTGAAGATCTAATAGCAAAACTCTTCCACGGTACATTCATTAGCAACCGAGATTGGATTATAGCGCTTGTTTAGAGTCCTTTTGATAAAGTACTAAGAACCTAGATAAATATGGTGGTGTCGTGTGATACGGGTTGTTACGTTCCCTCAAATATGGTTGAGCAAAGCAACGGCTTGGTCATGCGTCATGCTCGTGAACGGGTTCCACCTGCGGGAATGGGGCTACTTCTGTCTACTCATCTTAACATGTATTGAATTGTAAGTATGCATTTTTGGTGCTTCCCCTCATTGTGTTAACACTGCATACACTGCATACGTAGCATATTACCTATTGTAAACTGTATTGAAATAGAGCAACCGCCGAATTTCTTGCTGGAATTTCTCGGTAGGAAGGACATTCCGAACCAGTGCAGTGGTAGATTCATTTGACGATTCGAAAGCACTAGTAAAAGTTTAAGTATTTAAATAAAAAATATTTCTATTCTATTCTACTCTATTCTATTAATATACAAGCAATGATAGCCTAGTGGTTAGGCCTGCGGTCTTCTATTCGGAGGGTCGCTGGTTCGATCCCGGGTTAACTTGGGTGGATAATTGAGAAAACGAGGTGAAGTAAGTTTGCTTTGTAATTGAGTTTTATTTTAGTGAATAACCCTGCTGAACATAAGCCTTTAAGCAGTGAGCACACAAGTGAAATAAATACAGAAACTCAAAACAAAATAAACATTTGCGTATGTTATAACTTTCTACTCAGAAAAAATATCCGCTCGCCGCTTAAGCTCAAAGTTTCGCAAACTCGATAAAATTTTGCGAAAGTCCCAACACACGGAATAAAAATAAACATAAACGTGGTTAAGTACCACAAAAAATTTGAACGAGTTTAACGGATGACTAAGTTTTTGTGGTAAAGTAGAAAATAAATAGAATATTATTCAAATAAACTTTTACAAGTGCTTTTGAATAGTCGATGAATCTACCACTGGTTCGGAATGCCTTTCCTGCCGAGAAGAACCAGCAAGAAACTCGGCGGTTGCTCTTTTCAAAACAAATTTACAATACAGTAAATACTATGCTATATATGCAGTGTTTCCACAATGAGGGAAGTTCCAAAAATGCATACCGACTAACTTCTATCTTAAGATGGGCAGACATAAAGTAGCCCCATTCCCGCCGGTGCAGTGGCACCCGTTCACGAGCATGGCGCATGACCCAGCCATTGCTTCGCTCAACCATATTTGAGGAAACGTAACAACCCGCATCACACGACACCACCACAGAAATGTTTAAAGAGTGCGTGACATACTTATGCTACCCATGTTAAGGCATCGAATTGAAAACTAATATTCAAATACTCATTTTAAGTGGACACTCAAAAACACAGGATTATTTTGTTACACAGGTTGATTATTACTGTCTCATGTGTCAATGAATAAATAAAGTAGGTAATGCCTCAATAGCCCAACGGTTTAAGGTGAACTGAAAAACTGAAAGGTCGAAGTTCGATCCCCACGTAAGTTTACGTTTACGTTCTAACGAATAAGTTTTTTACTTTTTTTGTTTTTCTAGCAATAAGTATGATCATTTAGTAGATGGTTGATTTTTTTATGAACAGCGAGCAAACGAACAGGCGGGTCATCAGATGTTAAGTGATTACCGCAGCCCATGAACATTTGTAACACCAGAGACAACACCAATGCGTTGCCGGCTTTTCAGGAATTTGTTGCTCCGCCTCTTGAATAACCCCATGCTGAAATAAGTGGGAACAATAGACTACTTTAAAAAAAACAAACTAAAGCAGCACTTTTTCAGAAGAAAAATATAGATAGATATATACGTAAGTATGTACCTATATATAATTATATTTTCGGAGAATTTCGTGCATAAACAAAAGATGAGATAAGCTATTTTTGTAGCTAACATATTTCAATAAAAGCTCCTTCAATTAATCTAAAGGAAAAGAAATGACTATAAATACAAAAAAATATTTGTCACTCATCCACCTAACGAAGGATCAGAACCAACCAAAATAAGCTTAGGCAGACGCGACTGGGCCAAAGAAAAGGTTCGGCCATGTCAGATGACTGAGGGGACACGAAACAGCTCGCACAAAAAGGCGCAAATAAACAGAATGAAAAACTTTGCACGTCTAGCGGCCCCTTAATTTAAAGGATCTTTTAATTTACGTTAAGATGGTTACACATTTCCTCGCGCCGAACGTACCGCACACAAGGAATTTGCTGTAGATTATGATCGAATTTTGTAGTTGTAAAATATTTCTCAATCGAATGAAGTCATCAGGTATGTTATTAGCTTTGTGCCGTATCCTATTTTTATTGTTTATTTTAATTTATTTACACCAACAACTTCCATACATGAAATGCCAACAATCTTATTCTAATTCAACAGTCAGTGAAGTATCCATAATAGACGTAAAACAATCCTAATAATATGATATTATATAATAAACCTAATAAATATTATTAATGTGAAAGTTTGTGAGGATGTATTGAGGGATATTTGAATGGATGGATGGATATTTGTTACTCTTTCACGCCACAACGAATGAACCGATTTGGCTGAAATTTGGAATGGAATTAGTTCATACCTAGAATATCACATAGGCTACTTTTTATCGCGGAAAATTATACAATTGCCGCGGGAATTGAAAAACCATAATCCACGCGGACGAAGTCGCGGGCATCATCTAGTATATAATATTCACAACTAGCAGGCACTAAAATTGTCTATTATGGTTAATAAGAAATAACAATCGAATGAGCTTCTCTCTCTCTCTCTTTGCGTCGTATACCTCATTACCTACTGAATGTTTTGGTTCTTTTTTCTATCATGCTAGAGTTGCGATAATAGTACGGTGGGTAACAGATAAATTAGGCTGTGCTGGGACCACAAATTCGTGGCGTGCGGCACAATACACAGCTATCAACTATTGTGCGTCCACCTTTAGTTTAAGCGTCGCGACACACCTGCGGAACGTACGGCGCCGAACCTTCCGCGGCGGAATTGTCGGTCCCAATATTCGTACGGCGCCGAACGCGACGCAAGGTCCGGCTGGTGTGTCATGGGTAATTGAATTTACATTGCGAGCGCAACCAACCGAACTTTCGGCGCCGTACGTTCCGAAGGTGTGTCGCGACGCTAAAGGATCTTTCAACGTGGGCCTGCATTTAACGAATTGCGTAGCGCGTGGTAGGGACCGGGCAGTTCTTTTTAATTAATTTCGAAATTTTCGTTCAATAAAATTAGTCGTTAGCAAGTTATAAGATTGGATTACGTTAAAACTTTGAGTGCCTCTGGCTATTTAATCTACTACTTAAGTTTGGAACAAATCTATACATATGATAAAACTGTAACTGGAAGATTTCTGTACATTTAATATATTTTGAAAATTTTAATTGGGGGATGCTTTACTATCGATACTGAGCCCAAAACAGATTTTTATTTAATTTTTGTCTGTTTGTTTGTCCTTCTTTCACGTAAAAACTACCGCACAGATTTCTACAAAATTTTATACCGTGGTAGCTTATTAATCGGGTCAACATCTAGGCTACTTTTTATCCCGGAAAATCAAGGAGTTCCCGAGGGACTTTAAAAACTAAATCCACGCGGACAAAGTCGCGGGCATCAGCTAGTAGGTACATAAAATTCCGTTTTAATGGCCCCTGTGGCACAGTGGTGTGCGCTGCGGTCTGATAAGTGGAAGGTCCTGGGTTCGAATCCCGATGGGGGCAATTCGCGAGGTTATAATTACTCAATTGCCTGTGGTCTGTAGGCCTATTCTCTATTTTTGGCATTTCCAGTGGCCACTTGATAACAATGGGAAATCGCCAAGAAACCTCAAACCCACATGTCTTCATAGCTTCATACCAATACTTAATACATATTCCTTTTTTGACAGTTTTAGTTAGAACTGAACGATATTCTCTAAGATAGAGAACAGACCCCTGGTCTGGTGGGAGGCTTCGGCTGTGGCTAGTTACAACCCTATTGCCAAAGACGTGGAGCCAAGTGATTTAGCTTATCTATTGGCGGTAACATGGCGGTAACTGACATCATAGATTATAATATCTATTTATGTAGGTACCCATATTCTAAATGAAGATATCTTTATCACGTTTATGACGATAGGTTACTATGAAAAGTATTAAGATAAAGAAAATCTTACCTGACTTGTTATCAAATCCCTTAAACTGCCTACATAAATATGCCGTTCGACATATCCAATTTCCTCACGCGTCATACTGTTAGAATATCTGTATCTTAACAATCCCGTAGTCATTTAACGCTCGTCAATAATATTATATGCGACTTACTTTATTATTTTTAGTTTAAAACTTCACAGTTTTTCGTAAGTTGAATCAACGAAACGCTTCGTCACATTGTTTTAAGGCTTATGGTACGTATAAAGTAACTATTTGTTAGGTACACTTATGAATCTTATGATGCTGTCTCTTAAGGCTACGTCATACAATACTAAGTGCCGATTTCACCAACGTCGAGTGACGTTTATCCTAAGAATAAATTGGGCGTTCTGACAGTTTTTGTATTGAAAATACTGTCAAAATATCAAATTTACGCTCGGATAAGACGTACGTGAAATCGGCCCTACGTGTTGTTTGAACGTAGCACTCTTATAACATTAAGGGCCGATTTCACCAACGTAAAATAAGTTTTATCCGAGCATAAATTTGATATTTTGACAGTATTTTCAATCCAAAAACTGTCAGAACGCCGAATTTATCCGAGGATAAACGTCACGCGACGTTGGTGAAATCGGGGTTTAACCGTGTCTCGCTAAGCACCTTCATACAATAGCGATTCACTACGCTTTCAGCAACGCTACGTCACATACTACGTTGCGCTACGGAAGTTACGAAACGCTACATCATAATAAATATCTGGGTGACTGGGTGTTTTTTGGAAATTATATATTTAGAAAAAAATAATAATAAAATAATAAAAAATAATAATAATAAAATTCATAGAGGAAAATATAATCGTCTGGACTCGAACCCGGGTCTGTTTCGGGACCACCCGATTTCAATGAGCTATTGGAATTTTTTAAATGATGGCGAAATTTACCTTCGTATTCTAATGATATTGTAAGGGGTTTTTCATTGCCTGAAAACACGGATTAAACAACCTTTTCTAAAAATGAAACCTAGCTAGATCGATTTATCGCCCCCGGAACCCCCCTGCATACTAAATTTCATGAAAATCGTTGCAGCCGTTTCCGAGATTCAGATTATATATATTATATACAAGAATTGCTCGTTTAAAGGTATTAGGTAGATAACATTAAGATTACTTAGTAAAATATAATTAGTATGTATTAAGATACGCTACGCCTGTCTTGCAACGCTACGTCATACAATATTATGTCACGCTACGCACTGCTACAACGTGCATATAAAAAGTGATGGACTATCTAACAAATTGCTTCTATTGAAAAAAATATATACGATAAAGAAATATCCACCTATCTCGTTATCCAATCTCTTCATGTCCATAAATAAACTATCGGACACATCCAATTTTACCACTCGGGCACTCGCCCCGGCTGTCGCGACCGTTAGGATGTTAAAATAGTGTATTATTGACCCCGGGGGCAATTGTTGTTCACCTTACGTACGTTATTGTTGAATGACGACACCATTTACATTGCTTGCTTAATGTGTATCGTTATCCAAAAGGTTTTTTTCTACGGCAAAGCCAAAAATCGGCCAAGTGCGAGTCGGGCCTCGCTCTTTTACATATGACCAAATCATTTTTTAAAACTAGATACATATTTAGATATCTTTGTTCTTAGAAAGTACTAAATTAGCATATGGGGAAAAACTTCACACAGAACACACAACTTACAAACCGCATTATAAATAGGTGTTTTCAGTATTTGTTGTTTAAATACACTATATAGTACATAATATACCAAAATTTCAAATTCCTGACTAGTTTAGTTTTTGAGATAGACCCCCTAACAAAATTGGTCTAAGACCAACAACTTTGACGGCCCCCCATTTCTTCTATTTGTAGCTAAAAAATAAAAAAATATATATTTATTTATTTATTAATTTGTGAATATGGTACAGTCAAGATGTTATAATATACAATTTAAAATGCGCATATCCTACCAAAGTGTGGTGTACAAATATAGGAATGTTATTATAATATGTCAAAAAAAATTAAATTAAATTAAATGTCAAAAAATAATATACTACAGTTAAAATTTTTCCATAAGGTAATCACAAATTGTATAATATGTCTTATCTATCAAAAATTTTTTTAACTTTTTTTTAAACATAGGGATCTCCTGCGTTTCAATAATGTCTCTGGGTAAGTGATTATATAAACGAGGCCCAGTGCAGAAGAAGCTTTTTGTAAAATGGGCACATCTACTGGGTGGCTGTCGCGGCTCAATGGCATGTCTTTTGCTGTTGCGATTTTGAAATAAATTTAAATTACTTTTAACAAATACAATAGTTTCATAAATATACAGACATGGCATTGTAAGAATTTTATACTTTTTAAAATAGGGCTTACAACTAACCGTCGTTTTTAATTTAAATATGGCCCTTAAGCATTTCTTTTGTGCCTTAAATACAGCTTCTTTTTCAGTAGAATTACCCCAAAATACAATACAATATCTCAATAGCGAAGCCACATAGCCATGGTAAACCGTCAGTAGCGCCGACACATTTACTGTTTTCCGCAACATATGAAGTGCAAAGGAGAATTGCCTTAACTTAGTACAAATATGATTTAAATGTTCCTTCCAATTTAAAGTAGAATTAATATTCAGACCTAAGAATTTTGTTACATTGACTTCGTTGATAGTTTTACCTTCATAATTTACATTCAAAGCATAGGGCATATTTTCTCTGAGCTTAAAAATCATTAAGTTTGTTTTATCTAAGTTGATTGTAAGTTTATTACGATTAAGCCAGTTTATTATCATATCCAGTGTATTTTTAACATTAATAATAAGGTCATTTATGGTTTTATTTGCAAATATAATAGTACTATCATCAGCAAACAAGACCATATCATGGTGAGTTACGTATTTTGGTAGATCATTGATATATATAATAAATAATAGTGGGCCTAAGATACTTCCTTGAGGAACGCCGCGTTGAATTACTCTCGACTGTGAATGGTAATTAACAAGCTTTTTATATTTCCAGTTGACTTTAGTAATCTGTGTTATTTGTTTTCTATTTGTTAAGTATGAATTTAGAAGGTCCAATACGTTTCCTCTCACACCATAGGCATAAAGTTTGTTTAATAATATTTTATGATCGACAAAATCAAAGGCCTTGGTTAAATCCATAAATAAAGCACAGATTGGAACCCTGTCATTTAAATTATGCATGACAGAATTAAGAAATTTATAGACTGCCATATTTATACTTTTGTTTTTACGAAAACCAAATTGTTCCTCTGCAAACAATTTATTTTTTTAAAGTAACTATTCAAGGACTCATATATAATCTTTTCAAAGACTTTAGAAAGAATGGGGACAAGTGCTATGGGTCTATAGTTGTTCATCGATTCCTTGTTAAGTTTCTTGAAGAGTGGTTTTACTATAACAGTCTTCAGTTTATCGGGAAGCACACCTTCAGAAATACAAAGATTAATGATAAAACTCAGTACGGGTGAGATTGTAAGTGACACAAATTTTAAAACCTTAGTGGTTATTTGATCATATCTAGTACTATTTGTATTATTGAGTGATTTAATAGTTTTATTAACATCAAATGGGGCTTTAAAAATATAGAATTGTAATTATTACCGTTAATCGCTTTGGTAACTGATGTATTGGCATTTTGGATGTCATTTTTAGGAGTTTGGTTAATAAAGAAATTATCAAAAGAATTCGCTATCTCTAAAGGATCTTCAATTATATTACTTCCAATAATTATTCGATTTATCTCTTCCTTGGGTGCCTTTACTTTGTCATAATTAGATTTGACAATGCTCCATGTTGCCTTGGATTTATTAGTAGCACAGTTAATTTGATATATGTTCTGAGATTTTTGCGTTAATTTTATGATTTTGTTCAACCGTTTAGAGTATTCTTTCAGTTTAGTTTTATTATTTTCATTTCGGTTTTTCCTGTATTGCCATAGTAATACATGTTTTTTCTTAGAACAATTTTTAATGCCCTTAGAAATCCACCTAGGTCGTTTTTGGACATAATTTTTTATTTTTATTACTGGGAAGCATAGTGAATAAAAAAGAATAAATAGATCGTAAAAATGATTAAAAGCAGACTCAGGATCGTTAGTCTCATAAACCTCTTTGAAGCTAAGACAACCTAGATATTCTTGAAATTTTTCCAGATTTTCTTTACTATAGTCACGTGCTTCTGAAAACCAATATTTCAAAGAGTAACTAAGTTTAACCGGACACGATAATAATTGCGCCGTATGATCAGATAAAGCACAGTCAAAAATGTTTCCTTTGCACCCTTTAATGTTATGGATAAAATTATCAATGCAAGATCCACTGATTAGTCTTGTAGGTTCATTAAAAGCAAGTTTAAGATTAAATGTATTTAAAAGCTGAAGAAAAGTCCTAGCTTCTTTGGTGTCAATTAGAGTATTGATATTGAAATCACCGCAAAGAATAATTTTCTTTTTACTATAGCAGAACTCTTGTAGGAGAGAATCAAGATTGAGAAAAAAGGTATTAAAATCACTTTGCAAAGTTTTTGGCGGTCTATAAATACATAAAATTATAATTTTATGTTGCAAAAGCTCCACTGCACAGCATTCTATTGTATTGCTATGACAAAATTTAGTAACGGGTAGTGTTTTAAATTTATGTTGCTTGTGAACTAATATGCATGAGCCTCCATATCTATTATTTCTTGTAAAATGAGCTCCTAGGGTATAATTAGTGATATTAAGTGAGCTGGTATCATTAATTGTCATGTTGTGCTCAGTGATGCATAAAACGTCAACTGAAATTTTTTTATCAATAAAAGAATCTAACGTTAATAGTAGAAGATCTGATTTATTGATGAGTCCGTTGATATTCTGATGTAATATATTTATTTCATTATACACGAAAAAGATTGTCAGGTGTCGTGGATGTATTACATTTATTAGAAGTGTTATTTTTTAGTTTATCTAAACTGCTTGTACGTAGCCTGTTATTAATATTAGTTTGCGCGTTAGCATCGGAAAACTCTTTATTCATCAGTTGGTGATCTTTAGGAAGATTTAAACCCGATTGTTTTGATGGTAATTAATTTAAAGTAATAGGGGATTGTCCCCTTTTTCTCTTGACTCATTGAATAAAGTTTATTCAAAGGTTTATGTGAATTAAGTAAATCATTTTTTTGGGAATGAAAGTAATATGGGATGGTCCCCTTTTTGTATATTGTATGTATTTAAACTCCACTTAATGAGCTCTAGACAATGACACCCCACATGCCAGGGTAAAAAAATAAAATTTTATTTCGACTCCTTTTCCCCCCCTTTATCTAATAAAGGGAGCCCCTTTATTTTTTAATTTTATTTTATTTTTATTATTTTTTGTTAAAGCAGCAATAGAAATACACATTATGTGAAAATTTCAACTGTCTATCTATTACGGTCATAGACGAATGATATTTACTACCGTATTACGGTTTACGAGATACAGCCCGCTGACAGAAGGACGGACGGACGGACGGACGGACAGCGGAGGCTTAGTAATAGGGTCCCGTTGGCACCCTTTGGGTACGGAACCCTAAAAAGGTAATTTAGTAGTCTATGTATGTATGTTTATATTTACGTATGTTCCACCGTAGTGCCTAAAATACTGAGCCGATTTTGATGAATGACGTGTCAATCAATTCGTTATTATGGTCCGGGTGACATGGGCTACATTTCATACCGGCCTCCATAGTGCATGCCATTCCCTTCGATGTACTGCCAGTCTCATCCGCGTCTTCCCCACAAGCTTAATGATATCGACCGGATGATAAGAGTCCTATTTAGTGCCGATTTCAACAACGTCGTGTGACGTTTTACAGAGGAATAAATTGGGCATTTTGACGGATTTTATTTATTAAAATTTTAGTTTGGCGAAATCGGCCCTTAAGGTTGAAGACTAAAAATTTTTACTTGAAAGTGTCCAGTTTAAGAAATTAATCAAAATATCGACTAATTTGTGAATAACTCACGTCCAACTCAGTATTTTGATTAATTTCTTAAACTGGTCACTTTCAAGTAAAGATTTTTATGTAAACCTGTGAAGATGATAATTCCACTGGCGCAATTAGAAGGCCATAAGCCTACTTTGTCGTATTAGTTTACAAATTGCGAAAAACCAAATTAAATTTAAATTTCGCGGGCAGACCCTTGTATACCTTAACAGTATAGATGCGAGAAAGTTTGTGAGGATGAACTCTGGGTTAAAACGTTTCTGCAAGCGCGCCTAAGGCCCGCTTGCAGAAACGTCCAGTTATCCTTTTAACCCAGAGTTAGCTGCTGGTTTGATAGATTTCGTATAAAGATTCTGTCAAAATTACATATTTATTCCTGGGTTAAGCCTAACCCGGCGTCTCTGCAAGCGGGCCTAAGTCGGTTAAAACGGAAGGCGTAGTAAAATCTTTAGCGAAGATTTATGTGGAGAGAAAAAATTGCGTCTGGAATTAACTTGGTACTTAAATTAGTTGTAAACTCTCACCAACGGCGTCTAGGCGTTTCGTTTAATGCAATGACGTTAAAAGCCTCTCAAGTTAAGAAAACTTTCCCTTTGCTCTCCTCTTTCAGATTACGTGGAGTTGGCGATGGGTTTTTCTAACGACGCGGACGTAAAAGGACTTTTAAATATTTTGTAAATAAGAAGAAAAACATAGTTAGGTATATAGGCGGAATAAGTCTTACCTTTTACTAATATGTTACAAATTATATGCGCATATAAATGCGCAAGTGTGCTTGTTGGTTTGTCCTTCAAAAACGCTGCAACAGAGCTACGTATAGAAGTGATTTTTTTGCATGTAGTGTTTGCAGCAGTGTGCAGTAGTTTAGGCGTCACGGTGGAACATTCGTAAATAAACACAAACATACATACTTATACTGCTAAAATCATAACCCTCCTTTTGGCTGTGCCGTAGTCGGGTAAAAGTAAAACAAAGGCCTCAGGCGATCTATGCTAACTATAGTAATACCTATCTAGTTATGCTTAGAGTCTACCTTGCCAGTATTATTTAAATCTTTAAATCCATAATCTATATGCAAATAAGGGACTCGCCGTGACCTGAAAAGTCGTTAGAATAATTCCTGTGTAATCGTTGAAAACATTTTCATCTCGGGCGGAGCGCCTTTACAATAACGTAGTTTAAACTTTATTGTAAACTAGCTGATGTCCGTGGCTTTGTTCGCCTGGATTTAGTTTTTATAAATCCCGCGGGAACTCTTTGATTTTCTGGGATAAACAATAACCTTTGTCACTCCCAGGTCCTTAAATATACCGATGTAAAAATGTCGGTACGTAGCTCCGTTGCGGCGTGATTGAAGGACAAACAAACACACTTTCACATCCTATCCTAATATCCTACTTCCTGCTTATAATATTATGAATGTTTGTTGCTCTTTCACGACACAACGAGTGAACCGATTTGGCTGAAATTTGGAATAGTGATAGCTTATGAGCTTAATTAAAGCCTAGGATTAAGACATAGGCTACATTTTATCCCGAAAAATTAAGGAGTTTCAGCCGGAATTAAAAAACACCTTAATCCACGCGGATGAATTGGCAGGCATCATCTAGTATTTTATAATATTAGTAAGCAAGTAAGTATATATACGAGTAGGTACTGTGAAGTAACCAAACTAAACTACCAAATTCTTACCTCTCATCTTTCTTCATCTCTCTAGGTATACCAAACTTCGTAAACCTCTTGAAATCTCAATAGTCTATGGTGAAAACTGAAAATTAAAGGTCGACGGTTCAACCCACTCCTAACATAAGCTTTCCGCTTACTTGAAGGGGAGAGGAGAGTATAGTCAAACTCAGCTTAGCTAATATTAGTCAAACTCAGCATAGTTATAATGAGACAAACTCAGCTTAGCTAATATTAGTCAAACTCAGCTTAGCTAATATTAGTCAAACTCAGCTTAGCTAATATTAGTCAAACTCAGCTTAGCTAATATTAGTCAAACTCAGCTTAGCTAATATTAGTCAAACTCAGCTTAGCTAATATTAGTCAAACTCAGCATAGTTATAATGAGACAAACTCAGCTTAGCTAATATTAGTCATACTCAGCTCAGCTAATATTAGTCAAACTCAGCTCAGCTAATATTAGTCAAACTCAGCTTAGATAATATTAGTCAAACTCAGCTTAGATAATATTAGTCAAACTCAACTTAGCTAATATTAGTCAAACTCAGCTTAGCTAATATTAGTCAAACTCAGCATAGTTATAATGAGTCAAACTCAGCTTAGCTAATATTAGTCAAACTCAGCATAGCTAATATTAGTCATACTCAGCTCAGCTAATATTAGTCAAACTCAGCTCAGCTAATATTAGTCAAACTCAGCTTAGATAATATTAGTCAAACTCAGCTTAGCTAATATTAGTAAACTCAGCTTAGCTAATATTAGTCAAACTCAGCTTATCTAATATTCTTTTAAAAAAGGTTTCACCGCGGTATTCCGCAATAAGTACATATACAAGTACATGTACAATAAGTATATAAATGCGATTTTAATATAAATACATGGTTGGCATAATATTATAAACTAATTATTAACGTTTCAAGTTTATTGCTTACACGAAGGATCGCGCGTCTAACGAATAGGTACTTAAAGACAACGATCATTCAATTAAACATTGCCTTTCGTGTAAAATATTAGATTCAAGCTGTCGTCTTCTCCCAAATTGTTGGACATTTCGACAAATTCACCGAAAGATTGGGGCGCAATTTTCCGTTAAATGGCATTGAAACGGTCACATCTGTCGGCCGGCGCTAACAGTTTGTTTTTACGAAATTGTACCGTTGTCCTTTCCGCTTACGATGGGGAAACCCAACGCCCACCTTTCAATTCAATATTAATAACTAGCTTTTACCCGTGGCTTCGCTCCCACCATCTATTTAAGCTATTGCATAGCTTTTATCGCGAGCTTTGAACTAGGACAAACAGTTTGAGCGCAGCGACCTAATCAAGGAATTCCGTAACGAAAATAAACCTAACACCGTCGTTCAGTAAGCGTTCATTATTTTAGCGGGTCACAAGTAGCTCTGTTTGGCGCAGTGGGCGAGCGGCCGCTTTATGTATGATGTCGCAGGTTCGAATCTCACTCGCGAAGTAGTGACAGTGCGCTTTTCTTGTTTGTCTGTTTATTAATTTCTTTTTGCATAATTTTTATTATGCAAAAAAAAATATTGCATAAATATTATAATTGCATAAGTTGATAAAAAATGCTATGCAATAGCTTTACCGCGGCAGTCCCCGAGTGCCACTTAATTTTTTTTTGACGTGATAACGTCTTATAAATCGATGAACACCGGCTGCACGCACGAAAAAGTATCACGTTCCGCCTGAGCCTGCGCGTGCACGAGAGCGCGGAACAAGCGATAGAGAGGCACGATCGGCCCAAGCGTTGGCCCCCGCCGCCCGCCAGTCATCGCCAATGTTTCTTTATGACGTTATCACGTAAAACCTTTCGTAAAACTATCGTCCGAAAACCGACTTTACAGACAACCAATTTTTATAAGTTTTGTTATTCGATGACAAGATAGTCCTTGACTGCGATCTCACCCGATGTTTAGTGACGATGCAGTCTAAATTGGTAGCGGGCTGACTTGGAACGGGTATAGCAGTGAATATTCAACCCATACCCCTAATCGGTTTCTACATGCAATCGTGTCGGAACGCTTAATCGCTTGGCGGCACGTCTTTGACGATATGGTGGTAAAACTAGCTACGGCCAACCAAAGCCTCCCACCAGAGACAGTTCAGAAATTATAAAATCCCAAATTGACCCCGCCGGGAATCGAACCCGAGACCTCCCAGTTATAAGACCAAGCGCTTACGGTGGCAGTGAGGTGGTCAATTTTAGTAATCCGAGGTGTATGACTTCTATACAAAATTACCAGTTTAAATTTTGGATTTTTCAGCGGTTTTTTTGGGTTTAGCCTATTTTTTTTTGTTTATAAACCACTCCTGTATTTAGGCGAAGTTTTTGAGTTTTAGCCAGAGTAACGAACAGTAATTCATTTTTATATTATAATTATATTATATTCTTAGATCTATACATATAATAAAACTGTAACTGGAAGATTTCTGTACATTTAATATATTTTGAAAATTTTAATTGGGGGATGCTTTACTATCGATACTGAGCCCAAAACAATTTTTTTTAAATTTTTGTCTGTTTGTTTGTCCTTCTTTCACGTAAAAACTACCGCACAGATTTCTACACAATTTTATACCGTGGTAGCTTATTACTCGGGTCAACATCTAGGCTACTTTTTATCCCGGAAAATCAAGGAGTTCCCGAGGGACTTTAAAAACTAAATCCACGCGGACTAAGTCGCGGGCATCAGCTAGTAATAAATATACCTCAGGAGTTGGGACTCAACGTCGATATTTTGTACTTAGGTAGGTAGGTACGTTCTAAAATAATTATGTTTTGATAAATAACTATTAATAACACAGCTGCAAGAGAGATAGGATAATAATATTTATTTTATCGGGATTTTTAGGTATTTACTTACCAAGTGTCGGTCGTTTGGATGAAAGTAATAATTCTTCTGTTTATATTTATATTATTTACTTCCCTCGTTGTTAAGTCAACAGACACTTTCAACGGTGGTGTTCATTTAATCAATGTTCAACAACGTAATTATGTTGTTTATATAGATCTGCCTTATGCTAATTTGACATTGCTACCTCCAGGCGGGGCGGTTTTCGCAGGGTTCGGATACATTGATAACAATCACGTAACCGACAACACAGACCTCAAAGTCGCGTATTATGAAGACTACGTTCGCTGATTGCGATGAGTGGATCCCTCGGGAATGGGGAAGATTTGTTTGCCTTTTAAATGAAGAGAACTTGGTTGGTGTGGCTTCAGGCATGCCTTTATTCCATGGCAGTAACATGACCACCGTTGTTGGTATAGGATGCTTTACGTTGCAAAAGGGAGACGAGAGTGGTCTTATTTGAGGCCTTATGTGGACCATTTATATGGATACTTATAACATGATTATTACCTAGGTTAAATCATTAATAACACCCTCCTTTTTACGTCGAGGGAATGGAAAATAAACGATGACGATATTGTTGTCCTTTTACTATAAAAAATATTGGTTAGAAATGTGTAAACAAACAAAGATATTGATAGTAATACCTACGCTAACAAGCTATAAGTTAGGAAAAATTAAACCCTATAAGGTTTTCCCTTGTCCATCATTATTGTTTGCATCGGTATAATTGAGGACAATGACATAGGCTACTTTTTATCCCGGAAAATCAGAGAGTTCCCGCGGGATTTTAAAAACTAAAACCACGCAGACGAAGTCGACGGCATCAGCTCGTTTAAATATAATCCGCTTTCATTTCACCCTGAAAGGAGTAGGGTTGTAGCATTCGCGCCACTCATTCTAAATTCATGAAAACAAATTTTATTTGTAAGCCCCGAGATAAAGCACGTGCCCGAATAAACACTACATTGTGGCGGCTTGTATTACCCCCCGGCGGAGAAAACGGAGAGCACCGAGAATTGTGCATACATAAGAGTACAGACTAACACTGAAGTCAGAAAGTGTTATGCTAATCGTGATGAATATCTTACTAATATTATAAACTAGCTGATGCCCGCGACTCCTTCGTGGTTTGTCCTTCAATCACGCCGCAACAGAGCTACGGATTGACGTGATTTTTTGCATGGGTATAGTTGAGGACCCGGAGAGTGACATAGGCTACTTTTTATCCCAGAAAATTAAAAACTAAAACTACAGACGATGTCGCGGGCATCAGTCTAGTCAAAAGCTATAGTCTATAGTCAAATAAATAATCATAATAACCTTAATAAAACAAAACTAGGTATTTCGAAACTACAGGCTCTTCAACGAGTAGGTAAACTGTTTTTATAGAGTAAACTACCACTCAAAACTACTCGTATTATAGTATACTTTATAGGTAAAGCAAAGACCTAAATTAGATTAGGTAGGAATAAAAACTTAATTCAATCTATTATTTTTAAGCATCCACAAAAATGGACATGAATTTTCCAGAACCTCTCTGAACATCTTTCTAAACGAATGTTTACTCTCGAATGAGTGGAAAGGCAATGTCTGTGATATGTGAAACTGTGAACCATTTGTGAACATATTTCAGACAGTATTATATTATATCCTGTGCATTCGTGAAGATGCCTGTGTGAACTGAGCGAACCATCCGACAAGCGTAAATATAAACACTTTTGAGTCACCCAGAGACGCTATTTGTTTCACTTTACACCCATTCACAAAGAATGGGTGCAAAGTGAAACAAACACCGGCACTACAGTCTACGTGCATAATACGTAGTTCTGTGAAATGGCTTTATTCATAAAGATACCAAAGTAAGTAATACTTACTATGTTTATGGCTTTACTTCACAATTATTAAGTCGAGGTTATTAAACACTAGCTGATACCCGCGACTTAGTCCGCATGGATTTAGTTTTTGATAGAAATCTTGAATTTCCGGGATTAAAAGTAGCCTATGTCTCTCTCCAGGTCCTCAGCTGCACGGGCTGCACCCATGCAAATCACGTCGATCCATTGCTCTGTTGCGGCGTGATTTAAAGACAAACCAACAAACAAACACACTTTCGCATTTATAATACTATTATGATAGTATGATTTGTAATTCATGTGTTCAGTATGCAAACAATTACGTTATTTCTACTTTCTAATGAAACAAAACGTATTAATTCAACGAGTAACTTTGAAGGCGGACTATCTGTTATTCAAAGTTTCAGTGCAGTTTCAGCTACAAAATGTGCAAGCAAACTGAAAACTGCCAAATCGATACCTTATTTGAAACAAACTGCGAACTAAAAACATCGAAACAATACCAAATGCTGCGAAATTCATGAAAATAGTAGATTCAATAGCGAGTGAAGAAAACCAATCGTACCAGCTGAAAGTCAGATAAACTTCCAATTAGCTGAATCCTACGAGTTCGTTCTCATGGGAACTTTGATTTTCTGGGATGCATGGAATGTACGTCTTCAGATTGCAAGCTGTCTCAGTGCAGAATTTCATCAAAATCGATTTAGCGCTTGCACTGTGAAAAAGTATCAGGCAGACAGACCTAGCTACTTTTCGATATTGGTGTACTACCTACTTGATGCCCGCGACTTCGTCCGTGTTGATTTAGTTTTTAAAATCCCGCGGGAACTCTTTGATATTCCGGGATAAAAATAGCCTATGCCAGTCTCCGGGACCTCAACTATACCCATGCAAAAATCACGTTGATCCGTAGCACTGTTGCGGCATGATTGAAGGACAAACAAACAACCCAACAAACCAACAAACACACTTTCGCATTTCTAATAATAAGGTGGGTATATTAACTAATAGTAAGGATGAATTAATGATTTTTTTATAAAGAATATTACCCAAGCTGAACTTTCTCCTCTCCCCTCCAAATAAGCACAAAACTTATGTTAAGAATATCCATCCGTCCATCAGAAACCTCTCTCTTAGTTTGTCCTTCAATCACGCAGCAACGGAGCAACTGTTAACGTAATTTTTTGCATGGGTATAAGTAGTAGAGGATTTGGAGTTACATAGGCTACCCAGTACCTATACCTACTAGGCTACTAAGTAGGTACCTAGTAATAACAGCTGTTATTCCGCAAAAACAGAGGGACACTGGGGGTTTTTTATAAAAACCTAACTACACCCGGACAAACCTAAATTAATGAAACAAACCTGATAAAATCAATGGTTTTTTAGATACCATAGTGCGATATCATGTCGCTAACAAGTAACAACTTTGAAATCCTATTGCAGTAAACAAACATTATTATACCTACAGTAAAAACCGCTGGCTATATTCTATCGTCGACCCGTCCCGTCTCTTTGCGGTGAGCGGTTTTCCCAAACAAAATAAAACTTTTGTCCACCGACATGGTAGACCCCAACCTCTCGCATCTACGCTCTTCTGATTTTATTTTATTTACACTTAGTTATATGCCTTAGTCTTTACGTAAGGAAAGTCTATCTGTCTATCAACGTAAAATAAGCGAGAGGATAAAGGATTTTTAATACAAAAACTGCCAGAACGCCCAATTTATTCCTCAGGCGTCACTCAATGTTGGCAAAATCGGCATTACCACACTGTTTTATAAATCATTTAGTTAATAGCTATCTTCTCGCTTAACCCTTGTCGTTGCTAGTTATTGACCTTAAACCCAACAAACGATAATAAGAGTACCTATAACCCACGTTTTTTGTCTGTCTGTTTGTACGTGCTAATCGTCTGAACCGATTTTGACAGGGTTTTTACAAGCAGATACTGGCAGGCAGACAGTGTCTGCCTGCCAGTATCTGCTGCCTGTCTGCCAGACAGGCAATTAAACAAGGAGCACTTCGACAAGTCTGGACCATAGACAGTGTTTCTTACGTCTGGACAAGATTTCTTACCTTTAGAATATTAAATTAGGTACAAATTCTGTGCCAAAACCCAAAAATAATTATGTAAGTACCTACCGAAAATCTGCTAATCGGTTGCGGAAATGCTGCATCCATCAAGCATCCCTGCTACAAAAATGCATTTATCCTTCAGAGGTGATTGCGATTTTCACATTTGCAAACCTTTTTAGACAATCCCCCAGTGGGGCATGATGGGAATTAGTACTACCTACCTTCCATGTGGCATGCGTCTTCATGGAACTAGGAATTACGTGTGCGTCTTAATTTGTCAGCTGTCAATTCAAGTGTCAAAGTCAAAGTCACAACCCAAGTCAACTGTCAAAGTGAAAGTGACAAAAGATCTAGGCTACTAGTGATGTCAACCGATTACAAATTTGATAACCGGTTTTTACTAATTACTTTGTAAAAAAAAACGGTTTTTATAGGTATCCTTAGGTTTTTTCTTATTTTTCTTAAAGAAAGAACAAAACATCGAAAATTTTTAAGTAATTTCTTTTTATCTATGACAAGATAGTCCTTGATTGCGATCTCACCTGATGGTAAGTAACAATGCAGTCTAAGATGGTGGCGGACTAACTTATAAGTATCTTTATTATAATCAAAATAGTAGGTTGAGAAAAATGTTCAAATTGGACTTACCTTTGCTGAGGAATGCTGCGGCTTCCTCCCACGGAAATGAAACCAGGTGGACACGTTTAATTTATTTTTATTTTTATTTAGAAACTAAAAATTAGCGATCGCTAATTTTTTTTTTTGGATCCTGTATTTCGGAGTGACCGAGATTCAATGTGGGATTTGTGAAGGGCGAGGGATAATTCTTAGGTTCAGCATCAGTTCTCGACTGATCTTTGGGCTACTTGAACGAAACTTTGGAACAGCAATTTATTACATAGACCTGAGAACTGATTTGATCAATAAATAGCCACAATAGCCATGGTCCAGAAACGGGAATTATTACTGAAAAACTAATCAGGCTTTAACGCTGAAACCCTACCTAAAGCCGTCTCCAACCACCCCTATAACGGCCCCTGACCTCACATCTAATCATTTTAACCACAACACGACAGACAAACCACCATCTGAACGTGAGGGTAGTCATCAAAATGCACAAATTAATTGACAATTATTATGACTTAGGCGTGTCAAAATATTTGTAGCGATAGTCAATTATCGCTACTCACTATTTACTTATCTTATCGCAAGTCAATAATTACTTATCTTATCGTTTTTCACTAATTTCTTATCTTATCGCTAATCAATAATTACTTATCTGGGGTCATCCATAAATTACGTCACACGAATTTCATGATTTTTTGCCCCTCCCCCCGTCCTTGTCACAGCTGGTCACATTTGTAAGACTCCCCCCCTCCCTAGTGTGACGTCACATATTTTGCAAATTTACAAATAGAAATTATTGAATGAAAACAGCGGTTCCAAAATCAGTTTTATTTCCATTTAAATTATTTTTTAATAAAATTAACATGAAATCAATCAATTAACAAAACAAAAAACGATTAATTATATTATATTAATTAAAGAAATTAACAAAACAAAAAACGATTGACTATGTTAATTAAAGAAATTAACAAAACAAAAAACGATTGAATATATTAATTAAAGAAATTAACAAAACAAAAAATGTTAATAGAATAATATTAATTAAAGATACAAACTTAAAAATCTTGAGTCCATGGACTTTGAACCCACTCCTTTAAATTATTTATAACTGGCATAGCAGCCACTTCGTTCTCGTTTGGGTTGTTAATGTCAGGAACATTAGTTGTGTCAACATCTTTTTCATCCAACCATACAGCATCATCGTCATCATCCACACAAAGAAGTTCTCTGGCACGTCTAGCAGCAATTCTTTGAGGACGAAATTTCGCGATAGTTAAAACTTCTTGTTGCCTCTTATGTAATTGTTTGTGTTGATTAGTGGTCTTGTATGATGGCACCTATCGTTTCCACCCTGTGTATATACATCAGCAATACCTAGTCAGTTTAGTTTAGTTGTTATTACAAAATTAAAACTTACTTTTATGCCTTCGGACTCCAGTTGTATTTGTGTTGACGACGAAGGAATTTTGGAAAAAAAATTCATAAGTGTCGCTTTCTTTCTCGTCATTTTTAGTTGCAATTCTTTGATTTTAGATTCCACTTTACCTTCAACATCGTCACTACTTTTTAAACTTTTCCATAAGTTGTTAACTTCTTGTACAATTTGTTTTTTTTTTTTATCAGCATAAGATGCACTGTATTTTTCATATAGTTTACGGTAAAGATTACCTAAATCACATTTTTTGTTCATTTTAAACTTGTTTCGTAAGTTAAAAATCACAAAATAGCAAAACTAAGAACGACGTTGTTTCATCCGCGAATGTCAGTAGTCAAATGAAATAGAAACAAAGAAATCACCGCTAGGCGCAATGCCTTTGGCGGCATTTATCAAAGGGCGCCTAGGCGGTCGGCGCGTAACACTAGTAGAGCGAGTGGTCGACAAAACAATTGGTATCTTATATTTACACAGATATAGTTGTAGATGTTTTTGAGGCTTTCGTAAAGTATAGTATAAAGTTCGTGTTTTAATACTTAAATTATACTTAATAGATTTTGAAATGTGACGTCACGAAATTTAGGACCCCTCCCACCCCCTTGTCACACAATGTCACACTTCGTCGACCCCCTCCCTCCCCCTAAACGTGACGTAATTTATGGATGGCCCCTCTTATCGCTTATCGCTAATCACATCTTATCGCTAATCACATCTTATCGCTTATTACTAATTACTTATCTTATCGCTTATCACTAGTTACTTATTTTATAGCTTATCACTAATTACTTATCTTATCGCTTATAACTAATTCCTTATCTTATCGCTTATAACTAATTCCTTATCTTATCGCTTATCACTAATTACTAATCTTATCGCTTATCACTAGTTACTTATCTTATAGCTTATCGCTAATTACTAATGACTAACTACATATCTTATCACTTATTACTTATCTTATCGTTTATCACTAATTTCTTATCTTATCGCTCATCACTAATAACTTATCTTATCGCTTATCACTAAGTACTTATGTTATCGCTAATTACTAATAACATATCTTATCACTAATTACTTATCTTATCGCTTATTACTAATTACTTAACTAATCGTTATTTACTAAACATATCTTATCACAAATTTTTATCTTATCGCTTATCACTAATTACTTATCTTATCGCTTATCACTAATTACTTATCCTACCGTTTATCACTAATTTCTTATCTTATCGCTAATCAATAATTTCTTATCTTATCGCTTATCACTTATCTTATAACTTATCACTAATTACTTATCACTAATTACTAATGACTAACTACATATCTTATCACAAAATACTTATAGTTTATCACTTTACTTATCTAATCGTTTATGACTAATTACTTATCGCTTATCACTAATAACATCTTATCGCTAATTAGACTACTAATTACATATCTTATCACAAATTACTTTTTGTAGCGATAAGATGTCCTTGTACACGTCCTTTTTATATTTATGTTTAGTTTTTAAGTATTAAAATGTACAGAATAAATAAATAATAAATAAATAAATACTTATACTACGCGTTCGTTTAAAGTTGAGCCACTACTGCACCATAGAGTAAAGTAATCGACGTAGTCGTAATTCCTAGTTCCATGCCGACAGTACGGACACAGTATAGGATATGCAGTAGTTTGACGCCTTTGATCTATATTCTATATAGTATATATATATAGTATATATATATAGTTCCCCTAGCTCTCTCGCGCTTCCCCGCACCGCACCTCAAGTTAGACCCACTTAGTAAACCGCTCGTGAAGCACCGCTTATTAAAAATAAATTTCAAATTCAAATTATTTATTTGCACAGATTGAGTAGTACAATGGTGTTACATTATAATAAAAGTCCTTACAATCTGCCGGATAAGCATGCAAAAATAATATTTAATAATAATTCTTATTCTAAGTTTACGTATTATATAGGTGGTACATATCAAGAGCTTTAGAATAACAACATTTCATAAAAGTAAGTGCTCCGTAGAATTTCAAGGAGGTACTATCGATTTAATTTATTTTATTAGAATGTCAAATATAAAATTTATTTGATTAAAAATGTCAACTTTATTCTAATTTACTTATTCTATCGATTTTAAATTTATGCTACCTATAGCTTCATGTCTGTTAAATACTCTTTGATTGAATAATATTATTCATCATTAAAAATTCCTTAATTGGATCGAAGCTCCTTATTGCGCGTTGCGAAAGCGGGCTAGATGGAAAAAATTAAGACTAAATAGGACCGACACTTTTTTGAATGTGAATTTGACATTGTGTTCAATATTTTCACACTACAATACTAGATCTCCATAGCCTTGTGGTTGAACAGTCACATAAAGTAGTGTAAGGTCGATGGTTCGAATTCCAGCTCGACAGACTGAATTTTTCTATTTTCAATTTTATTAATTTGTATTTTGTTTTCATTATTAATTTATTATTATTTATAATTTTATAATTTATAATATTTGGTAAAAAATTAAAAACAAATTACACTTGTTATTATATATTTTTATAAATCATTGTAACCAAAATTTGTAAAGTAGTTTTTTGATTTTTATCGTTCGTAACTTCGTTCCTATCTGGTGTCCCACGACACCACACAACTTTTTTTATTTTTAAAACTGAACATATTCAGTGTTCGGTCAGCTAATGATGCTGGTAGTTCATTATACAACTGAGGAGCCATATTAAATATACTGTTACCAAAATATGCCGTCGTATGCTGCGTGAAGCATACTTTATTTTTCTGCGTTCACTATCACAGTATCTAAATAGTTGTTCATTAACTCTAATGAATACTAGCACTTCATATAATATATACAAGCACGGGCAGGTTAGTATTTTCAATTTATCAAAATACGGTTTACAGGAATCAGGAATAATCGGATTAGGTAGTATCAAGTGCCTATGTACTTAGGTACTGGCACAGAACGCTATGCTACTGGCAGGCTAGTTTTAACATAGATTTTAATCACGTTGTCACTAATGTGTCAAGTATAAACAAACTATTGTTATTTATTGCTGTTTTTATTCCTATTGTTCGCGTATCGATCTCTGCCATGAATAAAAAAGGAAAAACTTTACATAGTACAGAACGCGCTTTATTATTTAAAATAATGAGTTTCTTTGAAGAGGAGAAAACAAAAAAAAAAACTTATCACGCCCATCGAAATTGAAGACGTAAAGGCCATAAAAAGTATGGAAAGAAAACAAAATTCGTTCCAGTCAGATTCAAGTGAATCACTTACAAAAATAGAAATGAAGTTGTTAGAAAATGAAGAAAAATATCAGTCCTTAATAAAATCCTTTGATAATATTATAAAACGTACCGCCGCAGCTACAGGCATTTCAGAAAGCACTCTGAAACGCATAAAATTTGAAGAAAAAAAGAAGAGTACCACCTCATCTGAACCTGGTACTTCAAGTGTGCCAGTATCGACTACAGAAATAAAACTGTCTATGCCGAAAAGAAGAAAACCTAAGAAAAGGTTAGAAATTGACGATTTTATATGATTTGTTCAATTCGCAATATAATTGAACAATATTACACGGTAAAAAAAGAAGTTCCTACGCTACGAAAAATTTTAGCACAAGCAAAAAGAGACTTTAATTTTCCTGGTCAAAAAACTATCCTTTGGACGATCATCACGTCAAAGCTCGGGTATAAATTTAAAAAATGTATAAATGTCAGAGAATATTTAATTCGAAAACCAGAAATAGCGGCTTGGAGAGCCCGCTATTTACGCAAGATGCGTGAAAATGACGAACTTGGTGTCAATAAAAAACCCGTAGTTTATCTTGATGAAACGTGGATACACAGCCACTACACTGTTTCAAAATGTTGGCAAAATGCAATAGAAGCCAGCGTCAAAAAAAATTTGAATCCAGGGCAACGTTGGATTGTAGTTCATGCTGGCGGCGAAAATGGTTTTATTAATAGCGCATGTCTCGTTTATAAATGTAAAAGCAGTAAAGGAGATTACCATAACGAGATGGATGCAAACAATTTCACAAAATATCTCCGTGAAAAGCTATTACCAAATTGCCCTGCTAATAGTATTATTGTGCTTGACAACGCGCCGTATCATTGCAAGCAAATTAATAAAGCACCTACTTCAGCAGCTCGTAAAGAAGTAATGCAAAATTGGCTACGTGTAAATGGTATATCCTTCGACCCACGAATGACAAAACGAGAATTATATTATTTAATACATCTATCAAAACCCAACAAACAATATGAAATTGATGAACTTATTAAAAGTTACGGTCACGAAGTCCTGCGCTTACCACCATACCAATGCGATCTCAACCCTATAGAGTATATATGGAATTTAATCACCGAACCAGTGGTAGACTCATCGACGATTCATAAGCACTTGTAAAAAAGTTTATTTGAATAAAAAACATTTCTATTCTATTCTAATGAAATACCGAGTGGCTGAAAAAAACGTTAGTCAATCTGAAAAAGACATAGAAATACTTACTTTAAATGCTATAGAAAGCTTCACTGACGAAGACTGGAAGAAACAAGTAAACTTTGTTGACCGTTTACGACAAGCTTATTGGGAAAAAGATAGGTTACAAGAGTTAAATGAAAACGAACTAATTATTTCAGTAGGCGCTGAGAGTGAATCCAGTGAAGATACTGACTGGACTGGAGCGATGCCAATAGTGCAGACTAGGGTTCAGAACCGGGAATTCCCGGCTCTTTAGTCAGTGAAATGGAACCGGGAAATCAAAGGACAACGGCAATGTTACTTATATCAGTTTACCTGAAATCGATTTGAAGCGTCTATACTAGAAAATTGTCACATCCATAGAGGTTCCATTACTAAAATATAATCACTGAGATTTTTCGTTTGAGGAACTCACAAAAAAATCTATATTAACAACTTTATATTTTGAGATTATGACAATGTGTAAGTAGATATAAAATTATAGGTACCTACATAGTTAGTGTACCAAATAATCGTAATTCCTACATCCATGGTAAGGCTTTCCTTATAAGTTATTTAAAGTTCTAATTTGACAATGGGACGTGTTACTTAGATCTATAGACCTTTATATTATATAGAATTTCCAGGCGAGCAATGACATCGAGCAACGATCCAAACTCAAAGCGCGGTATTCACTTGTCAAAATGTCATTATCACGTGTTGCCCTGATGATACAAAATATTATGTTTTTTAAACTGGATATTGATGGTTCATTAATTGAATAGTTATTATTCAACAAAGGCAAAAGATATAAATCTATTTTCATATAAAAAATGAACTAATCTTATCACTGTTTTGCATAAATCATATTCGTAGACGCCTACTAAAACATTCAGGTAGAAATTTGCCGATGTTCTCGGTTCTTTCGGTACTTTCGGGAATTTAATTTTAATTAGGCGATTCATTTGTCTCACACATATTACCTTTATCTTTGTGGGGTTGAGCGTACGCTTATAATTAATTTGAATCCGAAGAAATTGCTGGATTTGCCACTGCACAAATTTAAACATTGCGTAAAAACTCACTTACTGGGTCGCAGCTATTACAAATATAATAGTTTCATAATGATAAAGTTGCATGGGATCTAAAAATCGGCGAGCGGAGCGAGACCTATCACTATCCCACAACCTGTACATTTTGTGGTACACTTTACCGAACAACTATCACGCCTATAGACATGTGATTTAACATAGTAATTTAACTTCATATCTAGATGTGTTATCTGTCAAAAAAATATAATTTTACAACCATTTACTTAAAAATTATTACCCGTTAGAAAAACTACGCGAGCCCTCACAAAGCTCAGCTTTTTGCTAGTATGTATTTATGTCTGTACAGAGTATAGATATAAATGTATAGATAATCTATATATATAAAAATGAATCCCTATTTCCCTTGGTCACGCGTGAACGGCTGGACCGATTTTATTGAGAATACTTAAACAATATATAAAATTATTACGCGCTTTGGACAATATAAACTTTTTTAATGTAACCTTATGAAGTTCGACATAGAAGTGACAGAATGCGTGCTGCATATCGTCAAAGAGGATGTAAAAATACTGAATATCGTTTAAAACAGATTCTTCGGTCGGAATTATTTTATTGATAAAAATACGAGTAAAATAGTGCAAGTTTTACAAAACAATAAAACTTGTATTATTTAGCAGAGATGATGCACAGCATCTGTGAGATCACGTGCTACTTCCCTTTTAATCCTGTTAAGCTATCAGCCAATCATTAGACACTTCCGGTTGTTGTTTGTCACGTGGTCACAGGTATGGCGGCGCTCGCCGCGCTTTGCTCATAGAAGTCTCACACCAGGAGGCCTTATTGGGATGCTGTGCATCATCTCTGCTAAATAATACAAGTTTTATTGTTTTGTAAAACTTGCACTATTATTCGGCATGTGATGATGCACAGCATCTGTGAGAGACGTGTTTATTATCTCCTGGTGACCACAAACGACGCTATGTGAAGAAATTATAATTCTAAGGAAATTATAATATCGTAGAATAGGATGTGATCTATATTTCAAAATAAATTAATAAGTAACAGCATATCTGAAATATAAAAATCATAAGGAGGATTTTTCCAAAACAAAATAGAAAGTACTCATCAAATAAGTAGCAATCTAATTGTAGCTTCCAGACAGCATTCAATATGTTACTATATATACCAAACCAGATCTTTTGTTACCCAGTTAAAAGGTTGGCTAAAATTTGATTGGCCAATATTAACATCAGTTATTATTAACATCAACACATCAAAACAAGTCTATTATTAACATTAGTAGGTATTTAAAGTAATTACTTGGCTTGGAGAAGCCAATTTTCTGGGAAAAAACCATCTTCAATAGGTGTTTTCAGACCAACTTTCAGACATTCCGTGAATCATTTTTATATAAATATCATCATTAAATCTCTTAAAGAACTGTCATTTATTATAACTAACTGACTTAGAATGAACTCTTCTAAACTGAAGAGGTCATTATATAAGGTTAGAGAGTAGCAGAAAGACTATAGGGCTGAGCGTAGACACGCTTTCGGACGAAGCCCATACGTCAATCTAATTCTCAAATGCTGCGTGTTTCCGCTTTTATTTCGATAAACAAATAACAATTGTGACTCTGGGTTACCCTCTGTAAGCATTGCCTATTTATCAATTTTCGAACCGGACTTAGTATTACATTGTCATCACCCTGAATGGGCTTTTAACACGACGAGATCAAAAGTGTAAAGTGAGAGGCCAGTTTATGTAGCACATCAAACAAAGTCATTTCTCTATTTGAAAGAATATTTGGCAAATATGTCACTGGGGTCCCAAGTCGAAGATTTCTCTGCTTTTGGACTCCGAAGAGAGATTGCTTTGAGCACTTGTTTTACTTGGAAATGTGAACTCAAGTTAAATTAACCTGACTAAAAGTTGGCAACACAGACAAGAGTCATAAGGTAGTGAGACAAACTATTTCTCTTAAAGGAATAAGAAGACTAATAATTAAATTAATACAATGCCATTCGATAACATTATACCCGTTAGAAGGTATTCACTTTAAGCTGGAACGGAGTTTTTAGAGTTAATCAAACCTCGGCCTTGGTCGAAGGTTGATTGTGACGATAGCCGATTGGCTTCGGCCCGAAATCGACCTTCGGTCGGATACTGTAATTAATAATTGTAAAACTGTCGAAGGAATCACCGTTAAGACTCCATGACGCCCAGATTAAAATATATTCATGACATGACCAACTTTACCGTTCAGTGGTTTTCAGAAGGCAAGTGTGTTCAATGGTCTTGTCTTGAGACACACTAGGTTGGAAATAGGTATGTTCGGGCCATGGTCCTTCCTTGGTGAGACACATTGTCGGAAAGAACCTGCACCCTCGTGTTCCGATCTTAGATCACCAGATTCAAAAATTTCTCTTTTGGTCTATCATCTGCAGTAAATGCATTTATTATACGGGGTTTCAAACCCGCGAAAAGATTAGACAAGAGTAGGTTAGGAGGTAAATGGCAGTCGCATTCTCATCATCACATTGAGAAAGGGCCTTCGGAGCCCTAAGCAGCTGCCACTGCCTCCGATACGCTCAGAGGCAGCCCCAGTGAAACTCGGGTTGAAATGACCGCGAGGCACCTGTTGTGCTGTCCTTTCCTTAACATTTTCAAAAGATTCGTTGCTTTTTATGAGTCATGTTTTTGAGGTACTCGTGGCATTGATTTGCCGCCTTCCAGCGTGAAAGGACTGGTTAGATCGTTCGATTGTGAAACTTGTTCTTATCATTTCTTTCCAACCCTATCCAGCGCAAATACCAAACTTGGACCCACATATTCATACCACCTGTTGCAAGAGCAACTGACCCTCATGAATTTGGTGGTTTCAAAGCTAGGCAGGATATGGGAGCAGACTGGACAAGAATAATTATAAGTTAGGAGGTAAATGGTAGTCGCATTCCCTTATATAGAGAAGGGCCTTCGGAGCCCAAAGCAACTACCACTGCGTCCGATACGCTCAGAGGCAGCCTCCGAAAAACTCGAGCTGCGATGGCTGCGAGTCATTGGCCGAAAACGGACCCACCTGTCCACGCCACCCATTCCTTATATATACAACCGCAACTTTAACCATAATCACTAACTGATCATCATCAAACTCAAAAAGATATTTGTAACTCGGCGGTATCTTACGCAGATCCCCACAAAAGTTTTTACTAGTATTCATGTAACTTATTTAGGACTTACAACCACAACTGTAATCATGATCACCTGATCATCATCGAATTCAAAAAGATATTCGTAACTACGAGGTATCTTACGCAGATCCCCAGAAAAGTTTTTATTTTTATTTATGTAACTTATTCGTGACTTACAACCGCAACTGTAACCATGATCACTTGATTTGTCATCGAATTCAAAAAGGTATTTGTAACTCTGAGGTATCTTACGCAGATCCCCACAAAAGTTTTTATTTTTTTTATGTTACTTATTCATGACTTACAATTAAATCATCATCGAATTCAAAAAGATATTCGTAACTAGGAGGTATCTTACGCAGATCCCCACAAAAGATTTTATTTTTATTTATGTAACTTATTCATGACTTATATTCGCAACTGTAACCATAATCACTTGATCGTCATCGAATTTAAAAAGATATTTGTAACTCGGAGGTATCTTACGCAGATCCCCGAATGCCATGACAGCTAATGGCAAGTGAGGATGCACCCCGAGAAGAAGCGCGCTTGCCTAGAAGATGCCTATTCACTTTTGTCTTAAAGGCATCCCAATTATAGTTTAGTGGTTATAGGGAAAATGGAAACCGAAAGGGCATTCCAAATTTTGGCGTTGCGTATTAGGATCGAAAAGCAACCACTCAACAAATAGTTTCAGATTTTGTTCACATTGAACATAGATACGTTCGGCTAGCAAAGCATTACAAATGGCAGCGATGGCCTATTAGAACCAACAAAGTAGTCTCCAACATTCTAGGTTTCATTCATTCCTATAACCTCATTCCTATATTCATAACCTCTTATCGAGATCCTTCAACAAGAAGTCATTCTCTGAGGTGCTAGCACTTAGTAGAAATAGAATATACCTACATTCCAGCGAGAACACATTTATATCCTCAATAGGTTAGGTAGGTAGGTAAGAGGTTTAGACACATGTATATCCTCAAGCTCCAGAGCATAGATGCATGCCAGTCTTGCCAAGAATTGGTTGCAACACTGTTACATATTATTCAGTTGCTGCCCCCCCCCCCGTAATGCTTAAACTAAGCATCTATCCAGGGAAACGTATCGTATTCTATCGTATCACAAATATTGTCGAGGGAGGTTAAGATAGTGGCAAGTACAATTTACATCATCATCAATTTTTGTAAAATTACAAGCAGATTCTTAAAATCGTAAGAAAAGCTCTGAGTACGCACGAGGTATTTTTGTATCTTTCTATTGCAAGTGTTAATATAAACTACGCCTAACTAAGCCTTCTTTAAATTTCATTTAGTTATTCGATATTACCAGGATGAGGCAAAAAGTTATTCAATCGTATATTCGTACTATCCAAAGGGTAGCATCTGCGCTGGCATAGCAACAGACGAAATAGATAATGGCGGCGGCACAGAGCGCGCGACATAAAGATAGTATACACAGGGGTATAGCTACGCTCGTTGCGAACGAAAGTAACGGTAGCGTGCACGGACAAAACTGTGTGTATTATCACTAAACAATATCGCCGGAGCCGGTTGCACAATACGAGAAAAACATTGCTTCTCAAAAATGTCGGTCAACGTGCTGACTCAGCTGACCAGATTCCATATATAGAAGAAAACTGGCTGACTTACCGAGATTTCTCCCTTTTACCTCGCTTTACTTCGGTGCCCGACCCTGCGATCCAAAATTAATGGACTCGTGATCCGTAGCGCCCCAACGACGCTGCAAGACGCTGGCTTCCGGTAGAAGCCCCAGCCTTGGTGCCAGCGGCAGTGATAACGATGCCACGTGGCGTTGTGTTTCACGATATCCACACAGGAATTGTCCATAATTTCATTTAGAAGTCCGATAAAACACACAACGGTAATTACACTCAAATTCACTATTTTAGAATTTATTTATTTACAGCAAATACACTAAAATAATTTCACTGATTCTAAAATTATTTTCGGTGAAAACGTGTTTTCAAACCGGGAAGTAACGACGCTATGAGCAAAGCGCGGCGAGCGCCGCCATACCTGTGACCACGTGACAAACAACAACCGGAAGTGTCTAATGATTGGCTGATAGCTTAACAGGATTAAAAGGGAAGTAGCACGTGATCTCACAGATGCTGTGCATCATCACATGCCGAATAATAATTAATTTATTATTTCTTACAAAAAGGATGTAAGAAAACTTAATTTCTTAGTGCACATCACGGTTAGTTCAGAGCCATCACGCCTAATATTAAAAGTTCAATTTATTAAATTGAACTTTGGATATTAGGAGTTTTGGTAAGTTTTGTAAAAAAAAAACTAAGAATGTTGTATATCGTAAAGCATTAGAATAATAAACACCTTTTTTTAAATATTTTATTATTATTTATACCAATTCGAATTCAATATTCATAGTTAAGATAGGTCAGCTAGTACTTAATAAATAAAACAATAGATAAATTATTATACTGCATCTTCTTATACTGCGTCTTTACCACGTAATATTACCGTGTCTTTACTGTGGGTCTGACTTGAGGTGCGGTGCGGGGAAGCGCGAGGGGTGTAGATTTCTTTACTCTATGGTACAGGGCTCAACTTTAAACTAACGCGTAGTAGTTTATCACTAATTTCTTATCCTATCGCTAATCAGTAATAACTTAGCTTATCGCTTATCTTAGCTTATTAGCTTATCACTAATTTCTTATGTTATCGTTTATCTTTAATCTCACATCTTATCGCTTATCACTAATTACTTATCTTATCGCTTATCACTAGTTACTTATCTTATAGCTTATCACTAATTACTTATCGCTTATTACTTATCTTATCGCGTATCACTTATCGTTTATCACTAATTACTTATCTAATCGTTTATGACTAATTACTTATCGCTTATCACTAATAACATCTTATCGCTAATTACTAATTACTAATTACATATCTTATCACAAATTACTTTTAGTTTATCACTAATTTCTAACCTTATCACTAATCAGTAATAACTTATCTTATCCCTTATCACTAATTACTATCACTAATTTCTTATCTTAATCGTTTATCACTAATTTCTTATCTTATCGCTTATCACTAATTACTATCACTAATTTCTTATCTTAATCGTTTATCACTAATTTCTTATCTTATCGCTTATCACTAATTACTTATCTTATCGCTTATCACTAATTTCTTTACTAATCGCAAAGTATTACATATTATCGCTAATAATTACATACCTTATCGCTTACCACTAATTACTTATTTTATCGCTAATCAATAATTACTTACCTCATTGCATGCAAGATCAATAATTACTTATCTTATCGCTAATTACTCAAAACATATCTTATCACAAATCACTAACAAGACCAGACGAGACCAGATGAGACCAGATGAGACCAGATGAGACCAGACGAGACCAGACGAGACCAGATAAGACCAGAAGAGACAAGACCAGACCAGACCAGACGAGACCAGACGAGACCAGGTCAGACTAGACGAGACTAGACGAGACCAGACGAGACCAGACGAGACGGGACCAGACAGGACCAGACGAAATAGGACCAGACTAGACCAGACGAGACCAGACCAGACCAGACGATAAGAGACCAGATGAGACCAGAGGACTAAACGAGACCAGACAGGACCAGACGAGGAAAGACGATGAGACCAGACGAGTACAGACAAGACCAGATGAGACCATACGAGTCCATACGAGTCCATACGAGACCATACGAATCCATACGAGACCATACGAGACCAGACGAGATCAAATAAGACCAGACAAGACCAGACAAGACCAGACAAGACCAGACAAGACCAGACAAGACCAGACAAGACCAGACAAGACCAGACAAGACCAGACAAGACCAGACAAGACCAGACAAGACCAGACAAGACCAGACAAGACCAGACAAGACCAGACAAGACCAGACAAGACCAGACAAGACCAGACAAGACCAGACAAGACCAGACAAGACCAGACAAGACCAGACAAGACCAGACAAGACCAGACAAGACCAGACAAGACCAGACAAGACCAGACAAGACCAGACAAGACCAGACAAGACCAGACAAGACCAGACAAGACCAGACAAGACCAGACAAGACCAGACAAGACCAGACAAGACCAGACAAGACCAGACAAGACCAGACAAGACCAGACAAGACCAGACAAGACCAGACAAGACCAGACAAGACCAGACAAGACCAGACAAGACCAGACAAGACCAGACAAGACCAGACAAGACCAGACAAGACCAGACCAGACCAGACAAGACCAGACAAGACCAGACAAGACCAGACAAGACCAGACAAGACCAGACAAGACCAGACAAGACCAGACAAGACCAGACAAGACCAGACAAGACCAGACGGGACCAGACGGGACCAGACCAGACAAGACCAGACGATACCAGACCAGACCTGGCGAGGCCAGACCATACGAGACGAAACTAGACCAGAGAAACGAAACTAGACCAGACGAAACCAGAGGAACCACCAGACGACAGAGAGGACGAGACCAGACACATCAGACGAGACCAGACCACACGGGACCAGACGAGACCAGACGCGACCAGACCTGACGAGGCCCAAAACGACGCAGCAGACAGGTAACACGCAGTGGCACCGTGCCTGGCACTGCGTCAGGAAGTGACGCGCTCGCCAGCGCAACCGACAGGTGGCGCGCAGTAGCACCTTGGCTGGCACTGCGACAGGTCCCTGCGAGCTCGACAGCGCAATGGCAGGTGAGGCGCAGATTTTCCGTAGCCGTCGCTGCGACGAGCTCAAACGCGCTCGGCAGTGCACCAGCAGGTGAGGCGGGGACGCGCCGTGACTGACGATGCGCCGTGCTCCAACGCGCATAGGCAGGTGAGGTGCAGACGCACCGTGGCCAGCGCTGCGCCATGCTCCAACGCGCACGGCAGCGCACCAGCAGGTGCGGCGCAGAAGAGCCGTGGTCGGCGCTGCGACGCACCACTGCGTGCTCGGCAGCTTACAGGCAGGTGAGACGCAGACGCGCCGTGCTCCCGTGCTCCAACGGACACGGCAGCGCACCGGCAGGTGAGAGGCAGACGCGCCCTGGCTAGCGCTACTACGCGCCCCCACGTGTTCGACAGAGCACCAGCAGGTGAGGCGCAGACGCGCCGTGGCCAGCGTTGCGACGGTCCTCTGCGTGCTCAGTAACACACCGGTAGGTGAGGCGTAGACGCACAGTGGCCGGCGCTGCGTTTCGACGCGTTTACCAGCGCACGAGCAGGTGAGGCGCAGACGTGCCGTAGCCGGCGCTGCGAAGTGCTCCAACGCGCTCGGCAGCACACCGGCAGATGGGGCGCACACGAGCCGTTGTCGGCGCTGCGCTCCCATACGCTCGGCAACGCATCAGCAGGTAAGGCGCAGACGCGCCGTGGCTAGCGCTACTACGCGCCCCCACGTGTTTGACAGCGCACCAGCAGGTGAGGCGCAGACGCGCCGTGGCCAGCGTTGCGACGGTCCTCTGCGTGCTCAGTAACGCACAGGTAGGGCACAGTGGGCGGCGCTGCGCTTCGACGCGCTCAGCAGCGCACGAGCAGGTGAGGCTCACACGAGCCGTTGTCGGCGCTGCGCTCCCATACGCTCGGCAATGCACCAGCAGGTGGGGGCGCAGACGTGCCGTGGCCAGCGCAGCGCACCGGCATGTGAGGCGCAGATGCATCGTGGCCGGCGCTGTGCAACGACGCGCTCAGCAGCGCACCAGCAGGTGAGGCGCAGACGCGCCGTGGCCAGCGCTGCGACTCGCTCCAACGCGCAGGCAGCTCACTGCCAGGTGAGGCGTAGACGTGCCGTGGCCGGCGCTGCGACACGCCTCTGCGTGTTCGACAGCGCACCAGCAGGTGAGGCGCAGACGCGCCATGGCTGGCACTGCGACAAGCTCCGACCTGCTCGGCAGCGCACCGGCAGATGATCCGTGCTGAGTCGAGCTGCGAACGGTCCACCATCTAGAGCAAGAATGACACGCAGACGCAAGGCATCAGCCACCCGTATTTATACCAAAGCATGCTTGTAATCAATGCAACAATACAACTACAAGATAATGCACTACAATACAACAACAAGACAAGACAAAGCCGAGCCGAGCCGTGCCCAGTAGAGCACCAGCAGGTGAGGCGCAGACGCAACGTGGCCGGCGATACTACGCGCCCCCACGTGTTTGACAGCGCACCAGCAGGTGAGGCGCACACGCGCCGTGGCCAGCGTTGCGACGGTCCTCTGCGTGCTCAGTAACGCACCGGTAGGTGTGGCGTAGACGCACAGTGGGCGGCGCTGCGCTTCGACGCGCTCAGCAGCGCACAAGCAGGTGAGGCTCACACGAGCCGTTGTCGGCGCTGCGCTCCCATACGCTCGGCAACGCACCAGCAGGTGGGGGCGCAGAAGCGCCGTGGCCAGCGCTGCGACACGCTCAATTGCGCACTGCAGTGCACCAGCATGTGAGGCGCAGATGCATCATGGTCGGCGCTGTGCAACGACATGCTCAGCAGCGCACCAGCAGGTGAGGCGCAGACGCACCCTGGCCGACGCTGCGACATGCTCCTGCGTGCTCGGCAGCGCATCGGCTGGTGAGACGCAGACGTGCCGTGGCCAGCGCTGCGAAACGCTCCATTGCGCACTGCAGCGCACCGGCAGTTGAGGCGCAGATGCATCGGCGCTGTGCAACGACGCGCTCAGCAGCGCACCAGCAGGTGAGGCGCAGACGCGCCGTGGCCAGCGCTGCGACGCGCTCCAACGCGCACGGCAGCTCACTGGCAGGTGAGGCGCAGACGTGCCGTGGCCGGCGCTGCGAAGTGCTCCAACGCGCTCGGCAGCACACCGGCAGGTGAGGCTCACACGTGCCGTTGTCAGCGCTGCGCTCCCATACGCTCGGCAACGCACCAGCAGGTGGGGCGCAGACGTGCCGTGGCCAGGACTGCGACACGCTTCATTTCGCACTGCAGCGCACCAGCATGTGAGGCGCAGATGCATCGTGGACGGCGCTGTGCAACGACGCGCTCGGCAGAGCATCAGCAGGTGAGGCGCAGACGCGCCGTGGCCAGCGCTGCGACGCGCTCCAACGCGCACGGCAGCTCACTGGCAGGTGAGGCGCAGACGTGCCGTGGCCGGCGCTGCGAAGTGCTCCAACGCGCTCGGCAGCACACCGGCAGGTGAGGCTCACACGAGCCGTTGTCGGCGCTGCGCTCCCATACGCTCGGCAACGCACCAGCAGGTGGGGGCGCAGATGCGCCGTGGCCAGCGCTGCGACACGCTCAATTGCGCACTGCACTGCACCAGCATGTGAGGCGCAGATGCATCATGGTCGGCGCTGTGCAACGACATGCTCAGCAGCGCACCAGCAGGTGAGGCGCAGACGCACCCTGGCCGACGCTGACACATGCTCCTGCGTGCTCGGCAGCGCATCGGCTGGTGAGACGCAGACGTGCCGTGGCCAGCGCTGCGACACGCTCCATTGCGCACTGCAGCGCACCGGCATGTGAGGCGCAGATGCATAGTGGCCGGCGCTGTGCAACGACGCGCTCAGCAGCGCACAGCAGGTGAGGCGCAGACGCGCCGTGGCCAGCGCTGCGACGCGCTCCAACGCGCACGGCAGCTCACTGGCAGGTGAGGCGCAGACGTGCCGTGGCCGGCGCTGCGGAGTGCTTCAACGCGCTGGCAGCACACCGGCAGGTGAGGCTCACACGTGCCGTTGTCGGCGCTGCGCTCCCATACGCTCGGCAACGCACCAGCAAGTGGGGCGCAGACGTGCCGTGGCCAGCGCTGCGACGCGCTCCAACGCGCACGGCAGCGCACCAGCATGTGAGGCGCAGATGCATCGTGGACGGCGCTGTGCAACGACGCGCTCGGCAGCGCATCAGCAGGTGAGGCGCAGACGCGCCGTGGCCAGCGCTGTGACGCGCTCCAACGCGCACGGCAGCTCACTGGCAGGTGAGGCGCAGACGTGCCGTGGCCGGCGCTGCGAAGTGCTCCAACGCGCTCGGCAGCACACCGGCAGGTGAGGCTCACACGAGCCGTTGTCGGCGCTGCGCTCTCATACGCTCGGCAACGCACCAGCAGGTGGGGGCGCAGATGCGCCGTGGCCAGCGCTTGGCAGGTGTGCTGCCGAGCGCGTTGAAGCACTTCGCAGCGCCGGCCACGGCACGTCTGCGCCTCACCTGCCAGTGAGCTGCCGTGCGCGTTGGAGCGCGTCGCAGCGCTGGCCACGGCGCGTCTGCGCCTCACCTGCTGGTGCGCTGCTGAGCGCGTCGTGGCACAGCGCCGGCCACTATGCATCTGCGCCTCACATGCCGGTGCGCTGCAGTGCGCAATGGAGCGTGTCGCAGCGCTGGCCACGGCACGTCTGCGTCTCACCAGCCGATGCGCTGCCGAGCACGCAGGAGCATGTCGCAGCGTCGGCCAGGGTGCGTCTGCGCCTCACCTGCTGGTGCGCTGCTGAGCATGTCGTTGCACAGCGCCGACCATGATGCATCTGCGCCTCATATGCCGGTGCACTGCAGTGCGCAATTGAGCGTGTCAAAGCGCTGGCCACGGCGCATCTGCGCCCCCACCTGCTGGTGCGTTGCCGAGCGTATGAGAGCGCAGCGCCGACAACGGCTCGTGTGAGCCTCACCTGCCGGTGTGCTGCCGAGCGCGTTGGAGCACTTCGCAGCGCCGGCCACGGCACGTCTGCGCCTCACCTGCCAGTGAGCTGCCGTGCGCGTTGGAGCGCGTCGCAGCGCTGGCCACGGCGCGTCTGCGCCTCACCTGCTGGTGCGCTGCTGAGCGCGTCGTGGCACAGCGCCGGCCACTATGCATCTGCGCCTCACATGCCGGTGCGCTGCAGTGCGCAATGGAGCGTGTCGCAGCGCTGGCCACGGCACGTCTGCGTCTCACCAGCCGATGCGCTGCCGAGCACGCAGGAGCATGTCGCAGCGTCGGCCAGGGTGCGTCTGCGCCTCACCTGCTGGTGCGCTGCTGAGCATGTCGTTGCACAGCGCCGACCATGATGCATCTGCGCCTCATATGCTGGTGCACTGCAGTGCGCAATTGAGCGTGTCAGTCAAAGCGCTGGCCACGGCGCATCTGCGCCCCCACCTGCTGGTGCGTTGCCGAGCGTATGAGAGCGCAGCGCCGACAACGGCTCGTGTGAGCCTCACCTGCCGGTGTGCTGCCGAGCGCGTTGGAGCACTTCGCAGCGCCGGCCACGGCACGTCTGCGCCTCACCTGCCAGTGAGCTGCCGTGCGCGTTGGAGCGCGTCGCAGCGCTGGCCACGGCGCGTCTGCGCCTCACCTGCTGATGCGATGCATAGTGGCCGGCGCTGTGCAACGACGCGCTCAGCAGCGCACAGCAGGTGAGGCGCAGACGCGCCGTGGCCAGCGCTGCGACGCGCTCCAACGCGCACGGCAGCTCACTGGCAGGTGAGGCGCAGACGTGCCGTGGCCGGCGCTGCGGAGTGCTTCAACGCGCTCGACAGCACACCGGCAGGTGAGGCTCACACGTGCCGTTGTCGGCGCTGCGCTCCCATACGCTCGGCAACGCACCAGCAAGTGGGGCGCAGACGTGCCGTGGCCAGCGCTGCGACGCGCTCCAACGCGCACGGCAGCGCACCAGCATGTGAGGCGCAGATGCATCGTGGACGGCGCTGTGCAACGACGCGCACACCTGCCGGTGTGCTGCCGAGCGCGTTGAAGCACTTCGCAGCGCCGGCCACGGCACGTCTGCGCCTCACCTGCCAGTGAGCTGCCGTGCGCGTTGGAGCGCGTCGCAGCGCTGGCCACGGCGCGTCTGCGCCTCACCTGCTGGTGCGCTGCTGAGCGCGTCGTGGCACAGCGCCGGCCACTATGCATCTGCGCCTCACATGCCGGTGCGCTGCAGTGCGCAATGGAGCGTGTCGCAGCGCTGGCCACGGCACGTCTGCGTCTCACCAGCCGATGCGCTGCCGAGCACGCAGGAGCATGTCGCAGCGTCGGCCAGGGTGCGTCTGCGCCTCACCTGCTGGTGCGCTGCTGAGCATGTCGTTGCACAGCGCCGACCATGATGCATCTGCGCCTCATATGCTGGTGCACTGCAGTGCGCAATTGAGCGTGTCAGGCAGGTGAGGCTCACACGTGCCGTTGTCGGCGCTGCGCTCCCATACGCTCGGCAACGCACCAGCAGGTGGGGCGCAGACGTGCCGTGGCCAGCGCTGCGACGCGCTCCAACGCGCACGGCAGCGCACCAGGATGTGAGGCGCAGATGCATCGTGGACGGCGCTGTGCAACGACACGCTCGGCAGCGCATCAGCAGGTGAGGCGCAGACGCGCCGTGGTCAGCGCTGCGACGCGCTCCAACGCGCACGGCAGCTCACTGGCAGGTGAGGCGCAGACGTGCCGTGGCCGGTGCTGCGAAGTGCTCCAACGCGCTCGGCAGCACACCGGCAGGTGAGGCTCACACGAGCCGTTGTCGGTGCTGCGCTCCCATACGCTCGGCAACGCACCAGCAGGTGGGGCGCAGACGTGCCGTGGCCAGCGCTGCGACGCGCTCCAACGCGCACGGCAGCGCACCAGGATGTGAGGCGCAGATGCATCGTGGACGGCGCTGTGCAACGACACGCTCGGCAGCGCATCAGCAGGTGAGGCGCAGACGCGCCGTGGTCAGCGCTGCGACGCGCTCCAACGCGCACGGCAGCTCACTGGCAGGTGAGGCGCAGACGTGCCGTGGCCGGTGCTGCGAAGTGCTCCAACGCGCTCGGCAGCACACCGGCAGGTGAGGCTCACACGAGCCGTTGTCGGCGCTGCGCTCCCATACGCTCGGCAACGCACCAGCAGGTGGGGCGCAGACGTGCCGTGGCCAGCGCCGCGACACGCTTCATTGCGCACTGCAGCGCACCAGCATGTGAGGCGCAGATGCAACGACGTGCTCGGCAGCGCACCAGCAGGTGAGGTGCAGACAGATGACTCACTGTGGCACCGTGGCTGGCGCTGTGTCAGAAGGTGATGCGCTCGCCAGTGCAGACAAGTGGCGTGCTGTGGCACAACGGCTGGCGTTTCGTCAGGAAGTGACTCGCTCGCACGCACACCGACAGGTGGCGCACAGTGGCGCCGAGGCTGGCACTGCGACATCCCCTGCGAGCTCGACAACGCAATGGCAGGTGAGGCGCAGACGTGCCGTGGCCGGCGCTGCGACATGCCTCTGCATACTCGGCAGCGCACCAGCAGGTAACGCTAAACAATAATTACTTATTTTATTGCTTATCACTATTAACATATCTTATCGCTTATCACTAATAACATATCTTATCACAAATCATTAACGAGACCAGACGAGACGAGATGAGACCAGACAAGACCAGACGAGACCAGACAAGACAAGACAAGACCAGACGAGACAAGACCAGACCAACCAAGACCAGACGAGACAAGACCAGACCAGACCAGACCAGACCAGACGAGACCAGACCAGACTAGATGAGACCACACAAGATCAGAAAAGACCAGATCAGACGAGACCAGACTAGACCAGGCGGGACCATACGTGACCAGACAAGACCAGACGAGTACAGACGAGAGACCAGACGAGAAGAAACGATGAAGGCAGACGAGACGAGACCAGACCAGACCAGACCAGACCAGATGAGACCACACAAGACCAGACAAGACCAGATGGGACCAGACCTGGCGAGGTCAGACTAGACGAGACCAAACAAGACCAGACGAGACAAGAACAGACCAGACCAGACGAGACCAGACCAGACTAGATGAGACCACACAAGACCAGAAAAGACCAGATCAGACGAGACCAGACTAGACCAGGCGGGACCATACGTGACCAGACAAGACCAGACGAGTACAGACGAGAGACCAGACGAGAAGAAACGATGAAGGCAGACGAGACAAGACCAGACCAGACCAGACCAGACCAGATGAGACCACACAAGACCAGACAAGACCAGACCTGGCGAGGTCAGACTAGACGAGACCAATCAAGACCAGACGAGACAAGACCAGACCAGACCAGACCAGACCAGACCAGACGAGACCAGACCAGACCAGATGGGACCAGACCTGGCGAGGTCAGACTAGACGTGACCAAACAAGACCAGACGAGACAAGACCAGACCAGACCAGACCAGACCAGACCAGACCAGACCAGACCAGACGAGACCAGACCAGACTAGATGAGACCACACAAGACCAGGGCAGACGAGACCAGACTAGACCAGGCGGGACCATACGTGACCAGACAAGACCAGACGAGTACAGACGAGAGACCAGACGAGAAGAAACGATGAAGGCAGACGAGACAAGACCAGACAAGACCAGACCAGACCAGACCAGACAAGACCAGATGGGACCAGACCTGGCGAGGTCAGACTAGACGAGACGAAACTAGACCAGAGAGACCAGACCAGATCAGATGAGACCAGGCGAGACGAGACGAGACCTAGCGAGGCCAGACCAGACAAGAGGAAACTAAACCAGAGAGACGAGACCAGAGGAGCCAGACGAGACCAGGCGAGACCAGGTGAGGCCAGACCCGACGCAGACGCGCCATGGCCGATGCTGCGACACGCCCCGACGTGCTCGCCAGCGCAGACAGGTGGTGCGCAGTGACACCACGGCTGGCGCTGCGTCAGGACGTGACGTGCTCGCCAGCGCACCGACAAGTGGCGCGCAGTGGCTGGCACTGCGACAAGCCCCTGCGAGCTTGACAGCTGAGGTGCAGACGCGCCGTGGCCAACGATGCGCCGTGTTCCAACGCGCTTGGCAGCGCACCGGCAGGTGAGGCGCATCGACACACTCCAAAGCGCATGGCAGGGCACCAGCAGGTGAGGCGCAGATACACCGTGGCATGTGCTGTTTCGACGCGCTCGGCAGCGCACCAGCAGGTTTGGCGCAGACGCACCGTGGCCGGCGCTGCGACACGCCCCTGCGAGCTCGGCAGCGCACAGGCAAGTGAAGCGCAGACGCGTTGTGGCTGGCACACACGCCCCTGCGTGCGTTGCAGCGCATCGGCAGGTGAGGCGCAGACGCGCGGTGGCCGGCTCTGCGACACGCCTCTGCGTGTTTAGTAGCGCACCAGCAGGTAAAGCGTAGACACGCCGTGGCCAGCGCTGCGACAAGCCCCTGCGTGCTCGGCAGTGCACCGGCAGATGAGAAGCAGACGTTTCGTGGCTGACGCTGCGACATACATGGCAGCGCACCAGCAGGTGAGGCGCAGACGCGCCGTGGCCTGCGCTGCGACAGGCTCCGACAGCCGAGCCGTGCTGAGCCGACCTCCGAACGGTCCAACGTCTCGAGCGAAAATGACACGTAAGGCATCAGCCACCCTTATTTATACCAAAGCATGCTTGTAATCAATGCAACATAATATAACAACAAGACAAGTTAAGACGAGCCAAGCCGAGCCGAGCCGAGCTCCGAACGGTCCGACGTCTCGAGCGAGAATGAAACGCAAGGCATGCTACCTGTATTTATACCAAAGCATGCTTGCAATCAATGCAACACAATACAACAACAAGACAAGTTAAGACGAGACGAGACGAGTCGTGCCGAGCCTAGCCGAGCCGAGCCGATCCGAGCCGAGACGAGTCGTGCCGAGCCGAGCCGAGCTGAACCGTGCCGAGCCGAGCCGAGCCGAGCCAAGCCGAAATACAAAACACTATTTGTTATTTTGCATTTGAAATAGGTCGATCAAAAAAGTATTTGCATTTTGTATTTTAGTACATTTCTTAAACTATTTTGTACAACTCTGCAAGCTAGGTAGGTTCAATTTCTAGAAAGAGATCTTAGTCTTGGAGACCTTCGAATTCAACTCGGCTGGGCAGCGTTCGGGAAGCTCCGAGATGTCTTCTCGTCCAAAATCCGTCTTCGAATGCGAGCATCCCCGCGGGATCAAAGTAGAGAGAGAAAAATATTCGGTTTCAGTAAACGAAAACCGGTGTTTATCGGTTTTTACGAAAACCGGTATTTTTTAGGTTTTTTTTAAACCGGTTCACATCACTATAGGCTACCAAAAATCAAAATAGCATAACAAATCGCTGCAATATTTTTATTTTAGTAATCAGAAATACTATTAATTTTTTGCTCATGTTTTTCATAAAAATAGCCAATTTGTGAATCTGTTAGCAATCAAAATGCGTTGGAGCGAATCAGCAACGCTTGAATTCGTGAAACTATACTTGAAGCACGAATGCCTTTGGGATCACAACAACCCGGGCTACAAACTGAGACACAGGAGAGAGTCTGCGTACTCGGAAATATGTTCCGAGTTCAAATCTATAAAAACCCTTACAGTACCGGAGGTGAAAGTAAAGATTAAAAACCTAAGGACAACCTACATTCAGCAAGTGCATAAGATACTACAGAAGTCCAACCCCGACTGCATATACGAGCCGTCTCTAGTTTGGTTCAATGAGATGGATAGATGTTTGAAGCACATTCCAACTAACCGACATTTATCTTCCTACGTTAGTACTTAGTATTCGTAATATTTTTATTAGGTACAGTTCTACATATAGACATACTATTTACTACGGCAAATATACTGAGTTTATGGTTTTACACTACTAGTGAATGACAATTACTCATTTTTTACTTTGTAAACAAACTTAAGAACTCTTATTAGAATCAGTTAAAGAGCAGAAATAGCCAAGTACATACTTGAGACTTCAGCCTCCTTTTTGGCTCCTCCGAATCTTGGGTAGATTCGAATCTCAAGGGTCACCTCCAAGTTCTAAGCAGTTATGTGCATTTTAAGCAATTAAATATCACTTTCTTCATGAGAGAATAAAAATATATAAGAAACCTGCATATTTGAAAGTTCTCCATAAAAGGTGTGCAAGTCTGCCAACCCACATTTCTCAAACATGGTGAACTTTGACCTAAATACTTCATTGTGAGAGAAGATCTAGAAGCAGTGATAGCCTAGTGATTAGGACTGTAGTCTCCTATTGGGGGGGTCGCAGGTACGATCCTGGGTATGAACCTCTGATTTTTCTGAGTCAAGTGTGTTTAAGCAATTAAATATCACTTGCTGCAATGGTGAAGGAAAACGTCGTGAGGAAACGTTAGTGTTACGACCGAGCGGCCCACCCCTCCTATCGTGATCGCACTATGCCTAGGAATTTGCTAAAATTTGCACAAATCGAATGGTCTTATCGAAAAAATTGCAGAAGCAAAAATAAAAGAGTTATAAGCTCCGAAGCGGGCCGCTCGGTTGAACAACGTTTCTACGGAGCGGCCCACGAGATCTCGAGAACCACACGGTGGAACCTGGTGGAAACTGGATTCTTTTTTAGCAAATTTGTGCGAATTCAGATCTTTGCTTCTGCCAAGTCTCACCAGGTTCCACCGTGTGGTTCTCGAGATCTCGTGGGCCGCTCCGTAGAAACGTTGTTCAAGCGAGCGGCCCGCTTCGGAGCTTATAACTCTTTTATTTTTGCTTCTGCAATTTTTTCGATAAGACCATTCAATTTCTGCAAATTTTAGCAAATTCCCAGGCATAGTGCGATCACGATAGGAGGGGTGGGCCGCTCGGTCGTAACACTAACGAGGAAACCTGCACACCTGTGAGTTCTTCATAATGTTCTTGAAGGTGTGTGAAGTCCGCCAATTCGCAGTGGGCCAGCGTGGTGGACTATGGCCTATAACCCTTCTCTGAGAGGAGACCTCGCTCAGTAGTGAGCCGCAGATGAGTTGCTAATGATGATGATGATGAGAGAAGATCTGTACCCAATAGTGGGTTGGTGATGATTTGATAATGACAAGTGAAGTTGCATACAGTCTCTATTAGTATACTAAACTTACACAAATGCAAAGCTGAGTTTATAAATTAGTGTACAGAAGCAAGATAATAATCATGATCAATAAGATCTGAATATCCATAATCATGGATATTCAGATCATAGATTTTTTCAGATTTTTAATGCCTTTACTTTGCACATTACTCAAAATTCACTCAAAATGTGTGAATTTTTTTATTGTCACAAAGCAATATAAATTTTTTTGATCAATTTTATTAATTGTGCTTTTACATTAAATTAAAAAATCTATCTATCTATTTCTTTTTCAGACTCAAGAAACACCAGAGGTAGATTCCTCAAGTCATATATGGGTAAATCAAGATGCTGATGACCCAGATGAAGATTTCCACCCTGATCCTCTTGTACCAAATTCTGAAGATGAATTTGACTCTTTAAAAACAGAATCATCAACGCAAATTAAAATAGAAAGGTCTGCTTCCCCACTGCCTAGCAAAAAAGTGAAAAAGAAAAAATTAAAACACAGAAGCCATTCATTTCAAAATTCAGAAGATTCAGATGTTGGGAGGACAATAGAGGATGAATTTGATATTTATGGCAAATATATTGCATCACAATTAAGAAAAATGAATTTACAAAAGGCTTTGAGGCTTCAGTTAGAGATACAGAGTTTAATTAGTGAAGCAAGGATATCAGATATAAGCTGTGATTAATAATAAATTATTAATTACTAGCTTTGACTACCTACACATGCATTCTGTGGCTATGCTTTCATGTAGGAAATGTACGAACATGCCTGAATATGAAGAAGGATGACATTCTTTTTTGTATAATTATGTCTGTATGAGTAATTAATTAATTAATTATTTATTATTCAATATAATAAGTAAGAAGATTGTTAATTTGACTCCTTGATTGATTGAATATTTCCCCAAGTTGGCTTAAGTTGAAATAGACATTCAACCTTAATTATTTATTATTCATTAAATTAAGTAAGAAGATTGTTAATGTGACTCCTTGATTGATTGCCATATTTCCCCAAGTTGGTTTAAGTTGAAATAGACCTTCAACCTTAGGTCTAGGTCTTAGGTCAACCTTTGTTTTCTATGATACATAGGCATTTTATTATATTTTTTGTCTTATTGGTTCCTAAATGTTATGCCAAAGATTAAAAAAAAAACAATTTTTATCAGTCGTTTTATTTTTCATCAAGTGTGCACTGACCTCTGTGCTGAACTTTCTGTAGGAGACGCCGTGAGAGTAAAATAAAACTATTTGAATATTTGATTAATCGGCATTTTGCAACTGCTTGATGAGAAGTGGTATTTATTTATTATCGATATCGATAAAATATCTTACTGAGTGCAGCACATCTCTAATGGAAGCAATGCTGTGACGTAACCTGTCATTGATTTCTTTTCAATTTTGGCAAGATTGTTAACGCATGCAAGCTCTACGACCTCTCACAATACTTGCTTGCTTGCTTCACACAGTGAACACCACAGATTAGAGGATACTACGTATGTGAAAACCCTGACAACGGCTCATGGAAGTAGTAACCACTAAACGTGTCTACCACAGACTAGAGTACATTATAATAATGATACATGTCTACCGTCCGTTTCCTAGTTCCTTAATCATAAATTAAACAGACCAAAATACAATATTCTTTGATTTGTTGTCCAAAGCAGGCTGGCGCAACTTGGAAGATAATTTTTTTTTGTATGAAACGTGCGCTAATTTTAATGGCGGCTCTATTTATTTATCTCTCTGTTTTTCTCTGTCGCACCTACCGAGTTCGCCTCCATTCCTTGAGAGTTGACAGAAAATTAGTTTTTTTATGTATGTTGGTGCTGTTCGATAACGCACATTCATTTCTGGGAGTCCCGACTCTTTTATCGTAGTGATTATATTCTCTTTGGAGCTTGGTCCAAAGAGTATCTAGAAACTACGTTACGTGTTGTCAACAATCATCAATAGACAATCATCATGTCAATACTCATCAATATACCTATCATGAATAATATTTGTTAATATATAAGTTGAAAATATTAAAATAATAAGTAAATAGCGAAAACTTTACATTCGCTCGCAGTGTTAAAAGCTTTCATGATATAAGTAGTATTTATTAATCGAATCTTATCAGCAGACCTAAAAATGAAGTTCAGTGAGAGGGAGACCTACCAATTCGTGAAAGCTTATTTTAGACAAGAAAACTTGTGGAATACCAAACATTTAGCTTACAAATCGAATGAGAGGAGATTGGTTGCATATCATGCAGTAATCAGCGACTTTATGCAAGCCACTGGCATACAACTCTCGGTCAGTGAAGTGAGAGTCAAAATAAAGAATCTGAAGTCGACATATTCACAGGAATTGGACAAAATAAGGCGGAGATCCAATGGTGATTACACTTACACGTCTACAATGAAATGGTTTGCCGTTTGGAACAAGTATGTTCAGAGTATGAAAAATGAAAAGTACATTCAGAGTAAGAAAAATGATGATACAATGGACGTGAGTATTATTTTTGATAACACCCCTTCCCCACCCCCTGTGGGGCAGAATAAGATTGGGTTAGTGACTGGCGTTTATGATCTCCATGGCACAGTGGTCTTATAACTGGGAGGTCTCTGTGTCGATTCCCGGTGGGGGCAATTTGGGAATTTATAATTTCTGAATTGTCTCTGGCCTGGTCTGCTGGGAGGCTTTGAACGTGGCTACTGTTTACTATACTGTGGACACTGTTTCATGTTAAAAATTTCTCTGCAGTCAAAAACGTGCCGCTAAGTGATTTAGCATTATGGCACGTTGTGTAGAAACAGATTAGGTGTATGGGTTTAATGAAAACTGACATACCCCTTCCATGTTAGCCTGTTAGCTGTTAGCCATCTTAGACTGCGTCACCAGTTACCATCAGGTGAGATTGCAGACAAGGACTATCTCATCATTGAATAAAAAAAACTGTCAGTACAGCTGGGAATTGACTCACTATCCATAATTTTTCATGTTTACTGTTTCATGTTGTACACTCATAATTAAAAAATATGTAATACATATAGGAAAAAAATACGTGTGGCACTCGGGGAGTGCTGCAGTAAAGCTATTGCATAGCATTTTCTAGTCGCACGCACACAAACAGTGCCGAAGTCTACTGAACTGAAACGACTGTGTTAGGTTTATTTTCGTTACAGAATTTCTTGATTCGGTCGCCGCACTCATAGCCCGCGATAAAAGCTATGCAATAGCTTAAAACTACCAGTACAGCTGCGAATTGACTCACTATCCATAATTTTTCATATTTAGTGTTTCATGTTGTACACTCATAATAGGAAAAAATTACTTATCTTGTAAGGCAGAGTTCAGTATGAGTTAAGACAGCCATCTTCTGTTTCAGTGGGTCCGTGTAAATTTCAAGTCAGAATTGATGCATAAGTGCTGTAAAATTAATTCTTCTCCTTTGTAAACCGATAGATGTCCACTGCTGGACAAAGGTCTCTTGCATGGACTTCCACAGGCCTCAGTCTTGCACCACTGAATCCAGAGGCTCCCTGCGACTCATTCGGCCCACCTAGTGAGGGGTCTGCCAACCCCCCACTAGGTAACTAAAAAATTAATTACCCACAATTTTCTTTTAGGAATCCATCACAACCGATGATGAAAACCAAAAAACATGGTTTTCTGAAGAAGACAATGGCAACGACAACTCTATAGACCCATTCGAGTCCAGCCAGGCCAATGACTATGTCATGCTCATCAAATCGGAACCTAAATTAAAACAAGATAAAGAATCGACCCCTTTCAAAAGGAGCAGAAGGAATCTAGACCGTAGTTCTAGCACTGAAACGGCAGACGTATCTAAGAAACACTTCATAAACCCTACAGATTTGACTAAGGATGATGAATTCGACATTTACGGAAAATTTATTGCATCACAGTTACGAAGCATGGACTTACAACGGGCATTGGCATTGCAAATGGAAATACAAAATCTGGTCAGTGGGGCACGACTGGCTGATTTAACAGGCCGTAGTTCTCACTCTAATATAAGTTAGATATAATAAGTATAAGATATAAGAAATAGTATAAGATAATTCTTTAAGTATTATTAAATAAGAATTCAACATTACTTTTTTATTTAGTGTGATACTTTTTGAAATATGGTCGAGCGAAGCAACGGCTGGATCATGCGTCATGCTCGTGAACGGGTTCCACCGGCGGGAATGGGGCTGCTTTGTCTGCCTGTCTTAACATGAATTGAATTGTAGTACTTACGCTTTTTTTGCTCACCTCATTGTGGAAATATTATATTCTATTCTATTCTAACAAAGTTGCATGGGTTACATCTGCATGGCATCCGGCTGCCCACAAGATTTTATAAAAAACTTATTACAATGTAAGCTGTATAATAATATTGTAAAATGATTATTTTGAAAAGAGCAACTGCTGAGTTTCTTGCCGGCTCTTCTCAGCAGAATCCGCTTTCCGAACCAGTGGTAGAATCATGACGTGTCATAAGAGCCACAGGTTGGCCTACATGAAATAAATAATTTTGAATTTGAAAGTTCTTACCACTTTCATTTCTCCCACACCTTACAACCTAGTGAAGGAACATGAGGTGAATGCACCAGCCACTTTGAGGTTGGTTCCTGCAAATATATCGCCGTCCCCAACGAATAGTATGGTAATCGCAAAAAGTAAATTTTACAGGAAAAATAAAAAACTGATTTTTGATTATATGTCACTAACTATTAAATTTAGACGTACATGTGATATACACTCAGAAAGGTTATTTTTTGACAAATAATGCCATGTTAATGATATGTAATTATGTTTAATTATAATATAGTTATTAACAAAAATATTTTTACCATAAACTACTAACAGAAACTGCCCGTAAAGCGACATTACCATGTTGTTCGGGTAAAATAATGACTATTTATTTTACAGTAATAGGATCTTGCAATAATATTCGTTTAAATTTAGTAGTTTGGAACTCTATCGTTATCAACTATAACAGTCTTTTTCACTGGTATAAAACTAACTTTAATTTTCAGTAATACAAGTGCACTGTATTATTCACTGCTACATTTGTCTCATATATTGTAACATTTTATGAATGATTTCTATTTCTCTAAATCAGATGACATTTCCATGTCCATTTCCATTTATCATGAGCTTATTTATCACAACTTTTAAGGGACTTATAAAATGAGTGATAAATAAGCTCATGATAATGAGTAGAATTTGCATTAGTTCTGAATAGACTCAGTAAATCTGATTGCAGCGCTTTACTTATAGGAATGGGTTCATTATAAGCATGTCCCAAATCAAGAAATCTACTGAGTCAATAGTGGATCTACCAGTGGATCTTCGCCCCCTTCTAGGTCTACCAGTACAGGAATCTGTATTCGGTTCGCGATATTATTCCTCAAAATCGTATCTAAAGGGAACCACATGCGCTTTTAAATGTGATATCTTAATTTTCATCACATTTTTCCATGCCACTTTTCTACCTTGAATATCAGTTTACCAGTTCTTTCCAGTAATAAGTCTTTTGATGTCATAGAAATCGTCTTGTTCCATCTCATTTACAAGATAGCTTTCACAAGATACCTACTTTGGCATTCATGATCACACCATAGACCTAGTCTGGAGTGAACAAAAGTTTATTCTTCATCGCCCGCTCTACACAAGAGTGCATACTATCGCCTCCATTTTGGCTATGGCCAGTGTCAAAAAAGTGGTGAGTTATATTTTCTAATCTATGAACGTTTGTATGTAACGCATGTAAGTAATAGGCAAATATGTACCGGTTTTTATTTTGACCTGAGCATCCATATAGACTTGTGATACCACGTTGCCTTTCTGTTATAATAAATTTTAATAAACAACTGCCTATTTCAATGGCTCCTCGCTTGAACAGAACCATGTGCCATGCTTCCGGCGTTATGCCCTCATGAATAACGGAATTGAACAATCGCTGAAAGATCTTAAGTACCGGTTTTCCACCCGTTTTCAGGAGTTCCGCATTGTTTCCGCCATCACCTGGCGCCTTGCTGGTCTTGAGCTGCTTGAGAGCCATACTAATCTCGTATAGGCTGACGTCCGGGATATCTTCCGGTATAGTGTCGGGTCGGCTTGGCTCTGGGATCTTTGGCCAAATCTTCAACAGGTTTTTGTGTCGTGGTATATAACTGTCCATAGAACTTCTCAACCTCTCTCAAGACCTCAGGTCGAGAAGAGACGAGACGGCCGTCATCAGTTTTCAGTCGCGTCAGCTGGCTCTGTTCGATAGACAGATCTCTCGCGAACACTTTTGAGCCTTTGTTCTGCTCGATGGTATCTTTAATACACTTGGTATTAAAGGTAAGACCCGGAGGTCGCGATTTTGTGCCTTAGACATCTGCCTATTAATCCACCGGTAGGTAGCCGTGTCTGCCGATGACTGCAGCCTCATCTCTTGTCTCTCCTCCATTAGCTTGAGAGTAAAGTCAGAGAACTTATCGGTTCTTTTCCTACGATGGGTCTTAAAGAATGTAGACCCCACAGTATGGACAGTTTCCACGAACCTGTTGTTTAGATCGTCCACGGAAACGCACTCTGCTAGGCACTCGACTCGGTTCTGCAGTTCGAGTTGTAAGTTTTCGGGATTTTGAATATGAGCATGAGAAAGTCGGAGAGTTACTTCACCAGTCTGGCCCTTCCTAGCTTCACATTAATATTCAACGTGCCTCTTACCATCTGGTGATCGCTACCGGTTTTCACCCTATTGATCACAGAGACATCGTTGAATATATGCCGCTTGGTCGACATAATGAAGTCGATCTCACTTCTCGTGGGACCATCGGGACGCAAACATGTCCATTTTCTGTGTGGCCGCTTCCTGAAGAAGGAGTTCATCATAAAGAGGCCCTCCTTCTCCATGAAGTCGGCCAACATTTGGCCCCTTTGGTTCCTACGCCCATACCCAAAATGCCCCACTCTCGTCTCTGCACCGCTTCGATCACCCAGCCTTGCATTGAAATCCCCCATCACAACATTGTAGTGAGTGGTAGAGGCGTTTATGGCTTTTGATATATCATCAAATCACTTGAAATATATCGTAGCACTTACTTAACAGGATTATTATTAATATTTACTAAATCCAGCATTCTCCTACCTCACGGATGTTGCAGTTTGCGTTTTTGCATAATTAATCAGTTTTTATCCGTTTTACTAGCTATAGATAGGTAAATTACGTCACCTAAATCACTCGAATATACACCAATCACGGTCAATTAAATCACTAATACCGCACGACTTAAAAGCATCAACAACGCGACCACGAGTGAGTAGGTATAGTGCTATCACTATTTTTCATTAATTGTCAATAAAGTGAGAACGATGTATCATTTGCATATCATTATCATATCATTTCATTAGCCTTCGTTGACAATGAGAGGCTTCACTGTTTAAAATAGTAAGAGCCTATTACAATATATTAGAAATTGAGCATATTCGGCAATCGACATTGCGGTTTTAGCTTTGATTATTTGTGTATTGTAATCAACTTTACGAGTTATCTTAATAACTATATTTACCGGAATATTATGGTAAAAGGCTGTTACGATGTTTCTTTTTTTAGAACGGTCTAGTAATAGCGATAATGATATTATTCGTGGAAAAAAGTTGGTTTTTTGTTTTAAAAGAATATTATTGGAAAGTACATTACGTTTTGTCTAATTTCGAGAATACTAACTGGAAAATTATAAAAAAAAAATCACAAGGTGTATTCGGACACCCTGAGAACCATGATGTATTAAAAAGCAAAGTATGGTAATGTTGATTACCATACTATTCGTTGGGGACGGCGATATCACAAGCCAGACTAGGACATGTGTGCCAAATGTGTACAATTATTGGGTATTTAACTGATATTTTTTTATTTATTTAAAATAACGATTTTAAATATAATACAATTTTTAGGGTTCTGTACCCAAAGGGTGCCAATGGGACCCTATTACTATGCCTCCGCTGTCTGTCTGTCCGTCCATTAGCATTTTTCCCCATAATATGCTAATTTAGTACTATCTAAGAACTAATTAGTTCTTAGATAGTACGAAATTAATTATTATCTTAAGATATTTAAATAGGTATCTAGTTAGACTAGAAAAGTGATTTGGTCATATGTACAGAACCCTAAAAGAGCGTGGCCCGACTCACACTTGCTGATTGAAAATGAGAAATGGCATTGTAATATATTTATATAACCGGGACTGGATTAGGGGCTTGGTCGGATTAGGAGGACATTATGTAGGGAAAAAAAGAAACATCAAGTCTGATTTTTTATTGCTGTTACAGCATCCGTTTATAATACAAACAAACATTATCGCTTACGTTTCACTAGTGAAAATTCAGATCGATCCGCTTGTACCATTTACACCTCATCCATCGTATTCAGGAGAAATTGTTCATGAAAAAATATACACCGCGCCTGCGCTGCTGATTCGTTAAATCGATATAGTTTTTGCAGTTCACAAAGGCGAGTGAGCTTTACTCGTGGTTATTTCGTGTACATGCACATTGCATAAGTGTGCGTGCCTGTCAAAGCCTAGGTGGGAGCGGGCAGGCGCGAGCATTGCGCTCGCTCACACTTATAAAGATACGACACACACACAACCATAAGTCAGTCGCCCTCGTGAATTGCAAGAACTATACCTTGTTTAGAAAGAAGTCCGATATTTTGTTAAATCCAATCTAAAGCTAGATTAAGTACTTTAAAGTCCGCAAACCGTGGGAATTTTTAAAATAAAATATTACCAGTACCTATTAGGTAAGTAGGTACTAGAAATGCCGATCGGCTCTCTTCGCCCTAACCTAAAGTCATGTTGTAAACTTTTTGTTGTTTGCTTCTCTATGGCCCTTTGTACTGCGGAAGTAGCTCACTTGTAAATATTGAACTGCTGAGTGTTTACATAGTACAAATGTCTTGCCAGAGCTGACTTCTAAAAGGAAGTGGACACTGGTAGTAAATATAAATCACTAAAAGAGGCTACCAACATATGGTGTTTATTCTTGTGGAAATTTGTAATAAATGTGCTCAGAAAATCAGAAACCAAACACCAATTCGAGAGCGAAGCAAGCGCCATTTTCATTAGTTCCTTTGCATTAAGCTCATTAATAATTTCTTCATGGAACATCGATTTAAAGACACAAGCAAAGTGAATATTATTTCAAAGAAACGATTCTTAGGTTTCGAATCCCTTTCCAATCCTTACTAAATGACAGATTTACGCACAGTTAATGTAAACTAAGTTACACTAAACTCATAAATACGATGAAAGCCGATCGACATTTTATCAATCGTTTCTGTACAGAAATCTTACTTCGAAGGCAGTGCGCATTCTGATGTAGTAAAAAATTAACGTCTAAAAACTTAGGATACTTTAAGGCCCGTTTACACCGCAACAGTACTAACTAAATAACCCAATGGCACGAGGTCCCGGCACGCTTGTCGCGTGTAAACCGGCCTTTTTAAGACTAGAGTAGCGACACAATCTCATGTTTTAATACAACTGTTACAATTCCAAAATTACTGATACCAAGTGTGCGTTGTTTGCCATACGTGGTGACATCGTCAACAAATAAAACTTATAAGTTCACAAAAACACTGCCCTAACTAATATTACAGCCCTAGTGTAACTTTTACACTAAAGTGACATGAACGTTGTAGTAATTCTATAATCACGACGTTTGCACCATCCGTACTAAATAAAAGATGTTTCTCAACGCATCTCTAGTTAGTTCATAAAGATAGTATTCCTTACTATAGGGAACACTATGTTTATGAGTTAGCTAAACTCATGTTAAGGTGGAAGACACGGGTCTGCCCGCGAAATTCATATTTAATTTGGTTTTTCGCAATTTGTAAACTAATACGACAAAGTAGGCAAATACTGAGTTGGACGTGAGTTACTCACAAATTAGTCGATATTTTGATTAATTTCTTAAACTGGTCACTTTCAAGTAAAGATTTTTATGTAAACCTGTGAAGATGATAATTCCAATGGCGCAATTAGAAGGCCATTGTCGTATTAGTTTACAAATTAAAGAAAAACCAAATTAAATTTGAATTTCGCGGGCAGACCCGTCTTCCACCTTAACTTGAAAATTTACACCAGGGCCTCGTATCTTACATTTCATGAGCCACAAATTTTTCAGAAATAAAATTAAGAAATCACCAGCACGCGTCGATTGCATCGGCCGCGCTAAAATTGCATCTGCATTTTATGGAGCGGCGTACTGACGTCATTCAGATTTTCAGTACTGAAAATTGCGACGCATGTTTTATGTTTAATACAATATTGAAATAAATGGACTATTCAAACTCAATATTAAAAATTTTAAAGCATTGACACTTGCACTTGCTTTAAACTATTTTTATTGCAGAAATCCGATAATTTTCAACATAAATTCATATATTCTATAATGTATGATATATTATAATAATAAATAATAAGCTGACCTATCATGTAAATAAGGTTTAGGTACCCTTTTGTAAACTTAAATTAATTCAACTCAATAAAACTGACATATTGGACTTGAATTAAAAAACCCAGATTTTTTTAATTTAAATAAATAACTGGAATAGTCTTCATTAAACTACTGAATAGTCCATCTATCGTTACCAATGATATTTAACTCACTGCTTACAAACTTACATTATGATTTACTGACTTTTAAAGTAATATAAATAATATTGTACTTGTACTATAATATAAATGCAATAAGACAATTGTAAACGTTAAAAAGCGAAGACTGTAACAGATGAGGAAGTGTACGTGATTTTCAGTAAAATTATTAATTATTATGGCTTAATAACGAATTATACAACCAAGCGTCAATCGTAAATATCAACATGAACTTTAAATGTGGACTATTCGAACGAAAAATAGGATTTTATAATTTTTAAATAAGCATAGGTATTTCTTCGGATTTATTGATGAATCTTTTAAATGGGATAATTGAGCACACTTGGTTTTATTATTAATCTCGACAACTTTTGAGCTTAGAGATTAAGTTTCTTCCGAAATTATTTTATAAATGCGCTATTGTTATCTCTGGAAAAGCCTGTGTTTTCCTTATCTGTTTGAGTCCAAAAAATAAGTAACATAATAGTTTTCTTATATAAATCTTTATTATTTTGCTTATTTTTTTTCCTCTAAAATTCAATAAATATTAATCAACCATAGCAATGTATCTTTATGACCAAAAATATAAAGTTTACCAAATAAATTTTGTGTCAGAGAACAATAGTCCACCAATTCAGGATTAGTAAAAATGTGCTGCTAATTTTCATGTTAGTAAATAATTTGACGCAAAATAAATTAGCGCCTGCCGTCACAAATACTTTGATTTTTCGCTCGAATTTTACCATGACATTTCAAAATAATTGAAGTTCATAATAATACATGTGTGTGACATTATGATAAGCCAAATCGGATAAACTAAAAGTATATGATGACCAGAAACTACAGTCATTTTGGTAAGTTTTGTAGTAAACAAATAAGGTCCTCAAAATTTTAAAAAGGGTTAATGACATTTTCGAATATTCCAATAGTCCATAGAATAAATAACAGAAAATAAAGTCATACAGATTTGGCATATCCCTCGTACACAATGCTGCCACTTAACGGAAGTCACTCGAAAATCACAACAACTCTACTTGTCATGGTTTAACAACTGTCAAAGTTGCATGTCCGCCATTTTATTAAATTTTATCTTCAACAAGAAAACTAGCGTAGCGTCCCGTCATGGCACCAATTTATAACTAAGCTCGAAAGATAAATACTTTTTAAACGTAAATAAGTTTTTAAAGAATAGAAATCGTTAGTTACAATTTTTTGTATTGAATGAATTAACGAGTACTTTTGTACTCGTTTATTTAATTCATTCATACAAAAAATTGTATTGGAAACAATAAAAAAATGTATTGAAAACAATACACTCGTACAAGGAGAAGAGGAAAAGCTACCTTACGTCAGTCAGTCAGTCGCCTTGGTTAAACACAAACGCGTAGCGGCAGTGGTGTGTGTTAAAACACTTGAGACCTCATCGAAAGGAGGCCAACGGCAAAAATAGTAAAATACGCCCACTACTTGCGCTTGATTTGACTCAAAACACGTTTCATCAGGTTGCGTTACGACTTCTAAGTATGTTTCCACCCATGGTTAGTTATACCAAAAACAGGGACGCTACGCATAAAACGCGACAATAAGACTAAAACGTCAATAAAACTACACTTTAATACAAGGAGAAGACTCAAATCCAATCTCAATTTTTTTTGTACAATTATCACATAAATTTAAAAAGAACACGTCTCTGAATCCAGCAGCTGTTTTGTCTCGTTCTAAATGCAAAGCGTTAAAAAAATGAATCCCGAATAGTCCATGATTTTTTCATTGGACTATTGTCACGTCATTTAATATTTAGACCCTCAGAACTCTGTTCTAATGATAGCTTGATTAATTTTTGCTGGTTAGTGTCACATAAAATAGGGTTAACGCCAGTAATTTTAGACGATTCTTTAAAAAAATTGGACTATTGGCGCGTACAATGAAAATGTTAAATTCCCTATTCACCTGATAATGTGACATTTTGCGAGATTAACACTTTATGCAACTTTTTGCATTCAAAACGACAGTAACAGGAGAATGGAAGGTTAGTCCGAGTGCGCCGATTGATAAAATCACTGACAGAAAAGTTATTCAATGTTAGTGCTAATACTAATAATAAAGCTTTACGTACAACAGAATTTTATGTAATCTCATATATTATATGTACTATTAATATTATTACCAGATGTAAAAAAAGTGTAAAAAGTAAACTTATAAAAAAATATTATGTTGGCAATACCTACTCGCTAATGGATAAGTAGAAAAAAGTTTGGACTATTGAATGTTAAGCGTATAATTATTATTTTTTTAGATTATTGGCTGCAGCAATTCACACTAATATTATAAAGAAAATGTGTCAGTCTGTTTGTCCCCTAAACGTTTTCTAAATAGATAAATAAACATCATTGCTGATAATAATTAGTAATTTTATCAACCACCGCTTACAGAAGAGTGTATTTGGAGAGACAACGGAAACTTTTGATAAAAGCTGAAAGTTCTATGATTCTTCTATGTTACCTTAATACGGGAATCGTCTAGTTTTCCAGATCAAGAAAGGTAGAGGTACCATAGTTTTTACATCTTTTTTGTTCAGTGTAAATTGCCATATTTTGATAAAAATAATCTTTTCTATTTTAAGCTATGAATAAGATGTTTGTGATCTGATGTACATCCGTATATAATTCAATTATGTTTGAAATAAAACTAATAGAATTGTAATTCAATTCTAAAATACTTTTCAACTTTGCTCAAGCGCCTCCTCAAAACTTTCCACGGTCTCTCGGGCTAGTACAAGTAGGTACACAAGGTATTTAATCCAAATATTTCAGTGATGAAAAAATAAACGCTCTGATATATATAGTACATACAGTTTACAAAACTAACACACGTTTATCTCGGGGGTCCAGACGTACCGATGTTTGTATGGGCGTTCTAAAGAGTGTTCAATTTTTCTCAGACAGCACGGTCGAATTTAAATCTAAAGGTTGCTAAAAGTTGTACTTTTATAACTTTACAATTTGAAATCTGTTCTTAATAAAAACATTTTAAACCTTGGCTGTATTCGGAATAATAAATCCATAAAAAATTAGGTCTTAATTTTTATCACACCGTAAAAGCTGTAAGCCTACACATTTTCCTGAATCAGAGGGCATGAACTGATCATGTCATTTGTAGTAATCATGCTTACTACACATGTATTTTCATGTCATTTGTAAGCTTCGCGTTTAATCCAATTGGAAGTGATTACGATCGTTATACTATTGCTGTGAAACTTTAGTGCTAAAGCTCTGTATGTTTTCTCTCCATAGGAATTGATTGACTTTTGATTGCAACGGAAGGTGATCAAGTTAAATAATAAAATTAATAGAAAAAGCAAATAAAAAGGCCACCAAAGACAGTTTTCCTGTAGATCCGAGATTTTTCTTAATACTGTCCGAAACAAATTAAATCACCATGTATCATCAGTATCAGTAACTTAAGTAACAAAATAAGGTTAAAGTTATTCCTAAACATTTAGTTCGAATAGAGAACAAAAAAACGATTGAGATCAGTGAAACGCATACAAAGATCGGTATGGAAGGCGGTTTTGTTGTGAAGCTTACGCTTGTATAGGCAAGGAGCTAGTGAACTATTTGTTTGAAGTGCTTATACCGATATTTTTCTATAACGTCAAAATATATATTGACAACTTGTCAGTCATCGCTTTTTTATTGAAATTTTGAAAATCATATTTTGATAAAATATGCATTGTAGTCAATAGACTACAATGAATATTTTATCAATTAAGGCCCTTTAATAATACAGTATTGTTTCGCTCGTATGCTTTTGAACAAAAACATTTTAGAGCCAACATTTTAGTTTCATTGGCTCTAAAATGTTTAAAAAAAAAATAAGCATTTTATCTATCAGTTCGTCGATTTCTAGTTAACGCTTTTTATAACTAACTTTATTGTGGATCATCAAACTGTTACATTACATAAAAGCGCTCCCAGTGAGAATCTACCCTAAACAGCAGTATAAGGCACTTTAAACAAATCGTTTCTGATGCGATCAAGATAAGCATATGAATGTTATGCCGCCATTTTCTACGTCTATCCTGCTCACGCGAGTCTTACACTGAGCAGGAAAGCAATAGAAAATGGCGGTCTATCATTTGGAGCGCACAGGTGAAGAACAATCTACTTCATACACATTGAATTTAGAAATTACAATTAAATGTGCGGAATTAAATCCCCTTAAAAGATTCGTGACTATGCACGATGTATTTATACAATCTCTATACTGTGTCTGGTGTAGCATGATGCGCGAGACAGGCAATAAAACGAACTCATTTTGTACCATATTGTTGCAGTCATAAGGTTTAAATTCACAACTTTTTCAGAGAATCACTTTTCGTAATTTGAACCTTATGACTTTAACAATATGGTACAAAATGTGTTGTTCTATTGCCTGTCTCCCGCACCACACAGAGTATAAACTAAATTGACAAGCCATAATGCTTTTCGAAATATGCGTAGGTGAAGAAAACCATCGTGAGGAAGCTGCACATCTGAGAGTTCCACATAATGTTCTCGAAGGTGTGTGAAGTCCGCCAATTCGAATTGGACCAGCATGGTTGACTTGTATGGCCTAAAACCCTTCTCTGAGAGGAGACCTACGCTCAGTAGTGAATGCTAGTAGATGAATGCTTCTTATGCAAAAGGATAGGTTAACCACTGGGGTTAACCGTTTTCAAAAAAAAATTTTAGACAATCCCGCGGCCATTGTGTTTCCCCTGTACCCTTAGTTTCTCATCTCGATCGCATACCACCTCGCAGCCTATTATAGGTCGCGGCACGAAAGTCTAGCGCTGAACAAAATAGCTACGCATGGGGTACTGTCGCGCAACCAATGACGACGGCCGGAAGGCGACTGGAGAGTCAATCAGTGCCATGATAACTTATTTACGACTTCTGCGCAATAACGGTCACCGCTAGACTTTCGTGCCGCTACCTATACCTCGCACGCTCAGGTCGCTCACGCGTCCGAGCACAGCTGCTTGGGCGTGTAGACAGACGCGTTGGGGTCGAGCGGCGAGCCGTCCGACAGCCGCAGCTTGGACACGCGGCCGCTGCCCGGCGTCAGGAATTCCGTAGGCATCACGGCCAGCATTTGAGCTTTCAGTTCCTCGATCTCTTTCTCTTGGCGAGATATTAAACCTGTGACAAACAAGAAAAAATTGTGAGCCGTCTTGGGAAGCCTGGCAACTGTGAAACAATATTTTGTACAAGTAATATCAAGCTTAGTGTTGCGTTATATCGCGGTTGCAGTATAACTAGCGTGTTCTTGTAGAGAGACGACGGAGGAACGAGGTATAGATACTCAGACAGGTTATAGTAATAAGTAGTAAGAGACAAGCGGCAAGTGGCATATATTTACATTTTTACCTTGGTCTTATATACTAATAAATTACATAGAAATTTAGTGGAGATTCTAGACTATGTACTTACTCTACGTGCAAATATTGCTGATTAAAATTATTAACAAGTTATTGAAATGATTAATACGTGCCATACTTAGTACACACATAAAGGCACACTCTGTCTAAACTATCACTATGAAGACATATTTTATTGTTGAAATTATTTCTTTTAAGTAAGACACAGATTACCTGTACCGTAGTAAACAACACTGTTTCGTACTACATACATACATACTACATACATACTGTTTGCAGTCGGTCTGACTCGCCGCTATAGATGTTTGACATCAAAAATTAGCTACCAATAAACTATCTAAGAATGTTTGAAGCTATAGGGAATAAGTTCGCTCAAGACTGACGCACGTAGCTCCAACCTATAATATACGGCTAGCATGCAAGCACGGGAATGTCTATCCATTTACTCATTAATCTATACGATATACGAATAAATGGGTAGACATAATTTTCTGATGCTCGCATACTAGCCCAACTGGTATGCACTGTATTCAGTATATCAGAAAATTTCAAGTCAGGGCTATCAGGCCTTCAGGTCCATCAAAACAAGTGCCTTGCGCTTGATCGTAGAAGCCCCGAGATACATGAGAAACAACATCATTTCGACCTCTAGACGCCCACCATGGAGGACTGTCCATACAGTCACGCGGCGCATATTCACTCGCGGCGTACGCTGGTCTAGGGTGATAGGGTGAAAATCGGCCTTTTTAAAAACTGACGCCGAAAGACGTGAATGGAATTGACAGGGAGCGCTCGAGTCGATTCGTCGATACCGCAAATCCTGAAGACAAAGGTTTTCAATGAGTGTGTCCTACCGGTAATGATGTATGGAGCGGAAACGTGGACACTGACGGTGGGACTCGTTCACAAATTAAAAGTCGCTCAGCGCGCTATGGAGCGAGCTATGTTGGGAATCTCTCTTAGGGATAAAATCCAGAACGAGGAGATTCGTAGAAGAACAAAAGTGACCGAAATAGCTCTGAGGATTAGCAAGCTGAAGTGGCAGTGGGCAGGTCATATCTGTCGCAGAACCGATGGCCGATGGGGCAGACGTGTTCTGGAGTGGAGACCGCGTACCGGCAAGCGCAGTGTGGGACCGATGACTTAAGAAGGTGGCGGGAAACGGTTGGATGATGAAAGCGGAGGACCGTGTTTGTTGGCGCGCTCTCGGAAAGGCCTATGTCCAGCAATGGATGAATACAAGCTGATGGATTGGATTGGCTCGGGTTGGCCTACATCACAAGTGTAACTCACCCTCCTGTATGTGCAAGTGCCGCTTGGCGTCCCCCAGCGCGGACAGCAGGTCGAGCTTGACGCGCGTCTCCGCGGACAGCGAGCGCTCGAGGTGCGCCGCGCGCTCCTGCAGCGCCGCGCACGCGCCCGCCAGCCGCGGCCCGCACGCCGCGCCGCCCGCCGCCGCCTCCTCGGCGCGCGCTTCCAGCGACCGCACCTGACACGCAAACTCACATTGCATAACGTTGCTTACACATCGCGCAACCTACTGTCGATTGCTGAAAAGCTATTAAGGAAGACAAGAGTCTGCCCGCGAAATTCAAATTTCATTTGGTTTTTCGCAATTTGTAAACTGATACGACAAAGTAGGCTTATGGCCTTCTCATTGCGCCAGTGGAATAATCATCTTCACAGGTTTACATAAAAATCTTTACTTGAAAGTGACCAGTTTAAGAAATTAATCAAAATACTGAGTTGGACGTGAGTTACTCACAAATTAGTCGATATTTTGATTAATTTCTTAAACTGGTCACTTTCAAGTAAAGATTTTTATGTAAACCTGTGAAGATGATACTGCCATTGTCGCAATTAGAATGCCATAAGCCTACTTTGTCGTATTAGTTTACAAATTGCGAAAAACCAAATTAAATTTGCATTTCGCGGGCAGACCCTTGTCTTCAACCTTAATACAACTTGTTGTTGCATTCTTGCTTGAATTCTCTATCATTCCATATATCCATGCCTCAAGCACTTTAGCGGCAGCCTTTCACACGCGACATTCCGCTATATCAGCCCCTGCGCTCGGCTACCTGCTCGGTGGCCTGCACGAGGTCCTTCTGCAGCTGCGCGGCCCGGTCGCGCGCCTTCTGCAGCTCCCGGCGCATCGTGGCCGAGTCCGCTTCCTGCGCGGTCCGCCGCGATCTGCACCACTCGTTCTCACACTCGCCGCTGCAATCACAAGTTATATTATTAACACTTTAAAATACAGTACGTACAGTTCAGAAGTGCGAGTTTATAACATTAACTGACAAATTCACCATCGCTGAGTTTTACGTTAAAACAGAGTTTTGACGTTTTTGCATAGAAAATCTGTGAAAACGTTAAAATTCGTTGGTTAAACGTTACTCGAGCATAGTGAAATTGGTACCAAGACGGACTTGGTGGTGGTGATTTATATTGTAGTTTTATGCACAAACGAATTAAGGGCCATTAGCTATCAATTCATTTGGGCATCCGATTTGCGTTTGTAAGGGCGTAGTTTTTTTTTTTTAGTTTTGAGAATCGAATTGTGTACCTTTATCAGTTAACAACTCACTTGGGCATCCAGTTAGCATGTCTTCCGAGTAATAGCTCATGTTATCGGTTTTATTATAGTCAAAATCTTAGAATTTTAGAATCGAATTGTGTACCTTCATCAGTTAACAACTCACTTGGAAATCCATTTAGAATGTCTAGCGAGCTTATTTTTTTTAAACCCTCGAGCGGCAGGAGCCCGTCACCGGGTCCGCTTCTATTTATTACAAAAAAGCCATCGCAGGCGCGGACCCGTCTACGGGTCGGCCAGTCCAGGCGATTATAAACTGGTTTTAGTTATAGATAGAGTTCATTTTTGTTTGAACAACTTTTGACCATAGAGAAGTATGGTAAATAATCTATTCACTGCAATACAAAAATCTGTCATGTTCCAAAAAAAAACAAAAACGAGTCATTTGACGGCGACAAAAGTGACGCAATCTACATACGCGCGAGGTTCGCGGGCTCTCAAATAGGAACCGTGCTTAAACTGATAGTTGAAATTCGGTCATTTGAGGGGTTGATGTGAAATAGACTTGCGCTTGATGACTATCAATGATGGAATCAATGATAGAGCGTATGCTGCGGTATTAGTTTAAAGTCTCCTTTTTTGAGTTTTGGGGAACGAATTGTGTGCCTTCATCAGTCATCAACTCACTTGGGCGTCCGGTTCGCGTGCCTGGCGCGCAGCAGCTGATGCTCGGCGTTGGTGCGCGCACGCCGCTCCTCGCTCAGCCGCCGCTCCAGCGCCGCGCGCTCGCCGCTGCGCCACGTCGACACTCTGACCACCATACACACATCACATGCACCGTGCGACACCAGCCAACACAACACGAAGTATCGCTCGGCACGTGTTATATGTCTATGCTAATCGTAAACCCATATTAAATTGACATTCAAAACGTTACAGAGATACAGATGGGACCATCCCGCACTATGGCAGCGAATAAGGGCACCGCAACAGACATGTTCGAAGCAAAATTAGGTATATAACTTGACGTCGGCGTCAAACACGCTTTCGTAGCAGTCACGCAGCCGTTGTTGCCCTGTGGAAACTTAACTGACAAGTAACAATTTGAGTTTGTTAGAAACTTTCTCTGCGCTCTAGCTGATTGTTAAACTTATAACAGCGAAAATATTTATTTTATTTTTCCATGGTACAGACTATGGTCTATTTTTTTTAACAAACGAGTACTGAGTATGTCTCTCGCACATTTCCGATATTGACAGAGTGAGGTGCGTCATTTTAGGGGTGGGGCCTGGGACTCTATGTTGATTACGTGGACCAATAGCAACGTAGTCAAAATTTTCGATGCTCGTTTGTTATAACAAACAGACTATAGGTACAGATTCTGGTGCTAATCTAATATATATAAATTACGTGTCACGTTGTTTGTCCGCGATGGACTCCTAAACTACTTAACCGATTTTGATCAAACTTCGTAACTATCTGTAATTTGGTTCAACTTGAAAGATAGGATAGTTTTTTTCGATTAGGATAGTTTATATGTTTTATTTATATAGATAAGTTGGCGGTACGAAGTTTGCCGGGTCAGCTAGTAATAAATATAAATAAAATATGTAAATATTTCATTTTATTTTTATATTATTTTTATATTATATTTTAGTTTGGCAGGTCAATTTAGTATGATCGAAATGTAGCGCAACCGTGGCACTCACTTGTGCTGCAGCTGCGCGTGCGCCTGCCGCAGCTGCAGGTGGTCGGCGCGGCGCGCGCGCTCGGACGCGGCGGCGGCGGCCAGTGCGCGGCGCGCCTCCGCCTCCCCGCTGCGCGCGGCGCTGAGCTCGGCGCGCACTCGCTTCAGCTCCTCGCTTAGCTCGCGGGACGAACGCTGACGGAGAAATGAAATGCTATATTCAAATTCAAAATTATTTATTTCACGTAGGCCAACAATCTGTGGCTCTTGTGACCAGTCATGATTCTACCACCGGCTCGGAAATCGAATTCTGCTGAGAAGAGCTGGCAAGAAACTCAGCAGTTGCTCTTTTCAAAATAATCATTTTACAATATCTTGTGGGGCAGCTGGATGCCAAGCCGATTTAACCTATGCAACTTTGTTAGAATAAAATATAATATTTCTATAATGAGGGGAAGTTCCAAAAAAAAAAAAAAGTACTACAATTCAATTCATGTTAAGACGGGCAGACACAAAGTAGCCCCATTCCCGTAGGCGGCACCCGTTCATGCGTTATAACGCGATCAACACTATAATTAAATTATTCTATGATTAGCACTGGATTGGCTGTCCCTATACAAATAGCAGCCTAATAATGGATTAATTTGAAGCGCCACATTTGACATGCGGGTGTCTCTGGAACTAATTGTAAGAGACACATAAATTTGTTATCTGTGACAGTTCTTCTTCTTCTTTATCAACCGATAGACGTCCACTGCTGGACAAAGGTCTCTTGCATGGACTTCCACAGGCCTCGGTCTTGCGCCGCCTGAATCCAGCGGCTCCCTGCGACTCGCTTGATGTCGTCGGTCCACCTGGTGGGGGGTCTGCCAACACTGCGCTTCCCGGTGCAGGGTCGCCACTCCAGCACCTTGGGACCCCAACGACCATCAGCTCTTCGAACTATGTGCCCCGCCCATTTCCACTTCAGTATCGCGACTCGCTGAGCTATGTCGGTGACTCTGGTTCTCCTACGGATCTCCTCATTTCTGATTCGATCCCGCAGGGACACTCCGAGCATAGCTCTCTCCATCGCCCGCTGAGCGGCCCTGAGCCTACTTATGAGGCCCTTAGTTAGCGACCATGTCTCGGATCCGTAAGTCATCACTGGCAACACGCACTGTTCGAAGACTTTAGTCTTCAGGCACTGAGGAATTTTGGACGAGAAAACATTTCGGAGCTTCCCGAACGCTGCCCAGCCGAGTTGGATTCGGCGGTTGATCGACAATTTCGAGTGCAGAGTTCTCAACAATTACTGGGTGGAGCGGTGCATGAGCATTGGACATGATTTTCGTCTTGCTCATGTTCATTTTCAGGCCCACCTGTTGAGAGCTAGGCAAGCGCGCTCCATCTTAGGCTGCATCTTCACTTACCATCAGGTGAGATTGCAGTCAAGCGCTGGTCTATATATTAAAAAAAAAAAAAAGAAACCCTGCTGAGATCGTTGAGCATTGTATTGAGGTCTCTCAGAGTTAATTTATTATAATTGAAAGCTGTCAATGCCAATCTCACTTGTGCTAAAATTTCTAAATTCATCAAGATGTCTCCCCGGTGCTAATAATTAAAATAAATAGTAATTCAAGTAATCCAAGTTTAATTTTATCATCAAAATAATCACAACTTAAACATTAATAATTAAATCTGGAACTATCTCTATAATTAATCTATGAAATTATAGATTAATTATTAAGTTCGGTGCGCCATTTGCAATAATATAATATAGTTCCAGAGAATCTCGTATCTGCTACTGCTACAGCGCCAAAATGGCGTCAATCAAGTCCAAAATGGTGTCAATCAAATATTAAGACGGCAGCCTATAGAGCTCAGTGGATCAAGATAAGAATAGTACCTATATATATCTCCATATAATGTTGAAATTCTATAACCATTTTTTTCTGAATTTGAGAAGTGCAACACGTGAAAATAATGATTTAAAAAAATTACTTACCAGTTCTCTTTCTTTTTGCTCCCGCTCTCTCATTTCTCTCTCTCTGTCTTCTCTTTTCTCTTTCTCCTTTTCTCGGTCTTTGTGACTATTATTACTATCTTTGTTACTTTTGACAATTTCTTTTGTACTTTCTACTTCTTTCTCTTTAACTAAAACTTCTTTTGCTGAAATTAAATAAAACCAAATTAAAAATATATTTCGTAGAACCGATTTTTTGATATTCCACACACTGTCCGTGCGTCGATTCGATTGTGTTGCGTCACCATTTGTCTATGACTCCGCGCGTGTTTGCGCGCATGCGTGAGAGCTACTAAAACACAGTTAACAGATCTTCTGAGGTCCTTAAACTTTTCATTTTTTCAGATTTTATTTTCATGTACCTAAAGTTTGTTACATCTTAATTAATACGTATCATCATCATCATCATTAGCAACCCATCAACGGCTCACTACTGAGCGCAGGTCTCCTCTCAGAGAACGGTTAAGGCCATAGTCCACCACGCTGGCCCAATGCGAATTGGTGGACTTCACGCACCTTCGAGAACATTATGAAGAACTCTCAGGTGTGCAGGTTTCCTCACGATGTTTTCCTTCACCGTTGAAGCAAGTGATGTTAATTGCTTAAGCGCACTTGACTCCGAAAAGTCAGAGGTGCGTACCCGGGATCGAACCTGCGACCCCCCGAATAGGAGACCACAGTCCTAACCACTAGGCTATCACTGCTTAATTAAATTAATACATATAACGTCATCTATTACCGAGTGGCATAACCAGGTCTTAACTAATATCATCCATCGCTGAACGGCTTTAACTAGATAAAGAAACTAATTTTTGTTAGTAACGCCATCGATTGACGAACGGCTTAACTATATATCGTATAGTAACTAGCGACATCCATTGGTGCACGGCGCTGGCTTATCGATTTTTCTAGAAAGAAAATACTAAATCCAATACTATCTAGCGTCATCTACTGTCAAATGCAGTTAGTCATATAGAAGATTCTGGAAGATTGTAAAAACTACAAAACGCGACTTTCATTATCATGTGGATACTTACTTTGTTCTGTGCTCTTATGGCTATCGCTGCTCTCCTTATCCTTATCTTTATCTCTATTCTTATGCTTTTTCCGCTCTTCTCTTACTGTACTAGCCTCTTTCTTCTCACACTTTGCAGACTTCCCACTACCTGTGAAGGGACAACAGATTTTATTTATTTATTTATTTCAGTTGCAGATTCTTTTTTTTTTGATAATTTTAAATTAAATCCAGACTTTAGCTGTAGTTTACCTACTGCATACTCATTATGCTATAAATTGAAAGTGTGTTTGTCCATCTGGGACATAATATTTAAAGTTGTTCTGTAATAACTTCGTACACGTCACTTTCATCGCTAATTTGTGGAGTTATTAAACTACCCGCACAAAAGGTTAGAAGGTCTATTCCATATCCAGCTGCCCACAAGATAAAAAACTTATTACAATGTAATAGCTTCATATTAATATTGTAAAATGATTATTTTGAAAAAGAGCAACTGCTGAGTTTCTTGCCGGCTCTTCTCAGCAGAATCCGCTTTCCGAACCGGTGGTGGAGTCATGACGTGTCATAAGAACCACAGGTTGGCCTACGTGAAATAAATAATTTTGAATTTGAATTTATTTCCCCCCAGTGGACGTTCACAGACTGAAGTGATAAAAATCTGATCCAGTTTTTGCAATTCACGAAGGCGAGTGAGCTTTACTTGTGGTTACTTCGTGTACATGCACATTGCATAACTGTGCGTGCCTGTCAAAGCCTAGGTGGGAGCGGGCAAGCGCGAGCATTATGCGCTCGCTCACATTTATACAGATACGACACACACACAACCATAAGTCAGTCGCCCTCGTGAATTGCAAGAACTATCACTATAATTAATTTTATTTATTTACCTTTACTGTGTTCTTGTTTGTCGTCGTCGGGCGGCGCGCCGGGCCCGCCGGCCGCGCCGTTGCTGTGTGCGTGCATGTTCGCGTTCGCGCTCGCCTGCGAGTTCGCGTTCGCTTGCGTGTTCGCCTGCGACTTGTCGCGAGCGGCTGTCTGCTGCGCTAAATGCTTCTCTAACTTCTCTAACTGTAAATTAAACATGATATATTAATTTATAGATCTTCATCATTTATAGCGTCATAGGCTGAAGTTTTAATTTTGTTGTCTTATGCATTGCTCTGGAACGTTACGAGACGGTAATAACTGTAAACAGGTCATTATATTATTGTAATTCAATTTTTTTTAAAGAGCAAATAAAAGAGTGGTAGACCTTTTGTATTCTGCCCAAAAATTACCCAAAAGGTCGTAGGTATGCGCTCTCCGTCTGCTCGCTCTCCTCTTTACCTTCACGTGTATGGGATGGTCGGCCACGCACACGCCGTTGTGGTCGCGCGCGCAGCGGCGCCGCACCGCGCCGTTCATGTGCCGCGCCTCGCTCGTCGCGCTGTACTCCCCGCTCTCCTCTTTACCTTCACGTGTATGGGATGGTCGGCCACGCACACGCCGTTGTGGTCGCGCGCGCAGCGGCGCCGCACCGCGCCGTTCATGTGCCGCGCCTCGCTCGTCGCGCTGTACTTCCCGCTCTCCTCTTTACCTTCACGTGTATGGGATGGTCGGCCACGCACACGCCGTTGTGGTCGCGCGCGCAGCGGCGCCGCACCGCGCCGTTCATGTGCCGCGCCTCGCTCGTCGCGCTGTACTCCCCGCTCTCCTCTTTACCTTCACGTGTATGGGATGGTCGGCCACGCACACGCCGTTGTGGTCGCGCGCGCAGCGGCGCCGCACCGCGCCGTTCATGTGCCGCGCCTCGCTCGTCGCGCTGTACTCCCCGCTCTCCTTTTTACCTTCACGTGTATGGGATGGTCGGCCACGCACACGCCGTTGGGGTCGCGCGCGCAGCGGCGCCGCACCGCGCCGTTCATGTGCCGCGCCTCGCTCGTCGCGCTGTACTCCCCGCTCTCCTCTTTACCTTCACGTGTATGGGATGGTCGGCCACGCACACGCCGTTGTGGTCGCGCGCGCAGCGGCGCCGCACCGCGCCGTTCATGTGCCGCGCCTCGCTCGTCGCGCTGTACTCCCCGCTCTCCTCTTTACCTTCACGTGTATGGGATGGTCGGCCACGCACACGCCGTTGTGGTCGCGCGCGCAGCGGCGCCGCACCGCGCCGTTCATGTGCCGCGCCTCGCTCGTCGCGCTGTACTCCCCGCTCTCCTCTTTACCTTCACGTGTATGGGATGGTCGGCCACGCACACGCCGTTGTGGTCGCGCGCGCAGCGGCGCCGCACCGCGCCGTTCATGTGCCGCGCCTCGCTCGTCGCGCTGTACTCCCCGCTCTCCTCTTTACCTTCACGTGTATGGGATGGTCGGCCACGCACACGCCGTTGTGGTCGCGCGCGCAGCGGCGCCGCACCGCGCCGTTCATGTGCCGCGCCTCGCTCGTCGCGCTGTACTCCCCGCTCTCCTCTTTACCTTCACGTGTATGGGATGGTCGGCCACGCACACGCCGTTGTGGTCGCGCGCGCAGCGGCGCCGCACCGCGCCGTTCATGTGCCGCGCCTCGCTCGTCGCGCTGTACTCCCCGCTCTCCTCTTTACCTTCACGTGTATGGGATGGTCGGCCACGCACACGCCGTTGTGGTCGCGCGCGCAGCGGCGCCGCACCGCGCCGTTCATGTGCCGCGCCTCGCTCGTCGCGCTGTACTCCCCGCTCTCCTCTTTACCTTCACGTGTATGGGATGGTCGGCCACGCACACGCCGTTGTGGTCGCGCGCGCAGCGGCGCCGCACCGCGCCGTTCATGTGCCGCGCCTCGCTCGTCGCGCTGTACTCCCCGCTCTCCTCTTTACCTTCACGTGTATGGGATGGTCGGCCACGCACACGCCGTTGTGGTCGCGCGCGCAGCGGCGCCGCACCGCGCCGTTCATGTGCCGCGCCTCGCTCGTCGCGCTGTACTCCCCGCTCTCCTCTTTACCTTCACGTGTATGGGATGGTCGGCCACGCACACGCCGTTGTGGTCGCGCGCGCAGCGGCGCCGCACCGCGCCGTTCATGTGCCGCGCCTCGCTCGTCGCGCTGTACTCCCCGCTCTCCTCTTTACCTTCGTGTATGGGATGGTCGGCCACGCACACGCCGTTGTGGTCGCGCGCGCAGCGGCGCCGCACCGCGCCGTTCATGTGCCGCGCCTCGCTCGTCGCGCTGTACTCCCCGCTCTCCTCTTTACCTTCACGTGTATGGGATGGTCGGCCACGCACACGCCGTTGTGGTCGCGCGCGCAGCGGCGCCGCACCGCGCCGTTCATGTGCCGCGCCTCGCTCGTCGCGCTGTACTCCCCGCTCTCCTCTTTACCTTCACGTGTATGGGATGGTCGGCCACGCACACGCCGTTGTGGTCGCGCGCACAGCGGCGCCGCACCGCGCCGTTCATGTACCGCGCCTCGCTCGTCGCGCTGTACTCCCCGCTCTCCTCTTTACCTTCACGTGTATGGGATGGTCGGCCACGCACACGCCGTTGTGGTCGCGCGCGCAGCGGCGCCGCACCGCGCCGTTCATGTGCCGCGCCTCGCTCGTCGCGCTGTACTCCCCGCTCTCCTCTTTACCTTCACGTGTATGGGATGGTCGGCCACGCACACGCCGTTGTGGTCGCGCGCGCAGCGGCGCCGCACCGCGCCGTTCATGTGCCGCGCCTCGCTCGTCGCGCTGTACTCCCCGCTCTCCTCTTTACCTTCACGTGTATGGGATGGTCGGCCACGCACACGCCGTTGTGGTCGCGCGCGCAGCGGCGCCGCACCGCGCCGTTCATGTGCCGCGCCTCGCTCGTCGCGCTGTACTCCCCGCTCTCCTCTTTACCTTCACGTGTATGGGATGGTCGGCCACGCACACGCCGTTGTGGTCGCGCGCGCAGCGGCGCCGCACCGCGCCGTTCATGTGCCGCGCCTCGCTCGTCGCGCTGTACTCCCCGCTCTCCTCTTTACCTTCACGTGTATGGGATGGTCGGCCACGCACACGCCGTTGTGGTCGCGCGCGCAGCGGCGCCGCACCGCGCCGTTCATGTGCCGCGCCTCGCTCGTCGCGCTGTACTCCTCGCTCTCCTCTTTACCTTCACGTGTATGGGATGGTCGGCCACGCACACGCCGTTGTGGTCGCGCGCGCAGCGGCGCCGCACCGCGCCGTTCATGTGCCGCGCCTCGCTCGTCGCGCTGTACTCCCCGCTCTCCTCTTTACCTTCACGTGTATGGGATGGTCGGCCACGCACACGCCGTTGTGGTCGCGCGCGCAGCGGCGCCGCACCGCGCCGTTCATGTGCCGCGCCTCGCTCGTTGCGCTGTACTCCCCGCTCTCCTCTTTACCTTCACGTGTATGGGATGGTCGGCCACGCACACGCCGTTGTGGTCGCGCGCGCAGCGGCGCCGCACCGCGCCGTTCATGTGCCGCGCCTCGCTCGTCGCGCTGTACTCCCCGCTCTCCGTCGGCTTGCACTCCTCTTTACTGCTCCCCTCGTTCTGCGAATATTTTTAACGATTTAAGAACAAAGCTTTGAAAAACCATTGCGAGATATGACCGCTTTATACAATCCTAACTGCATTACTACGGCGCGGCGATAATGCAGGTAGGGTTATATGAATCAAAGGAAATAATATTTGTCGTGCCGCACCGCTACAGTCTATAGGCTATAGTGCGGTTTGACCTTTAGACTACATAGTCGCATACCAGCAGGTGAAATCGCAGTCAAGAGCAATAAAAAATAAATTTCGTTTCTCTGTACATAATTGTGTCCAGATTAAAATGTGGCTGACATGTATCAAAATATTTAAAAGAATGCGTGAGTGTCGTGGAACACTGATTACATGACTGGGCACAGATAATAGCATACGCGCTATGGGACCGTCTACACTACTCGTGACGGAAAATTCTTATTAGAATCAACGCCATCTCTCGTAGCATGTTAGAACCATCTCGTAATAAATAGCATATCTACGCGCTATGGATTACCGTCTACACTACTCGTGACAGAAAATTCTTACACTTTTTTTCGCCTAGCCCCCATCCGCCAAGTCCGTACCGTGCGATAAGGAAATTTGTTCCAAAAAATTAGCGCTGACCTGTTCGAGCGCGGACTCGGGCAGCGCGTCGCGCAGCAGCTGGAAGTAGAACTCGTTCTCGGCGCGCACCTGCCGCTGGCGCCGCAGCCGCAGCCGCTGCCCCACGTACGCCTGCGCAGGGAGCACCGTCAGTGGACATGTACCATCACTAATCTCAAATTCAATAAAATTTATCAGGATTTTTACAAATTAATGATAAAAATAGCATCTTTTTATTTGAAATTAAGAGGATTGTCTAGTTGAAAATTTTCATACAAAAAGCTTCAAAAAGCGATAACATTTTGCTACCCGTAAATGTTGTCCAATGTTCATAATTTTTTGAAATGTTGCAGATACAATGAAAAACTATGCCCGTACGTTTTAATTTTAAAGAAATATTGCTTATGTTAAAAGTTATTAGTGACTAAATATCCATATTTTTGACTAAAAAACTACCTCGACTAATTTTATTTTTTTAAATTTAACTAAACTGAAATACTAAAAAAATGAAACGTACGAGCCTAGATTAAGGTGTACTGAATCTAATGAGACCAAAATTGTCTAATTTTGTAAACGTTTAGGGGGGTAAAAACGTTATGACCCGAAACAATATTTCAAGAATAAAATTTAGGCAAATAACTCCTCGACTTGCAATTCTCTCTATCGCACGATGCGGGTCGGGCAGCGAAGCGTTGTGAAACAGATAGCATTTTGGAAAATACCTACTCGCGTCGCGTTTCGTCACTAGACACTCCTCTTAATTCCGACACGCCATCTCCGAGCCTCACAAGAGGCGATCTTGGGAAGACGTTGTCCCTAGGGTCGATCCCCAGGCGACATTTCACGCTCGCCGATCCCCCGGTGACGTTGTCATTCTGTACAGCAGTATACTTAACCCGAAAAAGAAAAAAATAATTAAGTGACACTCGGGGACTGCCGCGGTTAAGCTATTGCATAGCATTTTTTATCAACTTATGCAATTATAATATTTATGCAATATTTTTTTGTATAATAAAAATTATGCAAAAAAATTATTAAAAAACAAACAAACAAGAAAAGCGCACTGTCACTACTTCGCGAGTGAGATTCGAACCTGCGCCATCATACACCATATGGTAAAGAAAGCGGCCGCTCGCCCACTGCGCCGAACAGAGCTACTTGTGAACCTCTAAAATATTGAACGCTTACTGAACGACGGTGTTAGGTTTATTTTCGTTACGGAATTTCTTGATTCGGTCGCCGCGCTCAAACTGTTTGTCCTAGTTCAAAGCCCGCGATAAAAGCTATGCAATAGCTTAAAAAAAGTTACGAATTCAGTCTCCGCTCAACTCATTCGACACCCTTGCGTACAGATGGTGTTTTCGTCCTAAGGTGAAATTTCTTAGATGCGTGAAAAGGGTCGCTGTGAGGGGAGGTGGAGGCGACTTAAGCCGGTGCGCACCCTCCACGTGGTGTACCTCCACCAGGCAGCACAGGGTCACCGTTGGTCGTGTACCTTAACCCCGAAGCCGAGCGACAGCGCCGGGTAGCCGAGGCAGTGCGCGGCGAGCGGCCGCCACAGCTCCAGCGGGCCGGTGCGCGCCCGCAGCGCGCCCTCCACGTACACCACCAGGCAGCACAGCGCCACCGTCGGCAGGCACACGCCTTTATCCGCGACTGGAGCAATACACCTCGTGTTAGCGATTGTCACATTCGTGTTTGATATTATTTAGGATTTTTAGAAATTATAAAAATTATAAAACCCTTGTTTATTGAAATTAATTTAATTAAAGCGACCGAATAATTAGACTCTTTTGACACGTAGACGCGCCATCTTGAATTATTAGTACGAGTAGATATTTATGTACTTTGAAATTGCGTTACGAATTCAGTCTCGTTTCGAGACTCGTTCGAATACGGAATAGTAGATGCTTCCGCGTCTAGGTTGTTGCATTTGATTGAAGAGTTACGATAGCAATCGTAATTAATTATGCCTGTAGGCTTAGCCGATTGTAACTAATTGAATACTTTTGTAGATTCCTTGACGTTGGTTTGACATCTTTGATAATAGCTGCCGCATCGAACAGTTGGTATTTTTCTGCTGTAGATATTGAGATTTGAGGTTACATTAGAATAGAATAGAATAGAAATGTTTTTTATTCAAATAAACTTTTACAAGTACTTTTAAATCGTCAATGAGTCTACCACTGGTTCGGAATGCCGTTCCTGCCGAGAAGAACCAGCAAGAAACTCGGCAGTTGCTCTTTTCAAAATACTTTTACAATATACTTAACAGATATTCTATGTATGCAGAGTTTCCACAATGAGGGAAAGGTCCACAAAAGCATACGTAATTATTTCTAATTATAATTCAACACATGTCAAGACGGGCAGACAGAAAGTAGCCCCATTGCCGCTGGTGGCACCCGTTCACGAGCATGACGCATGACCCAGCCATTGCTTCGCTCAACCATATTTTAGGGAACGCAACAACCCGCATCACACGACACCACCGCAGAAATGTTAAAGAGAGTGTGACATACTTAGGCTACCCATCCTAAGGCATCGAATTGAAACTAATATTCAAATCAAATACTCATTTTAAAATATGACTTGTACACAAATAAAGTGGAAACTCTGAATAGAATAGAATTATTTTGATATACAATTATACAGGTTAATCATTACCTACTGTCTCATGAATCGCTGGAACGAATTACATCCACGCTTTTTTGTCATTTATATAGTCTTCAATCGTATAATATGCTTTTTTCATGAGCGTAGTTTTAATCGATTTCTTAAACTTGTGTAAAGGCAAGTCCAAGATCGACTGTGGAATTTTATTATAGAACGTCACGCCCATTCCCACAAATGTCTTTCGGACCCTCTTGAGGCGCAGTCGAGGGATCACGAGCCTATTTGGATCTCTAACCTGCCTATCTCGTAATTCACCCTTTTTTTTGTAATTCACAATGTTTTGTCTGACAAATATTATATTGTTATAAATATATTGTGAAGCTACTGTAAGAATGCCTATTTCTTTTCTAAATTTTTCTCGAAGCGAATCCCGCGGCTTTAAATTATAGATTGCGCGAATCGCCCTCTTCTGCAATACAAAAATTTTTCCAATATCGGCCGCTTTACCCCATACTAAGATTCCGTATGACATAATACTATGGAAATATGCAAAATAAACAATTTTTGCAGTCTCTATGTCAGTTATCTGTCGAATCTTCCTAACAGCGTAAGCAGCAGAGCTGAGCTTGCCAGCAAGTACTGCTATATGGGCGCCCCATTGCAGCCTTGAGTCCAGGGTTAATCCCAAGAACACTGTGGAGTCCTCTGTTTTCAAGGATTCATTACTTATCTTTAAATTTTTACTGACAGTTCTGGTGTTAGGCAATAAAAACTCAACACACTTTGTTTTTTTAGCATTTAAAAGTAGATTATTTGCCGTAAACCATTCAGAAACTTGAGATAATGCATTATTTACATCGTCAAAATTGTCTTTTTTCCTATCGACTTTGAAAATCAAAGACGTATCATCAGCAAATAGTACAATATCGCAAGTATTTTGGACAAAATATGGTAAATCGTTTATGTAAATCAAAAACATGAATGGACCTAGAATAGAACCCTGGGGTACACCCATTACTGAGGCTGATCCGGATGATTTTACATCATTGACACACACTCTTTGAACACGATCCCTTAGATAAGACGCAATGAGGCTAAGTGCAATATCTTTAATACCATAGTGGCTCAGTTTAAGTAAGAGGGTCTTGTGATCAACGCAGTCGAAGGCTTTTGATATTTGTTTTTTTGACTATTTGTGTGGATTGTGTGTGTGATGTGTACATTGACTAGATGTGTGGTCAAGGGTCGCTATAAGGGAGGCGTAGACGACTTAAAGTAGGTTTCTTAGCATTCTAGACTATTAATTTTTCCTGCTTCCTGTATTAAAATATATCAACGCTATGAAGGGCTACTATACTACGACTATGATGCTACTAGAAATGCAAGAAATATATTTCAAATTTCAATATTTTCAGTATCATTTAGAGAACTTCTTCCGGAAGATTTAAATGTGTAACACAGGAGACAATAATCAAAAATATCAGCCAAAGTCCAGGAATAGCTTATGAATCGCTACCGAAAACAAGTGTAAATTAAAAATTTTATTTTTAAATCCAAGCTTTTACTCTGGATATCATCGACTGGATGGCTCGACTCTGGATATCATCTAGGATCAGAGTACTTGTTATGATGAATCAAACGAGCCCAAACTCGATGGGGTTACGTCGTTTTATTACAGAGTTCCGATAGCCATCTTCCGTCTCCATCATCAGATCAGCTCCATGTCACAATAATATTGCATTGTCATCCGATTTACACATAAATGTAAAATTTATCCGAGGGTGAAACGAGGTGAACGTGACCGAGGGTCTAATTCATCTTGCATGATTTGACCCAAACAAACATTGCAAGTTAAATAAAAGCTTGTAAAAATAGCGAGCTATAATATCAATATAACCGTTACAGGAATAGAATGCAAACACTGATCCGTCATAGCTTTGATGGCGTAGCGCTATGGAACTTCGTTCCAAAAAAGATAGCGTGAAGTAATACTCACATGTGTACCATACGTACTGTACCCACACATAGGTACTGGCCGCAAAGAATATGTACTGCAGTGGTATGAAGAAGAAACATATCAAGTCTGACGTCAGTGCTATACATATGAAGAATACTGAGAATGCCTGAAACAAACATTCCTTTTGTAGTAGGGTGTGTGGTCAAACTTTTGTCTATGAAAAAAAAAAATAGTTTACCCTGGTTTGCAGACACACTAACTTTCTACAGTAAATTGATATAGAACATATTATTATTTTTGTTGTTACATCTTACACAAAAACTACAGATTAGGTTGATTTAATAGTAAAGCAAATTTTATTTTTTTTAGTTTTGTGAATTTTTACTTTAAAAATACTCTGTAATATTAATTGGATCAGGAGAGTGACAATCACCAATACACAGTCTTAGATTCTTCTGCGGTATCATTGTTCTAATGTTTAAAAACATCATGTCCAACTTTATGGAAAATAAACTATTATTATTTAAGTATGATGCTCTTTATACTTACAATTCCATGATATTTAAATGAATCATAAATAGATCTCAACATCATCCAAAATGGCCACAGGAATTCGAATCTGAATTCCAGCATGTAGTCGGCTAGCACGACCGTCGCCCACAGCATTACGAATTTCAGGTACAGCATAGAACTGGAACAAAAATAAATACGAATTTCAGGTACAACATAGAACTGGAACAAAAATAAATACGAATTTCAGGTACAACATAGAACTGGAACAAAAATAAATACGAATTTCAGGTACAATATTGAAATGCAACAAAAGTAATTACGAATTTCAGGTGCAACATTGAAATGCAACAAAAGTAATTACGAATTTCAGGTACAACATAGAACCGAAACAAAAAAAAATTACTAATTTCAGGTACATTAAAAAAAATTTATTACAAATTTCTTGTACAACATATAGAAATGCATAAAAAAATTACTATGAATTTCACCTATAACATAGAACTGTAATAGAAATAATTACGAATTACAACATAAAACTGAAATAAAAATAATTATGAATATCAGGTACAACATATAACCGAAATTCTTCTAATAAAAAACTTGAGAGGTGTCAAGGGACACCCGGGTGGAACATAGTTCCTTTCGATTAATTTTAGTGAAGGAATTGTAATAAACTAGTGGTGTCATCTAGTATTAAATTGATTAACTACGATGAATTATATTTAGTTTATTTCTATTGCACTGTTACAAAACCAAAGAGTTACTCTGGTTTTTTAACAGATGGCGTTAGTAGTACAATAACATTTTATCCAATTTATACAATAAAAAATTAGGGAAAAATTCTACATATAGAAATTATTTAAAATAAAATTGAAAATAGAAAATTCAGTCTGTCGAGCTGGGATTCGAACCATCGACGACGAACTTTTAGGCAACTGCCGGAACCACTAGGCCATGCAGACGCCGTGTTATATGGCGAAACCGCGAAAATACCGAATACAATGCAAAATTCACATTCAACAAAAAACTGTCGGTTTCAAAAATGTGTCGAGTGTCGGTTCCTTAATTTTTTCCGTCTAGCCCCCTTCCGTACCGCGCGATAAGGAACTACGTTCCAATAGACTTCAACATGCTTTGGTCTTGAGCTGCCTGTATCCAGAGGCTGTCTGCGACTTGTCTGATGTTGTCAATCCACCAACCACCACCACCACCACTCCAGCACCATGAGTCCCCAACAACCACCAGTTCTTCGAACTATATGCCCCCCCACCCATTGCCACTTCAGCTTCTTGCCTCTATGATATAGGTATGATCAAACTCTGGTTCTCTTAGGCTGGAATCACATCTGTGCGCATCGATTTGCATTAAAAAAATTTTTAATCTATACATAATAATAAAACTGTAACTGGAAGATTTCTGTACATTTAATATATTTTGAAAATTTTAATTGGGGGATGCTTTACTATCGATACTGAGCCCAAAACAGATTTTTATTTAATTTTTGTCTGTTTGTCTGTTTGTTTGTCCTTCTTTCACGTAAAAACTACCGCACAGATTTCTACAAAATTTTATACCGTGGTAGCTTATTACTCGGGTCAACATCTAGGCTACTTTTTATCCCGGAAAATCAAGGAGTTCCCGAGGGACTTTAAAAACTAAATCCACGCGGACAAAGTCGCGGGCATCAGCTAGTTAAATTATAAAGGTGTAATTTTATATGGAGTTGTGTACACATCGCAAAGCCGAATTGATGCATAAACGACTCTATACAAAATGACAGTTTTATATAGACAAAATGCGAATTGATTTCAGCTTTATAGAGCTCTTCATTCCTGATTTGATCTTTGTAGGAATAACACAGTGCATTGTTTATTATCATCACACTAAAACAGTTTCATATTTTTATTGGACCACATTTCCAGAAACTCAAAAGTAAATTATTTATTAGTTCAAAACCTACCTTAAGTCCTAAAATAATTTGCAATATCTAAAATGGTATCCCTATCACAATGTTAACTATAATTATTATTTTGAGTTGAAGTCAATAACTAACAATAAATATTAACAGCAATGGATCAATGTGATATAAATAGACTAATTAAGGGTCTGGAGAGTGACAGGCTATTTAGGTGAAACAAAGGTTGCCTCATTTTAAATTATAAATTTTAAAACCTAAGTCCACATGGACAAAGTCACAGGCAAAAGCTAGTAAGTATAATAAAAATGCTATGTACAAATAATACTTAGAGTATCTATCTATCTATATCTATATATAAAGACCAGTTGTTACAGTTAATTACATTTCCAATGACAGGATAATTGCATTATAATGAAAATTATTGGAAAAATAAGTACAGCCACTAAGAAATAACAATTATTGTCATCAAGTTGCATGTGATATTATCAATTATCATAAAATAGAGATACTTACTAAGTATAAAAGCAGTGATAGCCTAGTGGCTACGACTGTGGTCTCATATTCGGGGGGTCGCAGGTTCGATCCCAGGTACGCACCTCTGACTTTTCGAAGTTAAGTGCGATTAAGAAATTAAATTTCACATGCTTTAATGGTGAAGGAAAACATCGTGAGGAAACCTGCACACCTGAGAGTTCTCCATAATGTTCTCGAAGGTCTGTGAAGTCCGCAAATTTGCATTGGGCCAGTGTGGTGGACTATGGCCTATAACCCTTCTATGAGAGGAGACCTCGCTCAGTAGTGAGCCGCTGATGGGTTGATAATGATGATGATGAAGTATAACATATATGCAAAGGTGTGCGTATGTCTAATATTTCTAAACTCTTGAACCAGTCTTGACTAAATTTGGCACTGTGATAGTTTGGAACTTAGTATAATTTTTAGTCATGGTAATTGATGAATTTTGATAAAATACAACTTTAAAATGCAGCGATCTGCCATATTGGATTGAACACCAATCAGAGCAATATGCCACATCTATCTTCAAACTTTGACGAACTACTATGAAAAACCAAAGAGGTAACATCACCAATGACACCTTGACGCCAGTGAGCTATTTTGCGTGAATTTTAAAACTAAAAATTGAAATGGCAATTATATCTACCAAACCTTTTATTTTTTGCTGAAATAAGATATTTTATCTACCCCAGCATCGAAAAGTTCCAATTTCGAATTTGACAACTGAATCGAAATGAACCCTCTTTCGGTTTTGCTTCTGACTTCGATGCAGCTTGTTGTATGGGAGCTGCATCAAAACCATTATCTTTAATAGGATACCTAAAACTAAGCAGGTTTGAGTTCTTGCACTTTTGTATCATTCATATAAATGTATTAAAGTTGGCACCTAACCCACTCTATGGGTGGTACTGCTACTCAATATTAATATCAAACCTAAAAAAAAATTAAAAAAATGTTTTAAATAAAATTTATGTGGCAAACGGATTACTTTTGCAACTTGTGCAATTTGTGTTGATTTGACTTTTGTATTAATTGTAAAGGAAAGTAAAAAATTATAAAGATGATGTAATTTTGTTAATACATAATTTTATTTTCCTTGTCATAGATAAAATCTTGTATGCAACTCAAATTTAAATGTCATTTTAATTCTCGTAGTATCCTATTTTGATACTTGGCAAGCCTCCTATCACAAAACAGCTCTCAAATTAAAATGACCCTCATTATGATGCAATTACATAAATATCAGGGTTCGAGGATATATATCAATGGATATATATCACGATATATATCCGATATATATCCGATATATATCAAACTGGGTTCGATGATATATATCAATGGATTTTTTTTTATTTGTTTTGTTACATAAGTGTAGGTATGACCATTGACTGTTTAGAATTTATAAAAAAGTTTTATGTTTTGAGTTGCTTTTTTGATATACCTACATGTATAAGATTTTATGTTTTTAGTTGATTTTGCCTGATCTAAAATAAAATTTTATGTTTTGGTTTCATTTGTCTGATTTTAAGTACCTAAATAAATAAAACATTAAAACATTTTAGTTTTTTTCATAATTTTAGTATGTTTTTGCACATATGCAAATAGTATTCATAAATAATACGATAAAATATTAATATAGCTTTCATACAAAATTGATATATATCAAACTTGATATATATCGGATATATATCATAAATATCCGATATTTTGATATTTATAATAAATATCGGATATTTTCGAACCCTGATAAATATAGCTATTTCGAAATAGTAAACACTTCCAAACATCGCCCAACAGTTTTAAAAAAAAATCGTGCCTATTGTGGGACGGTGATGGACTGAGATCAATCAATCAATCAATAAGGAAAAAGATGCTAGTAATGTCCTCCTGATCAAATCTGGTCACAGCGACCAACCTCAGAGATTAGCCATCTGCTCGGGAGATTATAGTGCACAAGTGTGTGCACAGACAGGTACACTCTCTATTCCCTAACTCTCATAGTCTGATGAGTTGGGAATCCAACACGACCGGAAAGATCAGGCACAGGACTGAAGGCTTTTGTGCTCTCCGAGGCACAGGAATGACTCCCTGCCAACTTCCTAACTCTGGGCTGTTGCTGCAAATTTCTGGACAGAAAAAACTGATGCATTTTTTTGCCCGACCCAGGAATCAAACATGCTACCAACAAGACAGTTAAAATAAAATAAATAAAAAGTTAAGAGCTAATAATGATAATCAAAAACAAACAGCTTAATGTGCTCTCCGAGGTTTAAAAAAGCAGTAACAGCAAATTCTGACAACCCGTCAGTCACCCATCCCCGCATGAAATAGAAATAAAAATGTATTTTATTCATATAAACTTTTTTACAAGTGCTTTTGAATCGTAGATGAGTCTACCACTGGTTCAGAATACCTTTCTTGCTGAGAAGAACCAGCAAGAAACTCGCATGCACATTTGCATCTTTTCTACCCTCCCTCAACCCCCAACCCCCTTCAGAAATCCTTATTATAGCCCTATTTGCAGTTTATATTCAATCTTATCTTATGAGAATATAAACTGAGTGCAAATTGACTATATTTTCCTATGTCTACACAGTATACATGCATGTATTACATTTCATTAATAAGTGCTAGCATAGATATTACTTGCAATTCATGACCAAGTCTAATTCATAACAGTGTCTTAGCTAGTATTTAATATTTAAACACATGTTAGCCATTCCTTTTGATTATTTTTTCATGGCCAGGCAGCGTAAACCAGGAATCGCCAGATGGTGTACTCTACGCGCACATTCTTGTATCCCCCGCGTCTAAATCCAATTTTGATTACTGAATTCTTTAACACATCATAAAGTTTAATGTTCTAAGGGTATATAAACTGTTTTATTAACCAGAATAAGCATTTTGAACTCACTTTCCATACATTCCTTCGGTGATTTTTGTGCGCTTTACAGGGCGCCGCATCTTGCCAGATTCGGCATTTCGCCTCTTCATATTTTTTCGTCCACTGTATTAGTCACGAATACAGGCTCTCGGCTCACAAATCACAACACTTATTTGGGCAGCATTTAAGAAGTTAATCTCCACAGGATAGTGGTTTTTGTTGTCAATCGGCCTATTGTCGATTTACAAGGGAGATAGATGAAAAATCGGCAAAATCTTATTTCCTTCACTCACTTCCATTCTCATCACCAAAGAGGATAGGATGTAATCACTAAGTTTCCTCATCTCACATATTCACAGACTAAAAAATGCAAAATATCGCAAAATATGCTTCCGTCACCACAGAAACACTCTATTATTATTATGTTTGTGGTCACTATAGTGTTCCCTACCCAAAAACTTATGGAAGGTGTTCCCCACTGTCCCCACTGTAGACAGAAAAAGAGATCTTCTTTGTCTAAGTTCTATGTCCAATAGCAATGCCAGCAATGGACCAATCATAATTTTTAAGCTATTGCATAGCTTTTATCGCGGGCTTTGAACTAGGACAAACAGTTTGAGCGCGGCGACCGAATCAAGAATTTCCGTAACGAAAAAACCTAACACCGTCGTTCAGTAAGCGTTCAACATTTTAGAGGTTCTCAAGTAGCTCTATTTGGCGCAGTGGGCGAACGGCCGCTTTCTTTACCGTATTGTATAATATGATGTCGCAGGATCGAATCTCACTTGCGAAGTAGTGACAGTTCGCTTTTCTTGTTTGTTTGTTTTTTAATATTTTTTGTATAATTTTTATTATGCAAAAAAAAATATTGCTTAAATATTATAATTGCATAAGTTGATAAAAAATGCTATGCAATAGCTTTACCGCTGCGTCCCCGAGTGCCACTTAATTTTTAGGGTTCCGTACCCAAAGGGTGCTAACGGGACCCTATTACTAAGCCTACGCTGTCCGTCCGTCCGTCCATCCATCCGTCCGTCCGTCCGTCCGTTCGTCCGTCCGTCCGTCCGTCCGTCCGTCTGTCAGCGGGCTGTATCTCGTAAACCGTAATAGATAGACAGTTGAAATTTTCACATATTGTGTATTTCTGTTGCCGCTATAACAACAAATAATAAAAATTAAATTAAATTAAAAATAAAGGGGGCTTCCATACATGGAAAGGAGTCGAAATAAAATTTTATTTTTTTACCCTGACATGTGGGGTGTCATTGTCTAGAGCTTATTGACCGAGCGAAGCGAGGTCTCTGAGTTTACTAGAGCGATTTGCACTTGTCCGTCCGTCCGTCCGTCCGTCCGTCCGTCTGTCAGAGCCTTATAACTTTTGAAATACTGAACATAATTACTTCAAATTTAGATATAATATGTAAACCGATGGCCTCCAGCCGAAAATGGCTTAAAAAGTTATAAAAATCTTTATTTCAGGGGGGCTCTCATAGAAGCGAATGCGAAGAAATTTTTTTTTATTTGCGATTCATAGGTTTTCTGTGTATCATTTTAAAGACAATTTGGAACAGAGTACAACCGTATTTTTTTTTAATTTTTTTTCCTAAAATTGACGAAATGGGGGGCTTCCAAAGTGGCGATTTAATACGCTCGCTTGAAGACGCTCTCTGGGAAAATTTTCTATATATTTTCAAGTTGTACTTATTTTCTTACTTCACTTGTATCCTGTACTTGAACAACAAATACTAAAATTATATGAATATTATAAAGAAACGAGATTATTTAATTTTTAATGAGCATCAGTAAATTTCACATAGCTTCACAATAATGCTAATAGATGGCGCAGTCATTAACTATTCCATTGAACTAGGAGTTACGACTACGATTTATCCCAAAAACAGTTTTGCGTCGACCATTATTATTTAGGTACATAATATAATAACATATTATTCAATTAAAATTATTCTTTAGTTAAATATCATTTTGTATATTTTCTATTCGCGTCGATAGATGACGATTTGTACAGATGCCCCTAACCCGTTTTCACTCGTTAGTACCTACATAATAATTCAATGTTTTCACTGACGTGCCCTAACCTTTACGGGCTACCTATGATAAGTTATGTGATGATTACTGTCAACTTCTTTATCACGATCCTGTACGGGACAAGGACATTGGGACGGATTTTAGCACTTAGGATTGTGTTTTGGAGCTACCTACGTAAAGAGACTCCTACATAGGGGATGATTTAGGTATGTTTGGTGAAAACAGGCATAATAATAATAATGTCAGTTTTGGTCGTCATGTATCGATTGAATGAATAATCATGGGATACCGTTACCGCGAGGTCTCAGTTCGGGGCGAACCACTAGTTAAGTGGAGTTCAAATATATTTTTTATTATTTTTAGGGTTCCGTACCCAAAGGGTACCAACGGGACCCTATTACTAAGCCTACGCTGTCCGTCCGTCCGTCCGTCCGTCCGTCCGTCAGCGGGCTGTATCTCGTAAACCGTAACAGATGAAATTTACACATATTATGTATTTCTATTGCCGCTATAACAACAAATAATAAAAATTAAATTAAATTAAAAAAATTAAATTAAAATGGGTAGGTGGGTACTGGGTAGATGGAAATCTTTTAATTTAATTTTTTTTTAACGGAACCCTAAAAGAGCGTGCCCCGACTCGCACTTGGCCGATTTCTTTACTACAAAAATGAAGAAATGGGGGCCGTCAAAGTTGTCTAATTTTGTGGAGTCTATTTCAAAAACTGAACTAGTTAGGAATTTGAAATTTTGGTATATTATGTAGTATATAGTATATTTAAACAACAAATACTGAAAACACCGATTTATGATGCAGTTTGTAAGTTGTGACCAAAACAAACGAGCGTTTTTTCCCCATATGCTAATATAGTACTTTCTATATACTATTGGTACGGAACCCTAAAAGAGCGAGGCCCGACTCGCACTTGGCCGATTTTTATTTTTCAATCGATATTTTTTACAGACTGGAGCTACGGAATGTTCTGTGGTAATTGGTGGTAATAGTGTTCTGTGTTGAGTTCCGTGGTTCTGTGGCACATTTCCACAGACAAACTCTAAGTTCCAAACGACGCGGACGTTCTATCTAATCTGTGAAGTGTTCATGTGTTCGTGGTCTATGGTCTTGTTGTTCCCATGAACTTAATATACAAACAGAACTGATCACTTGGAAAATTTGTATTTACGAAAATGAACCTTATTACAAGTAGATAAAGTATATTTCCTGTTGCGCATAACACAGAGGCTAACCCGAGCCGAGAGAGACAGTAACAACGGAGGCCGTGTGTCTCGTTCTTTCATTCATGCCAGCCTAAAAAAATGATTTTGATCAAAGATTTTGGCTAAAAAATCAGTTGAGACACTTATGTTTTAATTTTATTTTAACATTTTTAAGTCACCATATTTAATTGCATTAATTTCGATAGATATATTTCTTAACAAAAAAGAAAATAAAATTTTTATCTAGTCTATTTTTTTCGAGCGGCAACCCGTTAAAACGTGAAGGCTAAATCTACAACTATGTTGACCATGAATTTTTAAATTCTTGTATTGTGTGATGGGTCGAATACGTACGATGCAGATGCCGATTACGATGGTCCCTTACTCCTTACTTTTGTATTATTATTATCATCTTTATTTACTTTTACTCATATTATTTACATTTTTAAATATTTCATTATAAAACAAAAATAAAAAAAATATTTAAAAATATAAAAAATAGCGGTCCACCGGTCTCGGGAACAGGGTCCAAGCAACCGGCGGTCAGGGCCCCAGAGAGAGGAACCTCCTGACGATGCGAGCCGTGTCCAGGAGTACAGCCTTCTGGATCTGGCCCTTGACCCAGCTACCCAACGAGAGCCTCGAAAGATGTTGGTCGAGGCTCTTGGCTATAAGACCATTAGCGGTTATCACTATCGGTACATTGATTGCTGAGTCTACATTCCACATGGCGACAACCTCGTGCGCTAAGTCGAGATACTTGGTGAGTTTCTCTTTCTCGGCTTTCACGAGGTTTTCGTCATGCGGGACAGCAACATCAACAATCATTGCACGGCGCTCTGATCGATCTATCACCACTATGTCAGGCTTATTGGCTACAATAGTCCTGTCTGTAATGATAGATCGATCCCAGTACAGTGTGATATGACCATTTTCAAGAACTGGGTCGGGCACATACTTGTAGTACGGTACCTCCGATTCCACAAGATTGTATTTCAAGGCAAGTTGCTGGTGGATAATCCTGGCCACTTGGTTATGTCTGTGTAAGTATTCGCCGTTAGCTAGATGAGAACAACCAGAAACAATGTGACGGATAGTTTCTCCAGGTCGGCGACATGCCCGACATATGTCTACCGTTCCATCCTTCACTATGTATTTTCTGTAATTGTTCGTCATCATGACCTCGTCCATAATTGCACACACAAACCCTTCGGTTTCCCCAAAGAGGTCACCAAAGCGCAGCCAGGCCACGGACGCTTCAAAGTCAACATCAGGCCCGTGCAGGGCCCGATAAAAGCGTCCGTGAAGCTCCTTACCTTGCCATACAACCCTGCGGTCATTGGTACTGAGCACCACAGGTATGCGCCAGTTCTCTTTAGCCAAGGAGAGCGGCGTCAGACCCCTGTCCACTGCGACCACATCGCGGTGCATCTCCGTCTCGGCGTGGAGAAAGTACTCCCTGAGACTGCACACCTCGCGGTTGTGGAGGGTTTTGGCATTCAAAAGGCCTCTTCCCCCACACTTCCGCGGGATGTACAGCCTCATCACCGAGGAGCGCGGGTGATGCATCCGATATGCGGTCAGCAGCGCACGAACTTGTCTGTCCAGGGCGTCAAGCTCAGTCTGAGTGCACCTGAGTATGCCGAAGGAATACATCAAGACCGGCATGACCCAACCGTTGAAGGCGCGCACCTTATTGCCGCCCGACAAAAGGCTTTTCAGCACTTTCTTCAGACGGCCAAGGAAACGCTCCCTCACCGACTGCCTCATGTCGGCCTCTCTGATACCTAACGCCTCCGCCATGCCCAGGTATTTGTAGGTTTCAGTTGGGGAGAGCGATCTGAGGTATATGGAATCCGAGAGCTCAACACCCTCAGATTCCACAATCCTCCCTCGCTTTACATGCATGACCGCACATTTGTCCACACCAAATTCCATCCTAATGGAATCACTAAAGGCTTTAGTTACCTTCAGTAACTCTAGTAGATGTGATTTGTTGGGGGCAATGAGTTTTAGGTCATCCATGTAAAGGAGGTGTGATATATAACCTGACCACCTCTCCTCAACCGGTAACCTAGCCCTGAATTCTCCAAGAGAGTACTCAGAGGATTCAGAGCCAGGCAAAACCACAAAGGACTGAGGCTATCGCCCTGGAATATGCCTCGCTCAATCCTTATAGGCTCCGCGCTCCCCAGGGTCCGGCGACACCCTGGATAGTGAAGGACCGTCCTCCACTGCCCCATACACGTCTGTAGGAAGGCGCGTAGTACTGTGTTTACTTTGTACAGTTCCAGCACCTTCATGAGCCATGTATGGGGCACAGAGTCGTAGGCCTTCTTATAGTCTATCCAACATGTCGACAGATCCTTTCGGGAGCGCCGAACCTGTTGACAAATGGCCATATCAATGAGGAGAAGCTCCTTAGTACCACGGGAGCCATTCCTACATCCGTTCTGAGAATTAGACATGATGGATTTTGTATCGATGTGATCGTTAATTTTCGTTCTCAGAATGGATGTAAGAAGTTTATACAATGTTGGTAGGCACGTAATCGGCCTATAATTTTTGGGCTCCGTGGTACTACCTGATTTATGGAGCAGGAGGGTAATACCTGTTGTCAGAAACTGGGGTAGCGACTCTGACTCTAGAGATGATTGGAATTGGGATGCCAAACGAGCGTGCGAGCTGCGTAGCCACTTTATCCAAAAGTTGTGCAGCCCGTCCGGCCCAGGGGATTTCCAATTGGGCAGGTGACGGGCTGCAGTGGCCACGTCTTCAGGGGTTATAGTAACGAGGTCCATTTCTGGAATTTGATCGCACGCTCTTTCTACATCCCACGTCCAATCACCCTCAGTGTGAGCGACAGGCGCCGACCAGATGTTGCGCCAGAATGATGTCATGGCTTCATCATCCGGTAGGCGCGCATCGGTGACACCTTGGTCAGGGTGTTCCCAACTTCGGTATACCCGCCTTTATTATTATCATCTTTATTTACTTTTACTCATATTCTTTACATTTTTAAATATTTCATTATAAAACAAAAATAAAAAAATATTTAAAAATATAAAAAATAGCGGTCCACCGGTCTCGGGAACAGGGTCCAAGCAACCGGCGGTCAGGGCCCCAGAGAGAGGAACCTCCTGACGATGCGAGCCGTGTCCAGGAGTACAGCCTTCTGGATCTGGCCCTTGACCCAGCTACCCAACGAGAGCCTCGAAAGATGTTGGTCGAGGCTCTTGGCTATAAGACCATTAGCGGTTATCACTATCGGTACAATGATTGCTGAGTCTACATTCCACATGGCGACAACCTCGTGCGCTAAGTCGAGATACTTGGTGAGTTTCTCTTTCTCGGCTTTCACGAGGTTTTCGTCATGCGGGACAGCAACATCAACAATCATTGCACGGCGCTCTGATCGATCTATCACCACTATGTCAGGCTTATTGGCTACAATAGTCCTGTCTGTAATGATAGATCGATCCCAGTACAGTGTGATATGACCATTTTCAAGAACTGGGTCGGGCACATACTTGTAGTACGGTACCTCCGATTCCACAAGATTGTATTTCAAGGCAAGTTGCTGGTGGATAATCCTGGCCACTTGGTTATGTCTGTGTAAGTATTCGCCGTTAGCTAGATGAGAACAACCAGAAACAATGTGACGGATAGTTTCTCCAGGACGGCGACATGCCCGACATATGTCTACCGTTCCATCCTTCACTATGTATTTTCTGTAATTGTTCGTCATCATGACCTCGTCCATAATTGCACACACAAACCCTTCGGTTTCCCCAAAGAGGTCACCAAAGCGCAGCCAGGCCACGGACGCTTCAAAGTCAACATCAGGCCCGTGGAGGGCCCGATAAAAGCGTCCGTGAAGCTCCTTACCTTGCCATACAACCCTGCGGTCATTGGTACTGAGCACCACAGGTATGCGCCAGTTCTCTTTAGCCAAGGAGAGCGGCGTCAGACCCCTGTCCACTGCGACCACATCGCGGTGCATCTCCGTCTCGGCGTGGAGAAAGTACTCCCTGAGACTGCACACCTCGCGGTTGTGGAGGGTTTTGGCATTCAAAAGGCCTCTTCCCCCACACTTCCGCGGGATGTACAGCCTCACCACCGAGGAGCGCGGGTGATGCATCCGATATGCGGTCAGCAGCGCACGAACTTGTCTGTCCAGGGCGTCAAGCTCAGTCTGAGTCCACCTGAGTATGCCGAAGGAATACATCAAGACCGGCATGACCCAACCGTTGAAGGCGCGCACCTTATTGCCGCCCGATAAGGCCTGCCTCATGTCGGCCTCTCTGATACCTAACGCCTCCGCCATGCCCAGGTATTTGTAGGTTTCAGTTGGGGAGAGCGATCTGAGGTATATGGAATCCGAGAGCTCAACACCCTCAGATTCCACAATCCTCCCTCGTTTTACATGCATGACCGCACATTTGTCCACACCAAGTTCCATCCTAATGGAATCACTAAAGGCTTTAGTTACCTTCAGTAACTCTAGTAGATGTGATTTGTTGGGGGCAATGAGTTTTAGGTCATCCATGTAAAGGAGGTGTGATATAACCTGACCACCTCTCCTCAACCGGTAACCTAGCCCTGAATTCTCCAAGAGAGTACTCAGAGGATTCAGAGCCAGGCAAAACCACAAAGGACTGAGGCTATCGCCCTGGAATATGCCTCGCTCAATCCTTATAGGCTCCGCGCTCCCCAGGGTCCGGCGACACCCTGGATAGTGAAGGACTGTCCTCCACTGCCCCATACACGTCTGTAGGAAGGCGCGTAGTACTGTGTTTACTTTGTACAGTTCCAGCACCTTCATGAGCCATGTATGGGGCACAGAGTCGTAGGCCTTCTTATAGTCTATCCAACATGTCGACAGATCCTTTCGGGAGCGCCGAACCTGTTGACAAATGGCCATATCAATGAGGAGAAGCTCCTTAGTACCACGGGAGCCATTCCTACATCCGTTCTGAGAATTAGACATGATGGATTTTGTATCGATGTGATCGTTAATTTTCGTTCTCAGAATGGATGTAAGAAGTTTATACAATGTTGGTAGGCACGTAATCGGCCTATAATTTTTGGGCTCCGTGGTACTACCTGATTTATGGAGCAGGAGGGTAATACCTGTTGTCAGAAACTGGGGTAGCGACTCTGACTCTAGAGATGATTGGAATTGGGATGCCAAACGAGCGTGCGAGCTGCGTAGCCACTTTATCCAAAAGTTGTGCAGCCCGTCCGGCCCAGGGGATTTCCAATTGGGCAGGTGACGGGCTGCAGTGGCCACGTCTTCAGGGGTTATAGTAACTAGGTCCATTTCTGGAATTTGATCGCACGTTCTTTCTACATCCCACGTCCAATCACCCTCAGTGTGAGCGACAGGCGCCGACCAGATGTTGCGCCAGAATGATGTCATGGCTTCATCATCCGGTAGGCGCGCATCGGTGACACCTTGGTCAGGGTGTTCCCAACCTCGGTATACCCGCCTTTGATCGCTTTGGAAAGTGCGATTCAGGGTATATCTCTCGACCCGGCACTTGTATCTGCGAATACGGCTAGCCCATGCCGAGACCTTCTGTTTCAGGAAGTCAATGCGCTCAGTGACGCGCGCCATATAATCTTGAGGGCTGATATCAGTCCCCAAGAAAGCGCGCCTCACAAAGCGCATGACTCTAGGGCGAGTGTTGCCCTCCCTGAAGCAGAGTAGTTTGCCAATGAGTGCCCTAGCCCCATCAATACGACGTTCGATCCTGCACTGCCAGGCTGGTGCGGTAGGCTTCGGTCGTGTTGCTGTATCATTATTAATTAACTTTACATTAGCAACACGACATGCCGCAACAGCCGCGCAGTACAGAATCGAATGTGTGTCGGAAAGGTCTTCGCTGCTGTCAAAATAACTTGGCAGCAGTGAATCCAGGGCACCCATTAGCGCTTTGTTCTTATTTTTCATGGGCAACCGAGGTAACCGCGGTCTAAACTCGGGTGGTGAAGATCTATATTCCCGAATAGCACTCTCCAAAGCACTCCTCAATTGTTCACTACACTGGGTACTTACATGTGCAGCCCCGCTATCCTGTCCCTCATCAGCCTGAGTGGGCTGCAGCGAAATCGCATGAGCAGTTTGCGATTGTGCTGGAGCTTGCGGTGAGGGGGGGGTAGCGCGGTTACATTGCAGTTCAGAGCGAAGCCGATCAAGCACGGCGTTGTCCAGCATGTGATTACGCTGAATAGCCCGCACCTGGTCCGACAGTCGCTGAGCCGACACATTGAGAGCTGGTTCAAGGACCTGAAACAAAGCATGCATCCTAGCACGGTACGCGGTCATGTTGGTTCCACCCTCAGTAGCCCCTAAGTATGCGCGCATGACATTTTCATTAATGGATGTTGTCCACCTCATGCGCGACACACTACCGCCGGAAGCGGGGACCCTATCAGAAGCCGGTGGGCCTCGGGATCCCAAGCAAGTCGGCGGCCGGCCTCTCCCACGACGATGTACTGGTGGTGGCGACGTCGGCGGGGAGAAAAACTCGTCGCTCGAACTCGACGCAACTGCAGCATTGGGCGTGGTCCCGGGTGGCTGCGAGGCGGAACTGAGCGACGAGTCCGGGGGTGGTGTTTGTGCGTTCCGTGCTCTGGATCGTGTCAGCATTCTACATTATTAATTCGTCTTTATTATTATTATTATTACAATTATTATTATTATTTACATTTATTTCATTTATATCATATAATTTACATTTTTAAATATTTGATTATAAAAAAAAACATTTAAAAATATAAAAAATAGCGGTCCACCGGCCTCGGGAACAGGGTCCAAGCAACCGGCGGTCAGGGCCCCAGAGAGAGGAACCTCCTGACTATGCGAGCCGTGTCCAGGAGAACAGCCTTCTGGATCTGGCCCTTGACCCAGCTACCTAACGAGAGCCTCGAAAGATGTTGGTCGAGGCTCTTGGCTATAAGACCATTAGCGGTGACGACTATCGGTACAATGATTGCTGAGTCTACATTCCACATGGCGACAACCTCGTGCGCCAAGTCGAGATACTTGGTGAGTTTCTCTTTCTCGGCTTTCACGAGGTTCTCGTCATGCGGGACAGCAACATCAACAATCATTGCACGGCGCTCTGATCGATCTATCACCACTATGTCAGGCTTATTGGCTACAATAGTCCTGTCTGTAATGATAGATCGATCCCAGTACAGTGTGATATGACCATTTTCAAGAACTGGGTCGGGCACATACTTGTAGTACGGTACCTCCGATTCCACAAGATTGTATTTCAAGGCGAGTTGCTGGTGGATAATCCTGGCCACTTGGTTATGTCTGTGTAAGTATTCGCCGTTAGCCAGATGAGAACAACCAGAGACAATGTGACGGATAGTTTCTCCAGGACGGCGACATGCCCGACATATGTCTACCGTTCCATCCTTCACTATGTATTTTCTGTAATTGTTCGTCATCATGATCTCGTCCATAATTGCACATACAAACCCTTCGGTTTCCCCAAAGAGGTCACCAAAGCGCAGCCAGGCCACGGATGCTTCAAAGTCAACATCAGGCCCATGGAGGGCCCGATAAAAGCGTCCGTGAAGCTCCTTACCTTGCCATACAACCCTGCGGTCATTGGTACTGAGCACCACAGGTATGCGCCAGTTCTCTTTAGCCAAGGAGAGCGGCGTCAGACCCCTGTCCACTGCGACCACATCGCGGTGCATCTCCGTCTCGGCGTGGAGAAAGTACTCCCTGAGACTGCACACCTCGCGGTTGTGGAGGGTTTTGGCATTCAAAAGGCCTCTTCCCCCACACTTCCGCGGGATGTACAGCCTCATCACCGAGGAGCGCGGGTGATGCATCCGATATGTGGTCAGCAGTGCACGAACTTGTCTGTCCAGGGCGTCAAGCTCAGTCTGAGTCCACCTGAGTATGCCGAAGGAATACATCAAGACCGGCATGACCCAACCGTTGAAGGCGCGCACCTTATTGCCGCCCGACAAAAGGCTTTTCAGCACTTTCTTCAGGCGGCCAAGGAAACGCTCCCTCACCGACTGCCTCATGTCGGCCTCTCTGATACCTAACGCCTCCGCCATGCCTAGGTATTTGTAGGTTTCAGTTGGGGGGAGCGATCTGAGGTATATGGAATCCGAGAGCTCAACACCCTCAGATTCCACAATCCTCCCTCGTTTTACATGCATGACCGCACATTTTTCCACACCAAATTCCATCCTAATGGAATCACTAAAGGCTTTAGTTACCTTTAGTAACTCTAGTAGATGTGATTTGTTGGGGGCAATGAGTTTTAGGTCATCCATGTAAAGGAGGTGTGATATAACCTGACCACCTCTCCTCAACCGGTAACCTAGCCCTGAATTCTCCAAGAGAGTGCTCAGAGGATTCAGAGCCAGGCAAAACCACAAAGGACTGAGGCTATCGCCCTGGAATATGCCTCGCTCAATCCTTATAGGCTCCGCGTTCCCCAGGGTCCGGCGACACCCTGGATAGTGAAGGACTGTCCTCCACTGCCCCATACACGTCTGTAGGAAGGCGCGTAGTACTGTGTTTACTTTGTACAGTTCCAGCACCTTCATGAGCCATGTATGGGGCACAGAGTCGTAGGCCTTCTTATAGTCTATCCAACATGTCGACAGATCCTTTCGGGAGCGCCGAACCTGTTGACAAATGGCCATATCAATGAGGAGAAGCTCCTTAGTACCACGGGAGCCATTCCTACATCCGTTCTGAGAAATAGACATGATGGATTTTGTATTGATATGATCGTTAATTTTTGTTCTCAGAATGGATGTAAGAAGTTTATACAATGTTGGTAGGCACGTAATCGGCCTATAATTTTTGGGCTCCGTGGTACTACCTGACTTATGGAGCAGGAGGGTAATACCTGTTGTCAGAAACTGGGGTAGCGACTCTGACTCTAGAGATGATTGGAATTGGGATGCCAAACGAGCGTGCGAGCTGCGTAGCCACTTTATCCAAAAGTTGTGCAGCCCGTCCGGCCCGGGGGATTTCCAATTGGGCAGGGGACGGGCTGCAGTGGCCACGTCTTCAGGGGTGATAGTAACTAGGTCCATTTCTGGAATTTGATCGCACGCTCTTTCTACATCCCACGTCCAACCACCCTCAGTGTGAGCGACAGGCGCCGACCAGATGTTGCGCCAGAATGAGGTCATGGCTTCATCATCCGGTAGGCGCGTATCGGGGACACCTTGGTCAGGGTGTTCCCAACCTCGGTATACCCGCCTCTGATCGCTTCGGAAAGTGCGATTCAGGGTATATCTCTCGACCCGGCACTTGTATCTGCGAATACGGCTAGCCCATGCTGAGACCTTCTGTTTCAGGAAGTCAATGCGCTCAGTGACGCGCGCCTTATAATCTTGAGGGCTGATATCAGTCCCCAAGAAAGCGCGCCTCACAAAGCGCATGACTCTAGGGCGAGTGTTGCCCTCCCTGAAGCAGAGTAGTTTGCCAATGAGTGCCCGAGCCCCATCAATACGACGTTCGATCCTGCACTGCCATGCTGGTGCGGTAGGCTTCGGTCGTGTTGCTGTATCATTATTAATAAACTTTACATTAGCAACACGACATGCCGCAACAGCCGCGCAGTACAGAATCGAATGTGTGTCGGAAAGGTCTTCGCTGCTGTCAAAATAACTCGGCAGCAGTGAATCCAGGGCACCCATTAGCGCTTTGTTCTTATTTTTCATGGGCATCCGAGGTAACCGCGGTCTAAACTCGGGTGGTGAAGATCTATATTCCCGAATAGCACTCTCCAAAGCACTCCTCAATTGTTCACTACACTGGGTACTTACATGTGCAGCCCCGCTATCCTGTCCCTCACCAGCCTGAGTGGGCTGCAGCGAAATCGCATGAGCAGTTTGCGATTGTGCTGGAGCTTGCGGTGAGGGGGGTTAGCGCGGTTACATTGCAGTTCAGAGCGAAGCCGATCAAGCACGGCGCTGTCCAGCATGTGATTACGCTGAATAACCCGCACCTGGTCCGACAGTCGCTGAGCCGACACATTGAGAGCTGGTTCAAGGACCTGAAACAAAGCATGCATCCTAGCACGGTACGCGGTCATGTTGGTTCCACCCTCAGTAGCCCCTAAGTATGCGCGCATGACATTTTCATTAATGGATGTTGTCCACCTCATGCGCGACACACTACCGCCGGATGCGGGGACCCTATCAGAAGCCGGTGGGCCTCGGGATCCCAAGCAAGTCGGTGGCCGGCCTCTCCCACGACGATGTACTGGTGGTGGCGACGTCGGCGGGGAGAAAAACTCGTCGCTCGAACTCGACGCAACTGCAGCATTGGGCGTGGTCCCGGGTGGCTGCGAGGCGGAACTGAGCGACGAGTCCGGGGGTGGCGTTTGTGCGTTCCGTGCTCTGGATCGTGTCAGCATTCTACATTATTAATTCGTGCAATTTCTTTTGTAGTCTTTCAGGCATCTAATGACAGGTTGTGTCAGTTATGTTTCGGACTGTTTTGATTTTCTTTGTTTGCTCTTTCATGGTTTCTTGTTCTAATTAGTTTTCACTATGGTAAATTTATTGAATTAAATCGAAAATTCTGTTGAGATCGGTTTTATAATATTTATTTCGGCAAAAATGTAACGGCGAAAAAATATGATGTATGCTGACATTCAGGGTTGCCAGGTTATTATTATTATTATTATTACAATTTTCATTATTTTAATGTTTCATTTCATACCAATAGAACAGAATTTCTGTACAAGCCTTACCTAACCTAAGATTTTGGTAAATATACCGATCGTGCGGCGGTATTTGTATTATTTATTTCGTAATCAATCCCTAATCCCTAAGAAATTTTCCCTTGCTAATGAAAAGCTTCAATAATAGGGTATTTGACTATAATAAAAATATCGTTTCAACTGGTGTCATCCTAAAAGATTATTATCTAAAAACATTATTCCATACGACAAAACTAAAAAATAAAGCTTTATTTAATTAGAAAACATTAAATAAAATTGCTATAATTCTGGCCATGGTCACGTGATCGAAAACGTTCCGTGATCTCGAATGACGTCACAGTCCAAACCACCTATGGAATTCTCATTTTGTCAATACATTTCGACGTGTTTGTGCGGCGTAATAGGCTAATTTCGTCTGTTTTTCATCGTTACTATTTTATTAAATACCAAATAGTATGCGACACGCGGCCTAAACACATATTATAAAATTGTCATTGTTTGAAATGTGAACTGTTACGTCATGAGAGCAAATGGAACGCTTCGGCGGCAATTTATTTTTTTGAATTTATTTCTCGATTTTTATGAAAAATAATGAAAATTATGCCGAAATATATGTTTTGTTAGCTTCAGCATAGCATTATTAACAATTTAAGATGATTTTCTAAAAGTAGTCAAATAGCCTATTGTGTTTATAATAAACTTATAATTGGTAGGAAGATTGCAAGATTGAATTTGTCTCACATATATCGAAAATCTTATTGTCACCCTGTTAGAAAGGGACACACGGCCTCTGTACTAGCTATCTCGCTCGGCTCGCTTTTCAGCTGCGAGTACTCGGTCCTGTTTGTTGCATAAGTCCATGGTTGTTCCTGGTCTGTGGTCTATGGCTAGTGTTCGTGGTCTATGGTCTATGGTGTTTCCAAAGCGCCAAATATCGTATCGTATCGTATCGTATCGTATCGTAAACGTGTTCGTATAAAGTGATCTGTGGTGTTCGTGGTCTATTTCCTACCATGGTCTAACTTATTTCCTAGTGTTAGTGGTCCATGTTCGTGGTCTATGGCGTCTTGTTGTTCCTGGTCTGCTCTGTGGTCTATGGCGCCAAAACTGAGCCAAAAGCAAAACTATGGCCAAAACAAAGCAATGTTTTTTGTTTTTGTGAGAAAATGATAACCAAAATAGAGTCTTATTTTATCTAAAACAGTTTAAAGTTTAAACACAATGTCTACAATCGCTATACTGAATTCTGTTCGGAGTTTCTTGGCTTCACATCATATGCTAGCTGATGAAGATTGGATAACAGGGTGAGTGCCGATAAACTTCTTTATCTAAAGTTAGTCATAGTACCAGTAATTTTAATAAGTACCTTCTTAATCTTTCAATGGTTGTCCTTTACATATACATATTTGTATTATAATTATTAAATCTTAATCAGTCAAACAATCATTGCCCTATAGTAATAGGATAGACAGAGTAGTTAAGTATTCTATTTCTGAATCCCTGTAAGTACCTATTTCTGTATTGAAAAAAACAGGGAGATATTTCAGTTGACCCATCGCTGTCCCACTTCTGGACAAAGACCTCCCAGGATGAGGAGTTTGAGTCATAGTTCACCATTCTGGTGAAGTGCAGATTGCCAGACATCTTTGAAAACATTAGGGAGACCAGGCATGCAGATTTCTTCACAATGTTTTCCTTCACCATTAAATCAAGTCACATATAATTCTAAAAAGTTGCGAGTTAAATTATTCTGCAAGATTAGTGCACAAGCTGATAGCGCCTGCATTAGCCGTTTCAATTATTATGCACCACTATAGAAATCTTGCAGTGATAGCGTAGTGGTTAGGACTGTGGTCTCCTATTCGGGGGGTCGCAGGTTTGATCCTGGGTATGCACCTCTGACTTTTCGGAGTCAAGTGTGTTTATGCAATTAAATATGACTTGCTTCAATGGTGAAGGAAAACTTCATGAGGAAACCTGCTCACCTGAGAGTTCTTCATAATGTTCTTGAAGGTGTGTGAAATCCGCCAATTCACATTGGCCAGTGTGGTGGACTATGGCCTATAACCCTTCTCTGAGAGGAGACCTGCGCTCAGTAGTGAGCTGTAGATGGGTTGCTAATGATGATGATGATGATGATAATGATGATGATAATGATGATGATGATGATGATGATAATGATGATGATAGAAATCTTAATAACAAGGCAATAGAAATGTGTGCCATGTCAAACTATAAAGAAAACATGTTGCCGCCTCGTAGCTTTGCTACATAGACAATTACATTAATACGCAATCAGCCAATCACGCATACACTGAATGCTGTGCAGACAGAATAAAGCAGTAAAAGTAGGGAGTTAACGATGCAAATGTGTGATGATGTTACGTTCCCTCAAATATGGTTGAGCGAAGCAATGGCTGGGTCATGCGTCATGGTCATGGACGGGTGCCACCGGCGGGAATGGGGCTACTTTCTGTGTGCCCGTTTTAACATGTATTGAATTGTAAGTAGGTATATGCATTTTTGGAACTTCCCATTGTAAACATTGTATACATAGCATAGTACCTATTGTAAACTATTTTAAAAAGAGCAACTGCAGAGTTTCTCGCTGTTTCTTCTCTGCAGGCATTCTGAACCAGTGTTAGATTCATCAACTATTCAAAAGCACTTGTAAAAGTTTATTTGAATAAATTGTGTGCAACACTTGTAATTTACGACAGTGACAAACTGCATAGCCGTATAATATAGTTCTCCTTGTGCATTTTCAACTCAAATGTTTTTAATTTATGAAGAGAATAATCAAAGATATACTTGTATTACAGATGTGTTAACTATTTCATGGAAGAGAGTGGTTGCACCGACATAAAAGAGATACAAAGTCAGGCGAAAGAGCAATGGTTATTGAACAATTTGACAGATATTTGTCCAGGGTCCCTACCTGCAAACCTGAGTTCAGTGAATAAGACTACTTTAAATGGCCGCTTTGTGTTGCAAATCAATGCTATCTTTGATATCGGTAAGTATAATGCCTCAACAGGGCAACAATCAGAGCATGTACTTAAAACTGCTAGGTTGAGAGCTCGAATCTCAAGTTTTACTATCATACTTAAATAATAAAGCAGAAGCGCTTGTTTGTTTCTACGCACTAATCTCAGGATCACTAGTCGGATTTGAAAAGTTCTTTTTGTATTAGACAGCTCAATTTTTGAGGAAGGTTATAGGCTATTCAACATCATGATACAACCCTTAGAAAACAAGCAAAAAGAAAGAAGAAATCACGCTACAGTTTTTGCAATTCACAAAGACGAGTGAGCTTTACTTGTGGTTACTTCGTGTACATGCACATTGCATAAGTGTGTGTGCCTGTTAAAGCCTAGGTGGGAGCGGGCAGGCACGAGCATTGCGCTCGCTCACACTTATACAGATACGACACACACACAACCATATAAGTCAGTCGCCCTCGTGAATTGCAAGAACTATAACTGAAAATGAAGTGATATGCGATGCAGTGAATCGGTGACCAAGAGTAGTCTCCCAATGAGAACTGAACAAGAGCGGAACTGAAGGCTACGTTTTATTCCGGAAAATCAAAGAGTTCCCAGTTCCTGCAGGAATGTTGAAAACTTAATCCACACAAATAAAGTCGCCGGCATCATCTAGTTAATAGTTCGTAGATTCAAAGCCTCAATAGCCCAACAGTCAAAGGTGCGGACTGAAAACTGAAATGTCGCAGGTTCGAATCCCACCTGTTGCACTATTGTCGTACCCACTCCTAACATAAGCTTTGCGATTATTTGGAGGGGAGAGGAGGATATCAGTCAACTTCAACTTGACTGATATTCTTAACAAGTAGATTTTCACAGAACGCTAAGCACAGCTTGCAAGATGTTCTTAAAGCACTGACAGTGAAACTACTGCATTTGTTGATTACACGTTGCTCTGAAATATTTTCTGCAATATTAGTAACACATAATCTATGTAATACACAATCGACCTATTAGAAATTGTCATAAACTAGAAATTCCATCATGTCACCTGTGCAAAGTGCAGAAATCCTTTGTGGGGTTGAGCATATGCTTACATAATATGATTCCGTAGGAATTACTAGATTTGCCACTATATTTTAAACGATGCGTAAAAACACATTTACTGAGTTGCGGTTATTACAAAGTTAATGACTTTCTTAATCACAAAGTTTTTTTTTTTAATCTTATTTATTTTTAAGAGCCTTTTATAGGTGACCTATATGTCAGCAATGACAAAGTTGCATGGGAGAAATCGGCTTTGCATCCAGCTGCCCACAAGATAGTAGACTTATTAGAATGTAATAGCTACATAATAATATTGTAAAATGAATGCAGTTTTTTAATCTTATTTATTTTTGAGGGCCTTTTATAGGTGACTTATATGTCAGCAATGACAAAGTTGCATGGGAGAAATCGGCTTTGCATCCAGCTGCCCACAAGATAGTAGACTTATTAGAATGTAATAGCTACATAATAATATTGTAAAATGAATGCAGTTTTTTAATCTTATTTATTTTTGAGGGCCTTTTATAGGTGACTTATATGTCAGCAATGACAAAGTTGCATGGGAGAAATCGGCTTTGCATCCAGCTGCCCACAAGATAGTAGACTTATTACAATGTAATAGCTACATAATAATATTGTAAAATGAATGCAGCTCTCTTAAAAGATTACTTGAATAGTTTCTACTCCATTATTTTCAGGTACACCTGCCTACCAACAGTATTTAAAACTTCAGAAAGTAAACACAGAAAATATTGATGCCACAACCAAGTTCGACGATAAAATACCAAGTCATAGGTATTAAGTTATATTTTTATAAACTTTTACCATGTCAGCTCTGATAGATTTGCTGGTGACATTGTCTGCATGGAGTTAGCTTTTCAAAAATCCCCTGGGAACCCTGTTTTCCCAGATAAAAGGAAGCCTATCTCACACTCCAAGGCCTATAACCGCTCATTTGTCCTTAATATGTTTTTCTATTCCTAAGGGTGCCTGGTAGAGATTTTTTGTGTCTGTTTCTTTTGTATATTTTTTTGTGTAGTGCAAATAAAGAGTTTAATAAATGAATAAATATAACCATCAACTATACCTATGCGAAAAATCACGTCGATCTGTCGCTCCATTACTGCGTAATTCAAGGACAAACAAACTTTTACATAATATTAGTATGGATTAGGTATTACACTAGATAGACCTTTAGGTTGTGTGTAACAGAATTAACCACATTGTCATGTAACATTTTTGACCAGTCCTGTCGAAATTATTTACAACTAGCTGATGCCCGCGTCTTCGTTTGCATGGATTGAAGTTTTTTATTCCCGCGGAACTCTTTAATTTTCCGGGATAAAAAGTAGCCTATGTGTTAATCCTGGGTATGAGCTAACTCCATTCCAAATGTCAGCCAAATCGGTTCATTCGTTGTGGCGTGAAAGAGTAACAAACATCCATTCATTCATACATACATCATCACAAACATTCGCATTTATAATATTGGTAGGATAGTAGGATGTAAAACTATAAGCTACTTGGGTTCCAAACGCGCCCACCTTTTAAACTAAACTGTATGTTTCAGAATGATAAAGCTGTATATGACAGATGGTGCGCAGCAAGTGACTGGCATCGAGTACAAGCCTATGCGAAACTTGAGCTTTGACATTACGCCAGGTTGCAAGGTTTTGATAAAAGGTAATCTAAATAAAGTACAAAAATTTTATTAAAGTGTTAACCTACACTTAAAGGAAATTATATTAGTATAAAGTGTGTTTGTTTGTTGGTTTGTCCTTCAACCACGCCGCAACAGAGCTACGGATTGACGTTATTTTTTGCATGGGTGTAGTTGAGGACCTGGGCCCTGATTCTGTAACTCAGTTGGTATCAAAAAATGGTAGCCACTGACATATATTTTTTATCCATTGAAGGTTAGCTAAGAAAATAGAAGTATCATTTTCGTAGCAAACCTTCAATGGATAAAAGTGGTTCCTTCAGTGGCTATCATTTTTTGATAGCAACTGAGTTACAGAATCAGGGCCCAGGAGAGTGACATAGGCTACTTTTTATCCCGGAAAATCAAAGAGCTCCCGAGAGATTTTAAAACCTAAATCCTTTCGGACGAGTCGCGGGCGTCAGCTAGCTATCCGAATAAAATTTTAAATACAAAATTCCGAAGCTGTGCCCTGAGTTTATACTGACCAATTTTTTATGACCAATTTACACTGAGGCCAACTCTAACAACACGTCACTTTAGTTGCTTAATATTTGGATGGGAGAGGAGAAAATTGGTCAGTTTCAGTTTGGTCACTTCTTTAAAATGTCTCGTGTCCAAGGGCCAGTGGAGTGTCGACGCGGCATGCTGCTGTTAACAGAGAGCAGCATCGAGCTGCTGGGAGGAGAAGTAGATGATCTAAGGACTAACACGCTGGCGCACCTCTTGTCTGCCAAGTTGGGTTTACCCATGACGCAAGGTAATTTCATCATCATCATCATTAGCAACACATCAACGGCTCACTACTGAGGCTACACTCCTCTCAGAGAAGGGTCATAGCCCATAGTCCACCACGCTGGCCCAATGCGAATTGGCGGACTTCACACACCTTCGAGAACATTATGGAAAACTCTCAGGTGTGCAAATTCCTCACGATGTTTTCCTTCACCGTCGAAGCAAGTGATATTTAATTGCTTAAACGCACTTGACTCCGAAAAGTCAGAGGTTCCCGGGATCCCAGGATCGAACCTGCGACCCCCCGAATAGGAGACCACAGTCCTAACCACTAGTCTATCACTGCTCACTACAAGGTAATTTAATTTAAGGTAATTTTCAAGGTCAGTTCAGACGGAACGCAAAAATGCCCGAACAATTGAAAATAGGACTGTATTACCATAGACTAAAGTAGAAAATTTACTCTCGAGCGGGCGTGAAGAAGCGCTCGAGAGTAAATTTTCTACTTTTTCCGTTCTATCTGAACTGACCCGTAAGAGTGAATTGGGTATTTGACTGATATTTTTTTATTTATTTAAAATAACGTTTTTAAAATATAACACAATGCCATTTCTCTCTTTTAAATATCTCAACTAGTCTCGGAAATATAAAGCTTTAAAGTTACCTGTTAGACAAAGAGAGCGCTATTGAGGTGTGACGTCACAACTCAAAAGCTCCATACACGCTTCATAGAAAATACAGTCGTAGTAAAACAGCTTATACTGTACTATTACTTATTATTAGTACTAGAACTTATTTGTTTTTTGATCGATTTATTTTCTATTTTTACAAATGTTATTCTCACATGTTCCATTTTCGATTATAAATAATGAATATCAACATTTTGACTACAGTCAAATACCCAATTGGCATATTCTATAAACAGTGATAGCCTAGTGGTTAGGACTGCGGTCTCCTATTCGGGGGGTCGCAGGTTCGATCCCAGACACGCACCTCGGACTTTTCGGAGTTATGTGCGTTTAAGCAATTAAATATCACATGCTTCTACGGTGAAGGAAAACATCGTGAGGAAACTTGCACGCTTGAGAGTTCTCCATAATGTTCCCAAAGGAGTGTGAAGTATACCGATTCACATTGGGCCAACACTTAGACTATGGCTTATAACCCTCCTCTGAGAGGAGACCTGCGCTTAGTAGCAAGATGTTAAAGGGTTGTTCATGATAAGGCATATTCTAGGCAAGCGCGCTTCAAACTAAACCTCATCAGTGTTTTACATCATTGATTGTCAAGCGAAAGCCTATCTCGTAATAAAAAAAACCATTTTAAACATACCTATTCAAGGTTAATAACATTTTCCAAGTTAAGCGTAAAGCTTTGGTTGGAGTGGGCGGCCCTAAAATACAAAATGTCGATGAAGACGAGTAAACATCTGCAGAGCTGTTCTCTAGATAGACGTAATATTTATTACCGAAAGTAGCCTGACAGCCGCAAAATGCGTAACCGATTTTGATTTATCAAACTTCAAAGAAATATAGTACTTTTAATAAAGCCAATAGCAATTATATGGGCATGACCAATGTGACCAATTACTTCTAGTGATTTATAAAGAAATATAGTATTTATAATAAAGCCCATAGCATTTTTGACGTGACCAATGTGACCAATTTTTCTTTGGTTTTAAAAAATTTGGTCACAGTGATATCACATCGCTTTCCTTTTCTATCTTTAGCTTAAGTATTGCGGTAAGAGATTTTTTCACTCCTGACTCCTTTGTAGTTTGTATGTCTTCTTACGGTAGTATAGAAACCTACGTCTTATCGCTCTCTATATTAGGGTCAGATCTATAGATGGCATTCTCACAGCCCAAACTCAAGACTGAGTTAATACGAGACAGATTTATGTTGGAACTTAATTGTGTCTCATTTGAACTCTATCTTGAGTCTTGAGCAGAGCCAGAGTACGATCTATAGATCTCAGTCTCAGTGACTATCTACAACTGTCAAACCCGGAGTTGTACGTTGTTCACAGCTCTAAGCGACTTTCACTACTACGTCACTACATTTAAAAAAAAATTAAGTGACACTCGGGGACTGCCGCGGTTAAGCTATTGCATAGCATTTTTTGTCAACTTATGGCATTTTTTATCAACTTCTGGAATTATAATATTTATGCAATATTTTTTTTGCATAATAAAAATTATGCAAAAAAATAATTAAAAAACAAACAAGAAAAGCGCACTGTCACTACTTCGCGAGTGAGATTCGAACCTGCGACATCATACACCATACGGTAAAGAAAGCGGCCGCTCGCCCACTGCGCCAAATAGAGCTACTTGAGAACCTCAAAAATGTTGAACGCTTACTGAACGAGGGTGTTAGGTTTTTTTCGTTACGGAATTTCTTGATTCGGTCGCCGCGCTCAAACTGTTTGTCCTAGTTCAAAGCCCGCGATAAAAGCTTTGCAATAGCTTAATATGTGATTTCCTTGTTATCATAGATGAATGATATTTACTACCGTGATGGATGTTTATCCCAATTACTCTTTCTGACTTTGTACTAATGGTTATAAGAAAGATTTCATAATGCAGTAAAAACGAGACATCCAACATAAATCAAGGACTGTGTCTTTAATGGTTTTTAAACTACACCTTTTGATGGAGTCTATGTTTTTTTTTTTCAGAAACAACATTAGATTCAACTCCAAGCCATCCAAGAAACACAAACATACCAACTCCACACACCCACATGCCCCCACCAATCAGTGAACCAGTGTTGGAGCCAACATTTGATCAAACCACCAGACCAATCGCCCGAGTAACTGGCATACAAATCTCAAACTTTGCAGACGATGACATAGACTTGGACGAACTTAACGCTATCGAAGCACAGTACAGCGATAATCGTGTGAAACGTCCCTTAGATGGCGGTACAAATAAACCTGAGAAGAAATTAAAGATGAACTCTACGCCTAGTACAAATAGGGTTGAAAATTCTTCAAACGGAAATGTGTTAACAAACCCAACAAGTACAAATAACATTGAAAACTATTTTAAAGTGAACCCTACGGCTAGTACAAATAGAGTTGAAAATCATTTGAAAGTGAACCTCAACAGTACAAATACGGTTGACGATTATCCGGACGATGCTGACATGTCCTTCGAAGACGAAGACTATTTGAGGGAAATAGAAGCGAAATTTGACGCAAAGGAAAATGAACTTATTGCGCAAAACACTAAAGTCCAAATCCCCGTGTCATCCGAGCCATTTATTTACATAAAACAGATTGAAAATTTAAGCGAGCATCTCAAAGCTGGTAGGGTTTTCAAAGTTAAAGGGCAGATTTTGAAGTTACTCTCAAAGTTGTCGGTCAGTAAAGAAGGCTGGACGTTAAAGTGTACTATTGTAGATGGTACGGGAAGTATAGACGTTGACTTTACAAGCGATGTGCTTTCCAAATTGGTCGGTTATACTCCACAAGAGATGATCCACTTGAGAAAACAGATTGGTTCCAAGCCTGAGATTAGGGCTAAGGTGGAATCGGTAAGTGATTTTAACCCCAAAAAAGAGGAGTGTTTTATGTTTGACGTGTGTATCTGTGTCAGTCTGTTCACTCGAAGCTCCCTAACGAATGGACCGATTTGAATGCGGTTTTTTCTGTTTGAAAACTGACGTGATCGAGATATGAAGATCTGTTAAGGCGTTTGAAGATCATGAGCTAGTTTCTTACTTAAGGGTCTTAAAACTTTTACAGCTGCGATTGATTTGAAAAGTTCACTGTTACTTAGAATTATTCCCAATGCATGGTAACCTTGAGCTGATGCTGCAGCATCAAGTAATCTGCGGGATCCCAAATCCTCAGCAACTTACAGCAGATATAGTGTGTTTGGGCTCATTAGAATGGTCTCAATGAGTAGGTGTTAGATAGATGATGATCGAGGATCGTGGAGGAGGATCTGATGATGGAGCAGCAAACTGGGTAAAGCTGCGTGCATCATCACATATGTGCGCATCAATTCGCATTTAGACGGATTGTTTTAGCCACGCATCTATACGCATCGCGCGGCGTATACGTACAGCTCGTTCGCTCAAAAGGTTTGCGCGCTTTGTAAAGCCGACACAAAGCGGCCGCTGGTTTATGTTGAAAGTTTTCATGTGTTAAATTGTTTTATTTTTCAGGCTCTGCAGCAAGCCAAGAGCAAACTGGAAGTGCTGTATTGTGTAATAGAGCTGACGATGTTGGAAACACCCAAAATAACCCGACTAATACCCTTTGAAGAGTTCCACGTTGATCTATTGAAGACCAGACTACAAGCCAGTGGGTTATAACTTATAGCTTATAGCATACAAGTGTAAATAAAATATATTAAAATGTATAGACAATTTATAATAAAACTAATTTATGTGATTTACGGTTGTATTTCCTTTTGCCTGCTACAAATAGGAATGCTGCCAAATAATCAAGTATGCGAGCTTGTGTGAATTAGTGAATTGTGACGTCATTAACTTTGACGCATCTTTTGTAGTTTAAATGATTTATTTTCATTAAAGTGTTAAGGAAATATCAGAATAAATTTATAAACACATGATATAACACAATCGGGCGCGATTCCCAAGAGATGTGGGTTCGAACCCCACTGGCCTCGAAATTTTTGCTATGTGTTTATAAATTTATTCTAATACAAGCTGATGCCCGCGACTTTGTCCGCGTGGATTTAGTTTTTAAAGTCCCTCGGGAACTCCTTGATTTTCCGTGATAAAAAGTAGCCTAGATGTTGACCCGAGTAGGGCTACCACGGTATAAAATTTTGTAGAAATCTGTGCGGTAGTTTTTACGTGAAAGAAGGACAAACAAACAGACAGACAAACAGACAAAAAAAAATTAGCTTCTGTTTTGATATCTGTATCTTGAACACAATTAGATAGAAGCAAAAACCCTTTTTTGAATCTATTTCATGTACAGAATTGGTTTCGTTTCTGTTTTATTATATGTATAGATTTATAAATGGTTATCACACTTAAAACAGCAGACGTATATTTTGCTTATTTTGAAAGACTATTTAGTCACAAAGAAATAATTTATTATGTACCTACCTATATTTTAAAAGTGGAGAAAATAATACTTATGTGAAATTATTTCCCTTCAAAACATCAATTGCTATTGGCGCGCCTTTTCGTATTCTATGACGGCAAACGGCATGACGCGCTCTCTGTTCTCATGCCCGATCGCCGCCGCCCCTCTCATTCCCCGCGGGCTTTTTAAAACCTAACTTTTAGTAATTTTAAAATACTGTAATTTATTTCACGTTTCGTTCCCTCAAATATGGTTGAGCAAAGAAATGGCTGGGTCATGCGTCATGCTCGTGAACAGGTTCCACCGGCGGGAATGGGGCTACTTTCTGTCTGCCTGTCTTAACATGTGTTGAATTATAATTAGGTATGCGTTTGTGGAACTTCCCCTCATTGTGGAAACACTGCATACATAGCATAATATCTATTTTATTGTAAACTTGTTTTGAAAAGAGCAACTGCCGAGTTTATTGCTAGTTCTTTTCGTCAGGAAGGGCATTCCGAACCAGTGGTAGACTCATCGACGATTCAAAATCACTTGTAAAAAAGTTTATTTGTATATAAAACATTTCTATTCTATTCTATTCAATAGACCGTCTTAAATTCTACTGACTTGCTTCTTGGCTTCGATCACAGAAAAAAAAAGCTTCTTGGTTTCATTTAAAAGCTTATCACAGACAACCGTAGTCGTTTTCCTAGTTCCATGCAGACAACCAACCCGAACCCAGAGCCGCAAAGCCAGTTTAAAAAATAAATAAAAAATATCATTGAAATCTGTCAGATCCCTTTCCCTCCAAAATGAGAACGGTAACGTCAGTCACTAATCCAGCGCGCCATCTTTCTCTTTGATCGCACGTCCCGACGAAGTTACTGGAGATGTTCAATGTCCTTTGAGTATTAAACCAACACTTAATTCTTACTCAGTCAATAAAAATAATAATCAATAACAAAACCCTTCGCAAATAACAACTGCCGACGCTGAGATATGGAAGATCATGGCAGAAGATCGATAGGACGGAGGCATTATGCAAAAGTGGCCACCATCTTCAGTCTTACTTTCGACAGTCGTTTTTTTTGCTTTTGCGCTTGAATAGATTGCTTTTAAGAATAAAGCAAAGTAGGTAAGTAATCAATTTACTTGTATGAAATAAAAAACCACAAAGAGGTTTAAAACTATATTATTTTTAATTTAATACACTGTTCATAACACAATAAACGCCGGTTTCAATATACAAAATTATCAAATACATAATAAAATTAATACATAATAATTACATAATCAAACACAATCGATACTTTAATAATTCATAACGGCACAATACATATAATATACTACTGGCAATACGAACCAGTTAAAATTAAATCTACTGTACAGGAAGCTTACAGTATTTTTATTTATGAACAAAAAATTAAAATTTACTGTGATTTTGTGAGAAACTCGTTTCAAGGCATATTAGTGCGGAACTGCAGAGTTGGAATGGCAACAACGCGGCTTTCTAATCTTCAAGGTGTTTTGACAGATTTTTTATTCAAAAATTGTCAGAAAGTCAAAGTTACTCCTCGGTTAAACGTAAGTACGTATAGTGTAATTGGCACTAGTTATTAATGTAGGTAATCATTGGCATTAATAATGTGGGTAAACCAATAAAATTTAAAAGTAGAATTCTAACCCCAAGTGTACCCGCCATGTTTAAAATGGTTAATAAATTATTTTGCAAAAAAAAAATTAAATAGTACGTGTGGCACTCGGGGACTGCCGCGGTAAAGCTATTGCATAGCATTTTCTAGTCGCACGCACACAAACACCGTGCCGAAGTCTGCCTAACTGAAACGACGGTGTTAGGTTTATTTTCATTACGGAATTTCTTGATTCGGTCGCCGCGCTCAAAGCCCGCGATAAAAGCTATGCAATAGCTTAAAAATTGCAATTCTCTAGTAAACACGCGTTGTATTCTCGAGTATTTTTCATTTTGCTGCGCGGAAATTAGATAATTACGTAGTGCAGTTTATATTATATACTTTAGTATACGACACGATGCATCGCTTGACTATAACTCCGCGCAAAAATGCCTTGAAAAGTAACAGATTAACAAAGTTTTTCCTTAGATGACTTCCAATGAATATGCAATATCGGAAAGGGCGCATAATAACACATTGAGAGCATAGCTTTCTCTCATACGAAAAAAAACGGAGCCTTTTCATACGAGTACAGTATCCGGCAGTAAATATTACATTTCAGCTGGCTACGACTTCGTAGATCGTCGTCTGTTGTATGAGCGACAAAACGTCACATACGTGAGTGAAAGAGACGACGCTAAGCTTTACAAAGCAGAAGCTGGTTGTTTGTCCCTTTCTGGGACTTGATGTGTAACATAATTACATAGTTAAACCATGTCTTACTACCGCGTACTGTACAACCCGGTCACATTATCTGTGCATCTGGCGTGGGAACTCATATCGGCGCTCTAGTGAAGAGTTGACGAGATTTTAACGACCTCCCTGACGCAGTGGTGAGCGCTGTGGTCTTATAACTTGGAGGTCTCGGGTTCGATTCCCGGCAGGGTCAATTTGGGAATTTATAATATCCGAATTGTCTCTGGTCTGGTCTGGTGGGAGGCTTTGGCCGTGGCTAGTTACCACCCTACCGTCAAAAACGTGCCGCCAAGCGATTTAGCGTTCCGGCACGATGGCGTGTAGAAACCGATTAGGGTTATGGGTTGAATTTTCACTGCCATACGCCTTACAAGCTAGCCCGCAACCATCTTAGACTGCATCGTCACTTACCATCAGGTGAGATCGCAGTCAAGGACTATCTTGTCATCGAATAAAAAAAAAAGTTGCAAATAGACGAGCGCGGGATGGTGAAGGGGGAAGCGGGAGGGGCACCGCAACCCAGCGACATGCACACATAATGTGACCGGGTTATAATTTTGTATTATGTACTTATGCGCCAAGATTGTGTTTTTTTTTAATTTTTTTTTCTCCTCTATAAGCTTCGACCAAACTTAAACGAAAACCATACAGGGCAACTGTGTAACTAAATTGAGCACTCAACGAATGGATCAAAAGATTAATAATTATTATTATTATTAAAATTACACGAATGAGATAGGTACCTACCTATTTATAAAATACGAGTATACAAAAAGTTAGCCTGTCCTTACCGCTCTCTTTTCTCGCTCGCAAAGTATATGCGCGAGCAAGAAAGCATGTTTGTTCTATTCCCACATAGGAAACCAGAAAAAAAAACCAGAAATAAAAATCTCTTGGTAAATGGCTTGTCTTAGTGCCAAACCAGCACAATGCACTTTATAAAGTAAAAAAAAATACGTGTGGCACTCGGGGACTGCCGCGGTAAAGCTATTGTTTAGCATTTTCTAGTCGCACCCACACAAACACCGTGCCGAAGTCTGCCGAACTGAAACGACGCGACGTTAGACGATGCACGGCTTTCAACGCCGCACTGGTCGGAGTGGGGGGGTGTTAGGTTTATTTTCGTTACGGAATTTCTTGATTCGGTCGCCGCGCTCAAAGCTCTAGATAAAAGCTATGCAATAGCTTAAAAATCTTTCAACCCTAACACAACGAAGCGCATTAGCTTGATCAGAGACTAGTAAGAAATATATTGCTCTTTTTACAAAATAAATTACGCTAAAAGATGGTGTTACTAGGATTCCAAGTCACATTTTATCCTAAAAAACGACGTAATAACGTATTAATTGAATTGTTCTGATTGTTCATATTTATTTATTTGTAGTATGAAAAACAAAATTTTGCTAAAATAATAAAAAAATTTTTTTTGAGTGTTTTACATTCGAAATTCGTTTATAACTGGATAAGCTCGCGTAAGAGCTTTTTTATAATTTAGTACGTTAGCAATATTCCCTTGTGAGAATAGGTCAAGTAAGGAGCAGACAAACATATTTTACAAGAGTTCATGATCGAATTATTATTTGGCGCGAGTTTCAAGCTTTAATCTCGAGTGCGCCCCATACAAACTAGAGTTTGATCCTTATTTCGAAATCAACCAATCTGTCAACCAGATTTCCGTTAAAATATATTAATGCGTCAATAAAACGTACCTACTGAAATCTACAAGATCTTTCTAGTGGCGTGGCTTTATTTGATTCAAATAAGAATCAAACTTTGTTGGTATGGGTCGCGCTCGCAATTCCTTAAAACAATACAATTGAAAGTACAGACATACACCTAACTATAAGGGCACAATAAAAGTAAAGCTCACTATAGATTAATAAGAAAAAAATAACTAAATTGGTACAAATTCGTAGACTAAATAACTGTCTACCGCCAAATCATATAAACCGTTGGCAAATTTTATGAGACCATTTTCGTTAATTGGATACTAGGGTGTGACGTCACAATGTAATAAATAAGGTAAGGCATACATCGATAGTTATGTTACACACATTGATTATATACTTATCTAGATATATTTGCGTCATTTTATCACATTTTTTTGTGTAATTTAGTTCCAACTTCATCGACTGAAGAGCTGTTGTAACTCTCTATAAGACAAACTTGCAAAAATTCGAATTTTATAAGACAAACTTGCAAAAATTCGAAAGAACAATGGCAATATCAGATAGGAAAAAAAAAAAAAATTGTTACCTACCAAGACAACTTGTCACTTAATTTTTTTAGAGTTTACTCCTTAAGAATCGATTTTAGGCGCCCGGTATGAGAAAAATCCGAGCAGTAAAATCAATTTATCAATGACCTCGTTACGTTTTTCTGTTACGTTTTTCACAACGATGCAAATTTCTACCCTAACGTTGAGTAAATAAGGTTGGTTTTCGTACGAAAGAGCTTTCGCTTCGGGTAGCCGAGCGCGTAGCGATTGGGTCCCCGAAGCGAAACGGTCGGGGCGCGCTCGGACCCGAGTCGCGCGTAAACTCCAGTCGTGCGTCGGAGGCCGGAGCTGTCATATTTTTTTTTAAATGTAACTTTAAAGTATCAGTTTATTTTTAAAAATAAGGGGATTAAAAATTAAAACGTCTTTTAAAATAGAACTTTTGCTTACTCCACCATTGTTACCATACATACCATAGACGGGTAAAAATGGTGATTTTTAACATGCCATTTTAAAAGGTGTAGATTTATTTATTTGAAGCTGCCCCCCCCCCTAGTCATTTAAAAAAAACTAGTACTAGTAGATACTTGATCATTGAAATCCAGGTCCTACTCTTGTTCCATTCTAAAGTTACCACACTTTTATGGGTAACATTGTAATATGCACAATTTTAGTATGTCCATGTATTCTAGACAGGTATACAATCAACGATCAACGATACACTTACGCCGAAACTAGAAATTACGTTAAAATGTTGACACTTCAATGGAAGACTGCCATTGAAATTATAATCATTCAAACACTGTATGTTTTAATTTAATAATGCCGCTCGACCATGTCCTTTTTAGTACAAGGCTAAAATGCCAGTAACCTACAGTAACCAACATAATATTCTAAACTTTTCACTAAAAAGATTTTTTTTTCATATGCTAATAATAAACTAATAAGAATTTTAAGTCTAGAAAGAAAGTTGTGTAGATATTGCCTCTGTATTTCTAGTATTTTTTTACCTTTTACGCCATTTATTTATTTAGAGGGTAGAATATTGACTTAGTTTACTTGTAAGCATAATATGAGATATAACTAATTGGTCTAAGGTTATACCAATTAATTAAATTTTTAGCTGAGACTCAAAGCTAAAAATGAATGAAGATATTCAAACGGCATTATTACATTAAGTCGTACATTTTATAAATCATTAAACTACGTAAAATTACTTATTCTTATCAAATCATTCCGCAAATTAACATTATATTAAGGACAACATAAAGGTGCGCCAACACTATACATAATTCAATTAGGTATTTTTTTTCTATTCGTAAAACGTTATTTTGGTGAGATTTTTTTACGAAATTTAAATTGAAACGATGTATGTAGCAAGCATGCGAATTTTTCAAAAATTTAAATATGTAGTCCTGCTTTTTTGGTAATTTTCTTATTATATGGTTTAATGATTAATAATTTACCTACTTAATTAATTTATTTAGCAGAACGAAAATTGGCATTTAAAATGAAAGAACTCTTAACTCCACCAACTAAGTGAAAATATTTCAGTTAGTCGAGTTATGATTAAAAAATTATAAATCCAATTTTATTTCTATTTTAATCTAAAAAACAAAACAAGTTAACTTTATGAAGATTATATTTAAAATAAATTAAGCTGAACACAATTTGGGCTTTAACTAATCATCTAATTCTTGGATTATTTTAATACTGTTTTAATAATAACTACGTATATTTTTTATGTTACAAATCATTCTTATGACGCAAATAATGCAGTAACAGAATCAAATAAGTGTGGGAGCACCTTTACGATAATCATTTTTCTAAACCGCTACCATGGTTATGCATCTCAGAAGAAATAAAATTGTATTTTTGTTCTGTGGTAAGTATATAAACAAGCCAGAAAAAGATCAGACATTAAATAAAACAATATCGTTACTATTTATCAATAATGTTAATATAACGTTATAACGACAACATTACATTAACGTTATTAATAACAGTTACACATGGAGTCTGCTTGGTTGATTGCGGAAAAGCTAAATTGTTGCAGTCTCAATTGTAGTGATAGATATTGCATTATAAGTTCACCAAGGCCTCGCAAACATCTGCTCGTAAAACTAGAGGACTGCATCAAAAATGGTTTGGAAAACCAATGACATATAATAGTCCCTTTAAGCACAGAAAGTGTTTTTATCTACTCCAGCATCGAAAAGTTCCAATTTCGAGTTTGACAGCTGAATCGAAATGAACCCTCTTTCGGTTTTGCTTCTCATTTCGATGCAGCTCGTTGTATGGGAGCTGAATCGAAATGGTTATCTTCTTAAAATAGGATACCTAAAGCTAAGGCTCTGAGTTCTGGCACTTGTACCGTTCATATGACAGAGGCGCCACAGGCGGCTGGTGGCGGCTTACGGAGTTACTTTTTGTTGACAGAGGCGCCACAGGCGGCTGGTGGCGGCTTACGGAGTTACTTTTTGTTACTTTATTGAGCCTACGGCGTATTTTGTTAATGATTTTACTTCCTTGTCGTAGATAAAATCTTGTATGCAACTGACCGTAATTAGTCATTTTAATTCTCGTACTATCCTATTTTGATACTCGGCAAGCCTCGTATCAAAAAACAGCACTCGAATTAAAATGACCCTCATTACGATGCAGTTGCATAAATAGCTATTATCACATTGTTGTCATCGCAAAACCTTTCTAGTATAGTTTCTATAGTGTAGTAATAAACACATTATTTGGTGGTATTACTCGTATCAAAAACAATTTGGTGAACTTCTCTATTACGATAATAGTAATAGTCTAAAAGTAGAGAACTTCTGGAAGAAATTTCTTCGAGATAAGTTGTCTTTGTGGACATCCTTTATATTATGGTTGCTTCATTTGTATATTACTGGTTTTAAATAAATAAATAAATAACTAAATAGTAATGTGATGATCACAACTTTCGAGCTTCTTCTAGATAAAATTATACATAACATATAAAAATAGACCACAGCGCGATCAAATGTTGCTAATAGATTTAGCACCAGTACCCCAAGTACGAGTTGTCGAGTTATGCGATCTCGAAAACTATTGATGGTTTTCGTGATTTTCGATAACGTTTTTTTGTAACGAAGTTCTCGGCGCTAGTTGAATATGTATGGATGAGTTCGTTTTCGAAAACTATAAAAAGAACCTGTACTAGAGGCACAGTAATTATCGTACTATTTTACGAACGGTATCCGCGGTCACTCGGTAATAAGTTACTTTGCACACTACACATAAAAGCAAGGTTAAGATGTCAATTACAGATATGTTACAGTTTTTGCAATTTACGAAGGCGAGTGAGCTTTACTTGTGGTTACTTAGTGTACAATGCACATTGCATAAGTGTGCGTGCCTGTCAAAGCCTAGGTGGGCGCGGGCAGGCGCGAGCATTGCGCTCGCTCACACTTATACAGATACGACACACACACAACCATAAGTCAGTCGCCCTGGTGAATTGCAAGAACTATAACGGCTTACGACGAACGGGACATTATACGTCACTTCTGTATAAAATGCACCTAACTCGCTTGTAAAATCAAGGGAAGCCAATGAAAAGAAAGCTATATACAGTTTCACGACTCACTATACTCGAGCCCGAGTCAGTCTTCGTAAATGCCACTCCACGTTAGATAGGCCGTCACTTTCAGTCCCGCAAATTAGAGACTAAACGATCGGCCGATAGTTGTAAGAACGAATTGGTAATAGAACAGATTATGTCATCACCTTCGTAAAAGTTCGTACACCTTGACAACATTGATAAATTTCGAGAATCAAAATACTATAATGTCAACAGAAAATAGATCTAAAGACTTTACATGTTTCAAAGTAATTTATTGTGCAGTTTTCTCTTTGGGCACTAAGGCTAACTGTAAGTCTGAAAACGTGTGTCTTAAAAAAGTTAGGTACATTTTACTTTAACGTTACATTGTTTCGATGCACGAAATCTATCAGCGTTGGCGTGATGAGAAAACTCACACTAAGCCTGCAGATCAATTCATGGTTTATGATTTTGAACCTTAATCTGTCTTGTGATCTAGTCTTAATTTATTTTATTTCCATACCGCGACCGACGTATCTGTCGACCGATCGCAGTTTTGTGATTTGCTCTAGCCCTTTATAAAATCCTCTCATAGAATAGTAAATACGCCTGTGCACGCAGAACCTTCTCCTCGCTAACTTCGGACACCAAACTGTCAGAAACATAGTACCATTTTCCTGGGGGTGCTTCCATACTCGGAGCCGCTCCTTCTCCAGACTCATACCCTGAAAGATCTGACTCCGAGTCCCCATCGGCGTCACCGCTACCTGGAGCTGGAATATTAGCGCTTTTAGGGAGGAACCACCACCTGGGGTCGCCAGGTTTCACCGGCTGACGTACTTTGACGTACGCTACATAGTGCCCTCCGTGCATGCTTCCAGAATGCTCCACGATTCCATACAAAGAGTAGAGCAACTCACTTTGTCCACGAGCTACATTCGGCAACTTCTTTAACTTGTCCATCGCGCAAAACGGAGCTAAGTCCAAAATAGTAGGAAAGTCCACATGTTTGGTCATCTTCCGGAACATACATCTGGGTCCAATCTGAAATCGTTTCAGATGCAAGATAAGGATCGCCGGGGGACTCGATACTAAGAACCGCTTTGTGGCATTCGTGTACACGGTTTTGCCGTCCTTTCCGTTAATACGCTCGGTGCAAGTCTCGCAGCCGACTTTATTGTTTCCAGTGAGCAGTTCTAGAGCTGTGAACTGGCTTAAGCACGATTGTATGGAACATTCGTCCTCATCGCAAATATACCTAGAGGTTGAGGGGTTGTTGTGACGGTAACTGCTTGAAATTTCGCGATCTATGCTCTTTTCTTTGAGTCGTGTAGAAGAGTTTGGGCTGTAATAACGTCTTGGTACAGTCGGAGGGGGATCTAGAGAGCTTTCAGCTGACACAGGCGAAGGCAACGTCGGTTTAGACTTAATTTCAGAGTCCATATCGAGTTTTAGTTCTTCCAACTTGTTTGTGACATCCCTATTTGGTTCTTGGAACAACATATTATCTTCGTTTCTAGTGTTGTTGAAATCGACCCAGCTCTGTTCGAACAAGTCTCGGCTAGCTTGGACACTTATGCCTCTCGATACAACTTCGTTTGAATACTCGGGTGCGAAAGATATTCTTGATACTGGTCTTTCAAAATCACTTTTAACTGGGGACAGCTTATTGTGTTGGGGACTTGACAAATCCAGGTTAATTTCGCTGGATAATGAACTATGACTGCCCAATTCCTTTCCGTTCAATGGCGACAATTCAACATTATCAACCGTTTCAGTTGAATTATGTTTCGTCGCTTCCGGACTCGCTACACCTGAATCGGGGTTGGAGTTAAAGTTGTCTAAAGATATTAAAGGTTTATGCTCTAAGGGAATTGTATTTGTTGCCGCTTCGGAAAATTCCCTATCCTTATCAGTGGATTCTGGGGTGTTATCTGTCTTTTCCTTGTCTAGATCTACGGGGCTGGTACGGATTGAGTCGGAGCTTATGACTTTTTCAGAGTTGTAACCAGACTCCATGTGATATGCAGCGAAGTTAGCGGCCGTATGCGCTATGGCCTGGGTTCCCACGGATACATGAGTGTTGGATGCTTGTGGTAAGTCTTCTAGGTTATCTTCAACATCAGCGTCGGATTGCTCAGAGGAAGATTTGCCATCTTCCTTAGTGCCGTTAGCATCTCCTGTCTTGTCGTTTGAAGTGGAATTACCTGAGAAAACGATAGTAAATTTATTAAGAGTTTCTAGTGTGACCTCTCAAGTGCATGTAACGTCTATGAATCGGTCATTCAGTATGGAGATCGACTTTTAGGAAAATCATGACAGCATCTCCATAATAAAAGTCTCATTTACCAAAGTTAAATTAACTTGAAAAGTTACAGGGCCCCAGAATTTTATTTAGCAAGACATAATCACAGTTTCTTATGATTTTCAGAGGATTTTTCTTTCTGTAAACTCAAACTACCCTCAAGAATTTTTTGCCTGTAGATTAAGCAATCGTATACAATTATTATATGTCCGTATTTTGTGTTCCATATTATTTTATGTAGTGTACGTACAGTAAATTGAGTCATTCATATAAACAGTTGTTAAGAGTTATGTATGTTATTTACAACAATCATGGGAAAATTTGTTATAAGTACAAAATAAACCACCTTTATTCTTCCTTGCGGATTTTTTGGCAGCCATTCTCTCCTTCTTCAATTGATGCTTTGAAGGTTTGTTGTCTTCTTGCGTATTGTAAGGGTTATCGTCTGAAAGTTTTAGTTTCAACCTTATAACGTTACCATAAGGTCTCTTTTATGGTTAGCAAAGTGGAGGGATAGCATTACATTTAGTTGTATTAGAAGCCTTAACAAGTATAGGTAAGTTATATAAGGCTAAAGGCCTGTCACACTTTGGATAAAGGATATGTGTCAAAATGTACATAAGAATAACACTTTAAGTATAATGGAGTAATACAACGCGGTTTAAAGCAGTGTTCCCACCGCGAGAGCAAAGATCTCTGTACGGAGTCCTAACAGAGAACACTTTTCCTTATTTACTCATTGTAGAAAACTACACGCGAACATAAGTAACCAAGCAACGATAAAAAACTAATTAAAGCTTAAGAAATTTAATATGTAACAATACAAAAGTTTGACAAAACACAGTACTGACTACTGTATCTGTACTAACTTGAGGCGCGGTGCGGGGAAGCGTGCGTTCAGGCGCGCTCGTGAATTGCAAGAACTATATGTTTTATCATATAGACAGGCAGCAGTGATAGCCTAGTGGTTAGGACTCCGATTCGCACGCACCTCTGACTTTTCGGAGTTATGTGCGTTTAAATTCACGCTCTCTTTAAACATTTATGTGGTGGTGTCGTATGATGCGGGTTGTTACGTTCCCTCAAATATGGTTGAGCGAAGCAATGGCTGGATCATGCGTCATGCTCGTGAACGGGGGCCACCGGAGGAAATGGGGCTACTTTCTGTCTGCCCGTCTTAACATGTGTTGAATTATAATTAGGTATGCATTTGTGGAACTCATTGTGGAAACACTGCATACATAGCTTAATATCAGCTATTGAATTGTAAACTTGTTTTGAAAAGAGCTACCGCCGAGTTTCTTGCTGGTTCTTCTCGGCAGGAAGGGCATTCCGAACCAGTGGTAGACTCATCGACGACTCAAAAGCACTTGTAAAAAGTTTATTTGAATAAAAAACATTTCTATTCTATTCTATTCTAAGCAATTAAATATCATATGCTACAACGGTGAAGGAAAACATCGCGACGAAACCTGCACCCCTGAGAGTTCTCCATAATGTTCTTACTTCTTAAAGGTGTGAAGTCTACCAATTAGTTGGGCTTATGTGGACTATGGCCTATAACCATTCGAGAAGAGACCTGCGCTCAGTAGTGTGACTTTAACGGGTTGTTCATGAGGATGATGATGATATGTTTTATCTAAATCAGTACACTCGAGTGATAGCAATTTAAAAATATGATTGATGTTTGTCAGTATAACTCATGAAACAACCATAAGTGTAACCATATCAATATACGTTTCATGACGTATATTGACAAAGGCAAAACCGTTAGTAATTTCAAAATATTGTTAGTGTCTGTCATTATACGTCATGAAATAACAAGTGTAGTGTCATGACGTACATTGACAGGCAGGGATACAGATTTGTGTATAAAAATGTAATGACTAATGAGATCTGTCGGCATTAACGATTCAGCCATAGTCACCTTCGGACGTTAGCATCGATATATTGTGATGTGATTGATTAATATAAGTGATGTGTGATAAAACTTAAGTGGCACTCGGGGACTGCCTGCGGTCTTTACGGCGGCAGTCCCCGAGTTCCACTTAAGCTTAATAGATTTCTATTGCATAGCATTTTTTATCAACTTATGCAATATTTTCTTTTTTTGCATAATAAAAAGTAGGCATAAAAAAATTAAAAAACAAACAAGAAAAGCGAACTGTCACTACTTCGCGAGTGGGATTCGAACCTGCGACATCATCAAAGAAAGCGGTCGCTCGCCCACTGCGCCAAATAGAGCTACTTGAGAACCTCTAAAGTGTTGAATGCTTACTGAACGACGGTGTTAGGTTTTTTTCGTTACGGAATTTCTTGATTCGGTCGCCGCGCTCAAACTGTTTGTCCTAGTTCAAAGCCCGCGATAAAAGCTATGCAATAGCTTAATAATAATTTGATGCAAATTTATCGACGTATTATTCTCAAATTACCCTTCTGAGCTTTCACGCCATACTCACCATTAGGTGTTTTCCTCCTGACGAGGGCGGGCGGCTGCGGCCTGGACGTGGCGACCGGCAGCGAGAGGTCCAGGAAGTACTCCGCGCGGTCCGACTGGTGGAAGCACTCCTGACACTCCAGCGTTGACACCAGGAACCCACGGAACACCTTCAATGCAAACTTTTTTTTTAAAGAATAGAACTTTAACTGACTTAGTAAGCTGATTTGAGTAGTTGCAATCATCTATATTTTAAAAGAATGTCCTTGCCGTATGCAACTTGTAGTCATTTTCTTTTTCCAAAATTATCAATAAATAGTTGTTATATTTTGAATATTTTCAGAAAACTGAAAGATAAATTGAATAAGATTTTATTGGTAATATATTATTTTATACACCTAACTATTAAGGATAGTAGATAGTAAAGGAACTAAAAAGGGCCCGGTGGCTTGAAAAAACTTTCGAACTGAATTTCTCTTATGCTTTTGATTCTGATTTGAATGCATAATTCTAAAGGTACATTGAAAGAACTTTCGTTAGGTATATATCTCGAATATGCTGGCCTCAAAACAAAAAAAGGCCTCACTGGATTGTCGCTGTTTTAGAGGTCATTTCATAGAGGTAAATTGGATCATTAAATTCACAAGGTACATTGAAAACTACAAGATCCCATGGATTTCATATGATTCCATCAATCTATTCAAGGGGGCCTGCTAGGTTGTATTACATGGTATGGCATATGGCAATCAAGAGCTAACTTGACATCAACTCGACAACAACAAATAACTAAGTATTTTTAAAATAAAATTATGCTAGTTCTATGAAAACCTGCTATAACTAATTGAGTTTAATTCTTTTTTTCAAATATTTAGTTTATTCTGTGTCATTTATCTATTTTTTATTCTCTCATTTTTTATATTTTCTTTGCTTGTGAACATTAACCATAGCCTTTTTTTCTACCAGAACTTAAATTAATTAAACATAGAAGGTGTTCTTGACTTGATAAAAGGTGTTCTTATTAAGGTGCATGTGCAGAGCTCGACTTTCATACATTTTTCTTTTTGATTAATCTTGAAAGATATACATTTTTTATTTTATTTAATTTGTTTTATAATTCCTTTAGGCCTTTTTATAGGCGCAAATACAAATTTCAGGCAAATATTTTCATTATTTATCATTATATTTCAATAAAAAAAGGGGCATCAAAACCTTTCAAATTACGAATGTGTGAGTGTCAATTTACATTTGGTTAATCAATTTTTTGGCGCCATCTACCATGAAAGTTTAAAAACATTGTCAGCGCCATCTTTCAATAAACTGTAAAAGTACTTCGCTGGATATGGGATAGCTAGGAACCTATTAACAACCTATTTTATGAAGGTTCTTAACTACACTAGCGGCACGCTATGATGGCCGGTTTGACACATTACAATAGTGATGTGGAATGTCAATTTATTCTCGAACAAAAAACAATTAAGTTTTGTTTTTGTACCTGATTAAATAGGTTTAATAAAACAAAAATGTATATGTTTATTTAATTTATTTGAACGAACTGAATATTTGAATGAAAATGAATATACATACTTTATATGCACACAAGAAACATATGAATACAAAAGATACCAAAAAAGGTGCCACAAAAGGCCATAATTAATCAGATTCGTCCATACTACTATTTTCACTGTCGTCACTGCTATCATCACCTACATTAATAATTATATGTTCGTTTTCTATAATATTATCTATTTTCACATCTCTTTCATAATCTTCCCTTATTAATTTAACAGTTCTATTCACAACCTTTTCCCAGTCTCCTTTAGTCACATGTTCACAAGCTTCTTCTAATAATTTTAGCATTTTTGTGTGGTAAATGGGGGTTCTGTATTGTGTCTTGCAGCATATCCCTTAATTTGAGCCCACACCAACTCAATCGCATTATACTCACAATGGTAAGGCGGTAACCGTATAACTCTGTGCCCATGTTCTAATGCTATTTGGTCAATGACGTATCGGATCTTGGTTGGTTTGTTTTCTTTTAAAAGACGTACTAATTCCGCTTTTAACATATTCATGTTTGCATCTACGCCATTTTTACGAAGCCATGCGACGATATCAGCTTTCTTTTGGGATTGGGCAGGTGGCTTGTCAATTTGCATCGAGTGGTATGGGGCGTTGTCCATAATTATAATAGATGGTTCAGGGAGGCTACACAACATTGAGGTAAACCATTCAGTAAACTTTTCTCCATTCATGTCTTCATGATAGTCTCCAGTGGTTTTTGACGCAAAAGCCATGAGAGAACCTTCGACAAACCCGTTGATGGTTCCGGCGTGACAAATTATAAGTCGCGATCCTTTTCCTACAGGAACTTTGGAAGTAGATGCTGCTGTGTCATCGTTCCAAGAACGGCCTACAGTATGGTTAGCATTAAGCCATGTTTCATCCAAGAACACAACATTTTGCCAATTTTTGATTTCTTTCACTTGCCGTAAAAAAGTATACCTTGCCATCGCTATATCAAATCTTTCCATCAATATTTTGCGTTTGTTACATTTTTTGTATCGAAATCCAATGGTCTTCAAAATCTTCGTTAAAGAACTTTCCCCACCGAAGAATAATCCAGCTTCCTTCAGTGAATGCACCAACTTTTTTCTTGTTGGATACTCCTTCTGTAAATAGTAGCCGTAAACATGTCTTCGGATAGCATCGGCATCAAAGCTATCGATGCCTACGACTGGTTTTGCTCGTTTTCTCTTTTTTGGTGTGTGAAGTTTATTTTCTTCTGTGCCAGTCTCGCCATATTTTTTTTTAGTTATCCGTCTAACAGTTCGTTGTCCAATATTAAGCGCATCAGCTACGCGTTCAACCACTGACGTTATAGGTAAAATTGGCCCTCCATTTTGAGCTTCACGATCGAAATAGTTACGAAGGCGTATTACGAACTCACGTGTCTGACTATTTAGAACAGTTCTCTGCGTACGTTCGGTCATATCGACGAAATCCACAACAAAGGGCTTGAACAGAGTCCAAATTAACGAGCAAGGGTCAACAGTAATGCAGTATCAATATTTGAAATCCAAAGCCAGGTCAAAACTATATCACAATCGCATTGCACTGACAGTTTATACTTTTCGAAGCAACGTCAATTCGAAACTGCTTTGTTTTGCATTGAGCATTGACGCGAGTTTGCCGGAGGTAGTAGTTGTGCTAGCCAGCGATCCTATGTGACGATCGTATTAGATTCCATTTTTAAAAATTTTCAATTTAGAAAACCAAATGCCGAGTTGTGGTATATATCATATAAAAATAAAAATTTTACCTTTTGTATGAAACAGCTGATATTTTTTTGCGATTTCAGAGGTTTGTCCACATAGTGAAAATTGTTCATATTCACAAGTACATTCACCCCTTAAATGGTGCAAACTGATTTTTCTACACTTGTATACATTTTAGAAATCAATTTAATAAATAAATTTTGAGTCCTAAACCTAAAACTACATTCGATAAAATTTATGAATCTCTGCACATCACTATCGTCAATAAAGTAATACAATTATTTCCTTCAAAGTCGTTATCAATTAATACGGAACTTCATGAGCGGACAAACGTCAAACCGGCCATCATAGCGTGCCGCTAGTGTAAGAACGAGAATTGAATTTACAATGGGTGTGTTCCGATAAACACTGCGAGCACTGCTCAGTGCTCTTACTGGTGAAAAATTCGTTCCGTTATGGACTGCCAGTACACTGCCGCAGTACCTACCCTAGGGACGTCATAAATCGCTACCATTTTTGTACTTTGAGCACTGGCGCTTTCAAGGTAAGGAGCTCTCAATACTTTGACCAAGTGATTAAAAAAATTACAGCGCCTAGAGATTTGAAAAATGGGGATGACAGTATACTGGACTGCGTTCCGTTTTAAACAGTTACCAGTATAGCAAATTAAAAAGGCAAGGCTTCACAGTATACTGAATTGACGTCACAGTATCAGTGGTCATACCCAATAATAGGTATTCACGTAGTCTCAATTCCTAGTTCCATGAGGTATTCACAGTAGTTACAGAGTTGCCATTTTCACAGAATGGTCACATTTATATCGTCGCTGTAGTTGGAAAATTAAATAACTACACTTTTTGCGAAATCGACTATTGCATTTTCAGAAAGACCAATTAAAGCCGCATCTTTCTGTAATTCTAATTTTTGATTATCATTATTAATTAAAAAGATATATGAAAATGAATCTTGTAAGGCGCCACATTTGGAAAAATAAATACTGAAAAATTGATACAAAAGTAGCGAGGAAAAAGTAGATAACTTAGCAAAAAATAAATAAGTTCTCTCTTTGCATCCCTTCGAGAGTGAATAAAATGCATAAAGTTAGTTATTTAGTTTTCCCTCGACACATATTCTGCTTAACAGGGGCCATGCAGTCCAGAAAAATTAATTAAAATCAGTTATTTAATTTTGCGTGTGTCATGATTGCAATGTAAGGGTACTTTTTAAATTGAAAAGTAAGTAAGTAAGATTCCACTGTCCAGTTTTCAGGCATCATTATTGTCAATATGGTAATGATGGTCCATATATGTCTAAGGGCTTGTCCCGTACTACTGGGCGACCGACAAGGAGGATAATGGAAGGGAAATTAACATTGCTCACGAGTTAATTACAATGGCATAACACCCTTTGCCGATTACAAAAACTTAATAATTTTCGCATAATGAGATTAATACATGTTCGATTACAGGCGGTATGCACTATGCATCTATTCCTTCGTCACAAAGCAAAACATTGACGATTTTTAATCCGGAAATGGTTCTGAATAGGGTACTTGGAATTTGTAGCCATCAAGTTCAAGATTATGAGTAAAATAGATTTTGCCCCCGTGATCTCATCCGCATGAAATCAGGTTTAAATTGTGAAACACGTACTTCTTTATTTATTATCGAAAAGCTAAATCCCTGTCTTCATTTTTTATTGAAAGCTCAAATAGCAAGTTTCATTGATGTACTTAACTTGCAAAAATGTTTGACTACCGTAAAAACTTTCACCCCCTATTTAACCTCCATGGGGATAGAATTTCCACAAATCCCTACTTATTAGATGCCTACATTATAAAAGGAACCTACTGTCAAAATTTCAAGCTTCTAAATCTAGTGGTTTAGGTTGTGCGTTGATAAATCAGTCAGTCAGTGATGATGACAAGTCTTTTTATAGGTAGAGAGCGTAAGAAGTCGTTTAATAAGTGAGTGGACTACTTAAGTCATCGGATGCTTTCCATTACTACATCTTTGATATCCCATCTACGCACACGAAGCGTTTAATTCTTCATTTCTCGTTCGCACGACTAGGCTCCGGATATTTCTTCTGAAATCGTGGGTTTCCCGATACTACAAGAGTGAAAAGGCCAATCTTCAAGGCAAACGCGTTTCATCACTTCACTTCAGATCACTTTTCATCAGAGATGATAGTGATCAAGTGAGTACCTATAATGTATCGAATTTGTTTTTGTGAATGTTTTGTTTCCATAGAGTGAATGTATAAGAAAATTCTCATAAGTTACTTTAGCTAATCGGCTAATTGAAAAGCTTAATAAGTTTATAGATACTTGCGAATCGATGAGCATCTTTGAACTTCCTTAAGAGTTTGAGTTAGCCATTTGACAAACGTAACCATTGGTTTTAAACACTCGAATGATCATGATAAGTTGTTATCAAGTCAGATAGAAGAATGAAGGTGTTTCAGTGTTTTTTTCATTTTATTTTTAAGCTGTTAATAATAAGAAACGTTTTTTGTTGGTTTTACTTTAAAAAAACATTCTATTTTTGATCTAATGAGACACATGTATAGGATTTTCAAAGTTGAATAAGTAAACAATAGGTCTTTATAAAGTCTCACTACTGTGGAAAAATTAAACAAAGGCACTTATATCGTTAGTTTTTCGAACTTAAATGGAATCTTGACGAAGAAAAACTAAATAACTGACATGGAAAAATAAATAAGTGTATCAATATTCAAAACTTTGGTGAGGGAAAACTAAATAATTGCATCTTATTTTTTTTCTCACAAACAAATTAATCAAAGTTTATGGCAAGTAGATTCGGACATAGATACAGTAACAAACTTTAACATATATAAAATTGTTTATGAAAACAAAGTTATCGCCATTTTTGACGCAAAAAAACACTAAATCGCGTTTTACTCGCGATATTGGTTTTGTTAGTTATTTAATTTTCCAACTACAGCGACGATATATTGTCGCTGTAGTTGGAAAATTAAATAACTACACTTTTTGCGAAATCGACTGTTGCATTTTCAGAAAGTCCAATTAAAGCCGCATCTTTCTATAATTCTAATTTTTGATTATCATCATTGATTAAAAAGTTATATGAAAACTAGCTGACCCAGCGAACTTCGTACCGCCAGCAAAAATATTTAGTGGTTGGTCACCCTTATCATTTAGGGCTATGAAAAATAGATGTTGGCCGATTCTCAGACCTACCCGATATGCTCACAAAATTTCATGAGAATCGGTCAAGCCGTTTCGGAGGAGTACGGGAACGAACATTGTGACACGAGAATTTTATATATAAGATGAATCTTGCAAGACGCCATACTTGGAAAAATATATATTGAAAAATTGATAAAAAAGTAGCGAAGAAAAAGTAGATAACTTAGCAAAAAATAAATAAGTTCTCTCTTACATCACTTCAAAAGCGAATAAAATGCATAAAGTTAGTTATTTAGTTTCCCTCGAATTTTTAATTTACAGGGGAATTAAGTTCGGAAAAATTAAACAAAGTCAGTTATTTAATTTATCATCCCATGATTGCAAAGATATAGGTACTATTAAAATTGAATAAGTACATTTATACAAAGGTAAAACTAAAAGAAAGATGATAGCTGTTATAATTTCATTAGAATCTTAGTTTAAATTTAAATGGACGTAATTATGTACCTTTTTCTTTTTGGCATCCTACTAATATTATAAATACAAAAGTTTGTGAAGGTGGGTGGATGAATGTTTGTTACACTTTCACGCAAAAACATTTAGACGGATTTTAATAAAGCTTCACGATGTCATAGCTTATACATCAGAATAGAACATGCACTATATTTTATCCCAGAAAGTTAGAGAACTTCTGCGGGAATCAATCATTAGCTAGTCTTCAATCCTAGTGTTCCACAAACTATTAAAATCTTTATTATTTTATGAGTAGAGTCGTTATTATAACAATTACTAGCGTCACTTACATACCCCTAGTTCGATTAAACCATTCTTAGTTTAATTATAACTTGAAAAGGATAGTTTTGATTATACTGAACTTTACTCGCTATTTGATTTGAACCAGCTGAGCTTAATTGTTAAATTTAAATTTATAGTGGTAAAACTGAAGAAAAGTTGATAGTTATCATTTCAGTTGATACTTAGTTTTTAATAAGTATAATTGTTAAATTCAAAGTGAAATTTTGTTGATTTTATGAGTAGAATCGTATAATTTATTGTTATGTGGTTTTTTTTTATGTTTTATTTTGTAAGTCTGATAGAAGAATCTAGTTGCTTCAGTCGTTTTATTGATTACTTTTTACAATAATATATAAAACTAGTAGGGCGCGTGGGTGCGCGGCCCGCAAGCGGACCGCGTATTTTCTACTCGTCAAGTAGACTTTCAGGTCCTGATCATTTCTATCAAAAAAACACTCTTCCATCTTTTATATTCTCTGAGAAAGACACCTTTGAAATTTGTATAGCCGCCATCTTGAATCCGCCATTTTGAAGTTTTTTCATTTCACTGCCAATTGGATGAGGTTTCGAGTATTTTTTGTTTGAGCAGCCCCCACCTATCTTGAATACCCTGGCCATGCTCCTCACCCACCTTCCAAACCCTCGATCATCATATCTCATCATTTGTCAGTTTAAGGATTCTTCTATAAAAACAAATTTCGAAATGAAACCGTATCAATAGTTCCCAACTTCTAGTCTTCAATATTCGCCGTATTATATTTTGTATGGAGAAAAAACATTCCGCCATCTTGGATTTTTTTCTATTCATCAAATAGACCTTTGAGTCCTGATCATCTTTTGCCAAGAAACCACTCTTCCATCTTTTATACTCCCCGAGATAGACACCGAAGAAATTTGTATGGCGGCCATCTTTTTTCCGCCATTTTGAATTTTTTTTCAGCTCACTGCAAATTGGATGAGGTTTCGAGTGACATTTGTTGGAGCACCCCCCACCTATCTTCGATACCCTGGCCGTGCTCTTCACCCGTCTCCGAAATCCTTAATCATCAGCTCTCTTCATATTTTTCCTCCGAATGAATTTTTTTCCTCTATACGAAACCATCAGTGAAAAAAAAATTTTTCATACAAAATTTTACAGGAGAGGTGATCAATGAGTCAGTGAATCAGCACGAGCAGCTATATATATATTAAAGAAATGTTTATTTGTTGGATTTCTTTTAAAAATCCTCCTTTTTTAGGGTTCCGTAGTAAACAAGGAACCCTTACTAGTTTCGCCATGTCCGTCCGTCCGTCTATCTGTCTGTCTGTCCGCGGTTTAGCTCAGAGACTATTGGTACTAGAAATCTGTAATTTGACAACGGTATAAATATCAATCACGCCGACAAAGTCGTGAAATAAAATTGTGAAAAATAATTTCTCTTAGGGTACCTCCCCTACATGTAAAGTGGAGGATGAATTTTTTTTTTCTCGTGTATCCCATAGTGTGGGGTTTCGTTGAGTAGGTCTTTCAAAAATATTGTGGGTGTGGGAACATCATTTTTCAATTCAGGGATCCGTTTGTGAAATAATATGATATTTTATAGTGCTAAATTTTATTAGTCAAGTGTCCCCCCCTCTGCCAGCTAAATGGTTGTATATAGGATACAAGAAAAAATTCACAGCAGTAGTATATATAATGAATTTTAAAGGAAAACTATCACGGCTAAGCAGGGTTCATTAGTTAAGGAGTTATATCTGTTTTTTCTTAGTTAGGTTAAGTTAGTAAGTTAGGTATTACACGTAGTGTAAGTTGCATATTTTGTAATATATTATAGTATTTAAACCATGAAACTCAAAATTTATTCAATATTCATAAATAAAACAAAAGCACTATCCTAGGTCAGCAATAATATTTGTGACTTGCAACTACGGAACCCTACACTGCGCGTGGCCCGATACGCACTTGGCTGGTTTTTTTATTAAATTAATACCCTTAAATAGGATTGTCATAGTAAAATAAGTAAATAACGGGTCATTTTAACATCTCAGTAAAGTGGAAAAACTAAATAATGGTACTTATATCGTCACATTATCGTACTTCAACGCAATATTGGTGGTAGAGTCATGACTTGTCATAAGCGCCACAGGTTGGCCTACATGAAATAAATGATTTTGAGTTTTGAATTTTGAATTTTGAATATTGACGAGGAAGAACTAAACAACTGTCATGGAAAAATAAATAAGTGCATCAAATATTCAAAACTTTGGTGAGGGAAAACTAAATAATTGCTTTTTATTTTTTTTCTCACAAACAAATGAATCAAAATGTACGTCAAGTAGATTCAGAAATAGATACAGTAACAATCTATAACATAATATCAAAACATGGACCGTTAAATTGTTTATGAAAACAACAAACAAACAAACACTAAATCGCGTTTTACTCGCGATATTGGTTTTGTTAGTTATTTAATTTTCCAACTACAGCGACGATAGTTTGTATTGATTGGACCCCTAGTAAAAGGTAATATTTCAAATATTGGACTTTCTGAAAATGTAATAAAGTCGATTTCGCAAAAAGTGTAGTTATTTAATTTTCCAACTACAGCGACACTATCTCCGCCTATCTATTCAGTGGACACCGTCGTGGGCTAAAACGACGAATTCAGCTTTTATAATGCTGTTTTATAACCGATTTGAAAAAAGGAGGTTATCAATTCGATCCGAATGGATGTTATATTATTAGAATTGCACAATTTTCGGATTTAAATTTCATAAGTGTATGTATGTATGTTTGTCCATGTATTTCTCCAAAAATATTAATCAAATTGCAATAATTCTTTTTAAATTGGATTAGGTATTTTTCAACCTAGGGAACATTGCAAGTTTTATCAAAATCGGTTCAGTAGTTTAAAAGATATGGTTCAAAAAGTGATATAAAGTTGGTTTAGGTAACTTTTATTACGTGGATTTAGTTTTTAAAATCCCTGGGGAATCTTTCATTTTCCGGGATAAAAGTAGCCTATGTCACTCTCCAGGTCCTCAACTATACCTGACTATACCTATGCAAAAAAATCACCTCGATCCGTAGGTAGCTTTGTTGCGGCGTGATTGAAAGACAAACCAACAAACTAAACAAACACACTTACGCATTTATATTATGAAGTATGATTGTCTAATGTCTACTGTGTAGCCTTCATGTTTTGATAAGTTACCTACTGTTTTTGCGCGGCTTTACCTGTGTGGATTTAAGTTTTTAGTACTAATCCCGCGGGAACTGTGAATTTGTCGGGATGAAAATTTTCTATAATTAAGTTAATGCAGGGCTTAGACTAATATCCAGGGTAAAAGCTATCTCTATTTCAAATTTCAGCCAAATCGGTTCAGTAGGTATATATTTTACCTAATTATTGTGTCGTGAAGAAAATAAAATAGGTATAAAAATATTATATCTAAACAACCATTTCTAAAATTTAATACTTTTTGTGCATTTTATCATAAAAAACAGTCGCCCCGAAGCCGGTTGGCGAGCTAAAAAAATAAAGCCCGTTGAAGAAAGTAGCAGTCATGTATTAGGGTAAGTACCTACCTACCAAGTGAAGTTAGACAAGATCACAAGAAACAACCTGCGCTGCGCGCCGGCCGGCGGCCGCGACACTCGATAGTAATAATATCAAAGAAGCCGCCGCGCCGGCCGAAACTAGCGATCAGCGACATTATGCTTTAATTTGTACGATTGGAATGTTAACCTTATTTTATTACTCTTAAGACTGAATTTCAAAATTGTCAAATGGCTTGATAAGGTTTAAAATATTTGAAATCATTAAAAACCTAAAATTATTTAATTTTACAGAACTACTATATTTTCACAACTTTTGAAGAAAAAACTATTTTTAACCGACTTCAAAAAGAGGTTAGGTATCAATTCGACATGCATGTGTGTAATATTATTGGAAATGCAAATCACCTATATCACAATCTATTAGGGCTTACAAACATAATAATGTATGTATGTATGTTTGTCCATGCATTTCCACAGTCGATCTTAGACTTGCCTTTACACAAGTTTAAGAAATCAGTTAAAACTAATCTCATGAAAAAAGCATATTATTATACAATTGAAGACTATATAAATGACAAAAAAACGTGAATATAATTTATTCCAGCGATTCATGAGACAGTAGGTAATGATTAACCTGTAAATTCTCTTTTTCCTCATTGTGGAAACACTGCATACATAGCTATCTACTAAGTATAATGTAAACTTGTTTTGAAAACTGCCGAGTTTCTTGCTGGTTCTTCTCGGCAGGAACGGCATTCCGAACCAGTGGTAGACTCATGGACGGACGATTCAAAAGCACTTGTAAAAAAGTTTATTTGAATACAAAACATTTTTATTCTATTCTATTTCTCCGAAAATATGCGACCAATCTTTTTTTACTGGCTTACATTTACTTCAAGATATCGTTATAATCCTTTCAATAGTTTTAAAGATAAGGACAATAGGGTATTTGACTATTATTAAAAATATCGTTTCATCTGGTGTCATCCTAAAAGATTATTATCTAAAAACATTATTCCATACGACAAAACTAAAAAATAAAGGTTTATTTAATTAGAAAACATTAATTAAAATTGCTTTAATTCTGGCCATGTTCACGAGATCGAAAACGTTTTTGAATCTCGAATGACGTCAAAGTTCACGCCACCTTTGGGCTTTGGAATTGTCATTGAACTGTGTGTGAACTGTGACGTCATGTAAACAAATGGAACGTTTCCGCGGCAATTTATTTTTTTGAATTTATTTCTCGATTTTTATGGAAAATACTGAAAATTATGCCGAAATATTCGTTTTGTTAGCTTCAGCATAGCATTATTAACAATTTAATATGATTTTTTAAAAGTAGTCAAATACCCTATTGTTCGTTTTCAGTAGGTATATTTGAAATAGCTTGTTTTCCAAAAAAAGTTGGCAACCCTAGCCGCAGCCCTTGCCGTCCGCGGTAAAGCGTGCATGTGAGTCCTGCTGATGTAGGTAGGTACCTAAAGTTTTTAGTCTTGCGACCTCCCTGGCGCAATGGTAAGCGCTGTGGTCTTATTAGAGGGAGGTTCCGGGTTCGATTCGCGGCAGGGAAATTTTGAATTTTATATTTTATATAATATATTTTATAATTTATAAAATTTTATAATTTTCTCTAGTCTGGTCTGGTGGGAGGCTTCGGCCGTGGCGAGTAAAACCTACCGGCAAAGCCGTGCCTCCAAGCGATTAGCGTTTTGGTACTATTCCATGTAGAAACCAAAGGGTATACATACAGTATGGGTTTCATAAAAAACTGCCATACCCCTTCCAGGTTAGTCCGCTCCTATCTTAGACTGCATCATCACTTACCACCATGTCAAAGCTCAAAAAAGGCTAACTTGTACTTATCTGAATTATTTATAAAAAAAATACGAAGCAAAACGAAGCAGCTTTTGTTTTAATGCCATCTAGTTCAATTTTATAGTAAACAATTCGTAGTTCATGTTAGAACCATAACCCTAATGGATACCAACCATGTTGTCAATGTGTGCGTGGGTATCGCGTCTCTACAGTAATTCGATATGACAGATATTTATATTTGATTAATCATCTAAATGGCTTCGTTTTAAAGTAAGCTAATGATTTGATAAAATAATAGGCATTGGTATACTGGCGCAATTTCAATATTTTTAAAATCTGTGCATAGCAACTATGCGAAAAAATTAAAAATCTGTCAAACGCCCTAACAGCGCCATCTAGCGTGAATCTTTTCTTGAGAAGGTATGTCTCTTCCTCCTTAAGCCATATCCTATACCACCTGATTACCAGGTGGTATAGGATAAGTAGGATAAGGATAAGCTGGTGGTAATTAAACTGTATAACTATTCTATTGAATTGCAAACTTGTTTTGAAAAGAGCAACTGCCGAGTTTCTTGCTGGTTCTTCTCGGCAGGAACGGCATTCCGAACTAGTGGTAGACTCATCGACGATTCAAAAGCACTTGTAAAAAAGTTTATTTGAATAAAAAACATTTCTATTCTATTCTATTCTACCAAAATGCTTAGGAAACCAATTACAATATACTAACCTGTTCAGGCCTGAGCATGGTATCTGAGGCCTGTTGTCCGTAGAACTTGACCTTTTGCTTCACCTCACCGTCCACCTTGGCTGGATCCACTTTGGAGTTCATGCCCAGACTGCTAAGTATGACGGACTGGTAACGACGGAGATCTTCCGATCTGGAGTGGCGGTAAAACACTTTGAGTGAGGCACAGCAGTATCAGTTATAAATTAGTCGGTATGCATTTTTGGAACTTCCCTCATTGTGGAAACACTGCATATTTACTGTATTGTAAATTTGTTTTGAAAAGTTTCTTGCTGGTTCTTCTCGGCAGGAAAGGCATTCCGAACCAGTGGTAGATTCATTGACTATTCAAAAGCACTTGTAAAAGTTTCTTTGAATAAAAAGTATTTCTATTCTATTCTAAATAAAATAAATAGGTAGATAAGTTTTTTTTCCACATTATTTTTATGTACAACTAGCTTATGCTCGCGACTTCGTCCGCGGGGATTTAGTTTTTATTTATTTATTTATTTTACAAGCTTTGAATACCCGGTTTGGGTGTAGCAACAATAGTGTAATTTACTGTGGTAGGGAGACCGATTTTACATAATATGCTTATCCGTATCATTAAAAAAATCATTAATTGCGTAGTAACACTTTTCAATTAGGTACTTTTTAATGTTTTTATAAACTTTGTTTTCTTTTCAATGTTTCTGATGTTGTTAGGTAGATTATTGCAGATTTTTATTGACATTATGTAGGGGCTCGAACTGTGCAATGCTAATTTTGATAGTGGGAGAATTAATTTGTTTGTATGTCTCTCGGGGAATCGGCGAGTTTTGTCTTCTTTTTTAGTATAAAATTGTATGTTTTTCCTTACGAATTTACACATTTCGAATATATAAATAGAAGTTAAGGTCAAGATTTTCAGTTCCTTGAAGTGAGGTAGGCACGTGTCTGTAGGTTTTATATTTACTATATAAAAAGACTTGTCCTGACTGACTGACTGACTGATCTATCAACGCACAGCCTAAACCAGTGAAGCTAGAACCTTGAAATTTTGACAGTAGAACCCTTCTATGACTTAGGAGAGCACTAAGAAAGGATTTTTTGAAATTCCACCCCCAAGGGGGTTAAATGGGGGGTTAAAGTTTGTATGAAAGTCTGTCATTTTTAAAGTTATACCCATGAAACTCGGTATTTGGGCTTTAAATTAAAAATAAAGAGTTACGTGTTTCACAGTTTTTGAAAATTCTACCCCTTTGGGGGTTAAATAGGGGTTGAATGTTTGTATGATAGTCTTTCATTTTTCAAGTTATTTTTCAAGTTATGTTTATGAAACTTTGTATTTTGTTTCTTGATTAAAAATAAAGAAGTACGTATTTTACAGTTTTTGAAAATTCTACCCCCGAAGGGGTAAAATAGGGGTTGATAGTTTGTATGAAAGTCCTCCATTTTTCAATTTATGTTTATGAAACTTGGTATTTTGGCTGATGATTAAAAATAAAGAAGTATGTATTTTACATTTTTTGAAAATTCTTCCCTTTAAGGGGTAAAATAGGGGTTGATAATTTGTATGAAAGTCCGCCATTTTTCAAGTTATGTTTATGAAACTTGGTATTTTGACTCTTGATGAAAAATAAAGAAGTACGTATTTTACATTTTTTGAAAATTCTACCCCCGAAGGGGTAAAATAGGGGTTGAATGTTTGTAGGATAGTCCTTCATTTTCCAAGTTATTTATCAAGTAATATTTATGAAACTTGGTATTATTGCTCTTGATTATAAATAAAGAAGAACTTTTTCTACCTTTTTGATAATTCTACCCCCTAAGGGGTGAAATAGGGGTTGATAGTTTGTATGAAAGTTGGTCATTTTTTAAAGTTTTATCTATGAAACTTTGTAATTAGGCTTTATATTAAAAACAAAGAAGTATGTCTTTCACAGTTTGTGGAAAATCTACCCCCAAAGGGGTTAAATAGGGGTTGAATATTTGTATGATAGTCCTTCATTTTTCAAGTTATTTTTCAAGTAATGTTTATGAAAGTTGGAATTTTTGATTAAATATAAAGAAGTACATATTTTATATTTTTTTTTAATTCTACCATCAAAGGGGTTAAATAGGGGATGGAAAGGGTCCGTCTTTTTCAAGTTATATCCACGAAACTTGGTATTTTGGCTCTTGATTAAAAACAAAAAAGTACGCATTTCACAGTTTTTGAAAATTCTACCCCTAAAAGTTTTAAATACAGGTTGAATGTTTGTTTTTTTATCCCGATAAAACCAGCCGTTCCCACGGGATTTTCAAAGAACCTAATTCCACGCGGACGAAGTCGCGAGGGCAACAGCTAGTATTTACTAAAATGCGGATGCACTTTTTTTGTAATACAAAGAGATCGTGGACATTTGTACTGTTTCCCCAGAGTATAATACCGTATCGCAAAAATGCGTGCCCATAAGCGTAATACGCGGCTAATGCGGTTTTTAAGTTAGTAGTCCTTTTTAAGTTTTCAAAATCCCATGGGAACTCTTTGATTTTCCGGGATAAAAAGTAGCCTATGTCACTCTCCAGGTCCTCAACTATACCCATGCAAAACATCACGTCAATCCGTGGCTCTTTTGCGACGTGATTGAAGGACAAACCAACAAACAAACACACTTTCACATCTTCTATAATATAATAAAACTGTAACAGGTCCAATTCTGTACATTGAAGATATTTTGAAAATTTTTGTTTGAGGGCACTCTATAATCGATACTGAAGCCAAAACAATTTTTTTTTAATTTTTTGTCTGTCTGTCTGTCTGTCTGTCTGTATCTTGGCCGCGCATCACGCCGAAACTACTGGACGGATTTAAATGAAACTTGGCACGAAATACTATGAGGTATAATATAGGATACTTTTTATCCCGAAATTCAGCACGGTTCCCTTGGGAGAGGGGATGAAAGTCAAAATGAGTATTTCGCTGTAATTCATTAAGGCGTATTCCGATTTAATCCATTCTTTTTTTGTTAGAAAGCAGGTTCTTTAGAGATTGTCCTGTAATTATTTCAAGGTCGTCAATTTCGTAGTTCAGAAATTATAGACATCACAATCTTCAGTATATGTCCAAATAACTTGAACCCCGGAATCTACAGGATACTTTGAATGAACGGCTCATCTTAAGCTGGCATGCGTAATTTATCGTATATAGCCATCGTGGATACTATTTTGTCAAAGTCAAACTACTCCAAAGGCGTCAGATTTTGCCAAACGATCATTATACCTACACACTACATAGTAGGTATGGATATACATCGTATGGACGTAATATTACAGTGTTTTCTTATGTAATTTAATATTCTAATCATACTTACTAATATTATAAATGCGAAAGTGTGTTTGTTTGTTGGTTTGTCCTTCAATCACGCCGCAACAGAGCCACGGATCTACGTGATTTTTTGCATGGGTATAATTGAGGACCTGGAGAGTGACATAGACTACTTTTATCCCGGAAAATCAAAGTGTTCCCGAGGGAGTTAAAAAAACTAAATCCACGCGGACGAAGTCGCGGGCATCAGCTAGTTAATAATATTAGTATGATAAAGCAATCCCAAACACTCCCGAACATTTGGGATTTGACAGACACTGCGGGGAACTTTGTTTTCTGATATTAGTAATAATAATGTAGAAGCATAAATACCTGACAGCTTCAAGCAAGTGCCGCAGCAGTTCATGTGCATCCTGTTGGTCTCCACCACCAAACTGGGGCAGTTTGGTGACTAGCGCAGACAGCAGCTTGCGCGGCGTGTACACACCACCCTCACCTGTAAACAATTTGATATGGTGGCAAAAAACAACAGAATGATGATGACATCAGACGGTTCTTGATGGGCCATCGAGGAAAAAGAAATAATGAAAGGAAGATGGTGAAAGTCTGCCAAGTTATTGTTATATTCATCATCATCATCATCCCATCAATGGCTCACTATTGAGCACAGGCCTTCTCAGAGAAGGGTTATAGGCCATAGTCCACCAATGGGAATTGGCAGACTTCACACATCTTCAAGAGCATTATAGCATAACTCTCAGGTGTGCAGGTTTCCTCACAATGTTTTTCTTCACCATTAAAGCATGTGATATTTAATTTCTTACTTAGAAACAACATGTTTTTATGAAAATTTGCCAAGCCAAAGACGCATATAATGGTTTCTAGGGCATGTCTAGACAACTTCATTGTTTTTTTTAAAGAATATTAGTCAAACTGAACTTGACTTATATTCCCCTTTCCCCTTCAAATAAGTGTAAAGCTTGAGCTGGGTATGACAATACTGCAACGGATGGGAATTGAACCATCAACCTTTTAGTTTTCAAGATGCATTTTTAACCATTGCGCTATTGAGGCTATGAATGCATGATTATAGAGGCTATGATAGTAGTTCATATTCAAAGAGTCAAGCTTTATTTGTATGAGACAAGCTAGAGAAAACTCTTGTTTGTCACACCCCCTTAGGAAAAATTTCACCTATAGTAGACCTGTAAAGTATGAGACTGCAGACTAAGACTAGCTAGAGAAAACTCTTGTTTGTCACACCCCCTAAAGAAAAATTAAACCTATAGTAGACCTGTAAAATATGAGACTGCAGACTTTGAGACTAGCTAGAGAAAACTCTTGTTTGTCACACCCCCTGAGGAAAAATTTCAGCTATAGTAGACTTGTAAAATATGAGACTGCAGACTTTGAGACTAGCTAGAGAAAACTCTTGTTTGTCACACCCCCTAAGGAAAGATTTCACCTATAGTAGACTGTAGACCTGTAAAATATGAGACTGCAGACTTTGAGACTAGCTAGAGAAAACTCTTGTTTATCACACCCCCTTAGAAGAAATTTCACTTGTAAAATATGAGACTGAAGACAAGAGCCAACTTTTAGGTTCTGATTCTGTTGCAAATAATAATTAAAGTAAATTGACATCTCTAAATGTATTTCTTTGTAGTGAAAGCGCTATTTTAGACCTGTTGTTTAGTCTAGAAAATTGTTTACAACAGAATTAGTACTATTGTTGACCCAAATTTCACAAAGGTAAAACTAAGGAAACAGCTAGTAAATGAGAAAAATAAACCTTAGTATAGTTAGTTGAAAACATGGTTATTTATCTGTTTTGGAACATTAGCATACAACAGAAAATTGTGTACAACAGAATTAGTACTATTGTTAACCCAAATTCACACAGGTAAAACTAAGGAAAAAGCTAGTAAATGAGAAAAAGAAACCTTAGTATGGTTAGTTGAAAACATAGTTATTTATCTGTTTTGGAACATTAGCATACAACAGAAAATTGTGTACAACAGAATTAGTACTATTGTTAACCCAAATTTCACAAAGGTAAAACTAAGGAAAAAGCTAGTAAATGAGAAAAAGAAACCTTAGTATAGTTAGTTGAAAACATGGTTATTTATCTGTTTTGGAACATTAGCATACAACAGAAAATTGTGTACAACAGAATTAGTACTATTGTTAACCCAAATTCACACAGGTAAAACTAAGGAAAAAGCTAGTAAATGAGAAAAAGAAACCTTAGTATGGTTAGTTGAAAACATGGTTATTTATCTGTTTTGGAACATTAGCATACAACAGAAAATTGTGTACAACAGAATTAGTACTATTGTTAACCCAAATTCACACAGGTAAAACTAAGGAAAAAGCTAGTAAATGAGAAAAAGAAACCTTAGTATGGTTAGTTGAAAACATGGTTATTTATCTGTTTTGGAACATTAGCATACAACAGAAAATTGTGTACAACAGAATTAGTACTATTGTTAACCCAAATTCACACAGGTAAAACTAAGGAAAAAGCTAGTAAATGAGAAAAAGAAACCTTAGTATGGTTAGTTGAAAACATAGTTATTTATCTGTTTTGGAACATTAGCATACAACAGAAAATTGTGTACAACAGAATTAGTACTATTGTTAACCCAAATTCACACAGGTAAAACTAAGGAAAAAGCTAGTAAATGAGAAAAAGAAACCTTAGTATGGTTAGTTGAAAACATGGTTATTTATCTGTTTTGGAACATTAGCATACAACAGAAAATTGTGTACAACAGAATTAGTACTATTGTTAACCCAAATTCACACAGGTAAAACTAAGGAAAAAGCTAGTAAATGAGAAAAAGAAACCTTAGTATGGTTAGTTGAAAACATGGTTATTTATCTGTTTTGGAACATTAGCATACAACAGAAAATTGTGTACAACAGAATTAGTACTATTGTTAACCCAAATTCACACAGGTAAAACTAAGGAAAAAGCTAGTAAATGAGAAAAAGAAACCTTAGTATGGTTAGTTGAAAACATGGTTATTTATCTGTTTTGGAACATTAGCATACAACAGAAAATTGTGTACAACAGAATTAGTACTATTGTTAACCCAAATTCACACAGGTAAAACTAAGGAAAAAGCTAGTAAATGAGAAAAAGAAACCTTAGTATGGTTAGTTGAAAACATGGTTATTTATCTGTTTTGGAACATTAGCATACAACATAATACAAAATTGGCATTTGGAAATGGGTCACAAGTCTAATTTTATCATAAAATGTAGGTGGACCACAGTTTAGTCACTATATTATTTAAAAAATACTAACTCAGCTGTTCTATTAACTAAGTAACCTTGCATGCCTAAGAATCGTTGAAATACACTTATTTTTATTCAATTAGCCTCATTACTTAAAAATAACTTGGTTACTTGTAATTTTTCTGTAAACTGTGTTTGTTCTTTTCTGTGTTTGTTTCTTTGTTTGTAACAAAGAAATTTTTATAAAGTATTTGTTTATACAAAGAAAGTCAGAACAGGAAATGTTATATTATGTAGTAATAATATTCAATTAATATTTATGACTTGTTATAAATAATTTACTTCCAAATTATCATAAAATAAAAGCGCATTGACATAATTTTACGTATAATTAATTTTACTGAATGTAATTTACTGTTCAATGCATTATAATGGTGATTCATTCAAGTACCAAGGCATGTAAAAACCAATTAGAGATATAGACCTAAACCAGGGATTCCCAAAGTGGTCGATATTAACCCCTTGAGGTCGAAATCGGTATCCCAGGGGTCAACATGAACGAAAACTGATTTTGGGGATCAACAAGGTCTAAAAATCAACCCCTATTAATTAACAAAAGTTCTTATTTGAAACTTTCAAGATACTGTATAAGTTGTATTACGTGTACCAACTTGTTATAAGAATGACTAATATTTTAGTAGGAAGTATCATTGTTGTACTTTTTATGTAAAGTTTTTTGATTGGTAAGTATTTTGTATCAATAGGAAAAAAAAACTAGAGATAGGATTTTTAAAGTAATTTGGCTATGGGGATCTGAGGTATCAGTTCATTTTGGAAAAGGGGTCTCTTGCCCAAAATAGTTTGGGAATCCCAGGTCTAAACAATGTTATACCCATTTCAAATTAGCCTGCTACCATCTTGAACTGCATAGTCACTCACACATTTTTGAATCTAAATATAAGTAGGTACAGTGCCTATAATGCAGCATAGAAATGGAGTTCTTTAAAATAACGTAACAATCAACTGCATTGTTAAAACAAATAGGCTGTAATCTATAAATCTCACTGTAAGGGCTAATTTCACCAATATTAAATGTCTTCTCTGAGCGTAAATTTGATATTTTAGACAGTATTTTCAATACAAAAACTGTCAGAATGCTCTTCAGAATTATTTCTCACTTAACATCACTTGAGGTTGAACCGGCCATAAGTCTGCTTAGGTCTTAGACTAAGACATATTTATGTCTGGACTTGTGTCTTCTTTTTACTCAAGTCAAAACAAGCCCTATAGATCTCAACAATGACACTTACCTGCCTGTAACTCAGCCAGAGTCTCAGCCAAAGTTCTGGTCAGTGGTCCCCATTCAGCCAGCTTCCCCGTGATTGGGGGGAGATCCATCTCCTTACCCTCATCTCCACTCTGTTCCACCTTAAGCTTCAACTTGCCCCCAGGCAAAGTGAACCTCTCACCAGGGTTCGCCATTTCTTGCAAAACATTCAACAAATATGGAGTTTGGACTAAACATTGCATGACAGAGTTGAAGAAGCATGTATTTCCTAAGTTGGTCAGTCCTCGAACTCGCTGGAAAGTGAACCCTGAAGCCTTATCTTTTCCCTTATCATTTCTAATAACTGTTTCTAGAGGCATTGTCAGTTCTAGGATTTTTGGACCTGAAGTTTCAAGGGGAAGCTCAATAGGTGGTAGTTTCGGATTCGTATTGGACTGTTTCTTCAGATATTCAATGCATTCGTGAAGTTTTTTCGAGCTGGAGGCGGAAATTTCGTTGTTGCAAGTGTAACAGTAAATCTCCCAGGTGGTTGTGTTGGCTGTTATGGCGTGCAAATCGGAGTGTGGCGTGTTGAAGTGATTTAGAGCGTGCTTATTCCGCATTCGGCCGCATAGCTGAGTGCCGCAGCGTAAGCACATCCAAAGAGATAGGTCCTCTTCGAAATCCGAATCAGCGACCTCGGTTTTAGGACATTTCTTGCATTCCACACATTCTTTTTCGAAGCCATTTGTTTTTAAGGCCCTTTTCAGCTTGGCCAGCTCCACTGCTCTGGCGACGTGAGGACATGCGGACTTCGTGGTCTCGTCGCAAGATTCCGTGGACTCGTCTCCATTCTCGCTGGGATCACTCTGTCTCTTTTTCTTAACCATTGTTGCGTTGATCTAGGTTACGAGATGCCTGCAACGTAATCAGATACACTTTTAAGAATAACTGCATGGACACAAAAAGAACAAATTGTCAATTTCGTGTCGATAGCCATTGCACGCGTGACATCGCACATTCACTAAAATAAATTATTCAGAACGCATTTATATTTAAAGATTAGGAAATATATTTTTAAACTTACAGTTACATACGACGCAAAGAAAATTTATTCTAAGAACGTCGCGTAAATTCTTTAATTCAGAAATTTTGTCAGAAAAGTAAACCTCGGCCGTCCGACATTTTTGCAATGTTGCCAATATTAATAATTTAAATTAAATTAGTTATCTATTACTCTATTAGCATGTCAAAATTAATCGTAAATCGACTTAAGAATCGATTATGTCATCGAATGGCATTCCGGTTGAGTTGAGAGTACAGTATGTAGTATTGTAGTATGTTCAGTCAGTCTATATTGTATTATCTATGGTATGTTCCTTGCTTGACGATTTGAAAGCACTTTTTAAAAGTTTATTTGAATTTATTGTTCACTAGATGATGCCCGCGACTTCATCCGCGTGGTTTAATGTTTTTTATTCCCGCAACTGCCAAAACTCTGTAATTTTCCGGGATAAAAAGTAGCCTAAGTTTTAATCCTTGGTATGAGCTATTTCCATTCCTTTTACTTTCAGCCAAATCGGTTCATTCGTTGTGGCGTGAAAGAGTAACAAACATCCATCCATCCTTACATCCATCCTCACTGGCATTTATAATATTAGTAGGATTAGTAGGATACCTACATCAATACATCCATCCTCACAAACTTTCGCATTTATTATACTTAATATATTAATTACTATATTAATATTAATAGGATGACGGACGACGGTTTATGACCAAGTCATTTTACAGACTTAAACCATTTTGATTATCTACTTATCTAGGTACTGATTGGTTATCTACTAAGTTTGTAAGGCATTATTCTAATGAATAATTTATTTCTAAGTATTCTTAAATATGGTATTCGGTTTTATTTTATTCGGCCCTTCTCTAAGAACCCATGTACAAACTCTGTAAAATCATTGTCCATGGTTGACATCGCCCTCTGTTAGCGAGTAGATAAACTAAATTTATGAAACGTCAACATGTCAATTGTCAATGTCAACATGATAATTTCTTGATTCGTGTTTGATGATAAAATTTGATTAAAAACGACAAAATATCATCGTTCTAAGTGAAAAATTGAGTTATATTATTAGGAAATACCAGTAAAATTGTTATGTGGCGGTTCAGAAACATGTAGTCCTTTTGTAGTTAAAAAAAAAAACATTTTGTGTTGGACGTTGTGATAGTGATAACTTTTTTTGGAAAACACGCAATAATGTCTTTGCCGGGCAATGGGATTTTTGTGGTTCAAGGCGAGATGGCCATGCTGGTCACCGCCATGCGCCGTAGCACCCGATGGGGCTCCCATTCGTTCCCAAACGACGAATATGACGTGCTCATGCGAACCTTTCAAGATCTCAAGACAATCTTGAATCAGGTGGATGATTTGCGTCTGCTGGACCCATCCACGTACTTAAGCCCATTCCTAGAGGTTATTAGAAGCAAAGAGACAACAGGACCAGTCACAAGCCTAGCCCTCTCATCTATACATAAATTTCTGTCATATGGACTGATAGGTAATATCAGGAATTTATAATTTCTTACCAAAAATTTGCCCCTTGATAAAGATCTACACACTCTACGTCCTGGTCAACTAGAGTTCACCTATGTATCTATATAAAGGCATTTAGAAGCTCTAGATAATTTGGAAAATTCTCAAATACCCTAGAAATGCACTAAAGTGTATGCACTAAGTATAAGTGTATGTATTATAATTATATGAATGAATTTTCAGATCCCACTCACCCAAGTGTGCCAGCAACTGTAGAAGATATAGCAGATGCTGTCACACATGCTCGTTTTGTTGGTATGGACCACTCCTCTGATGGTGTGGTGCTGTTGAAGATATTGCAAGTTCTTCGAACCCTCATGCTTAGCCCAGAGGGTGCCATGCTGACTGATGAGAGTGTGTGTGAAATAATGCTCAGCTGTTTCAGAACATGTTTCGAAACTAGATTGACTGGTTTGTATCAATTACTTTTTCACATCATTTATGATAGAAATTATTGACAGGTTTTATTATTTCTACAGGGAAATTATTTGGTTAGTGATTTAATTTCTATTTGATTAACGATTAATCTTGACATGCACAAAGAATAAAATAAATAAAGCCTTTTATTCATCCTTAAAATTTTTAACAAATCGATTCATTGCATGCATTTTTTTTTTAATAATATTAATCACACAAATGCACAAAATAAAATAAAAACAAAATGCACAAAGAATAAAGATAACTAATTTAATTTATTTAAATTGGCAACCATTTGGCAAATGTTGGCAACATTGCAAAAATTTGTGAATTTTTTATAATCAATTCTAAATTTGAATTTGCTGAAGCAACATGGATAACATCAACACACATATGAGCTAATTTATTTCTACACAATATCTAAACAAAATGAAATAGACATGTCTAAATCTTTTGCTATACCTTCCATAAAGCTCCCTACAGAAAAGGATAGCACTAGATTTAAACCTGTTATTTTAGTTGCGATTTTTCAGTACTAGCCATATTTTCGATGCTAGATATGTTTTGCTTATCCTGTAATGTGAATTTGCGCAAGATTTGAAAAGATAATTAATTGGCATAAAATTCTGCCTTCACAGAACTCTTACGACGTAACGCTGAGCAGTGTCTGAGAGACATGACACAACTGATTTTCATGAGACTCCCACAGTTCCCTATGGAGGACTCTACCAATAATTTCTCGACATTCGGATTTTCACTTAAAAGGCGGGATAAGTCAACAAAGAAGAAAGTCACAGCTGCTCATAGTAAGTCAAAATTTTGAAGTGACAACTCCTTTAGACGTGTTGAATGATTTTTGGTAGGTAGTGGAAAATCATATCGTATGTGTCACTGACATGCTAAGGTTAACAGTAATCTATAGCTACTTCTATGTGTATTTAATCATTTAGCATTTTGTAATATAAGCGTATTTTTATAATATTATAATTTCAATGTCACATTTGGCACAACTTAGGCCCTCAATCTTAAGTTATAGGATGTGGACTGAAGGTACCTGACCTCCTTGGTCGGGGGGCTCTTAGAAGAGCCTTTGTGCTTGGCATGTGTGCCCATATGCTTAGGCTATAGGACTGTGTATGAAAAAGAAAGACAGCCTAACATAACAATAAGCAAGAAAAGGTTAGAATTATTTTGCTATAATCCGCCAACAGAAAAAATCTGTATGGTCAAACATGCAATCAAAAGCTAAGCACCACTCACCTACCCAGCCAAGCAAAAAAGCCAAGTTCCCAAGCAAGCAATGCCACCACCACTCACATGCACCACCACACAAGACTTTTACACTACTCTCGACGCACGTTTCGCCCTGACACCGGAGCATCCTCAGGAGATGTCGACTTTACAATGCTGTATTGTCTAGTGTACTAGACAATCCAGCGTGTACTAGACAATACAGCATTGTAAAGTCGACATCTCCTGAGGATGCTCCGGTGTCGGGGCGAAACGTGCGTCGAGAGTAGTGTAAAAGTCTTGTGTGGTGGTGCATGTGAGTGGTGGTGGCATTGCTTGCTTGGGAACTTGGCTTTTTTGCTTGGCTGGGTAGGTGAGTGGTGCTTAGCTTTTAATTGCGTGTTTGACCATACAGATTTTTTCTGTTGGCGGATTATAGCAAAATAATTCTAACCTTTTCTTGCTAATCATGAACTTCCGCAAAGTAACACCTGCTTCTATCCAATATAACAATAAGCATTTTGTTATGATAGCCATCTATTTCATTGTTCGCTTAGCACCACACATGCAGGGAAGTAAAAGGTAGTTCTGCGGACTTGAGCGACAGGGCATCCCCCCCCTGTGTATGATGTGTTTTCACTTCCATTGGCAGTCCCCATGACCGACCATGATTTTTTATTGCATGATAGGATGTGCTTGACGACACGCCCATAATGAAGTCTAAATTGAAGCTAGCTTATAAACTAATCTTGATTAAATTGAATCTTGATTAATGGATTTATACTTTATCTGATTAAATTATGATTTGGAATTATTCAATAATTTCGGTGATGGTACTAAAAGTACACAGTACAGTGGCATCGGGGTCGTAGAGTGTTGTAAATATCGCACGATATAACAAATACTTCAAATAGGTATGAGTGACTGAGAAATACGAAGCCAAGTCTACTCTTTGTTTTTTGCTTCTCTATCGCTCTTTGTTCTGTGAAATGTTCCAAAATAATTCCACCAATGTCAAAGTCAGTGTAAAAGACAGCTGCGTCTCCACTAAAAGTAATTTTATTCACTGATTTGATGCAATTATTTACTGTCATGTAACTGCACTTTTTTTATGCACCACTAGATGGCGCTGTCCGTTTTTAGGTCGCGTCACACCTTCATTGGCCTCGAAGTATAAAGTGTTGAACATGTAAAGTCATAGCCAAAAGGGTGTTTACCGCTTCGATGGTACGTGTGCCGGCGACGGCGCGCGGGGTATGGTTATCAAGACATACCCAACACATAATTTTTGTTTTCGCGAGGCTGTTGGATACCCTTTATGTACCGGCGCCTCCATAAATCTTTATTCTTTACTGATATGTACTATGTTAAAAGAAACGTAGTCCAGTAAAAAGTTAAATGAAACCATGATCTGACCAGTTTTGGCGCAATGAGTAAAAATGTGTTCATTAATACTTAAATAATGATATTATGAAAGAAATTTTGATTTAAATTTAGGGGAAAGGGATGAAAAAAATAAAAAAAGGGTTGAAAATGTCTTTTTTTTAAATAACTTAATAACGGTAGGAAATAGAAAAAAAAGTTTCAAGTAAAAATTGTAGAGAAAAAAATTCTACACAAAAAGTTCCTTTTCATTTTTTGTTATCTGCTTTAGTTTAGCTGCAAAAAATAAAAATTAAATTTGCTTTAATAAATTATCTTCTTCTTCTTCTTTATCAACCTATAGACGTCCACTGCTGGACAAAAGTCTCCTGCATGGACTTCCACAGGCTTCGGTCTTGCGCCGCTTGAATCCAGCGGGTCCCTGCGACTCGTTTGATGTCGTCGGTCCACCTGGTGGAGGGTCTGCCAACACTGCGTTTCCCGGTGCGGGGTCGCCACTCCAACACCTTGGGACCCCAACGACCATCAGCTCTTCGAACTATGTGCACCGCCCATTTCCACTTCAGTTTCGCGACACGCTGAGCTATGTCGGTGACTTTGGTTCTCCTACGAATCTCCTCATTTCTGATTTGATCTCGCAGGGATATACCGAGCATAGCTCTCTCCATCGCTCTCTGAGTGACCCTGAGCCTTCTTATGAGGCCCATAGTTAGCGACTATGTGTCAATTAATTATAAAGATGTATAAAGGCGGGAAACATAGTGCCTATCTCAATTAATTAAGCTTTGAATAACGGTAGTACAGTCAAATTAATAAGGTATTTTTTCGAAATAGAAGATACTTCCGAACATCATCCAACAGTTTTCAAAATCGGTCATCGTAGCTATTAAAACTCTAACCTGCGTGATGTCAGATTTCAGATTGAAACTTTTTCGCTTTCTATATTAAAAAGTTAGACTTTAGACTGTTTGACTTTAATTTGTTTTTAACGAAATTAAAAAAAACCGGCCAAGTGCGTGTTGGGCCACGCGCAGTGTAGGGTTCCGTAGTTGCTTTCAACTACGGAACCCTACACTAAAAATTAATATAATCTCAAATATTATTGCTGACCTAGGATAGTGATTTTATTTTATTTATGAATATTGAATACATTTTGAGTTCCATGGTTTAAATACTATAATATATCTATACTGTAGCTGGAAGATTTCTGTACATTTAATATATTTTGAAAATTTTAATTGGGGGATGCTTGACTATCGATACTGAGCCGAAAACTGATTTTTATTTAATTTTTGTCTGTCTGTCTGTCTGTCTGTCTGTCTGTCTGTCTGTCTGTCTGTCTGTCTGTCCGCGCTTCACGCGAAAACTACTGAACGGATCTAAATGAAATTTAGTACAGCGGTAGCTGATACTTCGGCTCAACATATAGGATAGTTTTTATACCGATAAAACATAAGGTTACTCCAGGATAGGGGATGAAACTTTTTGTTGATTTTACTCCATAACTCAGTCAAATCTGAACGGATTTTAATAATTCTTTCTTTATTTGAAAGTGTTTACGACAAGAAATACAATGACCAATTTTGGTGAAGATCTGCTAGATATTATCGGAGATAGAGGACAAAACTTCTCACGGATAGTTCCAGGTCACTCGCATACGATATATACGTATATAGATCTTATTACATTCATACCATAGCCATATCTTGACCTAAGCCATTCATTACATACTAATTTTAGACTATATCACTGACCTCCAGGCCCTAGCTCCTCAATCCTGATGCTGCAGTGTACTGCCCACCTAAATCATGGATATTTACGAACTGTCGATTGTGAATTGATATTGTAGGTGCCAAATATTTAAAATATAATAGTGTAGTGGAGCCGTAAAAGAGGACTCAATTCTGATGCTGCTGGGTACTGCTCACCAATGGTAACAAACAACAAGTAACAATTAGTATGAACTACTTAGGGTAGTGGCATAACGCAGCCGTAAAAAATTTCGCGTCTCCGTTTTCCGTTTACTAAAATTTCCCACAGTAGCTTTGTATTCTTAGATGGCATCAATCTATTCAGCTAATTTAATTATCGCTCGGTTCGGTTTAGGAATCATCTTCCTCCCTTCTCCTCCCCATGCTACAACTACTAATGGTACCAACTTCTCAATCCCGATGCTGCTGATGATAATAACCACCTAAATAGTGGGTGTTTACAAAATGTCGATAATGAATTCATATTGTAGGTACCAACCAAGTGAAGACTACAAAGTGGCATAGTGCAATCGTAAAAAATGTCTCACTCGCTTCGTTCGCGAGAATGTCGATTGTAGATTTCTTTTTAACCGACTTCGAAAAAGGAGCAGATTCTCAATTCGTCGGAATCTATTTTTTCAATTTTTTTATGTATGTTCACCGATTACTCGAAGGCGCCTGAACTGATTTGGAAAATTCTTACTTTTTTGTTTGAAAGGGTATACTTCCCAGGTGGTTTTTAAATTTTACCGAAATCGGTTGAGCGGTTTTAAAAAATTAAGAAAAAAAATATATACTTTGTTTTGTAAAAAAAATTATATTAAATTATGTACTCATTAGTATATGGACTACACAGTGGCGTAGTGCGATCAAAAAATCTTCGCGCTCTCTTCGCTCTCGAAAATATCACTTTTCAGTTGCTATTGTAGGTGCCAAGTATGAACTACAAAGAAGCGTAGTGCAAACGAAAATGTTTGCGCTCGCTTCGCTCGCGAAAATGTCGGTTGTAGATTGCTTTTATCTATACCAATAACTATGAACTAGTACTAGTAGAGGCGTAGTGCGATCAAAATATTTTCGCGCTCGCTTCGCTCGCGAAAATTTCGGTTTTCGCTTGCTAATGTAGGTGCCAAGTAGAAACTAAAAAGGAGCGTAGTGCAATCTAAAATTGTTGCGCTCGCTTTGCTCGCGAAATTGTGTCTCTTCTTGATTGGTATTGTAAGAACCAAGTATGAAGGACACAGTTAAGTACTGCAGCCCTAAAAAATTTGCGAAAATGTCCGTTTTCGATTGCCAAGTATGGACTACATAGCGATGCAACGTAATTGTAAAAAATTTCGCGCTCGCTTCGCTCGCGAAAATGTCTTTTCTTCATTGTTGTTGTAAGTGTAAATCAAGTATGGAGTACATAGTTAAGTAGTGCAGTCCTAAAAAATTTCGCTTCGCTCGCGAAAATGTCTTTTCTTCATTATTGTTGTGAGTGTAAACCAAGTATGGAGTACGAGTACATAGTTAAGTAGTGCGCTAAAAAAATTCGCGCTCACTTAGCTCGCGAAAATATCACTTTTCAGTTGCTATTGTAGGTGCCAAGTATGAACTCCAAATAAGCGTAGTGAAATCAAAAATGTTTGCGATCGCTTCGCTCGCGAAAATGTCGATTGTAGATTGCTTTTATCTATACCAATAACTATGAACTACACAGAGGCGTAGTGCGATCAAAATATTTTCGCGCTCGCTTCGCTCGCGAAAATTTCGGTTTTCGCTTGCTAATGTAGGTGCCAAGTAGAAACTAAAAAGGAGCGTATAGAATGCATTCTAAAATTTTTGCGCTCGCTTTGCTCGCGAAATTGTATCTTTTCTTGATTGGTATTGTAAGAACAAAGTATGAAGGACACAGTTAAGTAGTGCAGCCCTAAAAAATTGCGAAAATGTCCGTTTTGGATTGCCAAGTATGGACTACATAGTGATGCAATGTAATTGAAAAAAATTTCGTGCTCGCTTCGCTCGCGAAAATATCTTTTCTTCATTATTGTTGTGAGTGTAAACCAAGTATGGTGTACGAGTACATAGTTAAGTAGTGCGTTCCTAAAAAAATTCGCGCTCGCTTCGCTCGCGACAGCGTCGGTTTTGTGTTGCTTATGTAGGTGCCAAGTATGGACTACATAGTGGCGTAGTGTAATCGTAAAAAATGTCGCACTCGCTTTACTAGCGATAATGTCGATTATAGATTGCTTTTATCTATACCAATTACTATGAATTACACAGAGGCGTACTTAATGCGATTAAAAAATCTTTGCGCTCGCTTCGCTCGCGAAATATCAGTTTTCAGTTGCTGCTGTAGGTGCCAAGTATGAACTACAAATAAGCGTAGTGCAATCGAAAATTTTTGAGCTCGCTTCGCTCGCGAAATGTGTCTTTCTTGATTGATACTGTAAGAACTAAGTATGAATGACACAGTTTTGTAGTGCAGCCCTAAAAAATTTTGCAAAATGTCCGTTTTGGACTACATAGTGATGCAATGAAATCTTAAAAATTTTCGCGCTCGCTTCGTTGGCGAAAATGTCTTTTTTTAATTGTTGTTGTGAGTGTAAACCAAGTATGGAGTACATAGTTAAGTAGTGCAGTTCTGAAAATTTTGCACTCGCTTCGCTCGCGATTACGTCGCTTTTGTGTTGCTTATGTACGTGCCAAGCATGGACTACATAGTGGCGTAGTGCAGTCGTAAAAAATGTCGCACTCGCTTTACTAGCGATAATGTCGATTATAGATTGCTTTTGTCTATACCAATTAGTATGGGCTACACAGAGACGTAGTGCGATCAAAAAATTTTCGCACTCGCTTCGCTCACGAAAATTTCGGTTTTCAGTTGCTACTGTAGATGCCAACTATAAACTAAAAAGAAGCGTAGTGCAATCGAAAATTCTCGCCTGCAACACTGGACTGTAGTCCAGTGATGCATCATTGAAGACCAGTTACCAACTCCTCAATCCTGATGCTGCTGGTCCTGCCTAAATTGTGGGTATTTACAAAATTTCCATTTTGAATTGATATTGTAGGTTTGCAGGTACCAAGTAGGTACAGAATATTATATAGTTGCGTAGTACAATCGTAAAAACCTCACGATTAACATAAAACAATTCTTTTTTATTACATTTTCCACGCGGACGAAGTCGCGGGCATCAGCTAGTTACAAAATATGCAACTTACACTACGTGTAATACCTAACTTAGAAAAAACAGATATAACTCTTTAACTAATGAACCCTACTTAGCCGTGATAGTTTTCCTTTAAAATTCATTATATATACTACTGCTGTGAATTTTTTCTTGTATTCTTTATACAACCATTTAGCTGGCAGAGGGTGGGGACACTTGACTCTAATAAAATTTAGCACTTTAAAATATCATATTTTACAAACGGATCCCTGAATTGAAAAATGGTGTTCCCATACCCACAATATTTTTGAAAGACCTATTCAACGACATCCCACACTATGGGATAGACGAGAAAAAAAATTCATCCCCACTTTACATGTAGGGGAGGTACCCTAAAAAAAATTGTTTTTCACAATTTTATTTCACCACTTTGTCGGCGTGATTGATATTTATATCCTTGCCAAATTACAGATTTCTAGTACCAATAGTCTCTGAGCTAAACCGCGGACAGACAGACAGACAGACAGACAGACAGACAGACAGACGGACGGACATGGCGAAACTATAAGGGTTCCTTGTTTACTACGGAACCCTAAAAAGGAGGAGGTTCTCAATTCGTCGGAATCCTTTTTTTTGTGTATGTTCACCGATTACTCGAAGACGCCTGAACAGATTTGCAAAGTTCTTTTTTTGTTTCAAAGGGTATACTTCCCAGGTGGTCCCATTTAAATTTTATCGAAATCGGTCGAGCGCTTTTTACAATAACAACAATAAATTATATTTTTTGTAGTGGCGCGGGCGTTTGAAGACGGTTTTTTAAAAAGTATTTTTTAGTATCGATTATAGCGGCAGTGATCGGCCTAATTTTAGGCCTATATTTTACACACTTCTACTTAGAAGTGTGTACAATATAGGCCTAAAATTATACGCATAATATTGTGACTGGCAACTACGGAACCCTACACTGCGCGTGGCCCGACACGCAATTGGCCATTTATTATACATCTACTATATAAAAATAAGTCGGGTTTTCCTTCCTGACGCTATAACTCCAGAACGCACGAACCGATTTCCACGGTTTTGCATTCGTTGGAAAGGTCTCGGGCTCCGTGAGGTTTATAGCAAAGAAAATTCTATCCACGCGGACGAAGTCGCGGGCATCAGCTAGTAAATAAATAAAAATTAATTAATAAATTAAAAAAAAAGTTACTAAAAATAAAATAAATAAAAAACTTATTTTCTTATTCCGCCAGCTGCCCAGTAGATTAATAAAACAAAACAGAAAAACTATACATTTGCACAAAATAACACTCAATAAAAGCAAATAATACAAAACAATGATAAAAATAAAATTAAAAATTACTTAGTACAAAATTACCCTATAGTGTGCCGTGGGCTTTACAAACAACTTAGGCGACTTAAAATTTCTGAACGAACTGTCAAGTGTCAATCCAAATGACGTTCTAAATGTCAAATGCCAATGACAGTACTGTTGAATAGATTACATATTGTCAAAGCTAAAACAACAACATATTGTCAACTTAATTATAATATGTATTAATTGTATTAATTGTATTAATTGTATGTATTTACGAATATTGTGTTAATTGTATGTATTTACGAATTCAAATAAATATTGACGAATTTCAAAACATAACATTGACATAACATTTGACGACCTCCCTGGCTCAGTGGTGAGCTCTGTTGTCTTATAACTGGGAGGTCTCGGGTTCGATTCCCGGCGGGGTCAATTTTGGAATTTATAATTTCTGAATTGTCTCTGGTCTGGTCTGGCGGGAGGCTTTGGCCGTGGCTAGTTACCACCCTACTGTCAAAGACGTGCCGCCAAGCGATTTAGCGTTCCGGCACGATGGCGTGTAGAAACCAATTAGGGGTATGGGTTGAATATTCACTGCCATATACCCCTTCGAAGTTAGCCCGCTACAATCTTAGACTGCATCGTCACTTACCATCAGGTGAGATCGCAGTCAAGGACTAGCTTGTCATCGAATAAAAAAAACACTTCGGCGATGAAACTTAACATCACAGCAGTGTGAATTTGCAGTACGCATGAGGCGTAATATAAAATTCGATCCGTAGTCAACCCAAGTCAGTTGACTTGTATTAGAAAAATACCTGAAAAATACGGAGGTATGACAAAATACGAATTTCATACCATATCAAAATACTTTAAGTATATGAGACGTGTCCATGCTTAAAACTAAGTATACAAAAGTCATGCGTTTCATCAAACTATTGTCAGGTTTTGTGCTGTGCAACTCAATCATATTTTTGTATCATAGTATCTAGATTTTTGAAGTTTGCAATAGAAGACTCAGCGAGCGAGCCCCACACAAACGAAGTTTGATTCTTATTTGATAATGTTATCGAATTCTGTTTGTATGCTCTGGAAACTAGTATGTTTGTAGTTTTATTTGTAACTAGCTGATGCCCGCGACTTCGTCCGCGTGGATAGAATTTTCTTTGCTATAAACCTCACGGAGCCCGAGACCTTTCCAACGAATGCAAAACCGTGGAAATCGGTTCGTGCGTTCTGGAGTTATAGCGTCAGGAAGGAAAACCCGACTTATTTTTATATAGTAGATGTATAATAAATGGCCAATTGCGTGTCGGGCCACGCGCAGTGTAGGGTTCCGTAGTTGCCAGTCACAATATTATGCGTATAATTTTAGGCCTATATTGTACACACTTCTAAGTAGAAGTGTGTAAAATATAGGCCTAAAATTAGGCCGATCACTGCCGCTATAATCGATACTAAAAAATACTTTTTAAAAAACCGTCTTCAAACGCCCGCGCCACTACAAAAAATATAATTTATTGTTGTTATTGTAAAAAGCGCTCGACCGATTTCGATAAAATTTAAATGGGACCACCTGGGAAGTATACCCTTTGAAACAAAAAAAGAACTTTGCAAATCTGTTCAGGCGTCTTCGAGTAATCGGTGAACATACACAAAAAAAAGGATTCCGACGAATTGAGAACCTCTTCCTTTTTAGGGTTCCGTAGTAAACAAGGAACCCTTATAGTTTCGCCATGTCCGTCCGTCTGTCTGTCTGTCTGTCTGTCTGTCTGTCTGTCTGTCCGCGGTTTAGCTCAGAGACTATTGGTACTAGAAATCTGTAATTTGGCAAGGATATAAATATCAATCACGCCGACAAAGTGGTGAAATAAAATTGTGAAAAACAATTTTTTTTAGGGTACCTCCCCTACATGTAAAGTGGGGATGAATTTTTTTTCTCGTCTATCCCATAGTGTGGGATGTCGTTGAATAGGTCTTTCAAAAATATTGTGGGTATGGGAACACCATTTTTCAATTCAGGGATCCGTTTGTAAAATATGATATTTTAAAGTGCTAAATTTTATTAGAGTCAAGTGTCCCCACCCTCTGCCAGCTAAATGGTTGTATAAAGAATACAAGAAAAAATTCACAGCAGTAGTATATATAATGAATTTTAAAGGAAAACTATCACGGCTAAGTAGGGTTCATTAGTTAAAGAGTTATATCTGTTTTTTCTAAGTTAGGTATTACACGTAGTGTAAGTTGCATATTTTGTAACTAGCTGATGCCCGCGACTTCGTCCGCGTGGAAAATGTAATAAAAAAGAATTGTTTTATGTTAATCGTGAGGTTTTTACGATTGTACTACGCAACTATATAATATTCTGTACCTACTTGGTACCTGCAAACCTACAATATCAATTCAAAATGGAAATTTTGTAAATACCCACAATTTAGGCAGGACCAGCAGCATCAGGATTGAGGAGTTGGTAACTGGTCTTCAATGATGCATCACTGGACTACAGTCCAGTGTTGCAGGCGAGAATTTTCGATTGCACTACGCTTCTTTTTAGTTTATAGTTGGCATCTACAGTAGCAACTGAAAACCGAAATTTTCGTGAGCGAAGCGAGTGCGAAAATTTTTTGATCGCACTACGTCTCTGTGTAGCCCATACTAATTGGTATAGACAAAAGCAATCTATAATCGACATTATCGCTAGTAAAGCGAGTGCGACATTTTTTACGACTGCACTACGCCACTATGTAGTCCATGCTTGGCACGTACATAAGCAACACAAAAGCGACGTAATCGCGAGCGAAGCGAGTGCAAAATTTTCAGAACTGCACTACTTAACTATGTACTCCATACTTGGTTTACACTCACAACAACAATTAAAAAAAGACATTTTCGCCAACGAAGCGAGCGCGAAAATTTTTAAGATTTCATTGCATCACTATGTAGTCCAAAACGGACATTTTGCAAAATTTTTTAGGGCTGCACTACAAAACTGTGTCATTCATACTTAGTTCTTACAGTATCAATCAAGAAAGACACATTTCGCGAGCGAAGCGAGCTCAAAAATTTTCGATTGCACTACGCTTATTTGTAGTTCATACTTGGCACCTACAGCAGCAACTGAAAACTGATATTTCGCGAGCGAAGCGAGCGCAAAGATTTTTTAATCGCATTAAGTACGCCTCTGTGTAATTCATAGTAATTGGTATAGATAAAAGCAATCTATAATCGACATTATCGCTAGTAAAGCGAGTGCGACATTTTTTACGATTACACTACGCCACTATGTAGTCCATACTTGGCACCTACATAAGCAACACAAAACCGACGCTGTCGCGAGCGAAGCGAGCGCGAATTTTTTTAGGAACGCACTACTTAACTATGTACTCGTACACCATACTTGGTTTACACTCACAACAATAATGAAGAAAAGATATTTTCGCGAGCGAAGCGAGCACGAAATTTTTTTCAATTACATTGCATCACTATGTAGTCCATACTTGGCAATCCAAAACGGACATTTTCGCAATTTTTTAGGGCTGCACTACTTAACTGTGTCCTTCATACTTTGTTCTTACAATACCAATCAAGAAAAGATACAATTTCGCGAGCAAAGCGAGCGCAAAAATTTTAGAATGCATTCTATACGCTCCTTTTTAGTTTCTACTTGGCACCTACATTAGCAAGCGAAAACCGAAATTTTCGCGAGCGAAGCGAGCGCGAAAATATTTTGATCGCACTACGCCTCTGTGTAGTTCATAGTTATTGGTATAGATAAAAGCAATCTACAATCGACATTTTCGCGAGCGAAGCGATCGCAAACATTTTTGATTTCACTACGCTTATTTGGAGTTCATACTTGGCACCTACAATAGCAACTGAAAAGTGATATTTTCGCGAGCTAAGTGAGCGCGAATTTTTTTAGCGCACTACTTAACTATGTACTCGTACTCCATACTTGGTTTACACTCACAACAATAATGAAGAAAAGACATTTTCGCGAGCGAAGCGAAATTTTTTAGGACTGCACTACTTAACTATGTACTCCATACTTGATTTACACTTACAACAACAATGAAGAAAAGACATTTTCGCGAGCGAAGCGAGCGCGAAATTTTTTACAATTACGTTGCATCGCTATGTAGTCCATACTTGGCAATCGAAAACGGACATTTTCGCAAATTTTTTAGGGCTGCAGTACTTAACTGTGTCCTTCATACTTGGTTCTTACAATACCAATCAAGAAGAGACACAATTTCGCGAGCAAAGCGAGCGCAACAATTTTAGATTGCACTACGCTCCTTTTTAGTTTCTACTTGGCACCTACATTAGCAAGCGAAAACCGAAATTTTCGCGAGCGAAGCGAGCGCGAAAATATTTTGATCGCACTACGCCTCTACTAGTACTAGTTCATAGTTATTGGTATAGATAAAAGCAATCTACAACCGACATTTTCGCGAGCGAAGCGAGCGCAAACATTTTCGTTTGCACTACGCTTCTTTGTAGTTCATACTTGGCACCTACAATAGCAACTGAAAAGTGATATTTTCGAGAGCGAAGAGAGCGCGAAGATTTTTTGATCGCACTACGCCACTGTGTAGTCCATATACTAATGAGTACATAATTTAATATAATTTTTTTTACAAAACAAAGTATATATTTTTTTTCTTAATTTTTTAAAACCGCTCAACCGATTTCGGTAAAATTTAAAAACCACGTAGTTTTAGTGGAATGGACAAAGAACGTCTTGTTGAAGATGCTCGCCTTTTGGACTGGTCTGCTGTTACTAACGCTGCTATGGTTGACATGAAAGTTGAATTATTTAACTCCTTTCTCATACAGCTTTACGACGTTCATGCTCCGGTTAAGCCTATAAAGCTCAAACATTTACCAGCGCCTTGGCTAACAAATTATCTCAAAAAGCTTATCATGAATAAAGGCTTTGCGAAAAGCAAACTGAAGGCTGAAAAGACTGTTAAAAATCAGCAGAATTATAACAAAGCTCGGAATCGCTGCAATACATCGTGTAGGGATGCACAACGACGCCACATTCACAAATCTGTCGAAAACGGCGACCCTGCCAAAGTTTGGAAGTTTCTAGAATCTCTTGGAGTTGGTAAAGCATCCCCTAGTTCGCCTCATCAGAATATTGATATTGATCTCCTTAATATTCATTTTACTTCTACTAGTACAATTAATAGCTCAGATAAGGAACGCACTCTGAGAATTCTTTCATTTATACCAGCTCCTGATTTCCAACCGTTTAATTTCACTCCTTTCACTGAATGTGATGTTAAAAAGAACATATTATCAATCTCGTCCAATGCCGTGGGTGATGACAGCGTTTAGTCGTAATATGATCTTACCTATCCTGGAAGTTGTTACTCCTGTTCTAACACATATCTTAAATGTATCTATCTCGACGTCTAAATTTCCTGAAGCTTGGAAAAGTGCTCAAATTATTCCTCTCCCAAAAAAGGCTCATGCCTTAAATTTTTCTGAATTTCGCCCTATTTCCATGATCCCATTTCTGTCTAAAGTTCTTGAGAAACTAGTGTTCCACCAATTGAACCTATTCCTTAACAGAAATTGTCTTTTAAATCCCTTTCAGTCTGGTTTCCGGTCGGGTCATAGTACAACTACAGCGCTGGTTAAAGTTACCGACGACATTCGACGGGGCATGGATAATAAACAGCTCACTGTGCTGGTATTGCTGGATTTTAGCAATGCATTTAATTCTGTCGATTTTGACATCTTACTGAGTCTGTTACGTTCTATTAACATATCTCCATCAGTGGTTGGATGGTTTCAGAGTTATCTCAGAGGCCGACGGCAGCGTATTCGCATCGAAGATAAGTTTTCATCTTGGTGTGAATTGCGTGCTGGGGTGCCTCAAGGTGGTGTGTTGTCTCCTTTACTCTTTGCTATCTTCATTAATTCAATTTCTCAAATTATCACTTCTCTCTATCACATGTATGCAGACGATCTCCAAGTGTACACTCAGTCAACTCTTGAAGACTTGCCCTCTGCTATTTCTACCATTAATGATGACCTGGTGGCTGTCAGCGAATGGAGTAAGTGTTATGGTTTAAAAGTCAATCCTTGTAAGTCCCAGGCTATTATTATTGGTGGAGCTGGCTGGATTTCAAGGGTTGATTGGGATAATCTTCCAGCAGTTATATTAAATGGCGTTGTTATTCCTTATAGTGCCACTGTGAAAAATCTTGGTGTCCATTTGGACACTACTCTCTCGTGGTCTCAGCAATTAAAAGAGCTTAGTAGAAAGACCTTTGCTGCCTTGGGTTTTCTCAGGCGTCTACGTTCTTTTCTCCCCATTCCTACTAAGATTATGGTAGCACAATCTTTACTCCTCTCCATTCTCGATTATGCAGACGCAAGCTATATTGATTTAACTGAGGACCAACTTAATAAACTTGAGCGTATTCAAAACCTTGCTATTAGGTTTATATTTGGCTTGCGCAAATATGACCATGTCTCCGAATTTCGTTCAAAGCTCAAGTGGTTACCCATTCGCTTTCGCCGGAATTTACATATTGTTTCTCTTCTGTACTGTGTATTGTTCAATCCTATGACTTTGAAGACATTGAAGTTATTTAAAGGAGAACTTTAAATTTCGTGGTCATGACAGACCAGATAGAGTCTTACGGCCTGCGGAAAAACTCAAGCTAGTGACGCCTACACATCGGACGAAGTATTTTAGTAACTCCTTCACGGTCAAGGCTATTTGTCTATGGAACGAGCTTCCCTCGCAAATTCATCGTGCTGAATCCCTTAATAAATTTAAAACTGACGTCAAAGATTATTACCTATCTCTGTGCTATCATCAATAACGACATAGTTTACGATCAGTAATGTATATATATGTATGTATATTATATGTATAGTCGTATGTATGTGTATTATATTTATTTTGTATATATTAGTGTGTTAATATGTTATTATTATTATATTATATGGTTTAGTTTATTTACCTATTAGTATTTAGGTATATTATATACACCACCTCCCACTGTCTATTTGTTCATTTTCTCTCTAGCGTTAAGGTTGTCTGGAAGAGATCGCTATTTAGCGATAAGACCGCCTTTTTGTACTTACATTTTAAGTTTTCTTTTTTGTAACCTGTAATTCATTTGTGTTTTGTGGTGCAATAAAGTATATACATACATACATACATACATACATACATACATACCTACGTATTAGTCTAGTCAACAAGTTCAAAAACGTGAAAAATAGAGATAAAGGTCCTAAAAATATGAGCGATGGCTCATTCGATTCGGAATCACCTCTAAAAAAATGTTTTTTAAGGATTTTGGTGCAGGTAAAAAATTGCAATTGTTATTAACAAAATAAGATGAAAAAAAAATTATATTTCGTTTTTTGCTAATAACTCGAAAAATATTAACATTTAAGCAATTTTGAAAAAAGCTCGTTAAGAGGAGGAAATTTCCAATAAAAAAGTCCCAACTCCCGGGATTCTATCTCCATTATTTATAATTTTAATTTGACGTTGAAAATAGGGCTCCGCGCGGCTGTTACGGCATGCGCGCGCCCCCGCTAAAGAAAGTTCAGCAATAAAAATATTTTTTTTATAACATAAGATGTGATTTTAAAAATTTGAAAAAATTCTAGTATCTTCTTAACACTTGAAAGAATCGAGCCCTGAAGAAACTAAAGTTTAACCACCATTTTAAAAAAAATTATTCAATTGTTAACTAACAAATTTTTTCCCAATCTCCGTTGTCATGAAAAATGGGATGAAAGGTATAAATAATTGGCCTATATTTTTGTATCAGAATATCTAGATTTTTGAAGTTTGCAATAGAAGACTCAGCGAGCGAGCCCCACACAAACGAAGTTTGATTCTTATTTGATTGTGTTATCGAATTCTGTTTGTATGCTCTGGAAACTAGTATGTTTGTAGTTTTATTTTTAATGTATAATAAATGGCCAATTGCGTGTCGGGCCACGCGCAGTGTAGGGTTCCGTAGTTGCCAGTCACAATATTATGCGTATAATTTTAGGCCTATATTGGTAAAATATAGGCCTTAAATTAGGCCGATCACTGCCGCTATAATATAAAAAATACTTATTAAAAAACCGACTTCAAACGCCCGCGCCACTACAAAGTATATAATTTATTGTTGTTATTGTAAAAAGCGCTCGACCGATTTCGATAAAATTTAAATGGGACCACCTGGGAAGTATATCTTTGAAACAAAAAAAAGAATTTTGCAAATCAGTTTAGGCGTCTTCGAGTAATCGGTGAACATACACAAAAAAAAGGATTCCGACGAATTGAGAACCTCCTCCTTTTTTTAAATTCGTTAAAAACAAAAGTCAAACAGTCTAAAGTCTAACTTTTTAATATAGAAAGCGAAAAAGTTTCAATCTGAAATCTGACATCACGCAGGTTAGAGTTTTAATAGCTACGATGACCGATTTTGAAAACTGTTGGATGATGTTAGGAAGTATCTTCTATTTCGAAAAAATATCTTATTAATTTGACTGTACTACCGTTATTCAAAGCTTAATTAATTGAGATAGGCACTATGTTTCCCGCCTTTATACATCTTTATAATTAATTGAGACATGGTCGCTATGGGCCTCATAAGAAGGCTCAGGGTCACTCAGCGAGCGATGGAGAGAGCTATGCTCGGTATATCCCTGCGAGATCAAATCAGAAATGAGGAGATTCGTAGGAGAACCAAAGTCACCGACATAGCTCAGCGTGTCGCGAAACTGAAGTGGAAATGGGCGAGGCACATAGTTCGAAGAGCTGATGGTCGTTGGGGTCCCAAGGTGTTGGAGTGGCGACCCCACACCGGGAAACGCAGTGTTGGCAGACCCCCACCAGGTGGACCGACGACATCAAACGAGTCGCAGGGAGCCGCTGGATTCAAGCGGCGCAAGACCGAAGCCTGTGGAAGTCCATGCAGGAGACCTTTGTCCAGCAGTGGACGTCTATAGGTTGATAAAGAAGAAGAAGAAGATAATTAATTAAAGCAAATTAAAATTTTATTTTTTGCAGCTAAACTAAAGCAGATAACAAAAAAATGAAGAGGAACTTTTTTGTGTAGAATTTTTTTCTCTACAACTTTTACTTGAAACTTTTTTTTCTATTTCCTACCGTTATTAAGTTATTTAAAAAAAAGGCATTTTTCAACCCTTTTTTTATTTTTTTCATCCCTTTCCCCTAAATTTAAATCAAAATCTCTTTCATAATATCATTATTTAAGTATTAATGAACACATTTTTACTCATTGCGCCAAAACTGGTCAGATCATGGTTTCATTTAACTTTTTACTGGACTAACGGCGGCGGTCAGCGAATTGTTCATACGAAGTCAATAACTAAACAAATAAATAGTCTCTGTTTGACTGTTTGTAACAGCTTTTTACTGAATGCATACGAAAGTACAAAAGTACATAATATATTCGGTACTTATAGCAAAACATCCATTTTTTAATTTTTGTCTGTCTGTCTATCTATTTGTCCCGGCTAATCCCGGGGAAGGCTTGACCGATTTTGACGGTACTTTCATTCATAGATAGCTGATATAAGGAGTAACTTAGGCTACGTTTTGAACAGACTTTAAAAAAAAGGGGTTGTGTTTTCCTACCAAATATAGAAATCACGGAGATATTGATATACATATACCTATATGTATATCAATATCTCCGTGATTTCTATACCGATTTGCGTGAATATTTTTTTAATCCCGGAAAATCAAAGATATCCCACGGGATTTTAAAAAACTAAATCCACATGGTTGATGTTGCGGGCAACAGCTAGTTGTCCAAAAAAAATCAAATGAGAACGCTGTCAAGGGTTTACTAAAAAAGAAAAAATCTGTCGTAGGTACAAACTCCCTAGACAGAAAGTCTTCGATAGCGGAGCAGGCGGTCGTCACATCTGACAATGAAGCGGATTCTGACGCTAACAAACCGCAGCCTGTTATAGCACACAAGTAAGTTGTATGTTATATTTAAGGTGGAAGACACGGGTCTGCCCGCGAAATTCAAATTTAATTTGGTTTTTCGCAATTTGTAAACTAATACGACAAAGTAGGCTTATGGCCTTCTAATTGCGCCAGTGGAATTATCATCTTCACAGGTTTACATAAAAATCTTTACTTGAAAGTGACCAGTTTAAGAAATTAATCAAAATACTGAGTTGGACTTGAGTTACTCACAAATTAGTCGATGGCAGACCCGTGTCTTCCACCTTAAGGAGGAGTTTCATAGTGTTCATAAAGTAGAATAGAATTGGGTATTTGACTGATATTTTTTATTGATTTATGATGACGTTTTTAAATATTACAACACAATGCTTTTTCTCTTTTTTAAATATATTTACTACACTCTGAATTATAAGCTGTTTTACTGTGACTGTATTTGTTTTTCTAAAACGAAATTTTCTATGGAGCGTGTATGGAGCTGCTGAATTGTGACGTCACACTTCAGTAGCGCTCTCTCTGTCTATCAGGAAACTTTAAAGCTCTATAACTTGTTTGTTTTTAAACCGATTTATTTTCTGTTTTTACAAATTTTATTCTTACATGTGATTATAAATAATGAATATCAACATTTTGACTACAGTTCAAATACCCAATTACTTCTTTTGTTTAAGCCAAGACAAAAACCTACTCAACGAAGCGGAAATCACAATAGAACCAGTAGACGGGGTGAAGAGCCCGGCCAAGAAGCATGGCCGCCACTCCTCCATGGACTTGGCCGCCAACGAAAACAAATCCATCACGCAACTGCTGGAGAAGTGCGTCAGCAATGTGGAGACTAGCGACCCTGCAGAGGAGACCAAAACGCAGGGAGACAGCGGGGAAGTCGCTGAAGGTAGGCAGGATAGAGGCCAAACAGATAAGATAGTTGACGGACAGAATGACGATAGATGACGTACAGAAAGACGATAGTTGAAGTGTAGAAAGACAAAAGCTGACTGACAGAAAGACGATAGCTTACGTACAGTAATATGAAAGTTGAAGGACAGAAAGACGATAGTTGAAGGACAGAAATATGAAAGTTGAAGGACAGAAAGACGATAGCTGACGTACAGAAATATGAAAGTTGAAGGACAGAAAGACGATAGCTGACGTACAGAAATATGAAAGTTGAAGGACAGAAAAACGATTGCTTACGTACAGAAATATGAAAGTTGAAGGACAGAAAGACGATAGCTGACGTACAGAAATATGAAAGTTGAAGGACAGAAAGACGATAGCTTACGTACAGAAATATGAAAGTTGAAGGACAGAAAGACGATAGCTGACGTACAGAAATATGAAAGTTGAAGGACAGAAAGACGATAGCTGACGTACAGAAATATGAAAGTTGAAGGACAGAAAGACGATAGCTTACGTACAGAAATATGAAAGTTGAAGGACAGAAAGACGATAGCTGACGTACAGAAATATGAAAGTTGAAGGACAGAAAGACGATAGCTGACGTACAGAAATATGAAAGTTGAAGGACAGAAAGACGATAGCTTACGTACAGAAATATGAAAGTTGAAGGACAGAAAGACGATAGCTGACGTACAGAAATATGAAAGTTGAAGGACAGAAAGACGATTGCTTACGTACAGAAATATGAAAGTTGAAGGACAGAAAGACGATAGCTTACGTACAGAAATATGAAAGTCGAAGGACAGAAAGATGATAATTGTAAGTAGACGTACAGAAAGACGAAAATTAAAGGACATACAGACGATGGTTGACGGACAGAAAGACGAAAGTTGACGAGCAGAAAGACGATAGCTATGACGTACTGAAAGACAATAGTTGAAGGACAGAAAGACGATAGCTGACGTACAAAAAGACGAAAGTTAAAGCACAGAAAGATGATAGTTGAAGTGCATAAAGACGATAGTTCACGGACAGAAAGACAAAACTTGAGGGACAGAAAGACGATAGTTGGCGTACAGAAAGACGAAATTTGAAGCACATAAAGACGATAGTTGACTTACAGAAAACGATGAAATTAAAAAAAAAACAAAATTATTTATTTCACGTAGGCCAACCTGTGGCTCTTATGACAAGTCATGACTCTACCACCGGTTCGGAAAGCGGATTCTACTGAGAAGAGCCGGCAAGAAACTCAGCAATTGCTCTTTTCAAAATAATCTAATCATTTTACAATATTATTATGAAGCTATTACATTGAAATAAGTTTGTTATACTATCTTGTGGGCAGCCGGATGCCAAGCCGATTTAACCTATGCAAATTTTAGAATAAAATATAACATTTCCACAATGAGGGGAAGTTCCAAAAAAAAAAAACTACAATTCATGTTAAGACGGGCAGACACAAAGTAGCCCCATTACCGCCATAAAATAAAACATTTCCACAATGAGGGGAAGTTCCAAAAAAAACTACAATTCAATTCATGTTAAGACGGGCAGACACAAAGTAGCCCCATTCCCGCCGGCGGCACCCGTTCACGAGCATGACGCATGATCCAGCCGTTGCTTCGCTCGACCATATTTGAGGGAACGTAACATACAACGATAGTTGTAAGTTGCCGTACAGAAAGACGATAGTTGATTTACAAAAAGATGTTTTACAATGCTTTGCTAAGCTTTGGGATTGTCTAAAAATTATTGCATCAGTGTAACCACCGCAATCACCTGTGATTAAAATCCTTTTAAAACGCCCGCGCTACTACAAAGTATATAATTTATTGTTGATTTCTTAAAAACCGTTTGACCGGAATCGATAAAATTTAAAGGGACCACTTGGGAAGGGACCCTTTGAAACAAAATAGAATTTTCCAAATCGGTTAAGGAGTCGAGTAATAGGTGAACATACATAAAAAAATCGGCCAAGTGCGAGTCGGGCCTTGCTCTTTTAGGGTTCCGTACATAAGACCAAATCATTTTTTTAAAACAAGAGACATATTGAGATACCTATCTTAGTTCTTAGAAAGTACTAAATTAGTATATGGGAAAAAAACGCTCGTTTGTTTTAGTGACAACTTACCGACCGCATTATAAATTGGTGTTTTCAGTATTTGTTGTTTCAATACACTATATAGTACATAATATACCAAAATTTCAAATTCCTAACTAGTTTAGTTTTGAGATAGACCCCCTAACAAAATTGGTCTAAAACCGAAAACTTTGACAGCCCCCCATTTCTTCATTTTTGTAGCTAAAAAATAAAAAATATAATATATATTTGACCTCCACTTAATGAGCTCTAGACAATGACACCCCACATGCCGGGGTAAAAAATAAAATTTTATTTCGACTCCTTTTCCATGTATGGGAGCCCCCTTTATGTTTCAATTTAATTTTATTTTTATTATTTGTTGTTATAGCGGCAACCGAAATACACAATATGTGACAATTTCAAGTGTCTATCTATTACGGTTTACGAGATATAGCCCGCTGACAGACGGACGGACGGACGGACGGACAGCGGAGGCTTAGTAATAGGGTCCCGTTGGCACCCTTTGGGTACGGAACCCTTAAAAAGATTCAGACGAATTGAGAACCTCCACCTTTTTTTGAAGTCTGTTAAAAATGCATTGATGCAACAAGAACGCCATAAATTCAGCCAATCAGAGGCTCGATTGCGATCGATGCAGGGGTTGTCTAGAATATAATAGAATAGAAATTTTTTTTATTCAAATAAACTTTTTTACAAGTGCTTTTGAATCGTCGATGAGTCTACCACTGGTTCGGAATGCCCTTCCTGCCGAGAAAAACCAGCCAGAAACTAGGCGGTTGCTCTTTTTAAAACATGTTTGCAATACAATAGATACTATGCTATGTATCCAGTGTTTCCACAGTGAGCGGAAGTTCCAAAAATGCATACTACTTACAATTATTCAATACATATTAAGATGGGCAGACAGAAAGTAGCCCCATTCCCGCCAGCAGAACCCGTTCACGAGCATGACGCATGACCCAGCCATTACTTCGCTCAACCATATTTGAGGGAACGAAACATATTAAGATGGGCAGACAGAAAGTAGCCCAATTCCCGCCGGCGGCACCCGTTCGCGAGCATGACCCATGACCCAGCCGTTGCTTCGCTCAACCATATTTGAGGGAACGTAACAACCCGCATCCCGCAGGCCTAAATCCCACAGCTGGTTATATTTTGTCTCCAGAACCTGAACAGCCTGTGGAATGCACACCAGCAGCAGTCAAGGAGGAAGCTCAGAGCGAAGTGGAAAAGTTAGAGGAGTACGTCAACCACAGGGGCATTCGCTTCACTCCCCAAGACGAAACCTTCAATCTGCAGCCTTATGGATTGGCGTGCGTCAGGGAGTTGTTCAGGTTAGTTAGCATATTTTGTCTCCAGAACCTGAACAGCCTGTGGAATGCATACCAGCAGCAGTCAAGGAGGAAGCTCAGAGCGAAGTGGAAAAGTTAGAGGAGTACGTCAACCACAGGGGCATTCGCTTCAATCCCCAAGACGAAACCTTCAATCTGCAGCCTTATGGATTGGCGTGCGTTAGGGAGTTGTTCAGGTTAGTTAGCATATTTTGTCTCCAGAACCTGAACAGCCTGTGGAATGCACACCAGCAGCAGTCAAAGAGGAAGCTCAGAGCGAAGTGGAAAAGTTAGAGGAGTACGTCAACCACAGGGGCATTCGCTTCAATCCCCAAGACGAAACCTTCAATCTGCAGCCTTATGGATTGGCGTGCGTTAGGGAGTTGTTCAGGTTAGTTAGCATATTTTGTCTCCAGAACCTGAACAGCCTGTGGAATGCACACCAGCAGCAGTCAAGGAGGAAGCTCAGAGCGAAGTGGAAAAGTTAGAGGAGTACGTCAACCACAGGGGCATTCGCTTCAATCCCCAAGACGAAACCTTCAATCTGCAGCCTTATGGATTGGCGTGCGTTAGGGAGTTGTTCAGGTTAGTTAGCATATTTTGTCTCCAGAACCTGAACAGCCTGTGGAATGCACACCAGCAGCAGTCAAAGAGGAAGCTCAGAGCGAAGTGGAAAAGTTAGAGGAGTACGTCAACCACAGGGGCATTCGCTTCACTCCCCAAGACGAAACCTTCAATCTGCAGCCTTATGGATTGGCGTGCGTTAGGGAGTTGTTCAGGTTAGTTAGCATATTTTGTCTCCAGAACCTGAACAGCCTGTGGAATGCACACCAGCAGCAGTCAAGGAGGAAGCTCAGAGCGAAGTGGAAAAGTTAGAGGAGTACGTCAACCACAGGGGCATTCGCTTCACTCCCCAAGACGAAACCTTCAATCTGCAGCCTTATGGATTGGCGTGCGTTAGGGAGTTGTTCAGGTTAGTTAGCATATTTTGTCTCCAGAACCTGAACAGCCTGTGGAATGCACACCAGCAGCAGTCAAGGAGGAAGCTCAGAGCGAAGTGGAAAAGTTAGAGGAGTACGTCAACCACAGGGGCATTCGCTTCACTCCCCAAGACGAAACCTTCAATCTGCAGCCTTATGGATTGGCGTGCGTTAGGGAGTTGTTCAGGTTAGTTAGCATATTTTGTCTCCAGAACCTGAACAGCCTGTGGAATGCACACCAGCAGCAGTCAAGGAGGAAGCTCAGAGCGAAGTGGAAAAGTTAGAGGAGTACGTCAACCACAGGGGCATTCGCTTCACTCCCCAAGACGAAACCTTCAATCTGCAGCCTTATGGATTGGCGTGCGTTAGGGAGTTGTTCAGGTTAGTTAGCATATTTTGTCTCCAGAACCTGAACAGCCTGTGGAATGCACACCAGCAGCAGTCAAGGAGGAAGCTCAGAGCGAAGTGGAAAAGTTAGAGGAGTACGTCAACTACAGGGGCATTCGCTTCACTCCCCAAGACGAAACCTTCAATCTGCAGCCTTATGGATTGGCGTGCGTTAGGGAGTTGTTCAGGTTAGTTAGCATATTTTGTCTCCAGAACCTGAACAGCCTGTGGAATGCACACCAGCAGCAGTCAAGGAGGAAGCTCAGAGCGAAGTGGAAAAGTTAGAGGAGTACGTCAACCACAGGGGCATTCGCTTCACTCCCCAAGACGAAACCTTCAATCTGCAGCCTTATGGATTGGCGTGCGTTAGGGAGTTGTTCAGGTTAGTTAGCATATTTTGTCTCCAGAACCTGAACAGCCTGTGGAATGCACACCAGCAGCAGTCAAGGAGGAAGCTCAGAGCGAGGTGGAAAAGTTAGAGGAGTACGTCAACCACAGGGGCATTCGCTTCACTCCCCAAGACGAAACCTTCAATCTGCAGCCTTATGGATTGGCGTGCGTTAGGGAGTTGTTCAGGTTAGTTAGCATATTTTGTCTCCAGAACCTGAACAGCCTGTGGAATGCACACCAGCAGCAGTCAAGGAGGAAGCTCAGAGCGAAGTGGAAAAGTTAGAGGAGTACGTCAACCACAGGGGCATTCGCTTCACTCCCCAAGACGAAACCTTCAATCTGCAGCCTTATGGATTGGCGTGCGTTAGGGAGTTGTTCAGGTTAGTTAGCATATTTTGTCTCCAGAACCTGAACAGCCTGTGGAATGCACACCAGCAGCAGTCAAGGAGGAAGCTCAGAGCGAAGTGGAAAAGTTAGAGGAGTACGTCAACCACAGGGGCATTCGCTTCACTCCCCAAGACGAAACCTTCAATCTGCAGCCTTATGGATTGGCGTGCGTTAGGGAGTTGTTCAGGTTAGTTGGCATATTTTGTCTCCAGAACCTGAACAGCCTGTGGAATGCACACCAGCAGCAGTCAAGGAGGAAGCTCAGAGCGAGGTGGAAAAGTTAGAGGAGTACGTCAACCACAGGGGCATTCGCTTCACTCCCCAAGACGAAACCTTCAATCTGCAGCCTTATGGATTGGCGTGCGTTAGGGAGTTGTTCAGGTTAGTTAGCATATTTTGTCTCCAGAACCTGAACAGCCTGTGGAATGCACACCAGCAGCAGTCAAGGAGGAAGCTCAGAGCGAAGTGGAAAAGTTAGAGGAGTACGTCAACCACAGGGGCATTCGCTTCACTCCCCAAGACGAAACCTTCAATCTGCAGCCTTATGGATTGGCGTGCGTTAGGGAGTTGTTCAGGTTAGTTAGCATATTTTGTCTCCAGAACCTGAACAGCCTGTGGAATGCACACCAGCAGCAGTCAAGGAGGAAGCTCAGAGCGAAGTGGAAAAGTTAGAGGAGTACGTCAACCACAGGGGCATTCGCTTCACTCCCCAAGACGAAACCTTCAATCTGCAGCCTTATGGATTGGCGTGCGTTAGGGAGTTGTTCAGGTTAGTTAGCATATTTTGTCTCCAGAACCTGAACAGCCTGTGGAATGCACACCAGCAGCAGTCAAGGAGGAAGCTCAGAGCGAAGTGGAAAAGTTAGAGGAGTACGTCAACCACAGGGGCATTCGCTTCACTCCCCAAGACGAAACCTTCAATCTGCAGCCTTATGGATTGGCGTGCGTTAGGGAGTTGTTCAGGTTAGTTAGCATATTTTGTCTCCAGAACCTGAACAGCCTGTGGAATGCACACCAGCAGCAGTCAAGGAGGAAGCTCAGAGCGAAGTGGAAAAGTTAGAGGAGTACGTCAACCACAGGGGCATTCGCTTCACTCCCCAAGACGAAACCTTCAATCTGCAGCCTTATGGATTGGCGTGCGTTAGGGAGTTGTTCAGGTTAGTTAGCATATTTTGTCTCCAGAACCTGAACAGCCTGTGGAATGCACACCAGCAGCAGTCAAGGAGGAAGCTCAGAGCGAAGTGGAAAAGTTAGAGGAGTACGTCAACCACAGGGGCATTCGCTTCACTCCCCAAGACGAAACCTTCAATCTGCAGCCTTATGGATTGGCGTGCGTTAGGGAGTTGTTCAGGTTAGTTAGCATATTTTGTCTCCAGAACCTGAACAGCCTGTGGAATGCACACCAGCAGCAGTCAAGGAGGAAGCTCAGAGCGAAGTGGAAAAGTTAGAGGAGTACGTCAACCACAGGGGCATTCGCTTCACTCCCCAAGACGAAACCTTCAATCTGCAGCCTTATGGATTGGCGTGCGTTAGGGAGTTGTTCAGGTTAGTTAGCATATTTTGTCTCCAGAACCTGAACAGCCTGTGGAATGCACACCAGCAGCAGTCAAGGAGGAAGCTCAGAGCGAAGTGGAAAAGTTAGAGGAGTACGTCAACCACAGGGGCATTCGCTTCACTCCCCAAGACGAAACCTTCAATCTGCAGCCTTATGGATTGGCGTGCGTTAGGGAGTTGTTCAGGTTAGTTAGCATATTTTGTCTCCAGAACCTGAACAGCCTGTGGAATGCACACCAGCAGCAGTCAAGGAGGAAGCTCAGAGCGAAGTGGAAAAGTTAGAGGAGTACGTCAACCACAGGGGCATTCGCTTCACTCCCCAAGACGAAACCTTCAATCTGCAGCCTTATGGATTGGCGTGCGTTAGGGAGTTGTTCAGGTTAGTTAGCATATTTTGTCTCCAGAACCTGAACAGCCTGTGGAATGCACACCAGCAGCAGTCAAGGAGGAAGCTCAGAGCGAAGTGGAAAAGTTAGAGGAGTACGTCAACCACAGGGGCATTCGCTTCACTCCCCAAGACGAAACCTTCAATCTGCAGCCTTATGGATTGGCGTGCGTTAGGGAGTTGTTCAGGTTAGTTAGCATATTTTGTCTCCAGAACCTGAACAGCCTGTGGAATGCACACCAGCAGCAGTCAAGGAGGAAGCTCAGAGCGAAGTGGAAAAGTTAGAGGAGTACGTCAACCACAGGGGCATTCGCTTCACTCCCCAAGACGAAACCTTCAATCTGCAGCCTTATGGATTGGCGTGCGTTAGGGAGTTGTTCAGGTTAGTTAGCATATTTTGTCTCCAGAACCTGAACAGCCTGTGGAATGCACACCAGCAGCAGTCAAGGAGGAAGCTCAGAGCGAAGTGGAAAAGTTAGAGGAGTACGTCAACCACAGGGGCATTCGCTTCACTCCCCAAGACGAAACCTTCAATCTGCAGCCTTATGGATTGGCGTGCGTTAGGGAGTTGTTCAGGTTAGTTAGCATATTTTGTCTCCAGAACCTGAACAGCCTGTGGAATGCACACCAGCAGCAGTCAAGGAGGAAGCTCAGAGCGAAGTGGAAAAGTTAGAGGAGTACGTCAACCACAGGGGCATTCGCTTCACTCCCCAAGACGAAACCTTCAATCTGCAGCCTTATGGATTGGCGTGCGTTAGGGAGTTGTTCAGGTTAGTTAGCATATTTTGTCTCCAGAACCTGAACAGCCTGTGGAATGCACACCAGCAGCAGTCAAGGAGGAAGCTCAGAGCGAAGTGGAAAAGTTAGAGGAGTACGTCAACCACAGGGGCATTCGCTTCACTCCCCAAGACGAAACCTTCAATCTGCAGCCTTATGGATTGGCGTGCGTTAGGGAGTTGTTCAGGTTAGTTAGCATATTTTGTCTCCAGAACCTGAACAGCCTGTGGAATGCACACCAGCAGCAGTCAAGGAGGAAGCTCAGAGCGAAGTGGAAAAGTTAGAGGAGTACGTCAACCACAGGGGCATTCGCTTCACTCCCCAAGACGAAACCTTCAATCTGCAGCCTTATGGATTGGCGTGCGTTAGGGAGTTGTTCAGGTTAGTTAGCATATTTTGTCTCCAGAACCTGAACAGCCTGTGGAATGCACACCAGCAGCAGTCAAGGAGGAAGCTCAGAGCGAAGTGGAAAAGTTAGAGGAGTACGTCAACCACAGGGGCATTCGCTTCAATCCCCAATTTGGCAAGGGGCGAATAACACCCGCACTATTGTTGTGGGCACTCATAAAACGAGCTTTTCGCTCAAGAGGACTAGGTATTACATTTCGCATACCTCTCTCTCGCACATTCTAATATTTTCAATGATTGTAAAAATATCATACATTTGAGTTCACAAAGGTTGTATATATTATGTAGGTAATTTGTAAATATTAGTAAATAAATTCCTCTTAATCAACCTATACTGCTCACTGCTGAACGAAGGTCGCCTACAATAAATATCATTTATTGACTCGTTTCGTTAAACGAGTTAGTAAATGATATTTAATATAATATGTTATGTTGTTTTATGTTAAACTTATCTATCGAATTAGGCTTACCTGTAATGATAAAAAATAAAAATAAAATATTGACATGGATATTGAACTGATCTGATGATGGAGCTGAAAGATAGCTATCGAAACTCGTAAGAAAACGACGTAACCCAATCGAATTTGGGCTCGTTTGATTCGCTTTGACAAGTACTCTGGTCCTGGATGATATCCAGGGTCTGATGATGTAGCCAGCTACTAAAAGCTTGTTTTTGACGTGATAACGTCCTATAAATCGATGAACACCGGCTACTCGCACGAAAAAAGTTTCACGTTCCGCTTGCGCCTGAGCGTGCAAGCGAGAGCGCGGAACAAGCGATAGAGAGGCACGATCGGCCCAAGCTTTGGCTTGTGCCGCCCGCCAGTCATCTTCAATGTTTATGACGTTATCACGTAAAACTGTCGTCCGTAAACCGACTTTACAGGCAACCAATTTTTAAGAATAACATTTTTAATTTGAACTTGTTTTAATTTTATTTCTTGTTATATTTCCCACGTCGTTGCAGATTCCTAGTATCCCTGTGCAACCCGTTGGATGCCCAGAACACGTCGGCGATGGTGCATTTAGGCCTAAGCCTCGTTGGTACGGCATTGGAAGTGGGGGCGGATCAGATTGCCAAATATCCCTCACTGCTGTACTTAGTACAGGATCCACTCTGCAGGAATTTGTTAAGCGTAAGTAAAATAATAAGTATGTAAGTAAGCAGTGATAGCCTAGTGGTTAGGACTGTGGTCTCCTATTCGGGGGGTCGCAGGTTCGATCCCGGGTACGCACCTCTGACTTTTCGGAGCCAAGTGCGTTTAAGCAATTAAATATCACTTGCTTCAACGGTGAAGGAAAACATCGTGAGGAAACCTGCACACCTGAGAGTTCTTCATAATGTTCTTGAAGGTGTGTGAAGTCCGCCAATTCGCATTGGGCCAGCGTGGTGGACTATGGCCTATAACCCTTCTCTGAGAGGAGACCTGCGCTCAGTAGTGAGCCGTTGATGGGTTGCTAATGATGAATGATGATGAAGTAATAATAATAATGTCCTCCCGACCGAATCCGATCACGGCGGCCAACCTCCTTAGAGATCAGCCATTTGAGCGGGAGATATTATAGTGCACAAGTGTGTACGCAAACACAGGTGCACTCTCTATTCCCTCACTCTCATAGTCCCATAGTAGATGGGACGAAATCCGACACGACCGGAGAGAGATCAGGTGCAGGGCCGACGGATTTACGTTCTCTCCTAGGCACGGGGGTGACAACGCCAACTTCCGAACTCTGGGCTAGTACTGAGAATTTCTTTGGCAGAAAAACCCAATACATTTTTTTTAACGGCCCGACCCGGGAATCGAACCCGGGACCTCGTCATCCGCAGTCGAACAAACTAACCTCTACACCAACGAGGCAGTTATTAAGCGTAAGTACACAGACACACACACACAGGCACTAACGCACGCACACACAAACACACATGTGGGAAAAGCTCAAAGTAAAACAAAGTCTTCCTTCAGCAGCCAGTCTCCCAATTTTGCATTCTCTTTCTGCCCTCTATTTTTCTCTCATATATTTATCCCATTCGCCCACTCTTACATTCTATTTCCCACACATACATCACAATTCACACTACATCAAAATAAATATCAAATATAGCCAAAAATTGTGGTTAATTTTGAAATCGAATGGTATAGATATTCGTAACGCGTCGTTTCTGTCATACTAAGCCCTATTTCACATAGATATGAGTGACAGAGACTCTACGAAACTAAAGGTTGGCGATAGTCTCTTTCTGGAAATTGATGTGTAATATTTACTATCGGGTATTGTGATTGGACCGATGGCATCAAACGAGTCGCAGGGAGCCGCTGGATTCAGGCGGCGCAAGACCGCGACCTGTGGTAGTCCATGCAAGAGAATTTTTTTAGCATATAGAGAGAAAGAGAGAGAGAGATTGTAATTGTATATTAAAGCGCGTAGAGAACGCCAATGTCACTTGCTTTTGATAAGAAAGAAAACATCGTGTCGTAACCTGCATTCCTGCGAGTTCTCCATATTGTTATCAATGGTGCATGAATTAAAATAACTAATATTCTTTTCAGTTACTAGACACGGAAAAAATTACAATATTTGCTCTGGATCTACAAATATGGTTCCTGCTGTTCGAAGCGCTCAGGGTTCATCTGAAATACCAAATGGAGGCGTTCTTCAAAAAGATCATAGACATCGTGTCAGCCGATACCACAAAATCCATATACGAGCTAAAGGAAATCCACCACATAGCCTTAGAAAACCTAGCTCAAATGTTTAGGATACCTGGATTGTGTACTGAGTTGTATTTAAACTTCGATTGCGATGTATACTGTACTAATGTGTTTGAGGAACTAGCGAAGTTACTATCGAAAAATGTTGTGTCTTCTACTGCCTATAATATACATACGATGTCATTAGAAGCTTTAATGACTATCATAGAGGCGATAGAAATGGGTACGATGCAAAAAGTTGAGATAGAGACGGGAGTGGAAGAGGAAAGGGAAAAGGAGAAAGAGAAAGAGAGAGATAGAGATAGCTGTCGCGGCGGCCATGTTTCTCTGGAGTTGGGTGGAATGGACGATTCTTCTGTGGTTAGTGACCATGTCACGCACGATATAAGCCAGTACTTCACCAGTGGAAGGGCGGGCAGACATAAGGCACCCTTAGATTTGCCCTCTGAAGCGGAGTTGGACAATGTTAGGAATATGAAGAAGGTAATTTTGTGGATATCCCTATTACTAATATTATAAATGCGAAGGTGTGATTGTTGGTTTGTCCTTCAATCACGTAGCAACGGGCAGCAGATTTAAATAAAGAAAATACATTTATTCAACAACTTGGTGTTACAAACATTTCACCACCCAGAAAGGGTGTGCAGCCCTGCATCATACCTACAAATGTCATATCATGCATACTGTCGGACGCTGTGTGTGTGTGTGTGTGTGTGTGTGTGTTTGTGTGTGTTTGTGTGTGTGTGTGTGTGTGTGTGTGCGTGCGTGTGTGTGTGTGTGTGTGTGCGTACGTGCGTGTGAGTGTTGTGTGACGTGATTTTTTGCATGGATATGGACTTGGAGAGTGACAGGCTACTTTTTATCCCGGAAAGCGGAGGGTTACCGCGACGTTTTTAAAACCCTAAATGTATGCGGACAAAAGCTAGTCATTTATATAGTACTAGTTCTTACTAGGTTTTTAAAAATCCCACTGAAATCCCTGTTTTTCCGGAATAAAAAGTAGCCTGTGTCACTTATCAAGTCCTTAACTATGCCCATGCAAAAAATCACTGTAGATTCGTTACAGCCTGATTGAAGGACAAACCAAACAAAACAACCAAACAAACCAACAAAAAAAACCGACACCAAAACGCATGTTTAATATTAGTAAAGATTGCCAATAATTTAACAAATTTTATTTTTAGTGGGTGACACAAGGCACAGAGCTGTTCAACCAGAAGCCTGAGCGAGGCATAGAGTTCCTACAGGAGCATGGGATATTGTCCACGCCATTGGACCCGCACAAGGTCGCCTTGTTCCTGCGGGAAAACCCTGACCTGGACAAGAAAATGATTGGTGAGTCATTCAGTCCGCGAGGACCGTAACCTGGATGGCTGGAGGTTTTATTGGAATTTTTGTTATTTTTTGGTATACAAACAAGCTTTTGCCCCCGCGACTTTATCTGCGTGGATTAGGTTTTTTGATAATCCCGCGAAAACCTTTTGTTTTTCCGGGATATTCAAGGATTCAAGGAATCGAATGTCAAAATGCTAAGTTTCAAATACAAAACTTGAAAAAGGAAAACTTGAAGGACTTTCATACAAACATTCATCTCCTATTTAACCCCTCGGGAGTAGAATTTACGAAAACTGTGTAACACGTACTTCTTTATTTTTTATCGATAGCCAAAATACCAGGCTTCATACACATAACTTGAAAAATGAAGGACTTTCATAAAAACTTACATCTCCTATTTCGTACCACCACGTTTCGATACCAAGTTTCGTGGACTTAACTTAAAAAATAACAGACTTTCATGCATACTTTTAACCCTTATTAAACCCCCTTGGGGGTGGAGTTTCATAAAATTCTTCCTTAGTGGATGCCTTCGTCATAAAACGAACCTACTGTGAAAATTTCAAGTCTGTAACTCCAGTAGTGTAAGCTGTGCATTGATAGATCAGTCAGTCAGGACAAAAGTATAGATTAAAAAAAATTGGCAGATATAGGGACTGCCGATAGAAGTGAAAACTAGATCTGCTAATAATTAAAAATAAATATATTAAAAAAAACATATAAAAAAAATAATTAAAAGAAAAGGGCACTGGTCACGTTTCGTGAATGAGATTCGAACTTGCGACATCATACATTAAACGGTAAGAAAGGCGGCTTGCCGACTGCGCTGTACAAGGTTGCTTGAGAACCTCTAAAATGTTGAATCTCCAGGTGACGATGGTGACGGTGACGATTTCGCGAAATCCATGTTTTTTGCTCACCCAAAAAAGTGCTCAACGTGCCTAAAGAAGTTTTCACTTGAAAAATATAAAAAATGTATTAAGCTGGGTCTACGCTAGACGAGCCGAGCACGAGCATTGCCCTAGAACATAATTTTTACACACCCAAATCCCTTTGGGTTCGTCGAAAAACTGACAACGGGCGGAGCGCAGTCGAGCACGAGCCAAACACTCGAAGCGCGCATGTTCGAGGCTCGTAAGTCGGTCCACACTACACGAATTTGTGCTCGGCTCGTGCTCTGCTCGTGCTCGGCTCGTGCTCGGCTCGTCTAGCGTAGACCCACCTTAATATTGGTCTAAATGTTGTCCAGGTGAATACATCTGCAAGCGTTCATCCCGCGAAGAGGACGGCGGGCCCAGCATCCTGGGCGCGTTCGCGGACAGCTTCGACTACGCCGGCCTGCGCATCGACCAGGCGCTGCGACTCTACCTGGAGACCTTCCGTTTGCCCGGGGAAGCCCCGCTCATCTCTCTCGTCATGGAGAAATTCGCCGAGCGGTGGCACGTAAGTTTCATTGGAACGGAGTTCCTTAACGGACGGTACGGACTTGGCGGATGGGGGCTAGGCGTAAAAAAGTGTAAGAATTTTTCCGTCACGAACTTTGTGTGTTGCCTTCGTTTATTACACACGTTCCGTTATACCTTTGGTGGCGTAGCGGCTAAACGAAGGAGTGAAACTATTGGTTCGGGGGTTCGAATCCTGACTTTTTATTTTATTTATTTTAAAAGGAACTTCACGACAGTCACGCATTTTTTTGTAACTTCATAATGCTCGTGACTTCATACGCGTGGATTTAGTTTTGAAAACTCCCCTGGGAACTCTGATTTTCCGTGATAAAAAGTCTATGTCACTCGGTCAACCATACCCATGCAAATTATCACGTCAATCGGTTGTTCTGTTGCGGCTAGATTGAAGGACAAACCAACAAACACACCTTTTTGCATTTATAATATTAGTAAGGAGTAGCGGTTGCCCGCGACTTCGTCCGCGTATAAAATTCACAATCGACAGTTTCTAAATAACCACGGTTTAGCAGTGCAATTCCTTGCAGCATCAGGGTTGAGAAGTTGGGTCGTGGAGTTCAATGAAGAAGTATTTACTTGGTACCTAGTATCTATACAGTATTTATTCATAAATAATCGGCAGTCCCTAAATCCATACAGTTAAGGTGGGCAGTAGCCCTGCAGCATCAGGATTGAGGAGTTATAATGTTAAAAAAGTAGCCTTATCTGTGAAAGTCCCGTCAAAATCGGTCCAGCCGTTCCGAAGACTAGCCCGTACAAACAGACAAACAAAAATTTTAATAACGTGTGTTTGCGTTGAGAAAAGTTTCATTTTTTGAACCTGCAGGTTTCATGAACATCTATTTATTTTTAGGGTTCCGTACCTAAAGGGTACCAACGGGACCCTATTACTAAGCCTACGCTGTCCGTCCGTCCGTCTGTCAGCGAGCTGTATCTCGTAAACCGTAATAGATAGACAGATGAAATTTTCACATATTATGTATTTCTATTGCCGCTATAACAACAAATAATAAAAATTAAATTAAATTAAAAAAAATAAATTAAAATATTTCCATGGGTACATGGAAATATTTTTATTTAATTTTTTTTTACCGGAACCCTAAAAGAGCGAGGACCGACTCGCACTTGGCTGTTTTTTTTTATTTTTTTTTATAAGAATAGCGAGCAAACGAGCAGGCGGGTTAAGCGATTACCGCTGCCCATGAACATTTCTAGCACCAGAGGCACCACAAATGCGTTGCCGGATTGTCAGGAATTTGTTTGTCCGCCCCTTGAATACCCCAAGTTGTAACTAAGTGGGAACACAGTCGATGGGAGTTCTTTCTAGTAACAAAGTTTTCTTCTCATTGTTTTAGTCAACAAATGGAGAGCCCTTCGCGAACACAGACGCGGCGTTCCGGCTGGCGTACGCGGTGATAATGCTGAACGTGGACCAGCACAACCACAACGCCAAGAAGCTGAACGTGCCGATGACAGTGGAGGACTTCGTGCGGAACCTGCGCGGCTGCAACGGCTGCGAGGACTTCCAGCAGCCCATGCTGGAGGCTATCTTCCACTCCATCAAGTAAGCGATACTGTTGTTTGTCGTACAGCGCCATCTAGCGTACGCGGTGATAATGCTGAACGTGGACCAGCACAACCACAACGCGAAGAAGCTGAACGTGCCGATGACAGTGGAGGACTTCGTGCGGAACCTGCGCGGCTGCAACGGCTGCGAGGACTTCCAGCAGCCCATGCTGGAGGCTATCTTCCACTCCATCCAGTAAGCGATACTGTTGTTTGTCGTACAGCGCCATCTAGCGTATGCGGTGATAATGCTGAACGTGGACCAGCACAACCACAACGCGAAGAAGCTGAACGTGCCGATGACAGTGGAGGACTTCGTGCGGAACCTGCGCGGCTGCAACGGCTGCGAGGACTTCCAGCAGCCCATGCTGGAGGCTATCTTCCACTCCATCAAGTAAGCGATACTGTTGTTTGTCGTACAGCGCCATCTAGCGTACGCGGTGATAATGCTGAACGTGGACCAGCACAACCACAACGCGAAGAAGCTGAACGTGCCGATGACAGTGGAGGACTTCGTGCGGAACCTGCGCGGCTGCAACGGCTGCGACGACTTCCAGCAGCCCATGCTGGAGGCTATCTTCCACTCCATCAAGTAAGCGATACTGTTGTTTGTCGTACAGCGCCATCTAGCGTACGCGGTGATAATGCTGAACGTGGACCAGCACAACCACAACGCGAAGAAGCTGAACGTGCCGATGACAGTGGAGGACTTCGTGCGGAACCTGCGCGGCTGCAACGGCTGCGACGACTTCCAGCAGCCCATGCTGGAGGCTATCTTCCACTCCATCAAGTAAGCGATACTGTTGTTTGTCGTACAGCGCCATCTAGCCTACGCGGTGATAATGCTGAACGTGGACCAGCACAACAACAACGCGAAGAAGCTGAACGTGCCGATGACAGTGGAGGACTTCGTGCGGAACCTGCGCGGCTGCAACGGCTGCGAGGACTTCCAGCAGCCCATGCTGGAGGCTATCTTCCACTCCATCAAGTAAGCTATACTATTGGTTGTCGTACAGCGCCATCTAGCGTACGCGGTGATAATGCTGAACGTGGACCAGCACAACCACAACGCGAAGAAGCTGAACGTGCCGATGACAGTGGAGGACTTCGTGCGGAACCTGCGCGGCTGCAACGGCTGCGACGACTTCCAGCAGCCCATGCTGGAGGCTATCTTCCACTCCATCAAGTAAGCGATACTGTTGTTTGTCGTACAGCGCCATCTAGCGTACGCGGTGATAATGCTGAACGTGGACCAGCACAACCACAACGCGAAGAAGCTGAACGTGCCGATGACAGTGGAGGACTTCGTGCGGAACCTGCGCGGCTGCAACGGCTGCGACGACTTCCAGCAGCCCATGCTGGAGGCTATCTTCCACTCCATCAAGTAAGCGATACTGTTGTTTGTCGTACAGCGCCATCTAGCCTACGCGGTGATAATGCTGAACGTGGACCAGCACAACAACAACGCGAAGAAGCTGAACGTGCCGATGACAGTGGAGGACTTCGTGCGGAACCTGCGCGGCTGCAACGGCTGCGAGGACTTCCAGCAGCCCATGCTGGAGGCTATCTTCCACTCCATCAAGTAAGCTATACTATTGGTTGTCGTACAGCGCCATCTAGCGTACGCGGTGATAATGCTGAACGTGGACCAGCACAACCACAACGCGAAGAAGCTGAACGTGCCGATGACAGTGGAGGACTTCGTGCGGAACCTGCGCGGCTGCAACGGCTGCGAGGACTTCCAGCAGCCCATGCTGGAGGCTATATTCCACTCCATAAAGTAAGCGATGCTGTTGTTTGTCGTACAGCGCCATCTAGCGTACGCGGTGATAATGCTGAACGTGGACCAGCACAACCACAACGCGAAGAAGCTGAACGTGCCGATGACAGTGGAGGACTTCGTGCGGAACCTGCGCGGCTGCAACGGCTGCGAGGACTTCCAGCAGCCCATGCTGGAGGCTATCTTCCACTCCATCAAGTAAGCGATACTGTTGTTTGTCGTACAGCGCCATCTAGCGTACGCGGTGATAATGCTGAACGTGGACCAGCACAACCACAACGCGAAGAAGCTGAACGTGCCGATGACAGTGGAGGACTTCGTGCGGAACCTGCGCGGCTGCAACGGCTGCGAGGACTTCCAGCAGCCAATGCTGGAGGCTATATTCCACTCCATAAAGTAAGCGATGCTGTTGTTTGTCGTACAGCGCCATCTAGCGTACGCGGTGATAATTCTGAACGTGGACCAGCACAACCACAACGCGAAGAAGCTGAACGTGCCGATGACAGTGGAGGACTTCGTGCGGAACCTGCGCGGCTGCAACGGCTGCGAGGACTTCCAGCAGCCCATGCTGGAGGCTATCTTCCACTCCATCAAGTAAGCGATACTGTTGTTTGTCGTACAGCGCCATCTAGCGTACGCGGTGATAATGCTGAACGTGGACCAGCACAACCACAACGCGAAGAAGCTGAACGTGCCGATGACAGTGGAGGACTTCGTGCGGAACCTGCGCGGCTGCAACGGCTGCGACGACTTCCAGCAGCCCATGCTGGAGGCTATCTTCCACTCCATCAAGTAAGCGATACTGTTGTTTGTCGTACAGCGCCATCTAGCGTACGCGGTGATAATGCTGAACGTGGACCAGCACAACCACAACGCGAAGAAGCTGAACGTGCCGATGACAGTGGAGGACTTCGTGCGGAACCTGCGCGGCTGCAACGGCTGCCACGACTTCCAGCAGCCCATGCTGGAGGCTATCTTCCACTCCATCAAGTAAGCGATACTGTTGTTTGTCGGACAGCGCCATCTAGCGTACGCGGTGATAATGCTGAACGTGGACCAGCACAACCACAACGCGAAGAAGCTGAACGTGCCGATGACAGTGGAGGACTTCGTGCGGAACCTGCGCGGCTGCAACGGCTGCGAGGACTTCCAGCAGCCAATGCTGGAGGCTATATTCCACTCCATAAAGTAAGCGATGCTGTTGTTTGTCGTACAGCGCCATCTAGCGTACGCGGTGATAATGCTGAACGTGGACCAGCACAACCACAACGCGAAGAAGCTGAACGTGCCGATGGCAGTGGAGGACTTCGTGCGGAACCTGCGCGGCTGCAACGGCTGCGAGGACTACCAGCAGCCCATGCTGGAGGCTATATTCCACTCCATAAAGTAAGCGATGCTGTTGTTTGTCGTACAGCGCCATCTAGCGTACGCGGTGATAATGCTGAACGTGGACCAGCACAACCACAACGCGAAGAAGCTGAACGTGCCGATGACAGTGGAGGACTTCGTGCGGAACCTGCGCGGCTGCTACGGCTGCGAGGACTTCCAGCAGCCCATGCTGGAGGCTATCTTCCACTCCATCAAGTAAGCGATACTATTGGTTGTCGTACAGCGCCATCTAGAGTACGCGGTGATAATGCTGAACGTGGACCAGCACAACCACAACGCGAAGAAGCTGAACGTGCCGATGACAGTGGAGGACTTCGTGCGTAACCTGCGCGGCTGCAACGGCTGCGAGGACTTCCAGCAGCCCATGCTGGAGGCTATCTTCCACTCCATCAAGTAAGCGATACTATTAGTTGTCGTACAGCGCCATCTAGCGTACGCGGTGATAGCACTTAGAGACTGCCACAGCTTGCGAAATAGAAATTAGTTACACTAGCGGCACGCTATGATGGCCGGTTTGACACATTACAATAGTGATGTGGAATGTCAATTTATTCTCGAACAAAAAATAATTAAGTTTTGTTTTTGTACCTGATTAAATAGGTTTAATAAAACAAAAATGTATATGTTTATTTAATTTATTTGAACGAACTGAATATTTGAATGAAAATGAATATACATACTTTATATGCACACAAGAAACATATGAATACAAAAGATACCAAAAAAGGTGCCACAAAAGGCCATAATTAATCAGATTCGTCCATACTACTATTTTCACTGTCGTCACTGCTATCACGAGCAAGGGTCAACAGTAATGCAGTATCAATATTTGAAATCCAAAGCCAGGTCAAAACTATATCACAATCGCATTGCACTGACAGTTTATACTTTTCGAAGCAACGTCAATTCGAAACTGCTTTGTTTTGCATTGAGCATTGACGCGAGTTTGCCGGAGGTAGTAGTTGTGCTAGCCAGCGATCCTATGTGACGATCGTATTAGATTCCATTTTTAAAAATTTTCAATTTAGCAAACCAAATGCCGAGTTGTGGTATATATCATATAAAAATAAAAATTTTACCTTTTGTATGAAACAGCTGATATTTTTTTGCGATTTCAGAGGTTTGTCCACATAGTGAAAATTGTTCATATTCACAAGTACATTCACCCCTTAAATGGTGCAAACTGATTTTTCTACACTTGTATACATTTTAGAAATCAATTTAATAAATAAATTTTGAGTCCTAAACCTAAAACTACATTCGATAAAATTTATGAATCTCTGCACATCACTATCGTCAATAAAGTAATACAATTATTTCCTTCAAAGTCGTTATCAATTAATACGGAACTTCATGAGCGGACAAACGTCAAACCGGCCATCATAGCGTGCCGCTAGTGTAGATGGAGAGAAAACGAAAAAGAAGGGAGACAAGAGAATAGATGCTATAGATCCAGCAAGCTGTGCGGATCAACTAACTGGATCTAGTGCCACGAACAAAAAAAAATAACACAATATATAGTTGAAGACGTACAGAGTGGCATAGGCTCATTATTATCCCGGAAAAACAAATTGGTTAAATCTAACTTAGTCCATTGAAATGTTACATTTTTTAGGCCTTACCTTGCGTTTTTTAGAGGACGCAATTTTATTTTTTTGATGTGTAGGGGGGGTCAGTGTAAAGCTAAAACCAAGTTTGTGAGGTCGCCACCCTTGTCCCACGGCCGCCATCTTGAAAATAGGGGTTGAAATGGTTTTTACGATATGGTTTTACGATATATCTCTTAAACTATTTATCTGTTAAAAAAAATGTTAATATTTTTGTTGCAAGTTAAATTTTCTACAACTTTGGTTTAGTAACTTTTTGTCGTAGAACTATAAATAAAAAAGTTAAAAGCGAAAATGTTCAGAAATTCGAGAAAAAATTTATATTTTTCGATATAACTTTTTTTTAATCATTTTACGAAAAAATGATGTCAGACCATTTTTGTAGATTGTTTTTTGAGGAACAACTTTTATACGCAACATTTTTTCATTAAATCAATAGCTAAGGTTTTACAGCGCTCCGAAGTGAGTACTATTTTTCAGTACTCTTAACTATACATTTATTATACGTGAGTACAAAAATGTGTCATCAGTTATTGTTTCTCGAATTTCTGAATATTTTCGCTTATAACTTTTTTATTTATAGTTCTACGGCAAAAAGTTACTGGACCAAAGTTGTAGAGAATTTAATTTGCAACAAAAAATATTAACAATTTTTTTTATCAGATAAATACTTTAAGAGATATATCGTAAAAACCATTTCAACCCCTATTTTCAAGATGGCGGCTGTGGTACAAGGGTGGCGAACCCACAAACTTGGTTTTAGCTTTACACTGACCCCCTCTATACATCAAATAAATAAAATTGCGTCCTCTAAAAACGCAACCCCAAATGTAACTTTTCAATGGACTAACTCCACGAGGAAGAAGTGGGCACAAGCTAGTTTCTAATACATATAGCCTGCCAAACTATCCAACTATATCTCCACTCCTCTTACAAGTCTCTTCGCCCGCAGAGAGAAAGAGATGGTGATGCCGGCGGAGCGCGTGGGGCCGCTGCGCGACGCGTACCTGTGGCGTGTGCTGCAGCGGCGCGGCCGCACGCCCGCCGCCAAGTACCGCCTGGCGCCGCCGCCGCCGCACGCGCTGCACGCGCGCCTGCTGCCCGCCGCCTGCCCGCCCGCCGTGAGCCTTGTCTTTAATTTATCGTACAAAATAGACACAAACACACAGACACACGCATGTACCCACTACCACGCGCACACGCTTTGTGAATATCAGAAAGACTATCATGGTTATTTTTAGTTTCACTTCTGAAAATATTATTGTCTTAAACTAACAACTATATTATATTATAATTTATTTACTAGTGGAACGCACTTCCAGCGTCTGTGTTTCCGGCCACGTATAACCTCAGTACCTTCAAGGCAAAAGTGAAAAGGCATTTTCTAGGCAAGCGCGCTCCTACCTAGACCTCATCAGTACTTTCCAGTATTGATTGCCGTCAGGCGCAAGCCTATCTCGAAACTAAAAAAAAAGAATTATAAAATAAATAATTTTTGTCCGTTCAGGTAACAGCCCTATCAGCGTCATTCGAACGCTCGTCTGCGCCGACGCCGGAAGAAATAGAATCGAACAATCTGCGCGACTGCGCCGCCCTCATCGCGTTGAACGGGCTCGAGCGTTGCGCCGCGTTGGTCGCGCGACTGTCGTCCGACACCCTGTCGCTGGACACGCTGCTGCTGACGCTGTGCAAGTTCACCGGGCTGCTGACGCCGCAGCACGCGTCGTATATCGCAATAGGTGAGGTTGAATACTCGCCACTCCAGTAGACTTAGTACTTTGTACGGCTCGACATCCTTAATAGATTCAATTTCTGCTAAAAACAGCCAAAAAATCAGCTCAGTTGCTCTTTCATATGTTAGAGTAAATCCTATTAATCCTATCCTATTAATATTATAAATGCGAAAGTTTGTGAGGATGGATGTATGGATGTTTGGATGGATGGATGGATGGATGGATGGATGGATGGATGTTTGTTACTCTTTAACGCGACAACGAATGAACCGATTTTGCTGAAATTTGGCACCGACATAGATTATAGTCTGGAATAGCACATAGGCTACTTTTTATCCCGGAAAAGCAAACAGTTCCTGCGGGATAGCATCGCTATTTTTTACGCATTTGTTCTCCAAAATACGCGCAATGGAGTTTTAGATTGACTTGATTTTTTTGCACAGGTAAAGTTAAGGGCCTGAAAAATGACAAAGGCAACTTTTTATCCCTGGAAAACAAACGGTTCCTGCGGGATATTAGTATACTACTTTTCACACATTTATCTTTCAATTATGCGCCAACGGAGTTACAGATTGACGTGGTTTTTGGATAGGCATAGTTGATGACTTGAAATGTGACAAAGGCTACTTTTTATCCTGGGAAAGCAAACAGTTCCCGCGGGATATTAGTGTGCTACTTTTCACATATTTATCCTTAAATTAGGCGCCATCGGAGTTACAGATTGACGTGGTTTATTGGATAGGCATAGTTGAGGACTTGAAAAGTGACAAAGGCTACTTTTAATCCCGGGAAAACAAACAGTTCCCGCGGGATATTCGTATGCTACTTTTCACATATTAATCCTTCAATTATGCGCCAACGAAGTTACAGATTGACGTGGTTTTTTGATAGGCATTGTTGAGGACCTGAAAAGTGAAAAGGCTACTTTTTATCCCGGGAAAACAAACAGTTCCAGCGGGATATTCGTATTTTACTTTTCACATACTTATCCTTCAATTATGCGCCAACGGAGTTTTAGATTGTTTTTTAGCACATGTAAAGTTAAGGGCCTGAAAAGTGACAAAGGCTACTTTTTATCCCTGGAAAACAAACGGTTCCTGCGGGATATTAGTATGCTACTTTTCACGTATTTATCCTTCAATTATGTGCCAAGTGGTACTTAGGCGTGTAAATAGCCCAAGTACGTATTTGCGTGTGCGTTTGCGCTAGTTTGCCAATTTAATATTGACTGCGGTAAATAAAATTTACAACCCTGAACAATGCAATGTGCAGAAACAAACTGTTATACATTAACAATATCACTTACCTGGATCTCGCAGACACTTCTGGATTGGTTTCCTGCAGGACTAGGCTCGTGGCGACACAGGTTGCTTGTTCGGGAAGCGTGGGCGCGTGGCGTTTAAACGGATTATCGAACGCAGTGTCCGATTCGAGTGATTGATGAGCGAAGACTGACGACTGTCACATTTGCAATTAGCGACAGTAAATTAGGCTTACAACGCCGTCTATATGCGTCGTTGAGACAACGGTGCGTGAAGTTGTTAATGTACAACAGAGGGCGTTAAGGCACATTACATAATCCAGGAATGTAAGATTATATCCCAGAATTTATATATGTTTTATCGGCGCAAACATTCTCCCCGGTCTAGACGGAGTCTAGGATCTCAATAATAAATAATGAGTTTAGCGAAATATAAGTACGCGAACAATAAAATTGTTATAATGTTATACCTAAATTAATAGCGAAAGGCGGTCTATGAATTAATTATTTATTATAGAAAAATTAAATTAGCGTTAAATTATACTTAGCGTTAAAATAAAGAAAATGTATTTTAATAGATTTATTGCGTTGGAAGCGGGTAAAGTTTTACAACTGGACGCTTAAATTCACCAGATTCCGTTTTTACCAAAGCAACGCGAACCACATTATCAGCCCCTGGATAAACCTTTGTTATAATTCCTAGCGGCCATTGTAACGGCGGTAGGTCATCACAGCCGAGCAATACGACAGTACCTACTTCAATAGGATTATCAGGCGTACACCATTTCTGCCTAACTTGTAAAGTGTGTAAATATTCTAAGCGCCATTTTTTCCAATACGACTGTACTAGACTGTCGAGTAACTTTTTGCGATTAACTAAGTTTGGGCGTTCGCTAGGCAAAGGAGTTGCCGGAAAATATTGTAAAGGAGTTGACATTAAAAAATGGGCAGGCGTTAGAATTTCAGGATGCGGATCTGACGATAGTAAACAAAGCGGGCGCGAGTTTAATATGCATTCAATTTGCGTAAGTACAGTTAGCAATTCTTCGTATGTCAGAAGTTGATTACCGATAACTCGATATAAATGCGTTTTGAAACTTTTTATGTTAGATTCCCACATCCCTCCAAAGTGTGGAGAGCGAGGAGGAATCATTTTCCATTCTATGCGGTTGTTCTGTAATTCGAGGCTTAATGCTTGAGGCTTAATTTATTTCTATATTCAGAACTACTCAGAAGTGAATAAACCTCATTTAATTGCGACCTGGCTTTAATAAAAGTTCCGGAGTTATCTGTGTAAACACAAGAAATTGGACCTTTCCTTAACAAAAATCTTTTTATGGCCATGATACAAGAGTCAGCTGTTAAGTCCGATGACAGTTCTATATGGACAGCTTTCGTCACAAGACATACGAATAAGCATATGTAAGCTTTCTGCGACTGATAACCGCGGCGTCGCGTAGGTGTTATGCGGAGCGGACCCGCGTGATCTACACCAGTGTGAAGGAATGCCTTCGCTTCTTGAAGGCGATAAGAAGGGAGATCAGCCATTACTGGGGTAGGATGCACGGGTTTTACGCGAAAACACGTATTACATTTATGCACTCTAGACCTAATAACCGTCCTAGCGTCTAGTATCCAAAAACGTTGGCGGATAAGCGACATTAAAAGACTCGGTCCAGTGTGGCAATTGCGAACATGATAGTGATCGATGATCAGATCAACTGCGTGGTCATGTTTAGGTAGTAAGGCGGGATGTTTCGCGTCGTAAGGTAAGTCTGCGTTAGAAAGTCTACCTCCGATACGCAATATTCCTTCATCATCTAAGAACACTGCTAACTTTAATAGTTTTTTCGAATTTAACTGTTTATTTTTTAATCGCGTTATTTCGTCACTGAAGTGAACCTTTTGAATATCTTTTATTATAGCGTTTTCAACAAAATTGCGTTTTTTAACTTCTTCAGTAGAAGGAAGAAGCTTTGCGAAGCGTAAGACATGGTAAGCGGTGCGAATTAATTTTTCCCAGGAGGAAAAGCGTTTAGATAAAACGTATAATAAGGGTTGTTCACATTGAACATGCGTGGTTATTAAAGTTTTTGATTTGAACTCAGGTAGCAAATCATCAGACGTAGGCGAAAATTCATTTATTGGCCATTCAGATGGCGAATTATGGAGCCATTCCGGGCCATTCCACCAAAGGGGGTGCGACAACAATTGCGATGGCAGAACACCACGTGATAAACAATCACTCGGATTTTCAATTCCAGCAACGTGGTAAAAGTGTTTTGAGTCTAAGTTTTCTTGACACTGTGCGGCGCGGTTGCTTATAAAAGTATTCCATCTATGAGGTGAAGTTTCTATTTGCATATACATTTGTTTTATGTCAGCTGTCATTGCGATGGGAAATAAGCGAAAATTTAAAAGCAAAAAAAATAAATCTGCCTGTAAATTGGGCCCAGTGTGTAAAATATCGTTCAATGAAATATTTTTATTTAGCGTTTTGGCGGATGCGTCAATTACAATTCTTAAGCGACTTGTACTTTTGTCATTGCGAATAACAGCGTGATGCGGAATGTAATATCCCTCATCTGTATTATTATTTTCTGGGACCTCAGATAAATAACCTTGTTGAATATACTCATTAATAACTTGGTTATAATCCTGGCGCAATGAAGGATCAGCTCTAAATTTCCTTTCTAAAGAAAGTAAGCGACGATGAGCTACGCAGCGAGAGTTACCTAACTCAGTTACATTTTTACAGAAGGGTAAAGCTACCGAATAGCGACCACTCTCATCGCGAGAAACTGACGCGGTATATAAACTTTCACATTCAGTCTCGTCAGGGCTGAGATGGCGTTTGTTATCAATTTGTTCTAATTCCCAAAATTTTTGAAGATTAAAGTTTAAATCATCAAGTGCAAGCGCGGTAAAAGATGAGTCATCAGAGTTGCAATCAAAACTACAATCACCCATTAAAACGTATCCGAAAGTAGTCAGTAGTGCAGCGGGTGCGTCACCTTTAGGTATAATTTTATCACCTAAGTAAATGTGAGGAAACAGTTGCGCACCTAAAATTACATCAATACCTCCAGGTGTGTTCCACGTTAAATCCGCGAGCGGCAACTCTTTAATATAATTCATATTACAATTTTCAATAAATTGTGACGGTAATTTATCTGTAAGGCTGTCTAAAACTAAAGCCTTTATCTGATATTTATAAGTGGGGTAAACACGCGACTCGATATTTAAGTAAACATACCCATGAATTTTTTGCGAACTAGAACCTATACATACCTACCCTTTATGAACGAGTTAACACTTAGTGTAATAGGTAAATTAAGCGATTTGCAACATTTAAGGCTTATAATGTTGCTTTGAGACCCAATGTCTAATAAACAGCGAATAACAACCTTATTATCATTATTATAAGGCTTGGCGTATATTTGAGCGGTTGATAACAAAACATTAGAACGCGTTTTTATGTTGGTATTTACAAAACTATTTGCGTCGCGAGGAAACGAAACAAGTGTTTGAGTGACGGTGGTTGGAAAGGTTTCAGTTGCATTGGGAATTAAAGGCTTGGTAAAATCGGATGCGTCTAAGGACTTGGTCACAACAGACGCTGCGCTTTTATTTGCGTTGTCTGAATTATTATTTCCTCTACAAAGGCTAGAATGATGCCTTTTCTTTAAGGAAATACAACTGTTATTGTGACAAAATGATTTTGATTGGCATCTCCCCAATTTGTGAAATAGGGATAAACAGTTGATACACCCGTTTTTCGATTTAATAAAGTCAAACCTTGCCTGCGGCGACTTCATTTCCTTGTATTTTTTACAATGGTAAAGATGTGTATGCGAATCGCTTTTACATAAAGTACATTTATCCCGCGATTTATTGATGGTATCATCGTTACCCGCATGATTTGACGTATTACATGCAACGAACGTCTTGTAGGTATTTCGTGCATTAGCGTTTGATTTATTTGACCTATTGTTCGAAGGTGCGGAATTATTACTTGAGCGTTCGAGAACCTTTATTTGATGTTGAATGAATTCTATAAATTGCGTATAAGACGGTATCTCAGTACTTTGCATTTGCAAAGTCATTTCAAAGTTCTGTATAGTTTGAGAATCTATCTTCTTTAATGCGAAAAATAAAAATATAAAATCAGTAAGGTCTGGAATATCTAACTGTTTCAGAGCGGAAATAGAAGCGGAAAATTTCTCAATGAATATATTTAAACTATTGGCGGTATTAGTACAATTCTTTAAATCAAAAATATTATTTAGATAATGAGTACCTAATGCTCTTTTATCTTGATATTTCTTAATCAGACTATTCCAAATAATGTGATAAGTTTCACCGGTCGGAACTATACCTGCCGTGAAATGTAATGCACCATGAGATAACTTAGTAATTAAATATTGAACGCGCTGTGAATCCGTCAAATTCGGATTATTATGAATATTAGCTTTAAAAGATTCATAAAACAAAGGCCAATTTTCATTTTTACCGTCAAAACTTGGTATGTTGATCGGCGGTAACTTAATTACTGGAGCTAAATTATTATTACTAGATGCGGCTGAACTCTCAGTACTAGTACTTTGCGATAAGATCTTGTTACGGATCCTTTTAATCGATCCATATAAATCCTCAAAAGCATCGAGGGCCTGATAATTAGGCTGCGTTGCAGGATCTATTTTAAGCGAAATGCTATTTATTTCGTCTAATACAGATTCAAACTTTGTGCGAAGGTCATCAATTGTTTCAGAATCACTCATAAACTTTTCATTCTTACGCGATTCGAAGTTAGATATATTTCGCGACACATCGTATAAACGATTTAATCTATGAAATAGATTTTCTTTTTTGCATATAAGAATGCTTAATTGCGATGATAGACCACATTTCTCCATTTTAAACAAAAAACAAACACGAAATTAACTCGTTAAGCGGTTTTCAATAACAGAAATCAAAATGGCGGTGAGCGAACAAAAGGAAACGCCCTATAACTTACAGTTACAATCTTACGATTAATTTACGTAAAATCGCGTGAATCGAACGAAAATATTAGCGTGGGTATTAAATTAAATGCGTTAACTATAATAAATTGACCAATTTGTGAATAATTTACATAAATTCGCGGCGAATTTCTGTCGAATAAGTTACGACCTAAATTCTAGACTGGATCAATCTGGGTTCGTTTGGACCAAAACTTATGGTACTTAGGCGTGTAAATAGCCCAAGTACGTATTTGCGTGTGCGTTTGCGCTAGTTTGCCAATTTAATATTGACTGCGGTAAATAAAATTTACAACCCTGAACAATGCAATGTGCAGAAACAAACTGTTATACATTAACAATATCACTTACCTGGATCTCGCAGACACTTCTGGATTGGTTTCCTGCAGGACTAGGCTCGTGGCGACACAGGTTGCTTGTTCGGGAAGCGTGGGCGCGTGGCGTTTAAACGGATTGTCGAACGCAGTGTCCGATTCGAGTGATTGATGAGCGAAGACTGACGACTGTCACATTTGCAATTAGCGACAGTAAATTAGGCTTACAACGCCGTCTATATGCGTCGTTGAGACAACGGTGCGTGAAGTTGTTAATGTACAACAGAGGGCGTTAAGGCACATTACATAATCCAGGAATGTAAGATTATATCCCAGAATTTATATATGTTTTATCGGCGCAAACACGAAGGGAGTTACATATTGACGTGGTTTTTTGGATAGGCATAGTTGAGGACTTGAAAAGTACCTAACAACAGCTAATTTTTATTCCGAGAAAACAAACAGTTCCCGCGGGATATTCGTATGCTACTTTTTACATATTTATCCTTAAATTATGCGCCAATAATGCATGCATGCATACATGTATGTATGTATGTATGTATGTATGTATGTATGTATGTATGTATGTATGTATGTATGTATGTATGTATGCATGCATGCATGCATGCATGCATGTATGTATGTATGTATGTATGTATGTATGTATGTATGTATGTATGCATGCATGTATGTATGTATGTATGCATGCATGTATGTATGTATATATGTATGCTTGCATGCTTGCATGCATGTATGTATATAATTATGTGTGTGTGCATGTATTTATGTATGTTTGTATCCTCCTCCTACTAACTATAAATACATTAACTATATCCTATCCTACCTATTATTACTCATATCATACCACTAATATGTGAAAGTTTGTGAGGATGGATGTATACGGATGTATGTTTGTATAGATGTAGTCTAAGGATGGATGGATGTATGTTTTCTGAGATAGGGGTTGAACTATTTTGACTGTTTTACTCCATAACTTCGTTAAATTTAAACTAATTTTTATTATTATTTTAACCGACTTCAAAAAAGTAGGAGGATCTCAATTCAACGGAATCTTTTTTTATGTAGGTATGTTCACCGATTACTCGAAGACGCCTGAACCGATTTGGAAAATTCTTTTTTGTTTCAAAGGGTTATACTTCCCAGGTGGTCCCAACTCCCATTTAAATTTTATCGAAATCAGTCGAGCGATTTTAAAAATTATACAATAAATTAAATACTTTGTAGTGGCGCGGGCGTTTAAATGTATGCTCCCGGGACAAAAAGTAGCCTGTGTTATTTTCCAGGTCCTCAACTTTACCTGTGTAAAAAACCACGTCGACTATATGCACTTGCACTTTATATGGTGAAATATGATAAATGCGAAAGTGCGTCGGTTTGTCCTTCAATCACGCCCCAACAGAGCTACGGATCGACGTGAGTTTTTGCAGGGGTACCTATGGAGAGTGACAGGCTACTTTTTATCCCGCAAAGTCAAAGAGTTCCCGAGGCATTTTAAAGGCTAAGTTCACGCAGACGAAGTCGCGGGCATTAGCTATCCTATTTCCTATTAATATTATAAATGCGAAAGTTTGTGAGGATGGATGTATGGATGTTTGGATGGATGGATGGATGGATGGATGGATGGATGTTTGTTACTCTTTAACGCGACAACGAATGAACCGATTTTGCTGAAATTTGGCACCGACATAGATTATAGTCTGGAATAGCACATAGGCTACTTTTTATCCCGGAAAAGCAAACAGTTCCTGCGGGATAGCATCGCTATTTTTTACGCATTTGTTCTCCAAAATACGCGCAATGGAGTTTTAGATTGACTTGATTTTTTTGCACAGGTAAAGTTAAGGGCCTGAAAAATGACAAAGGCAACTTTTTATCCCTGGAAAACAAACGGTTCCTGCGGGATATTAGTATACTACTTTTCACACATTTATCTTTCAATTATGCGCCAACGGAGTTACAGATTGACGTGGTTTTTGGATAGGCATAGTTGATGACTTGAAATGTGACAAAGGCTACTTTTTATCCTGGGAAAGCAAACAGTTCCCGCGGGATATTAGTGTGCTACTTTTCACATATTTATCCTTAAATTAGGCGCCATCGGAGTTACAGATTGACGTGGTTTATTGGATAGGCATAGTTGAGGACTTGAAAAGTGACAAAGGCTACTTTTAATCCCGGGAAAACAAACAGTTCCCGCGGGATATTCGTATTCTACTTTTCACATATTAATCCTTCAATTATGCGCCAACGAAGTTACAGATTGACGTGGTTTTTTGATAGGCATTGTTGAGGACCTGAAAAGTGAAAAGGCTACTTTTTATCCCGGGAAAACAAACAGTTCCCGCGGGATATTCGTATTTTACTTTTCACATACTTATCCTTCAATTATGTGCCAAGGGAGTTACATATTGACGTGGTTTTTTGGATAGGCATAGTTGAGGACTTGAAAAGTACCTAACAACAGCTACTTTTTATTCCGAGAAAACAAACAGTTCCCGCGGGATATTCGTATGCTACTTTTTACATATTTATCCTTAAATTTTGCGCCAATAATGCATGCATGCATACATGTGTGTGTGTGTGTGTGTGTGTGTGTGTGTGTGTGTGTGTGTGTGTGTGTGTGTGTGTGTGTGTGTGTGTGTGTGTGTGTGTGTGTGTGTGTGTGTGTGTGTGTGTGTGTGTGTGTGTGTGTGTGTGTGTGTGTGTGTGTGTGTATGTATGTATGTATGTATGTGTGTATGTATGTATGTATGTATGTATGTATGTATGTATGTATGCATGTATGCATGCATGTATGTATGTATATATGTATGCTTGCATGCATGTATGTATATAATTATGTGTGTGTGCATGTATTTATGTATGTTTGTATCCTCCTTCTACTAACTATAAATACATTAACTATATCCTATCCTACCTATTATTACTCATATCATACCACTAATATGTGAAAGTTTGTGAGGATGGATGTATACGGATGTATGTTTGTATAGATGTAGTCTAAGGATGGATGGATGTATGTTCTCTGAGATAGGGGTTGAACTATTTTGACTGTTTTACTCCATAACTTCGTTAAATTTAAACTAATTTTTATTATTATTTTAACCGACTTCAAAAAAGGAGGAGGATCTCAATTCAACGGAATCTTTTTTTATGTAGGTATGTTCACCGATTACTCGAAGACGCCTGAACCGATTTGGAAAATTCTTTTTTGTTTCAAAGGGTATACTTCCCAGGTGGTCCCAACTCCCATTTAAATTTTATCGAAATCAGTCGAGCGATTTTAAAAATTATACAATAAATTAAATACTTTGTAGTGGCGCGGGCGTTTAAATGTATGCTCCCGGGACAAAAAGTAGCCTGTGTTATTTTCCAGGTCCTCAACTTTACCTGTGTAAAAAACCACGTCGACTATATGCACTTGCACTTTATATGGTGAAATATGATAAATGCGAAAGTGCGTCGGTTTGTCCTTCAATCACGCCCCAACAGAGCTACGGATCGACGTGAGTTTTTGCAGGCTACTTTTTATCCCGCAAAGTCAAAGAGTTCCCGAGGCATTTTAAAGGCTAAGTTCACGCAGACGAAGTCGCGGGCATCAGCTAGTTAATATTATAAATGCGAAAGTTTGTGAGGATGGATGTATGTTTGTTACTCTTTAACCCCACAAAGAATGAATCGATTTGATTGAAATTTGGAATGGAGATGGCTCATACCCAGGATTAGCACATAGGCTACATTTTATCCCGGAAAATTAAAGAGTTCCTGTGGGAATTAAAAAACCTTAAACCACGCGGACGAAGTCGCTGGCATCATCTAGTTGGACATAAAGCCTCTTGTGTTAAGTTAAGGTTCAAATTCGTTATGCTTTATTCTTGTTTCCAGGCGTGTCGCTCGGGCAGTCGAGCAAAGCGCAGATCGCTCTGCGGCGCGCGTGCGCGGTGGCGGCGCGGCACGCGGACTGCGTGCGCGACAGCTGGCGACATCTGCTGGAGATACTCAACACGCTCTACATAGGGCGACTGCTGCCCAAGGTATCAATCTAAGTGAACGTCAAAGCGCAGATCAGTACGTAATAATACACACACAAACACACACACTACTGACACTACAATTCACTCACGTACTGTTCTGTTCGTGGTCCAAACACAACTAACCCCCCCTACCTACTACTACTTTATTCAGTGTTTCTACTTTATTTGTGTCTAAGTGATGTCTTAAAAAGAGTATTTGAATATTAGTTTTCAATTCGATGCCTTAACATGGGTAGCATAAGTATGTCACGCACTCTTTAAACATTTCTGTGGTGGTGTCGTGTGATGCGACGTTCCCTCAAATATGGTTGAGCGAAGCAATTGGCTGGGTCATGCGACATGCTCGTGAACGGGTTCCACCGGCGGGAATGGGGCTACTTTATGTCTGCCCATCTTAAGATAGAAATTAGTCGGTAAGCATTTTTGGAACTTCCCTCATTGTGGAAACACTGCATATATCTTCTATGCTATAGCATTTACTGTATTGTAAATTTGTTTTCAAAAGAGCAACCGCCGAGTTTCTTGCTGGTTCTTCTCGGCAGGAAAAGCATTCCGAACCAGTGGTAGATTCTTTGACTATTCAAAAGCACTTGTAAAAGTTTATTTGAATAAAAATATTTCTATTCTATTCTATTCTATTCTACCCAGTGGTGCCCTTATGCGTATTTATGCGTTTCTGTCTTTTGCTTCTACCCACTACTTGCTGTATGAACACCTAGTGTCTACTGTATAAACACTACATGCAATATAATATTTCCCGTTCAAATGATTTATCTCTGTGGAGCCGTGACCAAGGTTGTGTTGACATTTTTTTGATTATTATTATGGCCATAAAAAGTTCTGATAATAGTAGTACCTCTGTTTCGTAGACTTAACCATGAACAAAATATATTTGCTTTAGAATTAGGTTTGAGCGTTAATCTAGTGGCTCTTAGGTTTAAGTGTTTGCACACCTTTTCTGTTGTTTTGATTAATTTTTCTGCTCCCCAGTGTCTGGTGGAGGCAGAAGACTACCTCTCCCCCGAAGGAAAAGTGTCGCTCATTCGCGAAGCGGCGCGCGGCGACAGCGGCCTGCTCTCCAGCATATACTCCTACATCGCGCTCGGGGAGAGCGGTATGTATCTCGCCACTGATCTATATAATTAATCTATGATGCAAATAAAAAAAAAGTGTGTGTCAGCTCCGGCCTCCGACGCACGACTGGAGTTTACGCGCGACTCGGGTCCGAGCGCGCCCCGACCGACTTTCGCTTCGGGGACCCGATCGCTACGCGCTCGGCTACCCGAAGCGAAAGCTCTTTCGCATGAAAACCAACCTTATTTACTCAACGTTAGGGTAGAAATTTGCATCGTTGTGAAAAACGTAACGAGGTCATTGATAAATTGATTTTACTGCTCGGATTTTTCTCATACCGGGCGCCTAAAATCGATTCTTAAGGAGTAAACTCCAATAAATAAAATCGGTCTCTCTACTACGGTCGATTCCAGAGCAAGTTGCTATAACCTAACGGGGTATGTCTAAAGAATCTGCAACTGAAATAAATAAATAAATAAATGATTAACACTGGATTGGCTGTCCCTATACAAGGAACTAATAATATTGCAAATGGCGTAAAGAGGTCGTTTATGAGGTCTGTACGCCATTTGTAATGCTATTAGTTCCAGAGACACTCGTATCTGCTTACAGCGACAAAATGGCGTCAATCAAGTAGGTCAAAAAATATGACAGCAGTCAGTAGCCTCTCCAGTGTTCAATCATAGATTAATTATAGAGCTGAGTGTATCCCACTGTGATCATTATCGTCGATGTCCCACTCCTGGGAATGGCTGTCTTAGAGTGAGAAGGGTGTCGGGCACTGAGCTCTATATATAATCTATGATTATCAATGCAGAGGCTGCTGTCATATTGTTTGGACCCACTTGATTGGCGCCATTGTAAACTTGATTGACGCAGAGGCTGTATGCAGATAAGCGAGTGTCTCTACAATTAATAATATTGCAAAGGGCGCACCAAATTCTATAATTAATCTATGCTTTCATAACCGACCTTTTTAAATAAGCTATGATTTCATATATTAATTGTAGAGGCCATTTGCAATATTATTAGTTCCAGAGACACTCGTATCCCAAATGTGGCGCTTCAAATTGATCCATAATTAAGCTGTCATTTGTATAGGGACAGCCAATCAAGCCAAGCCAATCTAAGTTAATCATAGATTAACTATAGAGATCATTGGTATTGGGTTTTTCCTTCTAGGCTGTTATCATTAAAATTTCGTTGCAGGTATAAGAGCACCAACGCCCCACGAAAAGGCTCTCATAGACACGGCGACCGAATGCGTCGCCAAATGCAACTTCCCGGGACTCTTGATTACAGAAACTAAGTTCTTGCAGCTCGAAAGTTTACAGGTGATAACATCCCATAGAGTCTTGTTGTAGATTGTCATACTATAGACAAACTTTGTCTTTGACTTTTAAAACTCTTTTTCCTCTTTTTATGCTTTTGAAAACTTTACATAAAGACCGTTCACTATAACTTGTCCCTTGCCATTAGGTTGGCACCACTGTTTCATATAGTGGAAACCCTACATGAACCATGCAACTAATGCAATAGTGCCAGCATGACGGCAAGGGACAAGTTATAATGAATGGTATGTACCTCTTTTGAAGCGAAACGATGTTCGGGAATGCTTTTATTGGTGGAAAGCATAAAACCGCCACCTTATGGTTCATTAGGGTAGTGTTGGAATCAACTTTTTTTTTAATCTCTGCCAGCCTCTAGTGCCAGGCCTCAAACTAATAATAATAGTATGCAAGTCAAAACTCAAAATTTTGGATTATAGATTATTATATTTTAATATTAAGAATACTAAATTAAAAAATTAGGAAACCGAATACTATATTTACTACTAGTATTGATTTGACCAGGAGCACATAAAATGGAGCTACTTCTGTGTTCACAGGAATTGGTGCGCGCGATGGTAGCGGTTGGCGTCCCGCCGGACTCTGACAGCATGCAGCTTAATCCTCAGTTGGAAGACATCACTATATTCTTTCTGGAGCTATTAGGACAAACTCTCATACAGAACAGGTATAAATAAAATTAGCCATGTCAAACGTTACTAATATTCACTTTATCCTTCCAAATTGAGAATTAAACCGGGATGTCGGATGTCTGACCGGCCCCTTGCCTGTTTAGCTATTTAGGCTTGTCTCTTGAGAAAGTTGAGATTTTGGGATAGGTCAGACGACTTATAATTTTATTTCGTTATCACAAGTGGCGCAGTCGGTAGGATATTGGTGATGATGGGATAACATTGCAAGACTGATTTATTTAGGAAAACACACAGGATGTTTCGGACGTACTAACGACATAACATGATTCGGAGTTGCATGTCATTGATCCCAGACAATGTTGATTATTATCTTACCCTCAATACATCACAATTTTGTATATGAATTTTATAATTTTAATAGAAAGACCATTTTTTTAGTTAAAAAATATATGTTTGAACAGAGACCGCGTAGAGGCCGTCTGGCCGGACGTGGGGCCGCACATAGAGCGGATAGTGTTCTGGGCGGGCGGCTGCGGCGCGCACGCACTGACGCGCGCGCTGACCGCGCTGCTGCGCACGAGCGCGCGGCTCATGCGCTGCGAGCAGTGCGCGCCGCTGCTGCTGCGGTATCTGACGCTGCTGTATCGACTGCCCTACAAGCTGTTCTATCAACAGGCCGATGTGGTGAGTGTTGAGGCCGTCTGGCCGGACGTGGGGCCGCACATAGAGCGGATAGTGTTCTGGGCGGGCGGCTGCGGCGCGCACGCACTGACGCGCGCGCTGACCGCGCTGCTGCGCACGAGCGCGCGGCTCATGCGCTGCGAGCAGTGCGCGCCGCTGCTGCTGCGGTATCTGACGCTGCTGTATCGACTGCCCTACAAGCTGTTCTATCAACAGGCCGATGTGGTGAGTGTTGAGGCCGTCTGGCCGGACGTGGGGCCGCACATAGAGCGGATAGTGTTCTGGGCGGGCGGCTGCGGCGCGCACGCACTGACGCGCGCGCTGACCGCGCTGCTGCGCACGAGCGCGCGGCTCATGCGCTGCGAGCAGTGCGCGCCGCTGCTGCTGCGGTATCTGACGCTGCTGTATCGACTGCCCTACAAGCTGTTCTATCAACAGGCCGATGTGGTGAGTGTTGAGGCCGTCTGGCCGGACGTGGGGTATATACTTGTATATACTTTATTGTACACCACATAAATATTTAAAATACTTGTACAAAAAAATGTATAGATACAAAGTAGGCGGCCTGAGTGCCACTAGGTTTTTATCCTGTCCAGGTTTTATACGCGTGTTTATTTGTTGCACAGATCTCGTCGGGCCTGTACGAGCTGGTGAAGACGTCTGCACAGAACGTGCACAGCGCGAGCGAGTGGGGGGTGCTGCTGGCACTGCTGGCGGCGGCCGGGGCCGGGGCCTGGCCGCGGGGGGCGCCGGCGACCGCTTATACCGGTAGGTCACTAACTCATCACATCATCACCAGCAAACCATCAGTGGCTCACTACTGAACGCAGGTCTCCTCTCAGAGAAGGTCTCACACTGGCCCAATTCGAATTGGTAGACTTCACACACCATTAACAACATTATGGAGAACTCAGGCGTGCAGGTTTCCTCACGATGTTTTCCTTCACCGTTGAAGCTTGTGATATTTAATTGCTCAACGCACATAACTCCGGAAAGTCAATTTTTTTTAATTAATAGGGGGATTTTAATTTTTAGGGGATAGGAGGATATTAGTCAAATTGAAGTTGACTAATATCCTCCTATCCCCTCCAACTAAGCGGAAAGCTTGTGCTAGGAGTGGGTACGACAATAGTGCAACGGGTGGGATTCGAACCTGCGGCCTTTCAGTTTTCAGTCCTCACCTTTAACCGTTGGGCTATTGGGTTAAATTCAGTCTATTTAATATTTTTATAGGTGATAGGTGATTCTTTTGCCCGCGGCTTCGCTCACGTTAAGTTCGATTTTTAAACCTTGAACCTTTGAAAACTGAGAACTCCACAGTGTTCTTGGGATTAACCCTGGATTCTAAGCTACAGTGGGGCACCCATATAACAACACTTGCTGGCAGGCTTAGCTCTGCTGCTTACGCTGTTAGGAAGATTCGACAGTTAACTGACATAGAAACTGCAAAAATTGTTTATTTTGCATATTTCCATAGTATTATGTCATACGGAATCTTACTATGGGGTAAAGCAGCCGACATTGGAAAAACTTTTGTATTGCAGAAGAGGGCAATTCGCGCAATCTATAATTTAAAACCGCGGGATTCCCTTCGAGAAAAATTTAAGGAAATAGGCATTCTGACAGTAGCTTCACAATATATTTATAACAACATAATATTTGTCAGACAAAATATTTTGAGTTACAAAAAGGGTGATTTACACGATAGGCAGGTTAGAGATCCAAATAGGCTCGTGATTCCTCGACTGCGCCTCAAGAGGGTCCGAAAGACATTTGTGGGAATGGGCGTGACGTTCTATAATAAAATTCCACAGTCGATCTTAGACTTGCCTTTACACAAGTTTAAGAAAGCAATTAAAACTTCTCTCATGGAAAAAGCATATTATACAATTGAAGACTATATTAATGACAAAAAAGCGTGGATATAACTCGCTCCAGCGATTCATGAGACAGTAATAATCAACCTATGTAACAAAATAATCCTGTGCTATTCAGTGTTTCTACTTTATTTGTGTCTAAGTGATGTCTTAAAATGAGCATTTGAATATTAGTTTTCAATTCGATGCCTTAACATGGGTAGCATAAGTATGTCACGCACTCTTTAAACATTTCTGTGGTGGTGTCGTGTGATGCGGGTTGTTACGTTCCCTCAAATATGGTTGAGCGAAGCAATGGCTGGGTCATGCGTCATGCTCGTGAACGGGTTCCACCGGCGGGAATGGGGCTACTTTATGTCTGCCCATCTTAAGATAGAAGTTAGTCGGTATGCATTTTTGGAACTTTCCTCATTGTGGAAACACTGCATATATAGCATAGTATTTACTGTATTGTAAATTTGTTTTGCAAAGAGCAACCGCCGAGTTTCTTGCTGGTTCTTCTCGGCAGGAAAGGCATTCCGAACCAGTGCAGTGGTAGATTCATTGACTATTCAAAAGCACTTGTAAAAGTTTAAAAAATATTTCTATAAATATTAAAATAAAAAAATATTTTTATTAAAATATTAATATTTATATTAAAAAATATTTCTATTCTATTCTATTCTAAAAACCCCTATTTTACCCCTTTAGGGGTTGAATTTTCAAAAATCCTTTCTTAGCGGATGCCTACGCCATAATAGCTATCTGTGTGCCAAATTGCAGCCCAGTGATTTTTTCCACCTTTTCCTTTTATATATTTAGATATCCTTTAGTATTTTCTACGACTTACTTTACCTACAGTATAATATTTTGTGAACGAAAACAAACGTGGGAAAGCAATCAAAAGCTGCATATTGTATTTACAAAAATAGTAAGAACTTTTCAATAATTGATACAAGGTCAAAAATAACATTCAATTTATAACTGTGAACGGATCCAAGCGGCGAATGAGGTGACTCGCGCGAACCCGGCCGGGTGGCCGCGGGTGCAGCCCTCGCGGTGGTTGAATGATATGACGCCGATCTGTTTAACGAGTATCATCATCATCAGCATCATCATCATCATCAGCAACCCATTAAGGGCTAACTACTGAGCGCAAGTCTCCTCTCAGAGAAGGTTATAGGCCATAGTTCACCACGCTGGCCCAATGCGAATTGGTGGACTTCACACACCTTCGAGAACATTGTAGAGAAGTTTCAGATGTGCAGGTTTCCTCGCGATGTTGTCCTTCACCGTTGAAGCAAGTGATACTTCATTGCTTAATCGCACATGATTCTGAAAATTGAGGTACCCGGGATCGAACCTGCGACCCCCCGAATAGGAGACCACAGTCCTAACCACTACGCTGTCACTGCTTTCACATATCACTGCAACAAGTATCATTTCAGTATAATCGGATGTGCAGGGGTAAGGCATATATGTTATCGACAACTGAAACCATAGATACATGATTAAGATGTCCGTTTTAACCGACCATACCCTAATCGTCCCCTAAGTGTTCACGTGCTCTGATTGTTGGACGTCCACGTCGCGGTAAAAAGCGTAGAGCGACTATAAAGTCGTTACGGAAAACGCAAGCGCACGCTTGATTTGTGATCACAAATCACATCATACCTTTTAATTGACGTATTTTTGTAATCTTGCCCAATCAAATGTCCAAAGACATTAAATGAAGTGGTAAGAGTAGATCCACTATTTGATAATAAGTAGAGATCAAATACGATAACATGGCGCGTCCCTCCAAAATTCAAAACATTTGAAAGTATTTGTGAAAGTATTTACAAAGCGTCACCAAGACTCACAACGCGTGTGTGCGTGCTGAGATGGCCGTCAAACAGAAATAAATTGACGGATTTGTTGCTCTCGGTGTCATTAATTATCATCAGCAACCCATCAACGTCTCAGTACTGAGCGCAGGTCTCCTCTCAGAGAAGAGTCATAGTCTACCACGCTGGCCCAATGCAAATTGGCGGACTTTACACACCATCGAGAACATTATGGAGAATTCTCAGGTGTGCAGGTTTCCTCACGATGTTTTCCTTCACCTTTAAAGCATATTTAATTTCTTAAGTTAACTAACTTCGAAAAGTAAGAGGTGCGTACCCGGAATCGAACCTGCGACCCGCCGAATAGGAGACCACTGTCTTAACCACTAGGCTATCACTGTTTCTCTCATTAATAGACAATAATTCTTAATCATTAATAGACAGTATAATTCATTATTGTTACGTGTCGTTAATAGTTCATTATTATAAGTATGGAGGGACGCGCCCTGTTATCGTAGTTGATCTAAAGCTCACCAGTTCGCGGTTAGCGCCCGTGCCGATAGCGAGAGGGCCTCCAGAGTCACCGCCGCACGTGCTCTGGTTGTTGGACGTCGCAGTACAAAGCGTGGACGCGACTATAGCGTCGCTACCGAACACGCGTGCGCACGCTTGATTGGTGATCACTTGCAGGTTCACGTGACTCAGCACTTGCGTCATGGATATCGAGCCGCCTGAAAGATGATTTATATTTTACTAGCTGACCCAGCGAACTTCGTACCGCCAACTTACCTATATAAATAAAACGAATAAATTATCTTAATAAAAAAAAACTATCCTATCTTTCAAGTTGGACCAAATTACACATAGTTACGAAGTTTGATCAAAATTGGTTCAGTAGTTTAGGAGTCCATCACGGACAAACAACGTGACACGTAATTTATATATATTAAGACTATACTTCGTCCGCGTGGATTTAGTTTCTAAAATCCATCGGGAACTCTTTGATTTTCCGGGATAAAAATAGCCTATGCCACTCTCCAGGTCCTCAACTGTACCCATGCAAAAAATCACGTCGATCCGTAGCCCTGTTGCGGCGTGATTGAAGGACGAACCAACAAACACACTTTCGCATTTATAATATTAGTTGTCACAAATATCGACACCTTACTCTTTAAAACCGAGCCACTCACAGCCTATTGCTCACAAACTAATCATGCCTTAAGAGAATACTTATTTATTCTCTTAAAACGCTTAAACCCTACCTATAGCCGTCTCCTCCATCCCCATAACGGCCCCTTTCCACTCAGCTAATCTATTTAACCACCAACACGACAGACAAACACCATCTGAACGTGAGGGTGGTTATCAAAAACATCTGAACATTAATTAATCAATTACATTAATCTTAAGCGCACTGGCAATATTTATTCGATTAGGGCGCGATTGCTATCGCAATCCCTCAATCAAACACAACGACCTAGACACGAACGGATCTATTAGTCGGATGAGAGACTGGCCGAGACTGAACTCGCATCGTCAAAATAGCTGCATTTATACTAATATTCCAAGATGGCGCGCAAGACGGCGTGCCAACACTGTCAACATTGACAAATGTCGATTCAATTAAACTAATTTCAATAAACAAAATGACGACATCTTTATCATTTCTTAAAGTCTTTATCAATTTTAAACATGAATCTGATAATTCAAACATATTCCTGACATTAGTATGATTAGTAGGGATGGATTGGTTTAGAGGACTATTACATTTCGAATCCCTCTCTCTCGCACATACTAATATTTTCAATGATTGTAAAAATCTCAGATACTATTGACAAAATGTGGTCAGTTATCTTTGACAGTTAAATAACGGATATTTTAGATGTAGTTTTATTTAGATTTTGATAGAGAATAAAAACCGGCCAAGTGCGTGTCGGGCCACGCGCAGTTTAGGGTTCCGTAGTTGAAAGTCTCAAATATTATTGCTGACCTAGGATAGTGCTTTTGTTTTATTTATGAATATTGAATAAATTTTGAGTTCCATGGTTTAAATACTTAGCCGTGATAGTTTTCCTTTATAATTCATTATATGTACTACTGCTGTGAATTTTTTCTTGAATCCTATATACAACCATTTAGCTGGCATAGGGGGGGGGGGGGGGGGACACTTGACTCTAATAAAATTTAGCACTTTAAAATATCATACTTCACAAACGGATCCATGAATTGCAAAATGGTGTTCCCACACCCACAACATTTTTGAAAGACCTATTCAACGACACCCCACACTATGGGATAGTCAAGAAAAAAAAAATTCATCCCCACTTTACATGTAGGGGAGGTACCCTAAAAAAATTATTTTTCAAAATTTTATTTCACCACTTTGTCGGCGTGATTGATATTTATACCCTTGTCAAATTACAGATTTCTAGTACCAATAGTCTCTGAGCTAAACCGCGGACAGACAGACAGACAGACAGACAGACAGACGGACGGACGGACATGGCGAAACTATAAGGGTTCCTTGTTTACTACGGAACCCTAAAAACGGCGAAAACTACTATTAATTTTTATCGCTATTATTCTCTATCAAAAACTAGGTATATGATGATAGAAATATGTCTAAAATATCCGTAATTTAACTGTCAAAGATAAGTGACCACATTTCGTCAAAAGTATCTAAGATTTTTACTATCATTGAAAATGTTCAGAGGGACGCGAAATGTAAGTAATTAATTAAAGTCCTTTTAAGACATAAAAATAGCATAAGTATATCTAATTTAATCTTCACGAAACTAGTCTTCAGATCCCCAAACAATAATATCTGGCGATTATGATCAGTTCTCTTGTGATTGTAAATTAAAGAATATTAAAAAAAAAATTGGAATTAGTTCATTTTTCGTAAACCACTGCTAAAGGATTTTATGATGTTCATTAGAAAATTAACTTTAGCCGACGATTGCTAAAAGTTTATCCTGTTTCAGTCTGAAAGTCTATCCGTAGCTCTGTTGCTGCGTGATTGAAGGACAAACCAACATACAGTTAGTAAAAATTTAGATGTATCCAATTTTCTTTCTTTCAAATACATTTCTTGCCCACTTATCGGATTCATTTTAATTAAATAGGTATAAATTTATCTTCAGATAACAAATCTAATGGCTTATTATAAGGCAATTTGATAAGCATATCATGCTTAATTTTCAAAAGATTAATTAGTGCTGAAATATTGTGGCTAATTCTGTTACACAATCTCTAAACTAAATTTATATCTATACTTTTCCGTATGGAGCAATATGAAAGGGATAGCACTAGGTGTAGACTGCAGACCTGTCACTTTAATTTAGTTTGTCTGATTTACACGGGTTTAGTAGTTTAGTAAATCTTTAGTGCAGTAATCTTTAGTAAATCGAAGCAGTGATAGCCTAGTGGTTAGGACTGTGGTCTCATATTCGGGGGGTCGCAGGTTCGATCCCAGGACCTCTGACTTTTCGGAGTCAAGTGCGTTTAAGGATCAGAGTCTCTCAGAGAAGGCTTGTAGGCCAGAGTCCACCACGCTGGCCCAATGCGAATTGGCGGACTTCATACACCTTCGGGAACATTATGAGGAACTCTCAGGTGTTTTGGCTTCCTCACGATGTTTTCCTTCACCGTTGAAGCAAGTGATATTTAATTGCTTAAACGCACTTGACTCCGAAAAGTTAAGAGGTGCGTACCCGGGATCGATCCAGCGACCCCCCGAATAGGAGACTACAGTCCTAACCACTAGGTTGTCACTGCTTAAACTAAGTACTACACCCGCGTAAATCAGACTTTAAAGATTGTGTACAGAAGAGTTAGCCCCATTATCGTTTGATGGATTGCATGTACCTTCCTGGGTCCTACCGAAGCCAGCGGCGGTGGCCCACGCTCCGACGTAGTTGTTATTGCCGCTGGGGATTCTGACAGGATTCACGGCGTCTGAAATGCATTGCTTGATAATATGAGGTGTATATTCAACGTATTGAAAGAATCCAGAAAAAGTTTACTCGTTTCCTTAAGGTGGAAGACACGGGTCTGGCGAAATTCAAATTTAATTTGGTTTTTCGCAATTTGTAAACTAATACGACAAAGTAGGCTTATGGCTTTCTAATTGCGGCATTGGCAGTATCATCTTCACAGGTTTATATAAAAAAATTTACTTGAAAGTGTCCAGTTTAAGAAATTAATCAAAATATCGACTAATTTGTGAGTTAATCACGTCCAACTCAGTATTTTGATTAATTTCTTAAACTGGTCACTTTCAAGTAAAGATTTTTATGTAAACCTGTGAAGATGATAATTCCACTGGCGCAATTAGAAGGCCATAAGCCTACTTTGTCGTATTAATTTACAAATTGCGAAAAACCAAATTAAATTTGAATTTCGCGGGCAGACCCGTGTCTTCCACCTTAACTACAAATTTAAACTCAAATATGACCTATGATGGTACTTGTGCCCAGTTACACCTTTTGCCACTAGCCCACTAGCCATTCGAAGAAATATAAGTGATAGCACTATAAAACTAAAATAGTTTTAGATTTGCCAAGTATTTTTAAAAAACTTTCTAAGTTTCTAACTGCCGCACTCAGAGTCGCTAATCGTTACTTAACGACTTAATCTTGGATTTTGAAAAGTTTCATTCTCAGAAGTTAACGCTTCGTTTGTACATTAATGACAATTCAGTAATAGATTTAATGATAATTAATTAATTAATCATTAAATAATATAATTTAATACATGCGGCTGAGTGTGGCAGTTATTCACAAGTCAATGATTAAATAATCACTAGCTGACTCGGCGAATTTCAAAATCGGTTAAGTAGTTTAGGAGTCCATCGCGGACAAACAACGTGACACGTAATTTATATATATTAAGATAATTTAATGCTTGCTTATATATTAAGATAATTTAATACTTGCTGGCAAGCTTAGCTCTGCTGCTTACGCTGTTAGGAAGATTCGACAGTTAACTGACATAGAAACTGCAAAAATTGTTTATTTTGCATATTTCCATAGTATTATGTCATACGGAATCTTATTATGGAGTAAAGCAGCCGATATTGGAAAAATTTTTGTATTGCAGAAGAGGGCAATTCGCGCAATATATAATTTAAAACCGCGGGATTCCCTTCGAGAAAAATTTAAAGAAATAGGCATTCTTACAGTAGCTTCACAATATATTTACAACAATATAATATTTGTCAGACAAAACATTGTGAATTACAAAAAAAAGGGTGATTTACACGATAGGCAAGTTAGAAATCCAAACAGGCTCGTGATTCCTCGATGTCGCCTCAAGAGGGTCCGAAAGACATTTGTGGGAATGGGCGTGACGTTTTATAATAAAATTCCACAGTCAATCTTAGACTTGCCTTTACACAAGTTTAAGAAATCAGTTAAAACTAATCTCATGAAAAAAGCATATTATGCAATTGAAGACTATTTAGATGATAAAAAAGCGTGGACATAATTCGTTCCAGCGATTCATGAGACAGTAGGTGGTAATTTAACTGTATAACTATTCTATTGAATGTAAACTTATTTTGAAAAGAGCAACTGCCGAGTTTCTTGCTGGTTCTTCTCGGCAGGAACGGCATTCCGAACCAGTGGTAGACTCATCGACGATTCATAAGCACTTGTAAAAAAGTTTATTTGAATAAAAAACATTTCTATTCTATTCTATTCTATTCTATTCTATTAATGAATGACTCTGAGTGCGGCAGTAAGTAATGTAAGTAAGGTATAAATGTAATACTCACTGTTCAAAGCAACCTGATTAATAGCTATGACGGCCACGTCGTTATGGAGATGCTCTTCGCTGTAGTTAGGGTGCATAGTCACTCTAGAGGTCAGTTGGCGAATACCGCCCGAGAACAGGCGGACCGAGCCAAGCACCACCGTGAGCTGGCGACCGTGGAAGGAGCCATGCCTCCAACAGTGGGCGGCGGTCACCAGCCGAGTTCTGGAGACCAGTGAGGAACCGCAAACTGACTGCATGTTGATTGTCAAGTCGATGAGCAGACCGCCCTGCGTAATGTTACATTCTTATGTACCGAATCATACTAATATTATAAATGCGAATGTGTGTTTGTTTATTGGTTTGTCCTTCAATCACGCCGCAACATAGCCACGGATCGACGTGATTTTTTGCATGGGTATAGTTGAGGACCTGGAGAGTGACATAGGCTACTTTTATCCTGGAAAATCAAAGTGTTCCCGTGGGATTTTAAAAACTAAATCCACGCGGACGAAGTCGCGGGCATCAGCTAGTGGAAATATAGGTTGAACTTTGGAATAAATGGAACTTTGCACAGGCAACTTTTATACGTCCTACTTAAGAACATTATTTTGTTAAACGATTTTTTTTTTAATTTAAAAAATTTGTAGTTTCGTCGTAAAAAATCATTGAATAAAGTATGCTTATTCCAAGTTTTAATACGTTCGATCGTATAGGAATAGGATGACATTAGCATCATAGTGAACCATAACGGTATTAAATTAGAGCTCAATTTCGTGTATGTATTCTTATACATTTACGAATGGCCAAATTAAAATCGGTTGTACTGAATTTGTGACTTTAAATCTTTGAGTAATAAACCAGCAATGGAGAGGACTTGACCCCTAATTTATTCGCAAAAAAGTCTGTCAATTACGGTGGGGGGCGAGGTAGCACACATGAAAACTTGCTTACTACAGTTGCATTTTTCCATCACGTCGCTATGCACGCACACAATATAATTAGCAAACACTACCTTAAAGTATATGCACACTATCACATTCACACACAGGGACGCTCTATCATTACATGAAACAATCGCATCATTTGTGTAAGCATTTTAGGGATTTGACACTATCGATTATCGACTTTCGATAAGTTTTTCTAATAATTATTTACAACAGAGTTACTTTATTCGAGAGTAAATTTTTTTGTTCGAGATCTTTAACATGGTAGGTATATAGAAGCGCTAGGAAACGAGGTTCTTGCCGTTATTTTAGTCATAATATGCCTTTGCTATTAGATTGACTCTTTGTAGGCTTTTAGTACTTGCGTAAAGATACAGCTAGAAACTTTGGACTATATTGACGCTGGAAAGCGATCTAGCTTATTTCGAAAAATAACAAAATTACTTTTTTATATATTTGGAAGAAAAAGATACTGCGTCGGATTGTCGGATTTTCGTTTTCCTATGACATTATTTTTCTAAGATACTATGTTGACCTTCTCTACATGTTTATATTATATTTTTTGTTATTCATATTTTTCAACGTACTCAAAAATGCTGTAAATACTAAGACACCATCTATTTTTCAATATTATACAGATACTTCAAAAAAGTTATCAATACTTTTTAGCAGTGCAGTGCACTTAGGTGTACCTACTGTAAGGACTTAGGATTATCTGATTATTAACAGATTTTGTAGATACCAAGGTATTTACTCCGTCACTATACTCTCAATCTCATGCTGAAAGCATGCTGTAGGTACCACAGTATATCACCTTAGAGCAGCTGTTTAGTTATGATTTAAGGTTATTATAAGCCACCAGGGAGTGCTGTACTTTGTCATAGATTTTTAATAATATTGTTTATTAAGTTGAGAGACATTTAATTTTTATTTGAATACGTAGTGGGTATTAATATTGAACACATTGATTTTTTAAGTAATCTTGTTTAAATAAACATACAGCAGTTTTAATGAAACATCATTTGTTTTATTTATGTTTAAAGCGAAATTTACGATGTATCTATTTCTAAAAAGTATATTAAGTACAAACTGTTAGAACTACATCATGTTTCCTTAAAAATAAATACAGCATAATTAGCATTTCAGAGTTTAGAGTTATTTCGTGGTTTCATATGTATCAAATACCAAGTTACAGCAACATTGCTTCTTGAAATTGAAAAACTATTAGTCGAAATTGATATAAAACTAATGTATAAAACTAAAGTAATTCTACTTTAGAATTATATAATTAGTATCATCTGATGTGTTACATTAAAAAATATGCTTTTTGAAAAAAATCTGCTCCTGATAGCTTATTATGAGCTGTTATGATTTTTTAAAACGTTATTGGCTCTGGTTTAAAGTTCACTTTTTCGATTTACAAGATCGTTTTCCAGCGTTGAATAATATTCTCTCAGTCCAGTATGGAGGAAACATAAAAAGGAAAAACTGAACCCTAAAAAAAAATTTATTTAAAGTTATGATTGGTAAGTTAAAACTTGTACCTACATACTTTACTTGGAAGGCTTATTTTTTTCATCTACTTCATCTGAACGAAGTGTATATTTGTTTGTAATGCTAGGCTGCCGCCATGGCTATAGTGGCCACCCCATCTGTAATAAAACACCGCCAAGCTATTTAGCTTTCCGGTAAACCTAGCGGGATGAATAAGAAGTATGGGTACTTTAATTCAATTGCCAAGTTTTAATGAACCAAATATGTATAGAATTTAAATATTTTTTTTCGTCAATGAACCATTAGTAAGACGATAAAAATATCTCGGTATAAATAATTTATACAATCCCCCCACCAATATCGACATATGAAATCTTGCTGTCCAGCCCTAATTTTATTGCGGTGTGGCCGACTTCATAAAATTAAAGTCCTAATTTTCGAGTAAGAAAGACTTACGTAGAACTTATCATTATTATTAAACAATTTTTTAGTCTCGTTTTCATTATTTTTTGTATTATATTTGTAAAAATCCTTTCTTAGCGGATGCCTACGTCATAGTAGATATGCGTTGATAAATCAGTGAGTCAGTCACCTTTTCATTTTGTATATTTAGAAAATCATATCACACTGGCTATATGGAAATATATACCTATAAATTTTGAAATAATTGAGTAAAAAAACTAATTTTATGAATTCGCTGAGTTTATGGAGCTCTAGCTGCATCAATGCATTTTAAACAATAGTGGGAGAGTACCAGCCAATCAGACACCATTGCGATCGTTATAATAATGCAATCATTTTAACCGACTTCAAAAAAGGAGGAGGTTCTCAATTTGAATTTTTTGTATATTTGTTACCCAATTATTCCGCCTAATAATGAATGGAATTTGATAAATTTTTTTTGTTTAGTAGGGCATACTTCAGAGGTGGTTCCCATATAAATTTTTGTTGATATAATGTTAGATGTTACTCCATAACTACGTCAAATCTGAACCGATTTCAATTTTTTTTGAAAGAAAGCATAATAAGGTTGGGCCTATTTAAAAGGTGAAGAGAAGATGATTCATATCTTCGGTGATGGAGGAAGGAACTCAATGATTAAGAGCAAATTGCTCGCGATCAGAGATATACACAAAAAAGCTTAAAATAATAATGTAAAAAAAATATCTTTAAAAAACCGACTTCATACGCCGATCGGGCAAAGTTGGGCTAGCGTCGCGCATTAGTTTCATCATTTATATTTAGGCCCGCCCGACTTCAACATACATGTACAAATTAAAATGGTTTTATACTTTGTAGTGGCGTTTAAAGTCGGTTTTATAGAAAGAATTTTTTATCATTATTTGATAATCCCACAGACGATCAAAGTTCGTATTTATATATCTAGTCATATTTTACTTAAAGCTTATAAATTAGTCGTTCACCCCTTCCTATTCTATCGTGATTTTAATTCTATGGGATCAATTTATAATGCAGTTCAAGATAAAGGTCTCTAAACGAATAGTAAGTAGGAAGATTAATTTTCAATATTTTCCCCAAATTATTTCATGTACGATTAAGTAGCAACATTTTCAGATCGACAGTTTTCTTAAGTTTTCTGCATAAGTATTGCATTATTTGGATAAAATAATACATCAGAAGTAAATAAATGTTATCCTTTAGTAAACTGGATGTTTTAAATATTTTTTTAGAAGAAAATACTCTCATATTCGGCATTTATAGCGGAGCTCATTCCCCGCTAACCATACGTAGTTGACAGGCGCGTGACTCGAGTCAAACAGTTTTATATAACGAGTAGGACCACTGCTCATACCCAACTTACAGAGGGGTACGCGCGTCAATTCTTCTCCTGTGTTGGTTTATTACTCAAAGCTTTAAATCAATCAATGAAACGAATTAAAACTTGGACTAAGTATACATACAGTTGTGTACATAATACAGGAACGGCTTTTGGAAGGTTCTCGGTATTTTTAATTTTAATCTCTATAAACAAGAAAATTAAAGGTTGATGGACCCTAGGCCTACCTAGGTAGACCCTAGGTAAGGGTGTACGGGAAAAATATTATATTAATAAAGAATATGGGTAGAAACTTAGATCCCAGGCACGTACCTCTAACGTTTCGCTTTCGGAGTAATGTGCATTTTAACATTTTTAGGAATTTAATATCACTGGCTTAAACTTTTGAGGAAACCTTCATGGCTGAGTGTTGTCACTAATGTTCTCAATTAAATAGTGTGTTGTCGGCCAATCGCACATGGACCTGCCTAAACCCTTCTCGTTCTGAGAGAACCCGTGCCCAACAGTGGACTTACGATGACTTGCTCAAAGGTGTACAAAGAAAAAATAAGTCCATATCTTACCACATTTCTTTCTGAGACCTCAGAAAGAAATTCTAAAAGGTAATTATGGATTGCATTTGAAAAAAATCGTATTTGATACTTGTCTTTTACCATGCTTATTATATGGATGCAAAAATGGGTATTCACAAATAAAGCAAAGCAGAAAATCAAATGCACCCAAACAACAATGGAAAGGAGTATGCTGAAAATCTGAAAAATACATAAAGTGAGGAACGAAATTTTCAATAATGAGAACATGCACTCACAATACAATAAGGAAACACAAAAAATTAAGGAGAAACATGCACTCACACTTAAGTAGAAGTGGGCCGGACATACCTCACGATATGCTGACAAAAGATGGACTATTGAGACCACAAGATGGAATGGCCCTGAGGGAAAGAGAAGGGTTGGTAGACCAAGAAAACGGTAGGCTGATGATATCACCAACGTAACATGGAGCTACTGGCTTACATTAAGCAAGGACAGAGAGACTTGGAAAAAACTGGAGGAGGAGGATTAGCCTTTACCTAAAAAGGAGTCCATATTTCACACAATGAAGACTAACCATACTAACAATAAATTAAGAAACCTACTAACAAACTATTAATTTCATTGTAATGTTATATCGAAATATGGAATAAATGGCTTAATTATTATTTATTATTATTATTATCTTACCACATGCGGCTGGTTTCCTAGTAAAGAGTTCTGTCCACCCGTAATCCTTGCACCATCAAAGTCCATAGAATACTCTGTGAGTTTGATTCTTTTAGCCTCTGGTATACCGATCTCTTCATGATAGTTCCGAGTTATGGGCGATTCTTCAGCGAGAACCAAGGACAGACCAAAAAAGACAAGTAACAATCTCATGTTGGCGAAAATAACTATGTAAATAATTATTAATGTCAAAGTTATTACTATCTTTTTAATACCGCCATAATATAATATCTTATCGTTGATACTTATTAAGGATTACTGTTAAATAAAATTATCGTGGCGATGTATATTTTTATTTTACCGTATTTATTTTATCGAACTACTGACACCTGACTGCTGAGAAATTGAATCTAGACATAGATAAACTATGATGATAATAAGTGAAAATCGATGCTGTGTAAATGAAGACGTAAAAAATTTAAAAACCCCGCAGGAATCCTGTTTTCCGGGTTAAAAAGAATAGAATAGAATAGAATAGAAATGTTTTTTATTCAAATAAACTTTTTTACAAGTGCTTTTGAATCGTCGATGAGTCTACCACTGGTTCGGAATGCCCTTTGAAAGGTAGCCTGTATCACTTCAAGTCCTAAACTATACCCTTGCAAAAAATCACGTCGATCCGCTGCTGCGTGATTGAAGGACAAACTAACAAACAAATACACTCTCGCATTTAAAATATTAATACGCAATGCAGATTAACTGCATTTGATAAGAAGACTCAGAGTCACACAGCGGGCGATGGAGAGAGCTATGATCGGAGTATCCCTGCGAGATCAAATCAGAAATGAGGAGATCCGTAGGAGAAGCAAAGTCGCCGACATAGCCCGGCGACTCGCGAAACTGAAGTGGAAATGAGCGGGGCACATAGTTCGATGGTAGTTGGGGTCCCAACGTGCTGGTGTGGCGATCCCGCACCGGGAAGCGCAATGTTGGCAGACCCCCACGAGTGTGGTGTCAAACGAGTCGCAGGGAGCCGCTGGATCCATGGCGACGCAAGACCGAGGTCTGTGGAAGCCCATGCAAGAGACCTTTGTCCAGCAGCGGACGTAACGGTTGACAAAGAAGAAGAGGAAGATCTTCCTTTTGGAAGTGTAACAAAATTCAAAAGTAACAAACAGCCCGATCCGTCCAGTGGTTTGAGCTTTGCGTTGATAGACCAGTCAGTCAATCAGTTGATAGACAAGTCATGATGATTATAATCATTCGTTTGTAGCTGGATCCAGTCGGTCGGAAGGATCCGAAGACGAAAGCGAGCGGCAGCCGACCAGCGTCTCGTCGGAGAGTGAACTGTCGCACTCCCCGCAAACACAGGGCTGGATATTGGTGAGGACTTTTTGTTTTATTGCGACACAGCCCCCGCAGCCATGTTAACCTTAAGAATTAAGATTGTCTATTTCTCTTTATACGATTGCAAACGCTTGAAGGTTTGGCTAGGACTAGACTAGATGGCGCAGCAGCTGATCAAAGACAGAAGTGTAAGACAGACACTTAATATGCATTTTAAGTGGACACTACAGTGCATAATTTATGCATTTTAATTGCTAAAAAAACATTTAAAACACAAAATGCCGCGAAATATTATCAATACACTTCTGTCTTTGATCAGCTGCTGCGCCATCTAGTCTATCCTTAGCTAAACCTTCAAGCGTTTGCAATCGTAGAAACAGAAATAGACAATTGTAAGTGTAACATGGCTAAGGGGGCTGGCTTTTGAAGTTAGGTTGGAGCGCGCTTGCTTAGAAGGTACCTATTCATCCTCGCATCGAAAAAACGTAAAAGGTGACAGGAAACACAGACATCGGAAGAACGTTCCAAACTTGAAACTGTATTAAACTTGCTGATGCTCGCGACTTCGTCCGCGTGTATCTAGTTTTCAAAATCCCACGGTAACTCTTTGATTTTCCGAGATAAAAAGTAGCCTATGTCACTCTGCAGGTCCTCAACTATACCTATGCAAAACATCACGTCGATCCGTAGCTCTGTTACGGCGTAATTGAAGGGAAAACCAACAAAGTAACAAACACACTCGCATTTGTAATATTAGTAGGGATTTTTGTCATTGTGATCAACTTATCTCTACGTCATCTAATCGGAAATGAGGAGATTCGTAGAAGAGTAATGGACTAAAATTATGATGGGAACATAGTTTGAAGAACTGATACGAGATGGGGTGCGCGAATAGCGACCTCGCGCCGATGAGCTATCAATCTTAGTAGACCTATCTGTAGGTGATTTATTTAAGAACCGTATGGGACATAGGATGGTTTTCATAACGTTTCTCTTTTCAGGTGAAAAACGAGACAGCCAGTGCAACAGAAACCGTAGAGTTGGAGTTAGAGCAAGTTTCCCTAAGGCCACACCGGAGCACGGCGCTTGCTCGGTGCGTGGAGGCGCTCGCCCTCGTGATCAGGGACGTTGCGCACGTGACGCCGCACAACTGCCGCGCGGCCGTGCGCTGCGTGCGACTGATGGCGAAGGCTACACTCCAATCTGGTAATTATAGCAATAATGTCATCCCTGTCCTCCTACCTGGTAATTATAATAATAATGTCCTCTCTGTCCTGCCTGGTAATTATAATAATAATAATGTCCTCCCTGTCCTCCTGCCTGGTAATTATAATAGTAATAATGTCCTCCCTCTCCTCCTGTCTGGTAATTATAATAATAATAATGTCCTCCCTGTCCTCCTGCCTGGTAATTATAATAGTAATAATGTCCTCCCTCTCCTCCTGTCTGGTAATTATAATAATAATAATGTCCTCCCTGTCCTCCTGTCTGGTAATTATAATAGTAATAATGTCCTCCCTCTCCTCCTGTCTGGTAATTATAATAGTAATAATGTCCTCCCTGTCCTCCTGCCTGGTAATTATAATAGTAATAATGTCCTCCCTCTCCTCCTGTCTGGTAATTATAATAATAATAATGTCCTCCCTGTCCTCCTGTCTGGTAATTATAATAGTAATAATGTCCTCCCTCTCCTCCTGTCTGGTAATTATAATAATAATAATGTCCTCCCTGTCCTCCTGCCTGGTAATTATAATAGTAATAATGTCCTCCCTCTCCTCCTGTCTGGTAATTATAATAATAATAATGTCCTCCCTCTCCTCCTGTCTGGTAATTATAATAATAATAATGTCCTCCCTGTCCTCCTGTCTGGTAATTATAATAGTAATAATGTCCTCCCTCTCCTCCTGTCTGGTAATTATAATAATAATAATGTCCTCCCTGTCCTCCTGTCTGGTAATTATAATAGTAATAATGTCCTCCCTCTCCTCCTGTCTGGTAATTATAATAATAATAATGTCCTCCCTGTCCTCCTGCCTGGTAATTATAATAGTAATAATGTCCTCCCTCTCCTCCTGTCTGGTAATTATAATAATAATAATGTCCTCCCTGTCCTCCTGTCTGGTAATTATAATAGTAATAATGTCCTCCCTCTCCTCCTGTCTGGTAATTATAATAATAATAATGTCCTCCCTCTCCTCCTGTCTGGTAATTATAATAATAATAATGTCCTCCCTGTCCTCCTGTCTGGTAATTATAATAGTAATAATGTCCTCCCTCTCCTCCTGTCTGGTAATTATAATAATAATAATGTCCTCCCTGTCCTCCTGTCTGGTAATTATAATAGTAATAATGTCCTCCCTCTCCTCCTGTCTGGTAATTATAATAATAATAATGTCCTCCCTGTCCTCCTGTCTGGTAATTATAATAGTAATAATGTCCTCCCTCTCCTCCTGTCTGGTAATTATAATAATAATAATGTCCTCCCTGTCCTCCTGCCTGGTAATTATAATAGTAATAATGTCCTCCCTCTCCTCCTGTCTGGTAATTATAATAATAATAATGTCCTCCCTGTCCTCCTGTCTGGTAATTATAATAGTAATAATGTCCTCCCTCTCCTCCTGTCTGGTAATTATAATAATAATAATGTCCTCCCTGTCCTCCTGTCTGGTAATTATAATAGTAATAATGTCCTCCCTCTCCTCCTGTCTGGTAATTATAATAATAATAATGTCCTCCCTGTCCTCCTGCCTGGTAATTATAATAGTAATGTACTCCCTGTCCTCCTGTCTGACGTATAGGTAGGTATAATAATGACGGTAGGCCTCGTTCACAAATGAAAAGTCGCTCAGCGTGCTATGGAGTGAGCTATGTTGGGAATCTCTCTCAGGGATAAAATCCGGAACGAGGAAATTCGCAGAAGAACAAAAGTAACCGACATAGAGCTCTGAGGGTTAGCGAGCTGAAGTGGGCAGGTCATATCTGTCGTTGAACCGATGGCCGATGGAGCAGACGTGTTCTGGAGTGGAGACCGCGTACCGGCAAACGCAGTGTAGGACGACCTCCAGGCTCCATCTCGCTGGACCTTAAGAAGGTGGCGGAAAGCGGGTGGATGAGGAAGGCGGAGGACCGTGCTTGGTGGCGCGCTCTCGGAAAGGCCTATGTCCAGCAGTGGACAGCTGATGGATAAATGGATGACATACCCAACTCCAAAACTTCAAGAGGTGCATATTCGGGATCGATCTCGCGACCCCAGATAAGTACCACTAGGTTATCACGAAGTAGAAATAAGTATAAGTACCTACATATTATTAAAAAAATTAATTCGTGTGCAGCAGTCGAATGTTAGTCATAGAGCTAAGGGGACTATGAAATAATGAAAATAAACATTAAATTATTTATTTGTAGGTAGAAGCTCGGCGAGCAAAGACGAAAGGCGCAGCGGGGCGCGGCGTCGGGCGCGTCACGACTCCAGCGACGAAGAGCTCGATACGCAGGACCACTACCACGTGGTCAGCATTAAGGTGAGTTCATCATCATTAAAGTGGTTTCATCATCATCACCAGCAACCCATCAACGGCTCACTACTGAGCGCAGGTCTCCTCTCAGAGGAGGGTTGAATTGAATTGAAATACTCTTTATTGTACACCAGCAGGCCTAGCATGCAAGCGCGAGATAAATTTTGTCTACCCCTTTTCTCGTATTATCTCTATACCCCTATGGATACTAACATGTTTGCACTCCATGATTCGTCTCGTTACGTCAAAAGCAGAGAAAATTATTTTCTCTATTTTTCTCTACGAACTCTAACATGGCGAGTGGCGACGTCATTTTATCGAATTTTGAAGTTTAAAGGAGTAAACGAGAAATCAGTCTACATCGACAATATCTTTCTGTATCTTCGCGAGATATCACTTCTGCTGAAAAAGAAACACATAATACTTAACAATAAAATGAAGCAGTTTAAATTAAGTTTAAAATTAATTAAGTTTAAACCCTTTAAAGCGATCTCTACTAGGCCCCTTATTATAACCCTATAAGCCATAGTCCACCACGCTGGCCTAATGCGAATTGGCGGACTTCACACACCTTCGAGAACATTATGAAGAACTCTCAGGTGTGCTGGTTTCCTCGCGATGTTTTCCTTCACCGTTGAAGCATGTGAAATTTGATTTCTTAAAAGCACTTAATTTAGAAACCTGCAACCCCCCGAATAGGAGACCGCAGTACTAACCACTACTATCACTGCTTCTTCAAGAACTTCACTATACCTTTAATGCTGTCATAAATTACAGTAATATATATAGTTCTTGCAATAGGCATGGTGACCGATTCTGAAAAACTGTTGGATGATGTTCGGAAGTATCCAAAATTTCGAAAAAATATATCATAATAATGAATAATATCTTAGTTCATCAAAAAAAAGGTTTGGTAGATAAAATTGCCATTTCAATTTTAAGTTTTAAAATTCACGCCAAAACACTTGCCGGTGTTATGGCGTCGTTCATGACGTGACCATTATATTTTGTCAAAGTTGTTTGTGACGTATCACTCTGATTGGTTTTCAATCCAATATGGCGTGCTGTTGTTTATAAATTCAAATTCAAATTCAAAATTATTTATTTCACGTAGACCAACCTGTGGCTCTTATGACACGTCATGACTCTACCACCGGTTCGGAAAGCGGATTCTGCTGAGAAGAGCCGGCAAGAAACTATCAGCAGTTACTCTTTTCAAAATAATCATTTTACAATATTTATTACGAGTATGTAGCTATTACATTGTAATAAGTTTTTTAGTTTTACTTCATCAAAATCTCTCAAAATATAAAAATAAATACATCACCCCTATTGCATGTCCAATGTTCATCTCGCATTGCAGCTGCTAGACCTGATGCACACTCTGCACAGCCGCACGGCGCAGATATTCAAGTGGTGGCGCGACGAGGCCGACCAGGGGCAAGGTTAGTGTGCTTCTACACTTATATCTGTAAACCTCATATGATACCAATACTAGCTGACACAAGCGATGTCGTCCGCGTGGATTGTTGTTTTGGGTTATGGATTACTGGCTGATGCCCGTGACTTTGTCCGCGTGAATTAAGGTTTTTGATTCTCGGTCTCTAAGGTCTTGGAAAAGTAGATCGACAACTGTAATATGTCGCTAACAGTTGCTTTAAAAACTGATGATATGAGTAGATACATATCACTAATTTCGTTGCTGACGTGTAGTTCGCTTTTAGCTGTGGTGTAAAGTCAACACACTCGGGCAGCGATTCCCAAGAGATGTAAATAAATAAATAAATAAATAAATAAATAAACATTTATTCAGCTTTTAACAAAAAGGTCATTAAGAATAATGATAAACAGACAAAAACTTAAGCACTAAATAAATTAATAATAAATTGTTCCTAAATGTTAAAGCTGAAAAGCATGCTGCTGCAACATTAAAATGCTGAGCGCTGATTTCAGGCATAGCCTCAAATGAAATCGCGAGCCAACGAACGAGATGTGGGTTCGAATTCCGCCGGTCTGGGAATTTTTGATATCTATTTAAAAATGTATTCGTTCTCAAGTTATACGTGGCAGAAAATGCGGGCGCCTGGAGAGCGTTTAACATCTCAGCGGTTCGTTTCAGAAACGTTGCAATAAAGCGTTGCGTGCGAGCAGGTTGGATCTCTACTACGTAAGGATGCCAAGCCTCACGACTTTATGCAGTTCTGTAGGAGAGGGCACACTGGCTACTTTTAGAGGCAGCGATCGTTCGCTTTTATTGCCTTTAGCGTTTGTGGCCTTTTGCGTGCATCGCGATTCTGCGATCGAAAGCCATAAAAACGTGAACGCGTTTGAGGCGCGATTTTCGCCCGCTTGAAACGCGATTCACGCAAAAGGCCATAAAACGCTAAAAGCTATAAAAGAGGGCAATCGCTGCCGCTAAAAGTAGCCATTGTGCCCTCTCCTACAGAACTGCAAAAAGTCGTGAGGCTTGACATCCTTACGTGGTAGAGATCCAACCTGCTCGCACGAAATTTACTCACTATAAAGCAATAAAAGAGCGCAATCGCTGCCGCTGAAAGTTGCCAGTGTGTCCTCTCCCTATGGTAGAGCGGTGAAGGAGGAACAAGGTTATGAAGTTCCTGAGCGCACTCGCCAAATGTTTTCATACACATTTTTTTTTTTTAAAGAATATCAGCCAAGTTGAACTTGACTAATATTCTCCTCTCCCCTCCAAATAAGCGGAAAGCTTGTGTCAGGAGTGGGTACGACAATAGTGCAACGGGTGGGATTCGAACCTGCTACCTTTCAGTTTTCAGTCTGCACCTTTAACCGTTGGGCTAAATTATTGTTACCAGGTGGTGAAGATTACGATCTATGGGAAGTGGCGTGGAAGCCTCTGCTGCAAGGCATCGCAGAGTTTTGTACCGACAGCAGAGGTAAAAAGGTTTGTACTTTTTTATTTGATGACTAAACTAGCGGCACGCTATGATGGCCGGTTTGACACATTACAATAGTGATGTGGAATGTCAATTTATTCTCGAACAAAAAACAATTAAGTTTTGTTTTTGTACCTGATTAAATAGGTTTAATAAAACAAAAATGTATATGTTTATTTAATTTATTTGAACGAACTGAATATTTGAATGAAAATGAATATACATACTTTATATGCACACAAGAAACATATGAATACAAAAGATACCAAAAAAGGTGCCACAAAAGGCCATAATTAATCAGATTCGTCCATACTACTATTTTCACTGTCGTCACTGCTATCATCACCTACATTAATAATTATATGTTCGTTTTCTATAATATTATCTATTTTCACATCTCTTTCATAATCTTCCCTTATTAATTTAACAGTTCTATTCACAACCTTTTCCCAGTCTCCTTTAGTCACATGTTCACAAGCTTCTTCTAATAATTTTAGCATTTTTTTTGTGGTAAATGGGGGTTCTGTATTGTGTCTTGCAGCATATCCCTTAATTTGAGCCCACACCAACTCAATCGCATTATACTCACAATGGTAAGGCGGTAACCGTATAACTCTGTGCCCATGTTCTAATGCTATTTCGTCAATGACGTATCGGATCTTGGTTGGTTTGTTTTCTTTTAAAAGACGTACTAATTCCGCTTTTAACATATTCATGTTTGCATCTACGCCATTTTTACGAAGCCATGCGACGATATCAGCTTTCTTTTGGGATTGGGCAGGTGGCTTGTCAATTTGCATCGAGTGGTATGGGGCGTTGTCCATAATTATAATAGATGGTTCAGGGAGGCTACACAACATTGAGGTAAACCATTCAGTAAACTTTTCTCCATTCATGTCTTCATGATAGTCTCCAGTGGTTTTTGACGCAAAAGCCATGAGAGAACCTTCGACAAACCCGTTGATGGTTCCGGCGTGACAAATTATAAGTCGCGATCCTTTTCCTACAGGAACTTTGGAAGTAGATGCTGCTGTGTCATCGTTCCAAGAACGGCCTACAGTATGGTTAACATTAAGCCATGTTTCATCCAAGAACACAACATTTTGCCAATTTTTGATTTCTTTCACTTGCCGTAAAAAAGTATACCTTGCCATCGCTATATCAAATCTTTCCATCAATATTTTGCGTTTGTTACATTTTTTGTATCGAAATCCAATGGTCTTCAAAATCTTCGTTAAAGAACTTTCCCCACCGAAGAATAATCCAGCTTCCTTCAGTGAATGCACCAACTTTTTTCTTGTTGGATACTCCTTCTGTAAATAGTAGCCGTAAACATGTCTTCGGATAGCATCGGCATCAAAGCTATCGATGCCTACGACTGGTTTTGCTCGTTTTCTCTTTTTTGGTGTGTGAAGTTTATTTTCTTCTGTGCCAGTCTCGCCATATTTTTTTTTAGTTATCCGTCTAACAGTTCGTTGTCCAATATTAAGCGCATCAGCTACGCGTTCAACCACTGACGTTATAGGTAAAATTGGCCCTCCATTTTGAGCTTCACGATCGAAATAGTTACGAAGGCGTATTACGAACTCACGTGTCTGACTATTTAGAACAGTTCTCTGCGTACGTTCGGTCATATCGACGAAATCCACAACAAAGGGCTTGAACAGAGTCCAAATTAACGAGCAAGGGTCAACAGTAATGCAGTATCAATATTTGAAATCCAAAGCCAGGTCAAAACTATATCACAATCGCATTGCACTGACAGTTTATACTTTTCGAAGCAACGTCAATTCGAAACTGCTTTGTTTTGCATTGAGCATTGACGCGAGTTTGCCGGAGGTAGTAGTTGTGCTAGCCAGCGATCCTATGTGACGATCGTATTAGATTCCATTTTTAAAAATTTTCAATTTAGAAAACCAAATGCCGAGTTGTGGTATATATCATATAAAAATAAAAATTTTACCTTTTGTATGAAACAGCTGATATTTTTTTGCGATTTCAGAGGTTTGTCCACATAGTGAAAATTGTTCATATTCACAAGTACATTCACCCCTTAAATGGTGCAAACTGATTTTTCTACACTTGTATACATTTTAGAAATCAATTTAATAAATAAATTTTGAGTCCTAAACCTAAAACTACATTCGATAAAATTTATGAATCTCTGCACATCACTATCGTCAATAAAGTAATACAATTATTTCCTTCAAAGTCGTTATCAATTAATACGGAACTTCATGAGCGGACAAACGTCAAACCGGCCATCATAACGTGCCGCTAGTTTAGTTAAACCTTTATCTCATGCTCGTGAACGGGTCCCACCGGCGGGAATGGGGCTACTTTATGTCTGCCCATCTTAAGATAGAAGTTAGTCGGTATGCATTTGTGGAACTTTCCTCATTGTGGAAACACTGCATATACAAGCATAGTATTTAGGTACTGTATTGTAAATTTGTTTTGAAAAGAGCAACCGCCGAGTTTCTTGCTGGTTCTGCTCGGCAGGAAAGGCATTCCGAACCAGTGGTAGATTCATTGACTATTCAAAAGCACTTGTAAAAGTTTATTTGAATAAAAATATTGCTATTCTATTCTATTCCTAGTGGTAAGTGATAAATATCATCATCATCATCATCAGCAGCCCATCAACGGGTCACTACTGAGCGCAGGTCTCCTCTCAGAGAAGGGTTATAGTCCACCACGCTGGCCCAATGCGAATTGGCGGACATCACACACCTTCAAGAACATTATGAAGAACTCTCAGGTGTGCAGGTTTCCTCACGATGTTTTCCTTCACCGTTGAAGCAAGTGATATTTAATTGCTTAAACGCACTTGACTCCGAAAAGTCAGAGGTGCGTACCCGGGATCGAACCTGCGACCCCCCGAATAGGAGACCATAGTCCTAACCACTAGGCTATCACTGCTTAAATATATCCCTATCCTATCTATCCGTCATTCAGTTACTTTTGGTAGAAACCAATCGATTTTACAATTGCCGCCATCATTCGCCTAACTACGATGCGAACAGACCTTTTCTCATTTTTAATAAATCAGTTCATCAACCGATGACCTCCCTGACGCAGTAGTGAGCGATGTGGTCTTTTAATTGGGAGGTCTCGGGTTTGATTCCCGGACGGGGGCAATTTGGGAATTTATTTGGACTTTGGCCGTGGCTAGTTACCACCCTACCGTCAGAGACGTGCCGCCAAGCGATCTAGCGTTCCGGCACGATGGCGTGTAGAAACAGATTAGGGGTATGGCTTGAATGTACACTGCCATACTCATACCCATTCCAAATTAGCCTACTACCATCTTAAATTGCATCGTCACTTACCATCAGGTGTCAAAGACTATATTGTCATTGTCATCGAATTAAAAAAAATTTAGTGTCATGGAACACTCGGCTGGAACGAAGTTCAGAATCAACGCCATCTCTCGCCACATGTTAGAACCATCTCGTAAAAAAAACAGACAATTCACGCTGCCCGCAATAGATGGCATTAGTAAATTTTACCGCAAATATTTTGTTCGGAATTTTTCTTCTATAAGAAAAATTAGTTGTTTATTTTTTCAATTTTTGGAACGAAGTTCGTTCCAAAAATTGAAAAAATAAAGAACAAAGACACGTTCTGAAGTCAGGATTCGAACCCTTAAACCAATGGTTTCACTCCTTCGTTTGACCGCTGCGCCACCAAAGCTTTGATAGAACGTGTATAATTAAAACGAAGGCAACAAGGGTCGTGACGGTAAATTCTTACACATTTTTTCGTCTGGCCGCCATCCGCCAAAACGTCCGAAAAGGAACTTCGTTCCAAAACAAAATAAGGAGTTCTAAATTCACCACCAGCTTCGGGACAGCCCCACCAATGTGTGTATGTGTAAATAATACCTAAATATTGTTACAAATACCTAACGATTTCTCGAAACTCCGGAAGTAGATACCTACGACGGAAATACCTGCTATTGTCCTTGAGTTGTTTTCAAAAACTGTGTAGGTACCTGTTGTTTTTTCTGGAACTTTCTAGGCTTGTTTCTTTTTGTTTACTTCTTATCGAATTCTCGAACGTTCTATTACGAGTAGGTGTGGGACCGGTATATAAACAGCGCGGATGCCGCCCGCGAGTTTAGTTTGTTTTCTACAAGCGATAAAGCGAGTGTACGAGTGCGAAGTCGACGGTGATTCTAAGAGTGCTTTATTTGTGATCAGTGCGTGAATAAACGATCTTGTTTCGGGACTCGCATTTTAATCTGAACCCCATACACTTTTTTTTTTATTCGATGACAAGATAGTCCTTGACTGCGATCTCACCTGATGGTAAGTGACGATGCAGTCTAAGATGGTAGCGGACTAACTTGGAAGGGTTATGGCAGTGAAAATTCAACCCATGCCCTTAATAGGTTTCTAGACGCCATCGTCCCGGAACGCTAAATCGCTTGGCGGCACGTCTTTGACGGTAGGGTGGTAACTACATAAAATAGAAAATTGCAATGGAATGCAAGTGAAAAGAACTTTAAAAAAGTTCTTTCACAATAATAATAAATAGTGCCACTACCTACTTACTAAGCATATATAATAAAATAATATGTATAGTATAGTATAGACTACATAATGTTATATATAATAATAATAATATTATTAGAATTACTGAAGACTACACCAGCATACAAACCCTACGTGGTTTTGGCTGGGAGGCATAGGATTAATTATAGTATAACCTTTTTTTGTGTAATAAATATAAAAAAAAAAACTAGCCACGGCCAACGAAAGCCTCCCGCCAGTAACAATATGTTTGTTGGTAGGGGTCGAGCAGCGCCATATCGTACTCGGCCATAGCGTACCTGCAGCGCGCGCTGCTGGCGCCCGCGCTGTCGGCGCTGGGCGGCGCCGGCTGGGAGGCGTGCTTCGAGCACGTGCTGCTGCCGCTGCTCGCCAACCCGCCGCGCCGGCCCGACGCCGCCGCCCGCGCCGACACCGTCATGTGCAAAGTGAGTCGCCGACGAGTTGTCCTTCAGTCACGCTGCTGGCGCCCGCGCTGTCGGCGCTGGGCGGCGCCGGCTGGGAGGCGTGCTTCGAGCACGTGCTGCTGCCGCTGCTCGCCAACCCGCCGCGCCGGCCCGACGCCGCCGCCCGCGCCGACACCGTCATGTGCAAAGTGAGTCGCCGACGAGTTGTCCTTCAGTCACGCTGCTGGCGCCCGCGCTGTCGGCGCTGGGCGGCGCCGGCTGGGAGGCGTGCTTCGAGCACGTGCTGCTGCCGCTGCTCGCCAACCCGCCGCGCCGGCCCGACGCCGCCGCCCGCGCCGACACCGTCATGTGCAAAGTGAGTCGCCGACGAGTTGTCCTTCAGTCACGCTGCTGGCGCCCGCGCTGTCGGCGCTGGGCGGCGCCGGCTGGGAAGCGTGCTTCGAGCACGTGCTGCTGCCGCTGCTCGCCAACCCGCCGCGCCGGCCCGACGCCGCCGCCCGCGCCGACACCGTCATGTGCAAAGTGAGTCGCCGACGAGTTGTCCTTCAGTCACGCTGCTGGCGCCCGCGCTGTCGGCGCTGGGCGGCGCCGGCTGGGAGGCGTGCTTCGAGCACGTGCTGCTGCCGCTGCTCGCCAACCCGCCGCGCCGGCCCGACGCCGCCGCCCGCGCCGACACCGTCATGTGCAAAGTGAGTCGCCGACGAGTTGTCCTTCAGTCACGCTGCTGGCGCCCGCGCTGTCGGCGCTGGGCGGCGCCGGCTGGGAGGCGTGCTTCGAGCACGTGCTGCTGCCGCTGCTCGCCAACCCGCCGCGCCGGCCCGACGCCGCCGCCCGCGCCGACACCGTCATGTGCAAAGTGAGTCGCCGACGAGTTGTCCTTCAGTCACGCTGCTGGCGCCCGCGCTGTCGGCGCTGGGCGGCGCCGGCTGGGAGGCGTGCTTCGAGCACGTGCTGCTGCCGCTGCTCGCCAACCCGCCGCGCCGGCCCGACGCCGCCGCCCGCGCCGACACCGTCATGTGCAAAGTGAGTCGCCGACGAGTTGTCCTTCAGTCACGCTGCTGGCGCCCGCGCTGTCGGCGCTGGGCGGCGCCGGCTGGGAGGCGTGCTTCGAGCACGTGCTGCTGCCGCTGCTCGCCAACCCGCCGCGCCGGCCCGACGCCGCCGCCCGCGCCGACACCGTCATGTGCAAAGTGAGTCGCCGACGAGTTGTCCTTCAGTCACGCTGCTGGCGCCCGCGCTGTCGGCGCTGGGCGGCGCCGGCTGGGAGGCGTGCTTCGAGCACGTGCTGCTGCCGCTGCTCGCCAACCCGCCGCGCCGGCCCGACGCCGCCGCCCGCGCCGACACCGTCATGTGCAAAGTGAGTCGCCGACGAGTTGTCCTTCAGTCACGCTGCTGGCGCCCGCGCTGTCGGCGCTGGGCGGCGCCGGCTGGGAGGCGTGCTTCGAGCACGTGCTGCTGCCGCTGCTCGCCAACCCGCCGCGCCGGCCCGACGCCGCCGCCCGCGCCGACACCGTCATGTGCAAAGTGAGTCGCCGACGAGTTGTCCTTCAGTCACGCTGCTGGCGCCCGCGCTGTCGGCGCTGGGCGGCGCCGGCTGGGAGGCGTGCTTCGAGCACGTGCTGCTGCCGCTGCTCGCCAACCCGCCGCGCCGGCCCGACGCCGCCGCCCGCGCCGACACCGTCATGTGCAAAGTGAGTCGCCGACGAGTTGTCCTTCAGTCACGCTGCTGGCGCCCGCGCTGTCGGCGCTGGGCGGCGCCGGCTGGGAGGCGTGCTTCGAGCACGTGCTGCTGCCGCTGCTCGCCAACCCGCCGCGCCGGCCCGACGCCGCCGCCCGCGCCGACACCGTCATGTGCAAAGTGAGTCGCCGACGAGTTGTCCTTCAGTCACGCTGCTGGCGCCCGCGCTGTCGGCGCTGGGCGGCGCCGGCTGGGAGGCGTGCTTCGAGCACGTGCTGCTGCCGCTGCTCGCCAACCCGCCGCGCCGGCCCGACGCCGCCGCCCGCGCCGACACCGTCATGTGCAAAGTGAGTCGCCGACGAGTTGTCCTTCAGTCACGCTGCTGGCGCCCGCGCTGTCGGCGCTGGGCGGCGCCGGCTGGGAGGCGTGCTTCGAGCACGTGCTGCTGCCGCTGCTCGCCAACCCGCCGCGCCGGCCCGACGCCGCCGCCCGCGCCGACACCGTCATGTGCAAAGTGAGTCGCCGACGAGTTGTCCTTCAGTCACGCTGCTGGCGCCCGCGCTGTCGGCGCTGGGCGGCGCCGGCTGGGAGGCGTGCTTCGAGCACGTGCTGCTGCCGCTGCTCGCCAACCCGCCGCGCCGGCCCGACGCCGCCGCCCGCGCCGACACCGTCATGTGCAAAGTGAGTCGCCGACGAGTTGTCCTTCAGTCACGCTGCTGGCGCCCGCGCTGTCGGCGCTGGGCGGCGCCGGCTGGGAGGCGTGCTTCGAGCACGTGCTGCTGCCGCTGCTCGCCAACCCGCCGCGCCGGCCCGACGCCGCCGCCCGCGCCGACACCGTCATGTGCAAAGTGAGTCGCCGACGAGTTGTCCTTCAGTCACGCTGCTGGCGCCCGCGCTGTCGGCGCTGGGCGGCGCCGGCTGGGAGGCGTGCTTCGAGCACGTGCTGCTGCCGCTGCTCGCCAACCCGCCGCGCCGGCCCGACGCCGCCGCCCGCGCCGACACCGTCATGTGCAAAGTGAGTCGCCGACGAGTTGTCCTTCAGTCACGCTGCTGGCGCCCGCGCTGTCGGCGCTGGGCGGCGCCGGCTGGGAGGCGTGCTTCGAGCACGTGCTGCTGCCGCTGCTCGCCAACCCGCCGCGCCGGCCCGACGCCGCCGCCCGCGCCGACACCGTCATGTGCAAAGTGAGTCGCCGACGAGTTGTCCTTCAGTCACGCTGCTGGCGCCCGCGCTGTCGGCGCTGGGCGGCGCCGGCTGGGAGGCGTGCTTCGAGCACGTGCTGCTGCCGCTGCTCGCCAACCCGCCGCGCCGGCCCGACGCCGCCGCCCGCGCCGACACCGTCATGTGCAAAGTGAGTCGCCGACGAGTTGTCCTTCAGTCACGCTGCTGGCGCCCGCGCTGTCGGCGTTGGGCGGCGCCGGCTGGGAGGCGTGCTTCGAGCACGTGCTGCTGCCGCTGCTCGCCAACCCGCCGCGCCGGCCCGACGCCGCCGCCCGCGCCGACACCGTCATGTGCAAAGTGAGTCGCCGACGAGTTGTCCTTCAGTCACGCTGCTGGCGCCCGCGCTGTCGGCGCTGGGCGGCGCCGGCTGGGAGGCGTGCTTCGAGCACGTGCTGCTGCCGCTGCTCGCCAACCCGCCGCGCCGGCCCGACGCCGCCGCCCGCGCCGACACCGTCATGTGCAAAGTGAGTCGCCGACGAGTTGTCCTTCAGTCACGCTGCTGGCGCCCGCGCTGTCGGCGCTGGGCGGCGCCGGCTGGGAGGCGTGCTTCGAGCACGTGCTGCTGCCGCTGCTCGCCAACCCGCCGCGCCGGCCCGACGCCGCCGCCCGCGCCGACACCGTCATGTGCAAAGTGAGTCGCCGACGAGTTGTCCTTCAGTCACGCTGCTGGCGCCCGCGCTGTCGGCGCTGGGCGGCGCCGGCTGGGAGGCGTGCTTCGAGCACGTGCTGCTGCCGCTGCTCGCCAACCCGCCGCGCCGGCCCGACGCCGCCGCCCGCGCCGACACCGTCATGTGCAAAGTGAGTCGCCGACGAGTTGTCCTTCAGTCACGCTGCTGGCGCCCGCGCTGTCGGCGCTGGGCGGCGCCGGCTGGGAGGCGTGCTTCGAGCACGTGCTGCTGCCGCTGCTCGCCAACCCGCCGCGCCGGCCCGACGCCGCCGCCCGCGCCGACACCGTCATGTGCAAAGTGAGTCGCCGACGAGTTGTCCTTCAGTCACGCTGCTGGCGCCCGCGCTGTCGGCGCTGGGCGGCGCCGGCTGGGAGGCGTGCTTCGAGCACGTGCTGCTGCCGCTGCTCGCCAACCCGCCGCGCCGGCCCGACGCCGCCGCCCGCGCCGACACCGTCATGTGCAAAGTGAGTCGCCGACGAGTTGTCCTTCAGTCACGCTGCTGGCGCCCGCGCTGTCGGCGCTGGGCGGCGCCGGCTGGGAGGCGTGCTTCGAGCACGTGCTGCTGCCGCTGCTCGCCAACCCGCCGCGCCGGCCCGACGCCGCCGCCCGCGCCGACACCGTCATGTGCAAAGTGAGTCGCCGACGAGTTGTCCTTCAGTCACGCTGCTGGCGCCCGCGCTGTCGGCGCTGGGCGGCGCCGGCTGGGAGGCGTGCTTCGAGCACGTGCTGCTGCCGCTGCTCGCCAACCCGCCGCGCCGGCCCGACGCCGCCGCCCGCGCCGACACCGTCATGTGCAAAGTGAGTCGCCGACGAGTTGTCCTTCAGTCACGCTGCTGGCGCCCGCGCTGTCGGCGTTGGGCGGCGCCGGCTGGGAGGCGTGCTTCGAGCACGTGCTGCTGCCGCTGCTCGCCAACCCGCCGCGCCGGCCCGACGCCGCCGCCCGCGCCGACACCGTCATGTGCAAAGTGAGTCGCCGACGAGTTGTCCTTCAGTCACGCTGCTGGCGCCCGCGCTGTCGGCGCTGGGCGGCGCCGGCTGGGAGGCGTGCTTCGAGCACGTGCTGCTGCCGCTGCTCGCCAACCCGCCGCGCCGGCCCGACGCCGCCGCCCGCGCCGACACCGTCATGTGCAAAGTGAGTCGCCGACGAGTTGTCCTTCAGTCACGCTGCTGGCGCCCGCGCTGTCGGCGCTGGGCGGCGCCGGCTGGGAGGCGTGCTTCGAGCACGTGCTGCTGCCGCTGCTCGCCAACCCCCCGCGCCGGCCCGACGCCGCCGCCCGCGCCGACACCGTCATGTGCAAAGTGAGTCGCCGACGAGTTGTCCTTCAGTCACGCTGCTGGCGCCCGCGCTGTCGGCGCTGGGCGGCGCCGGCTGGGAGGCGTGCTTCGAGCACGTGCTGCTGCCGCTGCTCGCCAACCCGCCGCGCCGGCCCGACGCCGCCGCCCGCGCCGACACCGTCATGTGCAAAGTGAGTCGCCGACGAGTTGTCCTTCAGTCACGCTGCTGGCGCCCGCGCTGTCGGCGCTGGGCGGCGCCGGCTGGGAGGCGTGCTTCGAGCACGTGCTGCTGCCGCTGCTCGCCAACCCGCCGCGCCGGCCCGACGCCGCCGCCCGCGCCGACACCGTCATGTGCAAAGTGAGTCGCCGACGAGTTGTCCTTCAGTCACGCTGCTGGCGCCCGCGCTGTCGGCGCTGGGCGGCGCCGGCTGGGAGGCGTGCTTCGAGCACGTGCTGCTGCCGCTGCTCGCCAACCCGCCGCGCCGGCCCGACGCCGCCGCCCGCGCCGACACCGTCATGTGCAAAGTGAGTCGCCGACGAGTTGTCCTTCAGTCACGCTGCTGGCGCCCGCGCTGTCGGCGCTGGGCGGCGCCGGCTGGGAGGCGTGCTTCGAGCACGTGCTGCTGCCGCTGCTCGCCAACCCGCCGCGCCGGCCCGACGCCGCCGCCCGCGCCGACACCGTCATGTGCAAAGTGAGTCGCCGACGAGTTGTCCTTCAGTCACGCTGCTGGCGCCCGCGCTGTCGGCGCTGGGCGGCGCCGGCTGGGAGGCGTGCTTCGAGCACGTGCTGCTGCCGCTGCTCGCCAACCCGCCGCGCCGGCCCGACGCCGCCGCCCGCGCCGACACCGTCATGTGCAAAGTGAGTCGCCGACGAGTTGTCCTTCAGTCACGCTGCTGGCGCCCGCGCTGTCGGCGCTGGGCGGCGCCGGCTGGGAGGCGTGCTTCGAGCACGTGCTGCTGCCGCTGCTCGCCAACCCGCCGCGCCGGCCCGACGCCGCCGCCCGCGCCGACACCGTCATGTGCAAAGTGAGTCGCCGACGAGTTGTCCTTCAGTCACGCTGCTGGCGCCCGCGCTGTCGGCGCTGGGCGGCGCCGGCTGGGAGGCGTGCTTCGAGCACGTGCTGCTGCCGCTGCTCGCCAACCCGCCGCGCCGGCCCGACGCCGCCGCCCGCGCCGACACCGTCATGTGCAAAGTGAGTCGCCGACGAGTTGTCCTTCAGTCACGCTGCTGGCGCCCGCGCTGTCGGCGCTGGGCGGCGCCGGCTGGGAGGCGTGCTTCGAGCACGTGCTGCTGCCGCTGCTCGCCAACCCGCCGCGCCGGCCCGACGCCGCCGCCCGCGCCGACACCGTCATGTGCAAAGTGAGTCGCCGACGAGTTGTCCTTCAGTCACGCTGCTGGCGCCCGCGCTGTCGGCGCTGGGCGGCGCCGGCTGGGAGGCGTGCTTCGAGCACGTGCTGCTGCCGCTGCTCGCCAACCCGCCGCGCCGGCCCGACGCCGCCGCCCGCGCCGACACCGTCATGTGCAAAGTGAGTCGCCGACGAGTTGTCCTTCAGTCACGCTGCTGGCGCCCGCGCTGTCGGCGCTGGGCGGCGCCGGCTGGGAGGCGTGCTTCGAGCACGTGCTGCTGCCGCTGCTCGCCAACCCGCCGCGCCGGCCCGACGCCGCCGCCCGCGCCGACACCGTCATGTGCAAAGTGAGTCGCCGACGAGTTGTCCTTCAGTCACGCTGCTGGCGCCCGCGCTGTCGGCGCTGGGCGGCGCCGGCTGGGAGGCGTGCTTCGAGCACGTGCTGCTGCCGCTGCTCGCCAACCCGCCGCGCCGGCCCGACGCCGCCGCCCGCGCCGACACCGTCATGTGCAAAGTGAGTCGCCGACGAGTTGTCCTTCAGTCACGCTGCTGGCGCCCGCGCTGTCGGCGCTGGGCGGCGCCGGCTGGGAGGCGTGCTTCGAGCACGTGCTGCTGCCGCTGCTCGCCAACCCGCCGCGCCGGCCCGACGCCGCCGCCCGCGCCGACACCGTCATGTGCAAAGTGAGTCGCCGACGAGTTGTCCTTCAGTCACGCTGCTGGCGCCCGCGCTGTCGGCGCTGGGCGGCGCCGGCTGGGAGGCGTGCTTCGAGCACGTGCTGCTGCCGCTGCTCGCCAACCCGCCGCGCCGGCCCGACGCCGCCGCCCGCGCCGACACCGTCATGTGCAAAGTGAGTCGCCGACGAGTTGTCCTTCAGTCACGCTGCTGGCGCCCGCGCTGTCGGCGCTGGGCGGCGCCGGCTGGGAGGCGTGCTTCGAGCACGTGCTGCTGCCGCTGCTCGCCAACCCGCCGCGCCGGCCCGACGCCGCCGCCCGCGCCGACACCGTCATGTGCAAAGTGAGTCGCCGACGAGTTGTCCTTCAGTCACGCTGCTGGCGCCCGCGCTGTCGGCGCTGGGCGGCGCCGGCTGGGAGGCGTGCTTCGAGCACGTGCTGCTGCCGCTGCTCGCCAACCCGCCGCGCCGGCCCGACGCCGCCGCCCGCGCCGACACCGTCATGTGCAAAGTGAGTCGCCGACGAGTTGTCCTTCAGTCACGCTGCTGGCGCCCGCGCTGTCGGCGCTGGGCGGCGCCGGCTGGGAGGCGTGCTTCGAGCACGTGCTGCTGCCGCTGCTCGCCAACCCGCCGCGCCGGCCCGACGCCGCCGCCCGCGCCGACACTGTCATGTGCAAAGTGAGTCGCCGACGAGTTGTCCTTCAGTCACGCTGCTGGCGCCCGCGCTGTCGGCGCTGGGCGGCGCCGGCTGGGAGGCGTGCTTCGAGCACGTGCTGCTGCCGCTGCTCGCCAACCCGCCGCGCCGGCCCGACGCCGCCGCCCGCGCCGACACCGTCATGTGCAAAGTGAGTCGCCGACGAGTTGTCCTTCAATCACGCTGCAGCGGAACGACGTGATTTTTAGAATAAACTAGCTGATGCCCGCGACTTCTTCTGCGTGGATTTAGTTTATAACATCCCGCGGGAAATCTTTGTCACCCTCCAGGTTCTCAACTATACCTATCCAATAAATGACGTCAATCCGTAGCTTTGTAGCAGGAAACATTTGATCGTCTTGCTCGCGGCATTGTTAATGATGATTCAAAGAGAAAACATATTACTGATGATATTATCAATTACGTTTAGCTGTCATTTACGTTTTGTTATTCCACTGTCATTTGCGTTTTGTTATTCCATGTCAGATGCGTTTTTGTTATACCACGTTTTATAGTGACTTGACGGAAACGCGGTCGAACGGAATAAAAAGTATCCTATGTCCGTCTCCTGGTTCTAAGCTACCTCTCCACCAATTTTCAGCCAAATCGGTTCATCCGTTCTTGAGTTATAAATTGTGTAACTAACACCACTTTCTTTTATATATATAGATTTATAAACACATATAAAAAATTCCGAGGCTAGCGGGATTCGAACCCACATCTCTTGGGAATCGCGCCCGAATGTGTTAGCCACTAACACTATAGCCACGGTCGAACTACACGTCAGCATCGAAATTAGTGATATGTAGTAATAGTGATATGTAACTTTTTCAGTTTAAGCAACTCTTAGCGACATCTAGTAGCAACACGTTACAGTTGTTGGTCTACTTTCCAAGACCCCATATTGCTATGGAGCTCATTAGGAACTAGAGATGCCACATTGTTTTTTACTATGTTTATTTTTATTAAAGTGTTAACTATAAAAATATATAACACTTTAATAAAAAAATATAAATAAGTATAATTATAAAAATAGTTGTAAGTTGTAAGTTAAATGTAAAAATTGTAAGTTAAATAAAGATATAGGTGTGTAGCCGAGCGTCTAATGCAAGAAACAACAAGTGACCGTACAGAAAATTATTGCCAGCGATTACTTTATTTTATAAAAATGTGAGTACATTGCACTTGTCGCTCAGTTTCCGTTATTTTGTATTATGAACTATCCAAAGTGAGGTACACTTCTAACTAAACAAATTGGCTAACCAAGGCTATAAGGGGGGCTGGAGGCCCTGACTAGGTTAGTCGCGGCCTCCAGCTCCCCTTATAGCCGCCCTTCATAAACCAAGAACGGAGTAACCAACTGGACAATGACCGTTAATTAAACTAAAATCCTAATTATAAATGTGAAACTTTGTGAGGATAGATGTATGGATGGATGGATGTTTGTTACTCTTTCACGCCACAAAGAATGAACCATTTTGCCGCTGTAAGCAGTTAAATGAGTCCCTCTGGAAATAATAATATTGCAAATGGCGCACCAACCTCTCTAATTAGTCTATTTATTTCATAACCGATAATCTATGATTTTTTCATATGAAATTATAAATTTATTATAGAGGTAGGTGCGCCATTTGCAATATTATTATTTCCAGAGACGCTCATATGTCAAATGTGGCGCTTCAAATTGATCCATAACTATGCTGTCATTTGTGTAGGGCAGCCAATCCAGTATTAATTAAAGATTAGAGATCAGTGTTGCTACAAGACGACGCTGCCTATATATTTGCTGCGCGCAGGTGTTCCTGCAGCACCTGCCGGCGCTGGCGGGGCGCGCGTCGTTCGCGGCGCTGTGGGCGCGCGTGGTGCGCGTGCAGCGCACGCTGCTGGCCGCGCCCGCCGAGCCGCTGCGCGAGGCCGCGCTCGAGTCGCTCAAGAACATGCTGCTCGTCATGCACTCCGTCAAGGTACCGCCTTACTACGCTGACTCATCATCATCATCAACATCATCAGCGGCGCTACAGCCCCTTAAGAGCCCGGGCCTGTTTTTTTTTTTAATACATAGACTAGCGCTTGACTGCAATCTCACCTGATGGTAAGTGAAGATGCAGCCTAAGATGGAGCGCGATTGCCTAGAAGATGCCTATTCACTCTAGATTTAAAGGTACTCAAGTTATAGTCAGTTGGAAAAACGGAAGCCGGAAGGGCATTTTTTTTTTTTAAGAATATGAGCCAAATTGAAGTTGACTAACATTCTCCTCTCCCCTCCAAATAAGCGGAAAGCTTGTGTTAGGAGTGGGTACGACAATAGTGCAGCGGGTGGGATTCGAACCTGCGACCTTTCAGTTTTCAGTCCGCTCCTTAAACCGTTGGGCTATTAAGGCATTCCAAATTTTAGCGGTGCATAATAGGAACAAGGAAGCAAAGCGCTTAGTGCGGGATCGTGGAATTTCGACCACGTAGCGGTGCAGGTTCGAGCGATGCCTTGCAATTCGATGGTAGAAGCCTGTTCCAGTAGCCTGTTCCATCCATCTCTGTCATTCGCGCTCGTTCTCCAACTTCTCACACCAAGACGCTTTGCGTCTTGGTTAACCCAATTAAGCCAACGATGTTTTGGCCGACCAATATTTCTGCGACCATCTGGGTGTGACGACATTAACTTTTGATGTGAAACATCTATAGTGGCGGGTCAAACCGATGATGTATGTAGTAGTATGTATGTATGTACTACATACATACGTACTACGAAACAGTGTAGTCTACTACGGTACACCGTACACGTAACCTGTCTTACTTTAAGTTAGACATAATTTTAAAAATAAAATATGTCTGATAGTGATAGTTTAGAAAGAGTGTACATTTATGTGTGTACTAAGCTCGATATTACCTGTACATAATAATTCTGATTTTTCACATCTGCCAGGCATCCCGTGACTGCTCACAATTTTTTTGGGGACCGATGTGATCTTGCTATCTTTATATGCTGGACAACGTTTGGTTCATTAAAGAGATCATAGAGCTCCTGTATCGATTGCGCCACAACCGATTATATCTTAACTACACCATATATCGATCTCAGAATCCTTCTTTCAAATATAAGCAGGGCTTCTTTATCCCTTACAAGCGATACCTCCAACCGCAAGGGTGTTTTCCTATTGGACGACCCAAGTATGCACTTCTAACAGCATCATCCACTCCCATTCTCTTTAGAATTCTGTTAAGGTGGGTTCCACCATAATGAGTTTTTGCTTGCTTGAATGTGGAGTTGACTTAAGACTGATTAGACTTTTGATCCAATGTGAAGACTATATAAATGACAAAAAAGCGTGGATATAATTTGCTCCAGCGAGTCATGAGACAATAATGATTAACCTGTACTGTATTGTAATTTTTTTTTTTTTAAAAGAGCAACCGCCGAGTTTATTGCTGGTTCTTCTCGGCAGGAAGGGCATTCCGAACCAGTGGTAGAGCCAGACGATTCAAAAGCACTTGTAAAAAGTTTATTTGAATAAAAAATATTTCTATTCTATTCTATTCTAAATGTCCAAATTCCATTCCAGATATTCAGTAACGCGGAAGGCTACAACGACCTGTGGTACATGACGTGGGATATTATTGCGGAGTTTTTGCCCAACTTGAAAGAGGAGCTCTTCCCTGAAGGTAGCTTGATTTTATAAATCTTCTAGTCGGACCCTACTAATATCTTCACTTCATATAACTCTAACAATCTACTAATATTATAAATGCGAAAGAGTGTTTGTTGGTTTGTCCTTCAATCACGCCACAACAGGGCTACGGATCGATGTGATTTTTGCATGGGTATAGTTGAGGAGCTGGAGAGTGGCATAGGCTACTTTTTATCCCGGAAACTCAAAGAGTTCCCGAAGGATTTTAAAAACTAAATCCACGCGGACGAAGTCGCGGGCATCAGCTAGTAATCTATGATCCAGAATTTTGAGTTTAGACTTGTAGGACTATTTATTATAAATGAAAAAGTGTGTTTGTTTGTTGATTTGTCCTTCAATCACTTAGCGACGGAACAATGGTTCGACGTGATTTTGTGCAAGGATATAGTTGAAGGCTTGAAGAAAGACATAGGCTACCTTTTCCGGAAAAAACAGGGTATCCGCAGGATTTTTGACACCTAACTCTATGCGTAAGTTGCGGGCAAACGCTAGTATTTAATAAAATTTAGTACGCTAAGTAGTAACGCTAGTATTTAATAAATAGAGGAAAACACCAAGGTGCTGGAGTGGCGACCCCGCACCGGAAAGCGTAGTGTTGACAGACCCCCACTAGGTGGACCGACGAGTTTAAACGAGTCGCAAGGAACCGCTGAATTCAAGCGGCGCAAAACCGAGACCAGTGAAAGTCCATGCAAGAGACCTTTGTCCAGCAGTGGACGTCTATAGGTTGATAAAGAAGAATTACGCACGGACGAATTCATGAGCGCCATCTATTCAACCATAAAACTGACGTAACCTTGTATATTTCAGCTAACGACAACACGAAGCATCAGCAGAGCGTGCCAAGCCACCTGCAGCCATCCATCCCACCCATCCCAACCATCGTCCCAGTTGGAGCCAACAGTACGCCAATCCCTTCTACCTCTCCACCCACCGTACCGATCGACACCAACACTTTGCCAAACACACAAAGGTCCAACGTCCAATCACCCAATATATTATTAGCTACATGTTCTCCCGTCAATTTGCCCCAATCGTCTTCCATATCAGGTCCACCCTTAATACCCACTGGCCTAGTATCCCCAGTCCCACTATCTGTGGCTAATACGACAGGCTTGCCCACTTGTGGACCGATAACGCCTCAACATCCCACTGTCCTAAGTACACCAGTAACAAATTCGATGGCATATCCTGGTGTCGTAACGCCAATGCAAATGTCTGGGCCAACTAATATTGGCGTGTCAGCTGGTCTAATTACGCCAATGCCAATACAGCCCGGAGTAAAACAAAGTATTGGGCCAAGTTTAGTATCGCCGATAGGCAAGCCTGGTACAGGCACGACTGGTGTCCCTGTCAGTGGGATGGTGCCTATACGGAACCCGTTATATGATCAGACGGGGTTGACTTCTTCGGTGCTCTTGCAGCCTTTGAATGAGGTACGTATAATATTTATCTAAATATATAAAAGAAAATGGTACTGACTGACTGATTGATCTATCAACGCACAGCTTATACCACTTGACAGATCGGGCTGAAATTTGGCATACAGCCAAGTACTATGACTACTGTTATGAAGTAGGCATCCGCTAAGAAAGGATTTTTGAAAATTTTTGATAATACAAGTTACAAACGAGTCACTTCGATTTAGGACACCATTAGAGTCATTAGAATAGAATAGAATAGAAATATTTTTTATTCAAATAAACTTTTACAGGTGCTTTTGAATAGTCAATGAATCTACCACTGGTTCGGAATGCCTTTCCTGCCGAGAAGAACCAGCAAGAAACTCGGCGGGCGGTTGCTCTTTTCAAAACAAATTTACAATACAGTAAATACTATGCTATATATGTAGTGTTTCCACAATGAGGAAAGTTCCAAAAATGCATACCGACTAACTTCTATCTTAAGATGGGCAGACATAAAGTAGCCCCATTCCCGCCGGCGGAACCCGTTCACGAGCATTATGCATGACCCAGCCATTGCTTCGCATTGCATTCTCTATAGACATCACCTCAGAATACATTCGGTCTAACGTCATAGACTACAAAAAGTACCAGAGTATGGGCATTGCAGTAGAAATACAGGGTGACTAGAATAGAAATGTTTTTTATTCAAATAAACTTTTTTACAAGTGCTTTTGAATCGTCGATGGTCGAATACCACTGGTTCGGAATGCCCTTCCTGCCGAGAAGAACCAGCAAGAAACTCGGCGGTTGCTCTCAAATCAAGTTTACAATACAATAGATACTATGCTATGTATGCAGTGTTTCCACAAGGAGGAGAAGTTCCACAAAAGCATACCTAATTATATTCAACACATGTTAAGACGGGCAGACAGAAAGTAGCCCCATTCCCGCCGGTGGAACCCGTTCACGTACGCATCACCCAGCCATTGCTTCGTTCAACCATATTTGAGAGAACGTAACAACCCGCACCACACGACACCACCACAGAAATGTTTAAAGAGAGGGTGTCATACTTAGGCTACCCGTGTTAAGGCATCGAATTGAAACTAATATTCAAACAAATACTCATTATAAGACATGACAAGACTCCTAACTATACATAATTTTATTAAATGTACTCTACCAGTAGAATGATATTTTGAAGTGCATAATTAATACGTAACTATATATAATATGTTTTCCAAGTTTCAACTAAAAATATTTCGGCGTTTCAGATGATTTCAACACCGATCGGAATATCAATACAGTCTCAACCAACCCTCCAGCCGACCGCTAGTCACACTCAACCGCCAAGCGAGAACGAACCTAACCTCATTGACATAGAATCCACACCAGAAGCCCCCATCAGTGACGAAATATACGCCGAGTACATAACAAATCCGTACAACGAGGTAAAGGAGCTGTCTTCCAAAGAAGCCACTTTATATGATCCGGAGGAAAATCGTTACGTTCCCGCAAACGACCAATCAATACAAGACAGATTGCATACCCAGAAATCCTTAAGCGCGAACGTAACCCCTATGCACACTAAGAATAAAGCTCAATTCGGTTCGACAGATAACGTAAGACAGGAGGGTATTTTCAACTTTTCGAGTTACTTCGGGTCAAATGAAAAAGTTGCTCCCGGGTCCGATGTGTTTGATGAGTTATTGTCGACCCAAGAAGGATAGCAAGACATGGAATTTTGTAAAGGCACATGGTTATAAATGCAATTGTTTTTAAAGTAATTTTACAAGTTACCAAACGTGACGTGTGAACGTGTTACGGCGTTTTTGCTCGAGCCACCGCACGATTAGCGGTCACGATACACAACACACGACATACTGCACACGACGTTGTGTCGTTCGTGCGTTTTTCGACGAGTGACGATTCTACGACCAATTTTGCAATTTGAGGTGTCGCGAGACGTGTGTCAGCAAGTTTATACTTCGACACAGTGGTAGAACACTGTCGGATATGAATATACAGCGAAATCTTGATTTTGACATTAACGGCTTTTATATACAATTCTTAACACCACAGGAAAAGAAAATAAAATTATATTAATTAGTTTTGGAGATATTCAATCGGACAAAGTCGTATTTGATAATCATTCCAAAGAGAAACGTCGCTTGTAAAGAAGCGCTGCTGTCGTTAACTTGTCAAAGGCCGGCGGTCGTCAGTTGATTGTCACTTGCGATCTTGTTAGTTGGAAAGCCGTCGAGTTTTGTATGTTTTAATTAAAAAATACTCAAATACCATGTCGTATAATATGAACCAACATTGTTCTACGGAATGCCGAAAAAACCAAGTTCAAAACTTTAAACTGCTCTCCTGTAAAGTAGCAATTTTGTAGAAGCAACTTTGTTCTACGACAGTGTCGACTTGTTTCGTACAGCCGCTATATCGTCACCGCAAAAAACTCGTACAACATAGCGGCATGAATGACAACCAAAAGTCTGCGAAATTTTCATAGAAAATATGGCGTTCGGAGTCGTCACCGCAATTTATCGTGCAGTGGCTAAATTATTTTTAGTTTTATTAAAAAAGGGGGAAAATCGGGGGTTTGAAATTTCAAAGTAAAATAACTATACCGAGTGGGGTATCATATGAAAGGCCTTTACTTGTGCATTCTAAAACAATTTTTTATTTATTTCTATATATAATAGTTTTTGATTAATTGGCCAAAATGTCGAAAAAATACCGTCCCCCCCCCCCCCCCCCCCCTTATCTCCGATGTTTACCAATCGAAAAATCTGAAATAATTATGGTCAATAGAGGTTTATGTCATTTTACAGGAAAAATAAAAGCAACGCGGAAATTATTTTAGTTTGATTAAAAAAGGGGGAAAATCGTGGGTTTGAAATTTGAAAGTAAGATAATTATACCGAGTGGGGTATCATATGAAAGGCCTTTACGTGTGCATTCTAAAACAGTTTTTTATTTATTTCTATATATAATAGTTTTTGAGTAATCGGCCAAAATGTCGAAAAAAATACCGTTCCCCCCCTTATCTCCGAAGTTTACCAATCAAAAAATCTGAAATAATTATGGTCAAAAGAGGTTTATGTATATTTTACAGGAAAAATAAAAGCAACGCGAAAATTATTTTAGTTTGATTAAAAAAAGGGGGAAAATCGGGGGTTTGAAATTTGAAAGTAAGATAATTATACCGAGTGGGTTATCATATGAAAGGCCTTTACGTGTGCATTCTAAAACAGTTTTTTATTTATTTCTATATAACGGAGGCCGAGGAGGCACCTCATTATCGTGGGCATGTTCTTCCTCTTGATCTGAATTCATAGTTGTGGGTACTCGGGCAAATAAACACAAGAAGCAGATCACATAATATATTGCACACAAATCACAATATTTACACTTTGTAGAATTAAATTAACACACAGTGGGTCACACAGATATCACTTTAAACACTTTGTAAATAACTAAGTAAATAGAAGCACTATATAGCGAACGATGGGTTTGGCGCGGCGCGGCGTGACTGGGAGACCATGCTCTACCAAATTCTCAACGATAACTGCACTGTACTATAACTGTCTGATGACTAAATGATAACTGCACTGCCTGTTGGGCACCAGCCCTACTTATAAACCATCACCACCGGCCCACCAACTCCATCCAGGTTTGAAAGGATGTCAGTTGACTATTGAGTCAATTGAGCAATTAAATAAAGTGCACAAACAATACCTGAGTTCGCTATAGAGGGCGCTGTCGAGTCAATTGACTGATTGAATACTTAGTACAAACAATAGCTTAGTTTGCTTATAGAGGGCGCTGTTGAGTCAATTGAGTGACTCAATAAACTTAGTAAAACAATACCTCATATAGAGGGCGCTTTAGAATCAATTGAGTGATTGAATAAACTTAGTACAATGAATGCCCGATAGATGGCGCTTTACAATATTGTGTAGTACGACTGTTTCATAATAGATGGCGCTTTAATTAATAATCACTAATTTTAATCTTCGACACGGCCAGAACTGACAATCACACGTCCCCGTGTGGCAGCGTATCTGTCGACAACGAAAAGAAACCTTTGAGGCACCTTAGCTACAAGGTTCGGCCTACCTGACATGTTATTTAAAATAAAGCAATGTCACTCATCTGTACACAATTAATTGTAATCAAAATCATTTGACCAAATGAAAAGTTCCCATTAATCAAAATTAATCAAAATCGATCAAAGTAACAGTTGCATATCAGTACACCATAGTACTATACCATCCATTAAAGGAATCAAAAATTGCTTAATCGTACAACTTGGCCCAACTGCCACATGCAGCGCATAAGTAGCGACCATTGGTCACCCAGGTTAACACCACAATGTGTGATTTAACCAAAAACTGTAGTCTCATCAGAGACCCCGGCCACCCTAGGCCAACACAGTAGTCTCATCAGAGACCCCGGCCACAAAGGCCCCGGCCACAAAGGCCCAACACCGTAGTCTCCACGAGACCCGAGCAACACCAAGTTGCCAATCGTAGTCTCCACTGAGACCCAAGCAACACCAAGTTGCCAAACGTAGTCTCCACTGAGACCCAAGCAACACCAAGTTGCCAAAAGTAGTCTCCACTGAGACCCAAGCAACACCAAGTTGCCAAAAGTAGTCTCCACTGAGACCCAAGCAACACCAAGTTGCCAAACGTAGTCTCCACTGAGACCCAAGCAACACCAAGTTGCCAAAAGTAGTCTCCACTGAGACCCAAGCAACACCAAGTTGCCAAAAGTAGTCTCCACTGAGACCCAAGCAACACCAAGTTGCCAAAAGTAGTCTCCACTGAGACCCAAGCAACACCAAGTTGCCAAAAGTAGTCTCCACTGAGACCCAAGCAACACCAAGTTGCCAAAAGTAGTCTCCACTGAGACCCAGGTTTCACCACATAGTCGGACGCTCATTACACCAATACAAAGTTTGGAAGCGACACGTCCGATGTCTGCAGCTACGCCTAGCCAATGTGTACGTTTAAGCTTCATCATCAACATACTCGTCACTATCGTTATCCAACTCTAAGGGAACTTCACATTCAGGCAACCTTCGGAGCCTGTCGTGCGCGTACTTGTAAGTACGGTTACCAGTTAAAGATTTCAAAACATATCTGTCACCATCAAGAATTTCAATAACCTTAAAAGGTCCCTTAAACTTAGGATCAAGTTGAGTCTGGTTGCGTTCTTCATTTTTCAACAAAACATAATCGTCAACATTAAACCTTACAACTTTAGCTTTAGTTGCATCAAACCTAACTTTATCATAATTTGAATTTTTAGTTATGTTCTGGACCGCCTGCTCTCTTACGTCAGAAAGATCTATTTCAACCTCGTTATCATCAGGACTCAATAATGACAACGGTCTTGCTACACGCCCTATTAGAAGTTCTAAAGGACTCGACTTTGTCACACGATTGATTGTACAATTGATAGCAAGTTGTACTTCACCAAGTGCATCTTGCCACGAACGCTCACTTGTCTCTACCGCAGTAAGCATTCCTTTTAAAGTACTCATCACACGCTCTACTTGGCCATTGGCTCTGCTGGAGCCAGTAGCTATGAGGTGTAATTTAATATTGTGCGAATCGCAAAACTCCCTATACTCTTTACTAGAGAAACATCTACCCTGGTCTGCAATGACACGAACTGGCGACCCGAACAACGAAACACTTGCTTTAAGAGCTTCGATCGCATTTTTAGCGTCGATACGCACGGTGTGGTTCAAAAGAACAAATTTAGTAAACGCGTCAATGTGTACTATCACATACTCTTTTCGGTCACTTTTGCCGCTTAATTTTCCTGTAATGTCCACGTGGACCGTGTGCCAGGGGACACTTATTTTTGGTATAGGGTGTAACTCTGCCTGTACTTTTCCGGAACTAGTTTTCGAAAGTCTACACGTCATACAATTTTCAACAAATTTTCGAACAAATTTAGACATCTTTTCAAACCAATAGTGTTCAAAGACCTTCTCAAGTGTCTTCTCCCAGCCTAAGTGTACGATAGACTCGTGCACCTGATTAACAACAGACCAGCGGAACGCCCTAGGCACTATCGGTAAACAACGAGTACGACCATTTCGTTGTACTTTACGAAACAAAACACCTGAACGCAGTTCGTAGGTTTTAGCTATCTCTTTAGGTAGTTCGTCGGTTTTAATCTTATTAACGAGCATTTGAATTTCGGGATCGCGTTCTTGCTCTGCAAGTAACCAATTATCGGACAGAGTCGCTATGTCTACACGTTTCTGTTCTACCTTATTTAACGTAACCGGCTTAACTGGAGCAGAAGGCTCGTGAAGGTGATTTCTAGACAGAAAATCTACATGGTTCATCCTTTTGCCTTCTCTATACACAATATCGAACTCAAAAGCCTGTAAGAAAGCCCACCACCTGTGGACTCGGGGGGTTAAATCTATCTTGTTACGAGACATTTTTAAGGATTGACAATCTGTGAACACAGTGAACTTGCGACCTTGCAAGTAATGCCTAAAATGTTTTATGGCATTAACGACCGCTAGAGTCTCCAGCTCATAAGAGTGGTATCTAGACTCTGGACTGGTGGTACGTTTGCTAAAGTATTCTACTACACGCAAGACACCGTCAACTTTTTGAAAAAGAATGGCACCGTAGCCATCAGCGCTGGCGTCCGTGTGCAACTCTATGGGATAGTCAGGGTTAAAAATCATCAGTACGGGTTTGTCGCTTAAAATCGCGATAATTTGCTGGCGAATCTTTTCATGCTCTGGTTTCCAATTAAGTTTACCTTTACCAGTCGTCAAAGAGAAAAGAGGTTTCATTACTTTCGAAAAATTTGGAATAAATTTTCGAAAATAAGAAGCAAGTCCAATAAATTGCTTTAATTGTTGGACAGTTTCAGGGGGAGATAAATCTGTAAGCGCTTTAACTTTACCAGGATTTGGCTTAACTTGTCCTGCAGATATCTCATAGCCAAGATATTCGACCTTACGTTTGAGAAAAGAACACTTCGAAAGTTTTAGAGAAAACCCACATTTGGTTAAAATGTCAAGAACTGTACGTAATCTTTCGAGACCCTGATCAACGTCTTGTGATGGGATCATAACATCATCGATGTAAATTATAACATACGAATGAACTAAGTCACCAAGTGCCTGAGTGACTGAACGTTGGAAAACGCTGGGTGCATTGCGTAAACCAAACGGCATTGTAAGATATTCAAATTGACCGTCCGGTGTTACAAATGCAGTAAGCTCAACGCTATCTGGATGGACTTTAATTTGGTTAAACCCACTAGCACAGTCTAGACACGTAAAATAATTAGCACCACATAAGCGTGCGATTTGATCTGAAATAATAGGTAAAGGAAAGCGATCAGGAACGGTGTTGCTATTTAGTTCTCGATAATCCACACATAATCGCTCTGTACCGTCTCGTTTTTTAACTAATATTATAGGACTCGAAAAAGGTGAACAACTAGGTTGGATAATACCCGCATCTAACATTTCATTAATTTTATCACGAACTACTTGCCGCTCATCAGGCGAAAGGCGGTAAGGACGACGTTGAACCGTTTTACTAGGATCTACTAAACGAATCTTTAGTTCTCCGGTTGTGATTCTTGAACGCGGTAATCCGTTAATAAAAGCATTTGAATATTCTTTAAGCAATGATAGAAGTCGCGGTCTATCCTCAGCTGGTATATCCGTATCAATATTCGTAAAATCAGTATCCGGATTAGAAATACTACATTTATCAACAATCTTACTCTTTGAAATAGAAAAACTATCCTCAGTCATCGTAATTGAAAACCCTAGCTTTAAAATATCACGACCTATCATAATATCAAAATGTAAAGATTCATCTGATATAACGTGAAATAAAATTTCTAAACTGTGTCCATCAATCGTAACCTTACTTAAAATTTGCAATTTACAATCAACACTTGAATTTCCAATACCGGTAATGTTAACGACTTTATTATGACGCACACCCGATAATTTATTCGCAACACTTTCTTTGACGAGAGAGCATTCGGCACCAGAATCATAACAAAATAAAAACGACTGACCTGATTGATTTAACCGACCAGTGACCGGGCGAATCTCGCATGTATCCACGCGTCGCCGCTCGGACGCCCCAGGACCGCTGCCGCCGCCCGCTGCGTCGCCGCCCGCTGCGCCGCGCGCGCTGCCGCTGAATCGGCCGGCGCCGCCGCCGCTTGATGAAGGAAGGTCACATAAGGTTGATACGTGGCCCCGCTGGCCACATCGGAAACAAACCACTGATTTGCTTAATTTGGAAATCTTGTCAGAGTTGGGTTGAAATTTCTTTGCCAGATTTTCTCGATATTTCTTCTTTCTACAAAATGCTGCCTTATGGCCCAGGATCCCGCAGAAATTACAGCGGAAGTCTTTTGATGTTGTAGGTTTGAATCTTTTATTCTCAGAACATGAGGGTACTTCATTTTCGTTACTTTTTCGTTTTAAAATAGAAAACGCCATCAATTCTTGTTGTAACTTGTTACGAGTGGTGATATCGGTAGTGAAGGCCAGTCTCTGCAAGCGAGTATCAAATCGCGCTAAATGGGCGAGAACATATGACACCGCTATCTCCTCAGTGTTAAGATTTTTCCATGTAGTCATAATTGTCGACATCAAACGACTTCCGTATGCAGCTAGACACTCGTTTTCTTTTGGACGAGTATTATTCAAATTAATTAAGGTTGCAGCTTTTGTTTCACTAATGTCGAATCTCGCTAAGAAAATGTCCTTAAACTGGTCCCAAGTAATACCTGCGTAAGATACTTGCGATAACCACGTAGATGCAGTTCCTTTCATCGCCTTACTCAAAGCAATCACAAGCGCGCCGCCCTGTAGAGGCTTCTCAGACATACAAAGGTCTACCGTGGAGCACCATGCTCGTGGATCCGTATCTTTGTGTTCAGGATTAAATTCAGGCAGCGATAATTTCGGTTCGGAGGGTAGTTTGATCGCCTCGATTAACTGTTTCATGTTTTGATTTTGTAACTCTAGTAATCCACTCAGTAAATCATTAGGCTTCTCTGGAGCCCGAGGCGATCCCACTTCTGATAACGGAGGCCGAGGAGGCACCTCATTATCGTGGGCATGTTCTTCCTCTTGATCTGAATTCATAGTTGTGGGTACTCGGGCAAATAAACACAAGAAGCAGATCACATAATATATTGCACACAAATCACAATATTTACACTTTGTAGAATTAAATTAACACACAGTGGGTCACACAGATATCACTTTAAACACTTTGTAAATAACTAAGTAAATAGAAGCACTATATAGCGAACGATGGGTTTGGCGCGGCGCGGCGTGACTGGGAGACCATGCTCTACCAAATTCTCAACGATAACTGCACTGTACTATAACTGTCTGATGACTAAATGATAACTGCACTGCCTGTTGGGCACCAGCCCTACTTATAAACCATCACCACCGGCCCACCAACTCCATCCAGGTTTGAAAGGATGTCAGTTGACTATTGAGTCAATTGAGCAATTAAATAAAGTGCACAAACAATACCTGAGTTCGCTATAGAGGGCGCTGTCGAGTCAATTGACTGATTGAATACTTAGTACAAACAATAGCTTAGTTTGCTTATAGAGGGCGCTGTTGAGTCAATTGAGTGACTCAATAAACTTAGTAAAACAATACCTCATATAGAGGGCGCTTTAGAATCAATTGAGTGATTGAATAAACTTAGTACAATGAATGCCCGATAGATGGCGCTTTACAATATTGTGTAGTACGACTGTTTCATAATAGATGGCGCTTTAATTAATAATCACTAATTTTAATCTTCGACATATATATAATAGTTTTTGAGTAATCGGCCAAAATGTCGAAAAAAATACCGTCCCCCCCCCCCTTATCTCCGAAGTTTACCTATCGAAAAATCTGAAATAATTATGGTCAATAGAGGTTTATGTATATTTTACAGGAAAAATAAAATCAACGCAATCAACTAGCATAGTTTTTTTTTATATTAACAATAAACCTCTACAAACAAAGTTAACGATAAATAAGCAAATTAATATTTTAAACTATACATACTTTAAATTAAAATTAACTTATAAATAAAATATAATACCTAAAATATATTATTAAAAGGAGTCCCTTTAGGCAAGGTTCCGAAGATACTGGCAGCGTTCCCCCTTTGAATAGCTAGACTAATTCTTTGTCCGAGGTAGCTGCCAGCTCTTCGGTCTCCTGTGATGTCGACTAACCTTTTCGCTATTTCCTTAAAAAGGCTTATAGCGCTAGCAAATTAATATAATATTATCGTTTTACTTTTGGAGTACGGAACCCTCGGTGCGCGAGTCCGACTCGCACTTGGCCGGCTTTTTTTTAATGTATGTTCACCGATTACTCGAAAACGCCAGAACCGATTTGGAAAATTCTTTTCTTGTTTCAAGTTACAAGTTTGTTGTTGTGGTCCCATTTAGATTTCACCGAAATCAGTCGAGCAGTTTTGAAAAATCAACGATAAATACTTTGTAGTGGCGAGGGCGTTTGAGGTCAGTTTTTTAAAATGATAAAAAAATCAACAATAATTATATATTTTGTAGTGGCGCGGGCGTTTGAAGTCGGTTTTTTAAAATATTTTTTTTATTTTATACGTCATTTTTGTATTGTTACATTCCACGTTTGTTATTTTATTTGTATTAAAAATATCATAGTATTAAGGTAGACCGATCCTCGCTTCAAGCGTCAATGACGCCTGGGTCGGATGGCTTCCCCTAGTTTTTAACAGACTTCAAAAAATGAGGAGGTTCTCAATTCGTCGGAATCTTTTTTATGTATGTTCCCCATTTATTCGCAGACGTCTGGATCGATTTGGAAAATTCTTCTTTTGTTTGAAAAGGTGTACTTCCCAGGTGGTCCCATAGTCAGATCAGGATCTCCTGGAGAAAAGAGGGAATTCTTCAAAATTTAAAGGCACACTTGATGCGATTTCGGTGATTTTTTTAATAGTGATTCGTGCATTTTATAGGTACTTTGTAGTGGTGTTTGAAGTCGGTTTTAAAAAATGTATACATTATACATAGTGCATACTTGCATAGTAGTCTGTACTATGTGTATATTATACGCTGACGCGACGTCAATGACGCTACGTCACTGACGCGGGTGACTGACGCTTGACGCGAGGATCTGAAGTCTACTTTTACCTTTATTGTATTGTATTGTAAATGAATTAACCATTGCAGATTGTAGTGAAATATTTTATTTATAAGTAGTATTACCACTTTTATCAGTTACATCGATGATGGTGTTAATTTGATTGTGCTGAACCGCCAGTGTGACCGCAACCGCAGCAGTGGTAATGTAGTGGTTAGGATTGTTCGGGGGTCGAAGGTTCGATCCCGGACTCTAACTTTTCGAAACAATTAAATATCACATTTCAACGGTGAAGGAAAACATCGTGAGGAAACCTGCACGCTTGAAAGATCTCCATAATGTTCTCAAAGGTGTGTGAAGCCTATCAATTCGCATTGGGCCAGCTAGCGGACTATGGCCTATAACCCTTCTCTGAGACGAGACCTGCGCTCAGTAGTGAGCCGTTGATGGTTTGCTGATGATGAAACCGCTAGTTCGAAAGGGTGTTGCCTATGTTAAAAATAAATTTATTCTAACTTTATTCTACAAGATAATATCATAAGCCGCAATAGCTCAACGGTTAAAGGTGCGGACGGAACACTTCAAGGTCGCAGGTTCGATCCCCGCCCGTTGCACTATTGTCGTACCTACTCCTGATAGCTTTACGCTTATTTGGAGGGGAGAGGAGTTAGTCAAGTTCAGCTATTTTGAAAAATAATAAAAATATAAGGACCGAAATATATCCGAAGGAGGAATATATCCGCTCGGAACAATCATAAGTGGAAAAAAAAATACTTTTACGCAGGTTATAACTAATAAAAGTGGTTTTACTGTGGTAATACTCGTCGGCCATGTAAATTGGCTAAACAGGTTGGCCAATCGTCTACAAACGCCAAAAGAGTTTTCAGGGTTTCTTAAATATTTAAATTTAGATTGTGTAAATTGTGTAATTATCAAACGTTCAATGTATTTGTATAGAGAGATATATTATCAGTGTAATGTTTAGAAGTATATTAATAAAATGTGTTTACTTAAATGTTTTTTTTTTACCAATAACAACCTACTTACTTATTAAAATGCCCACGACTTCATCCGTGTGGATCAAGGTTTTTAATTCCCGCGGGAACTTTGTACTTTTCCAGGATAAAAAGTTAATAATCCTATGTCCATTCCAAATTTCAGCCAAATAGATTGATTCGTTGTGGCGTTAAAGAGTTACAAACATCCATCCATCCATACATCCATCCTACCTAATAAGTAAAGTAGGTTTTCTTTATTTTTTATAATATATATAAATTACGTGTCACGTTGTTTGTCCGCGATGGACTCCTAAACTACTTAACCGATTTTGATCAAAATTCGTAACTCCAACTTGAAAGATACGATAGTTTTTATCCTAATTATTGACATCAATATTTGTTATTGCAAATTAAATGTTTATTTACACGACAGTAGTGTGTATTGTTAGTTCGACGAATTGTTAATAGATGGCTCTGTAGGTTAATTTATGGGTACAACTCTAACATCGTTCACTTCCTACCTACTGAGTCACAGCAACGCGTGGCTGGGTCAGCTAGTTTACTTATAAAGTACATTATTTAAATGATTAATAGATATCTACCAATCTAAATCCATTTTGATTAGACACTGTTTTTACCTTGATCGTAATTTATAATGATAAAATACATAATAACTTCCCGACGCAATTCGGCAGTGGCGGCCAATTATTGACATTGAGATTACTTAGTCCGAGTCCATTATAGCGTAAGTGCAAGTGTGTGAGCAAAACTTGTTGCAGTCTCTCTTCCCTCACTCTCATAATCCGATGGGACGGAAATCCGACACGACTGAAGAACAAGCTTTAGGAAAAAATTAACCGGCTTCAATATAGTGAAAAAGGAAATGTGTATCTTGAAACCTACTGAACCGATTTTGATTTTGACCTTTACCCTAAGCAGAAGTAAATGTAAGCAAATAAAAAAAAGAATAATCCCAATCCGATTAATAGTTTCGGAGAAATCCGTAGAACGTAACATACATACTTACACCTATATTTTGTATATTTGTTTGGAAGCCCTAATAGATTATCTACACTAATATTATAAAGAGGAATTATTGGTTTGAATTGAATAGGCTCCGAAACTACTGGACGGATTTTAATGAAACTTGGCATGATTATAGTTCATACTACGAGGTAGGACATAGGATACTTTTTAGCCCGGAATTCAGCACGGTTCCCTTGGAAGAGGTGATGAAAGTCAAAATGTGTACCTTTTAGAAACTGCTGATTGTGAAATTATATTGTGAGTGCCAAGCAACGACTGCACTGCACTTCTACGCTGTTAGGATTTAAGAATTTTTGATGGTGATTGGTGGTTGTAGGTAATGGTGATTGTTGGTATGACATATTCTTAGGCTACCCATAATAAGGCATCGAATTGAATACTAATATTCAAATAAGTAGGTACCCATTTTCCCCATAAAATAATCAATACGTTTTTATTTCAACCTTCAATCTGTTCAGAGCCTGTTTCACCACCTTCAAATAAACTTTAATTGACAGTTAATAAAGTTGAAGTTTTGACAGTTTTTGTATGTGTTAAAGTTTAAAGTTCTTGAACTGAAGTCCATTTTTCCAAATCAGGAATAATGGCCTTAGCGGCTTCCTGAACTGGTGGGCCCCTATTCAGCGGAGTCGCGAGTTCGAATCCCGTGCTTACCCCTTCCCTTCCCCTTAGCTGACTTTTCGGAGTTAGGTACCTATGTTGTTTAAGCAATTAGGTAAATAATATCACAATATACTGGATAGAATCAGGCGTTACTTTGCGGAAGTTCATGATAAGCAAGAAAAGGTTAGAATTATTTTGCTATAGTCCGCCAACAGAAAAAAAATTGTAAAGTCGACATCTGACGATGCTCCGGTTTCGGTGCGAAACGTGCGTCGAAATTAGTGTAAAAGATCTAAGGTAAAAGTCTTGTGTGGTCGTGCATGTGAGTGGTGGTGACATTGCTTGCTTGGGAACTTTGCTTTTTTGCTTGCTTGGAAAGGTGAGCGGTGCTTAGCCTGTTACTGCATGTTTGACCATACAGATTTTTTTCTGTTGGCGGATTATAGCAAAATAATAGGGTATTTGACTATATTAAAAAAATATCGTTTCATTTGGTGTCATCCTAAAAGATTATTATCTAAAAACATTATTCCATGCGACAAAACTAAAAAATAAAGTTTTATTTAATTAGAAAACATTAAATACTAGTGGTTCGCCCCGAACTGAGACCTCGCGGTAACGGCTTCCCATAATTACTTATTCATTCAATAGATACATGACGATCAAAATTGACATTATTATTATGCCCGTTTTACCAACCATACCTGAATCATCCCCTTTGTAGAAGTCTCTTTACGTAGGTAGCCCCTAAATACAATCCTAACATCCCAATGTCATTTTCACCTTTATTTGTCCCGTAGAGATTCGTAATAACAAAGTTGACCGAAAGTGTCAACTAACTTAACATAGGTAGCCCGTAAAGGTTAGGGAACTGTTATAGTGAAATCCTCAAGGCCTCAATCAAACTAATATATAGTTTTTTGGAACATTCAAATTAAATTACTTGTACACAGCATCATCAATCGACACGATCAGAAAACATGTAAAAACAAACTGCAACGTGAAGTTTTATTGATGTTTGCTAAATGACTAAATAATAATTTTAATTGAATAATATTTGCTATATGAGATGAGAGCGCCATCTATTGACATCATTGTGAAGTTCTGTTGTTGCTGCTCATTAAAAGTTAAATAATTTAGTTTCCTTATTACATTTATCTAATTTTAGTATTTGTTGTTCAAGTACATAATATTACGCTAAAATTATAAAACTTTCAAGCCCCAGCTTTCAATGGTTATTCCGTTGTGAGGTCAAATATAATCTTCACTTTGAAAGCCCCCCATTTCGTCAATTTTAGGAAAAAAATTAAAAAAAAAATACTTTTGTGCTCTGTTCCAAATTATCTTTAAAATGAGGTACTGTAATCCTATGAAACGCAAAAATTTTTTTTTTTCTTCGCATTCGCTTCTATGAGAGCCCCCCTGAAATAAAGATTTTTATAACTTTTTAAGCCATTTTCGGCTGGAGGCCATCGGTTTACATATTATATCTAAAATTGAAGTAATTACGTTCAGTAATTCAGAAGTTATAAGGCTCTGACAGACGGACGGACGGACGGACGGACGGACGGACAAGTGCAAATTCACTCAAGTAGACTCAAAGACCTTCGCTTCGCTCGGTCGAAAATTGCTATTATTCCGGCCATGGTTACGTGATCCAAAACTTTCCGTGATCTCGAATGACGTCACAGTCCACACCACCTATGGGCTGTGGAATTGTCATTGTCTTAAATGTGAACTGTGACGTCATGACAGCAAATAGAACGTTTCGGCGCCGGCGGCAATTTATTTTTTTGAATTTATTTCTCGATTTTTATGAAAAATACTGAAAATTATGCCGAAATATACGTTTTGTTAGCTTCAGCATAGCATTATTAACAATATAAGATGATTTTCTAAAAGTAGTCAAATACCCTATTCCAACCTTTTCATGCTAATATCACATGCTTCAACGGCAAAGGAAAACTGCCTCTCAGAGTTCTCCATAATGTTTTCAAAGGTGTGTGAAGTCTACCAATTCGCAGTGGGCCAGCGATGGTGCACTATGGCCTATAACCCTTCTCTGAGAGGAGACTTAAGAGTTCTATAGTGAGACGTTAATGTGTTGCTCATGATGATAATAAGTTTATCGGATTTTGAGGTACAGATAAAATAATAAACGAAGTATCTCTTTAGCTTATATTTTATATTATTATAAATACATTTGATCAGACAAGCGCGTCAGAGTCGGTAGGTGGGGCGGTTCACATACGTTGGCGAATCCAGGTGGCGAAGGAGGTCACTCTGGCGAATCCTGCGGGGTGTCCGCGCGTGCATCCGCTCGTGTGACCGAAGGAGGTGACACCGATCTGTCGAATACAAGAAAATAGTTAAAAAAAAAGTGTGGCACTCGGGGACTGCCGCGGTAAAGCTATTGCATAGCATTTTCTAGTCGCACGCACACAAACACCGTGCCGAAGTCTGCCGAACTGAAACGACGTTAGACGATGCACGGCTTTCAACGCCGCACCGCTGTGCCGGTCGGAGTGGGGGTGTTAGGTTTATTTTCGTTACGGAATTTCTTGATTCGGTCGCCGCGCTCAAAGCCCGCGATAAAAGCTATGCAATAGCTATTAGAACTAAAAAACTGATACCCAAACCCAATAATACCAAAACTCATAAACCTTCCTTATCGCTGTGCCGTAGACCGTAGTGGGTCGCTAACTATGGGCCTCATAAACCTCCCTTGGCTTATTGCTGTGCCGTAGACCGTAGTGGGTCACTAACTATGGGCCTCATAAACCTACCTTATTGCTGTGCCGTAGACCGTAGTGGGTCGCTAACTATGGGCCTCATAAACCTCCCTCTTATTGCTGTGCCGTAGACCGTAGTGGGTCGCTAACTATGGGCCTCGTAAACCTTCCTTATTGCTGTGCCGTAGACCGTAGTGGGTCGCTAACTATGGGCCTCATAAACCTCCCTCTTATGGCTGTGCCGTAGACCGTAGTGGGTCGCTAACTATGGGCCTCATAAACCTCCCTCTTATTGCTGTGCCGTAGACCGTAGTGGGTCGCTAACTATGGGCCTCGTAAACCTTCCTTATTGCTGTGCCGTAGACCGTAGTGGGTCGCTAACTATGGGCCTCATAAACCTCCCTCTTATGGCTGTGCCGTAGACCGTAGTGGGTCGCTAACTATGGGCCTCATAAACCTCCCTCTTATTGCTGTGCCGTAGACCGTAGTGGGTCGCTAACTATGGGCCTCATAAACCTCCCTCTTATTGCTGTGCCGTAGACCGTAGTGGGTCGCTAACTATGGGCCTCGTAAACCTTCCTTATTGCTGTGCCGTAGACCGTAGTGGGTCGCTAACTATGGGCCTCATAAACCTCCCTCTTATGGCTGTGCCGTAGACCGTAGTGGGTCGCTAACTATGGGCCTCATAAACCTCCCTCTTATTGCTGTGCCGTAGACCGTAGTGGGTCGCTAACTATGGGCCTCGTAAACCTTCCTTATTGCTGTGCCGTAGACCGTAGTGGGTCGCTAACTATGGGCCTCATATACCTCCCTCTTATAGCTGTGCCGTAGACCGTAGTGGGTCGCTAACTATGGGCCTCATAAACCTCCCTCTTATTGCTGTGCCGTAGACCGTAGTGGGTCGCTAACTATGGGCCTCGTAAACCTTCCTTATTGCTGTGCCGTAGACCGTAGTGGGTCGCTAACTATGGGCCTCATAAACCTCCCTCTTATGGCTGTGCCGTAGACCGTAGTGGGTCGCTAACTATGGGCCTCATAAACCTCCCTCTTATTGCTGTGCCGTAGACCGTAGTGGGTCGCTAACTATGGGCCTCGTAAACCTTCCTTATTGCTGTGCCGTAGACCGTAGTGGGTCGCTAACTATGGGCCTCTTAAACCTCCCTCTTATTGCTGTGCCGTAGACCGTAGTGGGTCACTAACTATGGGCCTCATAAACCTACCTTATTGCGTGCCGTAGACCGCAGTCGAGTTGCTAAGTAACTATGGGCCTCTTAAAAGTACCTACATATAGGTTCGAAGTTTCTGATGCTGAATAGGCAATGAGCGGGGCATACAGTACAAAGAACTTATGCTGGTAGGGATGCGGGGAGGTGCCTTCGTGAGCCCCCACTAGACGAACCGACGACTATAGACAAGTCGCGAAGAGCCTTTGGATACACGTGGCACAAGATCGAGACACGTAGAAGTCCATGCTGATAACCAGTAGTGTGCATGGGAGGTCTCGGGTTTGATTCCCGGCGGGGTCAGTTTGGGAATTTATATTTTCTGAATTGTCTCTGGTCTGGTGGGTGGCTTTGGCCGCGTCTAGTTACCAGCTACCAATAAACAAGATAAACATAATACTAAAAACTAAAATAAGTCAACAAAAAATTCAATAAAAAACGTCTCCGACCACCAGATCGGAGGTAATCCTGGTTCCTCCAACGCAGAGGAAATTTAACTAAAAATGGATGGCGCAATGGCGTGTAGGAACCGATTAGGGGTATGGGTTGAATGTACATTGCCATACCTACCCCGTCTAGTCGAGGACTTTCGTGACATCGAATTAAAAAAAGTCGTGTGGTGTCGTGGGACACCAGATAGGAACGAAGTCCTTATTATAAAAATATTAATTTCAAGTTCTATTCGAGGTTTTATACCTCGAAATAATTATTCGGGTATAAATTTTTTATCATGATTTTTTTATCGATAAAAATCAAAATGACCCCAGGGAAGCCTAAATATCGATTTTATACAATAATAAAATTAAAATAATTTTATAAAATAAAAAATGAAAATAAAATTTCGCGTACCCGGGTGGGCTCGAACCACCAATCTTTCGGTTAACAGCCGCACGCGAGCCGATTGCGCCACCGAGGCGATGCACAACTCATTGAAATTATTATAAAAGATTTTTGGCCATCAAAAAATCTTAAGTTTTTTTTATTTAACGTTACAGACGTTTTTGCCGGCTAGGGTGCCCTCCGCAACGCGCCATAAGGACTCGTTCCAAAAGTGTTCCACTGACCAGTTCGCGGTTGTTGCCGCTGCCGATGGCGAGCGGGCCGCCCGAGTCGCCGGAGCACGTGCTGCGGCCGCCGGGCGTGGCCACGCAGATGACGGACGCGGCCACCGTGCTGGCGCCGTAGGTGCGCTGGCACACCGCGTTGGTGATCACTTGCAGGCTCACTTGTCTTGTCATCGAATAAAACAAAAGTGTTCCACTGACCAGTTCGCGGTTGTTGCCGCTGCCGATGGCGAGCGGGCCGCCCGAGTCGCCGGAGCACGTGCTGCGGCCGCCGGGCGTGGCCACGCAGATCACGGACGCGGCCACCGTGCTGGCGCCGTAGGTGCGCTGGCACACCGCGTTGGTGATCACTTGCAGGCTCACTTGTCTTGTCATCGAATAAAACAAAAGTGTTCCACTGACCAGTTCGCGGTTGTTGCCGCTGCCGATGGCGAGCGGGCCGCCCGAGTCGCCGGAGCACGTGCTGCGGCCGCCGGGCGTGGCCACGCAGATGACGGACGCGGCCACCGTGCTGGCGCCGTAGGTGCGCTGGCACACCGCGTTGGTGATCACTTGCAGGCTCACTTGGCTGGCGATTTGGTTTTGAGAGATTCCAGCGGCTAAAAAAAATGCCATCATCATCAGCTATACCCATCAACGGCTCACTACTGAGCGCAGGTCTCCTCTCAGAGAACGGTTATAGGCTTAACGGTTATAGAGTGATTATAGTTTAAGGTTATTACCGTCTCATGAATTGCTGGAGTAAGTTAGATATATCCACGCATTTTTATCTTCAACCTAAATGCTTTTTTCATGAGGATACTTTTATTAGACTTCTTTGATTGGTCCAAAGACAAAAATTGGTTGTGGAATTTTATTAAAGAACGTTACGCCAATACACACAAACGACTACGAGACGTTCTTGGGGCGTAGGCGAGGAATCACGAGCCTTTTTGGATATTTTTCAATTGTCTATTTCGTAACTGGTGTAAATCACCCTTAGGTATACACGATACATATTATCTGTACATAACGCCAAACTCACTGTCACTAGTTCTTCCGAATCCAGCGGCGACGGCCCACACGCCCACGTACTGGTTGTTGCCAGAAGGAATCAGGATACGGTTGATGTGGTCTGCAAACAAACGGTTTATTAAATATTCATCCAGTACTCCAACCAACACTATGTTGTCTTCTCAAGCGATGTACGTACGAGGCTGGACATAAAAGTCTCTTGGAAGGATTGATTGATGAAGAAGGAAGGAACCTCTCAAGGATTGCTGCAGAACACATCAATTGCTCGCAGCAAATCAATTTCTGCAAGTTTTAACTATAGGCCTTATGTATCGTCATCTCAATCCCTAACCCGCCGAATATGAGTGTCCTTTCAGAATGCGAAGAGTTTATACCTACTAGCGTCCACCACGCTGGCCAAGTGTGGATTAGCTGACTTCACACACCGTTGAGGATATTATAGAGAACTCTCAAGCATTCAGGTTCCTTCAAGGTGTTTTGCTTCACCGTTAAGGCTGCCTGTCCGTTGATGCGGAGCGGAGCGGAGATGAGTTTTGTGGACCAATGATACTATGAGAGTTAAAATTATCGCGTCATCTCTTTTTTTTTCAATTTCTGTTTCACAATTGTCCGTTAAGACAATCTCAGCAGCAGATAAACTCTCTGATAATTAAACAGATTTATTTGACAGATATATATCAGACACTTTAACAGATAGGGGTGAAACAGGCCCTGAGTCTTGTCTACTTTACTCGTCTGTCTACGTCGAGTTGGTTAGCTCGGGAACGGCTTTTCCGAGATGAAAAGTAGGCTATGTCACTCTCCAGGTACTCAATTATCCCAATGTAAAAGACACGTCGATAAATGTTGCTTTGTTACTGCGTGATTGAATTGAAATAAGAAATAGTTAGGGCGAACGAAGCGAGCCCTTACATTATCCCACAACCTGTGCATTTTTGTGGTACACTTTACTGTAAAACTATCATGCCTATAGATTTCTGCTTTAACATAGTAATTTAACTTCATATCCAGATGTGTTATCTGTCAAAAAAAAATATAATTTTATAACCATTAAAAAAAATGAACATTAACAATTTTGTATTCATTCGATAAAATGTTATTGTACTACTAACGCCATCTGTTAGAAAACCAAAGAGTTAACATCGCTGCAACTAGAAAAACTACGCGAGCCCTCACAAAGCTCAGCTTTTTGCTAGTAGATAATTATGGTCTAGTGCAGGTCATCGAGCCTATCTGTTCTAATTTGGCGCCACTCACTGGTGTAGCCGACGCGGTTGATCCTGATGATGGCGATGTCGTTGTTGAGGTTGTTCTGGTTGTACTGCGCGTGCATCTCGACCTGGTTGGTGTTGATGCGCGTGCCGCCGGAGAAGAGGCGAGTGGAGCCCAGCACGACGGTGAACTGGCGCGCTTGCGTGGTGCGGTGCCGCCAGCAGTGGGCGGCCGTCACCAAGCGCGTATTGCTTATCAGCGACGAGCCGCACACCGACTGTCTGTTGTCGGTCAGCGTGATCACCAGACCGCCCTAGAAACGTTTTAAACAAAATGAATAATAATATATATAAAAAAAATTAAAAACCGACTTCAAACGCCCGCGCCATTACAAAGTAGGTATCTAATTAATGTTGATGTTAAACCGCTCGACAGATAAAGTACCTACACCCGAAACAAAATAAGAATTTTCCAAATCGGTTCAGGGCCCTGATTCTGTAACTCAGTTGCTATCAAAAAATGATAGCCACTGACATATATTTTTTATCCATTGAAGGTTTGCTATGAAAATAAAAGTATCATTTTCGTAGCAAACCTTCAATGGATAAAAATATATGTGAGTGGCTATCATTTTTTGATAGCAATTGAGTTACAGAATCAGGGCCCAGGCGTCTTCGAATATAAGGCCTCTGCAGTCTGCCTCGCATCTTGCGGGCAGCGGGGCGGCGGCGGCGCGGTCACCGCCTGTATGGAGTGCACCGCTCGTTGCCCGCCCCCGCGCCCCTGCTTTCGAGGGCCGGTCCATTTGATTTTACGCATTAGATCCTGCCGCTCCCCCCCGCCTACGCCGCCGGCCCGCTGCGCGCTGCCCGCAAGATTCGAGGCAGAGGCCTAATCGGTCAACATAGACATTAAAAAACCGACGAATTGAGAACCTCCTCCTTTTTTGAAGTCGGTTAAAAAATGCGTATCAGGCTACGCACAATGTAGGGAACCCTACAGATAGACAGACGGACTCGGCGAAACCATAGGTTCCTGAATCCTGTTGCTTTACCTAAAGTTTACTGCGGAATATAAAATAAAATATTTTAGTCACAGCTTGCCGACATTGACGTTATGTTTATTAGGGTTCGGTACCCAAAGGGTGCCAACGGGAGTCGGGACCCTATTACTAAGCCTCCGCTGTCCGTCCGTCCGTCTGTCAGCGGGCTGTATCTCGTAAACCGTAATAGATAGACAGTTGAAATTTTCAGATAATGTGTATTTCTATTGCCGCTATAACAACAAATAATAAAAATATAGGTAAGTAGGATATTTATTTTGTAATATAAAACAAAATAAGCGACGGTGACCTTAAGGGAGCGGCTCGACTTTTATTCTCCAGGGACACAATTGCCCCTGATACAGCGGAGACTCTGGAAGCACTGCGTTCTAAGCACCCATCTCCTTCTCTTTTCCAGACCCACCGACAAATAGCGATTTTCTTTTTCAGGCCACTACAAATGACGTGCTGGGAGCTCTGTTGTCTTTGTAAAACGTGGTATAACAAAAACGCATCTGACATGGAATAACAAAACGCAAATGACAGTGGAATAACAAAACGTATATGACAGCTAAACGTAATTTTGTCTTTGGTTTAAGTATGGTAAAAAATTTGACAATTATAACAAGTGAAATAAAGCATTACTGATATTATAAATGCGAAGGTGTGTTTGTTTGTTGGTTTGTCCTTCAATCACGTCGCAACAGAACAGCGGATTGATGCGATTTTTTGCATGGGTATAGTAATGGATGTAGTAGTGGTTCCTCAAACCGGGAGAGCTACTTTTTATCTCGGATAGTGAAAGAGTTCCCGCGGGATTTTTAAAAACTAAATCCATGCGGATGAAGTCGCGGGCATCAGCTAGTATAGGGTAGAGCCACCAAAGAGTACGCACTTTTTAAATCTGCTTATTTTATTTAAACTTTTTTACTGCTTATTTTAATTAAACTTTAGTCTTTTAGGAGCATTATTAAAAATACAAAACATGTATAATAAACTTGGAAAATATTGAAAAAATCTTAAACCTGGAAATCATCCCATGCGCACTCTTTGGGTGCTGGATAGCAAAGAGTACGTGGTGAGAACCTTTCATAGAAGGTAAGAGTGCGCATGAGAGAGAGAAGTGAAATCTCAGCCCTGTCAATTATCACAAGTAAAGACTCCAATCCCAACATAGTCTGTGCACTCGTCATGCCACCAGGCTTCACACTTATTAGGTACACTGGATCCAGTCTTCGTGAGGTGGTTCAGCGTTTTGCTTCATACAAGCTAAGAGTACGCATGCGTACTCCTTGGGTGCGTACTCTTACCTAATACATAAATAGAGCTTAGAACATACATTTCTTAAAAAGTAAATAAAATGGTGACATAACCTATGCATAATAATAAAGTTCAGGACACAAATTTCTAGTATAATAACATTTTTTGTGTACAAATCAATCACAAACCTTGCAAATCATGTTTAACATTGTTAAAAAATAAGATCAAATGCATTGAAAATCGAAAATTCCATATTAAACCAAAAAAAAAATACCTCAATGAGAAAATTAGTCGCCAACACCTTGGCAAGTCACAGACACAATGACCCGTTCAACAATGCTGCCAATATAACAAAACGAAATACCAATATAAGGCACTTTGTACTCTTTGGTAGCGCGCACTCTTTGGTGGCTCTACCCTATTAATAAAAATACTTATATCTAAAATGATTTAACTGTCGAAGATAATAATTGACCACGTTTAGTCAAAAGTATCTGAGATTTTTACAATCACTGAAAATATTAGAATGTGCGAGAGAGGAGAGAGGGATGCGAAATCAGAAATATAGGTCCTCTTAACATGCCACTGGGTAAAAATCCTCAAAAAACTTACCAGGTGAGGATTCGCCCCAAGGTTCGAAGGGGTGCCGCCAGCAATCCTGGAGCCGTCGAAGTCCATGGCCTCCTCGGCAGCCTTGATGCGGGCAGCCTCCGGGATGCCGATCTCCTCGTGGTAGTTGTACATGATGGGCACATACTCGGAGGCCTCTGCGGCGAGGGCCAGGGCTGCGACGACCAGGAACAGCTTCATGTTGCAGGGGCTGGGGCGCGATGGCGGCCGGCCAGGGGCCACCAGCTTTTATACTGTCCATATTGCTGTATCTAATCGGGGTCTTAAGATTAAGCTTTTGTCGACGTCAATTAATTACGTTATCTACGTAGGTACTTATATAATTAATTAGTAAATGACTTTGAATTTCAATTAATAAATTGAATTTAATAAAAAAAAATCTGAAATTTTGATTTTTTTATATACATATATGAATAGTGAGCAAACGAGCAGGTGGGTCACCTGCTGTCAAATGATTACCATGAACATTTGTAGCACCAGAGGGACCACCAACGCGTTGCCGGCTTTTCAGGAACACGCGCTTTTTCACGCAATGAGCTCTGACACAGTGGGATGGTAGGCGGTGTTTTCCAGCCGTCATCAAGCGTAGAGTTAGCAGCAACCACCAGCACAACATGCTCAAAATTTCGGCTTTCTCTTTAGCAGTGTGGGCCAAAGTATCACCCGGTTTGAGCAAAGGCGGAAACGAAGAACGACAGAAGTGGCCTCGTATGGCTTTCGACAGACCAGATAGCACGAGTGCCGGAAGGCAGGCGACTAGTCTCTGTCCAATTCAGATTCAATATTTGGTGCTAGACCACACAGTCTACAGACCTTTGGACGTGGTCGAAGAGTCGGTCCGTTTCTGCGTTACCGGTGTTTGACCCCCGTAGAATCGCATCCATAGAAGTGAGAGATCCCCAACCTCAAGGCTGTTGAGGCGTTGTAAGCAAAAGCGTTGCAATTGGATTTGCAACGGCTTGCATTTCCTGTCCGCATGCGTGCTGCTTGAGCCCTATAGGTGTAGGTATATCAGGTAAGTATATAAAAACTTGAGAGGTGTCAAGGGACACCCGGGTGGAACGTAGCTCCTTTCGATTAATTTTAGTGAAGGTATTGTAATAAACTAGTGGTGTCATCTAGTATTAAATTGATTAACTACGATGAATTATATTATTTAGTTTATTTCTATTGCACTGTTACAAAACCAAAGAGTTACTCTGGTGGAGTTACTGTTTTAAAATTGAAAATAGAAAATTCAGTCTGTCGAGCTGGGATTCGAACCATCGACGTTGAACTTTTAGGCGACTGCCCTTACCACTAGGCCATGCAGACGCCGTGTTCTAAGGCGAAAATACCGAACACAATGCAAAATTCACATTCAACAAAAAAGTGTCGGTTTCAAAAATGTGTCGAGTGTCGGTTCCTTATTTTTTTCCGTCTAGCCCCCTTCCGTACCGCGCGATAAGAAACTACGTTCCAAAAATCGACGTGTGTATGTTCCCTATGGACTCCAAAAGGGCTGAATCGATTTTGATGAAATTTTCAGACAATCTTCAGATTAACCTAGAGGGTGATTCTGTGGATTTTGGAAGATTGGAAGGATCGGATCACCGGAATTTTCCTGTCATTTAAGCATGCGTATGAAAGCCGTTATCCTCGGAAGGAAAACTTTACGGAAAAATTCGGATTCGCAACCATGAGTAGTCATCAGGGCCAAATTGGTTGATTGAAGTCTATTTTATGTAATTTACCTATAGGTACTAACTATACCTATCTTGGACTTGCATATCCTTCTAAAGATTATAAAGATTACAAAGGCTAATTAAGTAATTAGCTACCTACTTAGTTTTTTATCAATTTGTTTATATCAAAATAATTATATCTTGTCTGTTTGATAAGTAATTTAAAGTAATTAGGTATAATAAGTGTTGAGCCAAGCTATGGCCTGCTGAAGACGCTGGGCTGGCGTGGCACTGTACACTCGGCTTACCAAGGCGTTGGCTGTAGCAGCCCAACGCAGCTCTGATTGAATTTGCACGCTCAATTTTTTGTGGGCTGCCATCTTAGGTAGGTACAAAACAACTTAAATAAAGGTAGTTACAACAAATAGATAACAAAATCAAAACAAAGTTATTTGTTACAAGTTATGTTTCAACTTCAACCAAACAAATTAATAATCAAACAAGAATTACCCACTTTAAACACAAACAAATTACTACTTAAATACTATTTATTAATTAGAATTATTTACTTTAAAACAAGAATTATTTATTTTAAATACATCAAACAAACTACTCTGTTACCTAACCACGAGGGGTTATAGTAAACAAACAAAGTATTTGTTGGTTAAAAGTTCCAAAAGATACAAATTAAGCTATCAATAATTTATGTTAAGTCAATCAATAACATAAATTAAGATAAAATAAAAATTAAGTTTTTAATTACCCGTACTAAGCCGCTAGACTCATACTAGGCACTGCAAATTACAAATTGGCTTGGTAAGGAACCTACAATTATCAAATTATATTAATATTAAGTTTATTTATTACAATCTACATCTAACTGTTGGCCAGTTACGGGCCACAAACAACAATTAGATACTATTAATTATTAATCAACAAAAATTAACAAAACAAAATCTCAATAATTGCAATCACTATACAGGCCTACATGTGACAAGGTAGGCTATGTACTAGTAACTCAATAAGCCTGTGTATTAATAAGTTATAAGGTCCATTAATTTACAATAAATGAGTTAACCCTAGAACGGCCAAGTTAAGTCACAGTAATGCCAAATCTGTCCGCGGAATCAATTTAACCACGCTCTGCTACCAAATGTTGAGGCCAACGGCTTGGCCAACGAGTCAAGGCCTGGAACACGAAGTATAGGGGCCCATCAGCTATAACCTGAGTCCAGGGTCGCTGCCCAAAGCGGCCTTTAACCGCGGTCAGATTTGTTCTCGTCTTAGTGTGGACTTAATGTGGTAGGGTTGCACTGACCTTCCTTGCAGCATTCAATCCTTGTACGGCCTGAGATGGTATGAGAGTGGTGTATGTGGGGTGTGTTGTGAGAGAGTGTAAGGTGAACTTCTCAGGCCGCTAGGCGCAGCAGGCAGGCAGCCAGCTATGGCCTGCTGAAGACGCTGGGCTGGCGTGGCACTGTACACTCGGCTTGTCACTCGTTAAGGTCCAAAACCCTGATCACACACACACTTCGCCGAGCGCGTTGGCGAGCAAAATCGGCGGGTTGCAAAAAATGTTCTTTTGTTACGGACAGCACGTTAACAATGATGCTTATAGCTAGGTCGACACATAGACCGCTCAACGGCGCAACAAAACCGTAAAATAAACTAACTCTAGACACTTAAAACAGCAAAAACGTGCGCGAGACGACCGGATTTTCGTGAATACGTGTTAGCTGTCAAAAGGAAAAGGAACTTGCAAACCACACCCAAAATCGCGGCAAGTTTTACCTTTCAAGTGTCATCTGTCAAATTCATTGCGAGCCAAAGAGATTGCTAGCGTCACGACCATGGAACTAGGAATTATGGCGCGAACAATCATCCCGCCCGTGGTCGTAAGGATTTACGTCCACTTACTAGTAAATGGGTAAACGTGATAAGGAGCAAACGGCTCGCTGCAAGACAGAGTCTCCGACCATTACCTCGGCAACCCTGGGAACCCCATCAGACCCGTAGATCAGCTTAAGAATGCGCCCACGGCGCCAGTATAAAGGCAACAAATTAGGTTCCTTAATCAACACTAGGTCACCAACTTTGGGTGGATCAGATTTGTCAGCCCACTTAACCCGCTGCTGCAAAAGATGCAAATACTCTAGTGACCAACGGTGCCAAAAACTCTGAGTCATCTGTTGCAGCAGCTCAAATCGGGACAAACGTGAGACCTTCACGTCCCTGAAGGGGTATTCGGGTAGAGCGTTAAGGGGCTGACCAATCAGAAAATGACCGGGAGTTAAGACCTCCAGGTCATTTGGGTCAGATGAGAGGGGACAGAGTGGCCGAGAATTGAGTACAGCCTCAATTTTGCAAAACACGGTGGCGAGTTCTTCAAAGGTTAAAACAGTTTCGCCTATAACGCGCCGGAGATGAGTCTTGGCCACCTTAACCACAGCTTCGAATATTCCACCCCAATGAGGGCAAGCTGGGGGGTCAAACTTCCAGGTTACCCCCATCTTGGACAATGCTGTACTTAATCTAATCTTATTGCTAGACAGGAATTCGACAATTTCTTTTAAATATCTATCAGTGCCCTTATAATTGGTGCCGCAATCCGTGCGAATCAGGTCAGGCAATCCTCGACGAGAGACAAATCTACCTAGCGTGGCTACAAAAGCTTCAGTGCTTAAGGCACTCACAAGTTCTAAATGTACCGCCTTGGTAGCGAGACATACAAAAACGCAGAGGTAGGCCTTGAGCGATCTGGCGTTGCGGAGGTTAGAGCTCTTGATGGCAAACGGGCCAGCAAAATCAGTGCCAACCCCAGCAAAGGGTCGAGTGGCTAGAACGCGGTCGGAGGGCAGATCACACATCATCGGCTGTGAAGTATTAGCCTTCAAGCGGTAACACGGAATACATTTGAAAGTGACGTTCCGGATGGTGCGTCTCCCTGCCAGAATCCAAAACTCCCGCTGTAAAATAGCCGAGAGTGCATTACAACCAGCGTGGGCATTTTTAAGATGGTAGTGTGTCACTAGCAATTTGACAAAGGTGCCGTCCTTAGGTAGCAAAAGGGGGTGGCGAGCACCATAGGGCAGATTGGAATTCTTGAGGCGTCCTCCAACGCGTAGCATTCCGTTATTGTCCAAAAAAGGGCTTAGGCGAGCAAGGGGGCCCTTCAAAACTAAACCTCTCTTTAGAGTGTCAATCACGGATGAAAAATGCTCCACCTGAACCACACGCACCCAGTAGTTCCGGGCGTCTTGGCGTTCAAGAGGGGAAAGCACAGGACTCAAATTTTTATTTTCTGAATTCCGCCCATTATGGATAAAACGTCGAATCCAACCGGTAACACCAATTAGTTTATCAAGGGAACTGTAACGGTTCAAAAGAAAGTTCAAGTCGGGAATCTGTTTATCCTCAACCACTCCGACTCTTAAGCCCGGCAATACTTCGGGAGCGGAGAACCTATTTTGAGGCCAAGTCGTCTCGGATTGGGATAGCCAACTTGGATCCCACCAAAGGTGATGGTGGACCAGTGAAGAGGCCTCACAGCCGCGGGAGGCGCAATCGGCCGGGTTCAGTTCTCCGGGTACGTGTCTCCAAATCACCGGTACTGCAGAGCTCTGAATTTGGGAGACCCGATTCGCAACAAAGACCTCTAAGTTGTGAGGCGCGGCTCGTAGCCAGCAAAGGACAATCTCACTGTCCGTCCAAGCATAAACGTCGGTCAGATCGACCGCAGATGCCAAAGAGGAGCGGACGTGGTTCAAGAGGCGTACCAGAAGGGCGGCGCCAGACAATTCTAATTTCGGGATAGTTAACCGTGACCGAATAGGGGCCACCTTGCTTTTTGCCAAGACGAGATGCGTCGCGACCTCACCGGCGACATCGACAGTCCTCAAATATACCACGGCGGCGTATCCTCGTTCGGAGGCGTCGCAAAACCCGTGGAGACTGGCATGACACCTTCCTGTTGGTAGGAAGCGCCGAGGCATGGAAATTCGGTTAACTTCAGGAAGTGAAGACACAAGGGAGTTCCACTCCTTCAATAACTTCCCAGGGAGTGGTTCGTCCCAACCGAGTTCAGCAATCCAAAGCTTCTGGAGGAAACATTTAGCCAAAAATATTACGGGAGTGATCCATCCATTGAGATCGAAGGTGCGAGCAACCGTAGACAATACGGAACGCTTAGTCCAGACCTTAGGAGGTGGGTCTAATTTGACCCGGTAGGTGAAAACGTCTTGGACGGGCTGGTACTGTATTCCAAGGACCGTCAGCAAATTGGGATTTTCGGGATTTTCAAAAATATGAGGATCCTGCTGATCCTTTCCCGGAAGATCCTTCAAGACGTGAGGGGAGTTGGACAGCCACTTGCCCAACTCATAACCTCCGGACTTCAGTATTGCAATCAATTCATCGCGAAGAGTCAGAGCTTCCTCAACGCTCGAGGCTCCCGTGCAAATATCGTCCATATAGACTGACGATTCCAAGGTGGCTGATGCGCGAGGGTAATTCAGTCGCTCCCGGTTAGCTAGTTCTAACAAGGTCCTGACAGCAATATAGGGGCTTGACTTGAGTCCATAGGTCGTGGTGTTCAATTCAAAGACACGCATTGGCTCATTAGGATTTTCGCGCCACAGAATCATTTGGTATCTCCGATCATCGCGATGTACCATCGACTGTCTAAACATCATCTTGATGTCAGCTACGAAAACAATTTGATGCCGGCGGAAATGCGTGAGGATATCGGAGATATCCTTGATCAGCTTAGGACCGGAGTGCAAGCATTGGTTCAATGTCACCCCGTTGGATGTGGCCGCGGAGCCGTCAAAAACCACTCGAATCTTCCCCCCAGGGGTCTTCAAGACGGCATGGTGGGGTAAGAAGTAGTGCTCGTGTGCGCGCCAATCAAAATTGGATGGTGACATATGCCCCAGGCCCTCGTACTCGCGCATAAATTCAACGTACTTGGAGCGGAAGGTGGAGTCGCGCCGCATGCGCCGTTCCATAGACAAGAGCCTCTTTTCCGCCAAGGCCCGCGATTGACCAAGCGGGGGGCGAGAAGCGAGAAAGGGCAAGCGAGTTACAAATCGCCCATCAACACGGCGGCCTGTGTTGTTTTGATAAAACAACTCACATTCAAGGTCAAGAGGGTCAACTCGTGCGGCATGCGGCGGCTCCTCAACTTCCCAAAAGCGCTGGACCACGTCCGACAGCGTCAAGCCGGCTGCTTGCAATTGGTCCAGCACCGGTAGGTCCGAAGACCATAGCACGGGTCCAAAAAAGCTAGAACCGAATATAGTGGACATGGCACATAGGCCGTCCTTCTGCAAAACCCTAATTTCCCCTGACAAGACCAGGCCCAACACGTCGGAACCCAACAAAAGGTCCGTAGGACCGGGTTCAGTCCAGTGGGGGTCAGCTGGGTGTAGGCCTGATGCACAGGACACCGCAGCGTCAGCTATTCGGACCTGCGGTAGGGGACCTAAGATATTGTCAAGGACTGACACCTTGACCAAGACCCTAAGATTGCCCGTAACGGGGCCAAACATTAATTCCGCTTCCCCGGTAGGAGTCGAGGGCTCTATACCCCCGATACCTATCACCCGTCCTGTTCGAGGACTCCAAGGGAGCCCTAGCTCACCCACCAAACGAGAAGAAGCAATACAGCGCTGTGAACCCGAATCCAAAAGGGCGCGAACGATTAAAAATTCACCCTTCGGGTTGAATACCTTCACTGAGACAGTCGGCAAAAGAATGGTCTGACAGACGGACTGCCGGAGATTCAAGGTCTCAGGAGAAGTTGCTGTGGTGGGGGCTAGGGCGGCAACTACCTATTGGTGGTCGTCCTCATCAAACCGGTCCTCTGACCGGGGAATCTCATATTGAGACTTAGGGGGGACCTCCAAAGGTGAGGGGGACGGACCTCCATTTGGGTAAACCCATGCGTCATCTCGTGGCGGCAGCACGGGCCTAGTCATACGGGCTGAGGTAGGTAGGCCGTAGTAAGGCTGTCGACCCGCTCGAGGTGGGCGGCGTTCGAGGCGTGGCCACTCATGAAGCGGAGGTGAATAGCGGGCAGGCTGAACCGTAGACGGAGCCGCCACCAATCTCCCATCAGAACGTCGAGGGGGGTTAGCGCCCCCCTCACGGGGGGGTGAAGCCCCCATAGGCGGGGTCGAAATCCGGACGCGTCGGGATTCATGGCCCTGATCAGGGGACCGACGCAAATAATCCGGGGAGCGATCGGTAAGAGCGCCCCCGCCCGTGCGGGGCGCGCCCTCACTCTCCACCTGGCGGCCAACACCATTCTTGTTGGCGCACAAAATCTCCAGGTGGTTACCCCTACAAATTGGGCATGGCCGTTGCTGTTGGCAGTCCCGTTGCATGTGAGCTCCCAGACAACTATAGCACCAGTGGCGGTCTCTCGCGATGCCCCTCCGATCCTTGATCCGCTTAGAGAGAAACTGGGGGCAAGAAAGCACCCGGTGGCCTGGACGCCTGCAATAGTTACAGGGGGCGGGTTCAGTGGCAGCAAGTCCAGTGTAAACGGGCATTGGTCTCCGGTCGGAGGCCCTTTTACCAGGGACGCCAGTGTGACCCCTTTCCTTCCTCAGCTGGGCAGGCCGCTCTGGGGTCCTTGAAGGACCAGCCATACCAGAGTTATCAGCCTGCCGGCACTCTTCCTCAAGGAACTTTAAAAGGTCCGAAAAGGGGGGCAGGTAGCTGGCCCCGTCCCCACCATACCTTTGCTCAAAACGCAGTTTTAACTCGGGAGGTAGGCGGGACAACACAATGTGTAATAAAAGGAAGGACCACTGGTCCACGGGAAGCTCTAAACGCTTAAGAGCGTTGCAGGCTACAATCAGTGGATTTAAGAGTGATTCTCTTAAATGGGACACCCCATAGACACGTGGCAGCGCTAGAATTTGTGCCACGTGTGTGTCTGCTAACCGGCGCACGTTGGCATACCGCCGAGTCAGTAGTTCCCGCGCGGTGGTATAACTCTCCTCGGAGAGGTCTAGGTGGCTAACTAAACCCAGAGCCTCTCCCTGCAGGGAAGAGAGTAGATAGGCCAGTTTCTGGCAGGGAGACAGGTCCCTTCTCGCGTCCACCAGGCTATCAAAGAGGCTGAGAAAGCCTAGCCACTCGCTCAGGTTGCCAGAAAAGTGGGGCAAGTTTATTGTTGGCAACTTGCCCTGTAACGCAGGCTGCGTGGTGGGTCTGGTGGGAGACTCAAGAATAGAGCTCATTCTCGCCTCCTTCTTGAGCCTCGCGGCCTCCTCCACCAGACCGTCTGTCAGCTCAAAGAACTGTTCGTAGTCCCGCACTGAGGACTCCAGCGATTCTGGAGGTAGCTCCAATGCCATGAGGTCTCGGAAGGCCTCTTCGACGACCGCCTGCCTGGTCCGCACCTGCTCGCACCGCTGGAGCAGTGCGGATGCCCGGTCCACCCGGCCTACCAAGGCGTTGGCTGTAGCAGCCCAACGCAGCTCTGATTGAATTTGCACGCTCAATTTTTTGTGGGCTGCCATCTTAGGTAGGTACAAAACAACTTAAATAAAGGTAGTTACAACAAATAGATAACAAAATCAAAACAAAGTTATTTGTTACAAGTTATGTTTCAACTTCAACCAAACAAATTAATAATCAAACAAGAATTACCCACTTTAAACACAAACAAATTACTACTTAGTTACGGAAGGTCGCAGGTGGAGGGTCACAAAGAAATTCCGGATACTTAAAATGAATTTATTAAAATTAAAATTACAATTAAAATCTTACAATCTAAAGCGTACGGATTATTCCGAAGTAAGGAATGTTCTGTTCTCGTGGGAACATTATTCTATATCTTTCCCGGGCAATGGGTAATATAATACCCATCGCGAACGCTTACGCAGCACTAAACACTCGCGAAGTACGTAGGGCTGGCATTTCAGGGCTGTGCTATAACTCTTCCCCCCGCAGATCCTCGACTATTTCAGTACTCGTAGTGAAAAAGTTGCAGGATGAGCTGAATCAGCTGATGTGATCGCATGGTCCTCTTCTGTGGTGTTGTTTGGCTGACTGACGACTAATCTCTGACTTTTCATGTAGCGACGAATAAAAATAAATGCTGCAAGTGCGATTGCACTAAGAACAAGTATGTAGAAAGGGATCGTTGTATGATAAACGGCATCAGAATGGCCAGAAGTAAGAAGTGGTTGCAACTCTACTCGTTTTTGGATGTCATGAAGATTATTGAGATTGATGGAATTAATTTTGACTTGCGGTGATTTCGGATTTGAGTCCATAGTCGAGTTGATTGATGTTAGTAATATCTTCATTGGTTGTCCTTGAAGTTCATCATTTTCATTGGCCAAAGTGAATTCGTCGGTGCGTAACAGACAGTTTTGTGGGATGGTTGCAAGATAACTGCCATTCAGGGTTATGTAGTCGTTCCGTCCACATGAAAGAGTAACTTTTGTTGCATTTGGGAATGTGATGAAATAATGCCGATCGTCTAATTTCTCCATGCCTTCTTTTTTTAGCAATACTGTAGTTATTTTGCATGACTTTTCTAATAGTTGGCTTGTAATGAGGGTTGAAATGCAGTCTGGTATAGTTCGAATCCGATGGTTGAGATTTTCGTCACAAAGATACCGGGCGGAATTACCAAGCTTCGGGCATTCAGCCTCTATGTACACATGCATATTCCCACTGGTTGCGATAAATGGAAATGGAGGGATAAGGATTTGATTTTGATTGTTAGGTAATATGGATAATTTGTATAAATTATAGGTGTGGGGAGATACTATCGGGAATTTTAATACTAAGACTATTCTTTTTTCTGAATAATATGAGCCCGAACGTATAATATTATAGTACTCGCGAAGTTCTAAATCTAATAATTGGTCCTTACTATATAATGTAACTAATCTACTTAACATTATTCTTAAAATATCTATTCCTATCATTATATGGTGTGCGGTAGAGGTCCGCGTGAAAGCTAGTATATCTTCAAGTTTTCGGAGTGTTACTAAAACTTCATCTATATTATCATTAACAATATCTAAAAGCTGAGCAAATTTCGCAAATCTAAGAGTATCCAACTTAGTATCGCTCTCTACATTCAGTAAGTATTGAACAGTTTTATTTATCTCTACCTGATTATCTTTTAACTTATTTATTACTAGCTGATGCCCGCGACTTCGTCTGCGTGAACTTGTAAATCTCGTCTGTGAGCCTTTAAAATGCCTTTCGAACTCTGACTTTGCGGGATAAAAAGTAGCCTGTCACTCTCCGTCCTCAACTATAGACGTACACTGCAAAAAATCACGTCGATCCGTAGCTCTGTTGTGATTGAAGGACAAACCAACGCACTTTCGCAGTTTTAATATTTCACCATATAAAGTGTAAGTGCATATAGTCAACGTGGTTTTTAGGGTTCCAACGGGACTCTATTACTAAGCCTCCGCTGTCCGTCCGTCCGTCTGTCAGCGCCCTGTATCTCGTAAACCGTAATAGACAGTTGAAATTTTCACATATTTTGTATTTCTATTGCCGCTATAACAACAAATAATAAAAATTAAATTAAATTAAAAAAATAAAATTAAATTAAAATATTTCCAAGTACCTACCCATGGAAATATTTTAATTTTTTTTTTTTAACGGAACCCTAAAAGAGCGAGGACCGACTCGCAATTGGCTGATTTTTTTTACACAGGTAAAGTTGACGACCTGGAAAATAGCACAGGCTACTTTTTGTCCCGGGAGCATACATTTAAACTTTTGCATACATTTAAAATTTAAGATTTTTTTAAAAACGCTCGACTGATTTCTATAAAATTTAAATGGGACCACCTGGGAAGTGAAACCACCCTTTGAAACAAAAAAAGAATTTTCCAAATCGGTTCAGGCGTCTTCGAGTAATCGGTGAACATACATAAAAAGTTTCCGTTGAATTGAGATCCTCCTCCCTTTTTTGAAGTCGATTAAAGTAATAATAAAAATTAGTTCAAATTTAACGAAGTTATGGAGTATAACAGTCTAAATAGTTCAACCCCTATCTCAGAGAACATACATCCATCCATCCGTATACGACATCTATACAAACATACCGTATACATCCATCACAAACTTTCACATTAATAATATTAGTGGGATAATATGAGTAATAATAAGTAGGATATGATATAGTTAATGTATTTATTGTTAGTAGGAGGAGGATACAAACATACATAAATACATGCATACACACATACAGTAGTAGTAGATATGTGTGTATGTATGTTCGCATACATGCATGCCTACATACATACATACATACATGCATGCATACATGCATACATGCATACATGCATTCCATACATACATACACACTTACATACATACATACATTCATACATACATACATACATACATACATTCATACATACCTACTACTACAGTATGTGTGTATGTATGTCACTTTTCAGGCCCTTAACTTTACCTGCGCTAAAAAATAATCTAAAACTTCAATCTAAAACTCCGTTGGCGCATAATTGAAGGATAAGTATGTGAAAGTAACATACGAATATCCCGCGGGAACTGTTTGTTTTCCCGGGATAAAAAGTAGCCTTTTCACTTTTCAGGTCTTCAACTATGCCTATCAAAAAAACCACGTCAATCGGTAACTTCGTTGGCGCATAATTGAAGGATTAATATGTGAAAAGTAGCATACGAATATCCCGCGGGAACTGTTTGTTTTCCTGGGATTAAAAGTAGCCTTTGTCACTTTTCAAGTCATCAACTATGCCAATCCAAAAAACCACGTCAATCTGTTACTCCATTGGCGCATAAATGTGTGAAAAGTAGTATACTAATATCCCGCAGGAACCGTTTGTTTTCCCGAGATAAAAAGTAGCCTTTTGTCATTTTTCAGGCTCTTAACTTTACCTGTGCAAAAAAATCACGTTAATCTAAAACTCCATTGCGCGTATTTTGAAGGACAAATGCGTAAAAAATAGCGATGCTATCCCGCAGGAACTGTTTGCTTTTCCGGGATAAAAAGTAGCCTATGTGCTATTCCAGACTATATTCTATGTCTGTGCCAAATTTCAGCAAAATTGGTTCATTCGTTGTCGCGTTAAAGAGTAACAAACATCCATCCATCCATCCATCCATCGATCCAAACATCTATCCTCACAAACTTTCGCATTTATAATATTAATAGGAATAATAGGATAGGATAGGATCTACACATGATCAGTCATTATAATATCTAGCAATGTACTCACTATGACTGGACAAATCGATACCTTGTACTATTTGTATAATTTATTTCGTAATCCATCCCTAATCCGTAAGAAATTTTCTATTGATAATGAAAAACTTCAATAACTGTGTTTATCCTACTTGATTGTTGAATTGGAATTTTTTACTTATTCTCGATGCTGCGGATAATGTAAGCGTGATTTAAGTACAATCAGCGCCACCTATCGGTGGTTTTTCAAAATTCCGCGGGAACCTTGGATTTTTCCGGGATAATTTGTAGCCTATGTGTTATTCCAGGGTATAATCTATCTCCATTCCAAATTTCAGGCAAATCCATCCAGTAGTTTTTGCGTGAAGGAGGAACAAACATACACACAAACTTTCACCTTTATAATATTAGTAGGATTTGGGAATATTCTGCCATCCAGTCCTTACTAAGGCTTATATGCTGATTTGTCTCTATTATAATTTGGTCTTGATTAGATTCTAAAGTTTTTAAAGCACTGTTGTATCTTAATGCATCATTATAATCTAGATTACCGGTTATGGCTTTAATAATGGAACCTAATCCATTTATCAGACCTCTTTTGACACGACCAGGTTCAAAACTCTTAAGTGAATACGACGCTTTATCTAATTTCTGCAATAGATATTGAACACGAGTTTCATAAAGTGCATATGTGTACTCATCAAAATTATTCTCTATCTCTCTTATTTGATCTTTTACTTTATTAATTTTACTTTCTATATCTTCTAGGTCTATGTATTGCAAGAAGGTGTGGTAATGAGTAATGAGGTTCATGTTTCCAAGGTTAAAGGGTAATAGCCCAGGACCATCTTTCATGGGTTCAAGTTTTATTTCCTGACTCGCCGCTAGCTGGATTGTCGCTACGAGCAGCAGAAGCATCCTGTAACAAGTTTGCGCTTTTTGGTACTCGTTTTAGACGTGACTTTGCAATGGGCTGGCGTTTTTTGGAAGTATAAATATGGATAGGTAGGTTAGTTACTACAGTGTCTGGAGTAAAGCGGGCAGCTAATTTTTGCCTAGAAGCCGACGGATTGTTAACGAAGACTTGTTGCTGGGGTGATAAATCAACTACAGGTTCTCTATCTCTATTTCGACGCTCTATAATTTGAGTTCGATCAGAGAGTGAGACTTGATTAACAATTTCATATACTTTTTTCATTTGTTCCTTATGGTTCTGAATGTATAGTTGAAATAAATGTTCCGATAAATTAAAATCTAATGGGTCACGTGGGTCTGTATGTCCAATAATTAAATCATATGGTCGGCATTTGGTAAAGCTATGAATTGAACTGTTATACGCTAACAAAGCGTATGGCATAAGATTGGTCACTGGTTCATCGCGTTTCTGTAATCTAAGGATTCTCAAATGTTCCAGAATGGTAGAGTGAAATCTTTCAATGTTACCGTTTTCATTAGGTGCATGTGGCGAAGTTTTATGATGAACAATCTTATGCATACTACAAAATTCTGCGAATAATTGGTTAGTAAATTCAGTTCCCTGATCAGTAACTATTCTTAAAGGAAGCATATGATGCGTGCTGAATTTTAATAGAGCCTGTATTACACTAATTGCAGTTCCGTCCCTCAAACGGTAAGCCTGGCCATATTTTGAGAACACATCTACAAAAGTAACATATTTTTCACATTCTACAGTGAAGAGATCCATATGCAGTACTTCAAAAGGTCTGGTTGGTGGTGGCACAACATTGAATTGTTGGCGAATTGGATTTCTAGCATACTTAGCTTGGCCACATATAGAGCATTCGTTAATGAATTTAGTTATGTGCTCTTTCATCTTTGGCCAGTAATATTTTCTAGAAAGCGCTAAGTATGATTCATTAATACCACGATGGTTGGTTTTTCCATTGTGATAATGTTTGATTATCTCTTGTTGCCTCAGATAGTCATTAACGTTATCTATTTCCGACTTAACTAACACAAGGTTCATTGAGGAGCTTTTAAATTTACTTTGTAATATTGGAACTATTGAATACATAGCAGTAGTGGGTGTTACAAGAAGTGCAGTTTTGATATTCGGACGCACAAACTCTTTTACTACATTAACTATATCTTCTTCTAGGTTATATTCAGAGACCTGAGCTGAGACGCGAGTATGGGTTTCAAAAGGTTTGGATATTTTAGGTCGTCGTTTTACCTCATTAACTATAATAATGTGCAACTGTTTTTGAAATTTATTCAGAGGATAATCGACTATAGGAATTTCTAATATGGGATTTTCATGGGAAGTATGTGCAGTTTCAGTAGAAGAGCTGGGAGTTAGAGCAGTTTCAGTTGAAGAACTACGAATATATTGTATAGGTGTTGAAGCGGTTTCAGTTGTAGAGCTATGTCCTGGTGAAGGTGGCCTCTCTGTTGGATTAACAATCATTGAATCGGTTTCCTCGTTATAAATTTCAACTCTAGATAAGGCATCAGCATTAGTGTTATTTTTGCCTTTCTTATAAATTACTGTAAAGTCGAATTCACTGAGCTTTAAGCGCCACCTGGTTAGGCGAGAATTGGGCTCTTTTAGGTTCATGACCCACTGTAGGGGTTTATGGTCAGTGAGAATTTTGAATTTACGACCAAACAGGTAAGGCCGAAAATACTTTGTAGCCCACACAATAGCTAACAACTCTTTCTCAATCGTACTGTAATTTAATTCACTGCTATTAAGTGTACGAGAAGCGTAAGAAATAGGTTTATCTGAACCTATCGGCCCTTGCGACAAAATAGCACCTAACGCAACGTTTGATGCATCTGTGGTAAGTATGAACTCTTTCTCAAAATCGGGGTACTGTAAGATCGGATCATTACATAAAAGTGATTTGCATTTTTCGAAGCAGTCTATATATTCGGAATTCAAAACTATCTTGCTACCCTTTTTTAAGCATTGAGTAAAAGGTTTAGTTATTCGGGCAAAATCTGGGATAAACTTACGGTAATATCCAAGTAAGCCTAAAAATTGTTTGATCTGTTTTGGTGTTTTTGGGATTGGATACTTATTAATGGCTGAAATTTTTTCAGGATTCGGTTTAATTCCTTCTCTACTTATGATGTGTCCTAAGTATGCAGTTTCTAACTTCAAAAATTCCGATTTGTCCATTTGAATTTTGAAATTTGATTCGCGAAGACGCTGGAATACTTTTTCTAGATTTATAATATGTTCCTGAAGGCTAGTACTGAAGACTATTATATCGTCCAAATAGACAAGACAAATAACGTTTTGTAGGCCGCGCAAAACATTATCCATCACTCGCTGGAAAGTGGATGGTGAGTTCTTGAGACCCATGGGCATTCGCAAGAATTCAAAGTGCCCGTGTTCTACATTAAATGCTGTTTTAGGCGTATCATTGGGGTCCATCTCTACTTGGTAGAATCCACTGGCCAAATCGAGTGTGGTAAAATATTGGCATTTGCCTAATTTATCCAGTACGTCACTAATATTAGGAATAGGATACTTGTCATTTATGGTTTTTTCATTTAATTTGCGAAAATCAACCACTAGCCTCCATTTCTGCTTGCCGGAAGCATCAGCCTTTTTGGGCACGACCCAAATGGGAGAGCTCCATGCAGAATCTGATGGTTTAATAATTCCTTGACTTAACATTTTTTCAATTTGGTCTCTAACTTCTTCGCGATGCACGTAGGGATAGCGATAGCTTTTCGTATAAATCGGAATTTCATCAGTTGTTCGAATACGATGTTTGATTTTATTTGTAAAAGTAAGGGGTTCTCCCTCTATATGGAAAATATCTGCATACTTAGAGCAGAGAGCTGTTAGATTAGCTTTTTCTTCAGGGTTAAGGTGATCTGTACGAAGCCGTGATGTGACATCTGTAACACGACTCGATTTTGGTCTAGTACGAATGCATTCACTATTAAGAAGTTCAGCATGTGCCGGCCGATCGAGGGACATAATCATGTCACTATTGGTGGGATTTTCTATTTCTAATATACCACGATTCTGATTAACAGTAGTAATACACTCATGGATAAAACAGTTACATAAAATTTGTTCATGTACTAAAACTTCACCATCTGATGTATCAATCGGTATTCTAATTAATTTTGAACTATTGGCTGGAATTATATCTTCATAAAGATTAACATTTTTAGAGTCGTACATCTCTATCGGGATAATACCAAAATGAGTTATCAGGGATTTGTTCTTCAAGTCTATTTTAGATTCCCATTTATTAAGTAAGTCTAGTCCAATTAAGCCGTCGAAGTAATTATGGAATTTGTAAACGAATAAAGTAATATCGTCTGGGTCACCTAGTTCTTCAAAACAGGGTAGAGTTATCGAATAATCACTTCTGGTAGTCGCGTGCACATTAGTAACCTCGAATGGGTCGTAGTTCAAAGGAATATGCGAATAATAATTCTCAACCACTTCAGGACTGATAAATGATTGATTGGCTCCTGTGTCTAAAAGAAATTTAAGGGGTGGATTACTGATTTGAATGTAACACAGCTGCCTCTGAATGTGAAAATTAATTTCTATTTTGGCTTTTTTTGCTCCACTGCTAACTGAAAATTTTCATCATTGGAACAAACTGATTTTTGATCGTTGTCCTCCAATACTGGATTAGTAGAGTTAGGGTAAAGTTCACAACTATTATCTGGACACTGTTCAGGGGTATAGTCTTGGTAATAATCTTGATAATAACCTTCGTAGTCATAATTATAATTTTGATCATAATCATAATCGTAATCGAATTCATTGAAATTAACTTCACGCGCTTTCATGTAGTTTGTAGGCGGTGGATTGCCAAATCTACGCCAATCGTGACCTGATGGGGGCAATGGTTTTGTCGTGAAGCGATTTACACCGCTCATAGGTGTCGGTCCGATCGATGACCGATTAGGATTTCGTGGGGGCAATCTGAATAGATTACTATTAGGATTATAATTAGGCGGAATCGCACGAAACATCTGTTGCGTACGAGTAGGCATTCTATTAAATTGTGGCCGATTATAATTATTATAAATAGGCATAGGCATTCTATAAGGCTGAGGCGTACTCATCTTAAATTGCTGTGGCATTGTTGGGAACGGTGTCTGCCAATTAGTTTGCATGGTAGGTGGATAAGACATACCAGGGTTAGATATGGCACTTGTAGAACTGGGAAAATTAAAAGGTTTAGGGTTAGAAAAGCTAGCTTGTGCATGCAGCGCTTTAGGTAGAGAGTCGTTTCTTTGCTGTAGGTAGAGCGTGTTCAGCTCTTCTTGGACGTACTCTAATGCTTTTTCTATTGTAACCGGTCTCATGCACCTTACACGAGAACCCAAAGGTTCCTTAAGACCACGAAGAAAGGCTTGCATCGTCAATTTTTTATACAAATCACGCTTCGCCTCCAAGGTCGTCTGCACAGACTCGTGCAAGGTGACATAAGTCATTATTGTGCTAAAGAGAGTCTGACAACGTTCATAAAATTCCATAGGAGTACTATTTCCCTGTGTCTGTATCGCTATGTCATTATAAAGGGCGGTCTCGTCCCTTTGGTCTGCGAAGTTATTAATAAGGGCGTTCCGGATGCCCTGCCAATTTTCCGGAACTCCGTTAGAATTTATAAAACGTGCTGCCGGTCCTGTAATTTTATTAAGTATACCACTAAGCAGCGACAAATTGGATAACTCTGAACCTGGCTCATCTTTTATATATGTGATAACTAGTTGGTCACAAAGTCGAATAAACTTAGTGAGGACATGAGGGTTACCATCGAATTCCGGCACGACCCTCAAGGCCTTATTGATCATATCCGGGTTAAAACTCATGTCTAAATCTATATCTAAATTTCTATTACTGTCTAAGTTAGCCCTACGAGACTGCCTAGGAGATGCAGCTCTAGGGTCTCCCGATTTTCTGGGATGAAAAATTTTGATTTAGGTACTTAGGAATTAAGATGGGAAGCAACACAATGGTAATCTTGTGCACTTACTTTTATCCGGTATTGCGCCGTCGTATCAATTTCTGGATACTGCTCCACCTCCGACTCCAAGGTTCGTAATAGATACCCGAACTTTGTCCCGGTCCGACTTTTCGGAAATCTTGCCGCGCCGCGAACTGACCCGGGTATCCTACCACCACTGCGCCAGTTACGGAAGGTCGCAGGTGGAGGGTCACAAAGAAATTCCGGATACTTAAAATGAATTTATTAAAATTAAAATTACAATTAAAATCTTACAATCTAAAGCGTACGGATTATTCCGAAGTAAGGAATGTTCTGTTCTCGTGGGAACATTATTCTATATCTTTCCCGGGCAATGGGTAATATAATACCCATCGCGAACGCTTACGCAGCACTAAACACTCGCGAAGTACGTAGGGCTGGCATTTCAGGGCTGTGCTATAACTACTTAAATACTATTTATTAATTAGAATTATTTACTTTAAAACAAGAATTATTTATTTTAAATACATCAAACAAACTACTCTGTTACCTAACCACGAGGGGTTTTAGTAAACAAACAAAGTATTTGTTGGTTAAAAGTTCCAAAAGATACAAATTAAGCTATCAACAATCTATGTTAAGTCAATCAATAACATAAATTAAGATAAAAGAAAAATTAAGTTTTTAATTACCCGTACTAAGCCACTAGACTCATACTAGGTACTGCAAATTACAAATTGGCTTGGTAAGAACCCTACAATTATCAAATTATATTAATATTAAGTTTATTTATTTACAATCTACATCTAACTGTTGGCCAGTTACGGGCCACAAACAACAATTACACTAGCGGCACGCTATGATGGCCGGTTTGACACATTACAATAGTGATGTGGAATGTCAATTTATTCTCGAACAAAAAACAATTAAGTTTTGTTTTTGTACCTGATTAAATAGGTTTAATAAAACAAAAATGTATATGTTTATTTAATTTATTTGAACGAACTGAATATTTGAATGAAAATGAATATACATACTTTATATGCACACAAGAAACATATGAATACAAAAGATACCAAAAAAGGTGCCACAAAAGGCCATAATTTATCAGATTCGTCCATACTACTATTTTCACTGTCGTCACTGCTATCATCACCTACATTAATAATTATATGTTCGTTTTCTATAATATTATCTATTTTCACATCTCTTTCATAATCTTTCCCTAAAGAACTTTCCCCACCGAAGAATAATCCAGCTTCCTTCAGTGAATGCACCAACTTTTTTCTTGTTGGATACTCCTTCTGTAAATAGTAGCCGTAAACATGTCTTCGGATAGCATCGGCATCAAAGCTATCGATGCCTACGACTGGTTTTGCTCGTTTTCTCTTTTTTGGTGTGTGAAGTTTATTTTCTTCTGTGCCAGTCTCGCCATATTTTTTTTAGTTATCCGTCTAACAGTTCGTTGTCCAATATTAAGCGCATCAGCTACGCGTTCAACCACTGACGTTATAGGTAAAATTGGCCCTCCATTTTGAGCTTCACGATCGAAATAGTTACGAAGGCGTATTACGAACTCACGTGTCTGACTATTTAGAACAGTTCTCTGCGTACGTTCGGTCATATCGACGAAATCCACAACAAAGGGCTTGAACAGAGTCCAAATTAACGAGCAAGGGTCAACAGTAATGCAGTATCAATATTTGAAATCCAAAGCCAGGTCAAAACTATATCACAATCGCATTGCACTGACAGTTTATACTTTTCGAAGCAACGTCAATTCGAAACTGCTTTGTTTTGCATTGAGCATTGACGCGAGTTTGCCGGAGGTAGTAGTTGTGCTAGCCAGCGATCCTATGTGACGATCGTATTAGATTCCATTTTTAAAAATTTTCAATTTAGAAAACCAAATGCCGAGTTGTGGTATATATCATATAAAAATAAAAAATTTACCTTTTGTATGAAACAGCTGATATTTTTTTGCGATTTCAGAGGTTTGTCCACATAGTGAAAATTGTTCATATTCACAAGTACATTCACCCCTTAAATGGTGCAAACTGATTTTTCTACACTTGTATACATTTTAGAAATCAATTTAATAAATAAATTTTGAGTCCTAAACCTAAAACTACATTCGATAAAATTTATGAATCTCTGCACATCACTATCGTCAATAAAGTAATACAATTATTTCCTTCAAAGTCGTTATCAATTAATACGGAACTTCATGAGCGGACAAACGTCAAACCGGCCATCATAGCGTGCTATTAGATTAGGTACTATTAATTATTAATCAACAAAAATTAACAAAACAAAATCTCAATAATTGCAATCATTATACAGGCCTACATGTGACAAGGCAGGCTATGTACTAGTAACTCAATAAGCCTGTGTATTAATAAGTTATAAGGTCCATTAATTTACAATAAATGAGTTAACCCTAGAACGGCCAAGTTAAGTCACAGTAATGCCAAATCTGTCCGCGGAATCAATTTAACCACGCTCTGCTACCAAATGTTGAGGCCAACGGCTTGGCCAACGAGTCAAGGCCTGGAACACGAAGTATAGGGGCCCATCAGCTATAACCTGAGTCCAGGGTCGCTGCCCAAAGCGGCCTTTAACCGCGGTCAGATTTGTTCTCGTCTTAGTGTGGACTTAATGTGGTAGGGTTGCACTGACCTTCCTTGCAGCATTCAATCCTTGTACGGCCTGAGATGGTATGAGAGTGGTGTATGTGGGGTGTGTTGTGAGAGAGTGTAAGGTGAACTTCTCAGGCCGCTAGGCGCAGCAGGCAGGCAGCCAGCTATGGCCTGCTGAAGACGCTGGGCTGGCGTGGCACTGTACACTCGGCTTGTCACTCGTTAAGGTCCAAAACCCTGATCACACACACACTTCGCCGAGCGCGTTGGCGAGCAAAATCGGCGGGTTGCAAAAAATGTTCTTTTGTTACGGACAGCACGTTAACAATGATGCTTATAGCTAGGTCGACACATAGACCGCTCAACGGCGCAACAAAACCGTAAAATAAACTAACTCTAGACACTTAAAACAGCAAAAACGTGCACGAGACGACCGGATTTTCGTGAATACGTGTTAGCTGTCAAAAGGAAAAGGAACTTGCAAACCACACCCAAAATCGCGGCAAGTTTTACCTTTCAAGTGTCATCTGTCAAATTCATTGCGAGCCAAAGAGATTGCTAGCGTCACGACCATGGAACTAGGAATTATGGCGCGAACAATAAGTATTAATGATGCCCGCGACTACGTCTGAGTGGATAAAGAATTTTTAATTCCCGCGGGAACTCCATAATTTTCTCTAAAATTCTCGGTTTGAATAGAATAGAATAGTATAGAAATATTTTTTATATTCAAATGAACTTTTTTACAAGTGCTCTTGAATCGTCGATGAGTCTACCACTGGTTCGGAATGCCCTTCCTGCCGAGAAGAACCAGCACGAAACTCGGCGGTTGCTCTTTTCAACTTACTTGAACTTATTGAACGACGGTGTTAGGTTTATTTTCGTAACGGAATTTCTTGATTCGGCCGCCGCGCTCAAACTGTTTGTCCTAGTTCAAAGCCTGCGATAAAAGCTATGCAATAGCTTAAAAATAGTATGATTACGATGATTCAGTAGGATCGTTGTCCTAGGTTCCTAGCTTGGCATAGGCTATGGCTAGCTAGGAGTTTAGTCGCAAAGATTACCTCGACGATGATATTGATAGGTTTATGTATAGACCTATCCCACCATACCACCACTATACATTGTTTTGTTATATCCCAAAGGGATTGGGCAGCGTTTTCGGTTAAAGCTCCCAGGCAGCTTGACTTTTTCCGACATTTTCATCCTATTCACATTAATTATCGTCATATTTCAACAATTCACACAAAACTTTAAAAAAAATATACACTAAAACCTTCCTCATTAATCATCCTGTCAATATCGGTGAAACCCGCATGAAAATCCGTTCAGTACTTTTTGAGTTTATCGCGAACAGACAGACAGACGCGGCGAAGGACTATGTTTTATAATATGTAGAGTGATTAGTATTGAAGTTTGTGAACAATGCACGCAATTTTATCTGAAAATTGACAAGGTTAGCAGCGAGATTATCTGAAAATGATCTATGTCTTGCTGCAGCAAGAATACCATAAAACCCCATCACTAAAATGGATTGTTGCAGCAAGAATACCATAAAACCCCATCACTAAAATGGATTGTTGCAGCAAGAATGCCATAAAACCCCAGAACTAAAATGGATTGTTGCAGCAAGAATGCCATAAAACCCCATCACTAAAATGGATTGTTGCAGCAAGAATGCCATAAAACCCCATCACTAAAATGGATTGTTGCAGAAAGAATGCCATAAAACCCCATAACTACAATAATAGGCATGATGACCGTTTTTGAAAATCTGTTTAGATGATGTTCGGAAGTATTCTACTATTTCGAAAAAATATCTTATTTCAGCAAAATAAAAGGTTTGGTACTTACCTAGATAAAATTGTGAACCACCAAAAACCACAGTAGAATTATGTAACCAGTACGGAAACTACCTACAAACGTTCGAAACGGCTCACTCACACAAACAGGCGCATCGACGAGACCAAAAAGCGGTCCTCGCGGGAATGTCAGTACTTCAGTAGTGACTACACTAGCGGCACGCTATGATGGCCGGTTTGACACATTACAATAGTGATGTGGAATGTCAATTTATTCTCGAACAAAAAACAATTAAGTTTTGTTTTTGTACCTGATTAAATAGGTTTAATAAAACAAAAATGTATATGTTTATTTAATTTATTTGAACAAACTGAATATTTGAATGAAAATGAATATACATACTTTATATGCACACAAGAAACATATGAATACAAAAGATACCAAAAAAGGTGCCACAAAAGGCCATAATTAATCAGATTCGTCCATACTACTATTTTCACTGTCGTCACTGCTATCATCACCTACATTAATAATTATATGTTCGTTTTCTATAATATTATCTATTTTCACATCTCTTTCATAATCTTCCCTTATTAATTTAACAGTTCTATTCACAACCTTTTCCCAGTCTCCTTTAGTCACATGTTCACAAGCTTCTTCTAATAATTTTAGCATTTTTTTTGTGGTAAATGGGGGTTCTGTATTGTGTCTTGCAGCATATCCCTTAATTTGAGCCCACACCAACTCAATCGCATTATACTCACAATGGTAAGGCGGTAACCGTATAACTCTGTGCCCATGTTCTAATGCTATTTCGTCAATGACGTATCGGATCTTGGTTGGTTTGTTTTCTTTTAAAAGACGTACTAATTCCGCTTTTAACATATTCATGTTTGCATCTACGCCATTTTTACGAAGCCATGCGACGATATCAGCTTTCTTTTGGGATTGGGCAGGTGGCTTGTCAATTTGCATCGAGTGGTATGGGGCGTTGTCCATAATTATAATAGATGGTTCAGGGAGGCTACACAACATTGAGGTAAACCATTCAGTAAACTTTTCTCCATTCATGTCTTCATGATAGTCTCCAGTGGTCTTTGACGCAAAAGCCATGAGAGAACCTTCGACAAACCCGTTGATGGTTCCGGCGTGACAAATTATAAGTCGCGATCCTTTTCCTACAGGAACTTTGGAAGTAGATGCTGCTGTGTCATCGTTCCAAGAACGGCCTACAGTATGGTTAGCATTAAGCCATGTTTCATCCAAGAACACAACATTTTGCCAATTTTTGATTTCTTTCACTTGCCGTAAAAAAGTATACCTTGCCATCGCTATATCAAATCTTTCCATCAATATTTTGCGTTTGTTACATTTTTTGTATCGAAATCCAATGGTCTTCAAAATCTTCGTTAAAGAACTTTCCCCACCGAAGAATAATCCAGCTTCCTTCAGTGAATGCACCAACTTTTTTCTTGTTGGATACTCCTTCTGTAAATAGTAGCCGTAAACATGTCTTCGGATAGCATCGGCATCAAAGCTATCGATGCCTACGACTGGTTTTGCTCGTTTTCTCTTTTTTGGTGTGTGAAGTTTATTTTCTTCTGTGCCAGTCTCGCCATATTTTTTTTTAGTTATCCGTCTAACAGTTCGTTGTCCAATATTAAGCGCATCAGCTACGCGTTCAACCACTGACGTTATAGGTAAAATTGGCCCTCCATTTTGAGCTTCACGATCGAAATAGTTACGAAGGCGTATTACGAACTCACGTGTCTGACTATTTAGAACAGTTCTCTGCGTACGTTCGGTCATATCGACGAAATCCACAACAAAGGGCTTGAACAGAGTCCAAATTAACGAGCAAGGGTCAACAGTAATGCAGTATCAATATTTGAAATCCAAAGCCAGGTCAAAACTATATCACAATCGCATTGCACTGACAGTTTATACTTTTCGAAGCAACGTCAATTCGAAACTGCTTTGTTTTGCATTGAGCATTGACGCGAGTTTGCCGGAGGTAGTAGTTGTGCTAGCCAGCGATCCTATGTGACGATCGTATTAGATTCCATTTTTAAAAATTTTCAATTTAGAAAACCAAATGCCGAGTTGTGGTATATATCATATAAAAATAAAAGTTATACCTTTTGTATGAAACAGCTGATATTTTTTTGCGATTTCAGAGGTTTGTCCACATAGTGAAAATTGTTCATATTCACAAGTACATTCACCCCTTAAATGGTGCAAACTGATTTTTCTACACTTGTATACATTTTAGAAATCAATTTAATAAATAAATTTTGAGTCCTAAACCTAAAACTACATTCGATAAAATTTATGAATCTCTGCACATCACTATCGTCAATAAAGTAATACAATTATTTCCTTCAAAGTCGTTATCAATTAATACGGAACTTCATGAGCGGACAAACGTCAAACCGGCCATCATAGCGTGCCGCTAGTTTAGTGAGTGCCGCGTCGAGACGAGTGGTCATGTACAAGTTTATTTCAGCGATCTTTTAAAATGCCAGAAGCGTACTGCGTAGTAAACAGCTGTTTGAACTCTGCTTTAACAAAACCGGAGCTATCTTTTTTAAACTTCCTGTTGATTTTGAAAGGTGTGAGAATAATTATTTATTGATTTTAAAATTGACTATACTATAATATTATAAAGAAAGAGGATTATTTGTATTTTTGTATGTTTGTGATGAGTAAACTCTAAAACTACTGGAACGATTTCAAAAATTCTTTCACCATTAGAATGCTACATTATCACTGAGTATCATAAGCTATATTTAGGTATGATAAGAAAAAAAAGGTATCCGTAATAAAACTTCAATAATGTAGCCCAAGGTGTAAAAATAATATCCATTAAGTGTCTTTCATCACATAAGCTGTGAAAATTATTGATGATGGAACAAAGAAATGTTCTACAATATTATAAAATGTATCAATATTCAATATTAACAAAAAACTTTGCGATACCATATTTTAGGTCCAACTATTGTAGTTTTACGTTTTAAAAGTTGATAGAAATTCAATTATTATTCAATTCGTCGTTTTCGTCATGGGTGTCGTTTTCATGGTTTTTGAGGGTGTTAAAGCCGATAGTGTTGTCAAAACGGAAATCCAAGATGGCGGCTACGCGAAATTATCAACTATTTCGTTATGGGTGTCATTTTCATGGTTTTCGAGGGTGTTGAAGTCGATAGTGCTGCCAAAATGAAAATCCAAGATGGCGGCTGCACGAAATTATCACTTTTTTCGTCATGGGTGTCGTTTTTATGGTTTTCGAGGGTATTGAAGCTGATAGTGCTGACAAAATGAAAATCCAAGATTTTAAACTATCGAGATTAACCGACGCCATGAGATACCCATTTAAATTTAATTTCATAGCTAGTTTAAAAATAAAATTCGATTAATTGATCACTACAGAACATAGAATGTATTAATTTAAAAACAATATCATAAAATATAAAAAGTGACAAAAGTGATAAAAAGTGGCTTCAATGGAGCGTAGGTATTTATTTTATCAACTAGGCTTAGTTTCCGTACTGGTTACATAATTCTACTGTGTAAAAACCCTCGACGGTGTCATGGCATCGTTTGTGACGTCAGCTTCGTATGTTTTTAGGGTTCCGTAGTAAACAAGGAACACTTATAGTTTCGCCATGTCCGTCCGTCTGTCAGTCTGTCTGTCCGTCCGCGGTTTAGCTCAGAGACTATTGGTGCTAGAAATCTGTAATTTGACAAGGGTATAAATATTAATCACGTCAGCAAAGTGGTGACATAAAATTGTGAAAAATATTTTTTTTAGGGTACCTCCCGTACATGTAAAGTGGGGTTGATTTTTTTTCTCGTCTATCCCATAGTGTGGGGTGTCGTTGAATAGGTCTTTCAAAAGTATTGTGGGTGTGGGAACACCATTTTTCGATTCAGGGATCCGTTTGTGAAATATGATATTATAAAGTGATAAATTTTATTAGAGTCCCCCCCCGCCTCTGCCAGCTAAATGGTTGTTTAAAGGATACATGAAAAAATTCACAGTAGTAGGTAGTATATATAATGAATTTTAAAGGAAAACTATCACGGCTAAGTAGGGTTCATTAGTTATGGAGTTATATCTGTTTTTTCTAAGTTAGGTATTACCCGTAGTGTAAGTTGCATATTTTATAGTATATTATAGTATTTAAACCATGGAACTCAAAATATACTATATAAGTGACTTGCAACTACGGAACCCTACACTGCGCGTGGCCCGACACGCACTTGACCGGTTTTTATTACATACTAGTTTGTTTGTTTGCAAAGTTCGAAGTCGTATCGCTCCGGTTGATGTTCGTCCCAATATGGCGGAGTGCTGTACTATGTATTTTGTTTAGTTTTTTTTTTTATCAAAATAAAATTCATTCTCGCTCAAAATAGAAAAATAAGTAAATACGCCTTTTTATAAGCCACGAATCCTATTTCATTAGATAAATTCATAATTTCATTGGTTCTTGGTGACTGTCATCATGCCTATTGAGTCTTAGCAATGACTGATGTAGTTTTTCTGCAATCAACAAGTTGATATCGCTGGTTTTTCGCGGAAGGGATAATGACTTGGGTTGTTTACCATGCCAAGTAGGTAGGTAATCATAATTGAATGGTTTGTTTGCAGTGTCGAAACCAGGCCACACCTATATTAATACGAAAGTCCCTTACAAAATAAGATAATGAAAAAAACCTTCGTATAGGATAGGGTGATTTACCTATAGGTACATTAGTTTATCGAACTCCCACTGTTAAGTAACTATTAATTTTATTATTTATCAGGTTACAGGTATATTTATTATATTATTATTAGTCATTATGTTGTTTCTCATACCCATAGCTACATGCATGCCTACATAGAAAATTGCTAAGAATCATTGAATGATAAGAAAATACTATCAACGGTAACTTCTAAGCAGCATTGGTTTATTATAATAAATTAGTACATCAATGTTTCTAACCATAAATAAATAACATGGTTTTGCTTCCATACCATGCTCTCGTACATACTCAGACACTTGTACAGTTACATGACTTGGTCGTAATAATGTTTTTTTTTTTTAATTTAATTTAAAATCATAGATTTAGCATTGGTAAGGTACTTATAGATACCGTTCGGTGTAGTAGTAAATTCAGTAAATTGCGGCAATTCATAGTACACTGAAGGGGTAGGTAGGGGCAGCTGCCGCCCCCTAGACATCTGAAAAAAATAGATAATACTAGTAACTCAACGCCTAAGTTTTGCCCCCCCCCCCCCCCAGTAAGTTTTGTTTAACTTGCCCCCCCCCCCCCCCTTGGCCATGGCTTTTCAAACAAACTATGATAATTATTAGATACGTTGCCGCCATGGTTGCCGCATTATTTGTAGGAAGGGCGGTATCTAGTAGCGACTAAGCTACCAATCCGAAATCGATGTTCAAAATCGTATGTGTCACTCTAAGGCGCTGCGCAAACCTGTGTCCTGTGTCGGCCATAAGCCACCATTGAATATTTTATTTTCATACAATAAATATGAAATATGTAATAAATATTTTTGTGTCCTGTGTCGGATACAAGCCACTTATTGTATGAAAATAAGTGGCTTGTATCCGACACAGGACACGTTTGCGCAGCGCCTAACACCCTGAAAAAGTTACCGGAACGGTTCCGGTAACTTTTTCAGGCGTTCCGGCGGAACCGGAAAATAGGTGGGTGCATCAAAAACTGAGCAGTTTGTACCCTGTAGAGTTAGAGTTATAGACGGACATAGCAGACCATTCATCCCGGAAAGGAGTTCCCGTGGGGACGGCGTCCTTTATGCACTCGCGTATCGTACATCCAATTGAAAAGAATGAGTGCAAAAACCTTACAAATATATTGGAGCAATCACGTTTTTCTGTCACATCAAAATGGTCATTTTGCCGGGCGTCACATAGCGATAATTACATTAATGCTCTTGTGTTCCATTAAAATTTTCTGATATCTGAGATATTTTATGAAGATAAAGCAAGGAATTCAGTTGATACGTAAGATACAATATGTATCTTATCTTAGCTAATATCAGTGTAACAGCTTCATACTATGTCCTGTAGCAAAGCCGAACTTTGTACTTGCGAGTGAAGTCAGAGGGACGCGCGAAGCCGCACCAGTTGGCATTAATTGAATTGTCATCTGTATTTTGCACGGAATCTTATATATGTATAAAATTCTCGTGTCACAATGTTAGTTACCTTACTCCTCCGAAACGGCTTTACTGATTTTTACCAAATTTTATATGCATATTCAGTAGGTCTGAGAATCGGCTACTATCTATTTTTCATACCCCTAAATGATAAGGCTGACCAACCACTAAATATTTTTGTTGGCGGTACGAAGTTATACAAGTTAGTAGGGTAGTACGCTGGGTCAGCTAGTAGATATATACGTATTTTGCTTAGGGTTCTACATCTATGAATCAAAAAATTTCTAGTATTGAAAGTTGCCCGGACATTAGACTGTCGCGTAGCCTACGTAGCCTATGCGGCGTAGTAATTAGCCTACACGTACACGGCGTAGGTAACCTAGGCAAGCGGCGTACCAATAAGCCTTTGAAAATAAAATAGCAATCAATCTTATAAGACAAATATCTAGCACAAAATGTTATGAGCCGTTCAGTTTAGTATTTTGAATTTTCTGTTAAAATTAAAATACAAGAAAAATATAAAGTAAAATACAAGTGATTTGCCCCGGCTTCGCACGGGTTGTAGGACATAATATTATGCCTACATATTGCTTTTTCTGTCGTAGAATCGCATCAGCTTGTACCTAACGTTGAATATGTGGATTTATTTTCATTTAAATTATAATATGGTGTAAAGGATTATTTTAATGTGCATGAAATGCTTGTGGTAACTAACGTAATTAAGTTGATAAGGATTAATAGGTACCGTATCCGTCTAAATAGATTTCCAATTGCTGCATTGTGTACACTGTTCGTGACCATTTTTTTAGAAGTTAAAATGGGTATAGTAAGCTATCCTTAAAAGATAGATATATGTATATGCCATCGCAGACTTTTCTGTCAGACCTATCCCACCACTATACAATGTTTTGTTATATCTCAAAGGGATTGGGCAGCGTTTTCTATGAAAGCTCCAAGGCGCGCCTGGGAGCTTTAAAAAAGCCGCCTAGTCGGCTTGGCTTTTTCCGACATTTTTAACAATTATTGTCATATTTCAACCAATTTACACAAAACCATAACAAATTAATAATAGGTACACTAAAAACTTCCTCATTGAATCATCCTGTCTATTGGTGAAACTGCATGAAAATCCGTTCAGTAGTTTTGAGTTTATCGCCTACAGTACAGACAAACAGACACAGCGGGGGACTTTTTTTTATAATATGCAGTGATACGCTTGAATACATAAAAATGAAACTGTTGTAGTATTTCTTATTTTTCTTCTTCGTCTTCAACCGCTACTACTAGTTCTGCTGGTGATGGGTCTCTTTGTAGGGAAAGGGATATCCTGCTGATCCACACGCGTCGATCTTGCGCCGCGGTTGTATCCATCGGCTCCCTGCGACTTGTATGATGTATTTGCAATTTTACGAAGGTAAAAACAAGAGAATAGAATAGAAATATTTTTTATTCAAATAAACTTTTTTACAAGTGATTTTGAATCGTCGATGAGTCTGGTTCGGAATGCCGTTCCCGCCGAGAAGAACCAGCAAGAAACTCGGCGGTTGCTCTTTTTAAAACAAGTTTACAATATAATATTTACTAAAAATAAGTTTACAATACAATAGATACTATGCTATTTATGCAGTGTTTCCAAAATGAAGGGAAGTTCCAAAAATGCATACTACTTACAATTATTCAATACATATTAAGATGGTTTGGTACCTACTTACTTTCTGGACAAAAAAGCTTTTATTATAGTTTTAGTTTTAATTTTGTTAGTTGTATATAATTTAGGCATATTTTAATTTTAATGATATGATATTATAAAATGAAAAAAGCTTTTTGGAAAATTTTATTTATTTATTGTCTATGTGATAATAATTCCCCGATATTATTTTTTATACTCACGGAATATGACTGAAATTATTCAACAGCTCTTTTATGTTTGATATTGATGATTGTTTGAGAAAACCCGGGACGAAGCGGTTTGAAGTTCTTCTCGACCGGTGCTCGAATGAATTTCTCGAATGGTTTTTTTAGTCCCAAAAGGTTAGGTATATCAAGGGTGGTTAAAAATTAAAATATCTTCTTATATAAAAATCAACAGTATATTTAATAATATAGTTTTAATTTACAATATTTACACATTTACAATCATTATTACTATAGATATACGAGAGCACCTTCACAGAAGGCATTATGCGCAGGCACAAGTCTTAACACTTTAGTCTTTGAGACGAGGTACACAGTCAGTAGGGTTTCCTGTATCTCACTGGCTATTGAAAGTTGCTAAATGCTATTACGAAACAAAATGCCAATTTCACCAAAGTAACGTTTAACTGAGAAACAAATAGGACGTCCTGACAGTTTTTGTACAAAAAATCTGTCAAAACATCAAACTTATTCCTTACATAACGTTTTATTACGAAATGCGGGTATGACAGTCCTTTGTTAGCAACTTTACATTGTCTTAGCCATTGAGATAGAAAATAGCCCCTCAGATGCACATTTCAAAAGGAAAATACACATTTATCAAACTCTAGATACGTGGAGAGGTCTCTTGTAGTACGGGTGATGGGGTCTGAGCAACGGAGGCGCGCAGCAAGGGGCCTTGCGCGGCGGACACAGCGCCTTCCGCCACACCACGGCGGACTTCCTCGACCACGCCCACGCCCCCGCGGCGACCCCGCACGCCAACCACAAGCACATCGACACCCCGCGCGACCCCGCAGTGTCCTCAACGCTCCCAGCCGCTAAGGCCGCCAGCAACGCCAGGTTGGTCTGCGCCTCTCTATTCCTAGCTTCGATCACCCGAGCGCCCGTCGCAAACGCCGCCAAAAACAAGTACAGCGAACCCCCGGCGGCCGCGCGAGCCGCCAGTCTCCCGACTCTCTTCGCTCCCCTCGAATCCAGCGCGCGGCGAACTCTCATGATGCCGGGACACGCGCCGACGGCCAGCGCTATCGAGGTCATGAGTAGAGCTCCGCGCGGGACGCCAATCAGCGCCGCAGCCGCCGTATCCGACACGCCGCAGGTGCCGGTCAGCTCGTCGGCCGTCACTCGCCTGAGCGCCAGGGCCGCCGCAGTCCACGCGCCGGCCCAGCCCCACGCCACCGCGTGGAGGTACGCCGCCGCACGCTCCAACGCTTCCGTGGACCACTCGCTCGCAGCCGTCAAGTACCACGCCACGCACGCGTTCGCGAACCACGCGTCGGCGGCCAACGTGAAGTAATACGTCAGCGAGAAAAATGCGACGCACGTCGGTGACGCCAGCCCGTCTACGGCCAGCGTGCTGCCCGCGCAGGATACCGTCTTCGCGCCGAGCCAGCCTCGCGTCACGTGCGCCAGGGCGACGACGGCGTGGCACGCGGCCATCCACACCACCGGCCTCTCCGGGTATCGATACCGGGACGGCTCGGCGCAGAACGTGAGCAGCGCGAACGAGGTGGACAGCAGAGAGAACCAAGCGAGCGTGATCATCCAGATTTCGGCTATTCTTTTGTCGGTTTGGGTGTAGCGCGCGTGTTGGCCGCAGGCGGGCCAGCACTCGCCGGCGGGGGCCCTGGCGTGGGCGGGGGGACAGCCGTGCTCCCGCAGCTCCTGCTCGTGGAAGGGCCAGCGGGGCAGCGGGGGCGGCTCGGGCTCCTCGCTGGCGTTGGGGGGCCTCATGCACAGTCTTCGGTCTGGACGTAGGGGGAACGCGGAACAGTCGAGCGAGATGGTGTCGGGTAACTGTTTGATTTGTGTGTTGCAGTCTTCCACGACCTTCTCGCAGAGCGCGCGGCAGGCGCTGACGGAGCCCGACACCTGCTCGGAGCACAGCGGGGCGAAGGCCGAGCACAGCAGGAAGCGCGCGTGCACCGAGCATTCGCTTGTGAGGATGCCCGCGAACGCCGACATCTGTAACAATAGAGAACGTCACATTAATATTGCATTGAAGTTAACATGTTACAACACGTTTAATTCCAATTGCAGTAGTAATTTTTATTATGTAAAAAATAAAAATATACCATTGCAGTAGAATAATATTTTATAAACCATGAATCTACATGAATAATCTAAGCAGTGATAGCCTTATAGTGGTTAGGAATGTGGTCTCCTATTCGGGGGGTCGCAGGTTCGATCCCGGGTTCGACCTCTGACTTTTTGAAGTCAGAGTAGTAAGTCACTTACTTCAACGGTGAAGGAAAACATCGTGAGGAAACCTGCACATCTGAGATCATAATGTTCTCGAAGGTGTGTGAAGTCCACCAATTCGATTTGGGCCAGCGTGGTGGCCTATGGCCTATAACCCTTCTCTGAGAGGAGACCTGCGCTCAGTAGTGAGCCGATGATGGGTTGCTAATGATGAATATTTTATATCCTAGTAACGCCATATATATGTATAAAAGGTGTTACGAGGATATAAAATATTATTCTACTGAAATTGGAATTAAACCTATAAGACACGGCCCTCTCATAAAACAAGGTCCGAGCAGCAGATGTTTCTCATAGGGAACTCGGTCGAAAAACTTTAGCTTCTACAAAAATCGACTTAGGTATATTACTTCTTTTATATTCTTATTCCCTGCTATGTAATATTATAAATGCGAAAGTGTGTTTGTTTGTTGGTTTGTCCTTCAATCATGCAGCCATGAAGTAACGGATCAACGTGATTTTTCACATGGATGTACTTTTTTTATTGTAAGATAAGTATTAGATGGTAAGTGACGATGCAGTCTAAGATGATAGCGGGCTAACTTGGAAGGAGTATAATATAGCAGTATACATTCAAGTTTCAACCCATCATACCCCCAAATCCCCTAATATAGTTCTAATACACGCCATCGTGCCGGAACGCTAAATCGCTTGTCGGCACATCTTTGACGATAGGTTGGTAACTAGCCACGGCCAAAGCCTCCCACCGGACCAGAGCAGAGACAATTCAGATATTATAAATTCTCAAATTGCCCCCGCCGGGAATCGAACCCGGTGTGGTGTGGTCTTATAACCTTCCTGTTATAAGACCACAGGGGAGGTCGTTAATTAAGAAGAGTGGCATAGGCCATTTTATAACCTGGAAAAAGAAAAGAGTTCCTGCGAGATTATTAAAGAACCTTATACGTGGACGAAGTCGCGGGCAAATTAAAAGCTACTGGTGACATTGGTTCGTTTTAAAATAAAATCTATTCCAAGTATCAAGTCCACTTTGCGCTCAAATATCAAATGTTTATTGAAGCAAATAAATAATGCCGCTGAGCCGGTACCGGGAACCCGATAGCTCAATGGATTAGGTTCCTACAGTAAACAAACACCGCTGTAAGAGCTTTCAACTATTCTATTCAACGTAGTCTTTATTAAAAGGAAATAAGGTTCGTTTTTGTGAAAAAAAATGGTATGTGTATCACAATAGGTACCCCTTGTGATCTAACTAAAGGCATTTAAAACGAGTGCGCATGAATAAGTTTAAGGCGAAGGTATATCGTATAGTATACATGCACGTATTTATTTAGTTTTTTCGTGACTAAAATCTTACAAGACAAAATTAAGAAGAATTTTTAGTTACTTTAAAAAATATCTACAAACCTGCTGATACAAAAATCCAATGACAATAGGTAAGATAATGACATACGGTAATAAATTAAAACATGATGAAGAGTGGCAAGCATAGGCGTCTTCTAGATTCTATACCTACATAGATATATTTTATATATAGATCTAGGCGGAAAATTATTAAGTTTATAACGAAAAAACACAAGCTCTCAAAAGGTTATACCTATAACTCCTATGAAATCAGGTTCTCTCAGAGAAAGGTTATAGGCCATAGTCCATCAGGCTGGCCCAATGCGTAACACTATACGTATTATACGTAGTTGCTCTATTTATTTACTGGTTTTCAAAACTATAGTAAAATGAAATAGCTAGGTACTTGCATGCTCCCCTTTAAGAAAATATTTAAAATGGTGCCGACAAAGTAAACCTTTTTGGAAGGCAAACATGCGTGTTTGTACCCAATTGTGGGCTCAAAAGGCTCAAAAGGTAGTTTTTTGATGAAAGAAAGAAAAATACTTGAGTAAGCATGCTTTAGTTCGCAGCCAACCTACCGTACCACAAATCTATAGTAGAGTTGTATCCAGGTAAAGTTATTTACCCATTACCTTACTAATCCGGAACCTGTATTAAGATTGAAGACAAGGGTCTGCCCGCGAAATTCAAATTTAATTTGGTTTTTCGCAATTTGTAAACTAATACGACAAAGTAAGTAGGCTTATATGGCATTCTAATTGCGACGATGGCAGTATCATCTTCTAATTTTTATATAAAAATTTTTACTTGGAAGTGTCCAGTTTAAGAAATTAATCAAAATATCGTCTAATTTGTGAGTAAGTCTCGTCCAACTCGGTATTTTGATTAATTTCTTAAACTGGTCACTTTCAAGTAAAGATTTTATGTAAATCTGTGAAGATGATAATTCCACTGGCGCAATTCGAAGGCCAGAAGCCTACTTTGTCGTATTAGTTTACAAATTGCGAAAAACCAAATTAAATTTGAATTTCGCGGGCAGACCCTTGTCTTCAACCTTAAGGTGGGCTCGAAGATAATATTATAAGCTTAGCCATTTTAAAATAGTTCGAACTTGAAGTGGTTTTTTAGGGCTATACATTACAACAAAGGGTTAAAAAAACTGAATGGTTGAGTTAAGATATTTTTACTACAAATGGTTTTCGAATTTTTTTGTAAAATGAGCATTTGCTTGCGGGAATGCCTCGCAAAAAGTCCTATTCTTGATTTTGAAAGTAGACTTCATCAACTTCGGTTTGTTTATGTAAGATGCATCAATTGATTTTTATTTAGATAAATCATGTAAAACAAAATACTTACGTTACATGATTTACGATGATCACATCAAAATCTAATATTTATTTAAAAAATTCCAACAATTGAAACGAGCAAATAACTACTTTACAAATTTTTTCGTCCGCGTGGATCAAACATTTCCACAAACTTTAACCCCCACATTTAACCCCCTTGGAAGTGGATTTTCAAAAAATCCTTCCTTAGTGCTCGCCTACATCATAAAAGAAAGCTACCTACTTTCAAAATTTCAAGTTTCTAACTTCGGTGGTTTACTTTAGGCTGTGCGTTGATAGATCAGTCAATCAGTCAGTCAGTCAGTCAGGACAAGTCTTTTTATAAGTATAGAAGACTAGACTACTGTTTACATAACTTGAACCTTGAGATCCTTTTTTATAGGCTTGCTAGTCCCATTACACGGACTTGTAAGTCATTTTAATACCTACTCAAAGGTACCAAGGTACTAAGGTAAAGTTATTACCAGTGCAAAACTAAAACGAGTCCTCTCCCTCGAAAAGGTTCTTCAACCGCATTAGTCTCGTCACTCGTCAGCCGCACAAAAACACAACAACTTCGACCTTGCCTTTGTTCTACAGCAGTCGCGAGCTTTTTAGACGGCCCAATGCCGGGAACCGTGCTTTGAGACGTTTTAAATGAATCGACGTAACTGGTAGCTGTTTGGAACCTGTTTGGGCCTTGTTTTTATTTGGCTCAAATCTGAGTTTGATGTGACATTTACAGATTCTGAGATAGACGTTCGCCAAAACACAGGCTTGCCTTTTGAAATTGCACGCAATCTGACGGATTAGGTACTGATGCCGGAGGAAGGTCACATGGGGAGGCTTTCGTTGGCCATGGCTAGTTACCATCCTACACTCAAAGACGTGCCGCAAAGCGATATAGCGTTCCGGCACGATTGCGTGTAGAAACCGATTAGGGAATGGGATGAATTTTCACTGCCACACCCCTTCCAAGTTAGTCCGCTACCATCTTAGACTGCATCATGACTTACCATCAGGTGAGATAGCAGTCAAGGACTATCTTGTCATCGAATAAAAAATAAAAAAATAAAAATAACATGACAGGAATATATCGAGCAAAGAGATACCTATGAGTTTTTAAGACATTTTTTGGAGGTTTGTAGCGCCGAAGCCAGCTCTGAAGCACATGACTCGTGAGTCACTTCCAGCTCCAGGACATAGAAAATGGATATAGGTGAGTCATTTGAAAAATCCATGAACTCTTACCGACCCAGCGGTCCATGATAATCAGCCGAAACACCAAGAAAAGAGGTATCTGTATGATCGTGATCAGGATAAACCCTGGACAATAATACGTAAAGAGGAGTATGAGACCTTAGTCACTTTTCGGAATTTGTTCCGGAAGATCTTGGGCCTGACTTAACGTAAGGGCAGTAGCTGGAACTTGGAGGAAAACAAATCACTAGGAGGTTCATAAACTGGTCGCTGCGCCGTACCGAATATAATTTGGGAAAACTAAATCGGAGATATGCTTCTGACTCAGATGTTTTTTTATGTGTATGGCGAGCAAACAAGAAGGCAGGTCACCTGATGTTAAGTGATTACCGCCACCCATGAAAATTTGTAGCACCAGAGGCACCACCAATGCGTTGCCGGCTTTTCAGGAATTTGTTGGTCCGCCCCTTGAATAACCCTATGTTGTAGTTTAGTGGGAAGTGGGAACACCATGTTTAGAGAAGATGGATGAAGATTGTGCAGAAAGAAGAGTATTATACTAATGTGGCCCACTAGGAAAACGTTCTGTCCGATGCCTCAGGTGTCGCTGAAGGGACGAATTTGTGCAAAGGCTTGATCGCAAGCCCTCGGATGCTGCGCAGGATAGACATGAGTGGCAACAGTCTGAGCAAATTGGACACGTAGGCTACGTGCACGTGGTACAATATCGTCATCATTGTCAACCGATAGCCCACAGCTGGTCTTGCGCCGATTGTATCCAACGGCTCCGGATCGTATAATGTAAATTCTCCACCTGATGGTGGTGTACCACCACTGCGCTTTCCGGTCGGACGTCCAGCACCTTGGGTGACCCAAAAGTCTATTGATCTTAGGCCAGGCACTCATTGTAACTTTTAGTCGCCGTGACTTTTTGTCGCTGTCACCTTCTGTCGCCCACGATGCGCCCACTGTTTTAGACCAGCCGCATGTTGCGACAAAACGCGCTCATTCTTGAAATGGATTTCAAGTGTCGTCAGTTGCTTGAACTATTTGTCGCCAACTCGCCATACTGTCTCGTCTCCCAGTGAGCGCACTTCCTGGATATATCTTCATAGCATTCCATTTGGCGAAGTATGTGCCTTGTCCATTGCTACTTTTACTTCGGAACCTATTGAGCTATGTATCAGGTACCTACATAAACAAAGTTAATTTAGTACGATATTATGCCTTGCCACTCACAGGCCAGGCTTCAACAAAGGCCGGGGGACGACAAAAAATTAATTACCGACGGCATCCGAAAATAACCGAGTACTCCCGCGCGACGCCGACAAACAGGCAGCTTTGATGTCTCAAACAGCTGAGCATTTCAAAATAAACAGCCAACTTTCTGATGCAATGAGCCGTATACTCATAATTAAAGAGCTGCTATGCTGTTTGGTTTGTGGAACATCATTTTTCATCGATGCGAGAAGTGGGTAGAGTTGAAATATTTTATAGCTTAGTGGAGTATTTTTCAATCAAAGAATTTCTATATTGTTATTGAAGGTAAGTGGTCAAAGGGGGATGGGAGGGGGGATAGCAAGTTATCTATGATTCCACCCAATTCCCCGTGTTCAGACAAAGGTTACTGGTGCCCAACTGTCCAGGCATGAGGCAGCCTACCCCCTCAAACCTACCTGGAGCATTCGTAAACCTAACGATGTCCCCTATATAGGTTTACCTTGCTATTTTACTAATATTATAAACTAGCTGATGCCCGCGACTTCGTCCGCGTGGATTTAGTTTTTAAAATCCCTCAGGAATTCTTGAATTTTCCGGGAAAAAGGTAGCCTATGTCACTCTCCACGCAACTATACTCACGCAAAAAATCACGTCAATCCGTCGCTCTGTTGCGGCGTGACTGAAGGACAAACCAACAAAGAAAGACACTTTCGCATTTATATTAGTAATTTTGATGTGAAAGTGTGTTTGTTTGTTGGTTTATCCTTCAATCAAGCGCCTGAGCTACGGAATACGGATCGACGTGAAATTTTGCATGGACTTGAGACTTGACATAGGCTACTTGTATCCCGGAAAATCAAAGAGTTCCCGCGGGATTTTAAAAACTAAATCCACGCGGACTAAGTCGCGGGCCTAAATAAAATCCCTGTAAACTATTCGGCATCTTATTTTATTTAAACTAAAGTACCTACCCTAATACCTAAGGCAGCCCGCACACAGTCAATATTATTGTCAATAAAAATATTGACAATATTTTTTTTATATGAAATAATATTGATAATATTATTGACAATATTCGAAAATATTGACAATAACATTGACTGTGTGCGGGCTGCCTAACGCCACAGTAGAATTATGTAAACAGTACGGAAACTACCTACAAACGTTCGAAACGGCTCACTCACACAACATGCGCATCGACGAGACCAAATAGCGGTCCTCGCGGTGCTGTCAGTAGTGAGGACCGCTATTTGGTCTCGTCGATGGGCATGTTTGTGTGAGTGAGCCGTTTCGAACGTTTGTAGGTAGTTTCCGTACTCTATTGCTATCTTTACTCTGCTAACGCGTTCGCTTCAATAAATAGTAACATAATATTTATTCCACATGTCTATTTACGGCGCGGCAGGCTAGGCGGCGGCTTTGATGGCGCTATCGCGGCCCTTTGAAGATGCGCGTCGCTTCACACCCGACACGCCGCGACTCGCACTTATCTGAGAGTTCCCTAGCAGCTATAAAACTATAAATAGAGGATACAAGAACATGTTGAATGCTTTTGTTTTGTACCTATAACTTATGTAAGCGTTAAAATTTTGGAGGCAAATAAATCCCAAAAATGTCTATGAAAATAAATCCCTTAACATCCTAAACCTACTTTGTGCCGTTTTGTCCAACGTCGAGTGTCATTTAACCGAGGCATAAATTGGGCGTTTTGACAGTTTTTGTAGTAAAAATCTGCCAAAATAACGCTCGGATAAGACACATTGGTGAAATCAGAAAATAGTTAATCTATGTACGGAAAGTAAAGTAGGCTCTGGATCGCTCAGCGGGCGATGGAGAGAGCTATCTATGCTCGGAGTGTCCCTGCGGAATCGAATCAGAAATGAGGAGATCCGTAAGAGAACCGTTACCAACATTGCTCAGCGAGTCGCGAAACTGAAGTGGAAATGGGCGGGGCACATAGTTCGAAGAGCTGATGGTCGTTGGGGTCCCAAGGTGCTGTAGTGGCGACCCCACACCGGGAGGAAGCGCAGTGTTGGCAGATCCCCCTACCAGATGGACCGACGACATCAAACGAGACGCAGGGAGCCGCTGGATTCAGGCGGCCAAACCGAGGCCTGTGGAAGTCCATGCAAGAGACGATTGTTCAACACTGGACGTCTGGTTTGATAAAGAAAAATATTTAGGCTTGTTTGGCTTTAAATGATCCTACCGCTTGCATGTACCTAAACAAACAAACTCATTCTGGTCTTCAAACAATTTGCATTGAACTATTTTTTTAATATTAATAAACTAAGTACCTACATAATCCACTCGTTGTTCCACTGAGTTCTCGGTAGGTGTCCACTTTCACTTTACACAAGTATACGTGTAATTCATTAACATTATACAAGCATTAGCTATACTACCAGGATGTAATGATCATGTAATCTGATCACTGTATCTGATACGTTTTGTCTACATGCAAGGCTCATTGATAGGGAAATGAGAATGAAAGTCTGTCACCTCATACGAGGCTTAACACCTTACTTAACACTTGTCACTTTCACTGCGAAGATTTTTGCGATCTTGCAGTATGTGTGTATAATTTACTAAGTGTGTTCGCCTTGTTTGGAGGTACATTTTTTGTGGTAGGTACTAGTAGTACATATGAACACAGAACCACTATTTTGCGTTGCGAAGTCGGTTAACCATTGGTTAGGACTGATGTCTCCTATTTGGGGGGTCGCGGGTTCAAACCCGGGCACGCACCTCATTAATTTCGGAGTTATGTGCGTATGTATAGTTAAACATCACATGACAACATTGAAGGAAACAGTCCTGTGGAAATCTGTACGGTGCACGTCCAAGATTATCCATGATGTTCTCTTTGAGTGAAGTCTGCCAATTTGCATTGGGCCAGCTTGGTGGAAAATGGTCTACTAGGTATAATCCGTCTGATAGGAGACCTGCGCTCAGTAGTGAGCTGGTTATGGGTTGATGATTATGATGATGATGATGATGATGATGATGCGTCGGTTAAAACCGTATTTCTTCCCAGAATTGACGTTAACGTTAAGTTAGGAGTGCTTTAATAATAATTATTATATTTATTTCTCATACAAACATATAACATTATACAAGCATTAGCTATATATACGACTACATCAGTTATTAACATTAGTTATTTATAACATAAATACACATGTTTATGTCATAAATACACATATACATGAGGTAATATGTGTATTTTGAATTACACATATTACCACCTCATTGTTTTTATCAAGGCATGGGAACCCGATGACGAATATGATAAATGGCCCGCCCGGCCCCACCATAAACAAACACTCAAATCTTTATAACTATACCAACCTAGGAGGGTTCAACAAATTCTTTACTAAACACAGCTCTTGTAGTGGTTTATGTTGTAAATTATTATAATTCTTTTTCCAAACATGTAATGTAAGGGTATGTTATTCATATCACTGGTTGACGAGTGAAGGTGGTCTTACTAATAAAAAGATACACTTAACTCTGAAAGAAATTATTATTTAGATGAGTAACACTATACCATAGATAGGTATAGTTTAAATCTATGATATAGACCCACCCACCACCACCATTATAGTGGCTATAGATACCATTAATTGTGATTAGAATAGAATAGAATAGAAATATTTTTTATTCAAATAAACTTTTTTACAAGTGCTTTTTAATCGTCGATGAGTCTACCACTGGTTCGGAATGCCCTTCGTGCCGAGAAGAACCAGCAAGAAACTCGGCAGTTGCTCTTTTCAAAACAAGTTTACAATACAATAGATACTATTTATGCTATGTATCCAGTGTTTCCAAAATGAATGGAAGTTCCAAAAATGCATACTACTTACAATTATTCAATACATAATATTAAGATGGGCAGACAGAAAGTACCATTCCCGCCGGCGCACCCCGTTCACGAGCATATTATGAGGTGAGGTAGCAGACTTCAACGTAACTTCAGGTAACGTAGGTAGGAAGGTAGAGGTACTTGGTCTAGATAACTGTCTACAACAGTGTGTCCTAGACCTTAAATAAAGGTAATAAATTCGTACTTAACATCTCTATTCTCAGGTAGAAGTTACAACCAAAAACACGCAATTTGTGACCGTTTTTTGTTACAAGGTTTTTAGAAGCTTTTAGTAGAGCGACCATACTCAAGATCATTATATCGGGAAAGAGGTAATGCTGCCAGCATCTTGGGTACTATGCCACACTGCAGTGACTTCGATGGGGTTTTAGATTTTATTTAATTTTTATTTTAGTTTTAATTTTGTTAGTTGTATATAATTTAGGCATATTTTAATTTTAATGATATGGTATTATAGAAAAAAAAGGTTATATCGGGAATTAAATAAATAATAATTTTGCGAAGAGAATATTTGAGGTAGGTAAGTAGGTAGGTACATATTTTTAATATTTTTCATACGACCTCAGTTTTTTACTTGCCAGATCGTTTTATGCCCGGAAACTGTGAATGAGCGTTTTTCACTCCTATATCGACGAAATCACAATAAGCAACGGATGTAGTTACTGAATAGGCCTGCTGAGACAAAAAGGTGTCCTGAAGAAGAGTAAAGCTTTAAATCTTCTCTTCTTCTTCTTTGTCAACCGATAAACGTACACAACTGGACAAAGGTCTCTTGCATGGACTTCCACAGGCCTCGGTCTTGCGCCGCCTGAATCCAGCGGCTCCCTGCGACTCGTTTGATGTCGTCGGTCCACCTAGTGGGGAGGTCTACCAACACTGCGCTTCGGTCGCCACTCCAGCACCTTGGGAGTCTTGGGACCCCAACGACTATCAGCTCTTCGAACTACCATTTCCACTTCAGTTTCGCGACTCACTGAGCTATGTCGGTGATTTTGGTTCTCCTACGGATCTCCTCATTTCTGATTTGATCTCGCAGGGATACTCCCAGCATAGCTCTCTCCATCGCCCGCTGAGTGACCCTGTGCCTTCTTATGAGGCCCATAGTTAGCGACCATGTCTCGGATCCTCTTAAGCTTTAAATAACAATAAGCAGTTGCTTATTATTATAATTTACAGCACCAACATCAGTTGATGTTGGTAGTGGTACAGAATAGGCCTGCTGAAATAGAAAGGTATTCTGAGGAAAAGTGAAGCCTTAAATAACAATAAGCCACTAAAGAGAATCTAAATTCTCCTTATAGACTAGAGTGGACTAGTGGAGCCTGGCTACCCTAGCTATTATAAGCAAAATAAACCGCGCGTAATTCGAGGCCGGTTTTCCATCGAAATGGCGGCGAGCTCCGGCGAATTGTTTACGCGGTAGTTCTTTGATGTCTAGCTGTAATTAGGGTTGTCGATTCGACTTTATACATTAAAGCCTTGGCCAGACACATCACGCAACGCGCGATGGCAGCGTTTACAACACGTCTCCTAGACGTTGTAAAATGATTTTTATTAATTCGATGACAAGTTAACCGTTCAATGCGGTCACACCGAGACTATCAGATGGAAGCGGACTTAACTTGGAAGAACTTTCGCAGTTTGAGTTTAGACTTTTAGTTATTAGCTATACGGTCTACCCCTAAACCTTTCACATTCTTAATCTGCTACTCGTACTCAGTCATTAGCTGGTGTGGTGGGTTGTTGATGATGATGATGATGGGTTCACCCCAAATCGGTTTCTATGCGATATTCTATTGTGGCAAGTCTGTGACGATGGGGTGGTAAAAAGCCACGGCCGAAGCCTCCCACCTGACCTTACCACGACACGCGAAGCACGCATATCAGTTGTCTTGTCGCTTCGCAGTGTCACGCGCTTGATGCTGTGTCTAATCTCTAGGAACCCGACTACGCGTACAGCAGTGTGACGTTTTGCAATGCTGCTGCCGAAAGTCGAAACGCGTCGCGTTTTGTCTGTACAAGGCCTTACGTCGATTCGAATTGATTGAAATTAAGTGCAGCCGCCTTGATAGCAGTAATTGTAGTTTTTATTGACTAAAACCGGTTCTGGCGGAACTGGCGGAACTGGCGGAACTGGCGGAACGAATTTAGAAGTTTGTATTGACGTCGTTATCAAATGGGAAAGTTACTTACTACTACTTCGTTTTCACCATCCATTTCCATACCTAAGTTATCCGTTAATTAGGAGTTTCTTGACGTAGTAGGTATAGGCTTCAAATGCAAGTTGCAACTTCTAGATGTTCCCAAAAGATTGGTGGAAACAAAGGTGAAAACAATAAACATGTACCTAGTAAGTACATATAAGTAAATAGTAAGTATGTTTATGAGTAAAAAGGAAATTATTGTCAGTTTGTCAGAATTTTTGTCAGTAATTCAATTACAGGGACTTATTGTCAGGAACTTTTGTAAAAGATTTACACGTACGTACTTACGTCACCCTAAAAATTTTCTTTTAATTTGCTAGGAAATGATAAACATTTTTTGCCAATCTGTTGGTATTCTGTACTGCATTTTAATCAAATAATTTTTTAATTTGCTTAGAAAAAAAATCTTTTTTTGCCAATCTGTAGGTATTCTGTACGGTGTACCTACTGCATTTTGTATGGCACTTGTACTAGAATAAAAAGAACTGACAGTAGCAAAGACGTGGCAAAGACGAACACTCTGATAGCGGAATGGCATTTGAAAATAGCGGCTTAGTTCCAAGCATAGTGGTTTCAATTAATAATACTTAATTAGTCATCTGTTCATCTCCCAGGAATATCGATACCAACTCCATAAATCTTTTCGAGTCATTTTGCTTGTAAAGTACGAACTTGAAGAGTCAGAATACAGGAACGCTAACAATAAACGGGATCTCCAGAACTTTAGGCCTAGGTGTATTCCACGTCCCTCTATTATTAAGAATTAACACGCATTACATCAAAGACCGCAATCTCATCCTCATCTCAGCTGTGTCCAATCTGATCATCAGTTGTGATAAAGCAAATTCAACTGTATCTCTACGAGATAAAGTCTGAAGTCTTTCAGATTCATCAAGTAATTGCATTGTATCCAACCGTGGAATCTTAAACAAACTGGAAAAAGAGGTTGATTAAGCGAATTTGAGCTCTATCGCCAAGAAGTTTAGGTACACGGAGGTGGTCAATGTAACTTGGTTGTGATTCTGTGGAGATCGGTCACGAGCTTCACTGGATTATGAATTAGCCACGGTCGGACGAATGCGGTGCCTTTACAGTTTTTTTTTTTCATAAGGGTTCTTGAACACTGAACGGCCACTGTCCAAGAACACTGTCACTGAACACCGGCTGTGGCCAAGGGTGCGACAGTGTTCAGTGGCAACTACTTCAACACCTCATTGGTGGTATCGAATTTGTATTCGATACCTTTGTCAATGGAAAATGGTAACCATTTTCTACTTTTAATCTATCTCTTAATCGGCCGATAAGAACGATCGATTTACAAAAATTGTATTTTACTTTTACGGAAATAATAAGTTGCTAATATTTATTAGAAACGGAGATGTACTAATAAAGAATAAATTTATAGACTCGAGTAGATCGAACAGGCCCGCCCGCCGCGCCTGTTCGATCTTCTATGCTTTTCTAATCCTAAGCGTTCCAGGCAGATATCGCTATAAGCGATAGAGCCACCTTTAGTATTCTACTTCTTTCTTCATCTATCCTTCTATATAATATCATGTAGAACATCATCATCATTAGTAACCCATCAACGGCTCACTACTGAGCGCAGGTCTCCTCTCAGAGAAGGGTTTAGGCCATAGTCCACCACGCTGACCAAATGCGAATTGACGGACTTCACACACTTTCAAGAAAATTATAAAGCACTCTCAGGTGTGCAGGTTTCCTCACGATGTTTTCCTTCACCGTTGAAGCGAGTGATATTTAATTGCTTAAACACCGAAAAGTCAGAGGTGCGTACCCGGGATCGAACCTGCGACCCCCCGAAAAGGAGACCACAGTCCTAACCACTAGGCTATCACTGCTTAGATTATTCATGTAGATAATTATTATGAATATGATATTATGAATATGATATTCATGTAGATATTATGTCCTTATTCTTGACTTTGGATAGATTGTGTTCTACTCTTCATTCCAGTAATGTTTTATTTTGTATGGACCTTTTTCTCATTTTTTTTTTTCAATATAGGAACCGTGCGTAGGTGTACAAAAGCCCTAATTGTTAGATAAATAAACTTGGTTCATTATTCTCTCGAATCCCACTCGTTTTAATTTAACGTATCTTTCATTTTTTAATGGGAATTAAGATCACTCATAATAATTATATTCTGATTGCTTCGGACGGTTTGGATGATTTCAATTTAATATTACCAAGATACCATATCATAATATGCGACTTTCTTGGCGTTTGGGTATTGTAAACTAGGAAGTCCAAGATTGTTGTTTGATTATGTACTCACAATAGCCCCTAGTGCCAACTAATTATACAAGCAACCAAACATCTACACGCTTATATATAATGAACTAGCGAACTGTGGTCTGTGATGTCACAATTGACGCACTAAATCCTACTAAACACATTTGACGCACTTTTTGTAATTTAATCAATATATCTTATTTATGTTAGAAGACGAAAATAATATCGTTCGGTTATTAATTGTGATAATAATAATCAGTAAGAAATAGTTTATTTTTGACATACTTACTTAATATATAATGCAATTTTCTGTCAGTGTGGTCACATACGAACGAAAACCATTCTAGATGAGGCACAGAATACATAGCCTCGTAGGTACTGCCTAAACGCATATCCGACCAACGTCTAAAATACAATGGCTCTCCAGGCCAGTGCAGACTCCTGGCCTTGGCGGCCAGCTTGGATCCTGGAGTGAGGTTCAATGGTGGAGTGATCCGGCGGAGAGCCGTACCGGCGGAATTCCGCAAAACGGGCGGGCATCGCCTACTTGCGGAAACAAATCCCAGAAAGAAGAAGAAGAAGAAAAAAGAAGAAGTCACCCCCTGACATAATTTTTTGCTACGTACCTACACTAATAACATATAAAAATGGTGAGTGTCGTGGAACACTCGGTTGGAACTTGAAACGTAATAAATTAATAATAAAAATAGATAAAATAAAAAATAATACCTACTCAGATGTCAGGATTCGAACCCCGAACCGATAGTTTCACTCCATCGTTTAGCCGCTACGCTACCAAAGAGTCCAAAGATATGACAGAACGTGTGAACAATTTCCAAATCGGTCCGTGACGAGTAATCGGGGAACATACAACTTTTTTGAAGTCGGTTAATCCACTAATACAACGTAAACAAAGATGCTAATGGAAGGCTTTAACCAGGCGTACGCGGCGCCAGCTGTTATCAGCAAGTTATCAGCTGATAACGAAATGTGGGACGACCACGTTTCAGGAATACCACTCTCTATTAGACAACAAACATTTGAAGAACTAGCTAATCACCCAAGCCCATGGTATGCTGTGTTCAAATATATACCATCTATGTACCTAACAACATGGATTTTGATTTCTGACGCCAATAAAATCTAATAATAAAAAATCTACGCTATGATTTCATGGGAGTTTCGGAAATTTTTTAACCGACTTCAAAAAAGGAGGAGGTTCTCAACTCGACGGAATCTCTTTTTTTTTATGTATTTTCACAGATTACTCGAAGAGGCCTGAACCGATTTGGAAAAATCTTTTTTTGTTCCAAAGGGTGTACTTCCCAGGTGGTACCATTGAAATTTTATCGAAATCGGCCCAGCGGTTTTTAAAATATCATCAATAAATTATATACTTTGCGGGGGCGTTTGAAGTCTGTTTTTAAAAAGAATTTTTTTATTACGATTTTCAAAGTTATAGAAAGTGTTTCCTCCGTACTTTTTACGTAGATTAGTTAAGTGAACAGATTAATGATTATGTAGGTATACTAAATCTACTTACATGTCGGTGAGGTTAGATTAGCTGCCGTGGCTGAAATTCGTAGGATCCCTTCCAAGTTAGCCCACTACCATCTTAGACTGCGTCAGGTGAGATCCCAGTCAAGGCAGGTCATCAAAATCAGTCTCATCAAAAATAAAAAACTATCAACTTTTACCGAATTTACCCAGAATGTCTGCAAACGATAATTTTCACAGCGTAGGTCTGTACTCAGTGTATCACTGAGAATTGTCCACAGTTTATTTGGTGCGGAGGATATTAGTTTCGTCAACATTGCGTTAAAGCAAACCGTTTGAACCTTGGACATATTTTGACGGCTTTTAAACTGTTTGGCAAACAGCAACACATGACAATCACGATGAAATAGCTCAAATACTGCATCTGAATAGCACACACTTCAAACAGGTTTCGAAATAGGTAGGTGCATGTACTTATTACTAAATACATAATACTTAATTTTATTTATTTGAGGCCAGGTGGTACACGATGTAGTTTCAATAATAATTATTTAGTATTATAATCATCTTACTTTTTTATTATATATGCAAAAGTGTGTTTGTTTGTTGTTGGTTTGTCCTTCAATCACGCCGCAACAGAGCTAGGGGATCTATCAACAGAGCGTGGGACCACATGAGTAAAAATCTTTGTAAAAATCCGTACTCGTGTGGTGGGACTATCCCACAATGAGTACCTACAACCTATACAATAAGTTCCTCTAACAGTCTACTCATAAAAGAAAGAAATATTTGATAGTTTTATGTACGAGGCTTGGTACTTAGTTTAAAACGAAAGTTGTACGATAAGATCTAGAGAGTTATAATTATTGTGAACAATTGAATAGAGAGTTACCTATAGTGGTATCTACTCTTAAATAATTAGATAGTTATTTATTATTTGTACATCAAATAAAAGAGTATATAATTAAAGTATTTATGAAATTGTGTAAAATTACAATGAGCAGTGATAGCCAAAGTAGGTACTGCCTAGTGGTTGGGACTACGGTTTCCTATTCAGGGGGTCGCAGATTCGATCCAGCGCATGCACCTCCGACTTTTTGCGTTTCAGTAAATACACATGTTTCAACGGTGAAAGAAAAAATCGTGATTAAACCTGCATGTCTTTTTTTATCCCGGAAAAAACCATGGGTTCCCGCGGGATTTTAAATACGTCTATAACTTTCTAGATAATTTATGAAGTCGCGAGCTCAAGCTTTTTTGTTTAATTTAACTAAAAATATTGGTATTTATAATGCGACTCTACATTTCAATAGATACGCCGAAAGATCGATGCCTATACAATGCAGCCAGTTCGTAGAATGCAGAGCAATTATTGCGGGCAGTGGGTTCGAGGCTCCGACACGCTCCGGTGAACGGGACGACCGACCGGGGATGTGCCGGGATCTGTGCGGTTAGTCCCAGTTTTAATTCGTCTGATCGTAATAATAAAGGATTTAGCATCAAAGTAAAATGAACCATTATGGTATCGATTTAAAGTCACAAATTCAATACAGACGATTTTAATTTGGAGGGATTTCGTTAAACGTATAAGAACACATACACGAAATTGAGCTCTAACCGAATACTGTTATGGTTTATTTTACTTTGATGGTAATATCATCGTATATTATTTATAGTTTACTATCATAACTTGTACTAAGCGTACAGAGATGTCGTTACTAGAACAGCAATAACTCTGAAATAAAACTTTTGACCAACAACCAATAAAGTTGATTGTGGTGTGGTCAATGGGCCACCCCCTTAGCTTGTGCCACAGCATAAAAGGTTGGTATGTACCTACCTGACACACCGCTGATTTTCAGGAGAGCACCAAAACGTAATGTTCCTACTGGTTTTGCCAACGTTCCCTAACTTTTACAGGCTACCTAAGCTCAGTTAGGTTAGTTAGTGAAAATCTAAATGTGAAAATGCCACCAATGTCATTTTAACTTAAATATTTGTCACCCCTAAAGTCCCTGAAGTGAATACAATCCCTTACCCAAGTCAGGGATTGTATTTAGGGGCTTTAGGGGTAAAGGGTAAATAGACTCCTACTTAGCAATAGCATTAGTCGTAGTCTAGGCCAAGTTCACCCTTTGAATCAAAGACTCCACCGGCACCAAACCCAATGCAATGCAAAGTAGCGGACTTCACACACCTTTGAAAATGAAATACTTTTGGAGAACTCTAAAGGCATACATACAAGTTTCCTCATAATGTGTCAAATGGCACGAGTAATATTTAAACTCTTAAAATGCAAATAACTCCGAAAAGTCAGAGATATGTGCCTGGGGATCGAAACCTGGACTTTTTAAAGTGAAGCTCACTCCGTATATTTATACATTTATTAATTATATAATTTTATTATACATAATCGCTACACTACGTTCTATGTAATATGCGTTAATCAATCCATTTGATGTGGCCACACCTTAATCTCTTCGAGTTATCTTATGTCGATTAGTGAAGGTAGGATGCTGGCAATTAGTCAATTTCGAGTTCATTCGAGTTATTAGAGTTCCGTACCGAAATGGTGAAAAGGAACCATTTCTAGAACTATTTGGACCACCTGTCACTATTTCTTATTTCAGTAGGTACTTTTCTATTAGTCAATTTCATTTCAGTACATATTTCTTGCTATCGACCTGAAAGTTGTAATAAGTAGTTTTAAATAGACGTTTGCCTATTTTATTATAAATTAGAGATTTTGTGAGAGAAATCATACGCATGGTAGACGCTTCAAAAGCTCTGGTGGGAAACCTTTTGTTTCTCCGGGTTAAAGCCTATGTCACTCTCCAGGTCCTCAACTATAACCTTGCAAAAATCACGTCGATCTGTTGATACTTGCTGCGTCCTTGAACGACAAACCAACAAACACACTATCGCTTTGTAATGTCCAAGAGCCCTCGATGCGCTGGTCCGGCTCGCACTTGACCGGTTTTTCTTAATCTCGGATTGATGGCCTGCGGGACTGATTGGGCCCCTCGGAATAATGTACTGCTCACGGACTTGAAACATTTATTTTCCCAACAGTTAAAAGTTATTTTAATGGTTTTTACGAGTAGATTAGATCAGTCGCTTTTATTCATTAGTAGCTAGGGAAGTAAAAGTTGAACTGATTTTAAAAATGTTTCATGAAGCTCACGCTTTCTCCTAAAAGTCCAAATTACGTTTAAAAAAAATGTTAAACCGTTTTTAGAAAGCTCTCGCTTTCTTCTAAATCTCATTTAACCGAGTTCAAAAATAGTATAAAATAGTTTCCCAATGCGTTTTTGTTAAGTCCACATGACTTCGCTTTATCGAAGCCAATATCGCTTTCGTTTCTTCCTAAATGTATTAAAGTCAAAATGTATATCCCAATAATAAATAATATACATAGACACTTAAATAAATTGTTATTAAGGCTACCTATCCACGCAGTAATAACTACAAGATCTGATAAAAGCAATAAATTCTTCACGACACGACAATGCAAAAACAAAATCGACTAAGGACCCTTGCGAACGCTTAGGTTAAGTTTTAAATAAACTTTTGTAGTTTGTACACCGTACAATATGTATTTAGGTCCGCGTATTCGTCCGAATGAAGTTGGATTTTCAAAATCCCGGGTTTTTATTTTTCGGGGAGAAATCATAAAACTTTGGCTATGGCACTCCGACTCCATAATATCACTGCGATAGGTATAAGCGAAGGCAACAAAATAGCAGAACTACCTTAGAAATACGAAGTTGGTTTTTACGCCACACCACAAAAAAGCCTCAACAGCCCATCAGTTAAAAGTGCGGACTGAAAACTGAAAGTTCGCAGGTTCGATCCCCACCCGTTGCACTATTGTTGTACAAACTCCTAACACAAGCTTTCCGCTTATTTGGAGAGAAATTCTTGGCTGAAATTTATTTAAAAATGTACTACGTGATTTTGGACCGCAAATAAAGCTGTTAATTTTTTTCAAAGTTCATTTTGAACAAGGTATAGACTTATTTGTCGTAGCGAAATTTATTGGCAATTTAAGTTTGCAATCGCCTTTACCACTCAGTCAGGCCTGGGGTCGTTGCACGGATATAAAGAAAAAATAAAAGAGTGCGCGCGCGCATTCGATATCTTCGCCTTTGATCCTACCGCCGCTCCCCCTGCGCCTTCCCCTCAAGACTTTACAACATATAATTGCAATTATCGTAAGTATTTATGCGTGTTGGTTCACATTATAAATGGTATCTTTTTAATGTTTATTTTCTTTCGATAAGATAGGCACTTTGATGTCCGCGCAGTGGTGGAATGTAAGTTGTAATTTAAGTTTTTGTAGTTACCCTAATTAATGTAATGACTGTTATTTAGCGCAACGTGTGAAATGTGTAGGTATAAGGTGCGTTTCCCGGTTCAATTATAGGTTTTTTCTTGTATTTCAAGGTCTGTTATTCTGTTGACTCGATGATTGTCAGGGTTGGGCTGTTGAGGCTCAAATAGAGTGACACCAAACTTTTGGATTTATTGGATTTTTGTGAACATTATTCATAAAGTATAATAATCACAACGAAAAAATATCAAATTCAAGCTTCTATAGCTTGATCCTCCCCGGCGCAGTGGTGAGCGCTGTGGTCTTATAACAGGATGTCTCGGGTTCGATTCCCGGCGGGGTCCATTTGGGAATTTATAATTTCTGAATTGTCTCTGGTCTGGTTTGGGGAGGCTTTGGCCGTGTATAGTTACACCCTACCGTCAAAGACGTGCCGCCAAGCGATTTAGCGTTCCTACACGATCGATGGCGTGTAGAAACTAGAAACCGGTATGGGTTGAATGTTCACGCTTCACTGCCATATTCCTTTCAAGTTAGCCCGCTACCATCATAGACCGCATCGTCACTTACCATCAGATGAGATGACAGTAAAGGACTATCTTGTCATTTCTGAATGGCTTCGGCAAAAAGATGGTACGGCTGTGTTTGTTTTTGCTCGACTTGGCGAGGACATGGCAGGGACACTGCCGTGCCCCCCGAGTCCCCGACAAACACACCCCCTTTATTATTAGCTACTTAGGCAATCGATAAAATATAAAGTACCCATGTATTAATTAATAGAAAATCGATAATTTCCGCGTCAATGACACGATAAAATCTAGATTACTTATCGAAAAACAATCGATATTTATTAATAGCAGTCGATTTTATCTTTAAGCAATTGATTATAACGCGAGATAAAAATATATTATTATGGTTACAATCGCTATGTTACGATTTTTTTATATTTTCTAAAAGGGAGCAAATGTTTCAGGTAAGTAAGTTTCAGTATGAATTTAAATAAAAATTTAAACTCCCTAAGCTCGACATGATGTGGAATCTACTCTACACTCTACAGCCGGTCCATACCTACATTATACAATATACATATAATATGAACACTGACATCCTGTTCCCCGCCACTTTCCTACTACATCATCATACAAGATTTCAGTCAAGGGCCAAGGTTTTTCGATGTCATCATCAGCAACCCATCAACAGCTCATCACTGAACGCAGGTCTCTCAGTGAAGAATAGCCCGCCACACCGGCCCAATGCAAATTGGCAGACTTTACACTCCATTGAGAACATTATAGAGAACTCTCTACTAAATGTTAACTAATCTTTTCAGTAATTGAAATTAATAATATTACTTCGTTATAAGGACAACTGTTATCTATGTAACTAATTACATATTTGCATGCTACTCTGTGACTGATTGAAGCGCGTGTATTATAAATTATAATAGTTTAAGATCTTAAGTGCACTCAATCTGGCAAATAAATAATTTGAATTTTAATTTTAATTTGAATTTTAATGATCTGTCTCAGGGGTAGGTATGTATATATTGCATAGAAACGCAAATAACTGATGTCAAACGTGTCTGGGATCGAACTCTGGATCCTCCGAATAGGAGACCGCAGTACTAACCACATTGGCTATTACCACCGTTTATTACACAGTAGGTACAAACAGTTTTCTACACTTTGTATAAACCTATAAATAAACGAACTGAATTGAAATGCATTGTATAACACAAATTCACAAATAGGGTAAGAGGATTCGGGAGTTAAAAACTTTCTTTCAAAACTCAAAAGCTCTGTGACCCGTCTCGCCTACCTGCGTTAATGATAGGGCCTCGAGAACTCACACCTTTTCCCAACAAAAAGCTTCGAAAAATTATAAACTCCGGACTAATATCAAAGACGCCGACGGTATAGTGGAATGCTATCATTATCACACGGAAAAGGTGAAGATAACGTTGAATTGTTGTATTGTATTGCGAGAAAATAGTTATCTATACTACGAGTATATAGATAGGGCCTTATAATGCTATAGATTCTATAGCATAATAAGGCCCGCCTTTGGGTTCGCTCGGGTGGAACTAGGCTCTACGGCGAAGAAACCCTACATGCGTAGTCTCAACTCTCAAGTTGCTGGAGTCAGTTGTTTGAACTTTGAGCCGTATGATTTACGTTATGTGTCAGTTCCTACTTTAAAGTCTAATTTTAAAATCGATTTACTCCGATATCTGCTGTGGTATTCTCTAAAATTGTTTGCATCAATTCAATCAACATGTTAGGTTTTGTTTTATCCAATAATATTAGGGTCAAGTCATAGATATTAGGGTCAAACCATAGATATTAAGGTCAAACAATAGATATCTAGACGGAAAAAGGAAAGCCAGCGAGCAGCACAAACTATTTAATAGTTAAAAGATTCGAAACCTTTAATTCCCCGCATGGCGGGCAGCTCATATTTATGGTGTTACGAACCAGTTTTTAAATAACTTAGCACGTTTTTTAGTAAAAAGGCCTTTGTGCGCCGCCTACCTGCTGTAATTAGGGGCAATTTGTAGCCCCTCGGGGCCTCGGGGAGCGGTTCGCGTTTCGTGTGCTGCTGGGGTAACAACCATTTAGGTTTACTAAAAGAGAATAATATTTTTTTTAATAAAAAAAATTATAAATACAGTAGCACAGTTTCTTTGTCAGCGCGGTAAGATTTCTGCACAAAACCACCTGTTCATCTTTTAGGACAGCTAGTGAAAAATAGATTATACTTACAGATTTTTGTTCTGAGGGATGGAATGCAGAATTGTTAATGCGTGAGGCCGCTATTAGACAGTGCCTCGTTCATTGTTCATTTTTGCGAATATTTTTTGCGAAAATTAACCCTAAGGCCCTTTGCCCTAAGGGCAAATTTAGACGGATGGCTCACCGATGACCTTCGAAAATGAAAGCAAAAATCTCGAAAAATTAACCTTAGAAAATTCACCCTTAGTGCGAACTAATACGGTTCATTTTCGCCAAAATTTTCGCAACGATGAACGATGCACTGTCTAATTTGGGCCTGAGCGTTGCATGCTTAGACCAAGATCGTACTAGTAAGTCGTTGGCGAGGCGATGGCGACATCGACTCTGAGGGTCAGAGAAAGATAAACAGAGAGAGACTGTTTTACGTTATAGTCCAAAGTAGCTCGACAAATCAGTATTACCATAAACATCAGTATTATCTACTTATTAGGTAGTAGGTACCGTAAGAGTATTTCTTACTCCAGGTTATAAAGATAAATTTTTGGTCAAAAAGTCACGAATCCTGATTGGTTGGCCGTAAAAAAATCGGATTGAGACCCGTCCGTAAAAATCTATGAATATAGTCACACCACGCGCGCGGCGCCGCAGGCTGCGTGTAAAGTTTTGTCGGAGATGAGTTTTATTACGATATGATACTTTCATAGTTGGAGCAGGAAGTGGCTAGGCGATGACGCCATGCTTTTGTTAACTTTGACTAAACCATGATTACAGAGAAACAAAAAATTATCCAATTTAAACTACGTTTAAGTATTTCATTTCTGACAGTTTTTGCATTGAAAATCTGTTAAAATATCTTTACACTTGGTATGATTATTGATTTTACGTCGGTGAAACCGGCCCTTAGTATAAATAAAGCTACTGAAAAATCCTTGAAAAAAAAAATAGACTACTTTTCAAAGGAAGGGTTCTGAATCTGGATTTATCTCTTCATCCCCTACAAGAACCTTAAAGCCTCCTATAGGTCTCACTCCATTACATTCGCAAAGCTTGATTATTCGACATGTAGCAAAATTGCGTTTGTGTGGAGACTTGAGCTCTTATAAGACTAAAGATTAAAATGTACCTAATGTTCTTCTTATTATATTTTGTGGTAAGATTTCTATTAAATTAACTTAAATAGGTACATGGTTATTTTAATTTGCATGGTTTCTTTATATCTCTACTAGATAATGCCCGCGACTTCGTCCGCATCGATTAAGATTTTTGATTCCCACGGAATTTTTTCTGAGATAAAATGTAGCCTATGTGTTAAACCTGGGTGTGAGCTATGTCCACTCCAAATATTATAACTGTTGTGACGCGAAAGAGTAACAAACATCCATCCATCCATCCTCACAAACTTTCGCATTTACATAATTAATATTATTTCATATAATACTATAATTAAACTAGCGGCACGCTATGATGGCCGGTTTGACGTTTGTCCGCTCATGAAGTTCCGTATTAATTGATAACGACTTTGAAGGAAATAATTGTATTACTTTATTGACGATAGTGATGTGCAGAGATTCATAAATTTTATCGAATGTAGTTTTAGGTTTAGGACTCAAAATTTATTTATTAAATTGATTTCTAAAATGTATACAAGTGTAGAAAAATCAGTTTGCACCATTTAAGGGGTGAATGTACTTGTGAATATGAACAATTTTCACTATGTGGACAAACCTCTGAAATCGCAAAAAAATATCAGCTGTTTCATACAAAAGGTAAAATTTTTATTTTTATATGATATATACCACAACTCGGCATTTGGTTTTCTAAATTGAAAATTTTTAAAAATGGAATCTAATACGATCGTCACATAGGATCGCTGGCTAGCACAACTACTACCTCCGGCAAACTCGCGTCAATGCTCAATGCAAAACAAAGCAGTTTCGAATTGACGTTGCTTCGAAAAGTATAAACTGTCAGTGCAATGCGATTGTGATATAGTTTTGACCTGGCTTTGGATTTCAAATATTGATACTGCATTACTGTTGACCCTTGCTCGTTAATTTGGACTCTGTTCAAGCCCTTTGTTGTGGATTTCGTCGATATGACCGAACGTACGCAGAGAACTGTTCTAAATAGTCAGACACGTGAGTTCGTAATACGCCTTCGTAACTATTTCGATCGTGAAGCTCAAAATGGAGGGCCAATTTTACCTATAACGTCAGTGGTTGAACGCGTAGCTGATGCGCTTAATATTGGACAACGAACTGTTAGACGGATAACTAAAAAAAAAATATGGCGAGACTGGCACAGAAGATAATAAACTTCACACACCAAAAAAGAGAAAACGAGCAAAACCAGTCGTAGGCATCGATAGCTTTGATGCCGATGCTATCCGAAGACATTTTTACGGCTACTATTTACAGAAGGAGTATCCAACAAGAAAAAAGTTGGTGCATTCACTGAAGGAAGCTGGATTATTCTTCGGTGGGGAAAGTTCTTTAACGAAGATTTTGAAGACCATTGGATTTCGATACAAAAAATGTAACAAACGCAAAATATTGATGGAAAGATTTGATATAGCGATGGCAAGGTATACTTTTTTACGGCAAGTGAAAGAAATCAAAAATTGGCAAAATGTTGTGTTCTTGGATGAAACATGGCTTAATGCTAACCATACTGTAGGCCGTTCTTGGAACGATGACACAGCAGCATCTACTTCCAAAGTTCCTGTAGGAAAAGGATCGCGACTTATAATTTGTCACGCCGGAACCATCAACGGGTTTGTCGAAGGTTCTCTCATGGCTTTTGCGTCAAAAACCACTGGAGACTATCATGAAGACATGAATGGAGAAAAGTTTACTGAATGGTTTACCTCAATGTTGTGTAGCCTCCCTGAACCATCTATTATAATTATGGACAACGCCCCATACCACTCGATGCAAATTGACAAGCCACCTGCCCAATCCCAAAAGAAAGCTGATATCGTCGCATGGCTTCGTAAAAATGGCGTAGATGCAAACATGAATATGTTAAAAGCGGAATTAGTACGTCTTTTAAAAGAAAACAAACCAACCAAGATCCGATACGTCATTGACGAAATAGCATTAGAACATGGGCACAGAGTTATACGGTTACCGCCTTACCATTGTGAGTATAATGCGATTGAGTTGGTGTGGGCTCAAATTAAGGGATATGCTGCAAGACACAATACAGAACCCCCATTTACCACAAAAAAAATGCTAAAATTATTAGAAGAAGCTTGTGAACATGTGACTAAAGGAGACTGGGAAAAGGTTGTGAATAGAACTGTTAAATTAATAAGGGAAGATTATGAAAGAGATGTGAAAATAGATAATATTATAGAAAACGAACATATAATTATTAATGTAGGTGATGATAGCAGTGACGACAGTGAAAATAGTAGTATGGACGAATCTGATTAATTATGGCCTTTTGTGGCACCTTTTTTGGTATCTTTTGTATTCATATGTTTCTTGTGTGCATATAAAGTATGTATATTCATTTTCATTCAAATATTCAGTTCGTTCAAATAAATTAAATAAACATATACATTTTTGTTTTATTAAACCTATTTAATCAGGTACAAAAACAAAACTTAATTGTTTTTTGTTCGAGAATAAATTGACATTCCACATCACTATTGTAATGTGTCAAACCGGCCATCATAGCGTGCCGCTAGTGTAGTAGGATGGAGCGATTATTGCCGTGGTATTCAGAGAGGCAGGTACTTGGGAATCTTCGACGAAACTATTAAAGCTACCTCCTCATATCGTAGTTCGGAGTGGAGGTGAACGACCGATCCAGCATCAGAGTGAAGATCCGTGAATGGACCGACCCACTCCATGATTTAAGATTACTTTTGACAATTCCACTAATTTTTATCTCGCAATAGTACGAATGAATTTGAGCTTAGATATTAAACTAGAAAGTCGGTTTTCATTTGTATTTTTTCTCACACGATTAGAGCTAGGGCTGACAACATAGACGAATTATATTTACTATGTCAAAGGCTGACTGACAAGTGTCAACTTTTTAAGCTTTAAAAATTTTAGTATAAATTATAATATGCTTTTAAAGACGCAATTCTCAAGGTGGCACATGAATATTTTCATAGGTTTTTCAAATCTGAGCTTTGAACTTAACAGTAAATATAAATCACTTAAACAAATTTTAACAAGAGTAGGTTTTGAATTTAACACGTTGTTTAGAATTTTTTCGTTAAAAGTTTTTTATTTATTTATATTATATCAATATCAACCAAGTTGAACTTGACTAATATTCTCCTCCCCCCTCCAAATAAGCGGAAAGCTTTTGCCAGGAGTGGGTACGACAATAGTGCAACGGGTGGGATTCGAACCCGCGACCTTTCAGTTTTCAGTCCGCACCTTTAACCTTTGGGCTATTGAGGCTTATATATATTTTTTTAAAGTACCTACTACTTGTAGCCAGGATTGGGACGATTATGTATCCTTTGAATTTGATGAAGATAATATTCAGAACTTTCCGATTACTAACTTTCAGTGCTACGCTTAGTAAATACTAAATACTTAGCATGATTACCTACCTACTACCTATGAGAAAATGTTTTATTTAATTTGAATTTAATTAATAAAATTAAACATTTTTTGCTGTCATAAAGTTTATGCCTAAGAAAATTGTGACAGCCCTAACGGAACCCGCGATGAAAAAACTTTTCTCGTTACAACAATCGTGATGTTCTAAATCTAAACGGCAGTTAAAGGCCATTTTATACTCCCTCGCAAAAAGAACGTAACGGTTTATTTTTACTGTCATCAAAAAATGATCTCTATACAGTGTACGTATACCTACGTACCTACCAAGTAGATACTTGTACATACCAACAATATAGTTAGCATGTACAGGTTACTTTCTGAGAAGTAACATAACTTAGAATATTACAGTTCTAGTCTAAAACTTAGCTCAATGTCGACTCATTATGTCTTACCTAGTAGGCATACCTTTGTCTTTATGATCTATGCCTTACCTACCGTAAAAAAAATCCTTGAAATATCTCTATTTTTAACCGACTTCAAAAAAGGAGGAGGTTCTCTATTCGTCGAAATCTTGTTCTTTTTTTATGAATGTTCACCGGTTACTCGAAGACGCTTGAACCGATTTGGAAAATTCTTTTTTTGGTTTCAAAGGGTTCCCAGGTAGTCTCATTGAAATTTTATCAAAGTCGGTTCAGCGGTTTTTAAAATATCAACAATATACGTTGTAGTGGCGCGGGCGATTGAAGGCGGTTTTTTTAAAAATAATTTTTTATAATAAATTTTAGTGTTTTTTTTTTAAGAAACTTAAAAGCGTTGTATGACAACTAAATTCAAAGCAAAAAATGACTATAATTTGTAATATCCTAGTTTGATTAAAAATATTGATTAGTATTGCAAAAGATAAGGTAACACCGAAATGTTCAAATCATCGAGCATATTTCGCTCTTGTATGTTTATTGAATGTTTATTGAGCTCGTAAATGTTTATTGAATTACCATTCTCTCACTAGGGCTTGCATTCGAATATTCGAATATTCGAATTATTCGAATAATAATTCTTGTCCGAATATTCCAATATTAAATCTACTATATTCGAATATTCGACCAATTTTCCGAAAGCCAAACTCTGAATATTGATGTGCATGTCGCAGGCATTTTGTGTGATTCCGCCGTTTACATACGGCGTCGTCAGTTTAGAAACGCTCGCTGTTATGTAATGCCGCGGCAAATTGAAGTATTTAGTTCTGTTTCTTATGCCTAACAAGTACTATGTTCGCCAAAATCTAAAGTTAGGTTAGGGTTATACATGAACAGTCGGGTGGTAGTGTGAACAGTCAGGTGTGTGTGAAGAGTCTGGTGAACACTTAGGTATATTGGCCAAATGGAACCTAAGGGCACCTGACTGTTCATGTCGAACCCCAACCTAACCTAACTTAAGAGGCAGATTCGTGGCCCTGGTGCTTGGGAATTGCGTAGATTCGCAATAACTACATCTAAAACTACAGTGAAATTCATCGCCTCCAGGCGATGGATATGGGGAGTCCGTCTCCTGAGGGAGTTAGGTCCTCGGGCTGGGAGACACACTTTGTTCCTTGTGTGCCTCAGATAGAGTGATGAGTGAAGAACTCTGTGTTTGAGAGGAGGTTCTGTCTCTGCAGGCGCCGCTGGCTGGGTTGCGTGAACGTGATTACGGTCCCGTTGCCCAGTCACCAGGCGATGAGAAGGAACACCGTGAGGTTTTAGTCGGTTAGAGTCCGACATAACTGTCGCGTAACCCCGGGGGCGGTGGTATCCATGATTAATTTCCCCACGTAAAAAAAAAAGGTATATTGGCCAAATGGAACCTAAGCGGACACCTGACTGTTCATGTCGAACCCCAACCTAAGCTAACTTTAGAGGCAGATTCGTGGCCCTGGTGCTTGGGAATTGCGTAGATTCGCAATAACTACATCTAAAACTACAGTGAAATTAAAACAATTGAACGAGTTGTCATTTTGCCTTTGGCATATTACATAACAGCGAGCGTTTCTAAACTGACGACGACGTATGTAAACGGCGGAATCACACAAAATGCCTGCGACATGCACAAAATATGAATTTTAAACTCCGCGCGCAACATTATGCTTAGAAGTAGAAGACAATAATTATGCTTAGAAGAAAGCAGTGATGAGGTCTAGGTTGGAACGCGCTTGCCTAGAAGATACCTATTCACTCTTGCCTTGAAGGTTCTTAAGTTGTACGTGTAAGTGTAAGAATAAGCCAAAGTAAGATGATTAGACTAAAATGCATTTTATTTTTGTGCAATGTAACATTGATCTGATTCTGATCTCATAATTTCTTCTTCTTTGTCAACCGATAGATGACCACTGCTGGGCAAAGGTCTCTTGCATGGACCTCCACAGATCTTGGTCTTGCGCCGCCTGAATCCAGTGGCTCCCTGCAACTCGTTTGATGTCGTCAGTCCACCCAGTGGGAGGTCTGCCAACACTGCGCTTCCCGTTGCGGAGTCGCCACTCCAGCACCTTGGGACCCCAGCGACCATCAGCTCTTCGAACTATGTGCCACGGCCATTTCCACTTCAGTTTCACGACTCGCTGAGCTATGTCGGTGACTTTGGTTCTCCTACAGATCTCCTCATTTCTGATTTGATCTCGCAGGGATACTCCGAGCTTAGCTCGGAGCCCACTGAGTGACCCTGAGCCTTCTTATGAGGCCCACAGTTAGCGACCAATTCTCGGATCCGTAAGTCAACACTGGCACACTGTTCTTTTAGTGACTTAGAAGACTTTCGTCTTAGGCGCTGAGGGATTTTGGACGAGAAGACATCTCGGAGATTCCCAAATGCTGCCCACCTGAGTTGGATTCGGCTGTTGATCTCTTTCTCCTGTTATCCCGGACGTCAGCCTATACGAGATTAGTATGGCTCAAGCAGTTCAAGAACACCAAGGCGACTGGTGATAATGGAGTCACTGCAGAACTCTTGAAAGCGGGTGGAAAACCGGTAGTTTAGATCTTTCAGCGATTGTTCAATTCCGTCATCACGCCGCTGCATCCGCCGAAAGCATGGCACAGGAGCGTGGTGGTTCTGTTCTTCAAAAAGGGTGATAATAACTTGTTGAAGAATTATTATAGACCCATCTAGCTGCTGAGTCATGTTTATAAGTTGTTCTCGAGAGTCACTACGAATCGTCTCGTTCGTAGGATCGACTACTTCCAGCCTCCCGAACAAGCCGGATTCCGAAAAGGCTGGGGCACCATAGATCACATTCATACGCTGCGGCAGGCTATACAAAAGATGGAAGAGCATTAACGGCCACTTTGCTTAGCGTCTGAGGACTATGAGAAAGCCTGCGATTTGATAGAAACTTGGGCCTTATTGAGGTCGCTGCAGAGATGCCGGATTGACTACCGATATATCCAAGTGTTGAAGTGCTTGTATGAAAACGCCACTATGTCAGTACGTATACAGGACCAGACTACGAGGTCAATCCACTTGCAGCGTGGAGTGTGACAGGGAGACGCAATCTCCCCAAAGCTATTTACTGCTGCATTGGAGGACGTCTTTAAGCTTCTGGATTGGAACGGACTTGGCAACAACATAAACAGTGAGTACATCACTCACTTGCGATTTGCCAATGACATAGTCGTTATGGCAGAGACTCTGAGCGACCTCAATACAGTGCTCAACGATCTCAGCACGGTTTCTCAGCGTTGGGCCTAAAGATGAACATGAGCAAGATGAAAATCATGTCCAATGCTCATGCTCCACTCCACCCTCGTTAAGAATATTGCACTTGACATTGTGCACGAGTAAATAATATACCTGGGACACATAGTCCAGCTAGGTAGGTCCAAATTCATAATTTCTAATACTGAATTATTACCTATTTGTATTCTACCGACGTTGAAAATCTCTCTTTTAAATCTTTTAAGATTTGTAAGTTAGTAATACGAAGTAAGTAGTACGAAGAACCAAAAATAATGTTTAGAATTTAGTACTTTATTTCTAGTTACATGATAAAAGATTTTAAGCAAGTTGTTGTTTTTGTAATTGATTATTTGATTTTATTGATATATAAATATTATTACAATATTTACACTCATATCTCGGTTTATAAGACTGTGTTATATTGTGGTTGTCTTGTTAAACAACAACTTTTTATATTTTTTGGAGGACTGAATTAGTGCCATAACAGTCAAATTCCAAGCAGTTCTTTAATTTTTAAGTAAAATTTTGTTTTGGTTCAAAGATATTAGAATCAAAGTAAGAGATTGGCAGTTAAAAACATGATTATTATAACATCTTTTGTTTTTTTAAATTATTCGAATATTATTCGAATAATTCGAATAATACCCGAAAAAAAGTCGAATATTCGAATACCAAAATTTTCGAATATTTGCAAGCCCTATCTCTCACACAAGCTCACGTGACATTAAAGAGAGGTAATAATAATATTCCTTTTTAGGGTTCCGTACCCAAAGGGTACCAACGGGACCCTATTACTAGGCCTACGCTGTCCGTCCGTCCGTCCGTAAACCGTAATAGATAGACAGATGAAATTTTCACATATTATGTATTTCTATTGCCGCTATAACAACAAATAATAAAAATTAAATTAAATAAAAAAAAATTATAATATTTCCATGGGTACATGGAAATATTTTTTTTTAACGGAACCCTAAAAGAGCGAGGCCCGACTCGCACTTGGCCGATTTTTTAATTTTATTTACGAGCGCAATTGGCATAATTATGTCTTAAAAGCAAAAAAAATAAACTCTCTATAAATGCTCTCCGAAAAATATTCAAACAAGTAAACGACAGTTATCGTAACATAATAACATGTCACTTGTCATTCCACACAAAAACGTGGCGTGAATGTTAACTCGTGTAGTAAGTGGTATTAGCGAAATAAATTGAACCACCGTTTATCTTCTACACACGCGATATCTATCGGCGCCTCTGAAGCTCATATCGCGCATTAACGATACACGTCAGCACTTAAGCGATAAGGGATATAAATAATAAAACCGGCCAAGCGTGAGGCAGATTCGCGCGCTGAGGGTTCCGTACTTTGAGAAATCCGATAATGGTATTTAAACTTTTGAGTATTAAATCAACACACTCAGGGTGAGATCTATAGATGACACTCTCACTCAGCTCAGACTCAAGACTGAGTTAAAATGAGACAGATTTATGTCAGGACAACCTGTGGCTCTTATGACACTCTACCACCGGTTCGGAAAGCGGATGCTGCTGAGAAGAGCCGGCAAGAAACTCAGCAGTTGCTCTTTTCAAAATAATCATTTTACAATATTATTATGAAGCTATTACATTGTAATAAGTTTTTTATACTATCTTGTGGGCAGCCGGATGCCAAGCCGATATAATCCATGCAACTTTGTTAGAATAGAATATTAATATTTCCACAATGAGGGTAAGTTCCAAAAAAGCGTAGGTACTACAATTCAATTCATCTCAAGACGGGCCGCTAGAAAGTAGCCCCATTCCCGTCGGTGGCACCCGTTCACATAATAACACGTATTCTGTAAAAATTTCGAATGACTGTCTATAGCGGCTGAAACTCTAGAACACTGTGACAGACAGACAAACAGCGGAAGCTATAGATATTATTATTAGGTAGACCAATTTGCCACCTGTACGGAATCCTAAAAAAATTGGCCGGCCGCCAAAGATACCGCTATCTTTCTCTGTATAGCATAGCGCTGGTTATTGATTCTACTCACATCCCAATCCCATGATGTGGGTCTCGTAGGTGAACGAGTAGGTACCTACAGTTCTCACGTAATAATAATAGTAAGTGCTATAGAGGTTACAAGTGGAATTGTCATTGATACAAGTTAGCAATAAACGGGCCTGCACGTCAAATTCTTTAATTTGGTTTTTCGCAATTTGTAAACTAATACGACAAAGTAGGATTATGCCTTAAATAGCATTCTAATTGCGCCAATGCACCGGTTCGGAATGCAGTTCTGCTGAGAAGAGCTGGCAAGAAACTCAACAGTACTCCTTATAAATTTAACTTAGGTATTTAAGTCTAGTCTAGTTGGGGTCCCAAGGTGCTGGAGTGGTGACCCCGCACCAGGCAGAGCAGTGTCGGCAGACGGGGGGTCTGCCGACACTGCTCTGCTTGGTGCGGGGTCCACTAGTATAGGTGAACCGACATCACACGAGTCGCAGGGAGTCGCTGGATTCAGGCGCGGCAATAATAGCTGGTGTTAAATCTTGTACATAATTATACTTATACCTTATACAGAACCCTTGTGTGCAGGTCAGACTCGCACTTGTCCAGTTTTTTGATTCCATTCTGAATCAAACTGCGCAAAGAAATAGTGGCATCAAACTCGATTTTTCAATTCAAAAACCCTTTCTTGGCAGATGCCTACGTCATAACAGCATTGCATAAATCATGTAGGTATAATATTATGTAATATTTAATAAAATGTAGAAAAATTAATTGAATGATTGTGTTCATTAGGATTATTTAAATTCCGATCGAATCAAAACGAAAAAAATGAACCAATTAAAATACGTTTTACATTTTTACTGAATCGAATTTAATAGCCCTTTTAGATGCCGTATGCGATAACCAGTTTGCTTGTATCGAATGTCGTTTAGGGTTGCCAGTCATTACCATTTTTTAATAAGTACTTATTAGGTTTCAGTACCCAAAGGGCGCCGTCGGGTTACGGGAACTTATTACTAAGCCTCCGTCGTCACTTGTCACTTGTCAGCCCGTCGCGTCTGCCGGTCCATAAGACATAACACCAAAAAAGTAAAAAAACATGAGAAAATGGTAAACAAATATTTTCATTCCATGATGAAGTTTCATTTTGATAAGTTCGATTTTTCAAACCTCTATTTTACCCCCTTAGGTAGGTTTCTTAGCGGATGCCTACGTCATCATAGTATACAGGGTGGGCCAGACCAGGTGGATATAATTTTTTTTTTAGATTTTTTACGTAGGGGCCTACCAGGAACCGTAAGGAAAAAAATCGGTTCACACCAGATTACGAGAAAAAATTTTTTATTTAAAATTTTGGAAAATCATTGCCTTGACGAACTTTTAATTTTTTTTAATTTTTCCAGTAACAATTCCCGCAATTTTTTTATGGAATATCTTTACCTATTAACTGTTCTCTCTTAGCAAAAAATTCCAGCCTGGTTAACTGGTTTTAAGAGCATTAAATTTTAAATTATTTCAAGAAAATTAAGTTCATCCAAAATCAACAGAAAACTTTAAAATTCCATTAAAAATAAAAGAAAAGGTTCATAGCACTGGTGATTTTTTAAAAACTGTAGCAACTTATGTTCTTTCGATTGCTAAAAGAAAAATTGTATGTCAATGTGCCGGATAAAAAGTTATGATTTTTCAAAAGTCTTCATTCCTCATTCGTGTAAATAACGACCTTATTGAAAAAAATGTTAATTGTTTGTGGAGACTGCAGTATGTCCTTTAATTTTAACTGCCTCATTGGTCTCGTGTCCGACTGCGGCCGACGAAGTCCCTGGTTCGAGTCCCGGGTCGGACCATATCAAGTATTGGGGTTTTCCGTAAGAAATTCTCAGTATTAGCCCGGAGTTAGGAAGTTGGCGTTGTTTCACCCCCGTGCCTTGGAGAGCACGTAAAGCTGTTTGTCCAGCGCCTAATCTCTCTCCGCCTGCGCCTAATCTCTCTCCGATCGTGTCGAATTTTTCGTCCTATCGGGCTATGAGAGTAAAGAAACAGAGAGTGCACCAATGTTCGCGCACACACTTGTGCACTTTAATATCTGCCGCACAGATGGCTAATCTCTCTGAAGATAGGCCGCCGCCGTGGCCGAAATTCTCTTAAAAATGTAGATACCGTCAGTCATCATTAAAGGATTAATGTCCTCCCGACCAAATTTCGACTACGGTGACCTATCTCCAGAGAGATTAACCATCTGTGCTGGAGATATTAAAGTGCACAAGTGTGTGCGCGAACATAGGTGCACTCTCTGTTTCTTTACTCTCATAGCCCGATGGGACGGAAAATTCGACACAATCGGAGAGTGATTAGGCGCAGGCGGACAGATATTAGGCGCAGGACCAACGGCTTTACGTGCTCTACAAGGAACGGGGGTTAAACAACGCCAACTTCCTAACTCCGGGCTAGTACTGAGAATTTCTTATCGGAAAACCCCAATACTTGGTATGGTCCGACCCGGGACTCGAACCCGGGACCTCGTCGGCCACAGTCAAACACGAGACCAACGAGGCAGTTAAAATTAAAGGACTGTATACTGCAGTCTCCACAAACAATTAACATTTTTTTCAATAAGGTCGTTATTTACACGAATGAGGAATGAAGACTTTTGAAAAATCATAACTTTTTATCCGGCACATTGACATACAATTTTTCTTTTGGCAATCGAAAGAGCATAAGTTGTTACAGTTTTTAAAAAATCACCAGTGCTATGAACCTTTTCTTTTATTTTTAATGGAATTTTAAAGTTTTCTGTTGATTTTGGATGAACTTAATTTTCTTGAAATAATTTAAAATTTAATGCTCTTAAAACCAGCTAACCAGGCTGGAATTTTTTGCTAAGAGAGAACAGTTATTAGGTAAAGATATTTCATAAGAAAATTGCGGAAATTGTTACAAGAAAAATTTAAAAAAAATTAAAAGTTCGTCAAGGCAATGATTTTCCAAAATTTTAAATAAAAATTTTTTCTCGTAATCTGGTGGGAACCGATTTTTTTCCTTACGGTTCCTGGTAGACCCCTACGTGAACAATCTAAAAAAAATTTTATATCCACCTGGTCTGGCCCACCCTGTATGTATCTTATTAATATAATAATATGTCATAATAATATCACTGTATGCAAAATTTCAGCCCGATCGGTGATTTGAGCTGGGCGTTGATAGACCAGTGAGTCAAGTATCTTTAGATAGAAGACAGATATCATTTAGAAGGCAATAATCTTGAAGCCGAAAAGTTTTCGGCAGTTCAGCCAGCATTTTTTTTTAAAGAAATGATTTTGAGTGTCATCCCTATACTGTAACGAGCGGCGCGGCGGGCACTGGCCGGCGTCTTTGATCCACTTCATGAAGCCGGCCGAATCATCGGCTCGATGAGACGAGTCTAAGGCAGCCCGCACACAGTCAATATTATTGTCAATATTTACGAATATTGACAATATTATTGACTGTGTGCGGGGCGTATTGAAGGTTTGCCGTTTGATCAATATTATTGTCGAAGTCCGGCGTCAATATCGGGTGGAGGCAGGGATATTGTCAATAATATTGACAGTGTGCGGGCGCGCGTCAATATTTTAGTTGAAAAAAGATTTCAAGGCAGGAGGACGTGCGCTCGCAACCAAAAATGGAGGACATCCCCAGTGCAACAAGCAATGAAAAAGAATATTTAATAGAATTACTTAGAATGTGGGAGACGTAACGATTTTCGCATCAGTGTATCTTGTTTTTTTAAGTAAGGGGTTACTAAAGATAGTAATTTTTGAAAGCTACTACCTTTTATTCTCATGAAATTTTTAAAATCATCTTTTTCTGTATTTCGAAGTATGATTTAATTCCACTTTTTTTGTCATCCAGTATTTAAGCCATCGTTTCTTTCTTTTTTAGGGTTCCGTACCAAAATGGTAAAAATGGAACCCTTATGGTGAGACTTTCTCTGTCCGTCCGTCCGTCTGTCACAGTCGATTATTTCAGTAACTATTAAAGCTATCGACATGAAATTTGGAATAGTTGTGTATAATAATGGCCCAACATCACTGAAATAAAGAAAAATAGAAAATTATTTTTAGTTGTATTAAAAAAGGGGGAAAATCGGGGGTTTGAAATTTCAAAGTAAAATAATTATACCGTGTGGGGTACCATATGAAAGGCCTTTACTTGTGAATTCTAAAACGGTTTTTTATTTATTTCTATATATAGTTTTTGACTAATCGGCAAAAATGTCGAAAAAAATAACGTCCCCCCCCCCCCTTATCTCCGAAGTTTACCAATCGAAAAATCTGAAATAATTATGGTTAATAGAGGTTTATGTATATTTTACAGGAAAAATAAAAGCAACGCGAAAATTATTTTAGTTTAATTAAAAAAGGGGGAAAATCGGGGGTTTGAAATTTCAAAGTAAGATAACTATACCGAGTAGGGTATCATATGAAAGGCCTTTACTTGTGCGTTCTAAAACAGTTTTTTATTTATTTCTATATAAAATAGTTTTTGAGTAATCTGCCAAAATGTCGGAAAAAATACCGTTCCCCCCTTATCTCCGAAGTTTACCAATCGAAAAATCTGAAATAATGATGGTCAATAGAAGTTTATGTATATTTTACAGGAAAAATAAAACCAACGCTCTAACTAGCATAGTTTTTTTTATATTAACAATAAACCTCTACAAACAAAGTTAACGATAAATAAGCAAATTAATATAATATTATCGTTTTACTTTTACTTTTGGAGTACGGAACCCTCGGTGCGCGAGTCCGACTCGCACTTGGCCGGCTTTTTATTCATTAAAGTTACAATAACCAATGCAATGGTTTTTTTCTTTGTATCCATTTTAGCACACGTGCACGAGAATCAAGCTTCTACGCCTTACTGAATCACTTTTTGTTAGAAATATTGACAATATTATTGCGTAGTGTGCGGGGTCTAAATATTGACCAAAATATTGTCAATATTTTTATTGACAATAATATTGACTGTGTGCGGGCTGCCTAAAGCCCACTGCCAAGTGCTGCGAAAACACCGCTCCTCTTGACCCATCAGATTAGCTGTGGGTCGTCTAAAAGTGACTAGGACAAGGACCAGAAAGAATCTCTCACTGACTGACTATATGTAGTACAGACGGACGTACATAATATCACAGCTGTATACTGTCCTTTACTCTTTGTGTGACAATATTGTGTGGTTTTAAGTAGGATAATTTTTATTTATTATTTTAAACGTTCGTCTGTGTTCGTGGTCTTAAAAAAAATTAAGTAAACTAATGTAACAAAAAAAAATTAAATATTAATGTGTATTCGGCGCACGTTTTAATTTTTTTCAAGAGCGCGAACTCACCAAAAACTGAATGAACAGTTTGGCGGGATGAATATTGTAAAAAATAAAAAATTGCTGGTGTGACGATCTCTTGAATCTCCTCCTGGCTGGCCGGTAGTCTCTCGCTATGGATTGGTTAAATTAAAATGCATTGACGAAGCAAGTACCAAGAACGCCTTTAAATTCAGTCAGATCAGAAGTGATACAGCGTTTATCAATGCCTTAAAAATGTTTCTGATAGAAAGAGCGTATTATAAAATAAATGAATTTTTTGAAGAAAAATTATGGTGTCCGTCTCTCTACATAACCTAGTAATTGCTGTGCCCCAACGGGGTTCCAATGTAAATATTATAATTATATTGTAAGTTGGAATGCAACTTATGCAATTATATCTAATATTCATGCAATATTTTTTTTTGCATAATAAAAATTATGAAAAAAAAATAGTTAAAAAACAAACAAACAAGAAAAGCGCGCTGTCACTACTTCGCGAGTGAGATTAGGAATTGCGACATCTAAAGAAAGCGGTCGCTCGCCCACTGCGCCAAACAGAGCTAAATGTGAACTTCTAAAATGTTGAACGCTTACTGAACGACGGTGTTAGGTTTTTTTTTGTTACGGAATTTCTTGATTGGGTCGCCGCGGTCAAACTGTTTGTCCTAGTTCAAAGCCCGCGATAAAAGCTATGCTATAGCTTAGTAAATAAATAAATGAATAAATTGCAATCTTCACACTGTACAAATCAATTTTAGACAATTCCACATCAAGTTAGAGGTAGATTAAATACGAACCGGGAACGTTCGTACTTTAGCTTATAATATCTAAGTACAATATTATATAATAGGTAGGTATCTATGTAATAGGTAATCTGGTATCGCGTAATCAAAGCGAGCCGGCTCGCGGCATAGGTATCTACATACATGATGATGAGTCAAGCGGCGTCGGACATCAAAGGCAGCGATGCTTTGTTGATTTCGCGATAGCCGGGTACTGGGTAGGTACGAGTACTTATGTGCTAACAGCAAACGAGTGTTTTGCGGAACGTGTAAACTTTATACTGCTCCGCAATCATGATCAAACGCCGACAAATCAGTACCTACGAGCTATTTTCCTACAGGTTTATGACGACCTCCCTGGCTCAGTGGTGAGCGCTGTTGTCTTATAACTGGGAGGTCCCGGGTTCAATCAGCAGTCAAGGACTAGCTTGTCATCGAATAAAAAAACCTTAGTACTTGCCTGCCTCTTAAATTTTTTTGTAGATACGGTGAGTAGCTACTAGGTACTAGATAGTTAGGCACTTATTTACTTCTTAATAATATCACAGTATCCACCTTCCATACTCTGGGGTAATATGACGTAGCCTGTATACTTTTTACGTGGGACTGTACCTACATGCAATCATCAAAACAGAACCCAAACACACTAGATGATGATGAGTGATGTGATGACTCACATATGCACATGGCATAGCTGGTTCTATTAGTGGGTATCAGCATAGATTTATTATATTTACAACCGTAAGGGTATCAGACATCAGTTATAATATATTCTTTGGTATCAGAAACAAAGATCCCATGACTACAGACCAGATGAACTTGGTAGTTGGTACAAACCGCGCAACCGTTGGTACAAGCACGCAATAGAACTAATAAGGTGGCGGACCCTTTGTATCGAACTCTCACAAGCCATGTGGATACAGGGATACTTGTAACCTGTGACAATCAGGCGAGCAAGGACTGGCTTTTGAAGGAGATTGGCATTTACCCACTTACTGTCAAGTTTTTCGAGTTTTTGAAAGTTTATAGTAGGTAAAGCCATAGATTTAGGGTTGCTTAGTCGTTACTCGTTACTAAAGTCGCTACTAGTTACCGCCCTTCCTACAAACAATAGCTCCTTAGAATACAGCTAATATGAATCATATTTAGTTTGTTTGAAAACGTCAAGCATTGGTTGAGCTACCAGACTATGTGGATTGTGAGTACGCCAGTGTAGGCGTACTATGAATTGCCTCAATTTACTAGTGCTAACTAGTACGTCGGTAGTAGGTGCGAACTGCGAAGCGTCTACCAACTTTAAATCTATGGGTAAAGCCTTCTTTGAGTTTACGTTTGAACTATTGAATAGAATAGAATAGAATAGAATAGAAATGTTTTTTATTCAAATAAACTTTTACAAGTAGGTACTTTTGAATCGTCAATGAGTCTACCACTGGTTCGGAATGCCGTTCCTGCCGAGAAGAACCAGCAAGAAACTCGGCAGTTGCTCTTTTCAAAATACTTTTACAATATACTTAATAGATATTATTCTATGTAGGTATGCAGAGTTTCCACAATGAGGGGAAGTTCCACAAAATATTGCAGTTTTTATATAGCATGAAATGGCCATTTTTAACTTTATCTCCTAGGTTAGATAATAAAACCACAACTTTTCGAGATACTTAAAAAGAAGGTAGGTTAAATTCACTGGTAAAATTAAATCATATATTATATTAACCTACCTACTCTTATCTCAATCGTAAATAAAATACGTCCGCGTTACGTCGTCGCGTCGTAAGGATTTCCGTACCAAAATTCGCTCCTGCAATTCGCTCAACAAAATACAATTCTCGTGTGAACCAGAGCAATTCAGAAAGGGGAAATACGCGGTAGCCGACTCTATCACCCCTCCACTATCACATTCACTTTATTGTAATAGATATTTCTACAGGGACCCAGTTGTGAGATCGTTTAAAAATTATTGCAATTGTGACGATCGCAATCTGTTTGGCCGACACTCCCTCGCTGTTGGCTAAACTGCATCGTTGCAGCAAGAATGCCATAAATTCGGCCAATCACCGTAATTGAGACAGTAGCAATAAAACTTTTCTGCAATCTACCAGCAGATTACGTATGATTTTAGGTTGAATTTAGTTCACGGTTAGGGCTTGCAAATATTCGAAGATTTTTGGTATTCGAATATTCGACTTTTTTTCGGGTATTATTCGAATTATTCGAATAATTAAAAAAAAACAAAAGATGTTATAATAATCATGTTTTAAACTGCCAATCTCTTACTTTGAGTCTAATATCTCTCAATCAAAACAAAATCTTACTTAAAAATTAAAGAACTGTTTGGAATTTGTTATGGCACTAATTCAGTCCTCCAAAAAATATCAAAAGTTTTTGCTTAACAAGACAACCACAACATAACTCAGTCTTATAAACCGAGATATGAGTGTGAGTATTGTAATAATATTTATATATCAATAAAATCAAATAATCAATTACAAAAACGACAACTTGCTTAAAATCTTTTATCATGTAACTAGAAATAAAGTACTAAATTCTAAACATTATTTTTGGTTCTTCGTTCTACTTACTTCGTATTACTTACTTACAAATCTTAAAACATTTAAAAGAAAGATTTTCAACGTTGATAGAATACAAATAGGTAATAATTCAGTATTAGAAATTATGAATTTGGACCTACCTAGCTGGACTGTGTGTCCCAGGTAATTTATTTACTCGTGCACAATGTCAAGTGCAATATTTTTAACGAGAGTGGAGTGGAGCATGAGCATTGGACATGATTTTCATCTTGCTCATGTTCATCTTTAGGCCCAACGCTGAGAAACCGTGCTGAGATGGTTGAGCACTGTATTGAGGTAGCTCAGAGTCTCTGCCATAACGACTATGTCATTGGCAAATCGCAAGTGAGTGATGTACTCACCGTTTATATTGATTTCAAGTCTGTTCCAATCTAGAAGCTTAAAGACGTCCTCCAATGCAGCGGTAAATAGCTTTGGGGAGATTGCGTCTCCCTGTCACACTCCACGCTGCAAGTGGATTGGTCTCGTAGTCTGGTCCTGTATACGTACTGACATAGTGGCGTTTTCATACAAGCACTTCAACACTTGGATATAGCGGTAGTCAATCCGGCATCTCTGCAGCGACCGCAATAAGGCCCAAGTTTTCATCAAATTCCAGGCTTTCTCATAGTCCTCAGACGCTAAGCAATGCTCTTCCATCTTTTGTATAACCTGCCGCAGCGTATGAATGTGATCTATGATGCCACAGCCTTTTCGGAATCCGGCTTGTTCGGAAGGCTGGAAGTAGTCGAACCTACGAGCGAGACGATTCGTAATGACTCTCGAGAACAACTTATAAACATGACTCAGCAGCTAGATGGGTCTATAATAATTCTTCAACAAGTTATTATCACCCTTTTTGAAGAACAGAACCACCACGCTCCTGTGCCATGCTTCCGGCGGATGCAGCGGCGTGATGACGGAATTGAACAATCGCTGAAAGATCTAAAGTACCAGTTTTTCACCCGCTTTCAGGAGTTCTGCAGTGTGTCCATAATCACCAGGCGCCTTGTTGTTCTTGAGCTGCTTGAGCCATACTAATCTTGTATAGGCTGACGTCCGGGATATCTTCGGTATAGTGTCGGGTCTGTTTGGCTCTGGGATCAAATCCTCAACAGGTTTTTGAGAAAGAGATCAACAGCCGAATCCAACTCAGCTGGGCAGTATTTGGGAATCTCCGAGATGTCTTCTCGTCCAAAATCCCTCAGCGCCTGAAGACGAAAGTCTTCTAAGTCACTAAAAGAATAGTGCGTGTTGCCAGTGTTGACTTACGAATCCGAGAATTGGTCGCTAGCTGTGGGCCTCATAAGAAGGCTCAGGGTCACTCAGTGGGCTATGGAGAGAGTTATGCTCGGAGTATCCCTGCGAGATCAAATCAGAAATGAGGAGATCCGTAGGAGAATCAAAGTCACCGACATAGCTCAGCGACTCGTGAAACTGAAGTGGAAATGGCCGCGGCACATAGTTCGAAGAGCTGATGGTCGCTGGGGTCCCAAGGTGCTGGAGTGGCGACTCCGCACCGGGAAGCACAGTGTTGGCAGACCCCCACTGGGTGGACTGACGACATCAAACGAGTTGCAGGGAGCCGCTGGATTCAGGCGGCGCAAGACCGAGATCTGTGGAGGTCCATGCAAGAGACCTTTGCCCAGCAGTGGAAGTCTATCGGTTGACAAAGAAGAAGAAATTATGAGATCAGAATCAGATCAATGTTACATTGCACAAAAATAAAATGGGTTTTAATCTTATCATATATCTTTGGCTTATTCTTACACTTACACGTACAACTTAAGAACCTTCAAGGCAAGAGTGAATAGGTATCTTGTAGGCAAGCACGTTCCAACCTAGACCTCATCACTGCTTTCTTCTAAGCATAATTATTGTCTTCTACTTCTAAGCATAATGTTCAATTGACAACTCGTTCAATTGTTTTAATTTCACTGTAGTTTTAGATGTAGTTATTGCGAATCTACGCAATTCCCAAGCACCAGGGCCACGAATTTGCCTCTGTTTGCAACTGTTCATGTATAAACCTAACCTAACTTTAGATTTTGGCGAACATAGTACTTGTTAGGTATAAGAAACAGAACTAAATACTTCAATTTGCCGCGGCATTACATAACAGCGAGCGTTTCTAAACTGACGACGCCGTTTGTAAACGGCGGAATCACACAAAATGCCTGCGATATGCACATCAATATTCCGAGTTGGCTTTCGGAAAATTGGTCGAATATTCGAATATAGTATATTTAATATTCGAATATTCGGACAAGAAATATTATTCGAATAATTCGAATATTCGAATATTCGAATGCAAGCCCTATTCACGGTGTAGTTAGATGGAAGCAGTGATAGCCTAGTGGTTAGGACTGTGGTCTCCTATTCGGGGGGTCGCAGGTTCGATCCCGGGTACGCACCTCTGACTTTCCGGAGTCAAGTGCGTTTAAGCAATTAAGAGTGGGTGTGCGCTCGTTAACAGTAAACAGATTTGATTTTTACAGTAGTAGATCAAGTTTCAATTATCCGAAAAAAAAAAAACACGCAAGAATTACATCATACTGCCAAGGGACGTGTTTGGGCAAAAACATAAAATGATGAAATTTGTTCGATAATAAGAAATCGCGAACTTAGGTCTAATTTTTAACCAATATTCATTTATTTTCAATGTGTTGCATATTACAGAGCCAAAATTTTTACATTAAATTCCGATTGATATTATCAAGGGAGTAGCCTAGTGAATTGAAAAGAATATTTTACGAGTTACAAAGTATTTGGCGCTTACTACACTCCTATTCCGCGCAAAACGCTTACTTTTGTCGCGCCTCACATGATAAAACATAGCCACAAGGCTATGTTTTATCTCATCGCGAAATCTGATTTTTTTTTGGGGTTACACGCGCTCTTAACTATCACTTGCTTCAACGGTGAAGGAAAACATCGTGAGGAAACCTGCATATCTGAGAGTTCTTCATAATGTTCTCGAAGGTGTGTGAAGTCCGCCAATTCGCATTGGGCCAGCGTGGTGGACTATGGCCTATAACCCTTCTCTGAGAGGAGACCTGCGCTCAGTAGTGAGCCGTTGATGGGTTGCTAATGATGATGATGATGATGATGTAGTTAGATACGTCCGATAGACGTCCACAAGGTCTCTTAAGCTGTGATCCATAGATCACAGCTCTACATCTCTGGCTTTGCTCAAGACTCAAGACAGTGTTAAAATGAGACAAAAATATGCCCTGATATAAATCTGTCTCGTTTTAACTCAGTCTTGAATCTGAGCTGAGTGAGAGTGCCATCTATAGATATATCTCAGCCTTAGTATAGACTTTCACCTTAAGACTCTATTATCTAACCAAAATAAACAGCGTATAAAATGTAGGACAGTAAATGTATAACAGAATGTTACTAAGTACTACAATGTCAAGCTAATAATAAAACAGTAGATAGTTCCCAGCGAATGGAGCTAGAGGGGTCGTTACACATCAGAAGTTACACAATACAAAACAAAACAGATTTACAAGTCGTGAAATCTATTCAAACATCAGCTCGTATATCGACCCTTGACATAAAAACCACCCCCTTCATAAATTACCCTCCCTCTGATGTTGAAAGCTCTGTGAAAACCACCGTAGAGCGATTAGAAAACCTTTTAAGCCTTGGTAAGACATAACGCGACGGCATAGCGGCAATTGGCAAGAAATGACGTTATACTGAACGTATGATGCTTTATTGATGACATGACAGCCCTTTGATCCAGTCTCATGTAATGGTAAGTGGCGATGCATTCTAAGATGGTAGCGGGCGAATTTGAAAGGAGTATGACAGTGAAAATTAAACCCATATCCCTAATCGGTTTGTACACGCGCTCGCACTGGAATGATCAATCTAGCCACGGCCAAAGCCTCCCAACAGACCAGACCTGAGAAAATTCAGAAATAATTATAAATCCCAAAATTTCCCCTGCCTGGAATCAAACCCAAGGACTCCCGTATAAGACCGAAGCGCTCACCACTGCGCCAGAGAGGCTGTCAAAAACATGTATTTTCAACAAAGGTTCTAAGCGTTTAGAAAGTTGATCTCCGCCGAGAAACAGTGGCAAGGGAACCATATGGACAGATTTCATAGACAAAATGTCTGCTTTAGAACAGGCAGTTTCGCTGCTGTTAAAAAAAATTAAAATATATCTGCTGCAGGGGGCACTGGAGCTACTTGCTGTCGTCACGCGTTGTGTGTGACCAAGTCTTTAGCTGATCGAGGTAAAAAGTAAAAACATTGTTCAACAATTTATTGCTTTCTATTACATATATCTATTGCGCCCTATTTTGAATATGGACTTTATACTTTGAATTTCTCACTTATTTCTTATGACTTTGTGTGACCTATAAAACTCTTTACCATAGATTAAAAATGGGTTACTGATGATGATTAATGGATGGGTCTTCAGCACGACCCTCAACAATGAGTGTAGCAGAGAGAGCAGCCACAAAATGGGTAGGTACCTACCTCTTAGATTAGTGAACGATTGCGGCAGATATAAACAATAGCTTTATCATCGAGTAGCTTTATCTCTCAAATAGGTATTATAAATACAATACAGCTGTTATCTATTGAATAATAAAGCATTTAAAAATATCCCTCCGGCCCAATAACATTATCGTATTGTGTAGGTTTAACCTTAAAGAACACTATAAAAAATGTATTTCTACATTACTATTATTAGGTTATATGTTATTAACGTGATATTCTCACGTCGTTGGTCAGAAAAAATCCAAAACATTGAAAGTACTTACTTATTAATTCTATAGGTATTCATGCATCTTGCAAACTAAAATTACAATAAAAAACTATGCCAATTGCCAGTATAATTTTATGTGTAACCAATAATGTTCGAAAACTAAGGACATTCAGATTTGGGGCACTTTTGGCTAAATTGTTACTTAAAAATTGCCCCAACCCTAAAACAGGGCCGGTTCCTGTGGGCACATCGAGAAACTTATTTCCAATTCTAAAAATGAAAAGTTTTACTTAAGGGGGCTCAGTATGCGTGAACGAAGTTGCCGGCGCACGTGGGTAACCTGCTTGCTATTTCACCCAACATTGTGTGAGAAAGAGATAGACTCAGTGTAGCGAGTGCATGCGCGCATACTTCCGTGCTACCGTCCCGCTCCCGCTCCGTGTCGGGTGAGAGGCACGATAATTTTCACCGAAATCAAACGCGCGACAAGGGTTGAACAGTCGTTTGGGAAAAGTGTTTTTGAGAAAAAACTACTAAATGTATGTTTACAAAGTAAAGTTATTTGAACTGATTAATAAATAAACTATGTCTAATGATAAATTTTTTTGGAATTTTCATACTCCTAATGTTATTTATTTGCGCCAAAAGTTGTCATAAATTTAGTGTGAAAATGACGATCTTTCGAGGCTCGTAACTTTTTAGCGAATATTTTTTTCACTATTTTATATATCAATAAACCTAGATAATGACGAGGCAAATCGACATAATACTTAGTTTTGAGCGTACAATATCAAATAATGTAGTAATCACTCATCTACGTTTGTATGAAGAAGGTACTGGCTTGCGTCCCCTTAAGTAGTGATTTCCAGAGCTTGCCCTAGTGTTCTTTAATAAATGGAATACAACAATAAGTAAAGCGTAAACTCTTCGTATCAATAAACATGAATTTATAATTATTTGATTATTTTGATATAAAAAAAACTGAAACTAACATTTGCTTTTAAAACAATATAAAAAAATATTTATATACAAAATATATTCATTTATTCATTTTTTTTTTTAAAGAATATCAACCAAGTTGAACTTGACTAATATTCTCCTCTCCCCTCCAAATAAGCGGAAAGCTTGTGTTAGGAGTGGGTACGACAATAGTGCAACGGGTGGGATTCGAACCTGCGACCTTTCAGTTTTCAGTCCGCACCTTTAACCGTTGGGCTATTGAGGCTTAAGTCATTCAATAAATACTTATTATAATTATTTAAGTAAAACAGAGAAGGTACTGACCGCTTCTTCCGCTTCTTTCTGATCACGATGTCCAATAAGATTGGGCATAGCAGTCCAGTTGTACCCCAGATCCTGGCACTGAGACAGCCTGATCCTCTCGCATTTGCCACTTTCCTCTTCATGACCAGCAGCGACCATCCAGACCAGGAGAAGCACACACACAATCCGCTCCATCATAATGTCACAATAACAAAACTTAATAAAACAGTGATATTCTCTCTCATATTCAAACTATTCAGTTATGGAAACACTGAACACTGTCGTAAAAAGTTTATAAAAATATTTATTGAGACAGCACGCGTCCTTCCTCGAACAATACACGCAGAGGACTGATTCGAATTTCGAATTTTGTTTTCAGCGGCGCGACCGGCGGCGGTGTCTCAAAGGCAAAGAAATGAAACCGGTCGGCCGCTCGACTCAACAACTGGACCGGTGCGTTCTCTCGATAAAAGTCTGTACGCATGAACAGGGCATTATGGAGAGGAAAAAAATAAAAAGGTGCCTAATTCGTGCATCATGCATGGCTCAACGCAATCAGTGGGAGTAATTTTGTTAGCATCCGTGGGTGAGAAGATTCGAGACAATCATCAACATAATGTTAAATTAAGTTTTCAGGCTTGAATTGAGGCAATACCTACCCAGTCAATGGTTTAATTTTGGAAATTTGAGGCCGATAACTTGTGACGTTTGATTAATTATTTATGCTACAATCAATTTATAAGTTTTAAGCTATTGCATAGCTTTTATCGCGGGCTTTGAGCACGGCGCGCGGCGCGGCGGGCGACCGAATCAAGAAATTGCGTAACGAAAATAAACCTAACACCCCGCACTCCTACCGGCACAGCGGTGCGGCGTTGAAAGCCGTGCATCGTCTAACGTCGTTTCAGTTAGGCAGACTTCGGCACGGTGTTTGTTTGCGTGCGACTAGAAAATTCTATGCAATAGCTTTACCGCGGCAGTCCCCGAGTGCCACACGTAAGTATTTTTTTCATATAAATGCCTCATAAACGCCCAATCAAAACAGTAAATAGGTAACTCTATCCCATCTCTACCTAATCAAAATTTAGTTCAAAGCCATGACGTGAATTGCGAAATTAAATCCCTTCGTAATGATCCCGGAAAAGTGCGAGAGAGATATCTAATGGCCTTTTATCGTTCACTCTTTTATCTCCCAGGCATCCCAAGTAGAATACACAATTAGGCCCCTTCATTACATCACTCCAATAACACCTTTAGAATGTAAACAAAGCAGTACAATTCCCACTCTATATTTATAGAGGTAAGACAAAAAATCGATATACAATCTTTGTATCTTCGTCGGTGTTCGTGACCAGTTTACGTTGAACTTGGGTTCGAAGGGTTTCTGATTTATCTTGAAAGACTGGGAGGGTTCGAAATATGGTGGACAATGGTATGAATAGATGCATTGTGAGAGCAGGACGGGGCGAGTAAAGTCAAAGGCGCCGCCGCTGCGCGTACGCAGGCCGGACGAGAGCGGAATGCTTAATTAAGGACGCATGCGTGGACTGTGGGGTGTGGGTATCGGTGCAATTCATAAGAAAAGTAAAAAAAACCTGGGTAAGGTGCATTGGGGTAATTACGAAAAAGGGGATATTCCGAAAGTCTAAAATTTCTACGAAACGCCTTATCATTTCTTTTAAGGTAGCACTGCAATAGATGGCATGTTTAATGCCCTCCGCCGCTTCAGTTGAGTCTAGCCGCTACCATCGAATGGACGCGTGCAAATTCAAATTCTCTGAGCCTACTCATTTTTCGCGCCATTTTCGACATTCGGATTTACCCCGTGCAATTTTTTTCAGTGATCTGGTAAGTTATTGAAATATTAATTAGTTTTTCAAATATATTGACGTTTTTACTAAATTATGAAATGATTCAGAATATCGTAGCTCTATATTTGTTTTTTTTTCGAAATAACCCCTGCGGGGCAATTCCGATATAGCTACCTCGTTTACAGTTATTGTCAGTGGTTGTCAAACTGAATATATTTTATTGGCAAAATAAATATTGTAGTTGACTGCTCATAATAATATTAGGTGCTTCAGCTAACTAAATTGATTAATGGAACATATTGTAGTATTTTTTTTAATTATTGTATTAAATGTAATTAAGTCAATTTTAATTTTTATTTAGAACATTATTATTAATAATTAGTTTACTAAGCAAAGCATAGGTTCACCCTAAAATAGAATTTGGACCCTCGTATGGGTTAGCCGCTTCGGTTTTTTAACATTATTATTATAGTATTTATTGTACTTTTTTTTTCAGAATTATGCTTCGTACTTATGTTCGCTAAAAGAAAAAGAACGAACCAAAAGATTTGGTTCAAGCCATTGCAGATATTAAAGATGGAAGACACAATGAAGAAAATACTGAAATGGAAAGCTATTTATTGCTCGAGAAACGATTCCAGAGCACATAAATAATAAAGTGAATTAACTATTTAATAGTTCTCTTAAGCTTAAAAATTAATTATAATTGCTCAAATTGATCTCAATAAAGAATTGCGTGTAATTATTGTTTTGTTTTAATTAGTAACATATTGTGGCTGAAAAGGTAAGTAAATGCTTGAAATTTGGGAACCATTATTTCTTTGAGGTTCTTGGCGGGGTTATTCCGAACCATTAGATGGCTAAATCGATGTTCTCGGTCATCGACAACAGTAATAAGAACTAAATTGACATAAGGACTATCTTGGGTAAAAATGAAATATGAACTCTAAACTTAAACTTAATAAAACTCATTTTTTAAAATATTCGGAATAACCCCAACATATATCGGAATTACTCTTGTTAACAAAAAATACGAACTACATTTTTGAATATTTGTATTTAATTTAAATAAGCATTTTTATTGAATCTCTTCATAAGGATCAATAGGTCATTTATTTAAAAAAACGGTAGTAAAATTTGTTAGTAAATAAAATTATAAATATTTTAAATTAATTCGACAACGTTAAGCCGCCTGTCATCTCATCAAAATTTATATCGGAATTCCCCCGATGCACCTTAAATGATTTTGTAAATAATTTCTCCAAAATTTTGAAAGACAATGATTTCATAGAACTTATTAAACTTACAAGCGACTATAGATTCACCAAAATAACAAAAGACTGAAATCGTCAAAGTGTAATGTTCGGCGGTCAGAAGGGGTCTTGAAGAGAAAACAGCAGCAACGTGACGTTGTAGACGTTTATTTATGCACAATAAATGTATTAAATTATAAAGTTCTTACTTGCGATGTAACACTTTACTGTAGCTTCTGAACTACTACTGCGACTTGGAGCTGACAACTTAGAACTGAGAACTGAGAACTGAGAACTATTATTTCGAGTGGAGGACATTATAAACTACTAATACAAAGTAAACACAATTGCTGGGAATGGTAAACAACAGATCCGTGGACTCTGCACTCGTTAATAATTATTGGTAATTTCCAAACGATTCTAAATGTTAAACATCTCATTAAAGTACAATCGGTTACAAAAACATCTTATTACTCACGTATCTTAAAATGTACATTCAGCTACAAAATTATATAAAAATATCCAAATATTACAGAAGCAGGAAAAAGAAGACACATCAACAATAATTCTAAATTTTATTAGTCCTACAGGCTAGGCATATAACGGTCTTAGTCCCAAATCAAACACAGCATTGAAAGGCCATCAATAAATTAATGTTGGTACCTTTGATTATACACGGTTGGTACCTACTTCAGGTCAGATAAAGATCGTCCTAATGAGAGTCTTTGGAAACTGTAATACAATAGTGGCTTATTCCGTGGAGATCTTTGATCTATCTCTCAACCTAGACCTTGCAGTAGACGAAAACATACCTTACAATGTATGGCTAATGTTAATCATAATCTGTCTTTCCCATTGATAAAGTCTATCGTTACTCACCATCTCACTTTTTCTTTTATCGCCCATAACGATTGCAAATTAAAACAATTTGCAGAATTGATGTTTTAAAGTGCCTCCAAACTTACCGATGAGATACGAGTATCAATTGGAACATTGCATCACTATATCTGCTTAAGTAATCGTAAGAATGCATTTATATAAAGGAAACAGCACCTGTTTGCAAAATGAGGAGAATAACAGCCCTATCTCTATACAATTAGAAGACACAAGGAATTTAGATAACGTTAAATCCAACAATACAAAATTAAACAATACATTTAAAAGATCATAATATGGAACAAAAGATGATGGATAGAGTCAATTGCAACAGCAAACAAATTTACTACTGAAGAACAGCGATAAAAGGAAGAATTTTCTAAAAAAGGACTAGATCCTATAAAAATTCTTTTCAAAAAACCGACTTCTAACGCCACTACAAAGTATAAAAATAATTTTAGTCTGTCCACGTTAGTTGAAGTCGGGCGGGCCTATATACAAACTATGAAACCGATGCGCGACGCTACAGAATATGATAGACTCGTTTGTAGAAGTCGAGCGAGCATCGCGAGTCGATTTCATAGTTTGTATTTTAGGCCCGCCCGACTTCAACAAACGTGGACAAACTAAAATTATTTTTATACTTTGTAGTGGCGTTAGAAGTCGGTTTTTTGAAAAGAATTTTTATTTTAAGCTTTTAAGTGTAGTATCCTATGATTGAGGAGCTAGGACCTGGAGCACCATGATGTAGTCCATACTTGTTAACTACAATATCAATTCGTAATCGAAATTTCCTAAATCGCCATAGTTTTAGGTGAGCAATATCCCTGCAGCATCAGGCTTGAGGAGTTGAAGGTTAACATTTTTATGGGACCATTTCGCAAACATCCTCTGTCGATTAAAAAAAAAATCACGCGAATCGGTCCAGTAATCCCGGAGAAATCGGTGGACATACCGAATTGAGAACCTCCTCCTTTTTGGAAGTCGGTTAAAAAGAGTACAAGAGTAAGAAGATGACAAAAAAGAAAAAACTCCTAAAGCTAGTGCCAGGTTATTAATTTCATTCATTAATTCAAAAGAGACCTCAAAGACTACAAAAGGATTTTCTACAGGATATTCAATTTAGTTTTAAAGATGAGATGCATATCAGTCACAGATATCGTATCTTAGATGGGTACATTCCATTCCAAGCCCTAGCCATGCGTGATGATTACATGGAATGAAGATTTAAGGTTCTTTGTGCACATAAATGTAAAAACCCGTCCAATGTGTTGCGATGAAAAAGTAAATGGCGAAAAAGATCGAAGAACTCCTGAGTATGTAATATTTTTTTTTATTTTACCCATTTTTTCACGTCGTCATCTAGCGTGGCTTATCTTTGATATGTTGGAAAATCTGTCAACGAAGGTTGACGAATTCGGCCCAGCATTTTTAAACCCGTTCAGATTCAGAAATCATGTGTAAACCCGATATTTTTAGAAGATGGGGATCAAAATTATAATTATTCATAAGTACACATTATAAATAACCGCTACATGGCAATACAAGTGAATATCTTTTTTCTCCCAACTCTATTTGATAGACTTTGATGTTTTTTTTTGTTAGACTGGTTTACTTGAACAAGCGTGAGAAGTTTGATTCATGAACGTGGGCTCGAGGCCCACGGTTCAGTTCGTCTGGGTCAGAAACTCTATGTAATTCGCCAATCTCCTTTCAGATTTACGTTTGTATAAGACTTATTTTACGTTGCTGAAATCGGCTCTAAATCGCTTGCTCTTTATAACTAAGCCAATGACTATGTACAGTCAGCCAAGAATCGTAATTAAAACGTCAGATATGGCCGGGGCAGCTCGGCGGCTCGATTGACGGCGACCGGCCAAATGCAAATGTGCAGGAAGTGCCCTCAGAATATCAATTCCCCAATCTGCCCCGGCCGGCCCCCGGGCGGTGACACTTACACGCGAAAATTATTTTTATCTGATAAACATTATGTCAGTTTAGACATAAAGACGCTATGGGCTCAGGACCGCTCAGCGGGCGATGGAGAGAGCTATGCTCGGAGTGTCCCTGCGGGATCGAATCAGAAATGAGGAGATCCTTAGGAGAACCAGAGTCACCGACATAGCTAAGCGAGTCGCTATACTGAAGTGGAAATGGGCGGGACACATAGTTCGAAGAGCTGATGGTCGTTGGGGTCCCAAGGTGCTGGAGTGGCGACCCCGCACCGGGAAGCGCAGTGTAGGCAGACCCCCCACCAGGTGGACCGACGACATCAAGCGAATCGCAGGGAGCCGCTGGATTCAGGCGGCGCAAGACCGAGGCCTGTGGAAGTCCATGCAAGAGACCTTTCCTTGACCTTAGTCCAGTTGTAGTGGACGTATATCGGTTGATAAAGAAGAAGAAGAAGACATAAAGACAAAAAGTGCTCGAGTTAACCCGTTTGGGTTTAAAGTGCCTTTTAGAAACTGTCCCCAAACAGTATAAAGCCTATCGGCTGTATCATTTGCATGTGAAAACTTCTTTTATCAGATAAACATTGCGCCAATTTAGATGTTAGTTTTTAAACCCGTTGAGGAATCATCATCATCATCATAAGCAACCCATCAACGGCTCAATACTGAGCGCAGGTTTCCTCTCAGAGAAGGGTTATAGGCCATAGTCCACCACGCTGGCCCAATGCGAATTGGCGGATTTCACACACCTTCAAGGACATTATGAAGAACTCTCAGGTGTGCAGGTTTCCTCACGATGTTTTGATGTGCCTTCACCGTTGAAGCAAGTGATATATAATTGCTTAAACGCACTTAAGACTCCGAAAAGTCAGAGGTGCGTAAGTACCCGGGATCGAACCTGCAACCCCCCGAATAGGAGACCACATTCCTAACCACTAGGCTATCACTGCTAGAGTAACTTTAGAATAACTGCTGCCTTTAGAATAACTGTCCCCAAAATAATACAATGTGAAAAATGCTTCCGGTTGTATCACTTGCTTGTGAAAATTTATCATCATAAAAATTTATCAGAATAATATTATGACACATAGGTTTCATTTTATCCCGGAAAATTATAGAGCCCGCGGGAATAAAGAAACCACGCGTGCAAGTGGCTAACCGCTCTCCCCTTTTAAAAACAGAACTTAAAATTGCTTTCTCTTCTTAGTAGGATCTGTGGTAGGACTTTGCTTTCAGCCATAAACGCGCAAGAAACTTAATAGTTTCTCTTAAATTAAAGAGAAATGCCACTAAATATCCTTTTAAACGGATCCATTTTAGGGTTATTATCGTGCCGGGGGGGGGGGGGGGGGGGGGTTATTATGGCGCACTGGCCACTTAGCGGAACACTGGTCCGTCAAAAACACAATTCGGCACAATTACCGCGCGTCTGACGTGGCCCGGGGTCGTAGACACAATTAAGTGAATTTGCCAGCGGTTGGCAAAAACAAGGACGCTTTCTGGACTTGTAGGGTGACCATTACTTTATTATTAGTTTTATTTGGATGACACAAGCCCTTGTCTGGTATTTTGCCAGTTGTTAAGAGGCTATGCTGTAGATAAAACTTATTGAGATCGCTTATGGAGATCGCATTAAAGCCATTAAGCGACCGCCCGACGTGACGAATTAATTTGTTTAGGTAAAGCAGTCTATTTAATTAGACACTTACACACATGTTTGTGAGGTACTACATTTATATCAGTGTATGTATGTATCAACATGAAAAAACGCGCCAAACATTGGGTCATGGGTGCTACTTGACTATGTGGGTACGCCAGTTCAGATGTACCCACTATGGATTGGCGTAATTTACTAGTGCGCCGAGCGCCGACGGTATCTAGTAGTGTGCGAACTGCGAAGCGACTACCAATCCTAAATCTTTGATAATAAAATCAATTTTTCGTAATCGGCAGTTTTTATGCTGTTAACAAGTACGTACCTACTTTTTTAACCGACTTCAAAAAAGGAGGAGGTTCTCAATTCGTCGGAATCTTTTTTTTTATGTATGTTCACCGATTACTCGAAGACTCGTGAAAATCCTTTTTTTGTTTGAAAGGGTATACTTCCCAGGTGGGCCCGTTTAAATTTTATCGAAATTGGTCGAACGGTTTTTAAAAAATCTGTAACAAATTATATACTTTGTAGTGGCGCGGGTGTATGAATTCGGTTTTTAAAAATAATTTTTCACATTAAATTATTATTAACACAATTTTTCTTACTGTGAATATCAACAGCAAAACAAAATGCATTATTTTATTCTTTTTGGTATTAAAGTTATTTTTATTTTTTATCTAATTATAAGAATCTAGGGTACCTAGTACTTAGCCCTCAAATAAACGTATGGCGAGTGGCGACCCTACGAAGCCGGTACAATTTGCGCGGAATGACGACTCCGGCTCACGTAAAAACTGTAACGGCGAAACGCGCCGCGGATTGTTGCCTCCACCCGCAAACCGGCGCGACCTTGACAATCTGTGGACTTCAGAATATCATTTACTAGCTGATGCCCAAGACTTCGCCCGCGTGGATTTAAGTCCTCTGCCTCGAATCTTGCGGGCAGCGGGGCGGCGGCGGCGGCGGCGCGGTCACCGTTTGTATGGAGTGCACCGCTCGTTGCCCGCCCCCGCGCCGCTGTTTTCGACGGCCTGTCCATTTGATTTTACGCATTAGATCCTGCCGCTCCCAAGCTGCCGCCGCCACCGCACCGCCCCGCTGCCCGCAAGATTCGAGGCAGAGGCCTAAAAATCTTTAAAAATCCTTCGGGATCTCTTAGATTTTCCGGGATATAAAGTAGCCTATGTCACTCCAAAAATCCTATAACTATACCCATGTAACCCATGTAACTTTTCGGCGGTGATTGAGACTGGAGTTTGACTAAAAGTCAAAGCTTCGCCCTCGTCGCCAATTAGGCAGTTTCCTAGCTCGACTATCTACACTCTACAGCATCTAGTGCCGCACTTTTTTTTAGAACCCTTATAATGTAACACTAGGCGGCGTTTTCGCACAGGCGAAACGCCTTATAAGTTCGCTTCGTTGTCCGTGTCTGTGTGTCTATCAGTCTGTCAGCCTTTTTCTAAGAAAATGCTTGAAGTTGAAAGGAGATTGGCGTAGGAGATGGAATTTGGATCGATGGATGGATGGTTCGTCTGGTTTTCTGACCTAGAAGAACTGAACCGTGGGCCTCAAGCCCACGTTCACGAATCAAACTTCTCATGCTTGTTCTAGTAAACCAGTCTAACAAAAAGTTCATCAAAGTCTATCAAATAAAGTTGGGACAAAAAGGGTTGTTCGCGCCATGTGCCTGTCAACAATTCCTTGTTCCATGGTCGTAGCGCTGGCAATCTCTTTGGCTCGCAATGAAGTTGACAGATACTTAGTTTTAAACTTGCCGCGGTTTTGGGGCGTGGTTTTTGCAAGTTCCTTTGGTTTGACAGCTAACACGTATTCACGAAAATTCGCCTCGCGCACCGTTTGCTGTTTTTTGGGTGTCTAGATTTAGTTTATTTTACGGTTTAGTTGCGCCGTCAAGCGGTCTATGTGTCGACCTAGCTATAAGCATAATTGTTAATTGTCCGGTAACAAAGAACCTTTTTTTTGGAACCCGCCGAACTTTGCTCGCCACGCGCTCGGCGGAAGTGCGTGTGAAAAAGTGACTTTGATCACCTCTAGTTGGTCTAACTAGTGATAAACCAAGTGTACAGTGCTACGCCAGCCCGGCGTCCACAGCTGCAGGCCATAACTGGCTGCCTGCCTGCTGCGGCTAGCGGCCTGAGAAGTTCACCTCACACTTAACCCCACAACACACCCCACATAATCACCACTTCATACCATCTCAGGCCGTACAAGGATTGACTGCTGCAAGGAAGGTCAGTGCAACCCTACCATCATTAAGTCACCACTACGTTGAGAACAGATCTGACCGCGGAGAAAGGCCGCTTGGGCAGCGACTCTGGACTCAGGTTTAGCTGATGGGCCCCTGAACCTAGCGTTCCAGGTGTTGACTCGTTGGCCAAGCCGTTGGCCTCAACATTTGGTAAGCAGAGCGCGGTTAAATTGATTCCGCGGACAGATTTGGCATTACTGTGACTTAACTTGGCCGTTCTAGGGTTAACTCACTAATTGTAAACTTATCAATTTATAACTTATTGATACACAGGCTTATTGAGTTACTAGTACATAGCCTACCTTGTCACATGTAGGCCTGTATAATGATTGCAATTATTGAGATTTTGTTTTGTTAATTTTTGTTGATTAATAATTAATAGTATCTAATTGTTGTTTGTGGCCCGTAACTGGCCAACAGTTAGATGTAGATTGTAATAAATAAACTTAATATTAATATAATTTGATAATTGTAGGTTCTCAACCAACCAATTTGTAATTTGCAGTGCCTAGTATGAGTCTAGTGGCTTAGTACGGGTAATTAAAAACTTAATTTTTCTTTTATCTTAATTTATGTTATTGATTGACTTAACATAAATTGTTGATAGCTTAATTTGTATCTTTTGGAACTTTTAACCAACAAATACTTTGGTTGTTTACTAAAACCCCTCGTGGTTAGGTAACAGAGTAGTTTGTTTGATGTATTTAAAATAAATAATTCTTGTTTAAAGTAAATAATTCTAATTAATAAATAGTATTTAAGTAGTAATTTGTTTGTGTTTAAAGTGGGTAATTCTTGTTTGATTATTAATTTGTTTGGTTAAAGTTGAAACATAACTTGTAACAAATAACTTTGTTTTGATTTTGTTATCTATTTGTTGTAACTACCTTTATTTAAGTTGTTTTGTACCTACCTAAGATGTCAGCCCACAAAAAATTGAGCGTGCAAATTCAATCAGAGCTGCGTTGGGCTGCTACAGCCAACGCCTTGGTAGGCCGGGTGGACCGGGCATCCGCACTGCTCCAGCGGTGCGAGCAGGTGCGGACCAGGCAGGCGGTCGTCAAAGAGGCCTTCCGAGACCTCATGGCATTGGAGCTACCTCCGGAATCGCTGGAGTCCTCAGTGCGGGACTACGAACAGTTTTTTGAGCTGACAGACGGTCTGGTGGAGGAGGCCGCGAGGCTCAAGAAGGAGGCGAGAATGAGCTCTATCCTTGAGTCTCCCACCAGACCCACCACGCAGCCTGCGTTACAGGGCAAGTTGCCAACAATAAACTTGCCCCACTTTTCTGGCAACCTGAGCGAGTGGATAGGCTTTCTCAGCCTCTTTGATAGCCTGGTGGACGCGAGAAGGGACCTGTCTCCCTGCCAGAAACTGGCCTATCTACTCTCTTCCCTGCAGGGAGAGGCTCTGGGTTTAGTTAGCCACCTAGACCTCTCCGAGGAGAGTTATACCACCGCGCGGGAACTACTGACTCGGCGGTATGCCAACGTGCGCCGGTTAGCAGACACACACGTGGCACAAATTCTAGCGCTGCCACGTGTCTCTGGGGTGTCCCATTTAAGAAAATCGCTCTTAAATCCACTGATTGTAGCCTGCAACGCTCTTAAGCGTTTAGAGCTTCCCGTGGACCAGTGGTCCTTCCTTTTATTACACATTGTGTTGTCCCGCCTACCTCCCGAGTTGAAACTGCGTTTTGAGCAAAGGTATGGTGGGGACGGGGCCAGCTACCTGCCCCCCTTTTCGGACCTTTTAAAGTTCCTTGAGGAAGAGTGCCGGCAGGCTGATAACTCTGGTATGGCTGGTCCTTCAAGGACCCCAGAGCGGCCTGCCCAGCTGAGGAAGGAAAAGGGTCACACTGGCGTCCCTGGTAAAAGGGCCTCCGACCGGAGACCAATGCCCGTTTACACTGGACTTGCTGCCACTGAACCCGCCCCCTGTAACTATTGCAGGCGTCCAGGCCACCGGGTGCTTTCTTGCCCCCAGTTTCTCTCTAAGCGGATCAAGGATCGGAGGAGCATTGCAAGAGACCGTCACTGGTGCTATAGCTGTCTGGGAGCTCACATGCAACGGGACTGCCAACAGCAACGGCCATGCCCAATTTGTAGGGGTAACCACCTGGAGATTTTGTGCGCCAACAAGAATGGTGTTGGCCGCCGGGTGGAGAGTGAGGGCGCGCCCCGCACGGGCGGGGGCGCTCTTACCGATCGCTCCCCGGATTACTTGCGTCGGTCTCCTGATCAGGGCCATGAATCCCGACGCGTCCGGATTTCGACCCCGCCTATGGGGGCTTCACCCCCCCGTGAGGGGGCCGCCAACCCCCCTCGACGTTCTGATGGGAGATTGGTGGCGGCTCCGTCTACGGTTCAGCCTGCCCGCTATTCACCTCCGCTTCATGAGTGGCCACGCCTCGAACGCCGCCCACCTCGAGCGGGTCGACAGCCTTACTACGGCCTACCTACCTCAGCCCGTATGACTAGGCCCGTGCTGCCGCCACGAGATGACGCATGGGTTTACCCAAATGGAGGTCCGTCCCCCTCACCTTTGGAGGTCCCCCCTGAGTCTCAATATGAGATTCCCCGGTCAGAGGACCGGTTTGATGAGGACGACCACCAATAGGTAGTTGCCGCCCTAGCCCCCACCACAGCAACTTCTCCTGAGACCTTGAATCTCCGGCAGTCCGTCTGTCAGACCATTCTTTTGCCGACTGTCTCAGTGAAGGTATTCAACCCGAAGGGTGAATTTTTAATCGTTCGCGCCCTTTTGGATTCGGGTTCACAGCGCTGTATTGCTTCTTCTCGTTTGGTGGGTGAGCTAGGGCTCCCTTGGAGTCCTCGAACAGGACGGGTGATAGGTATCGGGGGTATAGAGCCCTCGACTCCTAACGGGGAAGCGGAATTAATGTTTGGCCCCGTTACGGGCAATCTTAGGGTCTTGGTCAAGGTGTCAGTCCTTGACAATATCTTAGGTCCCCTACCGCAGGTCCGAATAATTGACGCTGCGGTGTCCTGTGCATCAGGCCTAAACCCAGCTGACCCCCACTGGACTGAACCCGGTCCTACGGACCTTTTGTTGGGTTCCGACGTGTTGGGCCTGGTCTTGTCAGGGGAAATTAGGGTTTTGCAGAAGGACGGCCTATGTGCCATGTCCACTATATTCGGCTCTAGCTTTTTTGGACCCGTGCTACGGTCTTCGGACCTACCGGTGCTGGACCAATTGCAAGCAGCCGGCTTGACGCTGTCGGACGTGGTCCAGCGCTTTTGGGAAGTTGAGGAGCCGCCGCATGCCGCACGAGTTGACCCTCTTGACCTTGAATGTGAGTTGTTTTATCAAAACAACACAGGCCGCCGTGTTGATGGGCGATTTGTAACTCGCTTGCCCTTTCTCGCTTCTCGCCCCCCGCTTGGTCAATCGCAGGCCTTGGCGGAAAAGAGGCTCTTGTCTATGGAACGGCGCATGCGGCGCGACTCCACCTTCCGCTCCAAGTACGTTGAATTTATGCGCGAGTACGAGGGCCTGGGGCATATGTCACCATCCAATTTTGATTGGCGCGCACACGAGCACTACTTCTTACCCCACCATGCCGTCTTGAAGACCCCTGGGGGGAAGATTCGAGTGGTTTTTGACGGCTCCGCGGCCACATCCAACGGGGTGACATTGAACCAATGCTTGCACTCCGGTCCTAAGCTGATCAAGGATATCTCCGATATCCTCACGCATTTCCGCCGGCATCAAATTGTTTTCGTAGCTGACATCAAGATGATGTTTAGACAGTCGATGGTACATCGCGATGATCGGAGATACCAAATGATTCTGTGGCGCGAAAATCCTAATGAGCCAATGCGTGTCTTTGAATTGAAGACCACGACCTATGGACTCAAGTCAAGCCCCTATATTGCTATCAGGACCTTGTTTGAACTAGCTAACCGGGAGCGACTGAATTACCCTCGCGCATCAGCCACCTTGGAATCGTCAGTCTATATGGACGATATTTGCACGGGAGCCTCGAGCGTTGAGGAAGCTCTGACTCTTCGCGATGAATTGATTGCAATACTGAAGTCCGGAGGTTATGAGTTGGGCAAGTGGCTGTCCAACTCCCCTCACGTCTTGAAGGATCTTCCGGGAAAGGATCAGCAGGATCCTCATATTTTTGAAAATCCCGAAAATCCCAATTTGCTGACGGTCCTTGGAATACAGTACCAGCCTGTCCAAGACGTTTTCACCTACCGGGTCAAATTAGACCCACCTCCCAAGGTCTGGACTAAGCGTTCCGTATTGTCTACGGTTGCTCGCACTTTCGATCCCAATGGATGGATCACTCCCGTAATATTTTTGGCTAAATGTTTCCTCCAGAAGCTTTGGATTGCTGAACTCGGTTGGGACGAACCACTCCCTGGGAAGTTATTGAAGGAGTGGAACTCCCTTGTGTCTTCACTTCCTGAAGTTAACCGAATTTCCATGCCTCGACGCTTCCTACCAACAGGAAGGTGTCATGCCAGTCTCCACGGGTTTTGCGACGCCTCCGAACGAGGATACGCCGCCGTGGTATATTTGAGGACTGTCGATGTCGCCGGTGAGGTCGCGACGCATCTCGTCTTGGCAAAAAGCAAGGTGGCCCCTATTCGGTCACGGTTAACTATCCCGAAATTAGAATTGTCTGGCGCCGCTCTTCTAGTACGCCTCTTGAACCACGTCCGCTCCTCTTTGGCATCTGCGGTCGATCTGACCGACGTTTATGCTTGGACGGACAGTGAGATTGTCCTTTGCTGGCTACGAGCCGCGCCTCACAACTTAGAGGTCTTTGTTGCGAATCGGGTCTCCCAAATTCAGAGCTCTGCAGTACCGGTGATTTGGAGACACGTACCCGGAGAACTGAACCCGGCCGATTGCGCCTCCCGCGGCTGTGAGGCCTCTTCACTGGTCCACCATCACCTTTGGTGGGATCCAAGTTGGCTATCCCAATCCGAGACGACTTGGCCTCAAAATAGGTTTTCCGCTCCCGAAGTATTGCCGGGCTTAAGAGTCGGAGTGGTTGAGGATAAACAGATCCCCGACTTGAACTTTCTTTTGAACCGTTACAGTTCCCTTGATAAACTAATTGGTGTTACCGGTTGGATTCGACGTTTCATCCATAATGGGCGGAATTCAGAAAATAAAAATTTGAGTCCTGTGCTTTCCCCTCTTGAACGCCAAGACGCCCGGAACTACTGGGTGCGTGTGGTTCAGGTGGAGCATTTTTCATCCGTGATTGACACTCTAAAGAGAGGTTTGGTTTTGAAGGGCCCCCTTGCTCGCCTAAGCCCTTTTTTGGACAATAACGGAATGCTACGCGTTGGAGGACGCCTCAAGAATTCCAATCTGCCCTATGGTGCTCGCCACCCCCTTTTGCTACCTAAGGACGGCACCTTTGTCAAATTGCTAGTGACACACTACCATCTTAAAAATGCCCACGCTGGTTGTAATGCACTCTCGGCTATTTTACAGCGCGAGTTTTGGATTCTGGCAGGGAGACGCACCATCCGGAACATCACTTTCAAATGTATTCCGTGTTACCGCTTGAAGGCTAATACTTCACAGCCGATGATGGGTGATCTGCCCTCCGACCGCGTTCTAGCCACTCGACCCTTTGCTGGGGTTGGCACTGATTTTGCTGGCCCGTTTGCCATCAAGAGCTCTAACCTCCGCAACGCCAAATCGCTCAAGGCCTACCTCTGCGTTTTTGTATGTCTCGCTACCAAGGCGGTACATTTAGAACTTGTGAGTGCCTTAAGCACTGAAGCTTTTGTAGCCACGCTAGGTAGATTTGTCTCTCGTCGAGGATTGCCTGACCTGATTAGCACTGATTGCGGCACAAATTATAAGGGCACTGATAGATATTTAAAAGAAATTGTCGAATTCCTGTCTAGCAATAAGATTAGATTAAGTACAGCATTGTCCAAGATGGGGGTAACCTGGAAGTTTGACCCCCCAGCTTGCCCTCATTGGGGTGGAATATTCGAAGCTGTGGTTAAGGTGGCCAAGACTCATCTCCGGCGCGTTATAGGCGAAACTGTTTTAACCTTTGAAGAACTCGCCACCGTGTTTTGCAAAATTGAGGCTGTACTCAATTCTCGGCCACTCCGTCCCCTCTCATCTGACCCAAATGACCTGGAGGTCTTAACTCCCGGTCATTTTCTGATTGGTCAGCCCCTTAACGCTCTACCCGAATACCCCTTCAGGGACGTGAAGGTCTCACGTTTGTCCCGGTTTGAGCTGCTGCAACAGATGACTCAGAGTTTTTGGCACCGTTGGTCACTAGAGTATTTGCATCTTTTGCAGCAGCGGGTTAAGTGGGCTGACAAATCTGATCCACCCAAAGTTGGTGACCTAGTGCTGATTAAGGAACCTAATTTGTTGCCTTTATACTGGCGCCGTGGGCGCATTCTTAAGCTGATCTACGGGTCTGATGGGGTTCCCAGGGTTGCCGTGGTAATGGTCGGAGACTCTGTCTTGCAGCGAGCCGTTTGCTCCTTATCACGTTTACCTATTTACTAGTAAGTGGACGTAAATCCTTACGACCACAGGCGGGGGGGTTGTTCTCGCCATGTGCCTGTCAACAATTCCTTGTTCCATGGTCGTAGCGCTGGCAATCTCTTTGGCTCGCAATGAAGTTGACAGATACTTAGTTTTAAACTTGCCGCGGTTTTGGGGCGTGGTTTTTGCAAGTTCCTTTGGTTTGACAGTTAACACGTATTCACGAAAATTCGCCTCGCGCACCGTTTGCTGTTTTTTGGGTGTCTAGATTTAGTTTATTTTACGGTTTAGTTGCGCCGTCAAGCGGCCTATGTGTCGACCTAGCTATAAGCATAATTGTTAATTGTCCGGTAACAAAGAACCTTTTTTTTGGAACCCGCCGAACTTTGCTCGCCACGCGCTCGGCGGAAGTGCGTGTGAAAAAGTGACTTTGATCACCCCTAGTTGGTCTAACTAGTGATAAACCAAGTGTACAGTGCTACGCCAGCCCGGCGTCCACAGCTGCAGGCCATAACTGGCTGCCTGCCTGCTGCGGCTAGCGGCCTGAGAAGTTCACCTCACACTTAACCCCACAACACACCCCACATAATCACCACTTCATACCATCTCAGGCCGTACAAGGATTGACTGCTGCAAGGAAGGTCAGTGCAACCCTACCATCATTAAGTCACCACTACGTTGAGAACAGATCTGACCGCGGAGAAAGGCCGCTTGGGCAGCGACTCTGGACTCAGGTTTAGCTGATGGGCCCCTGAACCTAGCGTTCCAGGTGTCGACTCGTTGGCCAAGCCGTTGGCCTCAACAAGGATATTCACTTGTATTGCCATGTAACGGTTATTTATAATGTGTACTTGTGAATAATTATATTTTTGATCCCCATCTTCTAAGAATATCGGGTTCACACAGAAAAATACTCTAAAAATTTTTATTAAAATTAAATGATTTCTGAATCAGAACGGTTTTTAAAAATGCTGAGTTAAAATTCGCCAACCTCCTTTACACTTAATCATAGTACCTACCTACATACATTTATACCTATCGATTTACTGATACAAATGCCACTTCGATATGTAAGTGAGAGGGCAGGCTGGCATCTTTTAGCGGGAGCAATCTGCGTTTTTATGGTTTTTAGTCGCTGTTCGGAAGTTCGATTCCGCGTCCGAACGCTGACGTGGGCTGTAGGCAGTGGGCAGTGGATATACAACAAACGCCAGACGCAGCGATCGAGTTGCGTTTTTTAACATCGGCGTTCCGCGATTTTTAAGCGCTGACCTTCGCTACTTTAAGGGCTCTGTCGAATCTTGCGGGTAGCGGGGCGGTGGCAGCGCGGGAGCGGCAGGATCTAATGCGTAAAATCAAATGGGCTGGCCCTCGAAAACAGCGGCGCGGGGGGGGGGGGCAACGAGCGGTGCACTCCATACAAGCGGTGACCACGCCGCCGCCGCCGCCCCGCTGCCCGCAAGATTCGAGGCAGAGGCCTTAGCATCGTTTATCGAATGCTTTTGAGTCGCAAAAACGCGACGCAGTCCCAAAAACGCCGATCGCTGCCGCTATAAGTAGCCAGTCTGCCAGTAGTTAGGGAGAGCCCTAAGTTGGAGAGTCGGTGAAAACCACAATAATTTCGCTTCGTAACCGCAACCTCTCCGCGCGCGCCCAGCCGGTGGGTGCCGACTGCTCATATCAAAGCCCGATACCGGCTCCTCGCAGCGGGGGCCTGCATTAACACCTATTGCCCGCCATGACGTCCTCACAAACATTGCTGCTTACGAGTATTTTTCAAAAAGTTATCCCGTCATGAAATTGTCAAGAAATAGGTTCGTCAAGAAATGTCAGGAAACCATAGTAACCATACCGATACGATACATATATGTATTGCAATATGTCTTGCAATACATATGTATAGTGGGTATAAAGAAGCGGTTTTTGCATGGATTTAGTCTTACTCAGTCTATAGGTACCCTATGGTACCTAATTACTCTTGTTAATAAAAAATGCTTATTTCAAGCATAATCCGAAGTTACACTTGAACTGCTGGTTAATCCCAGTAATATGGCCAGGAAAAACATGGCTTCGCGCGGGACTTTTCCAAACCTTCACAGTTCACTTTACACGGACCAAGTCGCGTTACAAAAGCTAGTAACGGTATAAAAGACAACAGGTACCCTGTCTATTGCCTTATATAGAAGTGTACCGAACACAGTATATCCTGTGTATATCCTGTAGCGTCTACGGGATGGGATGACAGGCAACATCTCCGTCGCTCGTCGCAGCCACTGTATGCAAATGGGCGTTTTCTGATGCGGTGCCGCTACCGTACCAGACATGAATAATGTAATCTCACACCTACCATACCAGCCCCGTTGGTCCAGTGGTTAGCATCTCCGACTGCGGATGACGAGGTCCCGGGTTCGATTCCCGGGTAAAAAATTATTGACAAGAACTTCTCAGTACTAGCTCGAAGTTAGGAAGTTGGCGGTGAGTTACCCCCCCTGCTTCGGAGTACACGTAAAGTCGTTTATCTTACGCCTGATCTCTCTGGTCATGTCGGATTCCCGTCCCATTCAGGTCCCATCGGACTATGAGAGTGAGGGAATAGAGATTACAGGTGCACTGTGCTCTATAATATCTCCGAGCTGAATTACTCAAGGTTACGGCATTATAGAATAACTTTTTAAAAGTTTCTGAGTCTTGGTTTTTTTAACAGAGAGACGCTAAATCTAACTAATTACAACATGGGGTTATTCAAGGGGCGGACCAACAAATTCCTGAAAAGCCGGCACCGCATTCGTGGTGCCTCTGGTGCTTATTATAATGCAAGCTTTACAAAAACAAAGTGACAAATGAACAAGTGACGCCAAACAAAGGGTTTATACCTAGCATCTCTACAAAAACATAACCCCGTTACGCAAGCTAGGTATATATGAAGTCTACCCCTTGAGCATAGATGTATAAGAACAATAACTATTGTTACAGAAAGCCGACACGGCTGTAAAATGTAATGTAATCAGCTGCTTCTAAGAACGGGAGTTATATTATTTTGAGTTTTTATGTGAAGTTTTGTACCAATGAAGACTGTCTCTAATTATACGTGGATCTTTCGATTTATAATTCTTATTTGAAGCTAACTTCATTCACAACTAGGTAGGTATACCTACCATTAATTTGTTGTGCGGACAATTCATTTGTACCTAGATCAAATTGGTATCCATTCTATTGCAAATTGTCTTCAATCTTATCGATAAAATGACTAAGTATACAATTAAAAACCTAAATTTACTCTAAAATTAAAACTAACATAAAAACTAATAAAAGTAAAACTAATTAAAATCTAAAACCCCATCCAAGCCACCGCAGTGTGGCATAGTACCCAAGATGCTGGCAGCATTACCCCTTTGGATAGCCAAGCTAATCCTTTGGCCAAGCTGCCAGCTCTTGGATCCCCGGTAGACTCGATCACTCTTTTCGATATCTCTAAAAAAAAGTGCGCGAGCCTCCGGGCCCCACGGCCCCAGGGTCTCTACACCAAAAGGCGCAAATATGAAACCACTGTCAAATTTTTCATATTTGCGCCTCTTAGCCTGTTCGGCGCTAGTAGCCGCTGCACCCGCCACAGAGGAGGTCGCATGGATGTGGGAAGCAGCTAGAGTATCTACACAGGTGGCATCCCACACAAGCGACCTCCCTGTCCTCCAAGGAACAAGCGTCATACCATCAGGTCTCTTGCCATCACTACGTGCCAAACCAATAGGTTCTAATACAGCTGGCACGTGAGCAGTAGCAAGAGACCTGCGGATGATGTCGTTGAGGGCATTGTGGCGGGAGAAACGACCAGCGCTCTTCGAACAGGAGAGCCCGTGATGACCGTAAGCGTCGACGTGGTCACCGCAGTGGCAACGGTGAGGCTGGGTTATTTTAGCGCCATGCCTAAGACCAACTACCACTGCAAGAGTGGCGTGGTTTAAAAGAGTGCCCAGATTAGCAGAAGGGATAGCATGGAGCCAGTGTCCGGATTCTTTCGCAGAGACAGCGAGAAGACGAGCACGGTCTTTAGAATTTGCTTGCATTAACATTGCGTCAAAAGTTTTTTTACAAATAATGTCATCCCACTGTCTCTGGGAAGGAAGAGAAACCGGCAATTGATTTGGGCTAATCGCTGACCATCCATTTCTTGCCTCTGCCAAGTACGACACCTCAATTGATCCCAAAGACTGGGATATAATTTTTTCAAAGAGAGTGTGTGTACTATAAGCAGAGGAAAGAAAAGCTGGCAGAGAGACACTAGAAATTTTGCGGATTCCCAGACCTCCATACCTGATCGGAAGAGAAGCCTGGGCCCATACTTGATCATCTATCGGACAATTTAAGATGTCAGATAGAATATTTTGTATAAAATTATCCAAATTTTCCAATAAATTATTAAATTTCCAAAGAGGTGAACATCTAAGGTAATAAGTAAATTTTGGAACAAATAAGCAGAATCGAATGATGGTCATTGCCATATGAGGATTAATATCGAATAGATGATGGGAAGTGTTTTTGAATTTAGAAATTAAGTCAGTAAAAAATTGAGGAACTGAGGCCTCTAGAACAGGTGCTCCTAAGAGGCGAAGTGACTCATCGTTTAAAATTTTAATACCCGGAGCTAAAATATTGAATTTATTTAATATGTGCAGTTTGGATTCGGCCGAAAAAGAATTTGGAATATAAATTTCACATTTATCAAAGTTAAGTTCCAAGCCAATAGTTTTAAATTTTGATATAATTATTTCTAAATCCTTCAAAACCGAACTCTCTTCGCCGCCCAAGGTTCCATCATCCAAATACCAAACATTGAATTTGGAATTTAGAACCGAAATTATAGGGTGTATGGCCAAACTAAAAATAACTGGTCCAAGCGGATCCCCCTGCTGACAGCCGACAGCGGAGCTCAGAACATTCTTTTTATGTACGAGCTTTGAAGGTTCCCGGTAGCACTGCGCCAAGTATGGGAAAAACTGTGGAAATTTATTTTTTACTTCTGAGAGGAGGACCCCCCGATCCACTGAATTGAAGGCATTCTTCACATCAATTTTAAGGAGGACCTCCTCCCGGGAGTTAAGGACGAATATGCGAGCAGCATGAACAGCTGCTTCGCATCCCCCCTTTACCCCAAAGCCTAACTCAATTGGGACAAAATTAGAAGATATTAAAGGAAGAATTTTTTTACAGCAAATTTTGGAAACGACGCGCCGAATCGTTGAACCCACTGCTATGGGACGAATACCACCATCCTTTTTTTTAGGGCACATAAATTTGCTCCATATAAGGTTTTAGTTATTTCATGGGGTACTCGTCCAGATAGCATCAGGTTCACCAGATCAGTGATCGATTTCAGAAGGGTACCACCTACGTCAACGTTTGCACCACAAACTAAGTCTTTAAAGTGTTGTGGTGACAAACCATCGAGCCCTGCAGCGGAAACACTTCTGAAAGACATCAGAGCTCCCAGCACGTCATTTGTAGTGGCCTGAAAAAGAAAATCGCTATTTGTCGGTGGGTCTGGAAAAGAGGAATCAGGAGAAGGAGATGGGTGTTTAGAACGCAGTGCTTCTAGAGTCTCCGCTGTATCAGGGGCAATTGTGTCACTGGAGAATAAAAGTCGAGCCGCTCCCTTAAGGTCGCCGTCGCTTATTTTGTTTTCAATAATTTTTTTTTAATCATAATTGTGTTTCAAATATGGATGAGATTGTGTATGTGTCACGTGTAGTGGATTTAACTGTATGGTAGTATTATAAATGTTGCTGTCATTTATAGTGCAGTTATTTTTTATTTTCTGTGTAAGGGAGAGGTTTTGACTCTTATCCGCGTGTAGCGTGCGGTACGCGAAAGTGAGCAGCAGCTCCCAGCTTCGACAGGTGTTATGAGTGATGACATTATCTATAGTTTTTTTTAACGAACATGAAACTGAATGGCGAGGGCGTGATCCTCGAGGAATGCGTCTGATTAATGGAATGGAATTCTTAAAATTACTTAATGATTCGCAGAGGTTATCAACACATCCATTAATTGGAAGGGAAGAAAATGAAATGGGAGGTATCGATGGCGCAAATGACGATTTGTGAACTCTACCTACATGAATTTTTAAGCCTTTACTATTTTTAAAATACCGAGGCTGGGAACACTGATCACAACGCACGCTATCCTGCGACATAAGAACCCCGGCTGTCTCAACCTAGAACAAGTGGCTTGGTGCCACAATAACACATATGATAGTACAAATAAAATCTAAAAATAAGAAAAAATACAATCACAATCACAAAATACATTTCACACTTCACAATTTAACAGCGTAAACTACCTCAAGCACTTGGTTAATTTTATTGGCATTTATTTGTCTTCGAGCTTCTTTACCGATGATCCGTTACAGAAGATGCTGCCTCATTGTCCTGCGTGGATCCTTCAAATAAAACTTCTGTAGTAAAGTTCGTTATCTGCCCTTTCAAGCTACTTATCCTCTGGTTCAGATTGAGCCACGACATATTTAATATTATACGAAATTAAGTCCACAAATCACAGGCAAACGTATGGCATCAAAATATTATGGAAATACCGATGAAAACATTATTACGTTTTATTTATTTGCATAGATGTAAGATTTAATGTAGATTTACATTAAATAGAAATGAGCCATATTACATAATTATTTAGTTTATTTTATTATTTATTATGAAGAGAAATTCGCAGCTGTCAATCAATTTCAATACCTTTTTATTAATTAGATACCTTCTTTCGATTAATTAGATAAAGATCGGAAGTTTCTACCAAAGTTCCGCTCCAAATGTAGGCTCGAACAAGCAATGAATGTGAGAGTGCCATGTAATTATAGACGTATTATAAATCAATGAAAACCGGCTGCACGCACGAAAAAGTGTCACGTTCCGCCTAAGCCAGCGTGCAAGCGAGAGAGCGGAACAAGCGATTGAGAGGAACGATCGGCCCAAGCGTTGGCTAATGGCTTGTGACTAGAGAGCGCCCGCGGCCCGCCGCCGCCGCCCGCCAGTCATCGACTCATCGCGTGCGCGCTGTGGTTAGTGGATGTGTCGCGAGCATCGATGTGTCGCGAGCTAGTTCTAGCAGCACGCTGTTCATCGGGCGCGAATCGCGATCTAGTTTTTAACTTACATAGTTTCAATGTTAATTAGTTATCACGTAAAACTATCGTCCGTAAACCGACTTTACAGACAACGAATTTTTTTTCTCTACTGGTAATGTTCATTACGTTTTTGATGGTTATTGTGATGAATTATGACACCCTTTCAGAGCACAGGCGATATATATTGCACATCGGCCTTTGGAATAAAACGCTATTCTATTCTATTCACAGTTAGACTGCATTTTTTTAAATATATTATGTTACGTGATGTGCTCGCCGATTATGAAGAGATTTCAGTAATTACTACGTGTACGTGAATTTCTGGCTAGCTTTCCTTGCAATAGAATAGAAATAGCGTTTTATTCCCAAGGCCGATGTGCAATATATATCGCCGGGTACTGTACGTTATTTTTTAATTCTGCGAGCTTGTCGTACTAACGCGACGACACTCCGAATATGCTTTCGGCTTCCTAAAAATGGCTTCTCACCGCGTCGGCTACTACGTTTCTAGGAGTATTTATTCTAAGCTTGGATTTAAAGATTTCAAAGCGAAATCTCTAATGATCTTTCACAGCGGAAATATAAAGTATCCAGAGCGTGCAGGCGACGCTACACGCTCGCAGTCGTCAACATCAAAGCTATCAACCATCTTTGTGTTAAGTGTCATATTTAACTACTTAACCCTAACACATCCGCTCTACAAATTACCTATGTTTTCTCATTTCTTTCTAAAAATTCGTAAATAGCACTTTTCCATTTATGCATGTACTAGTATTTGCCCACGACTTCGTCCGCGTGGAAGTTTAAAAATTCCGCGAGAATCTTCTGTTTTTCTGGGATAAAAAGTCCACAAACAACTGCGAAAAATCACGTTTATTCAGTGGCGTAACTTATTTAACCTGCAGTCTGAATAGGATGGAGCCTTGGACGATTTAGAAAACCTATCGGCAGATTTAAGGGGCGGCATTTGGGGTCAAAATTTTTATTAATGTCTTACAAAATTTAAAAGATTCATATTTTGTACTTATAGGCAAAGATTTAAATCTTTGCTTATAGGTATCTAAACCGAAAACTTCATAAGGTCCATAAATTGCATAGCACTGGCATAATAATATTTTAAAATTTTATAAAGATTAGTTACCGAATGTACACAATTACTACTACCGGAATAACCGAATCAATTAAGTACTGAATGTACCTAGGTATCCCAAAAACTATTTCTTGTGCTTAGGCAATCAACTAAATTGTTGGGTTGTAGAAATACTCTAACTGACACAAAATACAGCTCGTTAGAGGCGGCAGAGTACAGTCCACGGACCACGCACTGGCGGCAAACAATCCGTCGCTGCGTGATTGAAGGACAAGAAAATAATAATTATATTCCTTGCGGGAATCAAACCCGGCACTTTTGATTTAAAATACGATGATAGTGGGAAGCAGTGTGCCAGAGCCCAGTGAGGCCGGCAAAAAACATTAAAGGTACATTACAATTAGTAGGCAGTTACAGGTTATTTGAAAATAATCAAACCAATAAACAATTTGTACCTTTTTGCGTATACGAAAAAGGTTTAAAATAGCGTAACCGAAGATCAGAGTAATAAAGTTTTAACATGACAACACAAAATTAAGAGTATTAAAACAACACGGGACAAAGGCGGCGGACACAAAGGCGGGCGGTGCGATTGAAGCGTGGGGTAATTTTACACCGGCCTGCCCACACCCGACGAATGCATTGACAGGGTTAATGTGCCATAAAAACCGGCTAATCTATTGTTTTTTGTTTAACACTTTTGTATTTTGAGTTTTTTAAAGGGTTACGTACAATTTAGTTTTATTGTTAACTTAAGGTATCGAAGTCACGAATCTAAGGCAAAAAGAACTTGAGGTGTTGCCTACTCTGTGCTCTTATTCAACGAAAAACGAAATATTTTTTTCGTTTCGTCCGTTTCCGGTCCGAAATTTCGTTCGAACGAAAATGTTTGACGTTTTATTTTTTTATTTTTAGCGATTACAACGAAAGTTTAATATTCTGATGAACTTACGTTGGACTTTTTCGATTCTGTCAATGTGATGTTTGTAGAAAGGACTCCAAATCACACAGCCAACGTCTAATATTGAACGAACAAAAGCGAAATATAATATTTTTAATGTTATAGTTTTACTGAATGGTTTAGTAATACGATTAATAAAACCTAAATTTCTAAAAGCCCGTCGTATAATATTGTCTATATGTAAGTTAAATGTTAGTTGATCGTCTAAGATCATACCCAAATCACGAACCTGATTTACACGTTTGAGAGTATTGTTACCTACAGAGATGATAGTTAAATTTTAAGGGACTTTTTTTTCTGGTGTATGTCGGAGCAGGTATCCTCGTCGGCAGCAAAGTCAGAAACATTTGCTGCGCGACGAGGAAAAGGTAGCGTGGAAAGATCAGTTAATTACTAATAGGATGTTTATTCTTCGAACAAAGTACCCTCAAAGGCCACTCTTCTACATTTATTAGCGATGGACCAGAAGCGGGAATTATTACTCAAAACTAATCAGGTTTTAAGAGAACGCGTCTCTTAAAACGCTGAAACCCTACCTAAAGCCGTCGCCACCATCCCCAATAACGGCCCCTTTCCACTCAGCTAATAACCACAGCACGACAGACAAACCACCATCTGAACGTGAGGGTAACTATCAAAATATCAAAGTATTGATTAATCAAAACAACATCTGAACGTTAGGGTAGTTATCAAAACATCAAAATATTAATTAATCAAACCAATATCTAAACATGAGGGTAGTTATCAAAAATATCAAAATATTAATTAATCAAACCAACATCTAAACGTGAGGGTAGTTATCAAAACATCAAAATATTAAATTAATCAAACCAATATCTAAACATGAGGGTAGTTATCAAAAATATCAAAATATTAATTAATCAAACCAACTTCTAAACGTGAGGGTAGTTATCAAAAATATCAAAGTATTAATTTATCATTTACAGTAATCTAAGCGTACAGACAATATTTATTCGATTAGGGAGCAATTGCTATCGCAATCCCTCAATCGAATAGAACGACCTAGACGCGAAGGCATCTACTAGTCGAATGAGTCTCTGGGCAGAGACTGAATTCGTATCGTCGAAACAGCTCTTTTATACTAATATTTCAAGATGGCGCGCAAAATGGCGTACCCGCGCTGTCAAAGTCAAATGTCACTTTGATTAAACTAATTTTAATAAATAAAAGGAAACGGAAGTCGAAACAATACTTTTAAATAATTAATTTAAAATAAAAGGATACGGAAATCAAAACAAATACTCTTAATTAATTAATATAAATTAAACGGAAATCAATTGCGCCCACACGGCCATTCTGATCCAGCGCGCTCTCTGCGCTGTAGATTATTATCTGAATCACCCTCCGAGATCTACCCATTGTCACATTAATGGCATCACCCATCTGACATATAGCCTGCAAGACCGGGAAAAAGGATACGCTTGGCAAACAGCCAGCGCTTAAGGAAGGATGTTTTGGACAACTCGGCATCACCCGCCTTGGATCTAGCCATTTCACATCATGGCATCACCCGCCTGGGATATAGCCCTAAGACCGGGAAAAGGATACACATGGTAACCAGCTAGCGCTTAAGTAAGGATGTTTTGGATAATTCGGCATCACCCACCTGGGATATAGCCCTTAGACCGGGAAAAAGGATACGCTTAGCAAACAGCTAGCGCTTAAGGAAGGATGTTTTGGACTAATCGGCATCACCCGCCTTGGATCTAGCCATATCACTTCATGGCATCACCCGCCTGGGATATAGCCCTAAGACCGGGAAAAAGGATACGCTTGACAAACAGCCAGCGCTTAAGGAAGGATGTTTTGGACAAGACCGGGAAAATGGATACGCATAGTGATCATCAAATGTTTAGGTTGGAAAAGTGGATAAACAAAAATCAAATATTGATCCCAAAATGATCGCTCGTCCATCCTTAACTGACATAATGATTGAACAGTATTAAGTTCTTCAAAAGGGAGAGGTGAATCCCACCGCTGCTGTCGGAGCAGGTATCCTCGTCGGCAGCAAAGTCAGAAACATTTGCTGCGCGACGAGGAAAAGGTAGCGTGGAAAGATCAGTTAATTACTAATAGGATGTTTATTCTTCGAACAAAGTACCCTCAAAGGCCACTCTTCTACATTTATTAGCGATGGACCAGAAGCGGGAATTATTACTCAAAACTAATCAGGTTTTAAGAGAACGCGTCTCTTAAAACGCTGAAACCCTACCTAAAGCCGTCGCCACCATCCCCAATAACGGCCCCTTTCCACTCAGCTAATAACCACAGCACGACAGACAAACCACCATCTGAACGTGAGGGTAACTATCAAAATATCAAAGTATTGATTAATCAAAACAACATCTGAACGTGAGGGTAGTTATCAAAACATCAAAATATTAATTAATCAAACCAATATCTAAACATGAGGGTAGTTATCAAAAATATCAAAATATTAATTAATCAAACCAACATCTAAACGTGAGGGTAGTTATCAAAACATCAAAATATTAAATTAATCAAACCAATATCTAAACATGAGGGTAGTTATCAAAAATATCAAAATATTAATTAATCAAACCAACTTCTAAACGTGAGGGTAGTTATCAAAAATATCAAAGTATTAATTTATCATTTACAGTAATCTAAGCGTACAGACAATATTTATTCGATTAGGGAGCAATTGCTATCGCAATCCCTCAATCGAATAGAACGACCTAGACGCGAAGGCATCTACTAGTCGAATGAGTCTCTGGGCAGAGACTGAATTCGTATCGTCGAAACAGCTCTTTTATACTAATATTTCAAGATGGCGCGCAAAATGGCGTACCCGCGCTGTCAAAGTCAAATGTCACTTTGATTAAACTAATTTTAATAAATAAAAGGAAACGGAAGTCGAAACAATACTTTTAAATAATTAATTTAAAATAAAAGGATACGGAAATCAAAACAAATACTCTTAATTAATTAATATAAATTAAACGGAAATCAATTGCGCCCACATGTACCTACGATATAACACTACATTTATGGGTCAATTTCAACAAAGTGGCCTATCATTTCGGTGAACTTTCGTATTATAAGCTTTTTTTAAATTTAAGCTGTAGTATATTATACTTCTTGATATAGGTTATGCTCTTATGTAATGCCATCAAAATATATCCTATTAAACTTATGTAAATTCGTGTTTGAAATTTGGATGCCACCGAAATGAAACATTCGTTCACCGAAATGAAATAACTAACCATCGAAATGAAATAACTAGCCACCGAAATGAAAGAATGTGTCCACCGAAATGAAAATGCACCGAAAACGTATACAGACAGACAAAATATAGTTAAAACCGTTTACGACGACATCGTTTAGAACAACATATCGGAATTGACCAACATCAAAGGTCCTGGCTGAATTCTATATGACCACTTTATTAAAAATATCGCTTTTTACGACATCTACATACTACGACATACCTGATTAAGCGACTACATTTCACTAATATCTTCGGAGAATTATATCGGTTAGAACGACCAGCTGTATTGTATTGTATTGTATTGTATTCTTCTTCGATTGAGGCTTACAAAAGCGCTTACGAATGTCAAAAATGTAACATCATTTAAATATTTAAGTTACAATATCTACAAAAATATTAAATCTAGCACAAATAAATAAAATATCTGTATTATATCGTAGGTTCATCCGGGACCTTTGATTTTGGTCAATATAACCAATATGTTGTTCTAAACGATATCGTCATAAACGGTTTTAACTGTATATCAAATTATATTTAAATCCGTTGAGTAGTTTTCACGTGATGAGCGTACAGACTGTTAGACAGACAGACTAAAATAATAAAAAAAATTGTTTTACAGTATTGGTAATAAAGCGTCCTCCTATTAAAATTTTCATATATGAAAAATTTACGAGTTCATCCGAATTTTCAGCGAAATGAAATAATAATCCACCGAAATGAAATAATAATCCACCGAAATGATAAAACAATCCACCGAAATGAAACTATTATACACCGAAATGGCCATTTCGATGGCCAGTTTAGGCCACCATTTCGATGGCCAGTTTAGGCCACCGAATCCACCGAAATGAAAACCAAGGGTAAAAATTAGCATAACTAAAAAGTATTTATTATAGGATATGAGGAATACTACACAAATAAACATATTACCTATAGCTCATTCATTAGTATTTAATTAAATATACTAGCTTATTGCAAGAAAAGTTATACCTGTACACGGAAATGAAAAGAAATGTGTCGCACATCACCGAAATGATATACAAACGTTTTTTTGGGGAACAAGCAGGCAATCGGCGCACTTCCATACACGATAAACACCTAGAGGCCAGTATTACGTATGTTCTAAACGCATAAAGGGGGAGCTAGAGTTGTTCTATGCAAAAATATTCTTGATTAACTTTAAGCCACCGAAATGAAAGGACTTTCTGGGACACATGCATTTTTACTTACCAGTTCTTAATCTGGGTAGATATTATTATAAAATTACTTTGTGATAATACTAACACTATTAACGATTTAAATAAAAGTAGCCATAAGCCAAAACAACCAATAGTTTTTGTTTTATGAGGGAAATTACACTGAAAAATGTTGTGAGGACAGCCACCGAAATGAAAAATTAGGGGTTTACAATTTTCTTTATTCCTAAACTGCAATCTTTATCGAGAAATATTTACTGGCTCCATAAAGATAACATACTCTTCTGCCTAGAAAAAAATATAAGCACTGTAAAGTAACGGTCTGCACTACCGATTTCATACATGCCGCGTAAATTTTGCTGTTGGGAAATCCACCCTTATCAGAATTTATTAAGAGTTGATTACGAGCACAATAGTCTGATAGATTATCAAGATCCGCTTGTAACTTTAGACAATCGTCATAAGATGTAATGACTCTGTATAGTTTTGTGTCATCAGCGTATAAAAGGTAATTACTATTAAATAGTGAGTCTCCTATGTCATTTATGTATAAAGAAAAAAGTAATGGCCCTAAATGGGAGCCTTGCGGGACGCCGGAAGGGACAGACAAATATTTTGAACGAAAACCTTTAAGGCAAACAGCTTGGCTACGATTTTTAATATAGGATTCTAACCATCTAAGCAGATTACCATATATGCCGAGTTTCCAAAGTTTCTCCAAGAGTAAATCGTGGTTAATTTTATCGAATGCTTTAGAAAAGTCAGTGTACACAGCATCTACCTGTATATTTATGTCCATAGATCGATACAAAAAGTCTGTAAATACAGCTAGATTACTCTCAACACTGCGTGACTTTGTAAAACCGTGCTGATTTTCATTAAGGTGGTGCCGGAGGGCCAAAGACAGTTGATTTGTAACTATTTTCTCGAAAAGCTTTGCTAGAATACATAATTTAGAAATAGGTCTATATTGAGTTATTAGATTTTTTGTGTATTTTTAGGTATCGGAGTAATAAGTGCTTGTTTCCAAATACTAGGATTTCCTAGTTATACGGGTATATTTATACCCGTTTCGATAGATAAACGAAAAATATTAGCCACAGGTTTTAATAGTTCAGTAGCACATCTAGAAATTAGAACAGGGTGAATATTATCATGGCCTGCACTTTACGGGTATTAACGGACTAAAGTTCTTTTAAAATGATTTCATCACTAAATAAGGTTAATGGAATTAATGTCAACAATAGGGGCATGGTCGCAATGGGCAGGAAGTTTACTTACAGTATTAGTATTATTTACATTTATTTCATTTATATCATATAATTTACATTTTTAAATATTTGATTATAAAAAAAAAAAACATTTAAAAATATAAAAAATAGCGGTCCACCGGCCTCGGGAACAGGGTCCAAGCAACCGGCGGTCAGGGCCCCAGAGAGAGGAACCTCCTGACTATGCGAGCCGTGTCCAGGAGAACAGCCTTCTGGATCTGGCCCTTGACCCAGCTACCCAACGAGAGCCTCGAAAGATGTTGGTCGAGGCTCTTGGCTATAAGACCATTAGCGGTGACGACTATCGGTACAATGATTGCTGAGTCTACATTCCACATGGCGACAACCTCGTGCGCCAAGTCGAGATACTTGGTGAGTTTCTCTTTCTCGGCTTTCACGAGGTTCTCGTCATGCGGGACAGCAACATCAACAATCATTGCACGGCGCTCTGATCGATCTATCACCACTATGTCAGGCTTATTGGCTACAATAGTCCTGTCTGTAATGATAGATCGATCCCAGTACAGTGTGATATGACCATTTTCAAGAACTGGGTCGGGCACATACTTGTAGTACGGTACCTCCGATTCCACAATATTGTATTTCAAGGCAAGTTGCTGGTGGATAATCCTGGCCACTTGGTTATGTCTGTGTAAGTATTCGCCGTTAGCCAGATGAGAACAACCAGAGACAATGTGACGGATAGTTTCTCCAGGACGGCGACATGCCCGACATACGTCTACCGTTCCATCCTTCACAATGTATTTTCTGTAATTGTTTGTCATCATGACCTCGTCCATAATTGCACATACAAACCCTTCGGTTTCCCCAAAGAGGTCACCAAAGCGCAGCCAGGCCACGGACGCTTCAAAGTCAACATCAGGCCCGTGGAGGGCCCGATAAAAGCGTCCATGAAGCTCCTTACCTTGCCATACAACCCTGCGGTCATTGGTACTGAGCACCACAGGTATGCGCCAGTTCTCGTTAGCCAAGGAGAGCGGCGTCAGACACCTGTCCACTGCGACCACATCGCGGTGCATCTCCGTCTTGGCGTGGAGAAAGTACTCCCTGAGACTGCACACCTCGCGGTTGTGGAGGGTTTTGGCATTCAAAAGGCCTCTTCCCCCACACTTCCGCGGAATGTACAGCCTCATCACCGAGGAGCGCGGGTGATGCATCCGATATGCGGTCAGCAGCGCACGAACTTGTCTGTCCAGGGTGTCAAGCTCAGTCTGAGTCCACCTGATTATGCCGAAGGAATACATCAAGACCGGCATGACCCAACCGTTGAAGGCGCGCACCTTATTGCCGCCCGACAAAAGGCTTTTCAGCACTTTCTTCAGACGGCCAAGGAAACGCTCCCTCACCGACTGCCTCATGTCGGCCTCTCTGATACCTAACGCCTCCGCCATGCCCAAGTATTTGTAGGTTTCAGTTGGGGAGAGCGATCTGAGGTATATGGAATCCGAGAGCTCAACCCCCTCAGATTCCACAATCCTCCCTCGCTTTACATGCATGACCGCACATTTGTCCACACCAAATTCCATCCTAATGGAATCACTAAAGGCTTTAGTTACCTTTAGTAACTCTAGTAGATGTGATTTGTTGGGGGCAATGAGTTTTAGGTCATCCATGTAAAGGAGGTGTGATATAACCTGACCACCTCTCCTCAACCGGTAACCTAGCCCTGAATTCTCCAAGAGAGTACTCAGAGGATTCAGAGCCAGGCAAAACCACAAAGGACTCAAACTATCGCCCTGGAATATGCCTCGCTCAACCCTTATAGGTTCCGCGCTCCCCAGGGTCCGGCGACACCCTGGATAGTGAAGGACTGTCCTCCACTGCCCCATACACGTCTGTAGGAAGGCGCGTAGTACTGAGTTTACTTTGTACAGTTCCAGCACCTTCATGAGCCATGTATGGGGCACAGAGTCGTAGGCCTTCTTATAGTCTATCCAACATGTCGACAGATCCCTTCGGGAGCGCCGAACCTGTTGACAAATGGCCATATCAATGAGGAGAAGCTCCTTAGTACCACGGGAGCCATTCCGACATCCGTTCTGAGAAATAGACATGATGGATTTTGTATCGATATGATCGTTAATTTTTGTTCTCAGAATGGATGTAAGAAGTTTATACAATGTTGGTAGGCACGTAATCGGCCTATAATTTTTGGGCTCCGTGGTACTACCTGACTTATGGAGCAGGAGGGTAATACCTGTTGTCAGAAACTGGGGTAGCGACTCTGACTCTAGAGATGATTGGAATTGGGATGCCAAACGAGCGTGCGAGCTGCGTAGCCACTTTATCCAAAAGTTGTGCAGCCCGTCCGGCCCAGGGGATTTCCAATTGGGTAGGGGACGGGCTGCAGTGGTCACGTCTTCATGGGTGATAGTAACTAGGTCCATTTCTGGAATTTGATCGCAGGCTCTTTCTACATCCCACGTCCAACCACCCTCAGTGTGAGCGACAGGCGCCGACCAGATGTTGCGCCAGAATGAGGTCATGGCTTCATCATCCGGTAGGCGCGCATCGGTGACACCTTGGTCAGGGTGTTCCCAACCTCGATATACCCGCCTCTGATCGCTTTGGAAAGTGCGATTCAGGGTATATCTCTCGACCCGGCTCTTGTATCTACGAATACGGCTAGCCCATGCCGAGACCTTCTGTTTCAGGAAGTCAATGCGCTCAGTGACGCGCGCCATATAATCTTGAGGGCTGATATCAGTCCCCAAGAAAGCGCGCCTCACATAGCGCATGACTCTAGGGCGAGTGTTGCCCTCCCTGAAGCAGAGTAGTTTTCCAATGAGTGCCCTAGCCCCATCAATACGACGTTCGATCCTGCACTGCCAGGCTGGTGCGGCAGGCTTCGGTCGTGTTGCTGTATCATTATTAATAAACTTTACATTAGCAACACGACATGCCGCAACAGCCGCGCAGTACAGAATCGAATGTGTGTCGGAAAGGTCTTCGCTGCTGTCAAAATAACTCGGCAGCAGCGAATCCAGGGCACCCATTAGCGCTTTGTTCTTATTTTTCATGGGCAACCGAGGTAACCGCGGTCTTAACTCGGGTGGTGAAGATCTATATTCCCGAATAGCACTCTCCAAAGCACTCCTCAATTGTTCACTACACTGGGTACTTACATGTGTAGCCCCGCTATCCTGTCCCTCACCAGCTTGAATGGGCTGCAGCGAAATCGCATGAGCAGTTTGCGATTGTGCTGGAGCTTGCGGTGAGGAGGGGGTAGCGCGGTTACATTGCAGTTCAGAGCGAAGCCGATCAAGCACGGCGTTGTCCAGCATGTGATTACGCTGAATAACCCGCACCTGGTCCGACAGTCGCTGAGCCGACACATTGAGAGCTGGTTCAAGGACCTGAAACAAAGCATGCATCCTAGCACGGTACGCGGTCATGTTGGTTCCACCCTCAGTAGCCCCTAAGTATGCGCGCATGACATTTTCATTGATGGATGTTGTCCATCTCATGCGCGACACACTACCGCCGGAAGCGGGGACCCTATCAGAAGCCGGTGGGCCTCGGGATCCCAAGCAAGTCGGCGGCCGGCCTCTCCCACGACGATGTACTGGTGGTGGCGACGTCGGCGGGGAGAAAAACTCGTCGCTCGAACTCGACGCAACTGCAGCATTGGGCGTGGTCCCGGGTGGCTGCGAGGCGGGGTTGAGTGACGAGTCCGGGGATGGTGTTTGTGCGTTCCGTGCCCTGGATCGTGTCAGCATTCTACATTATTAATTTATTTTGTTGTATTCATAATATGGCATCTATTGACAGCTTGTGTCAGTTATATTTCGGGCTATTTTAATTTTCTTCATGGTTTCTGCTTCTTCTAATTAGGTTTTGGTTCTTCTAATTAGTTTTTAGTATGGTAAATTTATTAAATTAAATCTAAAATTCTGTTGAGATCGGTTGTATAATAATTATTTCGGCGAAAATGTAACGGAGAAAAAATATATCGTATGCTGACATTTAGGGTTGCCAGGTTAGTATTATTATTATTATTGTGTGAAATAAAAACAGAATGAAAATACTTGTTAAATGCTGAACAAATATCATTGCCTTGTGTTAAAGTTTCACCATCAAAGATCATTTTTTCAGGTATATCACTATTACCATATTTTGATTTGACGTAAGACCAAAAAAAATTCGGGTTATACCTGATCCTATTCTCAGACATTATATTATAGGTTAAATAACAATCATGTTCCATCTTTCTTAATCTGCGTCTAAGACAAGAAAATTGTATGTAATCCATGTGGTTTCCATATGTTTTCCACCTGTCATGAAATTTTCACCTTAATGAGAGTACGGTTATACCAAGGGGGGTATTTGTATGAGTCAATAACACGAGCACGACGCTGTGGCACATGTTTATGTTTATCTATAAGATTATACAGAATTTCATAAAAATAACTAATTCTAGATTCAACATCATTTAAGGTCGAGAAAGTTTTATCCCAATATATTGAGTTTAAGCCTAGACGGATGCTATCAAAATCTGATTTAAAAACATTTTCTTAATGAAAGTATTGCATTTTAATGGGATATTTTCATTTAAGTTTATCTCAATGTTCAGGGACTTATGATGACTATCCTCGGGTATGAGTGGTTGAACACATGAGGTTACATTACAGGTCTCATTACAAAAAACTAAGTCTAATAATCTGTTGTTAACGTTTAACTCTCTGAGCTGAACTGGGATAAAAGTGAAAGATTTATAAAGTCACAAGTGAGAGATGTTAAGAGATCATTGTTAGGCCTAATATTCATACAACTCAGGTTATCGTCATAGTACCATTCTGCGTTGGTAATATCCTGCCGTAGTAAATAAAAGTAAAATATTGTGTAAATCTATCTACCTTTTGCCTTTGTTCGTGACTTGTTGCGCATGGAGATTGGAGTTAGGTTTTTGAAAATTCCGCGGGAACCCGTTGTTTTTCCGCAATAAAAAGCAGAGCTAATGTCACTCTCAAAGTCCTTAATTATAACGAAAAAATCTTCAAGCCGTTCCTGCGTGATTGAAGGACAAACAAACAAAGACGACTATTCAAAATGTTAGTAGGTAGGCAAGGATGTTGGTTATCTACTACTACTATTTACTACTATTTAGTAGCCTTGAGTGCTCCGTCAATCTATATAATTGACTGCCTTATGCCTACCTACCCGAAATCCACCTTTTGCTTGCAATCAAACGCACCGTTAGGCGTTGGTTATCAATACGCTCACACGAAGCGGCTCTTCAAAGTAACCTCCCATCTGTCTATCAGTATCTGAAGATTCACTTAATTACACACCCCCCCCCCCCCCCCCCCCACCGCATAGCGTGCGCGGCGCGTTTAAATTGCACTGTTGGTGCCCCTAATGATAGGTTAATTGCCTGTAATTCTGTGCCGCCGGTCGTCCGTCGGTCAAGTGCTACAAAACCTACCGCGCAAGTTCCGTAGCGTGGAGACGAGACTCTAGTACACCTTGCATTGGTCCAATGGGAAGCGGAGATAGGGTTACTAACATGTAGAAAAAAAATATAGTACGTACTATAAGGAAATAGTAAAAAATAGGTGCCGACTTCACTAACGTCGAGTGACGTTTAACCGAGGAATAAATTGGGCGTTCTGACAGTTTTTGTGTTGAAAATCTGCCAAAATATCAAAATTCTATTGTTAAACGTTATTGTCAGTTTCTTGAAATCGGCACTAAATCTTAAGGCGCGATCATATCAAATTTTTTTTTAGTATCATGGAATTCCGCAAAGTATCGCTTGCTTCTACCCAATATTTTAGAATTAATTTCTTTTAATTTAATACGATATTTTTTATATGTAACTAATATGTATCTGAAGTGTAACCTTAACAATCAAATCTCACATTACAGTGGCCGTCACGATTCACGAGATACGTCAGAGAATGCCGTCCGAGATGGACGCACACTCCCGTACCGTGTTCTTAGGGGTCCGTACTCCGTAGTCCGCACCCAAAAGCAAAAATATGGAATCCTACAAAAATGACACTCTCTGTTTTTTCCCTCCTTGTGTGAGTAATCTCTTGCTCGTAAATGGAATGAGTACATCAGCATGGGACTCGTCCCAGAATTACAAAGATTTAGGGCCGCCATATGTTCGCCAAATACAAACTTCATACACATTTGACAACATTATGTAGAACGCTAACGCTAAGGCATGCAAGTTTCCTAACAATGTTTTCTTTCAACAAATGATATATTTTTATTGATTAAAAGACATATACAACTCCGAGAAATTAGTTGTGGAGTCTTTTTCAAAATCTGATCTAAGTATGTAGTTCGGAATTTTTTAATTTCTGTATATTATTGTAGAGTAATGTGAACTGAATTTTAAGCCTCAATAGCCCAACGGTTAAAGGTGCGGACTGAAAACTGAAAGGTCGCAGGTTCGAATCCCACCCGTTGCACTATTGTCGTACCCACTCCTAACACAAGCTTTCCGCTTATTTGGAGGGGAGAGGAGGATATTAATCAACTTCAATTTGACTAATATTCTTTACAAAAAAAAAAGTAGTTAAATACTGAAAGTACCAACAAAAACAAACAGACATTTTGTTGGGATTTATCTAACACGGCTTTTGCAATGATTCGCTCAAAATACAAATAAAATATTGCTCACTTGTACGGAACCTCAATAGCGTGAGGGCCGACCGCACTTGGCCGATTTTTTATAAAATATTTAATTATGATACGTCTCTTCACAAATTAAAGGTGGCTTACGCTGAAAAATGCGCACATTTAACTCATTATTTGCTTTTTAGGGTGTGTTATTTATGTTATATTGCAGGAATAGCGGATCTGAGCGATTGGGAAGCAATTTGCCACAATCATTTGTGGTAATTATGCACTAATAACTGGCCTCAATTAAAATGTAATTATAATAAAGAGTTTTAAGAAGAGTTAAATACTGAGGTAGGTGTTACGGATTGTAAGAGCTAAAAGGGAGCAGTGGAATTATATTTTAAGGTAATTTATTTAACTGCGGTGGCTTGGATGGGGTTTTAGATTTTAATTAGTTTTTATTTTAGTTTTAATTTTAGAATTAAATTTAGGTTTAATATAGTATTGTATATATGAAATTTTCTTAATAAAAACAATTTTAAGGTTACATTATGATGGCACCTACCTACTTCATCAAAAACTTTTGGAGTTTATTCTACAGCTACGAAGTAAAGCTTTCTGAAAAATTTCATACTTCCATACTATATAGGTAGGCATAGGTACATAGTTACATACGTAAATCATAATGTAACATTCAGTGTAAGTACCCAAAGACCTAAATATACATATGTATAAACCCGTGTCATTAAAGAAAGGAATTGTAAATGGCGTCGCTAATCATTCCCTCCCACTCGCACACGTCGTTAAAGCACGCAAAAAAATTATCAGTCTGTATCTGCTTGCACACTGTGTTTTTGTTACTGTTCTTTGTCTTGTTTTCTGTTAAGTTTTTTCGTTGTTATTGTCGTTCGTATGCTGTTTATTGATCAATAATAATCTTACGTTTAAAAAATGAGCTTTAATTTAATGAGCGTTTACGCGAAACGAGGAAAGATTCTTCGAAGTGATGAGGGTGAAATCGTATATAATGTTACAAAATATTTTGAAGAAGAAATATAAAATACGTTGCGACCTGACACGAAACATACAAGGTAAGTTAGAGGACTTATAGATAACAAGAAATAAATAAATACCTAGAGATATTAAACATGTGCTAACTATATAAATCAATAGTAATATATAGGTATATTTAATAACATAATATAGGTACATAAATGAATAAGGTATCAACACAAATACTAAATAAATAATATAAACATACAATGTGTGTCTGTATAGCTACACATATAGCAGCTCAGCTTCGCTTCGTTTTTTGCTGACGGTCCAACCTGTGCCTGTCATTACAAGTACAAGCCGCCATTTCAGATTCCTTTCTTTATTGACACGGCTTATATCACTTTAGGACGCCACCAACCCATTTTTTATTTGTAATATTTCCGAAAATTGTAAGCGGATTAGGACCTACAATAAGATTTCTTTCATTGAATACCTTGGAAATAACTCTATTTGTTTAAACATCCAATACTATCTCTAAAACATGGGAAGTATTCGAATTTACTCGTGAGACAATAATGTTCCAAAATAGAGTTTAAAACCTCAAGTAGACATGATTGGAGACCTGGGTATCATTTTGCATTCATTAATTCATCTCAACCTATCAACCAACTACTGGGCACATGTCTCTTTTTGACATGGTTTTGACCATAGTCCGCTGTTCAAGAGATTGGCAGACATCACACACCTTTGAGAACATAATAATATTTATTGCCTTTCAGTCATGAAGGTTTCGTCACGATGTTTTTCTTCACAGATTAAAAAAGTTATATTATTCAACTAGCTACCACGAAATAGTCCTTCTTCTTTTTCTTTATCATCCGATAGACGTCCACTGCTGGACATAGGTCTCGAAACGAAACCGTCCAAGTGTAGGGGAACTCTCTGTTTACCAGGCATAAAAACCTATGGCACTCTCAAAGTCTTCATTATCAATATAATTACATCATATGTAATAATAGTATTCCCGACCGAATCCGGTTATGGCGGCCAACCTCCTCAGAGATTAGCCATCTGCGCGGGAGATATTATAGTGCACAAGTGTGTGCACAAACACAGGTGCACTCTCTATTCCCTCACTCTCATAGTCCGATGGGACGGAAATCCGACACCACTGAAAAGCTTAAAGCGCTGACCGAGACACGGGGGTGACACACCCGTCACCGCCAACTTCCTAACTCCTATATTACTAACTATAAGTAGGTACCTACTGTAGACTAGGCAATGGGGCGGTTTGTTGTATGGAGACCCCCGCATCAAATCCTCAGTCGATGAAACTTGGCAGGGTTGTAGTATGGGATGACCCAAAATTTACACAAAAATATCCAAAAAAAAATCCATGCGGAAGTTGGGTATTTATACCTAAAAGTACAAATCGCTTAATATTTTGAACAGAATAATTTCTCCGTCCAATTTTTTTTTACCAAACTAATTATTAGCCTTAATAAGAGGTACTTGATAAAAATCCAAAACTTTTTTCAAACGGAACTGTCATTTTTAAAGAGGTTTCCTTTTTTTGTCCGTAATTTCGACCAGAAAATTGCTCAGTCAATTTTTTATTTTCAAATGTCCTTAAAATGTAATTTAGCATAACGTGTAAGAAAATCCAAAAAAAAATCCATACCAAAATCTATTTATCTTACTTCAACTGAAAATTGTTTATAACACGGAATGAAAAATTTCTCTATCCAATTTCTTTTTTTTAACATAGTCGGTAGTCACATTTACACACTTATCCTAAATATCCAAAAAAAATATCACGAAGAACATCGATATTGAAACAGAGTTTTTGAAATCTAAACTGCGTTTTCGCGATAATGTACCTTAATGCTTGAATCATTGGGTATAGTTTAGCGTGCGCGAGCGAAGCGACTTCACAAATAATATAATATTACTACATGACTTCTACGATGCTAAATAATAAACATAAATGTGTACCTCAACATTAATTTATTTATACAACCACTAATTGTAGCGACTTAGCTTCCAGATAATTAATGAGCTATTTCAATAGTTTAATTAAGGGCCCTTAAGCATAATTTGTTTCTCCGAATTAGTTTATTTTGGGAAAATTTAAAAAAAACAACATAAAATTGCCATAACAGCTTATATTAACTAATATTCATTTCCTTCACTGAAAATAAAATAATATGTATCTGCTTCAAACAACCAAAAAATAACATCTTTATTTTGAAAAAGTATAAAAAATTATGAAGCTCTATAATGTTTAAAAACAATTGTTTTTTGGCAAAAGCTTCATTGATTACTTTGTTACCAAAACCTTTTTAACCGACTTCCAAAAAGGAAGTGGCTCTCAATTCAGCACTTATTTTTTTTAACTTATGCACGGTATTTTAGAATCCCTAAAAAAGTGACATACTGTTTTTATTCAAGACTAGCTGATGCCCGCGACTTCGTCCGCGTGAATTTAGTTTTTTGTTTTTTTTTTTGTATTAAAACCTTCCGTGGAACTTAGGAACATACAAAAAAATAAATTAACCGAATTGGTCCATCCATTTTTGAGTTATGCGCTTACCAACATTCATTTTTATTTATATAGACTAGCTGATGCCCGCGACTTCGTCCGCGTGAATTTAGTTTTTTGTTTTTTTTTGTATTAAAACCTTCCGTGGAACTTAAGGAACATACAAAAAAATAAATTAACCGAATTGATCCATCCATTTTTGAGTTATACGCTTACCAACATTCATTTTTATTTATATACTAGCTGATGCCCGCGACTTCGTCCGCGTGAATTTAGTTTTTTGTTTTTTTTTTTTTGTATTAAAACCTTCCGTGGAACTTAAGGAACATACAAAAAAATAAATTAACCGAATTGGTCCATCCATTCTTGAGTTATGCGCTTACCAACATTCATTTTTATTTATATAGATAAGATAGATAAATTCGTGTATTATGAATGAATACAATACAATAAAATATAAAAAGAGCATGACACTTTTTAGGGATCCTAAAACACCGTGTGTTGTATGTACAACGGTTTCTTCGAGATTTCTGAACCGATTTGGATAATTTTTATTTCACTTGCTAGAAAAAATTCTCGAGATGGTTCCCCAATAATTTCTGGATCCAACTTTTCAATTCTAATGCCTCATTCTGAAGTCGGGCGAGCATAAAAACACGCCCAATGTCAACATAATGTATAGAAACTAAAAACTTTTTTTTAACACACTTGCTCATAAAGTGGCTCTAATAGTCTAGTTGACAAGTTCAAAATGGTACAAAATAGAGATACTGGTCTTAAAATTATGTGCGATAGTTCATTGGATCCGGAATGATGCCTAGAAAAATGTTACAAAAGCGTGTATTAGCACATAAAAAATTGCAAAAGTTATAAACAATTAAAGATGAAAAAAAATGGCATTTCGTTTTTTGCCAATATTTCATAAACTATTAATATTTAAGAAATTTCAAAAAAAGATTCTAAAAGAAGAGGAAATTTTCAATAAAAAACTCCGAACTCACGGAACTCTATCTCCATTATTTATAATTTTAATTTAACGCTGAAAATAGGTCTGCGCGCGACATTTTTAGGTTGCGCGCGCGGCGTCAAAAGCGAGTACGGCACATTAATTAATTTATTTAAGGTATTGAATATTTTTTTAAAAATTTGAAAAAATTATGGTGTGTTTTGAACACTATAAATAATTTATTCTCGTTGGAAATTTTACTTAAAGTTAATTTTTCAACAAGTTAAACAATTGTTAACTAACAAAATTTTCTCGAACTTCCGTCTTAATTGTAAGTGAAAAAAATGTTTAAATAATTGTCGTAAAAAATTTTAGCTTCGTAGAGCCTTTTTTACATAAATATTTAACAAGATCGCGCCATAAAAGTTAAAAAAATATTTATGTTTTTTTTATAATAATTTTTTATACTTGAACAAAAACTGAAAAATCCAAGTAATGTTGTAAAGTAAAATAATTATTATAAACAAAGTATAAATTTTTTTACCTTTTATGGCGCGATCTTGTTAAGTATGTATGTTAAAAAGGCTCTATGGACTATCTACAGGCTCACGTCGCCGTGAGCAAAGTCGGGTCTTGTGACGTCATCACGCTCCTGCTCACTCCTTGTTATGGAGTAACATCGGCACAAAAAAAAACTTCGAATTGATAACCTGCTCCTTTTTTTTTGAGTCAGTTAAAAATAGCCATAACAACTTATAAAATAATAATATCCATTTCTTTCAAATTCAAATTTATTTCACGTAGGCCAACCTGTGGCTCTTATGACACGTCGTGATTCTACCACTGGTTCGGAAAGTAGATTCTGCTGAGAAGAGCCGGCAAGAAAGTCAGCTCTTTTCAAAATTGGTATGTTATGCAGAAAAAATGTATACCTAAACCTAACTAAACTCGCTCCTAAATCATCAATTTTCGGTGTGAAGAGGTGACGAAAAATCATTTTTATAGTACTAAAAAGAAAGATTTTTCACCAAACCAAAACCAAAAATTGGAGATAAAGGACCAATCTCTGTGTGTAGTAGTTTTTAGTTCCATTGTATTTTGTTCGAATTAGTTACAAAATGATCCGAAAACTCCAATAGTTTAACGGATTTGCATTAGCGCCCTTAAAATTGTGCAGTAATGTCGCTATGATATGGATTTCGTGCCCCTTTTCGAGCGGGATGGCAAATTATCGTTTTCTCGTGAGTGAGAAATAGAGTGATAGACGCGCGACGTACTTTTGACGACGTACTATTTTTTACCTAATTACAAGTTACTTAAAATACAAAATTGCATATTATTATACACTCTTAAAGCAGTTTTTGTCTCAGCATTTAAACTAGTTTTAGATCTGTGTGCGATTTTTCGCTTTAATACCATGACAATATGGTTCAACACCATTTGACCGACACAGTCACTGTAGTTGCCAAAAGTTTTTGATTGAAAATTGAACTGTCGACTCAACGACACATTCGATTATCGAGTACTGGCTCGCGTCACAAAAGGCAGATACTAATGTCAGTCTCGTCACTGAATAGATGAAGTCTCGTTATAGTCCGGGAGCCAGGTACAAATTCGGTCAATTATTTCCTCTCGAGCGAAACTTCGTGAAACGCATTAGGGATTTATATTATGAATATTCGCGACCGTCAGCTGCGACTCTGTGGGTGGGGCGGGCAGTGGCAGCCTCCAACGCATGGAGAAAAAAAAGTTTTTTAGTCATTTCCTCCCATTTGAAAATTTGACAGATTATTACCTAATATTTTGAAGGAAAATTAAAGTCAGCTGACCATAACATGGTGGACCATGTTATGGTCAGCTGACTTTATTTCTTTTCTATATATCTGACAAATTTTCAAATGGGAGGAAATGACTAAAAAACTTTTTTTTTCTCCATGCGTTGGAGGCTGCCACTGCCCGCCCCACCCACGGAGTCGCAGCTGACGGTCGCGAATATTCATAATATAAATCCCTAATGCATTTCACGAAGTTTTAATTGGGAGGGACTTGGTCATGAAAATCTGTCACTGGCTCCCGGACCATTACGTCAACTCACCACGCTCCTGCTTCCCTTGATGGATTAAATATAAAATATTTCTTTCTAAAATTTTTATAGTTTTTAATGCGCTTGATTATTTTTTTGGATATTTTGATACTTGATACAAAAAAAATAATTGTAATCATATCAATTAAAAAAATGGATGGAGAAATTTTGCACTGTGAGTAAAAGGGTAGTTTTTGAAAAAAATATAGTCTCTTGGTATATTGTTTGGATTTTCAAGTTGTAGGTACAAAACGGCTATAAAAGGACATTCCAGTGAAAAAAATTCACAGAGCAATTTTTCGCTGCAAGTTACATTAAAAAAACTTATTTTTCAAAATTTGGTGGTTTCAACTAGGAGTATATTTTGGATATTTTATATTTTGTTTCTAGACTTTACATGAATGTTTCAGGTGAAGAAAGTTTTGACCGAGCATTTTGTCGAACTGAGATATTAAGCATAAAAGAGTTTAGGTAAAAATACCTAACTTCCGTTCAAATTTTTTTTTGGATATTTATAAAATACGTTTAACTACTGATACTTTATCATTCTGTAAAGTTTCATCGCCTGAAGAATTGCTGTTGGGGTCCACTAGCTTCATTGCCTAGACTACTGAGAGTAATTTGCTGACAGAAATACCCAATAGTACCAAAATGTTTTGGCCCCACCCGGGAATCGAACCTGGGACCTCGTCATCCGTAGTCAAACACGCTAACCACCGACGGGGCAGTTACATACATAAGAGTGGTGATACATGCATCCCGAATACTGAAAAATCTCAGTATGTACATAATATTTATCCCGGAAAATCAAGAAGTTCTAACCACTAAAAAAGCTAAATCCATGCAGTCAAAGTCGCGAATGAAGGGAAGCACTGACTTACATAATAAAAAATTAAAGAAATTGCCCGCGCTCTCTTAAGTAAATACAAATAGTAAATTATAAGTGATTAAATAATAATTAAAATAAATGTGTGTTCAAAGTGTCTTTGATTAAAGCCAACATAAAACAAACAAATAGCCAACATATCAGTCTGATTTAAATGAATTTACTTAAATATCTATAATGTAAAAATAAAGAGAACCATTAGTAGATAGAGTCATAAATTTCATACAAATACAGGCAATATTGAAATTAATTCAAATGACAATAGATAAGAAAAACTTTTAATAATGTACATGTGGTTTAGTACAAGTTGATACATCTCACCAACGTTGATCGATTTCGAGTAGTATCGAATCACTTGTCACCAAAGTAAAATAGACCCTTGCACCTGTGTCATAAGGCTCAGTTTCGATGTCCACGCATCGACAACCAATACTTGTTAGATGATTTTTGAAACACTTTTGGTGCCAATAAAGTTGCCAGTACATTTTTTATTTCTACAGTTTATTTTTAAGATTTGATTTTTAATTAGTGTAAAATAAAAATATGTATTTATTTCATTTCAACACTATGATTTGGCCTTGATAACGTCTTATAAATCGATGAACACCGGCTGCACGCACGAAAAAGTGTCACGTTCCGCCTGAGCCTGAGCGTGCAAGCGAGAGCGCGGTACAAGCGATAAAGGGGCACGATCGGCTCAAGCGTTGGCTTGTGACTGCGCGCTGTGATTAGCGGATGTGTCGCGAGCTAGTTCTAGCAGCACGCTGTTCATGCGGCGCGATCTAGTTTTTAACTTTCAATGTTAGTGTATACTAGCAAAAAGCTGAGCTTTGTGAGGGCTCGCGTAGTTTTTCTAACGGGTAATAAGTTCTGTTGTAGCTATGTTAACTCTTTGGTTTTCTAACAGATGGCGTTATAGACACTAACATTCTATCCAATTCATACAATTTTTTAATGGTTATACAATTATATATTTTTTTGACAGATAACACATCTGGATATGAAGTTAAATTACTAGATAATTATGTTAAAGCACAAATCTATAGGTATGATAGTGTTTCAGTAAAGTGTACCACAAAATGCTCAGGTTGAGGGATAGTGTTAGGGCTCACCCTAATAAATATTAGGTTAGGGCTTAGAGAAGACTTTTCAAAACAAACTAAATTCATCAATGTTTCTTTATGACGTTATCACGTAAAACTATCGTCCGTAAACCGACTTTACAGACAACCAATTTTTTTTGGGGAGAACAAATGTCGTGGGTGATTTAAAATTTACACCTAGGTTTTATAACTTATCACTGTTACTGAGACGTGAAAACTCGTACTAGGGTAGGCTACAGATGTTGGTCTGAACTCTGAACACGGCGAAACCGCACAAATATCAGAGTCCGCATCAAAGAGTTATGGCCGCCCAACCTGAAATGTCAATAAGCATTGAGATAAACTCAGCTTGGACATAAATTTCGATGGCTTTTTGGTGAAAAGTTTGTTTGAATACTTAACACAAATAGTCCAAGATATAGCAGCAGTAGGTAGCAAGTCAACATGCGATCCATATTTCTTTGACGAGAGAGTATAGGTACTCCACCTATAAAGTGAGAGAATAAACATATTAAGGGGGTTTAATTAAAACTGCTATACCCCTTTCAAGTAAGCTCGCTACCATCTTAGACTGCATCGTCACTTGCTATCAGGTGATATCGCAGTCAAGAGCAACCTTGTCAGAATAAAAAAAAAGCCGGCCAAGTGCGAGTCGGACTCGCGCACCGAGGGTTCCGTACTCCAAAAGTAAAAGTAAAACGATAATATTATATTAATTTGCTTATTTATCGTTAACTTTGTTTGTAGAGGTTTATTGTTAATATAAAAAAAACTATGCTAGTTAGAGCGTTGCTTTTATTTTTCCTGTAAAATATACATAAACCTCTATTGAACATAATTATTTCAGATTTTTCGATTGGTAAACTTCGGAGATAAGGGGGGGAACGGTATTTTTTTCGACATTTTGGCCGATTAATCAAAAACTGTTTTAGAATGCACAAGTAAAGGCCTTTCATATGATACCCCACTCGGTATAGTTATTTTACTTTGAAATTTCAAACCACCGATTTTCCCCCTTTTTTAATAAAACTAAAAATAATTTTCGATTTTTCTTTATTCCAATGATGTTGGGCCACTATTATACACAACTATGCCAAATTTCATGTCGATAGCTTTAATAGTTACTGAAATAATCGACTGTGACAGACGGACGGACGGACGGAGAAAGTCTCACCATAAGGGTTCCATTTTTACCATTTTGATACGGAACCCTAAAAATGTCGAGTGACGTTTTTGTATTGAAAATACTGTCAAAATATCAAAATTACGCTCGGATAAGATTTATTTTACGTAGTAGAAATCGGCCCTGATAACTATTTCTTACATTACCCGGCAGTAGATTTTTCCTACCAAGCATTCGGGGCAAAACGGACTAATCCAGTCTACCAAGCCAGTGTGACTTAACGTACCTAATCTTCTTCTTCTTCTTCTTTATCAACCTATAGACGTCCACTGCTGGACAAAGGTCTCCTGCATGGACTTCCACAGGCTTCGGTCTTGCGCCGCTTGAATCCAGCGGCTCCCTGCGACTCGTTTGATGTCGTCGGTCCACCTAGTGGGGGGTCTGCTAACACTGCGTTTCCCGGTGCGGGGGTCGCCACTCCAGCACCTTGGGACCCCAATATAATCTTTAATCCAACGTAATCTTAAGCCGAAGTAAAAAAAACTTCTTGAGTCTGGACTTAACCACCATCTGGCAGAGCTTCTGCGCTCGCCCAAACTTTCCGGTGACGCTGTAGTTGCGTTAAGAGGTTGTGCAGTAAATTCCATCCGAAAAAAAAGGTGGGCACTGGTCAGTGTCAAACTCAACAAGTGGTCAAACCGTTCCCATTCCCACTCTAATTAGAGACAATTACCCGTGGTAAAGTGTCGCCGCCGCTAATTGTGCTTTCCTTCCCGATGGCAATTAAGCGTTTTACGAGCTCACATCACGTGGCGCGAATAAAACTCAGCTATCAATTGCATCTACACCAGCTCCCGAGCGCGTTCCATACAAACAAAGTTCAATCCTTCAAACCAAAAAGTTCAAACCTTGGCAGGGCTGCCCCTATTAATAGAACTCTTACAGCATACAATCAAATATTTAAAAAAGCTAACTTAGACATTTTTCAAAATTCTGCTTTACTATTCAAGAAAAAAATTAAGAAACACTGCGAGTTATCATTAACCTTCATTCTTTTGAGTTTTTTTTTTTATTTTATTATTTAGTTTTTCATTTTCTGTTCGTTAAAACATGTATAACAAGTCTTTTTATAAGTATAGATACCATATACCTACTATTAGGGTTCCATACCAAAATGGTAAAAATGGAACCCTTATGGTGAGACTTTCTCCGTCCGTCCGTCCGTCTGTCACAGTCGATTATTTCAGTAACTATTAAAGCTATCGACATGAAATTTGGCATAGTTGTGTATTATAGTGGCCCAAAAGCATTGAAATAAAGAAAAGTTGAAAATTATTTTTAGTTTTATTAAAAAAAGGGGGAAAATCGGGGGTTTGAAATTTCAAAGTAAAATAACTATATCGAGTGGGGTATCATATGAAAGGCCTTTACTTGTGCATTCTAAAACAGATTTTTATTTATTTCTATTTATAATAGTTTTTGAGTTATCGGCCAAAATGTCGAAAAAAATACCGTCCCCCCCCCCCCTTATCTCCGAAGTTTACCAATCGAAAAATCTGAAATAATTATAGTCAATAGAGGTTTATGTATATTTTACAGGAAAAATAAAAGCAACGCGAAAATTACTTTAGTTTGAATAAAAAAGGGGGAAAATCGGAGGTTTGAAATTTCAAAGTAAGATAACTATACCGAGTGGGGTATCCTATGAAAGGCCTTTATTTGTGCATTCTAAAACAATTTTTTATTTATTTCTAGATATAATAGTTTTTGATTAATCTGCCAAAATGTCGAAAAAAATACCGTTCCCCCCCCCCCCCCCCCTTATCTCCGAAGTTTACCAATCAAAAAATCTGAAATAATTATGGTCAATAGAGGTTTATGTATATTTTACATGAAAAATAAAATCAACGCGAAAATTATTTTAGTTTAATTAAAAAAGGGGGAAAATCAGGGGTTTGAAATTTCAAAGTAAGATAACTATACCGAATGGGGTATCATATGAAAGGCCTTTACTTGTGCATTCTAAAACAGTTTTTTATTTATTTCTATATATAATAGCTTTTGAGTAATCGGCCAAAATGTCGAAAAAAATACCGTCCCCCCCCCCCTTATCTCCGAAGTTTACCAATCGAAAAATCTGAAATAATTATGTTCAATAGAGGTTCATGTATATTTTACAGGAAAAATAAAACCAACGCTCTAACTAGCATAGTTTTTTTTATATTAACAATAAACCTCTACAAACAAAGTTAACGATAATTATGCAAATTAATATAATATTATCGTTTTTTTTTACTTTTGGAGTATGGAACCCTCGGTGCGCGAGTCCGACTCGCACTTGGCCGGCTTTTTTTTTTATATAAACTTAGGTCGAAAGCAAGGAATGTCCTAGTGTTGATATAATGTACTTAATAATGCATGTCGTGTTAGCCTTTAAGTGTGTATAGGTACAAAGATAATTCATAAATTTAAATAACTATATTATGTAATTATATTATAATAATAATTGTAAACCGTTGGCTCCCTAATTAAATAAATAAATAAATAAATAAATCCTTTTTTGACCATGAAGCAGTCAAAGTAACAAGTGTAAGTACCTATATCAATAATTTAATATAAAAAATTCTTTTAAGAAACCGACTTCAAACGCCCGCAAAAAAGTATATAATTTATTGTTGACATTTTAAAAACCGCTCGAGCGTTTTCGATATAATTTAAACAGGACTACCTGGGAAGTATATCCTTTAAAATATAAAAAAAAAAATCCAAATCGGTTCAGGCGTCTTCGAATAATCGGTGAACATACATAAAAAAATAAAAGATTCCGACGAATTGAGAACCTCCTCCTTTTTTGAAGTCAGCTAAATAGATAGATTGATAAATAGGTAATATATTCCTTCTCCGTCATCAGACATTGACCCATTATTAATAATCTACCAACTAGATATTCTTTAAGATAATTCAAGGAATACAAATGCAGCCTAGGTTTAATAGAGCTGATTTCCTATCTGATCGTGGTCACCGTCTTTATAGTCCTTCTCATCAAGACAAAATTAATGAGCCCATAACACGATTTATCTGCTGTAAGTTGGTGAAGACTTGGATAGTTCGCCAACTGCCCTGGATGCAGCATCAAGGTTACCATATTATTACTGCAGTGCCATCAGGCATTACCTTTAAAGTCGATTAAATAAGTGTAAGTACCTAATTAACTATTAATTGCGTGATTCAGATCTCTGCAAGACCGACTGAAAAATAGATCTGACGAGTCATAGTGATTAAAAGGCTGGATAATAATTTTTATAAATATGAACCATGCTATGAACAATTCAAGTTAGTTTCAGTCGCATATAGAAAATGGCATTCAAATCGTTTCAACCAGACACTCAGAGCCAGACAGTACATACAGACAGACAAAGCGGTTAAACTTATTAACTATAACCTCTTTTTCCGTCGGGAGTTAAAAAGGGAAAGTTCATTACAAAAATCTCTTTCTGGTGCTCTTTCGTGGCAAACCCCGGCTCCGACACGGCTTAGGGCCTATTTCACTATTGGAAAGTAAACTCTAATTGACGAACAAAGTTGAGGTTTTGAGAGTTTTTTATTGGCAATCTGTCAAAATGTCAAATTTATTCGTTGGATAAAGTTTACTTCCAATCCAACCCAATCCATCAGCCTGTATTCATCCACTGCTGGACATAGGCCTTCCCGAGAGTGCGCCACCAAACACGGTCCTCCGCGGCTTTCCTCATCCAACCGCTTCTTTCCTCATCCAATCCCTGAGAGAGATTCCCAACATAGCTCGCTCCATAGCTTACTACATAAAGTTTACTTGGTAATGGTAAACTAGGCCCTATTTAGTCGCTATCTCCTAGCCTGCATCGGCGATACAAAGCATCCGCTCATAATCGAATGATTCCTTAATTACTTGCCTTTATCTCTACCCACCATTAGCCGGCCGTCCCACGCATTCTTAATTGCTATCATTCGATTACCATTCGACTCTCCATATAGCGGACTCGATTTTAAAATCGATTTAATGGTTCATTTATGTTAGAAGGTAAAACGTAAGTCGTCGAGCCTACTGTGAACGTTCTAAAAATTAGTTAAAAAACTGAATATTACGCTTTTAAAATTACGAGATATATTATACAATGCGGAATAGGCCAAGCCCTCAAACTATCGTGCACCTATATATTGAAAAAGGTATAATTGTGACGGTGAATCATTATTACATTCACATTACATTAGTGGGTCCATAAGAATAATGAATGCTTTATTTTCGTATTATCTTTATGTATGATTTGTTGATGCAGATTGTTAAATGCTTACTAAATAAATCATCAATCATCATCATCAATAGCCTATAACAGTCCACTGCTGGACTAAAGGCCTCTCCCAAGGGGAGGGTTTGCCCATAATCACCACGCGGGGCAGACGGGTTGGTGATCGCAGTAGATGGTAGTAGTAGCACAGAGGACGCTGCTGCCCGTTCTCCGTTATATTCCCTTAGTCGCCTCGTACGACACCCGCGGGAAGAGGAGGGATGGGAACAACTGTATTCTGATCTGCCGTCACCACACGGCAAATAAATAAATAATTAGGTAATCTAATTCAATGAAAACTTTTACTACATGCAGAACTCCCTATTAAAAATACCTATTACTTTACACATAAATAAATGACCTTTCCAAATTCAAATTCAAAGTTTAAATTGCATGTAGGCCAACATGTGGCTCTTAGCGGCAGTGATGAGAAACCAATACTATACCACCGGTTTGAAAAGCAGATTCTGCTAAATGCACTCATTCGCGTAAATAACTATAATTATACGAGTGGTGAAGAGAATCCTTTTCACAAGCTTTTATTTAGCTTGACCAGTTTGTTTGGGTCAAATCTTGCAAGATGAATTAGACCCACTTCCCGGTTTCTAATGGAGCTGAAATTTTGCATTTATGTGTAAATCGGAGGACAATGCAATATTATTGTGACATGGAGCTGATCTGATGATGGAGACGGAAGATGGCCATCGGAACTCATGCAATATTGTTGTGACATGGAGCTGATCTGATGATGGAGACGGAAGATGGCTATCGGAACTCTGTAATAAAACGACGTAACCCCATCGAGTTTGGGCTCGTTTGATTCGTCATAACAAGTACTCTGATCCTAGATGATATCCAGATAAAATTTTTAATTTACACTTATTTTTAACAAACATGCACGTTTAATTACATTGCATGAACAAAAATTGAACTCAGAGATCGCTGGTGGTGGAACAGACGCTTTATGTTAGAATGGACGTACCTACCTAATGCTCCGTAGTAATCGGGTCCGAATGATAGACAAAACCAAAGGCTAGCAAATGAAAGGCATCTTATTTCTTAAAAGGTATTCTTTGATTGCGTGGATCGTCTTAACTCATGCAATTAAGTAGTAACTGTATAAGTACCCTCATTTTATTATTTTTAACTAGATGATGCCCGCGAAATCGTCTGCGTTGGCGTTTATTAGGGATTTTTTTGATTCCCGCGGTAACTTCAATTTTTCGAGAAAAATTGGTATGACCTATCTCCATTCCCAGATAAATCGGTTCATTCGTTGTGGCGTGAAGGACTGACAAACTTCCATCCATCCATCCAACCTCACAGACTTTCGCATCCTTACTAATATTATAAATGCGAAAGTGTTTGTTTGTTGGTTTGTCCTTCAATCACGCCGCAACAGGGCTACGGATCGACGTGATTTTTTGCATGAGTATAGTTGAGTTAATTTTTATCCCGGAAAATCAAAGAGTTCCCGAGGAATTTTAAAAACTAAATCCACGCGGACGAAGTCGCGGTTATCAGCTAGTTTATAATATTAATAAGATTAAATTGGTCTGGTGGAAGGCTTTCGCCGTGGCTAGTTACACCCGACCCTCAAATTCGTGCCACCAAGCGATTTAGCGTTCCGGTACTATGGCAAGTAGAAATCGATCTGGGGTTCTTCGAAGCCTTGCGGGCCTTCAAAGTTAGCCTGCTACCAATACTGCATGGTCACATAACTCACATATCATCGCACTGGGATTCGAATTCCGGACCCCGGAAGAAGAAGGCCGAAGTATTAGCCACGACTCACGAGGCTATTACTAGGTGGAAGATACGATTCTGCCCGCGAAATTCAAATTTAATTTGGTTTTTCGCAATTTGTAAACTAATACGACAAAGTAGGCTTATGGCCTTCTAATTGCGCCAGTGGAAATATCATCTTCACAGGTTTACATAAAAATCATAACTTGAGAGTGACCAGTTTAAGAAATTAATCAAAATACTGAGTTGGACGTTAGTTACTCACAAATTAGTCGATATTCTGACTAATTTCTTAAACTGGACACTTTCAAGTAAAGATTTTTATATAAACCTGTAAAGAGTTTTATATGATACTGCCATTGTCGCAATTAGAATGCCATAAGGCTACTTTGTCGTATTAGTTTAAAAATTGCGAAAAACCAAATTAGATTTGAATTTCGCGGGCAGACCCGTGTCTTCCACCTTAACGGGTGTGCTGTGTTATTCAGTCTATTAAAATCAAATTTGAGACCGGCGACCTCCTGGCGACTGCTTATTTCCTGGTACTTAGATGGCTGCCTTCCTACTTAGATGCTAAGTATATAGATGTAGATAATTGTACGGTGTAGCATGATGCCATGATGGCACCCATGTGCGGCGCCGGGGGGCGTGGCCGCGCTAATGTACGGCGTCTCGGCCGCGTAATGACGGGGTGCGCGCGCGCAGCCGTAACGCGACCCGACCGAAGGTGATTTAGACGAAGGTTTCGACATTCTTTGGAAGAATAACTCCTTGAAAGTTTCTGGCACTTTTTTTTTTTAATTTACAGCTGTGGGATTATTTAAAAATGATTGCTGCAGTGTAGTGCGACGATCGCAATAACCTCTGATTGTCTGAATTGATGGCGTTTTTGACGCATCAATGCATTTGAACCAATAGCGAGAGTACCTGTCAATCGGAGGTGATTGGAGTTCGTTCGTCACATCCACATGCAACAATCGTACCTCATAGTATATACATTGAGCAGCAGCAGAAGCAGTGATAGCCTAGTGGTTAGGACTGTGGTCTCCTGTTCGGGGTGTCGCAGGTTCGATCCCGGGTACGCACCTCTGACTTTCCGGAGTCAAGTGCGTTTAAGCAACTAAATATCACTTGCTTCAACGGTGAAGGAAAACATCGTGAGGAAACCTGCACATCTGAGACTTCTCCATGATGTTCTCGAAGGTGTGTAAAGTCTGCCAATACGCATTGGCCCAGCGCTGCGTGGTGGACTATGACCTAAAACATGAACAACTGAGAAACCTGATAAACTGAGAGGAGACCTGCGCTTAGTAGTGAGCCGCTGATGGGTTGCTAATGATTACATACATTTATACCTGATGATAAGTGACGATGCGACCTACGATGGAGCACGCTTACCTAGAAGATATTTAGTGGGAAAAATGGACAATAGCCTGAAAAATAGAAGCTGAAAAAGTATTCCAAGTTAGCGGTGCATATTAGGAACGAACGAGTCACATACATACAATACCTACTTACTACCAATTCACAGTGGGCCAGCGTGGTGAACTAGGGCCTATCACCCTCTAAGAGAAGACCTGCGCTCAGTAGAGAGCCGTTAATGGGTTGCATACTATGATTAGGAACGAGGAGCAAAAGACTTCTATGTATACCACCAAAGAAGTCTTCTTTGCAAAGAGCTTGTCAACTGCACTTACGTGTGAGTGGCGAAAAAGAGTACTGATTTTATAACCTTATAATTCATCTAACAGTTAAACGTCAGTCTCATTCCAATTTCAAACAAGTGAGAATTCTCAGTTTGATAGATATTTATAAGATGGAAAGATGCTTCGGCACGGAGAGAATCAATGTGTAATAAAAATAAAATGTAAATCTTTATTTCTTAGCGTTAGGAAGGAATCAAGCTGTACCGCGAAGTTGGTGGGAATCGATTGGACACACCGCCAAGCCGAAAGCAAATTGCCCGTTGCCTCGCGGTCAATGAAAAAAAAATGGCCTTCCGAGAATTAAGTGTGGTACATACGTGCGTTGTCATTCTGTATACATGCAGGTGTGAGGCTGAGAACTATTATTTGATATAGGTACATAGTATTATGTTTCGTGTAATATCTTATAAAAAAAAGTTATTATAAATCAATATCTAAATCAGTAGAGCGAGGAAATGTGCAGAACTCTGAGTGTTTCCGCTGCTGATTCCGCTGACGCCAAATATGCAGAACATTGTTGGTCAAAGTAAAGTAAAGTAAACTAAAAGTAAAAAGAAGTTTATTTTCCAAATTACAACTTAAGCTTAGATTACACTAAAGTACCTTCTCTCTGGTAACCATCCTTACCCCATGATTTAATTAAGTATTTCATTACTAGCTAATGCCTGCGGCTTCGCTCACGTTTTTTTTCAAGTTCGAATTTTCAAACCGCTATTTTACTCCCTTAGGGGTTGATGTTTCAAAAATATTTTCTAAGCGGATGCCATATTAGCTATCTGTTTTCCAAACAACCCGATCGGTCCAGTGGTTTGAGCTGTGCGTTGATAGATCAGTCAGTCAGTCACGTTTTTCTTTTATATATTTAAATTTAAATACGTAATAAAAGTACACGAAAGCCTCAATATAAGCTCAAGGATCATGTTATCTGCTTCGTACATAAAAAAATAAATATGTATCTATTTAAAAATATCCTATTCCTGAGGATCACCGGACAGGCATTTTTATTTGGTAGTCCTTTGAAATCTAACCATAGAGCGATTAAAATAAACTAAGACAAAGGTTATCCACAAATAAAAAATGAACGGTAATAGAGGGAACGTAATTCTAAACCTAATTAAAGCCCCCTGAATAGACACTACGAATAGAATCCGAAATAAAAAGAGACAAGAATAATTACAAGCTCTAAAACAAAATCATTACGAAGCGGATGGATTAAAATGGAAGCGAGCTTTCAATGAGGACTACTTAATGAATGCCAGACTTTTTCCTTTTGCCTTTGTTTAACACAGATACAAAATCGTTTACTGGAAGTGATCCGAACCGGTGCGCGCTGGCAGTCTTAAAGAGCCACAGGTTGGCCCACATTTCTCCCTATTTTCTTCTACTAAATTACAAGGACAAAACTTTAAAAACGGGTTGCAGACTAATGAATAATGTCACTTCCGTCATATTATTGAGTTTGTTCGTATAAAAGGTGACTGCCTAACTGACTGATCTATCAACGCACAGCTCAAATCACTGGACGGATCGGACTGAAATCTATACATATAATAAAACTGTAGCTGGAAGATTTCTGTACATTTAATATATTTTGAAAATTTTAATTGGGGGATGCTTTACTATCGATACTGAGCCCAAAACAGATTTTTATTTAATTTTTGTCTGTTTGTCTGTTTGTTTGTCCTTCTTTCACGTAAAAACTACCGCACAGATTTCTACAAAATTTTATACCGTGGTAGCTTATTACTCGGGTCAACATCTAGGCTACTTTTTATCCCGGAAAATCAAGGAGTTCCCGAGGGACTTTAAAAACTAAATCCACGCGGACAAAGTCGCGGGCATCAGCTAGTTTGGAATACAAATAGCTAATATGACGAACTGATTAAGGACTATAAGATCTCTACAAATGCTGGAAAAACAGTTCATGGTGCATGAACAGCAGAACAGATTTTTGATATCACAAACAGGCAGTCGAAAGAGACACAGACAGTAAAGTTAACCTGATAGCATTATTAGTCTAATTAATCCCACTTTTTTGAGGGTTTGGGCACGTCCTTTATAATATTATGTTTATGTTTATGAGACATAAAGTCTTAAGTATATATTTTATTACAAAATAAATAAGTAACTAATTGATTTCCAAATCTGCACTCGAAAACCGATAATAATAAAACGGCTTTTCTAGCATAAAGCAACTCCTCAAAATCGTGTCTACAACAGTGAGGTCAGCATAAAATTTATCGATGAAAATATCTCGGCGCTCCTAAATATCAATATCTTTTAAATAATTTAAAACCATCGAGGCGATTTTTGCTTAGATAGATGAATATCGATTTTTTTCCGGATTTTAACTTACAATGTTACCATATTAAACTATTTAACTTTACTTAGGTACTTAAAAATTTTTAATGTCCTGGGAACTGAACTTTTTGCCTATGATTTTAGATTTATTTCGTACATTATACTTGAATGTAGTTATAGACACTATGGATATTAGGTAGGTACGTACACCTACAAACAGCTGGGTCGAAATATCGACAAATTCTTGAAATGAAAACTAATCGTACCTCTACCTACCTATTACAGTGAAAAAAAGCTAGCTTTGTCGAATATTTTATAAAAAGACTAACGAATGTCCTACTATGTGAAACAAGCTTAACACCTAGGTAGGTATAGGTAAGTATAGATTTTTTAATTTTAAAATCGCAGTGGTCCCAGCGGTTTTTTGTCACACATCCTAACAACTTTCAGGAGAAATAGTTTAACTATATTCAAATACCTACCGTACAATTCCCAACCTATTCCACCCATTAATTCCCCAGCATTTTAATAGTTCTCAATGAGTAGAAACAACTAAAGTAGAGTGGAATGTGTTTTTTCCCGTCCACAGATAATGCGAAGATAGCCCCGCTCCCTGGAAGGCGGCAATCAAGCCGGCCGTAATCAAATTGATGCCACAAAAAATATCAAAATCATCACCGGGCTCCATAGAGATTTACATTAGTCAGTCGAGTAGTAGAGTCGCTATTAATCACTTTAGATGTGGGGTACAGCCAGCAACAGTAACGTTGAAATACTGGAGAGTTGAAACCTCTCAGTAAGACATTGAGGTACATGTTTAATATACCACGGTACATTATTAACAAAAACATCCATCAAGATCTACAAATGAAGAAAGTAAAACAGGAAATCATGTGCAACAGCATGCGGTATCAATTTAGACTTTCAGGCAATTCAAATAAACTAGTTTCACAACTGAAAGGAGCTGGTAGCCTACAGTTCGCTAGATCTACTACTTACTCCCACATTGTGATACGAGTGAAGCGTCAATGGACAATTTGCTCAAGGTCAAGCCCAACTCGGATAGCTAAGTATCAACCATCAGAACGGCATATTGTTTCATTTAAGGTGTGGATATATGTGACTTGCGCTTAATTAAAACCTTTTTTCTCCGTAATCATTATCGAGAAAGATTTGGAAAAAATATATGTTAATCTATACTATATATGGAATGTCGTCTTTTACTCCAAAAAATTAAAAAAAAATTTGAAATAGCATTACGCAAAAAATACGCAAAGTAGCCTCTGTTTTTGAACTTATTACCGTTTTACTCCTAAACTATCAATCACAAAATTTTTTTGTTGCCCTCATAATATTTAATAATACAATATCAATGTAGCCTTCAGCTTATTTTTGTAGATAACTTTTCTAATTACTTGTAACGATTTTTTTCCGTAATCGATACTCGCAATTCGCGTGGACAACCCCTCTGTCGCCCGATAAATCAGTGCGGGACGAGACGTTGTGCTGAGTGGACCTGTGCACTTTTCAGCGCTAACAGTAGGTACTTTCGACTTTCAACAGTGGCAGAACAATTTGCAAAATATTGTATAGTTTTAGCGTTTCATAATAGTAGGCGGGATTATTTGTGAGTGTAAATATTAATTCTTTTTTAGTGTGTATATTATAGGTAGGTATCTTATTATAAGGCTGTACATAATAATTTGTTATTATTGTTATTAATTTTGTTACTGTGTGCATTATAAGTTTCAATCGATAATTGTTTTTTATTTTACTTTAGCTATTGTGCAATTCGTAAAATTAAAAATACTACACTGCTACACACACTAATTTACACTAATTTCTCTAAATTTTATCTTTATTATATACTGGCTGATGCCCGCGACTTCGTCCGCGTGGATTTTCGTCCGCGTGGATTTAGTTTTTAAAATCCCGCGGGAACTCTTTGATTTTCCGGGATGCCTATGTCACATTCCAGGTTCTCAACTATACCTATCCAAAAATCACGTCAATCCGTAGCTTTGTTGCAGCGTGATTGACAGACAAACCAACAAAAACACACCTTCGCATTTATAATAATTATATTTCGTCGCTTCATTCTTCAGATATAAAATTTACCAAGTAGTCCCTTTGACCTACAAGCAACGACGCACGCTTTAGATACTTCTTATTTTAGTATAATGACAAAATTCTCCCACTATACTATCCCCACTCCTCCACCTGTTTACCTGTTCACCATTCTTTCGTCATTCACCTTTTTCGTGTGTAGCAACGATCGGACGTATAAGTGAATTTTAAGTGAATTTATTAGTGAACTTCAATTCAAGATAATATAATCATGCCGAAGCGGTCAGCAGAAGAAAAAATAACATATTAAAAAAAATAATAATAATAATCAAGAAAATGACAAGGAAGACGTCGGATTATATCGGAGTCAGACGACAGTAAGTCTTATAATTTAATTAAAACTATGCTGCAAAATAGAAAAGGTTTACCGGCGGACTCCATAGATCTAATGCTTGCATCTCTTTTTGATAACACCAAAAACAATATAATGTAAAACTTTGGTGGAATTTTTGTCAAGGAAACAATTCAGATAGCTATAAAAGTACAGTGGCTCAGGTAATTTCATGTTTAATGCAAGAATTTAAAAAAAGAGGTAATTATGGATCACTTAATACACACAGGTCAGCTCTCTCCTTATTATTAGGTAAAAATAATTGACCGAGCGAAGCGAGGTCTCTGAGTTTACTAGAGCGATTTGCACTTGTCCGTCCGTCCGTCCGTCCGTCTGTCAGAGCCTTATAACTTTTGAATTACTGAACGTAATTACTTCAAATTTAGATATAATATGTAAACCGATGGCCTCCAGCCGAAAATGGCTTAAAAAGTTATAAAAATCTTTATTTCAGGGGGGCTCTCATAGAAGCGAATGCGAAGTAAAAATTTTTTTTGTTATTTTGCATAGGTTTTCTGTGTATCATTTTAAAGACAATTTGGAACAGAGTACAAATGTATTTTTTTTTTATTTTTTTTTCCTAAAATTGACGAAATGGGGGGCTTTCAAAGTAGCGATTTAATACGCTCGCTTGAAGACGCTCTCTGGGAAAATTGGCTATATATTTTCAAGTTCTACTTATTTTCTTACTTCACTTGTATCCTGTACTTGAACAACAAATACTAAAATTATATGAATATTATAAAGAAACGAGATTATTTAATTTTTAATGAGCATCAGTAAATTTCACATAGCTTCACAATAATGCTAATAGTTACGACTACGATCTATCCCAAAAACAGTTTTGCGTCGAGCATTATTATTTAGGTACATAATATAATAACATATTATTCAATTAAAATTATTCTTTAGTTAAATATCAAACTTCAATAACTATTAATTGCTGCATTTTGTATATTTTCTATTCGCGTCGATAGATGACGATTTGTACAGATGCCCCTAACCCGTTTTCACTCGTTAGTACCTACATAATAATTAAATGTTTTCACTAACGTTCCCTAACCTTTACGGGCTACCTATGATAAGTTAGGTGATGATTACTGTCGACTTCTTTATCACGATCCTGTACGGGACACCTAAAAGGACATTGGGACGGATGTTAGGACTTAGGATTGTGTTTTGGAGCTACCTACGTAAAGAGACTCCTACATAGGGGATGATTTAGGTATGTTTGGTGAAAACGGGCATAATAATAATGTCAGTTTTGGTCGTCATGTATCGATTGAATGTATAATCATGGGATACCGTTACCGCGAGGTCTCAGTTCGGGGCGAACCACTAGATAAAATTTAGACCACAAAACCTACTATTGTGACTTAAATATGACAGTTAGATATATTCCTTCAGGGACTTTTTTGTAGAGAATAATGAGCACTTTGATCATGTATACATAATTTTTATGTATCATCAATAGTTTTCTCAGCACACACCAAATAATGCATTTTATAGGCAAAATTTTGCTACTTTGGGTTACATTATTGCAATTTTCTTAAGGATCTCTAATTTTTTTGAAAATAAATTATAGTCTATGTTACTTCCTGATAACTTAGCTTTCTATTGGTGAAAAAATGGTTAAAATCGGCCCAGTAGTTACAGAGCCTATTCGGTACAAACAAACAAACAAAAATATCGTTCCTCTTTATAATATTAGTATAGCAACATTGCAAAATTACTGTTACTAATATTAGTGTATATTATGTTGTGTACATATTTTACTTACAAATACCTAGATATTATAGTTAAGTAATTATTATTATTTCGTAAATTATCATTAATTCGTAATTATTTTAAACTTTAATTCAATTAGCGGCCCTTGAAATCAAAAAGGTTGAAGACCCCTGTATTTGTGGCGAACGACCGCTTGTTGGGATGCACCGGACAAAATAGGTACTCCGCGCTGCGCGTAATTATTGTGAGGTGCGGGCGGCTGGCGCGGGGCATTTTCATCGGTAACGCCCAATCGAGCAAGGTCAACGGCGTATATCGGACTCTTAAACAGATTGCCGCGTCGCAGATTGGAAAAAAGAAAAAAATAAATAACTTTAGATAAAGATCTGCTCAAGCAGTTAGTACACAGCTTGAGCTTCCGAGCTAAACTCAGCTGTCGTTTGAAAAGATGTCGTCATTAAAAATCTATGTTGTTTTCTACATAGAGGACTCAGGACACTTTATATTGTATTTGTCATCCAGTTTTGTTACAGTCCACTGCTTAACATTATCACTTGGAAACCGTAAAAAAAAATCTACCCGGTTTCAGTTATTAACCCCGCGGGCACAGACCTTATAATACTGACTTAGGATGCTGCCGCGGGATTATCTAAATATGATGGCAACAGTGTAACAGTGTAACGATCGCAGTCACCTCTGATTGGCAGAATTTATGGCGTTTTTGCTGCATCAATGCATTTTAACCAATAGCGAGAGAGTATCGGCCAATCAGAGGTGATTGTAAACGTCACTCTCATACTAGTAGATATCCTACTATTAATATTGCACAAGTGTATGTTAGAACACAGGTCCACTCCTATATCGTCATAATATCTACGGAAAACTTATGAATCTGCAAAAGATGCATTTTTCTCCAATGCACCCCTGGGCAGCACGTAAAGTCTTTGTCTACCCCCCATTCCCCATTTCCGGCCTACTACTGAGAATTACTTTACAAAAATGCTAATAACGCTTTATTCCTAGCCGAGAACTTATGATCTGCAGCTGACGAATACATATAACTAGAATCCCTACTGAAGAAAGGTCATGTAGCCAATTGGCTACTATTTCTTGGCTTGCGTGTTGTAACTTCAGTCGCCTTCTGTGACTAATGTCGCGTTAATATCTCCGTCGGCCACCGCTCCGAAGTCCGAAGCCGAGCGGACGTTCCATTTGTGGAGATGAGAATATTTTTATTCATTTTCCAACTTGCGGAGGAACTTAAGAAGTGATAATTTAAAGTGTGATCTTTTTGTGTCACTCTTCTTTGTCATACTTGACTAAATATAAGATAATTATCTCACTTGCAGATTTTATCTACATACTTAGGGTTTATGCAGACGTAATGCAATAAAACAAAATTGCAGTTTGTTTTAGTGCAGTTGACAGTGCCTACTCAGCCACACTGCGCATTTGATTTGCAGTTTAGGGCATGTTAACACATGCCTTATAAGCTGCAATTATTGCAAAATCAAATAGGTCGCAACTCGCAGTCAACTCAGTACTTGCGGTTCTAAGTTTTTTGAGATTATGAGAGACTGACATACAGACAAAAATTAAAAAAAAAAACGGATTTTAGGACTTTCATAAAATGCAAATAAAAAGGCAGTTATTTCAAAATCGAATAGAGACAAACACTTCAACAAAGAATTCCAAACACCTTCTATTTGATAATGGTTCTAGGTATGTTTTGAAGGAATTTGTTGTAAATTGTAATGTTGGGTATTTAGCAGAAGTAGCGTGTCGTTGTATGTATGTTCGACAGCTTGCCACGCCACAATGAGTAAAACATCATCGAGATCAACAGATCAAGACATAAAATTTGTAAGACATAATGTTTGTAATTATCTCCAATGCAAATCTCTCTAGCGCAGGCCGAGCACGAACAAAAAATAAAAAGAAAACAAAATGGCGTCTTTGTGGCCGCCCGCCACGAGTCCATTACCTCCGTAATTACGAGTCATTAGAGCGAAGCCGCTCCCGTGGGGGTATTAATACCAGTAAGAGATATTTGCCATTTAATACATCGCCTCTATGGAGTAAACGCATACACGTTTGCGTTTGGCAATGTTTTGTTGTTCCCACCACAGTTTTGAAGGGATATTATTTTGTGTAATGGATAGAGTTACCACTTTTTTTGAAGTGAAAACTGTTTTAGGAGCGTATTGTTAAAAATATACGTTACTTCAAGGTGTTAACGATGATTGCTAGGGGTTGTCTAGTGGTTAGGACTGTCCTCTCCACACCTCAGAGTTCTCCAAAATGTTCTCAAAGGAGTGTGAAGTCTATCAAATTCGCATTGGGTTAGCGTGTTAGACTATGGCCTATAACCCTTCTCTGAGAGGAGACCTGCGCTCAGTAGTGTGACGCTTGCTTATGATGAGATATCTTTACTGACTTACTTACAACAGAAAGTGTACTAGTTGTGAAAATTGCAACTGTCTACCTATTACGGTTTACGAGATACAGCCCGCTGACAGACGGGCAGACAGACGGACGGACGGACAGCGGAGGCTTAGTAATAGGGTCCCGTTGGCACCCTACATTTGGGTAGACTTTGGGTACCTTTTGGGTACGGAACCCTAAAAATATTACACTTGATCTACGTCTTTCTCTGCCGTACTTTACTGCCGCGTTGGTGTGGAAACTCAATGTGTTGTTTTTTCCTATATTTTTATTTAAGGGCTTTTATACCTTGTACATGTCAATTGTGAGCCCCATTATTTATAATCTGAATACAACTATGTTTACAAAAACAGAACTGATCAAAATTACGAAAACTAAGACGAATACAATCACAAATAAAAAATAAACAAAAATAATTATGATACTGGAGGCTCTTAATGCGGGTGTCGTACGAGGCGACTGAGGGAATATAACGGAGAACGGGCAGCAGCGTCCTCTGTGCTACTACTACCATCTACTGCGATCACCAACCCGTCTGCCCCGCGCGGTGATTATGGGCAAACCCTCCCCTTGGGAGAGGCCTTTAGTCCAGCAGTGGACTGTTGGCTATTGATGATGAGGCTCTTAATAGATGGATACTGCTTTCTTGAGATCGAATGCTGAGAGGCGTCTATCAGTCCACATACAGATACTGTGAGGCTCTTTGATGTGTCTGTGAGGATGGACAGCACAAAGACACGCGCGAGCTGTGTGTTGCGGCCACTGTCACCCCTCACTGTAGTGCAGGGTTGCTAAACATTTTACAGATAACCGTGTTCATAAAATATTCGACCGAGCGAAGCGAAGGTCTTTGAGTTAACTAGGGCGATTTGCACTTGTCCGTCCGTCCGTCCGTCCGTCCGTCCGTCTGTCAGAGCCTTATAACTTTTGAATTACTGAACGTAATTACTTCAAATTTAGATATAATATGTAAACCGATGGCCTCCAGCCGAAAATGGCTTAAAAAGTTATAAAAATCTTTATTTCAGGGGGGCTCTCATAGAAGCGAATGCGAAGTAAAAAAAAAAAAATCGCGTTACATAAAATTGTTACGTATCATTTTAAAGATAATTTTGAACTGAGTACAAAAATATTTTTTTTTTAATTTTTCCCTTAAAATTGACGAAATGGGGGGCTTTCAAAGTGGCGATTTTATACGCTCGCTTGAAGACGCTCTCTAGAAAAATCCGCTATGGATTTTCAAACTGATTTTATGTTTTTAGGTCAGTTATATCCTGTACTTGAACAACAAATACTAAAATTATATGAATATTATAAAGAAACGAGATTATTTAATTTTTAATGGGCGTCAGTAATTCATATAGCATCAACATAGCTTCACAATAATGCTAATAGATGGCGCAGTCAGTAACTATTCCCATGGAACTACGAGTTAAATTCAATGTTTGATAAATAATTCAATGTTTTCACTAACGTTCCCTAACCTTTACGGGCTACCTATAAGTTAGGTGATTGATGTTTTCTGTCAACTTATTTATCACGATCCTGTACGGGACACCTAAAAGGATATTGGGACGGATGTTAGGACTTAGGATTGTATTTAGGAGCTACCTACGTTAAGAGACTCCTACTTAGGGGATGATTTAGGTATGTTTGGTGAAAACGGGCATAATAATAATGTCAGTTTTGGTTATCATGTATCGATTGAATGAATAATCATGGGATACCGTTACCGCGAGGTCTCAGTTCGGGGCGAACCAATAGTTATTTAAAAATGAATGAGCGTACATTTTTAATTTTTTGGATGTTTTTGTACAAGAGCTGACACTGGCAGTTAAGATGGAAGACAAGGGTCTGCCCGCGAAATTCAAATTTAATTTGGTTTTCCGCAATTTGTAAACTAATACGACAAAGTAGGCTTATGGCCTTCTAATTGCGCCAGTGGAGTTATCATCTTCACAGGTTTACATAAAAATCTTTACTTGAAAGTGACCAGTTTAAGAAATTAATCAAAATACTGAGTTGGACGTGAGTTACTCACAAAGTCGATATTTTGATTAATTTCTTAAACTGGACACTTACAAGTAAAGATTTTTATATAAACTGGTGAAGATGATACTGCCATTGTCGCAAATAAAATGCCATAAGCCTACTTTGTCGTATTAGTTTACAAATTGTGAAAAACCAAATTAAATTTGATTTTCGCGGGCAGAACCGTGTCTTCCACCTTAAGTGAGCAATTAGTTTGACTATCCAAAGGTGGTAAAGCTGAAAATTTTAATTTTTTTATAACTCTTAGTGAGATGTGAGTTTCAGTAATAGAGAAGAGAACAGAACACATGCGATTTTTGTGCTTTTAAATAATTATTATTATACATATTAAGCAATATTTAATTTATAAATGCGCTGTGTTCTGTTTCACCCCACTTCTGGGTCACTTTTGTTACTTTATATAATATGTAAATAATTAGCAGCTTTCTCTTATAAATTTCTGTTCTTTTATTGCGGGTAGGGACGCCTTGCACAGATTTATCTAGATTTGTTGGTGCAAATTTTCTCGATCTCGGGTGTCTGCGGACAATCTATTAACAATAGTAATTATTGTAGTATGAATTCACAGACATTTTTGTCGCAAACACAATTGACCCTGACTATATTTATTAAGTAGTGGAGGACTACTCATCAGGATACGTTTAATATTGCGTTATGCGCCACCGCGTTTAACGCAAACGCTTCTGTATGAACGCTCTCATACTTGGCCATAACACAATAATATATAATATGTAGTGGCTTTATTATGTTTGAGTTAACCGCGCGACGCAACGCTCCACGCGACGCGCAAATCGCCACGTGACCTCGATGCCCATAGCGTTCAACGCAAACGCTTGAACTGTATGAACGCTCTCATACTTGGCCATAATATGTTTGAGTTTACCGCGCAACACGACGCATCACGCGCCGCGCAACGCCCCGCGTGTTCATAAACGTACCCTAAGACTGAGTTTTTCCACGGCGCGGTTCGCGGCCCGCGCCCTCAGTAAAATGCAGATTTGTATGGAAAATGAAGTTTCAATTTCCACGGCGCGCACGGGCGCAGTACTAACGGTACCGCAACCGCTGCGAGCGCGGGTGCGAACCGCGCCGTGGAAACCCAGTCTTAGAATTTTCAAGCAGTTGTAGACGTTTTGGTTTGGCTTTACTGAGATTTTCTGATTGGGAGGGTAGGTTTGCAGCCCTAGCAAGTGTTCAACCGACGCGGCGTCGACATGGGCACTGGCCCAAAGGACACGGGGACGGTTTGAGCTCATCGCGGCGTGACGAGCGCTCGAAGGTCCCGGTAAAAAACGTGTAAAAAACATAATAAGCTGGGATTCGGCTCGCGGCCCGCTATTAGGGCTATTCATAGCCTGAATTATACTTAATGCGAGGTTCTTTTTGTCCCGAGACTTAAGTAACAATAACCCGCCCGACCGAGTGCAACCTCAGAGATTAGTGGGAGATATTATAGTGCACAAGTGTGTGCGAAAACACAGGTGCAATCTCTATCCCCTCACTCGCATAGTCCGATGAGACGGAAATCCGACACGACTGGAGAGAGATCAGGCGCCGGACCAACGGCTTTACGTGCTCTCCCAGGCACGGGGGTGACACACCGCTAACTTCCTACTCCGAGCTATTCTGAAAATATATTGACAGAACAACCCAATACACTTTTTGGCTCGAGTCGGGAATCAAACCCGAGATCTCGTCGTCCGTAGTTGACTATGCTAACCACTAGACCGACGAGGCATTTGTAAACTTGTATAATGTTGCGTAAGTTGAGATATAAGTAGATAGGTACTATCTGTGATAATATAGCGGTGATACTTGTTACTTGACAGCATTGTGTTAGACTTCGGTCTCCTTTCGGGTCTGGGGGTCGAAACATCTGACTTTTTGAAGTTATATGGGTTTTACGAAAAATGCAAAAACGTTTAAATCAAAGACAAAATGAGCTCGTTGAAATCTTTTACTTGGAACTGACTAGGTGCCGTATTTACCGTTAGCTCAAGTTTTCACACAATCAAAGTTTGACTTTAATTTATTACTAGCTGATACCCGCAACTTCGTCCGCGTGGATTACTTTTTAAAATCCCGCGGGAACTCTTTGATTTTCCGGGATAAAATTTTCTCAACTATACCCATCCGGTATCCACGTCGCGTCGGTCCGTAGTTTTGTTGCAGCGTGATTGAAGTACAAAGCAACAAACACATTTTCGCATTTAAAATACTAGTAAGGAAGAATTAATAGTACGATAATGAGTGTAACGAACCTTTATTATTTTCTACCGGCGATCTAAATTAATTTTAGAACACAAAAGCTACCATTGTGACTTAACTATGATAGTAAGATATATTCCCTCGAAGACTTTTTTGTAGTGAATAATGAGTACTTTAATCATGTACCTAGTACTTAATTTTTATGTATTATAATCAATAGTTTTCTCAGCACACGCCAATGAATTTTATAAGCAAAATTTTGCTACTTTGGGTTACATTATTGCAATTTTCTTAAAGATCTCTAATTCTTTTTAAAATAAATTATAGCCTATGTTACTTCCTGATAACTTAGCTTTCTATTGGTGAATAAAACCGGCCAAGTGCGTGTCGGGCCACGCGCAGTGTAGGGTTCCGTAGTTGAAAGTCTCAAATATTATTGCTGACCTAGGATAGTGCTTTTATTTTATTTATGAATATTGAATATATTTTGAGTTCCATGGTTTAAATGCTATACTACAAAATATGCAACTTACACTACGTGTAATACCTAAGTTGGGAAAACAGATATAACTCCTTAACTAATGAGCCCTACTTAGCAGTGATAGTTTTCCTTTAAAATTCATTATATATACTACTGCTGTGAATTTTTTCTTGTATCCTATATACGACCATTTCGCTGGCAGAGGGGGGGGACACTTGACTCTAATAAAATTTAGCACTTTAAAATATCATATTTCACAAACGGATCCCTGAATTGAAAAATGGTGTTCCCACACCCACAATATTTTTGAAAGACCTATTCAACAACACCCCACACTATGGGATAGTCGAGAAAAAAAAAATTCATCCCCACTTTACATGTAGGGGAGGTACCCTAAAAAAAATTATTTTCCAAAATTTTATTTCACCACTTTGTCGGCGTGATTGATATTTATACCCTTGTCAAATTACAGATTTCTAGTTCCAATAGTCTCTGAGCTAAACCGCGGACAGACAGACAGACAGACAGACGGACAGACATGGCGAAACTATAAGGGTTCCTTGTTTACTACGGAACCCTAAAAATGGTTAAAATCGGTCCAGTAGTTACAGAGCCTATTCGGTACAAACAAACAAAAAAATCTTTCCTCTTTATAATATTAGTACCTATAGATAGTATAGATTAAAAACTACACTAAGTCGAATCGATATCAAATATATCAAGTACTAGTGGACCCGCCCCGGCTTCGCACTGGTAGGCTACAAAACAAACACAATGGTATAATCATCTAGGGGCTAGAGTTAATGATAAGTCTATGTCTATGGCTAAAACCCTCATATAAATATGGAATGCCTGTATTCGATCGTTAGTCCTTTATGTGAGTGACTTTTGCCCGTGAAGCATTATGTCCTCTATCTCCTATAATATTTATCAGATCTTCATCAAAATTAGACAAACTATGCCTGATATTATACACTTTAAAATTAAAAAAGAATGATTAAAATCGGTTCAAATTTGACGGAATTATGAAGTAAAACCGATAAAAACTTTCATCCCCTATCCTGGAAGAACCTTATTGTTTATTAGGATAAAAACTATCCTATATGTTGACCCGGAGTATCGCCTACTACTAAACCAAATTTCATACAATTCCGTTCAGTAGTTTTTGCGTGATGCTCGGACAGACAGACAGACAGACAAAAATTAAATAAAAATCTGTTTTGGGATCACTTTTGGTAATAAGAGGCCCCCGGTTAAAATTTTCGAAATAGATTAAATGTACAGAAATCGTCCAGTTACAGTTTTATTATAAGTATACATATAGATAGATAGATATAGATATAGATAGATAGTGGGGCGAGACATGTCGAGGTGCGAAATTAGTTTGTGTTGTAATGTAATCAAACTAAATCTAGAAAAATGACAATTTTTTTTTAATTTTTTTTAGGTTACCTGGTAGATAGGTACTACAAGGACTTTTGAATAATTCCGAAAATTCCAAAATAAGCGCTAGAAAATTGGAAATTCTTCGGAGTCATAAAATTGCATTTTGTAGCTTGGCCTTTTATTGCAGTCGGCTATTTTAATGTACCTTCAAAGTACCCGCCGTCCGTTAAAGCCTTTAACAAACACAACGCGTAACGGCGGCTCAGTGTGAGAGCGATACCACGCGGCAAAATACAGGAAACATATATTAATTATTATTTTGTGCGTCATTTCTTAACTAAACAAAATTGATAGGTCTCAATGTAATGCTATCCTTTGCCGCAAAGAACATTGGGAAATGGATAATACAATTTTATTTAGACATGTCTATTACTTAGGTTAGTTGTGTAGAGATTGAGATTGAGAGAAGTTACGTGATTTTTTTCGAGACTTTATGTAGTCGTACGTACGTATGCCTGATAAATTCATCTAAACAAACCGCGAGGTCCGGGGCGGTCTTTTAAATAGAATCAGAATCAGAATCAGAATCAGAATCAGAATCAGAATTTATTTATTGCATTATACACTAGTAGTATACAAGAGATGGTAGGTACAATAGATTGTTGGCCGTAGTGTATTACCAATCTAATGGTGTGCAATAACAATAGAAAATTATACAATTAAATTTAAAAATTGGATAGTTCACAGTACACACTTAATTATATCGATAATAAAATAATATAATAATTAATATGTCAATTGTTTATCAAATCTAGTAATGTCAATAATTTAAAATAAATAATAACACGTTACTTCATTGAAATTATTATTATCGATAAAATTAATTACTTATTTTTAAAAATTAAAAAAATAATAAAATAAAATAGAATATCTGAAGCACAAGGCATTGAAAAAAAAGAAAGAAAACTGCTCTAAATAATTTTATGTATACCTACTCATTTCACTGTTTCATTAAAAAATTCCTCTAGTGTGTAGTAGGCCTTATTTATAAGCCAATTTTTCAAAGTTTTCTTAAACTTAGCTAAGGGAAGTTCCTTGATATCATCAGGTAAGTTATTATATACTCGAACGGCCATGATGTATGCACTTTTACGGTAAATATTACAACTTACAGGGAGGCAAATGTAGTTTATCTTTTTGTCTACTAGGTCTTGTGCGCAATTCAGATTTTTTTGTGAAGAACTGATTATTGGTTTTTACGAGTAGACTTAATTCTAACAAGTATATTCCTGTAAGAGTAAGAAACTTTTTTTTCTATAAATATTGGACGTACAGAATCCTCTCTTTTCTTATCATATAGTATTCTTAAGCATCGCTTTTGCAAAATAAACGTGCTTTGAACATTGACAGAGTTCCCAGAAAATGACACCATAAAGCAGAATCGAATAGACACTACTGTAGTAAAACGCGGTGGCCACCGACGTGGAGGATACATCCTTTAGCATTGATAGGGCGTATATGCAACTGGATAATCTTTTGTTGACCTTATCAATATGCTCTTTCCAATTCAAGTGATTGTCCAATATAACACCTAGAAATGATGTGCTATTGGTTTCCTGGATTGGTAATCCATTTAATGTTAGATTTAGAGGTAGTGGCTGCTTCTTATAGTTCCTAACCTGCATGTACATTGTTTTGGATGGGTTAACATTCAAACCTATATTATGAAGCCAATTTTGTACTATTTCTAGCGAGAAATTGATTTCATTTTTATATTCTTCTACAGATTCTTTATTTCTGATAAACAGTAAAGTCGCATCGTCAGCAAACATGACACACAGGTGGTTTGTTCGTTCTGGCAAATCGTTCACGTAAACAAGGAATAGAAGGGGACCAAGTATGCTGCCCTGTGGGACTCCTACCCTAATTTGTTCATATTTGGACTCAAATTGTTGCAAAGTTTTGGAAGAATGATTAAATTTAGTAATTACTGTGGACTGCATTCTTTTATTCAAATACGATTGAAGAAGATCTGAGGCTATGCCACGTACTCCAAGATTATTTAATTTTTCTAATAGAACAGAGTGCCTAACACAATCAAATGCCTTTGACATATCGAGAAACAGCATAGTACAATCTTTTTTCCTGTTAATTTCTTCCCCTAATTTAGTCAGGATTGTGTAAATTGCCAGTGAAGTAGACCGTGCTTGGCGAAAGCCAAACTGATATTTATTTAATACTTCGATTTTATTGAAGAAGTCTATTACTTTGGTGTAGATAATTTTCTCAAAAATTTTAGAGAAGCATGGAAGCAACGCAATGGGTCTATAGTTATTGGGATCATTCTTTGGGCCTTTTTTGTGAAGTGGTTTTATTACCGTGATTTTGAGTTTGTCGGGGAAAACACCATTTTCGAGCATTAGGTTTGTTATATATGTTAAGGGTTCTGTAATAAATGGCATGCACGATTTTATAGCCTGAGTTGTAATTCCATCATAGCCACTGCTTTTTTTGTTTTTAAGTGTTTTTATAATGTTTAAAATTTCGTTGTATTCTACTGGTTTTAAATATATACTGTTACACTGTTGTTTAATGCCCTCATTTGAGTTTTTAATTTTGAACAAATTGTCTTGAGCTTGACTTATTAGGAAATTATTGAAAAAGTTTGCTATGTCTAGTGGGTTCCTTATTACATTGCTTCCATGTTGTAAATAATCTATAGTCTCCTGTGTATCATTATGTGTGGACGTATGTTGTTGAATTAATTTCCATGTAGACTTAGTTTTATTATCACTATTCATAATATAATTTTTATTGGTGATTTGTTTTGAAATATTGATTGACGATCTTAGTAATCTTTTAAATTTTTTGTAATGGAGAATCTTTGAATTATTTCTACGTTTTTGTAAATTTAGATAAAGTTGTCGCTTCACGTGACTGGATTTAACAATACCCCTAGTTTTCCAGTTTGGCTTTTTAGTGTACGTTATTTTAACCTTTTCTGTTGGTATACACAAATCGAAAATCATTTTAAAAAGTTCATGAAAATTGTTGAATGCAGTGTTTACGTCTGAGTTTTCATATACATCTTTGAAGTTTACTTGCGACATATATTTAACTAAGATCTCGATGTATTTACGAATATCCCTCTTATTTATGTACCAGAACTTAAATTTAAAATACGGACTACAAGGTATTTTTATAATTTGGCCAGCGTGATCTGATAGGCCATTATGTAATACATCTGTCTCATATTTTCCTATGTTTGTTAATATATTATCAATACATGTTTTTGAACTTGTGGTTACCCTAGTTGGTTCTTTAATTGTTATTTTTAGATTGTAGTTTGTTATAATATTTTTAAATATATTACAATATTTGTCAGTTTTTAATAAGTCCATGTTAAAATCACCTGCAATTATTATTTTCCTAATAATATTTCTTGTCTTACGTATTGCTCGATCTAAGATACTTTCGAATACCTCAAAAAATCTAATTTTATCACTATTTGGTGGTCTATATATACAAATAATTTGGTATTTCAATTCAGGTAAATAAATTCCACAGCATTCAATCAAATTATCTACAGATTTCTCGCTAACCCAATCTAATGTTGTAAAATTAATTGATTTTTTAACAAAAATACATACACCACCTCGCCCACTCTTTTTTCTACAGTAGTAAACTGCTAATTTGTAACCTTCTATATTCGTGACATTGATATTTTCTTTTTTAATAAAAGCTTCAGTAATAATGTCAATTTGTTCTTTTCCTGAATTCAAATAAATTTCAAAATCATTTAACTTTGCTTTAAGGCTCATTATGTTTTGATGGTAGATATTTATGTTATTTGCTTTGTGGACGAAAAAAATCCTCAAGTAACTCACTATCAGTTTGCGTTTCAATTGACTTACTACTAGATTCCTGTTTTGGCAATTCTTTGTCTGTCTGAGTTCCAACCGTGCTTCTGCAAACAGAATATTCACGTTCTTTTTTGTATATTATATATTTACGCTTATATTCTTGATTAAGTATTTCTCTGAGGATGAGCCTACATGATGTTTGCAAACGTTGAAATAGATAAAACAATGTAACTAGTAGAGAAAGAAATACAATCAAATAACTGTAATTAACAAAGTTTAGGCATATAAAACTGCTCTCCTAGAAAAATTCTTTGATTAGGATGTTTGTCTTGTCGACTGTGTATTTATAGTTTAAACTTTTAAAGCGTGTACATTACAACTTCTCGGGACCAAATTTTCATCCCGCGTCGTGTTTGTCTCAGACTTAAAGGTGAACCGTTATAAAGCGGTTAATAAGTACTTCCTTGGAATTAAGTATAAATGGATAATAAACGGATGACAATTAAAAATAATTTTCACTAACAAGAAACGAATAAAGTTGATCACACACTGCCGCAACGACTGTAAAAGACTTCTATGAAACGCACCCACCATAAACGAATTTTATATTATGACTAGCTGATGCCCGCGACTTCGTCTGCGTGGATTTAGTTCATAACATCCCGCGGGAAATCTTTGTTACCCTCCAGGTTCTCAACTATACCTATACAATAAATCACGTCAATCCGTAGCTTTGTAGCAGGAAACATGTGATCGTCTTGCTCGGGGCATTGTTAATGATGATTTAAAGAGAAAACATATTACTGATCATATTATCAATTACGTTTAGCTATCATTTTTGTAATTGTCAAATTTTTTACCATACCTACTTAACCAAAGACAAAATTACGTTTAGCTGTCATTTACGTTTTGTTATTCCACTGTCATTTGCGTTTTGTTATTCCATGTCAGATGCGTTTTTGTTAAACCACGTTTTATAGTGACTTGACGGAAACGCGGTCGAACGGGATAAAAAGTATCCTATGTCCGTCTCCTAGTTCTAAGCTACCTCTCCACCAATTTTCAGCCAAATTGGTTCATCCGTTCTTGAATTATAAATAGTGTAACTAACACCACTTTCTTTTATATATTATAGATATATCTGTACAAACATACATCCGTATACATCCATCCTCACAAACTTTCACATTAATAATATTAGTGGGATAATATGAGTAATAATAAGTAGGATAGGATATAGTTAATGTATTTATAGTTAGTAGGAGGAGGATACAAACATACATAAATACATGCATACACACATACATATAAACATACATGCATGCATGCATGCAAGCATACATGCATACATACATACATACATACATACATACATACATACATACAAACATACATACATACATACATACATACATACATACATACATACATACATACATACATACATACATACATACATACATACATACATACATACATACATACATACATACATAAGTACATACATACATACATGTATGCATGCATGCATATTGGCGCATGATATTAGTGGGATATTATGAGTAATAATAAGTAGGTTAGGATATAGCTAATGTATTTATAGTTAGTAAGAGGAGGATACAAACATACATAAATACATGCATATATACATACACACACATACATACATACATACATACATACATACATACATACATACATACATACATACATACATACATACATACATACATACATACATACATACATACATACATACATACATACATACATACATACATACATACATACATACATACATACATACATACATACTTATACATACATACACACATACATACATACATACATACATACATACATACATACATATATACATAGATACATACATACATGTATGCATGCATGCATGCATATTGTCGCATAATTTAAGGATAAATATGTGAAAAGTAGCATACGAATATCCCGCGGGAACTGTTTGTTTTCCCGGAATAAAAAGTTACTTTTGTCTTTTTTCAGGTCCTGAACTATGCCTATCAAAAAAACCACGTCAATCTGTAACTTCGCTGGCGCATAATTGAAGGATTAATATGTGAAAAGTAGCATACGAATATCCCGCGGGAACTGTTTGTTGCCCCGGAATAAAAAGTAGCTGTTGTCACTTTTCAAGTCCTCAACTATGCCTATCCAATAAACCACGTCAATCTGTAACTCCGTTAGCACATAATTAAAGGATAAATATGTGAGAAGTAGCACACTAAAATCCCGCGGGAACTGTTTGCTTTCCCAGGATAAAAAGTAGCCTTTGTCACTTTTCAAGTCATCAATTATGCCTATCCAAAAACCACGTCAATCTGTAACTCCGTTGGCGCATAGTTGAAAGATAAATGTGTGAAAAGTAGCATACTAATATCCCGCAGGAACCGTTTGTTTTCCCGGGATAAAAAGTAGCCTGTGTCATTTTTCAGGCCCTTAACTTTACCTGTGCAAAAAATCACGTCAATCTAAAAGTCCATTGCGCGTATTTTGAAGGACAAATGCGTAAAAAATAGCGATGCTATCCCGCAGGAACTGTTTGCTTTTCCGGGATAAAAAGTAGCCTATGTGCTATTCCAGACTATAATCTATGTCTGTGCCAAATTTCAGCAAAATCGGTTCATTCGTTGTCGCGTTAAAGAGTAACAAACATCCATCCATCCATCCATCCAAACATCCATACATCCATCCTCACAAACTTTCGCATTTATAATATTAATAGGATATTCAAAATAGAAAATCTATATCTGAAACTGTCACCAAATCCCGGTGGTCTTAAGTACTATAAAATTAATCCTACTCCTACTATACTATAGTATACTATAGTCTATATCCATAACGAGAACATTGAGCAAGAATATCTGCGGCAGACTCGTACTGGCTGGTGACGTCACGCTCGGCTAGCGGCAGACACGTATTGGTGACGTGAGTCAAATAGCGCAATAGTAGCTGACTACTATTGCGCTTCTTGCGGGCTGCGGCTCTTGCGCTACCTAATATGCGATCAGTATTAATCAATTATGTTATTATCCCTTTACTATCTAAATATGTTATATTTATAAAATGGACGTAAAGGTTAAGGGTTGAAAACAATCTTTATTGTTGTAAGCCATTGGATTGCTAGTAGGTAGTACTAGTAGCCATTGGAGTAAGTAATGCTAGTTATTATACTATAACTGGTGGTAATTTGAAGCTAACATCAATTATTCAGTGCCATAGAAGGTTCGAGGCAGCAAGGCACTGCCATGTAAGGGAAATATGCCCAGGCAAGCTGAAACTGTAGTACTGTAACATTTCGTAGAGCATCGTCACTGTCGCTGGAAAGCCTTAAAATTCACATGAGTGAATCCCAGCGATACCTTTAACTTTTACGTACGTATCAAGCAATTAAATATCACTTTAAGGTTTTAAGGAGGTTGTGAGGAAATCTACATGCCTGAGAGTTCTCCAAAATGTTTTTTTTGGAGTTTACTCCTTAAGAATCGATTTAAGGCACCCGGTATGAGAAAAATTCGAGGAGTAAAATCTACTTATGAATGACCTCGTTACGTTTTTCACAACGATGCAAATTTCTACCCTAACGTTGAGTAAATAAGGTTGGTTTTCGCTTGAGTTGTCGAATGCCCTCGTTACGTTTTTCACAACGATGCAAATTTCTTCCCTAACGTTGAGTAAATAAGGTTGGTTTTCGCTTGAGTTGTCGAATGCGAAAGAGCTTTCGCTTCGGGAAGCCGAGCGCGTACCGATCGGGTCCGACGGCGACGCAGCGAGCGCCGCGAATGCATTACTTACGACGTTTTAAGGAGTAAACTCCAGTCGTGCGTCGGAGCTGACACACACACTTTTTTTTAAAACACTTTATTGCACAAAAAAAAAGTACAAAAGGCGGACTTAATGCTAAAGCATTTTCTACCAGTCAACCTTGAGATGTGAGACAACACTTGTAGGTGTGCAAAAGAGTAGGGTAAAAAGAGTATAATATATAAATATATAATACATACATATTTTGAATATAATAATACATATACTATATATAGTATCATAATAAATATACTGAATATAATATAACATAATATTTTGAATATATAATACATACATGTTCTCAAACGTGTGAGTCTAGCAATACGCAGTCCGCACTTGACCAGCGACCAGCGTGGTGGACAATGCTAAAACACTTCCCTTTCTGAGAAGAGATGTGTGTAGGTATAGGTACCTACTTACAGTGGTGGGCCGACGATTGGATGAAATGATTCTATTGGATTATATCGAATTGTATTGCGATAATTATGAACTTAGCTAGGTCACAGAATATATAATAGTACTTGGCTAGGTATATGAGGTTTAAGAATCATGATGCATGTTTCAACACCAGATTCCTTCGCAATGCATTCATGCATTATCATTCATTCATCATGATCATTATCAACCCATCAACGGCTCACTACTGAGCGAGGTCTCCTCTCAGAGAAGGGCTACAGGCCACAATCCACAACGCCTGGCCTTCACACACCTTCGAGAACATTATGAAGAACTCTCAGGTGTGCAGGTTTCCTCACGATGTTTTCCTTCACCGTTGAAGCAAGTGATATTTAATTGCTTAAACGCACATGACTCCGAAACCGAAAAGTCAGAGGTCGACCCAGGATCGAACCTGCGACACCCCGAATAGGAGACAACAGTTCTAACCACTAGACTATCACTGCTTCATTGTAGTATATGAACAATATTGAAATAATACCTATATACTACTTTATGCATTATGCTATTTATTAATACATTTATAATATGTACTAAACCACAACGTTTTCTGCTCGCTGCAGTAAAGAAGCAAGCACATTATTATAATCTTTCAATGACCACATTCAGCCAAATATGAGTATGCTAAATACCTATTATTTACCGGTAAAAGATATAAAAAATATCAATATGACAGCAACATTACGCGTGCGTTTTATGTTTACTCGTGTGGTTTTATATACCTACTCAAAGGTTTTTAGTCCGGGAGGAATCGGCGCATGAGTATCGAAAACTATTCCACCTCAATTTTTTTATGCGATCCTCTACAAATTGCGCTCCTAATGATATAATTATGCATGTTGCCATGGCGCAACCCGGTGCCATATTGTTTAAACCGAAATTGATTAAACAATTACAAGGAATTGTTATTTTTCAACCGGACAAAATTTTTTTATATTCTTTATTGAAATACCAATAAAAAGGTCCTATGACTTTTCACGATAAAGTCTTTTTAAAGATATGAATTTTTAAAGGTTCGAAAAATCTCAAATTTGGGTACCTACTTTCGAGTTCGACCCATGAAAAATATATTTATTAAAAAAAAACATAATGTGTAAGTAATATTTTTTTAATTCTCTATACACTAGTTAATAATATTGTTAATAGAAATTTAAAAAAATTTCATTGTTTATATCTTTTTTTTAATTGTTAAATTCGCGCGCTTACAAGTATCGCTTACCTTTAAGTATCGCTGTCTCTCTCTGACTCATGCGTTGCATCGGCCTCTCTGTGTCTTGAATCATTATTTTATCATTTATCTTAAAAACTATCAACTTTATCAAGATTGTTAAAGAGAGCAATGTTATTAATAATTAAATTGTTCTCTGTTCATTATATACACACGTATTTAAAATTATTCAGATAAATTCGAAAGGGGTTGTTTCATCTTGGGCCAGGTACTTGTACACTTAAGGCCGCAGAGGGTTATGGCGGTCAGAGTGATACGGGGGTATCGCACAATGTCGTACGAGGCGGCCTGTGTGATGGCGGGGACACCGCCCTGGGACTTGGACGCCGAAGTGCTCTCGAGAGCATACTGGCGGAGGGTGGATGCCCGAACTCGGGGGGAACACCCTACGCCGGCGCAGGACCGCGCGTGGCGGAAGTTGGCGGAGGCCTATCTCGTCTCGCATTGGCGGGAGCGGCTTCTAGCGCCGACGGCCGGCCACCGCACGATCGGGGCTATTCGGCCTGTCCTTGAGCTCTGGACGAGCCGGAAACACGGTGCTCTCTCTTTCCACCTCGTGCAGATCCTCTCGGGGCACGGTTGCTTCGGGAGATATCTGTGCAGGGTTGCGAGATGAGAGCCCACAGAGGTGTGCCACGAGTGCGGCCACGCGGAAGACTCGGCACAGCACACGCTGGAGTCATGCGTCGAGTGGTCGACCCAGCGTGCTGCACTCATGACGCAAGTGGGACCCGACCTTTCGTTGCCCACCGTCGTCCACGCTATGGTGAGCAGCGAAGAGTGTTGGAACGCTGTCGCCTCCTTCTCCGAGGAGGTGATGACCAGGAAAGAGGCGGCGGAAAGGCTGCGGGAGGCTGACGCAAACGCGGACCCTCTCCGTCGCCGAAGGATGGGACGCAGGCGACGTGTGCCTTGATGGGAGCTTCGGGCAGGTGATCCGCTCCGGTGGAGGGCCCGCGTCGGCGGACGTCGCTGGCTGGGTCGTGGATGATTGCGAAAGTGTTCCCGTGACCCAGTCGCTACGCGGAGCGCAGGAGCGCCGCTGGGTTTTAGTGGGTATTTCGGGTTTAATGCCAATGATTCCCACATACCTACCCTCTCGGAAGCACCGTAGTTACACTGCCTTGCTTCCTTGAGGGATGCGTAAAAGCATTTCCCAGCGTTAAAAAAAAAATTGTATTAAATCATAAAAATTGAAATAAAATATGCTTTTTTGCAGTTTTACAGTGAATAAGAGGTACAAACATAAAATTGATAATTGGGTTTTGTAGAATAGCAACTCCCGGAGTGCATCCATTTGATTTTGTTGTCTATGTTTGTAATGACGTTACGTCATCTTATGTCATTTCAATTGTCAAACGTCAATTGCTGGTATTTCAAACGTCAATTACTGTCAATTGTGGTTATCGTTCGGTCTTCTCACACTTCCTCACGGAGAGTGGGGATATCCGTTCGGGGCGGATGAGCCCCATGCGGATGGTTTCAATCGCACGCTGTGAAGACAGCGTGGTCCTTGGCTAGGCCCCTATGGGGGGCCATTTAATGTCCTTCTTGGATTGTTTGGGTCAATCTTCCTCGTCGGTGTTTTCGGGGTCTCTCCTTGGGAGGAGGTCCCGGGGGAAAGCTTTTTGGTCCGGGGGACGGGCGTGCCACGGGGCTATCTCTTTTATGTGGGCATGTGTCGAGCCCTCTGCCCGCGCAAAGAGCCGTTCCGCTTGCCGGGTGACGAACTCGTCTATACCCTCGACACGTAAGTCCCTCGATATAGTGGAGTTCCTCACGTATCGAGGGGCGTTCGTCAGTCTTCTAAGAGCAATAGATTGCTGCGCGCGAATGGTTTTTCGTGTCGGCTCGCTCGCTAACGCATACCATGCAGGTGCGGCGTATGTGAGTCGGGTGCGTATATAGGACTTGTACACGCCGAGCTTCGTGCGTAGCGGGAGCCGGGAGGAGAGCACTGGGCGGAGAACGTGAGTGGTGGCCCGAGTTTGGGCGGCTATCTTCTTGGCGTGTTGGCGCATCGATAGGTTATTGTCAATGGTCAATCCCAGGTACTTCACCGTCTTGGTCCATGGTATGGTCTCTCCAAGAAGGGTGAGATTCGGTGGGATTGTCTGGATGCTGCGACCAAAGTAAATGGCCTGGGTCTTTTTCGGATTAGCTCGCAGTCTCCATTTTTGGAGCCAGTGTGGGAGTAGATCCAATGTCCGCTGGATTTTCTTGGCCGCATGGACGCGGTTCAGTGACGTAGCCACGTATGCCGCGTCGTCGGCGTAGAGGGCTAGGGTGACATTTTCTGGGGCCGGGATATCATCCGTGAAGTGGGCGTACAGCACTGGTGATAGGCAGCTGCCTTGTGGTACGCCCGCTGCAATGGGTTTCTCTGGGGAGAGTTCAGAGCCCACCCTCACTCTGAAGCTCCTGCCCTCGAGGAAGGACTTTATGATCCGGGCGAGGGAGTAAGGCGTCGATGTGGTGGTGATCTTATAGAGCAGGCCGCTGTGCCACACACGATCGAACGCCTTCTCCATGTCTAGAAAAACTGCTACGGTTTTCTCTTTTTTGTTGAATGCTGCTGTGATGATATGCAGCATCCTGGCCAGTTGGTGAGTCGTACTGTGTTCGGCTCGAAAGCCGAACTGTTCCGGGCGGGGCGTTAAGTAGGGAGTGAGTTTCTTCAGGAACAGCGTCTCAAAGAGCTTCGATATGGTGGGAAGCAGCGTTATTGGCCTATAACTTTCTGGCTTTAAAACGTTCTTCCCGGGTTTGGGAATCATTATGACAATGCCTGTCTTCCAGGCACTGGGAAAGCGCCCTGTTCTCAGGACTCCATTAAAAAGGTTTGTGATTGCGACTATTATGGGTCGCGGGAGGTGGCGGAGGGCGGCATTGGTGACGCGGTCAACTCCGGGGGCTTTCTTAGGCTTTAGTCTTCGGATGGCTTGTGTCACCGCACCCGGGGAGAAGAAGATAGGCGTTTCTTCATCTGTTACGGCCGAGGTGAAGTACTCTTCCACTTGTCTTTCGACCATCGCAGTGTGGGAGACGTCCTGGGACGGGAACGGCTGGATCAATTGTGGTTATTGACGTGACAACGTCTTATAAATTGGTTTGCCGGGTGACACTTCAAGAAACTGCGTTACGCTCCGCTCACGTTATGCGCTCACAATGAGAGCGAGTGTGAGGCATGGTTAGCCCGCCTAAGAGCGAGAGAGACAGACATAAAAAGTGAAAGGCACGCGTCCCTTCCACTCGAGCACAGTTAGCCCGCCTAAGAGCGAGAGAGACAGAGCGAGAGAGAGAGTGAGAGAGATAGGCATACACACCGGTTCATGTCTTGCGCTTCTATTTCGGTTGTCACGTAAAACTTTCGCCCGTATACCGACTTTACAGGCAACCAATTTTTTTTTATGTCAAATGTCACCATGACTTGTGTAAGTACTGTCATTGTCAAAAAGAACGCCATGTTGTTGCGCTTTTATGTTGCAAAATAATTTCGCATTGTACCTCGTAAAAAGGACCTTTTAATGAGAAATAAAGAAAAAATTATCACTATTTCATGACCCCAAACATTTTGAACGACTGTACAAAGACCTGGCCCAGACTCCATATATATTTGAAACAACCCCTTTGTATCTCTCTTCTGTAATATAACTTTATGCGCATTCGAACGCTGGCTCTGCGCCTACATAATTTAATTAGCATTACCTGTACTACCTTTGTGGAAAGCCGCTTTTTCTGTTGAATAGACTGCTCTGTAAATGGTGTGGCGGTCTGTAATTTGTGAACGATAATTGAAGCATTTTATTGCAGTTAAACCCAGTATTAATACTTACATCCTATACGCCTTTTTGCGAGATATCTTACTTTTAACTACCATAATAATTATACTTTTATCGAACTACCTACGTTTTGCTAATTAAAGTCCTATGACTTTAATTAGCAAAACGAAGTAGGTAATAAGAGATCGGTATTTGTTTGAACTCATGGAATCGGCCAAGGAATAAAGAAATTGTAATATCTACTTTGGTACTGTAGTACAATAGCTTAACCAAAGCAGATAAGCAGATAATATTACAATTTATTTCGGTACAATAGTTGTAATAAGTTACGGATTCAAAATTATTTATTTCACGTATGGGCCAAATTGTGGCTCATAAGTCATAATCTATGTCGATTGTCAAAATACGCACTCTCGGCTTTTTATTTATGACCAATTTATGGCATTCTTGTAACACTGCATTTTGGAGACCATGACCATAGCCGTCTCTATCTCCTGTAGGGAGCCATGAAGTGAATGTGGCAACGTCGCAATTTACTGCCACTGGTAGGCCCATGGGTAAAATGAAAAATCAGTACGAATGTATAGATCAGTATAGACTTCGGTCTTCGGTGTTGATAATTATTTACTTATACTAATTAGCTGCTTTATTTTTAAGGCGTCCACATGAATGAGAACTAACATATTAAATAATTACATAATTTTGTGTTTTTAGAAACATCGAAAAGTGAATTGAAAAGGTAATGATATGTAACAAAGTTACAATGTAAACGACATTATGGTACATATCTTTGAAACTACTGACCCGATCTTGATGAAATTTGCACTGTTCCCTAAGTTAAAAGATTCTTAAAACAATTAAGGAAGATATTTAGATAGGTAATGATAAAGTAGGTAGGTAGGTATATCAAAAAATAAAATAAAACTTCTTCACAAAGCGAATATTCTCTTTATTTAATGGTTTCTTATTATTTAGCTTGTTTTTATTTCATTGCCTTTTTAAGAAGAATCTACCACTGGTTCGGAATGCTGCTCTAACCCTAGCGAGAAGAACTAGCAAGAAACTCGGCAGCGTCTATGCATTATTACTTAAAAGAAAAAACAATATTTAAGAGTATTATCAACTTCAACATAATTTAGACTACATCATACAATCACTATGAAATAGCCGATAATAGCAAAAATTTAGTTAAAACAATGTCATAGAGTCTTTATAGAGTAAAACATATGTTTATAAAAAAGTAGACAACTTTAAAAGCAAGTATAAAAATAGTCAACCTATTTAGTCAACAAATGACTTAATAAAATCTCTATCTAATTCCTCTTTTAGGTAATACACAATATAATTTTTTTTATAAAAATAGTCAAAGAAATTACATTTACAAGCAAGTACAAAAGTAGTCAACCTATAGTCAACGCAATAACTTGTAGGTAAAACACATACATTGTACTTCATACTAATATTATAAATGCGAAAGTGTGTTTGTTGGTTTGTTCGTATGTTTGTTTGTCCTTCAATCACGCCACAACAGAGCTACGGATCGACGTGATTTTTTGCATGGGCATAGTTGAGGACCTGGAGAGTGACACAGGCTACTTTTTATTGCGGAAAATCAAAGAGTTCCCGAGGGACTTTAAAACTAAATTAATCATAAGCTAGTTTCTTATAAAAATAATCAAAGCAAGCACATTTACAAGCAAGTAAAAAAGTTATAGTCCATATCTTACTAAACTACTGAACTGATTTTGATGAAACTTGCACTGATCGCTAAGTTAAAAGATTCTTAACCCAATTAAAAGAGAATTACTTGTTGCAATTTGATTTCAAATTTCTGAGAAATACGTAGACATACATAAAACACTTATGAAATTTGACATCTGTTTTGAAACCTACAGAGATAAACTTATATGAATATTGTACATTTCAAACAATATTATATACATACAGGTCGAATTGATAACCTCCTTTTTTAAATTGGTTAAATAAAAATAATAATAGGTATGTGCAGTAACTATTCTATCTTAATACTAAACCAAAGTGTTTAATTTACGTCGTTTATAATTAATTGTCTTGTCAACATCATTCTTATGCTTAGTATAATTATTTAGCATAATGTTTGCCAAGATATTTGCAGCAATGCTATAATATTCTTTATTCTGTTTTCCACATACACTACACACTGCTGTAAAGTCTACATAAAAAGTATCAGCTTGAAGGCTGTACAGTGTTAAATTATGAAGTAAACTTTTGTGTTGCACAAATTCCAGGAAGGATACTTCTAAATCAACATCATTAATAATATATTCCAAAATTGCTGTCATGTGATAATAAATAAACATGATTTGGTCAGTCGGTGCACATAAACCCCCTCTTTGCAACAAATTAAAATATTCATCATTTACCGCCGTATTTTCATCAATATAAACATTTCTACAATGTTCACAGGAAAACCGATTTAGTAAACTATGTGAAACATAACCACATACATAAATTTGAGACGAAATATCGATTTCACATGCTTCCAAATAATTACTGCAGTTTATTATAAACATAAATTTCTCAATATTAACTTCATCTTGAAAACATTCAGCTGATGTACAAGATTTGAGAAAGACCAGATCTCGCTGCTTTAGTAAGTGTTGAAGTCTTATTTTTTTTTCAGACTCAACAATTTGTCTGTAAGCTACATTATAATTACATCCAGAAAGTGACCTGTACCTACTAAATCTTTTTTCTATATTGTCAGTTTGAAACTTCCCAAGAAGTATGTACACCACAAAATTAAAATTTTCAAAACAATACCTTGAAATATCAATTATGACAGATGTGGTATGCAACATAGCTTCATAAGTATCTCTTGTCAAACCTACACAAGTTTCTAAAGATTTCCATTTTCTTAGCCAAATACAGACTGACTTCAAAAACTTCAATTTATCATCATCCCTATGAAATATTGGCGTAGAGTTATGTTTTCTTAATACTTGACCTTTGACTGTGTTTTTCACATTCAATATATCCCACCAGTCCCTAATAATTTGTAGAAAATCTGATGTTTCCACATAACCCTCAGATTTTACAGCAGCGATAGTGGTATCATGAAAAATATTGTTTACTAACATGACATTTTGCCGTTCAAATGTATTAGGATTGATAGATTTATTGTTTAATTTAAAAGCTTTTTTACACAACTTATTTTTTTCAGTCCTATATAATTCTCGCAAATGATGAAAGGATGCTTTTTTTATAATATTATCTTCATGTAAGTCAGGATATGTAAAAGTACAATTATTTAAATTTATCCAATTATTACGAATGTTTTTAAAGATATGAACTGGATCATACAAGACAAATATTTTTTCATCTGTATATTTAGGATTACTGAAGCTACAATTTGATTCATCTGTTAATAACTTAAAACAATTTTGGTTTACACGATTGTTATCAGAAATTATTGAAAGTACTTTCAGTCCAAATGATTGTATGTAATTTACAATGAGCAATAAATTTTCATACAAGAATTTCCCAGATATATTATGTACTGGTAACAACTTAACAACCTCTTTTTTGTTACCAAATGCAGAGCTAATCATAAAAGTCTGTACGGTTTTGGCAAGATTTTTTGGATTATTTTCTGCGTAACCTAGAATAGTTTTGGACTTATACTCTAGGCCACATTTTATATAAATTTCATCAATCAATAAATTTACAACTTTCTCCCTTTCTACCCACGTAGAGCATATTGATTTTAAATAACAATAGTTATTTTCTGGTGAATTCGGACACAGGCCAGTCATCGAAGTTATTTGCTGCAAATGTCTTGCAGTTGGCAAGATTAGGTATTGCCTCAAAGTATTATAGGCACAGGAGGAAATACTAAATATCACAAATGAAAATATAAGTGTAGCAACACTATATCTACGTTGCTTATTTTTTAACAATTTCATTTGGTCTAGAACAAGCTCTGCAGCAAAATTATCATTTTCAATATTAACTGCTTCGTTCAAATAATTAATAGACCTATCAAGACAATAGTCAAATGACTTTGTTGGTTCACAACTATTGTTATAATAACGAGATAGTATATTTTCAAGCTGTGACCATCAACCTTTACCCTTAGCTTAGCTTAAGTTCACTAGGTAATATCCAGCTTAAATCTTCATGACGCATTAAATGTCCTTTTACATATACCTGAATGCTTAGATTTTCATCCACCAACACACTATTAACTACTTTCACACTGCTGTCACTGTCACCATTATTACTTTCAATATCAAGATTTAACAAATAGAAATAAATCCTCTTATTAGGTATCACTCGATATAACCATTTAGAGTCTCCTAACTTTTCTTGGAATTTATGCACTAAGTCTTCGAATGATGTAATTATGTCACTCTCTAAAAATTTAGACACCTGCTCCTCATGAAATAGTTCAGCTCGTTGTCTCCTTTTTTTCGGGGTTGCTTCTTGGAGGTGGAGTGCTCTTCGACATGTATGATGGGAGATTATTGAATATATGGGGTATTGCACCCTCGACTAAACGTGGGTATTTCAATTGCTGTTTAAACACTTGTCCGTCACTTCCAATGACAATTTCCTCAGTCTGGATTTCATGGGTTGTAAAATGGTTGCTGCATACAACTGAGTGTTTTGTAGGTACCCAGTCTTTTCGAGGAATCGCACGTAACCACGCTTGAGAGAGATGAGCATCTTTCGGGAAAGAAAATGTACTTTTAGCTCCTTCAATGCGGATAACACTGGCGTAATTTGATTTGCATTCTGGCACACAGCATTTCCTTGGCATCTAAAACGGTTAAAATAACTTTTATAAACAAACAAAATGAAATAATATGAGTATTTCTTTTGTAGGTTATGTTTTCAAACCTAGATACTTATTTAAATTATGAGTCTGGCACTTAATTGTAAGTTACTACACATCTTTAATCGAAAATATCTTCATTAGTTACATTAAAACATATTGACAGTAGTCAGTCAGTAATAAACTTAACTTTCTTACCTTAGCAACTTTGTTTATACTTTGCAGTCGATATAAAGTTAACCACGAAAACGGATTTATCTCGTCATAACTGATGTATTTCTAAAAGGTTTCTATCCACCTTGAGTGAAACCGTACATTAAACACCAAAATTATTGTATCTTTTGTTAATTAATTATGATTTAAATACAAAATAACACGACGCGAAGCAAAACCAAACACCAAACACAAACTTGTCAATGTCGATTGTCGACTGACAGAGCCATAGATAGACCTACGGCCTACCTGCGACGTTGCCAGACTTCTACTTCATGGCTCTCTAAAGGAGATAGAGACGGCTATGCCATGACCCGTCTAAATTCGCCCTTAGGGCAAAGGGCCTTAGGGTTAATTTTCGCAAAAAATGATCGCAAAAACGAACGACGAACGAGGCACCGTCTAAATTGGCCCTTAAAAGTAGCCGGTAAAAGTTAGGGAACCTTGCTGAAACGGGTCAGACTTGCTTGCCAGTGATGCACTACACTAGGCAGTGAGTGACGCGAGGTGGAAGGCGCTACTCGCCCGAAAACAATAGAACAAAATGCCTCTAATAAATAATTTACTAATCTACTCGACAATATATTTGGTGTCCAGACACGTTTAGTTAAGTACCTACTAAATTACGCGCTACTCGACTAAAATCACTGATACTTTTATGACTGATGACTTTTAGTCTTTGACTAAAATACTAATTATGTAGTCCGAACTACAGCCTATACAGCCTTAACATTAACGCGCCAGAGTAATTCCCAACAATCGTAATGAAGGCCCCGAGTGACGTATCAGGCCTCCGACCGGATGCGGCGATGCAGATAAGCTAAACAACTGGTTTAATTATTCGCAACTGGTTGTCTGCGGTCTACTCTTAAGGATGATTATATGGGTCTGCCCGCGAAATTCAAATTTAATTTGGTTTTTCGCAATTTGTAAACTAATATGACAAACTAGGCTAATGGCATTCTAATTGCGCCAGTAGAATTATCATCTTCACAGGTTTACATAAAAATTAATCAAAATACTGACTAATTTGTGAGTAACTCACGTCCAACTCGGTATTTTGATTAATTTCTTAAACTGGTCACTTTCAAGTAAAGATTTTTATGTAAACCTGTGAAGGTGATAATTCTACTGGCGCAATTAGAATGCCATAAGCCTACTTTGTCGTATTAGATTACAAAATGGGAAAAACCAAATTAAATTTGAATTTCGCGGGCAGACTCGTTTAATCCACATTAACATTTGAACCTTATCAGCTATCTCTATTAGAAAGTATAATCCTTGATATCTAGTCTTTTGATGGTACCTACTTTTTTCAACCGACGAAAAAAAGGGTTGGTTTTCAAGTCCTCGCGTATATTTTTCATCATCATCATCATCATCAGCAACCCATCAACGGCACACTACTGAGCGCAGGTCTCCTCTGAGACAAGGGTTATAGCCCATAGTCCACCACGCTGGCCAATGTGAATTGTCGGAATTCACACACCTAAAACTTTATGGGGAACTCTCAGGTGTGCAGGTTTTTTTTTTTTTTTTTTTATTCGATGACAAGATAGTCCTTGACTGCGATCTCACCTGATGGTAAGTGACGATGCAGTCTAAGATGGTAGCGGACTAACTTGGAAGGGGTATGGCGGTGAAAATTTAACCCATCCCCCTAATCGGTTTCTACACGCCATCGTGCCGGAACGCTAAATCGCTTGGCGGCACGTCTTTGACGGTAGGGTGGTAACTAGCCACGGCCAACGAAGGCCTCCCACCAGACAAAGTTTCTTCACTAAGTTTTCCTTCACCGTTGAAGCATATGATATTTAATTTCATAAAAGCAAATCACTTCGAAAAATCCGAGGTGCGTGCTCGGAATCGAACCCGCGACCCCTGAACAGAAGACCGCTGCAGGCCTAACCACTAGGCTATCACTGCTTACATACTCGTATGAATATAAAATTGAGAACTTGCTTCTAGTTGATGGCTATGTTAGGCATACATATAAATAAACTCAATCAAAATCACATCAAAATCGGTTTGCAAAAAGTTTGCTTTGTATTCAACCTGTCTGTTTGTTTGAGTGTTTTATTTAGTTGTGTCGATATATCGATGGGCCAATTTAAATGCGGTCTTTTTTATTCGAAAACGTGTCAACTGTCAACCTGGGATGGTTATTAGCTATGTTTGATCAAAATCTATTCAGCTCTGTCTGCATATTGTTACAACCGAAAAACGATTGAACCGACATGGTTCGAGCCATCGATGTATGATTTGAGCGTTCGAGCATTCGTAACAAATGGACTGATGCGCCGGCGCAAGCTCTCTTCGTGGAACAATAATAATATCCACGCAACTAAGTTCAATGGGAAATAAATTATACGAACAAAATAGGGATGCCAACTTTGTCGATAACATTTTATGTCTACAACAAGCTATAATTTAGGAAAAATTAAACCGACTTCAATACACCGAAATAAAGAATAACTGAAAAGGGCTTTCCCTTTTCAGTTTCAGTATATCTTGAAAACTGATAAACCAATTGCGATGAAACATTTATTGTTTCCTAAGTTGAAGTAAATGTAAGCAAATAAAAAAGAATGATTACAATCCGATTATTAGTTTCGGAGATAATATGTGTGTACAAACATACATAAATACCAACATTCATACATACGTTATAATTTACGTTATCTTTAATTTTTTTTATATTTGTTTGGAAGTCCTAATAGATAAACATATGTGAACATTTTGCAGTTCCAATAATATTAGATACATTATATGTATACAATCGTGTCGAATTGATAACCTCCTCTTTTGAAGTTGGTTAAAAAAGTAAACATTTAATCTTTTTTTTTTTTTTGCGAAATAACCAGATAGCTTCTCCGTTTTTGTACTCCCTGAGCTGATGTGAAGTTTATAATTTTTCACTTTAATCACGGTTTAACAAGCTCCGGAAAAATCCATTATTAATGCGACACATTACAAACTTATCTGTCTCAACCGCTGAATCAACGGCGACGACGGCGAGACCTACGAGCTACGCTCCGATATTCATGAAAGTTCTGCGCAACGAAACGCAGCTATATTCGAAGCGCTTATAAAGATTGGTGAGAGCTCTGTACCACTGTAACTCGAGCTCCTCATATACAAAGCATCTGACATGTTATCGATAATCGACAAAGTATGTATCGATAGCTGTTTCCATCACTTAATCGCCCGCAGCGATGCCACGCTATACAGCGGCCGCTCGCTTATTAAATCCTTCCGTCCCGCCCTAATGCCTCCCATTACCATTAGAGCAATAAGGCGCGTGTAATAAAACGCACAAGATGGTACCTACCGTCCGGTGGTGCTATTAAACTGACATTAGCCCGAAACATATTTTTTTCAAAAGCAGTGATAGCCTAGTGGTTACGACTGTGGTCTCCTATTCGGGGGGTCGCAGGTTCGATCCCGGGTACACACTTCTGACTATTCGAAGTTAAGTGCGTTTAAGAAACTAAATATCACATGCTTTAACGGTGAAGGAAAACATCGTGAGGAAACCTGCACACCTGAGAGTTCTCCATAATGTTCTCGAAGGTGTGTGAAGTCCGCCAATTCGCATTGGGCCAGCGTGGTGGACTATGGCCTATAACCCTTCTCTGAAAGGAGACCTCGCTCAGTAGTGAGCCGTTGATGAGTTGATAATGAAATGATGATATTTTTTTATGACCCTTTGCTGGGCCTATATTAAGCATATCAATAGATGCACTCAAGGTTAAGCTATGTTGACCCAAATCGCACTTTAGTGTTTTTCTTACGGCAGTAGGTAAGTAGGTACTAAGTAATGATGTTTATGGTTTCTGTTGGAAAAAAACGCAATAAATAAAGTTTGTATGAAATAAATGCATGATTCTTTCTATTCAGTAATTTTATTGGTGCTTCTATATCAGATGCACATACTTACCCTTCAGTTACCCTTCACTTTACCTTAATCTCTACACGCTGTGTACTTAATATTATACTTATGTTCCCTCAAATATGGTTGAGCGAAGCAATGGCTGGGTCATGCGTCATGCTCGTGAACGGGTTCCACTGGCGGGAATGGGGCTACTTTATGTCTGCCCATCTTAAGATAGAAGTTAGTCTGTATGCATTTTTGGAACTTTCCTCATCGTGGAAAAACTGCATATATAGCATAGTATTTACTGTATTGTAAATCTGTTTTGAAAAGAGCAACCGCCGAGTTTCTTGCTGGTTCTTCTCGCCAGGAAAGGCATTCCGAACCAGTGGTAGATTCATTGACTATTCAAAAGCACTTGTAAAAGTTTATTTGAATAAAAAATATTTCTATTCTATTCTATTATCTATTGTGGTCGGAGTTAGGTGGATCTTAAGCCTAATTTAGACGGTGCTTCGATCATCGTTCATTTTTGTGAACATTTTTCGTGAAAATGAATTCTAAGGCCCTTTGCCCTAAGGACGAATTTAGACTGTTCATTTTCGAAGACTCATTGATGAAGCCTCAAAAATGAACAGTATAAATTCACCCATAGGGCGAATTGAGAGGTTTCGAGGCACCGTCTAAATTGGACTTTAAGCGCAATTTAGACGGTGCCTCGTTCATCGTTCATTTTTGCGAACAATTTGTGAAAATGAACTACTCTAAGGCCCTTTGCCCTAAGGGTGAATTTAGACGGTTCATTTTTCGAGATTTTTGCTTTCATTTTCGAGGCTTCATCGATGAGCCATCGAAAATGAACCGTCTAAATTCGCCCTTAGGGCAAAGGGCCTTAGGGAGCATTTAAAAAAATGTTTGCAATAATGAACGATAAACGAGGCACCGTCTAAATTGGGCTTAATACTGCGACGCGTCCCGCTCCGGGACTTAGTAAGAACCTCAGTTTGTACAGAAAACACGCACGGTGTCACCCGCTATACTACGGCCGTTCAGAGAATGCGTTCCAGACACGTCGCGATTGAACTGACGACGTAACTTTGTAATGGCGTTGCAGTTACGATAAAAATATTATTGCTGGTTGTTTACCGTTTTAACAATTGATGAGCATTAAAACAACATTATTATATCAATAATCAATTAATGTTATAATTTTGTGCCAAATTGAGTGTCAAATAACTTGGTAAACAATATTTTTCTAATAGGTGTCAGGAACGCATTCTCTGAACGGCCGAACTATAACAACGCATCCTCGCGCGTGGAATTGCGCAGAATTTGCGCACTGCGCGCAATTCTGCGAATCTCATGCCTAGTCTACGATCAAGCGCAAACCTGTAAATAAAAATAATAGCGGCAGTAAACGTCTGACAATATTAAAGTTCAGCAATAATAAATTACTATGCGCGGCGTAAGGGCGACTTGTGAATTATGATCACGCAGGCGAAGTGCTCTATGCTTTGTTTAAAGCTAAGCATACACGCACGGATCTGCCCGACAGATCTGCCTGTCAGAGATACGCTTCGCGGGCAGATCTGTTAATGTATGGTAAGATTCGGGCACAGATTTGCCTGCCGGACCTTGCCCGCTGCCCGTGCTCAAAACTTACGGATCGGGCACGGGGCAGGCAGATCAGAGCATCAACTGTGCGTGTGTGCGTAGCGATAGATGTGCCCGCCAGATCCACATAAAGATTTTGCTTTGAAAGAGAAAATTGCAGACAACCGTTTACCTACATTAAACTCGTGATTGTAACTGATACCTGGGATCGTGTGTGGCGAAAGTCACAGATCAGATCCGATACACGTTTAGACGCGTCTATCGGGTAAATCTGTCCATGTATGGCTAGCTTATGCGCTATGAAGACGTAGGCACAGAGTTATGGGCTATGGCTGGCTTGCAATCGCTTTTATGTGCTGCGGCGTCCTTTGAGATACGGGCGGGGTTACATCTTTCTCTCATCGACGTCCACAGCTGGACATAAGTCGTCATAGAACACGATCATGTGCCGCTTTTGGCCAGCAGTCCTCAACAACTCGCTTGAGATCGCTCGTCCAACCTAGTGAAGGGTCCGACAACACTGCGCTTGAATTCAGAGGTGCGATTGTAAAAGTTTGATCGTACCATTGATCGTAATAGTATCGATGACATTAGCTTCAAAGTAAAATAAACCATAATAGCATTGATGAATTAGAGCTCAATTTTGTGTATGCATTCTTATACGTTTAGGTATGTCTGATACGCCTAAGCTCCATGTTAAAATCGGTTGTACTGAATTTGTGGTTTTAAACCAATACAATCAAGGATAATTTTTTTACCTTGACGCTAATGTCATTGAATACGAATACGATCAATGGAATAACCTTTAGACAATTGGTACCCAGGTTCAGATTCATTTATTTTGCGTATTACCTACTATTTGTCCCGGTTTTAAAAATGATTGCTGCAGTGTAGCGATCGCAATGAGATTTGATTGGCTGATTTATATAGCGTTCTTGCTGCATCAATGTGTTTAACCAATAGCGGGAGAGGACCAGCACGGGACTGTCAGGCATAATTGCAATCGTCAAACTTGAGCAATAGTTTTTAGACAATCCACAGCTGGCCAACATAGACTTCAATAACGCATTCTTGCATGTGTGTGTGGCCGAACCATGGACCGAACGATAAGTAGGTCTGTAACTTGCTTAAGGGATTAGCAACCCATCAACGGCTCACTACTGAGCGCAGGTCTTAGGAGAAGGGTTATAGGCCATAGTCCACCATGCTGGCCCAATGCGAATTGGCGGACTTCACACACCTTCGATAACATTAAAGAGAACTCTCAGATGCGCAGGTTTCCTCACGATGTTTTCCATCACCGTTGAAGCAAGTGATATTTAATTGCTTAAACGCATATGACTCGGAAAGGTATGAGGTGCGTACCTGGGATCGAACCTGCGACCCCCGAATAGGAGACCACAGTCCTAACCACTTGGCTATCACTGCTTCATTGGAGTACATGAACAATATTGAAATAATACCTATAAACTACTTCAAGCGTTGGGCCCGTTTCTACTTCATCACCCGCTCCCCGCTCCGCCTATCACCGTGAGCACATTACGGCGGTATCGCAAAGGTGGCAAAGATGAGCGATTGCGATTGCAAACACGGCTGTCTATGGTCTATTCATAGACACACGACCATTTGGCGCTGCATCAATATAGCTGTTGATGCTCATATCGTAATAACTTAGGTAGAGTAGGGTTGGCAAATTAAATTATTGAAAAGCAATAAAACATGAGTGAAGGAATTGCCCAGTTGTTGAGACTTTGGCTTCGTTCTTGGCAGGTCTAGAATTCGAGTCGAAGGCATGCAACTTTTAAGGTTGATTATACGGGTCTGCCCGCGAAATTCAAATTTAATTTGGTTTTTCGCAATTTGTAAACTAATACGACAAAGTAGGCTTATGGCATTCTAATTGCGCCAATGGCAGTATCATCTTCACAGGTTTACATAAAAATCTTTACTTGAAAGTGACCAGTTTAAGAAATTAATCAAAATATCGAGTTCGACGTGAGTTACTCACAAATTAGTAGAGATTCCGACTAATTTCTTAAACAATTAGAATGCCATAAGCGTACTTTGTCGTATTAATTTACAAATTGCGAAAAACCAAATTGAATTTCGCGGGCAGACCCGTATAATCCACCTTAACTTATCGGATTACGGACGGGCGGACGCGGTCTCCACTCGAGGACCTTACGAGTTAGGTCTTCAGCTGCCATCAGTCCTCGGGGCTACGACATTAATGTGACCAGCTGTACTGCCATTTCAAAATGCTAGCCTTTAGAATATAATATAGGTTACAGTTCTTCTCGGACATCGTGCGTTTCGATGCGCAGAATTTATTAAGCTATTGCATAGCTTTTATCGCGGGCTTTGAACTAGGACAAACAGTTTGAGCGCGGCGACCGAATCAAGAAATTCCGTAACGAAAATAAACCTAACAGCGTCGTTCAGTAAGCGTTCAACATTTTAGAGGTTTACAAGTAGCTCTGTTTGGCGCAGTGGGCGAGCGGCCGCTTTCTTTACCGTATGGTGTATGATGTCGCAGGTTCAAATCTCACTCGCGAAGTAGTGACAGTGCACTTTTCTTGTTTGTTTGTTTTTTAATTATTTTTTTGCATAATTTTTAATATGCAAAAAAAAATATTGCATAAATATTATAATTGCATAAGTTGATAAAAAATGCTATGCAATAGCTTTACCGCGGCAGTCCCCGAGTCCCACTTAATTTTTTTATTTGGTGCCAGCCTTTGTACCAGCGGTATGCGGGGAGGCGGCGAACCTCGCGTCTAACATCTGTGACGACATAAAGTTTGAATCGAACTGTACTTTAATAAATAGTTTACTTTACTTCTTTAGCGAATTACTTCGTTTCGGGCTTTATCTCTACGAAATCCCGAGCATAGCTCTCTCCATAGTACCTACGCTGAGCTGTCTCAAGTCTGAGCCAAGTCAGAGCAGCTCTATAAATCTCAATGTCTTGTCTACGTTTCAGATACCTAAGTCATCATCATCACTGGTAGGACCATAAAGATATAGATGTGGTATATATATTTGTGTTAATGGGTTGGACGCACTTATCAAAGAATAGACAATAGACTAGAGGTTTTGATTAGACTATAGTACTAGACTATTGGCCGACGACATCAAGTCGCAGGGAGCCGCTGGATGCAAGCGGCGCAAGACCGAAGCCTGTGGAAATCCATACAGGAGACCTTTGTCCAGCAGTGGACGTCTATAGGTTGATAAAGAAGAAGACTATTGTTGGACTAAATAAAACTAAAACAACCAAGTTAAAAATCAATTTATTAAAACATTGTGTGTTTATATCCCAAATAACTTAAAATCTATTTTTCCCTAACTGTCCTAAAAGGTAAACTGGTGGTTTCTCTCAGAAAAGCCTAAGCGACGCGCTATGCACTGCGCATAGGACGTTCTTACCATAACAACCAACAATAAAACATGTTTTAAAACATCTAAAGAGCCCGGCAACTTTTTTTTATTCGATAACAAGATAGTCCTTGACTGATCTCACCTGATGGTAAATGACGATGCAGTCTAAGATGGTAGCGGGGTAACTGGGAAGGGGTATGGCAGTGAACATTAAACCCATACCCCTATCGGTCCCTACACGCTAAATCGCTTGACGGCACGTCTTTGACGGTAGGGTGATAACTAGCCAGACCAGACCAGAGACAATTCAGAAATTATAAATTCCCAAATTGAATCAACCGAGAATCGAACCCGAGACCTCCCAGTTATAAGATTACAGCCCTCACCACTGCGCCAGGAAGGTCGTCTAAAAATCGTCGTTCGTCGTTTTTTAGACGATTTTTTTTTACCTTTTAAGTCAGGTATGGAAAAATAGACAATACTTGAATAGCGCCTATCACATTATAACTTTTCTTTATGGGCACATTAAAATAAACAATCATAAATAACGAGAACCAACGATTTGAATAAAAATTGTTTCTATTTACAACTGCCAAGCGAATTTTCATATTTTGCCGCTTTTGTAGACGAATATGCGGTTAACTTCAAAATCTATATATATATATATATAAGAAAGTGGTGTTAGTTACACTATTAATAACTCAAGAACGGATGAACCGATTTGGCTGAAAATTGGTGGAGAGGTAGCTTAGAACCAGGAGACGGACATAGGATACTTTTTATCCCGTTCGACCGCGTTTCCGTCAAGTCACTATAAAACGTGGTAGGTATAAGAAAAACGCATCTGACATGGAATAACAAAACGCAAATGACAGTGGAATAACAAAACGTAAATGACAGCTACACGTAATTTTGTCTTTGGTTAAGTATGGTAAAAAATTTGACAATTATAAAAAGTGTTTTTAAATATTTTAGATGCGAAAGTGTGTTTGTTTGTTGGTTTGTCCTTCAATCACGTCGCAACAGAACAGCGGATTGATGCGATTTTTTGCATGGGTATAGTAATGGATGTAGTAGTGGTTCCTCAGACCGGGAGAGCTACTTTTTATCTCGGATAATGAAAGAGTTCCCGCGGGATTTTTATAAACTAAATCCATGCGGACGAAGTCGCGGGCATCAGCTAGTTATACATATTTACAAGATGAGTTGTTTTCATGATAGAGATCATTCCGCCAATCATCATCATCAGTCATGATTGACGCAATCATCTGACAAATCTGATGATGATGTCTGGACCTCTTAAGGCCGGTATTAATAACCTATCTAATCCATCTACAGAGTGAAAATCGAAAATCTAATCCAGACTAAAGCATGACAGTATTCAATCCACGTATTGAGATCGCAATCTATTTTCATCATAATCATTAGCAACCCATCAACGGCTCACTACTGAGCGCAGGTCTCCGCTCAGAAAAGGGTTATATAGGCCATAGTCTGCCACGCTGGCCCAATGCGAATTGGCGGACTTCACACACCTTCGAGAACATTATGCAGAACTCTCAGGTGTGCAGGTTTCCTCACGATGTTTTCCTTCACCGTTGAAGCATTGATATTTGACTGATTAAACGCACGTTAATCAGGAAAGTCAGAGGTGCATTATCCGAGATCGAACCTGTGACCCCCCAAATAGGAGACCGTAGTCCTAACCACTTGACAATCAAATTGCTTACACATTTTTTCTGGTGGGAGGCTTCGGCCGTGGCTAGTTACCACCCTACCGGAAGAGCCTTACCGACAAGCGATTTAGCGTTCCAGTACGAGGCCGTGTAGAAACCAAAGGGGTATGGGTTTATTGAAAACTGCCATAGGTACTCCTTCCAGGTTAGCCCGCTTCCATCTTAGACTGTCATCACCACTTACCACTAGGTGAGATTGCAGTCAAGGGCTAACTTTTATGTCATAAAAAACGTATTATCTGGATATAACTTCGCCTTTCGATCTGTAGATTTCAGATTAGATAATTAAAATGCCAACAACCTTCTACAGTCAACTTCTATGCATCAAAATAAATAACTTTTGTTCCACGACTCTTTAAAATTCCTAAACATAACTAATAAAAAAAAATCCATACAAAAATAGATAATATTTATTTGATGATGTTCGCGTTAAACGCGAAATTATGGACTTGCAGACGATAGCTCAGCCTGATGTTAGTAATACACATCACAAAGCATTTGTAAATACGAAGCGATAACTTCGGATGTAAATTGTTGCGCGGTAAGTAGTCGAGGCTTCTCGCAGGTGTGGAAGAGACATTAGATGAAATGACCATAGAGTTAATAAATAATAGTTTAAAAAAACTAAAAATACGCTTTTTATAGAAAACCAAACTAAAAAATAGAAAATAAATTTTAATAAATTTAAATTAAGAATAGGGTCCAAAAATTTCAATAAATATAAATTAATAATAGTGTAAATAAAAAAAATGTATTTTATTTTAAAAAAGCGTGGGGTGCATGGTGTCAATAGTTATAAATATTTTATTGACAGATATGAGTAGAGTGATTATCATTTTGATAATATCTTAAAAAGCACCCCACGCTTTTTTTAAAATAAAATACATTTTTTTTATTTACACTATTATTAATTTATATTTATTGAAATTTTTGGACCCTATTCTTAATTTAAATTTATTAAAATTTATTTTCTATTTTTTAGTTTGTTTTTCTATAAAAAGCGTATTTTTAGTTTTTTTAAACTATTATTTATTTTCTACTTTTTAGTTTGGTTTATTTTTAATAGCTTGTTTTTTCATTTATTTTTTTTCAAATTAGTGTATTTGTCATCGGTCCTCGATAAATCTACAAAGTTTGAACGAAATCTGGCCGTTTAAAGTGGGTCAAAATCGCGCCCAAAGAAGTCGGTTACAAACATTGTTACAAACATTGTTACAAGCATATAAGTGAAGCTAATAAAAAGCGTATAAAAAGAGACAGACTCTCCAACAAAAACTTGAATTTTTTTTTTTGGTGTATTTATTTATGTATTTAGTTATGTAAAAAGTCGTTGAACAAATGATGTTCAGTATCATGCACTGAAGTTACATGTGGGAGGTTGTTGGTAAATTAAAATTAACCCTGTACAACTAACCTATCTAATTACTCTAGGACGGCATCATGCCCTGGCTACGTTTCCACTGGGCGCCTTGCCGCCTGTTATGGTTGCCCCGGGTGGATTTGTGCTTCTCTTTCTTATCCCGGTTTTGAAGTACCTCCTTTTCTTGTCCTTGGCCTTTCTGTTTGCCGATCACGTCAGTATTTCTGAAAAAAAAAGGAGGCATATTAGCTTATATTAGAGAGGCAGACAAGCTACAGGTTCGGTTGTGGTGATAAGAGGTGCGACTGTCTAAAGTTATTCCATTGATCGTAATCGTATTCGCTGACAAAGTAAAATAAACCATAACAGCATTGAATTAGAGCTCTATTTCGTGTATGCATTCTTATACGTTTAGGTATGTACGATACGCACCATAACGCTCCATGTAAAAATCGGTTGTACTGAATTTGTGACTTTAAATGAATACAATCAAGGTTTATTTCACTTTGACGCTAATGTCTTCGAATGCGAATAAGATCAATGGAATAACTTTTAGAATTGAACTGTATTGTAAGCGTTAGCAAAAGATTTAATTCGATTGATCGTATATTTGTAGTCGATGAAATTAGCGTCAAAGTAAAATGAACCTTAACATTATTGATTGATTAACAAATTCAGTACAACCAATTTTAATTTGGAGCGTATCGTACATATGTACACGTATAAGAATGCATACACGAAATAGAGCTCTAATTCCATGGTGTTATGGTTTATTTTACTTTGGCGCTTATGTCATCGAATACGATTACGATCAAAGGAATAACTTTAGACAATCATCTCACACGACACGCACGAGGTCTGAATCGTACTTTAGTGTTCCATTTCTACACACACACACTAAAAAGGAAGTATTAGAAAGGGGGTATTTTGTTTAAATTTCTGGTGAGTATTTCATATTCCTTACCTAGTTGGTGGTGGTCGGAAACCTTTGCCTCGCCTCGCTTGCATGTTGGCCTCCCGCCGCGCGCGGATCTCTTCAGGATTCCTGCAGAAGTCCAGGCTTCTGCTGCCTTCTTTTGGTCTCTCTTCTTCAACTTCCTCCTCCTCTTCTGACTCCTCCTGTAGAAAAACGGATCATGTGAACAGGGATTTCATTTCTCATTTGACATGAAATCATAATATCAAACCTTCTATTTTTATTAGACTAGATTAGAGACCCTAGTGCGACTTTTCAAACTAATAAATATAGAACATACAGAGTCAAAAAACACGTACAACCCGGTAACTGTATCATCTGTGCACCTCGCGTCGATGACGTCATATCGGCTTTACTACGGTGTGCAAAAATCTACGCGGGAAGGCTAAGGGGGAAGCGAGACACTCAACACCGCGTTGTGTTTGCTGCAAAGCCCTCGAGTGACGAAGGGCCGCCAAGGATCGTCCGACGTATCCGCAGTGGGCGCTACGCCGTCAGAGTCGTACGTATCGTCGTATTCGTCCGAGTACATTGATTCGTCGTCGTTAGAACAGTGAGTTACCTCAACACCGCGTTGTCTCTGTTGCAAAGCCCTCGGGGTGACGAAGGGCCGCCGAGGGTCGTCCGACGTATCCGCAGTGGGCGCTACGCCGTCAGAGTCGTACGTGTCGTCGTATTCGTTCGAGTACATTGATTCGTCGTAGTTATAACAGTGAGTTACCTCAACACCGCGTTGTCTCTGCTGCAAAGCCCTCGGGGTGACGAAGGGCCGCCGAGGGTCGTCCGACGTATCCGCAGTGGGCGCTACGCCGTCAGAGTCGTACGTATCGTCGTATTCGTCCGAGTACATTGATTCTTCGTCGCAGACCAGACTAAAAAAAATTATTTATAATAACAGGGTGAAAGAGACAAGCTAACAAAAACTTTGTGAAGAGGTTGTAATTAATGGCTACAACGAATTTACAAATATCACATCTCGAAAATGATGGGTTACCGATGTTGTAATTTTTGAGCACGCAATGTATCGCTAACAATGCGATCACAACGCTCGGGGAGCAGCGAACGTCGATAGCTATTGCACGTCAGCAAGCGGCGGTTTGGGCTTTGATGTAGGTAACTTTTGATAAATAGCTGACAGCATGTGTACTATTGACATTTAAATGTACATTGCTGCCCCTTATGCCAAGTTACACTTCGATGTATCTATTCTCTTTCTACGATCGTTAACGCTTGAAGGTTTGACTAGAGCTAAACTAGATGGCGCTGCAGCTGATAAAAGACAGAAGTGTATTGATAATATTTCGCGGCATTTTGTATTGTTTTTTTTTTAATTTAAAATGCATAAGTTATTCACTGTAGTGTCCATTCAAAATGCACACTATAGTAAATTAGATAATTTACTATAGTGTGCATTTTTATTAAATCACATTATTATTGTACCTTGTTCAGTTTCAAAATCAAGCGTAAACGATCATAGAAAGAGAAAGAAACTATCCAATGTAACTTGGCTAAGGGGGCTGTTTTGTGTTGACAACAACGATCATTAAATGCTTTCTATCTGCTTTCAATTTCCAATAGGAAATTAATTGATAAAGATTGTCGGTATATTACCACGTTTAGTACGAGCAAGGGGTTGTTTCGTTAGACTCGTGCCTTCTATGGTATTAAGTACATATTGTTTATATTTGTTGATCCGGACAGTTATTTACTATTGTTCACAGAGCTGTGGAATCGTCTAGAAACCTCTGATTGGCTGGTACTCTCTTGCTATTGGTTAAAATGCATTGATGCAGAACGAAAGCCATACATTAAGCCAATCAGAACTACTTGCGATCGTCTCACTGATGCAATCATTTTTTGACAATCCCACAGCTGGGATTCTTTGGATCACCTCATTGAATACTCACTTATATTTGCTGTATATGTCTACCCGATTCTTCACCACAGTTTTATCGTTCAACATCGCTCCAAGGTCTCTGTACTTCTCTTTCTTTTTGCCGATGTGTATTTTAGACACATCCACGTCGTCTCTCGTCATTATGTCGAACTCGTCTCCGTCGAATACGTTCAGCCTTTGGATTCCAGTTTCCAAGTATTTCTGGTCCAGAACGTCGTCTGGGATGATTGGAAGATTTCTATCTAGAGCTGAAAGAATAATAGGTATATAAAGAATATAGGTATTAATATGGAAAACGCTTTTAGCGTAAATTGGCTTCAAATATTTTTCCTGTAATCTTTATTAACACGAAGCCTACGTAAAACATCAACACATCATTTTGTAACCATATGTTACACGATTGGGTATTTGACTGATATTTCTTTATTTATTTAAAATAACGTTTTTAAATATCATAACACAATACCATTTCTCCTTTTTAAATATATTTACTAGTCTCGGAATTATAAGCTGTTTTACGGTGACTGTATCTATCTCTTTCTAAAACGAAATTTCTATGGAGTGTGTATGGAGCTGCTGAATTGTGACATCACAGTTCAGTAGCGCCCTCTCTATCTAACAGGAAACTTTAAAGCTCTATAACTTATTTGTTTTGGACCGATTTATTTTCTGTTTTTACAAATGTTATTCTTACATGTTACATTTTCGATTAGAAATAATGAATATCAACATTTTGACAACAGTCAAATACCCAATTCACTGCAATTTGCGGGCGAGATATTCAATTTTGCTAAACGCATACTATTGGTTAAAGCGAAATATGACGTCAAAAACTTGTAAATTATTCGCCAGCTATGTTATGTATATGTTTTGACAGCGCAGCAAAATGGCGGCGTTTAGATAGCTCCAATTGAATGGTAGCTTTAAATATTTATTTTTTATGCTCATGATTGATACATTTTTTCGCCTATTCGATTGTATACAGAAGTTAAACAAACTAAATTGGATGTTTGTACACTACCTCTTAAATTATCCGCTAACGTATCTTCTAGAACAGCATTAATGACCCTTTCTGAGTTAAACCCATAGTGTTGCAAGCATTTCAATATAAACCCGTCTCCTAAATGCGGCAGAATATCTTTGACCTCGCTTATTAAAGAGTCCTCTCTTATCTTATCCGGTATATCATTGTCTTTGGACGTAGATGGATTGTTGTCTGTGGTTTCAACATGGCTGCTATCTATGGTTTCAAGATGGCCGTTCGTTAACTTGTCCGTGGTTCGTACTTCCTCCGGTTTTAATTGAACATCGTCTATGTTCGAATATATCGCTTGTAATATAAAGTCAGTCTTTACAGAATCACTGTATGGTTCACTCAGGATTTTAAAGAATCTTTTGAATACAAATTCTATGAAATTTTACAAAGGAAGTCGAAACTTTGATCACATTTATGAAAAAATTAAGTCATGTTAGAGTTAAGGCGGTAAAAGCATGCGACAGGCGATTTTCGGTGAGCTCTGTGAGGTTTACAAATTGAAAACTATAATTCCAATTTGAATAATTTCAATGCAATATGTAATTTGGGTATCTTAACTAAATTCGCTTAGAGATAGAAACACGATTGGAAACAAAATTCTCGATAGAAAGTTTTCCCAAACTTTGATCCAATAATCTCTTTTTTAGGGTTCCATACCAAAATGGTAAAAATGGAACCCTTATGGTGAGACTTTCTCCGTCCGTCTGTCCGTCCGTCTGTCACAGTCGATTATTTCAGTAACTATTAAAGCTATCGACATGAAATTTGGCATAGTTGTGTATAATAGTGGCCCAACATCATTGGAATAAAGAAAAATCGAAAATTATTTTTAGTTTTATTAAAAAAAGGGGGAAAATCGGGGGTTTGAAATTTCAAAGTAAAATAACTATATCGAGTGGGGTATCATATGAAAGACCTTTACTTGTGCATTCTAATACAGTTTTTTATTTATTTCTATTTATAATAGTTTTTGAATAATCGGCCAAAATGTCGAAAAAAATACCGTTCCCCCCCCCCCCCCTTATCTCCGAAGTTTACCAATCGAAAAATCTGAAATAATTATGTTCAATAGAGGTTTATGTATATTTTATAGCAAAAATAAAAGCAACGCGAAAATTATTTTAGTTTGATTAAAAATGGGGGAAAATCAGGGGTTTGAAATTTCAAAGTAAGATAATTATACCGAGTGGGGTATCATATGAAAGGCCTTTACTTGTGCATTCTAAAACAGTTTTTTATTTATTTCTAGATATAATAGTTTCTGATTAATCGGCTAAAATGTCGAAAAAAATACCGTCCCCCCCCCCCCCCCCTTATCTCCGAAGTTTACCAATCGAAAAATCTGAAATAATTATGTTCAATAGAGGTTTATGTATATTTTGCAGGAAAAATAAAACCAACGCTCTAACTAGCATAGTTTTTTTTATATTAACAATAAACCTCTACAAACAAAGTTAACGATAAATAAGCAAATTAATATAATATTATCGTTTTACTTTTACTTTTGGAGTATGGAACCCTCGGTGCGCGAGTCCGACTCGCACTTGGCCGGCTTTTTTTAGGTTTAAACCTTGTTTAAACAGAAACGGTAGGTTTTTTTCCTGCTATTTTTTTTATTTGTGTTGATATGAATAATTACTAAAAGCGGTGAGAAAAATTCTTTGATTATTGGCATCCAGAATTTTTTAAATCAATTTTAAAGATTTTTTTCAATTCCCGACGCCTGAATCCATAATTTCCATCTCTTTCCCACTCGTACGACCCAAACAATTTAGGATCGTTATAGCCCCTTAAGGCAGGTATTTACTTATCTAGTGACTGTCGATAGTCACATTCGCCAGCATACATTTTTTTTAAAGAATATCAGCCAAGTTGACGTTGACTAATATTCTCCTCTCCCCTCCAAATAAGCGGAAAGCTTGTGTTAGAAGTGGGTACGACAATAGTGCAACGGGTGGGATTCGAACCTGCGACCTTTCAGTTTTCAGTCCGCACCTTTAACCGTTGGGCTATTGAGGCTTACATTGCCATTAAATCATTCATTATTCAATCCAGCGCTGGCAGACAGAGGTGTTGGACTAGCAGGAGGGTGCAATGCAGAAGCAGGGATCCTCAACCGTTCCAGCACGAAAAAGCCAGCGTCGATTTCGACGAAAATTGGCTCAAACCTGCCTTTATAATGGTAAATCTTATACTATTAAGGTTGAAGACAAGGGTCTGCCCGCGAAATTCAAATTTAATTTGGTTTTTCGCAATTTTTAAACTAATACGACAAAGCAGGCTTACGGCATTCTAATTGCGACAATGGCAGTATCATCTTCACAGGTTTACATAAAAATCTTTACTTGAAAGTGTCCAGTTTAAGGATTTCTATGTAAACCTGTGAAGATGATAATTCCACTGGCGCAATTAGAAGGTCATAAGCCTACTTTGTCGTATTAGTTTACAAATTGCGAAAAACCAAATTTTTGAATTTCGCGGGCAGACCCTTGTCTTCAACCTCAAGGCTGTGCTCTAATGGTGACCTTATACCAGCAGGCCTAGCATGACCGCGTGAGTAAATTTTGTCTACCCCTTTTCTCGTATTATCTCTATCGAAACTAACATGGTTGCACTCCATGATTCGTCTCATTACATCAAAAGTCGAGATAAAATTATTTTCTCTATTTTTCTCTACGAACTCTAACATGGCGAGTGGCGACGTCATTTTCTCGAATTTTGAAGTTTAAAAGAGTAAACGAGAAATCAGTCTACATCGACAATATCGCTCTCTCTCTCTTCGCGAGATATCACTTCGACGTGCATGCTAAGCCTGCAAGAAGCAAAACGTTCAAACACCCCCCCCCCCCCCCCCCCCACTAGGTGAACGGGCGATCGCGAGAGTCGCTGGTAGCTTCTGTATAGGGGAGGCACAAATTTGTTATCTATGGCGAATTTTTGGGTTGAGATAATTATGCAGTATAAAAATTCCAAAATACATATGTAAATATGCATAAAAGAATGGGCAAAAAATATTGTCAACTATCAAAATATTTGCATATGCAAACGCATGATAGTCCGATGTCTAATTATGATGATGAATTGAAATCAATAGTCCAAAGGATACATTTCAGGGTAAGCCTGCCGTAATACGTCGAGGTCCTCATGCACCGGGTAGCACATCTGGTAGTCCTTGATGAGAAGCCTTTCAGATAAAGCGTCCATCATCACTGACAGGTATGCTTCCACATTACTGGATATACTACCCCTGTGAACAAGATGTTATTGTTATTTGACTGGTTGGTTATCGCCACAAAACGAAAGATTTGACATTGTGAACAATGCTAACGAATCGGTAGCATTGTTTTTTTTGGAGGGGCGGTACCTTCCAGGGATTATTTCGGCAGCATTGTATTTCTCAGAGGGACCACGGGTAAAAGAAATACCTGTGATACCTTTCAGGGATCTTGGGTAGGGAAGGATTTCTTGAAAAAAAAAGGTTACAAAAAATTTTCTTTTTGGCAAACACGAGTCTAAAACCTCATGATCCGAAATCAAATCACTTAAAACTAAATATACTATATAACTGATATTTCTAGTAAAATCTAAATGCATTGTCGCGGCAATAACGCCATAAGATCAGCCAATCAGAGGCGATAGCGATAGTCACTGTAGCAATCATTTTCAAATAATCCCACAGCCACAAAAGGTTTTGAAAAAAATGCGTGAGTGCCGTGGAGCACTGGTTCCGGAAGTTCCTATAAATAGAATAAAAAATAATAATAATAATAATAATCTAAAGTCAGGCTTCGAACACGACGCGAACCGATAGTTTCACTCCTTCGTTTAGCCGCTACGCCACCAAAGCTATGACGGAAAGTGTGTAATAAACAAAGGAATATAATAGAATATAAATGTTTTTTATTCAAATAAACTTTTTTACAAGTGCTTTTGACTCTATCACTGGTTCGGAATTCGGAGAAGAACCAGCAAGAAACTCGGCGGTTGCTCTTTTCAAAACAAGTTTACAATTCAATAGATACTATGCTATATTGTACGCAGTGTTTCCACAAAACCATACCTAATTATAATTCAACACATGTTAAGACGGGCAGACAGAAAGTAGCCCCATTCCCGCTGGTGGAACCCGTTCACGAGCAAGACGCATGACAGCCATTGCTTCGCTCAACCATATTTGAGGGAACGTAACAACCCGCATCACACGACAACACATAAAGGTCGTGACGGAAAAATTCTTACACTTTTTTTCGCCTAGCCCCCATCCGCCATGTTCGTACCATCCGATAACGAACTTGGCTCCAAAAATACTCACTCTCCATTCAATATAGCGTTCTTGTACATGGCGAGTATTTCCCGCAGTGTGTCTATGAGTTCCGCCCGCGCCAAGTCTATGTAACCCTCGACTTCTGAGTGAGTGTCGCTCGTCTCGTCCATCTCTTGCAGCTTCTCATACAACTGCGGTATTCCGTACTCGTAGAGCTGGACTATACTGAAAGAAATGGCAATATTTAAGAGAAATATAAGGCTGCACTTAAGTACGCGAAAGTTTTTTGCATCCGCCGCCAGTGTCCACGTGGCCGCCTCGCTTTCATGTACAGTTTTTGCAATTCACGAAGGCGAGTGAGCTTTACTCGTGGTTACTTCGTGTACATGCACATTGCATAAGTGTGCGTGCCTGTCAAAGCCTAGGTGGGAGCGGGCAGGCGCGAGCATTGCGCTCGCTCACACTTATACAGATACGACACACACACAACCATACGTCAGTCGCCCTCGTGAATTGCAAGAACTATACATGTTAGTCAGAATGTAAATTCTAACTACTAGGCAACAAAGTTTAAATCCAACCACGCGGGCGCCGCGCGATTTACCCCATTTCTTTGATGTGTCTTTCTTCTTCTTTGCATTTTTTCTTTAGAATATACCAATTGAGCCGAGTTATAAAATTTCTCGCGAAAACTTAATTTCGAAAACGGAATTAATCCACTGTTCGAAGACATGTTCCACATGTATGGAATGGTTTATATGGTTTTCCTTTTATTCATCTACAAATATACATATAGCGCCATAAACGAAAATTGAATTGAAAATACATATAGCAAGGGATAATGATAGCTTATAGAAGAGTAGGTATTTATGACGTCATTAATTGTTTCAATAGAAAAACTGCGTTGCATTTCACAAAGACACGAAACTCACCTCAGAACAAAGTTAGTCTTCCTCATCATTGCCACCCCTCTGGGATAGACTTCGACAAATATCCTCAGAGTCATGGCCGTATCCAGCATGTGTATGATCAGGTCTCTCAAGACGCTGAACGTCATCTTGTCCTGGCCCTTATTCCCCGAGGGTCGCCGGATCTCGCCAAAGCCTTTGAATGTTTCTGGAAGGTTCGGCGGCTCTTCACTCTCGTAGTCTTTGTTCACTTGCATGATTATGTATTTGAATGACTAAAACAACTGTAATAGGTTAATATTTATGACGACCTCCCTGGCGCAGTGGTGAGCGCTGTTGTCTTATAACTGGGAGGTCCCGGGTTCGATTCCCGGCGGGGGCAATTTGGGATTTTATAATTTCTGAATTGTCTCTTGGTCTGTCTGGTCGGTCTTACCACCCTACCGTCAAAGACGTGTGCCGCCAAGCGATTTAGCGTTCCGGCACGATGGCGTGTAGAAACCAATTAGGGTTATGGGTTGAATGTTAGCCCCCCCTTCCAAGTTAGCCCGCTACCATATTAGACTGCATCGTCACTTACCATCAGGTGAGATCGCAGTCACTAGGTTGTCTTCGAATAAAAAAAAAATATTCACGTAAGGCATCAATTTAAGACTCATTAATTTTAAATAGGTACGAAGTAAAATATTATATGTTATCTCTCTTTGCTTAGTCTTATTTAATAAATACCCCTTATGATTAAGTAGTAGTAGCCTAGATTGCAATTTGATCACCCCAACTCCACGCAATCAATCTGTCCTACCCATTGGTATTTTGATGGTCTTACCCATAGACTTTTTGTAAAGCGCGAACCTAGAAACTACGAAGTGGAGCGAATGGGGTAGTTGGCTGTATTAAAAGACGACGAAGCAACTCTTCTGGCGTAGCCTATTTAGAAACACAACATAATTATAGGTGATAATATGTTTTAGAAAATAACTATGTATTTAGTATAAAGCATGAAGCATAAATTTGATTTAAAACTTTTGCATAGTTTCATTGAAATATTAAAAAAAAAGAATAGAAGAAGCTATGCTGAACTAACTAATATTTCCCTCTCCCCTCCGAACAAACTTCTTTTTTTCTTCTGGCTGTGCTGGTCCTACACATAAACCACGATGGTCTGTTGTGTGTGATGTCTGTCCACTCTTTCCCAATGTACATTGTGCTAAGAGTGGGTACGACAATAGGGTGTCAATTGAACCAACGACTTTCCAGTATTTTTAGACCACACTTTTAACCGTTGCACTTCTTTTTCTTCTTTATCAACTGATAGATTTCCACAGCTGGACAAAGGTCTCTTGCATGGATTCCCACAGGGCTCGGTCTTGCGCCGTCTGAATCCAGCGGCTCCCTGCGACTCATCTGAAGACGTCGGTCCACCTAGTGGAGGGTCTGCTAACACTGCGTTCCCGGTGCAGGGTCGCCACTCCAGCACCTTGGGACCCCAACAACCATCAGCTCTTCGAACCCCGTGTCTTGTGTCCACTTCAGTTTCGCGACTCGCAGAGCTATGTCGGTGACTTTGGTTCTTCTACAGATCTCCTCATTTCTGATTTGATCCCGCAAGGATACTCTGAGCACAGCACTCTAGATCGCTCGCTGAGCGACCCTGAGCCTATTGTTGTAAAACATCAAATTATTTTGTACAGGTAATATCGAGCTTACTACACACAAATGCACACTCTTTCTAAACTATTAAGTACTATCAGACATTTTTATTTATTGTTAATATTATTTCTTTTAAGTAAGACACAGGTTTCGTGTACCGTAGTAAACAACACTGTTTACACTACATACATACATACTACATATGAGCCTATTAAGGCTTAAAAAATATATCACTGACATGGTTGATATGGTTACTTTGTCAATAATTATATAGTATAGCCTCAATAGCCCAATGGTTAAAGGTGCGGACTGAAAACTTAAAGGTCGCAGGTTCGAATCCCACCCATTGCACTATTGTCGTACCCACTCCTAGCACAAGCTTTCCGCTTAGTTGGAGGGGATAGGAGGATATTAGTCAACTTCAATTTGACTAATATTCTTTAAAAAAAAAAAATTTTCTTACTTCTTGCACAAACATCAACGCCTGCACCGCATCAGCTTCGTATCTTGGCTGCAATGAGAACACAGCATCCAGTAAGCGCGCCACGTGCCGTGGATTGTCTGCCCCGTATGTGATACATATGTCCCATAGCACAGGTATCGTGAATATGAATTTATCGTATATCACATCTGCCATGTACTCTTTCGTCATCCATTGTGACTGTAACAAGAATTACTTGAACTTAAAAAAAACTTTACTAATTACTTTATTAATTACTTGAACTTAAAAATTACTTTAAAAAATCTTATGGGAATTGGGAACCCTTCTTTACCAGGATAAAAAGTAGCCTATGCTACTTTCCAGGTCCTTAGTATATACAGGGTGGGCCAGACCAGGTGGATATAAAATTTTTTTTAGATTGTTGACTTAGGGGCCTACCAGGACCCGCAAGGAAAAAAATCGGTTCCCACCCGATTACGAGAAAAAAATTTTATTTGAAATTTTGGAATATCATTACCTTGACGAACTTTTAATTTTTTTTTTTAATTTTTCCAGTGACAATTTCCGCAATTTTTTTATGGAATATCTTTATCTAATAACTGTGCTCTCTTAGGAAAAAATTCCAGTCTGATTAGCTGGTTTTAAGAGCATTAAATTTTAAATTATTTCAAGAAAATTAAGTTCATACAAAATCTAAAATCTACAGAAAACTTTAAAATTCCATTAAAAAGAAAAGAAGACGTTCATAGCACTGGTGATTTTTTAAAAACTGTAGCAACTTATGTTCTTTCGATTGCCAAAAGAAAAATTGTATGTCAATGTGCCGGATAAAAAGTTATGATTTTTCAAGTCTTCGTTCCTCATTCGTGTAAATAATGACCTTATTGAAAAAAATGTTAATTGTTTGTGGAGACTGCAGTATGTCCTTTAATTTTAACTGCCTCGTAGGTCTAGAGGTAAGCGTGTTGGATTGTAGCCGAAGAGGTCCCGGGTTCGAATCCCGGGTCGGACCATGCCAAGTATTGGGGTTTTCCGATAGCAAATTCTCAGTACTAGCCCGGAGTTAGGAAGTTGGCGTTGTTTCACCCCTTGCCTTGGAGAGCACGTAAGGCTGTTGGTCCTGCGCTTAATCTCTCTCCGGTCGTGTCGAATTTTCTGTCCCATCGGGCTATGAGAGTAAAGAAACAGAGTTCACCTGTGTTCGCGCACACACTTGTGCACTTTAATATCTCCCGCACAGATGGCTAATCTTTCTGGAGATAGGCTTTCGCCGTGGCCGAAATTCGGAAAAATAAAACATTGTTTTATTTTTCTTTCTCTTAAAAAGCAGATACCGTCATTCATCATTAAAGGATTAATGTCCTCCCTACCAAATTTCGGCCACGGCGGCAGCCTATCTCCAGAAAGATTAGCCATCCAGATCAATAGCCGCACAGATGTGCGGGAGATTTATATAAAGTGCACAAGTGTGTGCGCGAACACAGGTGCACTCTCTGTTTCATTACTCTCATAGCCCGATGGGACGGAAAATTCGACACGACCGGAGAGAAATTAGGCACAGAACCAACGGCTTTACGTGCTCTCCAAGGCACGGGGTGAAACAACGCCAACTTCCTAACTCCGGGCTAGTACTGAGAATTTCTTTTGAGAAAAAACTTTTGAAAAATCATAACTTTTTATCTGGCACATTGACATACAATTTTTCTTTTGGCAATCGAAAGAACATAAGTTGCTACAGTTTTTAAAAAATCACCAGTGCTATGAACCTCTTCTTTTATTTTTAATGGAATTTTAAAGTTTTCTGTAGATTTTGTATGAACTAAATTTTCTTGAAATAATTTAAAATTTAATGCTCTTAAAACCAGCTAATCAGACTGGAATTTTTTCCTAAGAGAGCACAGTTATTAGATAAAGATATTCCATAAAAAAATTGCGGAAATTGTCACTGGAAAAATTAAAACAAAAATTAAAAGTTCGTCAAGGTAATTTATATTTTGGTTTATTTTGGTTAAATTTTTTTTCTCGTAATCGGGTGGGAACCGATTTTTTTCCTTGCGGGTCCTGATAGACCTCAAAGTCAACAATCTAAAAAAAAATTTATATCCACCTGGCCTGGCCCACCCTGTATACTATACATCTCTGTTGCTCCACTGTTGCTCCATTGCAGCGTGATTGGAGGACAAACCGACAAATAAAAATAGTTTCATATTTATAATATTAGCGAGGATTCTCACATGGGAAGATCTGTTTTCAACACTGACACAAACTATTACATTGGCTTATAAAATTTCTGCGTACGAATTGTCTACAAGTTATTCCATTGATCGTATTCGTTTTCGATGACATTAGCGTTAAAGTAAAATAAACCTTGATTCTATTGATTTAAAGTCACAAATTCAGTACTACCGATTATAACATGGAGCGTATCATACATACATAAATATATTTATACAAATACATAAATAAACAATGTCGTATGTTCGTGTGCATTATAGTCTCTAACATATATATACATATACAGGGTGGGCCAGACCAGGTGGATATAAATTTTTTTTTAGATTGTTCACTTAGGGGCCTACCAGGACCCGCAAGGAAAAAAATCGGTTCCCACTCGATTACGAGAAAAAAATTTTTATTCAAAATTTTGGAATATCATTGCCTTGACGAACATTTAATTTTTCCAGTGATAATTTCAACAATTTTTTTATGGAATATCTTTACCTATTAAGTGTACTCTCTTAGAAAAAAATTTCAGTCTGATTGGCTGGTTTTAAGAGCATTAAATTTTAAATTATTTCAAGAAAATTAAGTTCATCCAAAGTCTACAGAAAACTTTAAAATTCCATTAAAAATAAAAGAAGAGGTTCATTGCACTGGTGATTTTTTAAAAACTGTAGCAACTTATGTTCTTTTGATTGCTAAAAGAAAAATTGCATGTCAATGTGCCGGATAAAAAGTTATGATTTTTCAAAAGTCTTCGTTCCTCATTCGTGTAAATAACGACATTATTGAAAGAATGTTAATTGTTTGTGGAGACTGCAGTATGACCTTATTTTAACTGCCTCATTGGTCTTGTGTTCGACTGCGGCCGACGAGGTCCCTGGTTCGAGTCCCGGGTCGGACCATATCAAGTATTGGGGTTTTCCGTAAGAAATTCTCAGTACTAGCCCGGAGTTAGGAAGTTAGCGTTGTTTCACCCCCGTGCCATGGAGAGCACGTAAAGCCGTTGGTCCTGCGTCTAATCTCTCTCCGATCGTGTCGAATTTTCCTTCCTATCGGGCTATGAGAGTAAAGAAACAGAGAGTGCACCTGTGTTCGCGCACACACTTGTGCACTTTAATATCTCTCGCACAGATAGATGGCTAATCTTTCTGAAGATAGGCCGCCGCCGTGGCCGAAATTCGGAAAAATAAAACTTTGTTTTATTTTTCTTTCTCTTAAAAATGTAGATACCGTCAGTCATCATTAAAAAGCCAAATTTCGGCCACGGCGGCGGCCTATCTTCAGAAAGATACATATCCCAATAGGAAGGAAAATTCGACACGATCGGAGAGAGATTAGGCGCAGGCGGAGAGAGATTAGGCGCAGGACCAACGGCTTTACGTGCTCTCCAAGGCACGGGGGTGAAACAACGCCAACTTCCTAACTCCGGGCTAGTACTGAGAATTTCTTACGGAAAACCCCAATACTTGATATGGTCCGACCCGGGACTCGAACCAGGGACCTCGTCGGCCGCAGTCAAACACGAGACCAATGAGGCAGTTAAAATTAAAGGTCATACTGCAGTCTCCACAAACAATTAACATTTTTTTCAATACTGTCGTTATTTACACGAATGAGGAACGAAGACTTTTGAAAAATCATAACTTTTTATCCGGCACATTGACATGCAATTTTTCTTTTAGCAATCAAAAGAACATAAGTTGCTACAGTTTGTAAAAAATCACCAGTGCAATGAACCTCTTCTTTTATTTTTAATGGAATTTTAAAGTTTTCTGTAGACTTTGGATGAACTTAATTTTCTTGAAATAATTTAAAATTTAATGCTCTTAAAACCAGCCAATCAGACTGAAATTTTTTTCTAAGAGAGTACACTTAATAGGTAAAGATATTCCATAAAAAAATTGTTGAAATTATCACTGGAAAAATTAAAAAAAAATTAAATGTTCGTCAAGGCAATGATATTCCAAAATTTTGAATAAAATTTTTTTTCTCGTAATCGAGTGGGAACCGATTTTTTTCCTTGCGGGTCCTGGTAGGCCCCTAAGTGAACAATCTAAAAAAAATTTTATATCCACCTGGTCTGGCCCACCCTGTATATTTAAAATAGTTATAGCATAGCTGTAAATCTCACCTTACTTTCCTTATTAGTGACAAGTCTACTAAATACAACTAGAACTAGCCTCCTTATCTCCTCATACAACTTCTGTATATCTTTAGACTCATGAGGTGGAATGTATGGTGGGGTGGCCTCTTGTATGAATGATATCAGAGAATCCATACATTGTGAGTGGTATAGAACTGTACTCCAAAACCTTAAATCATAGAATAAATGATTTAGAAAAAAATTCAAAACAAATTGGAGCTAGCGATGTGCGAGTTTAGTTATTTGACTCAAGTAACTCGAATCAAATCTTAAACAAGTCAACTCAAGTTAAGTTTTTAACAACTCTAATCAACTTAGTCCAAGATCTACAGTGTAACTATCTCGAGTAACTAGAGTCAAAAAAATATCTAACTCATCACATTGCTAATTGGAGCCTATTGTCCTCCCCAAATTATTGGTGCTAGAACATGAAAATGGTCTATGGGGCCTTAGGTTAGGTAGGGAAAAAACAGGTGTGTTGGCTTATTGCAACTGAAATACCTGAAAAGATATAGATTATATGTAATGTAATTTTACAGTATAAAAATTTATCTTAATGGTATCAAAACTTAGTAAATACTAGCTGATGCCAGTGACTTCGTCCTTGTGGATTTAGTTTTTAAAATCCCTCGGGAACTCTGATTTTCCGGGATAAAAAGTAGCCCATTTTACTCTCCAGGTCTTCAACTATACCCATGCAAAAGATCATTCGATCCGTAGCTCTGATCCGGCGTGATTGAAGGACAAACCAACAAACAAACACACTTTCACAGTTATAATATTAGTATGATTTGACAATGGAGGAGATTTTGTATCATATTGTTTAGTGTTAATAATTGGGTAGCTTTCTCTATTTCACATATTTAATAAAATGTACCTATAATATTCCAGTCCTAGCAGCCATTTTAAATTTTCAATATAAGCCTCCATTTTGTGTTTCCAGGTCTCCAATGCCCCTAATACTAGTTCAGCACCAGATGGAGGTCTTTCATATAGGATTAAATCTCTTTTTTCCACCCAGTAAGCATCCTTAAATCAAAACATAGGTATTTATTAATATCTTAAGCTCACAACTAGAGCAATAAAGTTCGGCCGTTCAGAGAATGCGTTCCTGACACGTCGCGATTGAACTGACGACGTAACTTTGTAATGGCGTTGCAGTTACGATAAAAATATTATTGCTGGTTGTTTACCGTTTTAACAATTGATGAGCATTAAAACAACATTATTATATTATCAATAATCAATTAATGTTATAATTTTGTGCCAAACTGAGTGTCAAATAACTTGGTAAACAATATTTTTCTGTAGGTGTCAGGAACGCATTCTCTGAACGGCCGAACTATAGTACTCTAGTAGTCAGATCTTAGTCTCAAAAATCACATGTGAAATCCTTGGTTAGCCCTATATAGATAGCCCTTATAAATGCTTCTTAAAGTCTTATCAGAATTTGGTCGGCCATTACAATGGTTTTGTACCTTAAGTACTGAAGAAAAAATAATGGGTCTGAAAAAGTTTATTGTATGTAATTAATTTATTAGCTCATGATGCCTATCACAGCTTATTCCTGTTATCTGATGCCTATCACAGTTTATTGCTGTTATCTGATGCCTATCACAGTTTATTGCTCTTATCTGATACCTATCACAGTTTATTGCTGTTATCTGATGCCTATCACAGTTTATTGCTGGTAGCAAAGTGACAGGGGAGCAAAGTTTTTATTGCATTTTGAGCTAAAAGGATGTACTCTTAAGTATAAACATCTTAAATTATGCTTAATTACAATAATAGTCTTTTTACACCAAACTTATTTCTTGTTTCACAACTTGTGTAACATAAGATAATATTGTACAATACGCAATCTAAGTAGCCAGTGCAGAAAACAGTCACAAGAAGGTAATATCTTCATAAATAATAATGATAATAATAATTTATTTATTTAAATAAAGTTTCACACTTGCAATAATTCTTACAGTAAAAATACATAAGCATACAAAATATGATCATAAAGCTTTTTCGCTTCTCTGAACTCCCAAACTAGGCGAACCCGTGTCTTGGGAGTCAGTTTCTTTCCAATTAGTTCATAGTTGTGCAATGTACAGAACAACAGAAACATCACAACATAAGTTCATCAAGATTATAAATATACTAGCTGATGCCCGCGACTTCGTCCGCGTGGATTTAGTTTTTAAAATCCCTCCGGAACACTTTGATTTTCCGGGATAAAAGTAGCCTATGTCACTCTCCAGGTCCTCAATTATACCCATGCAAAAAATCACGTAGATCCGTGGCTCTGTTGCGGTGTGATTGAAGGACAAACCAACAAACAAACACACTTTCGCATTTATAATATTAGTAAGTATGATTAGAATATTAAATTACATAGGAAAACACTGTAATATTACGTCCATACGATGTATGTCCATACCTACTATGTAGTATGTAGGTATAATGATCGTTTGGCAAAATCTGACGCCTTTGGAGTAGTTTGACTTTGACAAAATTGTATTCACGATGGCTATATACGATAAATTACGCATGCCAGCTTAAGATGAGCCGTTCATTCAAAGTATCCTGTAGATTCCGGGGTTCAAGTTATTTGGACCTATACTGAAGATTGTGATGTCTATAATTTCTGAACTACGAAATTGACGACCTTGAAATAATTACAGGACAATCTCTAAAGAACCTGCTTTCTAACAAAAAAAGAATGGATTAAATCGGAATACGCCTTAATGAATTACAGCGAAATACTCATTTTGACTTTCATCCCCTCTCCCAAGGGAACCGTGCTGAATTTCGGGATAAAAAGTATCCTATATTATACCTCGTAGTATTAACTTAAATCGTGCCAAGTTTCATTTAAATCCGTCCAGTAGTTTCGGCGTGATGCGCGGCCAAGATACAGACAGACAGACAGACAGACAGACAGACAGACAGACAGACAGACAGACAAAAAATTAAAAAAAAATTGTTTTGGCTTCAGTATCGATTATAGAGTGCCCTTAAACAAAAATTTTCAAAATATCTTCAATGTACAGAATTGGACCTGTTACAGTTTTATTATATTAAAGATGTACATTTGCTTTTATATCGTTAAGTTTGTGTGTGCTGGTGTATGAGTGTGTGTGTGTGTGTGTGTGTGTGTGTGTGTGATTGTGTGTGTGTGTGTGTGTGTGTGTGTGTGTGTGTGTGTGTGTGTGTGTGTGCGCGCGTGTGTATGTGAATGGGCATGATAGGTGTAAGAAGTAAGTTTATATTACCTGTAGTAGTACACTACATTGCTATATTTATATACTACCTACACTAATATTTAGCAATTTCATTTTAAATATTACACAAATCAAGAAATATGTGTAACAGCATATTTTGGTAAATCAACGAAGTTTACTGCCCACTTATTACTAATTTCTTGGCATTTCCTTCAAAGAAAGGCGAATTTCGGGTCAGCCAAGTAAAATTGCTTAATCTGTATACTTGCTATGAGTTTAATCTGTCTTCGAAACCACAAACTGTTTCGAAGTTTTTATTTTATAGGTAATTGATTCTACTAACTTCGCGCATGGTCATATCTAAGAATAACATTGACGACTTTGACATTACAGTAGCAGGCCAAAAACTAGAAAGAGTGCGCAAATACAAATATTTTGGTATGTGGTTAAATGGAAACTGGAATAGCGACCAGGAAATTAAGACCAGAATTGAAGTGGCTCGAAGCACCTTTAGTAAAATGAAAAAAGTGCTGTGCAACCGCAGTCTTAAGATTTCCTTGCGTACTTGTTTACTACGCTGTTACATCTGGCCCGTACTTCTATACGGATGTGAGGTGTGGACGATTAAAGAAGACCTCAGGAAACGTATAGAAGCTTTCGAAATGTGGGCTTATAGACGCATGTTGGCCATTAGCTGGACTCACAAGGTCACGAATGTGGATGTTCTGCGACGCGTCAATCAAAAACGCGAACTCATGCAAACCATCAAGATGAGGAAAGTCGCATATTTGGGGCACGTGCTCAGGCACGAGAGGTACGAACTCCTACAACTCATCATGATGGGAAAAGTCGCCGGACAAGAGGCGTCGGTCGCAGAAAAAAGTCCTGGCTGCGCAACATCCGAGAGTGGACCGGAATCGCGAGTGCGGCAGAACTATTTCGCCTCGCGAAAAATAAGGCTGAATTTACAAAGCTGACTGCCAACCTTCGCTAGTCGGAGAGGCACGCCAAGAAGAAGAACTTCGCGCAAGATGAGATGTTTTTTAAATGCAGCTTACCAGAGCCTTGATCTGTTGCACAATACCGGCGTTCGATACAGATATTGTTACGTTTTCCACAGGTAAGTTCTCAGGGTTCTGAAACATTTCAAACGATGTGGCATTACACAAACAGCTTTGCTTCAATTCGCAAAAAATTAAATTATTACTTACGCAGAATTTCACAGATGTGTTGCTCATATTTTAATGTTTTTTAATACTAACACGGTACAAATATGAAAAATAAATATTATAAACCTTAGTATTACGAGAAAATCAAAAACACAACCTCTTCACAGCTGATGCTACTTTTTGACCGTACGTTACGTACGTTACGTACGTACGTTACGTACGTACGTTACGTACGTACGTTACGTAGTATCCTATAATCTGTGTTTTTGACAGAGCTTTTTGACAGCAGTGCTGCCACCCTCTGATTTTAATTTTCCCCGGACTCCTCGTGTTCTGTCTTCCCCTAAATATAAAAATAAAATTCTCTTATTTTTTTATACACTATTGAAGTGAATTAAACTGTATTATTGTTAAAACCTCATATATTATGTATTAAACTATGTTACTTTTTTAATAATATACCTATTCTTGGAAAGCAATACTTTTGTAAATCTGAAATCAAATCTGAGAAAGTTTCTTTAAAATAATTATAATATTATGTTTACGCTTTATATTTAGCAAAATAGCCAGTATTTAATAAATATTGTAAATTGTATATAAAAATACTGTGGAGAAATATAAATCTATCTGTCATATTATATTTTGTTCTTTCAAGACACAGGAGGCATGTCTTCGAATTTATTGAGAAATAAGAACAAACGAAAAACTGATTAACTGATAACAAAACAAAGACAGTCATACAAACCGAATCAATCAATCAGACAAACAAACGAGTAACCTCAAACAAAACTGCTACATAAACAATATAGCATTATTCTTAATCGACATCTCCCTTCCACGTAGGTACACAAATTTATGAGCATGAAAGAGAAAAATACATTATTGTTTAGCGTTGGGTACATCAGCAAACCTTTCGTTCGGATCCGCGCAGAAATGCATTCAATAATTCTTTTGCGAATCGAAAGTCAAAACTATTTTTCAACCTAAAAATTCCCCTAAAAATTATACAATTATTTTATACCTTAAGGGTGGAACCACATCTGTGAGGATCGATTCGCATTTATGCCGATGCTATAAGACACACTTGTAAGGATCGCGTCCTTACGGATCCGAAAGGATGCGTACGCGTCCTTACGGATCCGTAAGGATGCGTACGCGTCCTTACGGATCCGTAAGGATGCGTACGCATCCTTTCGGATCCGTAAGGAGGCGAAAGCCTATAAACATTGTTGACTGCGTAGGGATGGTCGATGATGGCATCGATATTTTAATTGCTAGCTCAACCACGATATTAATCTTCTTCTACACAGAGGAAATGGATGCCAAAAATTGAAAAAGTCGCCGCCATATTGAAATTCTTTGTTTTTCGACCGATTTCGTTCAAATTCGATATTTGGGCTTCCCTGTGGTAAAGAAAGAGGAAATGGATGCCAAAAATTAAAAAAGTCGCCGCCATATTGAAATTCTTTGTTTTTCGACCTACGTTTTCGACCGATTTCGTTCAAAATCGATATTTAGGCTTCCCTTGGGTCAAGAAAGAGGAAATAGATGCCAAAATTTTAAAAAGTGACCGCCATATTGAAATTCTTTGTTATTGGACCGATTTCGTTCAAAATCGATATTTAGGCTTCCCTTGGGTCAAGAAAGAGGAAATAGATGCCAAAATTTTAAAAAGTCACCGCCATATTGAAATTCTTTGTTATTGGACCGATTTCGTTCAAAATCGATATTTAGGCTTCCCTTGGGTCAAGTAAGAGGAAATGGATGCCAAAAATTAAAAAAGTCGCCGCCATATTGAAATTCTTTGATATTGGACCGATTTCGTTCAAAATCGATATTTGGGCTTCCCTGGGGTCAAGAAAGAGGAAATGTTTGGCAAAATTATAAAAAGTGACCGCCATATTGAAATTCTTTGTTATTGGACCGATTTCGTTCAAAATCGATAATTGGGCTTCCCTGGGGTCAAGTAAGAGGAAATGGATGCCAAAAATTAAAAAAGTCACCGCCATATTGAAATTCTTTGTTCTTGGACCGATTTCGTTCAAAATCGATAATTGGGCTTCCCTGGGGTCAAGTAAGAGGAAATGGATGCCAAAAATTAAAAAAGTCACCGCCATATTGAAATTCTTTGTTCTTGGACCGATTTCGTTCAAAATCGATATTTAGGCTTCCCTTGGGTCAAGAAAGAGGATATAGATGCCAAAATTTTAAAAAGTGACCGCCGTATTGAAATTCTTTGTTATTGGAACGATTTCGTTCAAAATCGATATTTGGGCTTCCCTGGGGTCAAATAAGAGGAAATGATTTGGAAAATTATAAAAAGTCGCCGCCATATTGAAATTCTTTGTTATTGGACCGATTTCGTTCAAAATCGATATTTAGGCTTCCCTTGGGTCAAGTAAGAGGAAATGGATGCCAAAAATTAAAAAAGTCGCCGCCATATTGAAATTCTTTGTTATTGGACCGATTTCGTTCAAAATCGATATTTGGGCTTCCCTGGGGTCAAGAAAGAGGAAATGTTTGGCTAAATTATAAAAAGTGACCGCCATATTGAAATTCTTTGTTATTGGACCGATTTCGTTCAAAATAGATATTTGGGCTTCCCTGGGGTCAAATAAGAGAAAATGATTGGCAAAATTATAAAAAGTCACCGCCATATTGAAATTCTTTGTTATTGGACCGATTTCGTTCAAAATCGATATTTAGGCTTCCCTGGGGTCAAATAAGAGAAAATGATTGGCAAAATTATAAAAAGTCGCCGCCATATTGAAATTCTTTGTTATTGAACCGATTTCGTTCAAAATCGATATTTAGGCTTCCCTGGGGTCAAATAAGAGAAAATGATTGGCAAAATTATAAAAAGTCGCCGCCATATTGAAATTCTTTGTTATTGAACCGATTTCGTTCAAAATCGATATTTAGGCTTACCTTGGGTCAAGAAAGAGGATATAGATGCCAAAATTTTAAAAAGTGACCGCCATATTGAAATTCTTTGTTATTGGACCGATTTCGTTCAAAATCAATATTTGGGCTTCCCTGGGGTCAAATAAGAGTAAATGATTGGCAAAATTATAAAAAGTGACCGCCATATTGAAATTCTTTGTTAATGGACCGATTTCGTTCAAAATCGATATTTGGGCTTCCCTGGGGTCAAGTAAGAGGAAATAAGTGGCAAAATTTTAAAACGTCACCGCCATATTGAAATTCTTTGTTATTGGACCGATTTCGTTCAAAATCGATATTTGGGCTTCCCTGGGGTCAAATAAGAGAAAATGATTGGCAAAATTATAAAAAGTCGCCGCCATATTGAAATTCTTTGTTATTGGAACGATTTCGTTCAAAATCGATATTTGGGCTTCCCTGGGGTCAAATAAGAGGAAATGATTTGCAAAATTATAAAAAGTCGCCGCCATATTGAAATTCTTTGTTATTGGAACGATTTCGTTCATAATCGATATTTAGGCTTCCCTTGGGTCAAGAAAGAGGATATAGATGCCAAAATTTTAAAAAGTGACCGCCATATCGAAATTCTATGTTATTCGACCGATTTGGTTCAAAATCGATATTTGGGCTTCCCTTGGGTCAAGAAAGAGGATATAGATGCCAAAATTTTAAAAAGTGACCGCCATATTGAAATTCTACGTTATTCGACCGATTTCGTTCATAATCGATATTTGGGCTTCCCTGGGGTCAAGAGGAAATAAGTGGCAAAATTTTAAAAAGTCACCGCCATATTGAAATTCTTTGTTATTGGACCGATTTCGTTCAAAATCGATATTTGGGCTTCCCTGGGGTCAAATAAGAGAAAATGATTGGCAAAATTATAAAAAGTTGCCGCTATATTGAAATTCTTTGTTATTGGACTGATTTCGTTCAAAATCGATATTTAGGCTTCCCTTGGGTCAAGTAAGGGGAAATGGATGCCAAAAATTAAAAAAGTCGCCGCCATATTGAAATTCTTTGTTATTGGACCGATTTCGTTCAAAATCGATATTTGGGCTTCCCTGGGGTCAAGAAAGAGGAAATGTTTGGCAAAATTATAAAAAGCGACCGCCATATTGAAATTCTTTGTTATTGGACCGATTTCGTTCAAAATCGATAATTGGGCTTCCCTGGGGTCAAAAGTAAGAGGAAATGGATACCAAAAATTAAAAAAGTCGCCGCCATATTGAAATTCTTTGTTATTGGACCGATTTCATTCAAAATCGATATTTGGGCTTCCCTGGGGTCAAATAAGAGGAAATGTTTGGCAAAATCATAAAAAGTGACCGCCATATTGAAATTCTTTGTTATTGGACCGATTTCGTTCAAAATTGATATTTGGGCTTCCCTGGGGTCAAATAAGAGGAAATGATTGGCAAAATTATAAAAAATCACCGCCATATTGAAATTCTTTGTTATTGGACCGATTTCGTTCAAAATCGATATTTGGGCTTCCCTGGGGTCAAATAAGAGGAAATGATAGGCAATATTATAAAAAGTCACCGCCATATTGAAATTCTTTGTTATTGGACCGATTTCGTTCAAAATCGATATTTAGGCTACCCTTGGGTCAAGAAAGAGGAAATAGATGCCAAAATTTTAAAAGTGACCGCCATATCTAATTTTATTGGACCGTTTTCGTTCAAAATCGATATTTGGGCTTCCCTGGGGTCAAGAAAGAGGAAATGAATGCCAAAATTTTAAAAACTCACCACCATATTGAAATTCTTTGTTATTGGACTCATTTCATTAAAGAGCAATATTTAGGCTTCCCTTGGGACAAGAAAGAGAAAATAGATGCCAAAATTTTAAAAAGTCACCGCCATATTGAAATTCAAAATCAATATTCAAAATCGATATTTCGGCTTCCTGTGGTCAAGAAAGAGGAAATGTTTGCCATAAGTTTTAAAAGTATGACGGCACCCCCTCATCGCCGAGCGTCTAATAAAAGGAATCACACACAATATCAGAACAGAACATCATTCTCAGCAATCGCCTTCTATCAATAAAAATAACTACCTACACAAAGGAAGGTAATTGTAATCGTTACGTAACAAGGATGGAACCCAATATTTCCATGTCTAACTAGACAACCCGGCTAACTATCCTAACCTAGGTACGGCTTCCAAAACCACCCCTTTCTAGCCGTCCGTCTCCACCAAGAAGACTCTCAAATCAAATCTCCTTTCTAACTCGCTTATGGCCTATTATAAGGCAACGAAACACTACGCCAAACTAAACCCTAAGACCAACAACGACCAATGAAATCAACGCTTCAAGACTACTGGAACTAGCTGACGCTACCGTCTATTGTCAGTATACAACTGATCGCCGACAAGCACATAAGGACGTGGCTTACCTGTTGAAACGTCACACGTAATTCTTACTCTAGTCCCAGGAATATTGATACGAGTCAACACGAACGATGTTGAATCACCCAGCGTCTTCAATTCTTCATCAGCTGCTTGAGACTTCACCAGCGCCACCAGAATGTCCTCAAATGTGACGCTCTCAGCACGTGGGAATGTGACAGTCACAGGGTTCTCAGCTCCCTTGACATGTGGTTTGTCAGTAGTGAACTCCGAAATAAAAACTTTTTGCTTAAGCTGAATAGGCGGGATTTTTCATCCTTTTGAGTGAAAACGTTAAATAGGGATCATACAGATCATTATTGATCGTTGCAGGTCGGGCTTCAATAATATGCCTAAAATGCTGCACGCTTTCATAAATGGCTAATAATTCGTGATAATAAGCCGGCCAAGATGATTGGTAGTCAGCTTTTTACTGAAAAATGCTATAGGTTGCCAGCCCTGCTTCACTTCTTGTTGAAGGCATGCACCGACATGAGAGCTCGATGCATCTGTAAATAACCCTTATCTAACATTTAAAACTGGGTGAGCTAAAGCTGAACCGATTTGCATTAGCTAAACTTTCTTTGTAAATATTAAAAATACGCTCTAAATCGGGAGTCCCAGTAAAAGGTTTAGCACTTTTATCTTGAATTTTTGATAAAGCATCTATTAATGTTGCTTGAAGTCGCGCTATGCTAGGGAGAAATTTTCGATAAAAATTAATCATATCTTCTAAATCCCTGTACTGTTTTAGGTAGAGCAAAATCCTGTAAACTCTTAATGCGGTCAGCAGGAGGGCCAATCCCGGGAGCGCTTACTTTGTATCCAAGGAAACGAACCTCTGGAACATTAAAATGACATTCTTCTCGTTATTAACTATACCGTATCCTTCAAAAACGTTTGAAAAGAATACGTAAATGTTTTGCATGCTGTTCGCTATCTTTTGAAGAAACTAAAATATCATCGACGTACGCGAACTAAAAATCTAAACCACGAACAACTTTGAACCCAGAGAAGCCTAAATATCGATTTTGAACGAAATCTGTCCAATAACAAAGAATTTCAATATGGCGGTGACTTTTTACAATTTTGCCAATCATTTCCTCTTACTTGACCCAAGGGAAGCCTAAATATCGATTTTGAACTAAATCGGTCCAATAACATAAAATTTCAATATGGCGGGGACTTTTCAAAATTTTGGCAACCATTTCATGTTTCTTGGCCCCAGGGAAGCCTAAATATCGATTTTGAACGAAATCGGTCCAATAACAAAGAATTTCAATATGGCGGTGACTTTTTACAATTTTGCCAATCATTTCCTCTTACTTGACCCCAGGGAAGCCTAAATATCGATTTTGAACTAAATCGGTCCAATAACATAAAATTTCAATATGGCGGGGACTTTTCAAAATTTTGGCAACCATTTCCTGTTTCTTGGCCCCAGGGAAGCCTAAATATCGATTTTGAACGAAATCGGTCCAATAACAAAGAATTTCAATATGGCGGGGACTTTATAATTTTGCCAATCATTTTCTCTTATTTGACCCCAGGGAAGCCTAAATATCGATTTTGAACGAAATCGGTCCAATAACAAAGAATTTCAATATGGTGGTCACTTTTTAAAATTTTGGCATCTATTCCCTCTTTCTTGACCCAAGGGAAGCCTAAATATCAATTTTGAACGAAAGCGGTCCAATAACAAAGAATTTCAATATGGCAGCGACTTTTTATAATTTTGCAAATCATTTCCTCTTATTTGACCCCAGGGAGCCCAAATATCGATTTTGAACGAAATCGGTCCAATAACAAAGAATTTCAATATGGCGGTGACTTTTTATAATAGTGTCAATCATTTCCTCTTATTTGACCCCAGAGAAGCCCAAATATCGATTTTGAACGAAATCGGTCCAATAACAAAGAATTTCAATATGGCGGTGACTTTTTATAATTTTGCCAATCATTTCCTCTTATTTGACCCCAGGGAAACCCAAATATCAATTTTGAACGAAATCGGTCCAATAACAAAGAATTTCAATATGGCGGCGACTTTTTTAATTTTTGGCATCCATTTCCTCTTACTTGACCCCAGGGAAGCCCAAATATCGATTTTGAACGAAATCGGTCCAATAACAAAGAATTTCAATATGGCGGTCACTTTTTAAAATTTTGCCAATCACTTCCTCTTATTTGACCTCAGGGAAGCCCAAATATCGATTTTGAACGAAATCGGTCCAATAACAAAGATTTTCAATATGGCGGCGACTTTTTTAATTTTTGGCATCCATTTCCTCTTACTTGACCCCAGGGAAGCCCAAATATCGATTTTGAACGAAATCGGTCCAATAACAAATAATTTCAATATGGCGGTCACTTTTTAAAATTTTGGCATCTATTCCCTCTTTCTTGACCCACGGGAAGCCTAAATATCAATTTTGAACGAAATCGGTCCAATAACAAAGAATTTCAATATGGCGGCGACTTTTTATAATTTTGCAAATCATTTCCTCTTATTTGACCCCAGGGAAGCCCAAATATCGATTTTGAACGAAATCGGTCCAATAACAAAGAATTTCAATATGGCGGTGACTTTTTATAATATTGTCAATCATTTCCTCTTATTTGACCCCAGGGAAGCCCAAATATCGATTTTGAACGAAATCGGTCCAATAACAAAGAATTTCAATATGGCGGTGACTTTTTATAATTTTGCCAATCATTTCCTCTTATTTGACCCCAGGGAAACCCAAATATCAATTTTGAACGAAATCGGTCCAATAACAAAGAATTTCAATATGGCGGCGACTTTTTTAATTTTTGGCATCCATTTCCTCTTACTTGACCCCAGGGAAGCCCAAATATCGATTTTGAATGAAATCGGTCCAATAACAAAGAATTTCAATATGGCGGTGACTTTTTATAATATTGCCAATCATTTCCTCTTATTTGACCCCAGGGAAGCCCAAATATCGATTTTGAACGAAATCGGTCCAATAACAAAGAATTTCAATATGGCGGTCACTTTTTATAATTTTGCCAATCATTTCCTCTTATTTGACCCCAGGGAAGCCCAAATATCGATTTTGAACGAAATCGGTCCAATAACAAAGATTTTCAATATGGCGGCGACTTTTTTAATTTTTGGCATCCATTTCCTCTTACTTGACCCAGGGAAGCCCAAATATCGAATTTGAACGAAATCGGTGTAATAACAAAGAATTTCAATATGGCGGTCACTTTTTAAAATTTTGGCATCTATTCCCTCTTTCTTGACCCACGGGAAGCCTAAATAATAATATCAATTTTGAACGAAATCGGTCCAATAACAAAGAAATTCAATATGGCGGCGACTTTTTATAATTTTGCAAATCATTTCCTCTTATTTGACCCCAGGGAAGCCCAAATATCGATTTTGAACGAAATCGGTCCAATAACAAAGAATTTCAATATGGCGGTGACTTTTTATAATATTGTCAATCATTTCCTCTTATTTGACCCCAGGGAAGCCCAAATATCGATTTTGAACGAAATCGGTCCAATAACAAAGAATTTCAATATGGCGGTGACTTTTTATAATTTTGCCAATCATTTCCTCTTATTTGACCCCAGGGAAACCCAAATATCAATTTTGAACGAAATCGGTCCAATAACAAAGAATTTCAATATGGCGGCGACTTTTTTAATTTTTGGCATCCATTTCCTCTTACTTGACCCCAGGGAAGCCCAAATATCGATTTTGAATGAAATCGGTCCAATAACAAAGAATTTCAATATGGCGGTGACTTTTTATAATATTGCCAATCATTTCCTCTTATTTGACCCCAGGGAAGCCCAAATATCGATTTTGAACGAAATCGGTCCAATAACAAAGAATTTCAATATGGCGGTCACTTTTTATAATTTTGCCAATCATTTCCTCTTATTTGACCCCAGGGAAGCCCAAATATCAATTTTGAACGAAATCGGTCCAATAACAAAGAATTTCAATATGGCGGCGACTTTTTTAATTTTTGGCATCCATTTCCTCTTACTTGTCCCCAGGGAAGCTTAAATATCGATTTTGAACTAAATCGGTGTAATAACAAAGAATTCCAACATGGCGGAAAAGTGGCACTTGTGTTTGCATACATACTTGAGATAAAAACTAATTTCATCGATAAATCGATACTTTTTGGCACTTCATGCATTTCCCTAGTTGCCGAAGACGCTTTCGCACGCGTAAGGATCCTTAAGGATCCGTAAGGATCCTTTCGGATCCGTTCGCGTCCGTAAGGATCCGTTCGCATCCTTACGGATCCGTAAGGATGCGAAAGGATCCTTTCGCATGCGAAACGTGAGCTACACTTGTAAGGATTTTAGGCACTTTTAGGTACAAAAAATGCGAAAGCCGAATCGATGCGAAAAGCCGAATTGATCCGTTCACGTTTCTATGGAATTTGACAGTTTTGTATGGGCGAAATCCGAAACGATCCTCACAGATGTGGTTCCACCCTAAAAATCCCAAATCGTGTAAAAACCCCCTAATCTAGGGGAGGACACTGTTTGACAATGACAGTGACAAAAGACGATACAATGCATCATTCATGACGGTGACCGGATGAAGCATGGCATGGAAGTAGGACGTAGGCCCCCTTTTCAGGGTTCCGTACCAAAATGGTAAAAATGGAACCCTTATGGTGAGACTTTCTCCGTCCGTCCGTCCGTCGGTCACAGTCGATTATTTTAGTAACTATTACAGCTATCGACATGAAATTTGGACTAGTTGTGTATTATAGTGGCCTAGTTAACATCACTGGAATAAAAAAAATTGAAAATTATTTTTAGTTTTATTAAAAAAGGGGGAAAATCGGGGTTTTGAAATTTCAAAGTAAAATAACTATACCGAGTGGGGTATCATATGAAAGGGACGGACAATCTAAAACAGATTTTGATTTATTTTTGCAATCTTTAATAGCCATGTTAACAGCTTTTAAACCGTAAAGTATTAAAGGATAACCTGGTCTCATTAATGCTCATTAAATACTTTGTGGATTTCACTGGATTTCAATTCCAAATAAATATTATTCTTCTTCTTCTTCTTCTTTTTAGTGGCTCCGATAAATATTATTAGTTTAGGCAGTAGTCTAGAAGAATTCTAAATATCTATTTGAAAGTGTGAATCTGTGGTGTAAAGTGTCATTACCACAGAACACGGAGGTCATTACAATGTTTGTTGTCATTGTCAAGGTAACGGTTGGATTCAGTTGGAGAGTTCCTTGGATTCAAAACTTCGAATGTTTACAAAACTGAAAACTAAAAATGAATGATAAAAATGAAGAAATCTGGCACTGATCCAAAGGTTAAAAAGACTCTTGTTCGCAACTGCGAGCAGAGAATACGAACAGATCCAAAAGCAACCGCAGTTAATGCTGGATCATCGAAGGATATCGCTTACTCTAATAGAAAAGACCTACTGGACCATCCTACGTTGTGCTCCAGTGAAAGATTGGCTAATTATTTATCAGATGTAAAGAAAAGCGTGCCACCGCCGATATCTGATGATGATTTAAAAGTTAGCAAGTCTCAATTAAGTGCTAAAGTAAGTTGGATTATTTATGTCCGTTTTCTACATGGTTTACATGTTTAATAGTAGGTAGGTACCTGCTCTTCTTCTTATTCCTAGCGTTTGTCCCGGCATACGCCAGGGTCCGCTTTCCTGCTAAGTTTCCTCCACTTTGCACGATCTAAAGCATCCTCTTTACGAAGACCGTTGGCACGTGCATCTGCCTGTGCTATGTCAATCCACCGTTTCTTTGGCCGTCCTCGGGACCCGTGTCCAGGGACGGGCATATTTAGGCACCTGTGACCCACATGGTTTTGAGGATGGCGCAGTAAGTGGCCAAACCAACACAACCGAGACTCTTGCATTACCTATTCCTTGCGGTACCTACTATTCCTACCTAAATTTGTGTAATGTAATAGGTATTACACTGCACAAAATTCACATGCGTGTAGCTTTGTTAAAACCACTGATTTGAATAACGTGGTTAAAACTGATGCTTTGTTTTACCAACCACCCTAACTAAGGATTTTTTGGCATAAGATGTTCCTTTTTGAACATCTGTTGCATTTAAGTATCCTTTAAATGTCGGTGAAAGCCAATTCCTTGTTATGTATCACCTAAATAGGTTTTCCTAAAAAAAGAGTTTTTTGAAAAGTTAAATAGGTACTTACATAAATTTACTATATAGCAAACTTTCAAATAATATCAAAATAAGAAACCCAGCCAGCCTGAAAATAAGCAGAAGTCACGAAACAAGTGGAAATGGGCGGGACACATAGTTCGAAGATTTGATGGTCGTTGGGGTCCCAAGGTGCTGGAGTGGCAGCCCCACACTGGTAAGCACAGTGTTGGCAGGCCCCCCACTAGGTGGACCAACAACATGAAATGAGTTGCAGGGAGCTGCTGGATTCAGGCGGCGCAAGACAGAAGCCTGTGGAAGTCCATAGGGGAGACCTTTGTCCAGCAGTGGACGTCTATAGGTTGATTAAGAAGAAGAAGAAACCCAGCTTAACATTTGTCTAAAAAATCGGCCAAGTGCGAGTCCGGCCTCGCTCTTTTAGGGTTCCGTTAAAAAAAAAAAAAAAATTATTTCCATGTACCCATGGAAATATTTTAATTTAATTTTTTTAATTTAATTTAATTTTTATTATTTGTTGTTATAGCGGCAATAGAAATACATAATATGTCAAAATTTCATCTCTCTATCTATTACGGTCTACGAGATACAGCCCGCTGACAGACGGACGGACGGACAGCGTAGGCTTAGTAATAGGGTCCCGTTGGTACCCTTTGGGTACGGAACCCTAAAAATGATTGCAATCACCTTTTGCCAACATTCACTTAATTATGCCAATCATCAAAATTCAGACTGCGGACTGGTATAACACTGGTACATCCTAGGATGGAAATCCATATGGACAAACAAATGATTTCAAATCCTTTGTCTAACCTTTCAGATAACAAAGAAGCTGAATTTTCATTTTAATGACCGGATCTACAAAAATTTAGTAGAACTTAACACTGATGTTGCCAATATAAAAAATAAGAAAGATAAGAAGACAAAGAGTTCTGCAAAAAAGGACCAAGAGCCAAATATAGAGGATTTCTGCCATGATGAAAAAGAAGATGACCTTGTTCCAAACATTCTTGTAATAAAACATAAGTTTAAGCCTGTAAGAAGTGTTGAAAATGGACAGTTGCATAGACTAATTGCATCTTTTGAAAATTTATGAAAATAAATTTATAATTATTATTACTGATTCATCTAATGTTTTGCTATAACCCTGGCTAGTTCAGAAACTTATCTGAAATGGTGGGGTTAATAATGCCCTCTCATTCATACACTTGTGTTTTATTTTATAAGTACATAAAATTTCTCCATGTGATTTATGTAACATCTCTAACGTGCAAAACAAGGTGGTTAATTGCATCTATCTCAGCCTAGAAAAATAATTTTTAATTTCAAGTTAGCTACTTTAATTTAATTTGTGAAACATAGGCCCATTGTGATATTTAAAAATGATATTAGGTACAGTACCTACAGCAGTGCAGTTGAAAACCTAAAACCTAGATTTAAATAATATAGACGAACAGCATTAAGTTCAATCTGTTGTTAAAGTTGTAGGCAAAGAGAATTTAATCACTACATTTCACTGTTTTAGTTGTAGGTACATAATTCATGATAGTCCTACACAAAGAATATATCTCTTCCTGTTCCTATAGTAGCTCATTGTGAATTTGTGGTCATCATTGTAGTGAACCAGATAGAACCTATCAATTTTTATATTTGGGGGAATACCCGAGAGGCATGACTGAGTATGAGTATTGTTCTTTATCTAACTTTTTTAAAGCATTTTACTAGAGGGGAATTACACTTTTGTAATTAAGGAAGGTACCTAATATTACAGCCGAACTAGATCAAATAGGTAAGTTTTTGCTACTTATACTTTCTAATCGGGAGGGGTTTAATTTCTCTCAGGAGAAAAAATGAGAATTTATTTTATTTTAAAAAAATCAATGGCAACTCCATTGTGCAATATTTCATGGAACTAGGAATTACGACTACGTCTAATACTTCCATCGCAGTAACAATACCTATCGTTGCATCAAAGTCGACTTTCTCTGTCTACGTGCACAGCTTATATATCCCACTAGCTGATGCCCGCGACTTCGTCCGCGTGGATAGAATTTTCTTTGCTATAAACCTCACGGAGCCCGAGACCTTTCCAACGAATGCAAAACCGTGGAAATCGATTCGTGCGTTCTGGAGTTATAGCGTCAGGAAGGAAAACCCGACTTATTTTTATATAGTAGACTTCCCAGGAATAGGGAATATGCATAAAATTTAAATTTGTCTCAAATATTTTTTTCTAGATTCTTTATTGCCTTAACATTATACTTAAAAGGTATTTTTTTTATTTAGTTATTATTTAAACCCAGAAAATATTATATAGAAAGTGAAAAATAAAGGAGGGAAATTCAAACTTACAAAACGCGTCGCCATTGGTCGAAACGAATTGTGACGTCATTTGATTTACGGTTGATTTACGGCGTCGATATTCATACAGTGTTTGTGAGAAAAATTGTTTAAAACTGTATTCCTGTGTGATTACTTGTGAATTTATATTTGTAGTCAATCTAGGTCGATGACTGAAACTGGTTTTGTCAAAGCACAATCGGATAATCTACCGAAAATAGATGCATTTATGATGTCAGCATATTTTGTATCAAATCTCGATTTTAATAACGCAGAGATCAAAGGAGTGAAAGCTGCAATGTAATTATTATGTTACATGGTATATTTAAGTCCTTAACATAGATTTTTATTCTTATATGTTTAAATAATACTTAAAACAAAACATAACCTTTAAATAACCATCTGTGTTCCTAAACTCCTAATTTACGTCTATATCATGATAATTTATACGTAATATTATGTTATTGAAGCTCACTCAAGTTTGATATGTTTATATACTTTTTGGTTCCGTACTAATAATAATAATAATAATAATCGTTTATTTTTCCCAAAATTACAAATGTTTTTATAACAGATTTGAACGATGATCCCGCAGAAGTATAAACTGTGTTGCGGTGATCATCGCCCTCCTCGTCCATTAAATAAAAGATTTATAATATGTAATTATTACAAGTTAAATTAAATACTTACTCGTGTTAAATAAAATAAAATTTAGAAAATTTAGAAAAAAGACAAATTTTAAAGTGTTAGATTGTGGTTGTAGATTGTTGACAGTGCATGTGCGTGTTTGCAATGTATTGGGTGTCAGGTAATTGGTGTGAGAGGTGAGTGTGTTTGGGTGTGAGTGAGAGTGAGTATGTGTGTGTGTGTGTGTGGGTGTGTGTGTATGTGTGTGTGTGGGCGTACGCGCTCGCGCACGTGTGTTTGTGTGTGTGTGTGTGTGTGTGTGTGTGTGTGTGTGTGTGTGTGTGTGTGTGTGTGTGTGTGAATGTTAGTGGAGTAGTGTAACATTTATTGACTCAGCTTTACAAGGACTTCCGTTTCATCATAAGTGAGAGCTCGAAGCCATTCTGAACACTTGTGTTTGCATTTATCTAGTGTTAACGGATATATATTTAGTATTTTATTTGCTCGATTATATATTAAGCCACCAAAATAAAAATAATGCCGACCGGCAACAGCGGTCCGGCGAGGTCTGTGGGCGCAAACCATATGAGTTCTCCGCTTCATAGTAAATAGGTTAGGATCGTAGGTCAGTTCAGAATGTTTGCGTAGCACCGTATGCAAGATGAACAATTGCCGGACTGTGAGCAGCTGGCAACTAGAATATAGCTCAGCAGTAGGAAAGAGTATGGGCTTACCGAGCATTACTTTTAAAACTGCCCTCTGAGCTCTTTCAATCCGTAGCATAAGCGTTTTTGGTGAACCACCCCAAGCGGTTATACAATATGAAAGGATTGATTGAGCGAGGGCATAGTAAACGGATTTAAGGCATTTGGGGTCAGCTACGTTTCTTATATTCTTAAAAACAAACATTAATTTTCTTGTGCGCGAAGAGACTGATGCAATATGTTGTTTCCAAGATAAGAAGCAATCTACCAAAACACCTAAGTATTTGATACAGGAGGTGCGTTCAAGGGTTTTGCAATTACAGGTAGGATTAGAGCCATTACATCCGTGAGCACGTATTGTGAAGGAGATAGGAGCTTGGGTAAGTGTGTTAGGGGCAAAGGTTATAAACTTAGTTTTAGACAAGTTTAATGTAAGAAGGTTCCAATTTAGCCATTTCATAACAGTTTTAATGGCTAGTTCAGAGTGATTACAGACTTCATTCCAGTTATTACCGCTAACAATTAGAGCTGTATCATCGGCATACGTGATGATTTTGCAGTGTGATAGGCGAAGGGAACACAAGTCATTAACATAAATAAGAAATAATGTAGGTCCAAGCACAGAACCCTGAGGAACTCCGAAATGTACTGATTCCGAGTCACTAGTGTGACTATCTATAATAACACATTGTGACCGCTCGGACAAGTAACTTTTGAAGATATCGAGAGCAATCCCTCGTATGCCAATGCGTTCAAGCTTATTTAATAACAATGAGACAGACACAGTGTCAAAGGCTTTTGAGAGATCCAGAAATATGCCCACAGTTTTAAGCTTATTGTCAAAATTTCTAGCAATGTGATCAGTTAGCGTCACTACAGCATCTTCAGTAGATTTACCCACCCTGAACCCGAATTGATTTTCAGAGAGAATGTCGGTTACAGCCAAGTAATTAACTAATCTTTTGTTCAAGATTTTTTCAAAAATCTTTGATAAGGTAGTGAGGACCGATATGGGCCTATAGTTATCGATACTGCCCCTGTCTCCAGTTTTATAGATAGGGTGCACGAGGGCCTTTTTAAAGGCTCGTGGGAAAACCCCGTGAGTAAGACAAAGATTAAAAATGTAGGTAAGGATAGGAACCAACGTATGGGCGGCAGCTTTAACTATGGAAGAGGGAATGCCATCCCAGCCAACAGCACATTTCTCCTTTAAATTAAATATAATAAGTTCCACTTCCTTGTTGTCTACAGGAAGCAATGACATTGAGTTTAACCGTATCGGGATGGGAGGTAAAACCTCCTTTAATTCATCAATTGGAGGCTGGACTATTTTTTGGGCGAGGGTCTTACCAATCTTTGCAAAAAATTCATTAACTCTATTTACTGAATTCGATGGCTCGGTACACAGTTTCAGCAAGTCAGGAGAGTTGGACTTGAGAGCATTGATATTAGCGATTTTCTTGACTAGTTTCCACGTTTTAGCCGGATTTCTTTCAGCCTTACGGAATTCGTTACGTTCGTATTCGCGTTTTAATTTTTTTAATAAATTGTTACAAAAGTTTCGATATCGAGTAAACGTCTCATTTAGAACCAGATTACTTGGGTCTTTTTTAGATTTTCGAAATAAATTATCTCTATGACGAATACATCTCAGCAGACCAGGAGTTATCCACGGTTTTAAAATCCTCTTTTTGCTAGAAATAATGGCAATGTGAGATTGATTTTTTATGATAGCAGAGATTAGTGTAACAAGAGTATCAGTAGCATATTCTGGGTCGGAGGATGTTAAAATCGAAGAAAAATCAGCCTGCTCCAAATTGGAAACTATAGCTTTAATGTCCATACGAAGAGATGTGCGGTTTACTGATTGCGATTTAACTTTAGCATCACAAAAGAATAAAACTGGTGCATGATCAGTGATATCAACCTCAAGGACTAAAGTAGTCCCGTAATTTGGAGATTTAAATATGACATGGTCCAGACAGTTATTCAACCTGGTAGGAAGAAGGTGACCGGGGAGCAAGCCGTGAGATGCAAGAAGATTTAGGTAAGAATCAGCATTTATATCATTACTATCCGGAAGTAAATTTATATTAATGTCCCCAACCATAATAATATTTTTAAAGACCTTTAAAAGATTAAGAACTTGATCAATACTATTAAGAAAAATGTTAATATTTTTATATGAAGGTGATCGATACAGAGCTATAACTACAACATCGTCGGGAAATTTAAGAATAAGACTATTTGCTTCAGCTATTTTCATAGTTTCCAGTGAGCATTTAAGGTTAGACCTAACATAAACAATAACACCTTCATTTTGATTCGAATATTCAGAGGCAAATGACTGAAAACCGTCCAGGGATGGGATTGTGGGAGACTTACTAAGCCAACATTCCGACAAGACAATAATGTCTAGCTGAAACTGTATTCTTTGTAACAAAACCAGTAGACCCCCAAAGTTACGATTAATACTTCGAATATTTAATTGTAGGATTTTAAAAAACATGTGATCATTTTTTACATAGTTATTAGTTTCTTCTGGAATGCAGATGTACGACTTCGATAGAGAGAACTTTTCTATATCCTTATTAATTGATAAGATGTCATCCATGTTCGAGTATATTAAAAAAGTACAAGTGAGCAAGAACGGTATGAGAACATAAATTTTCTGAAAGAGGTATGTTAGAACCTTCCGAACCACAGTTATAGTGAACCTCATGACAAGTATAGGTACTTATGATGAAATGGGTCAGATCAAAACGCTTGTAAAGCCTACGTATTGTGTTTGAGTTATATTTATATACATATATACGTATTGTATTAGGTAAAAAATAATATGTAAATGAAAGATCGGCTATAAAAGCCAAGCGCAAAAATAAAAATATATGTTTAAATTTCACATAACAATTTTGTTTATTTGTATCATATTTCATATGTGACACAAATAAACATTGCTTTGTAAGTATCAATACGTAGTTAATATACAAGGTATGACGTTGGTGTATATAAATTGACAAGTTCATAATGTTGCTGTAAGTATAAGGTAGTTTGAATAAAAAAGTGTATAGTATAAAGTTATTTGTATAGAAGTGTATTAGAATAAGTATATTTTTTGTATGTGTATGTTTGTATAAATAAGTGTAAAAAAGAGGATTTTGTAGTTTTGAGGCACAAAATAAATATAGCTTAAAAATATTACATAAAATGCAACTATCGTAAGTACAGTTTATCATTAAATTATAACGTTTTGAAGAGGCATCCAGATCGTCAGTTGCTAGTCACACAGAGCCTGCTTTTAACTTAGATAGGTCTTCTTCCGAGTTTATGCGTATTTGCGGAGCACCCTCTTTTTTACGTAGGTATATATGCCCACGGGCGGTCCAGCAGAAAGAATATTCGTGTGTTTTTGCAAAATCACGCGCCAGGAAAAAAATTCTTTTACTCTTTCGGGTTAATAGCTCAGATAGGTATATAGGTCGAGCGGGGCCTGCTATGTCGATATTCGTGGTACTGAATCTCCGGCCGGTGTTTATTTTATTAAACTTTTTAAAGTTCGAAATAAGATTATCTTTCATAAGGGCACTTGTAAATTCTACAACAATCGGCTTGTGCGTCTCTGATTTTGTAAAGGATCTATAAATATCCTTAATGTCTGAGGGTTGTATATTTAAAGAAAGTTTAGATCCCAAAAGTAAGAGTATCTCCTGTAGGTCGTTCTTAGTCTCATTTTGCTTTAATTTTGAAATATTTCGAAGCTCAACACAAGTGTTCACAGATTTCCATTCTAGGTTTTCGATTTTATTCTCAAGAATAGAAATATAAGATAATTGTTCTTTTCGCTCAGTCTCAAACTTGTCCAATCTGATTTTAAACTCATCATATGCCTGTGATAAAAATTCTATATTTTTGAATATTTCCGCATTTTGCGTTCTAATTTCATTTATCGATTCCTGGATTTTGGTTAATTTTTTATCTTGTTCTTTAGTGAAAGTCAAGAACATCATGCGCATCTCCGCCAAAAGAGATCGTGACTCGTGATCATCTTTACCTTCAAACTTGCGCTTCGAACGGGACGTGTTTGCATTTTTGTCGGTAGGCGAGTTTAATGCCGGTTCTGAGTCACTGTGATGCAGCGTACGAGAGACGAGGGACGTAGCGGGGGACGGTGACGGCGCTCGGCTTGCCATGTTCGTAGAAAAAGTACCAGGGTAACAGAAAATAGAAAGATATCGTTGATCCAGACGGTTTGCAGAGCAGATTAGCCCTTATAATGGTAGTATTTTAGAGTAGTTTTTCACTAGGTCGACGGCCGTATACTCACTAAAAGGTTCGAGTACAGCAATTATCACCTCTTACTCACATACGGATAGGGTACACTTTTGCAGGTCCGGAAGTGACGGCGTAAGCGAGTTGACACTTTAACTGCAACTCCTCCAACTATGATGGCGTCGCTGTTACAGCGGGGCCTGCTTTCTATTGGATAGGTCTCCTTAACATTTATGCACTCCTAATATTTTAGATTAATTTTTGTACACAATTTAATTTAGAATTAATGTTGAATAAAAATTTACACTGTCTGCACGTCCACTCGTGACCGAGGTCCGGGAGGAAGGGACTCTAGTTGGGTTCCGTACTCTAGAAGTAAAAGTGAAAGGATAATATCAAATTAATTTGTTTTCGCTAACTAAGGGCCTCATAAGTAGGCTCACGACCGCTCAGCGGGCGATGGAGAGAGCTATGCTCGGAGTATCCCTGCGGGATCGAATCAGAAATGAGGAGATCCGTAGGAGAAACAGAGTCACCGACATAGCTCAGCGAGTCGCGATACTGAAGTGGAAATGGGCGGGGCACATAGTTCGAAGAGCTGATGGTCGTTGGGGTCCCAAGGTGTTGGAGTGGCGACCCCGCACCGGGAAGCGCAGTGTTGGCAGACCCCCCACCAGGTGGACCGACGACATCAAGAGAGTCGCAGGGAGCCGCTGGATTCAGGCGGCGTAAGACCGAGGCCTGTGGAAGTCCATGCAAGAGACCTTTGTCCAGCAGTGGACGTCTATCGCTTGATAAAGAAGAAGAAGAAGATATATTTTTTGTAAATAAGTATTAGATAAATACGATATTCCGATTTACATGAACAATTTTCTTACACTTTTTTTTCGTACTTTCGCATCTCGTGGAATAGGAAAAACCACTTTATCGGGTGTACTAATAATAGTGTTTTTGTACTTAGGTACCATACAATACTTGTAAGAAGGTTTTTTAACTTCTTCCATGGTTTGTGTAGCAATTAAAACTGAAAATAAGTATGAAGTAACTGAAACGCTATAGTAAACAAACACGGAACATGTCGAATGACGTCATCAAAAGCGCGCGCTAATGGTGGCGTTTGAACGGCTCAAATTTTTTCAATGTTTTAAATTTCACTTTTTAAAATTATTTGACTATTTTCAAACCTATTTATATTTTTTATATGTTATAAAGATGTAAATGATTAATTTAATAAATTAAAAAAAAATCATGCATATTCCCTATTAATTACAATCGAATTATATTCGAACGATCAGCTATCGAGTTAATCATTCAAATTAAATCGAGCATTTTAAATTTAGCTGTATCATTCGGATCTGAATTATTTAAATAAAAAAAGTTTGATAATTATGTTCCATGACATCACCTCTGTTAATGTGGTTAATATATCTAGACAACAGTGATAGCTTAGGGCCAGTTTTTTGATCCGTAGTAATAGTAGAGTTGACCATTTGTCAAATTGACTATAGTTAAGACACTAACTAATGGTTAAACTAAAGTTTCGTTTTCTGATCGTCATTTTTACTATAGTAAGTATTAACCAATGGTTAAAGTATTGCCATTGCTATTAACATTGACTTACCTAGAGTAAAGTCATTTTTCGTAGGGAGTCGTTATTTTCTTATGGGAATATTTGTAGATCCGATTGCATTTTGGCCATTTGTCGTGGCATTTATGTCAAATTAGTGTGAATTTTGTTTTGTGTGAATCAATTGTGCAGTTAAATACATAGTATTTGATTCTAAGCGAAACTACCATGTTTGAGAGTAGTTTTTAACTTTTTATCATAATTTAATTCGATTTATGAAGATCGTAAACATTTTATTTCTAGATTCCTCCTCATAAACTTTCACATAAATTTATTATATTAGTAGGAAAGGAAGATACTCAATTATTATGTGTATAGGCAAAACCTATCTACTTATGGATTACCCAATAATCACAAGCAAAAAAATACTGATTATGCATGTAACCAACAAAAAGATGCAGCCTGGCGATCTCTGGCCGATAATTTCAATTCCGACACAGTTAGATATCGAACTATAAAACAACTACAATTTAACAACATGAATAAACTCAGTAGCAAGCAAGTTTCATAAATCATCCCAATGCTCCAGCGGCGAGTTACGTGGTTATTAACCTTAGGGCTTAGGTATTAGGTCTTAGATCTTCTCATCAGGACTACGTAGTATAACTAACCGACCGTAACTAGTTCATCATAAGATGAACTCTCCGACATGGGCTATTTTTAAATTCATCATTAAATGGGCCAAAACACTGAATTTATCCCAATTTCAACAAATTGAGAAAAGACAAAAACTATATTATCTTGCGTCGAGGACAGATGGTCAATGGACCCAAATAAAACAAAAGAACAGATGTTCTTCCAAAAGTTAACTATTCGTTATCTTGCTAAACCCTCGAGACTGCTGTGGTTAAATATTTTAACTATTTGTTACTTTTTCAACCATTAGTTAAGCTAACTATGAGTCAAAAAACGTATTTTATAGAAATTTAACAATTTGTTGCAATTTTTAACTAATGGTCGCCTTAACTAGGAATCAAAAAACCGGCCCTTAGTGGTTATGCTTCAATTTCGAGGAATCTAGGGTTCGAATCCTAAGCTCGCATCTATAATTTCTCGATGTTTGTGTGGCAATAATTAATTAATATCACTCGCTTTAATGGTGAAGGAAAACTTCGTAAGGAATTTTGCATGCCTATAAGTTTTCAATAATGTTCTTGAACTTTTCAATTTTACTCCAAAAGTGAATAGTTTACGAACATTTCACAAGAAGGTAACTAATTTTGTAAGTAACAAATTTATATATTAAGTAGGTAATTTAAAAATAAATTTTATATAATAAGTGATTTTCCTGCAGACCGACTATGCAAAAGCAGCATCAATCATTACCTACAGTTTCTTTTCAATTGTGGTGATCGGCTGAATTTATCGCGTTCTTTCTGCAACATGCCTCTGCATTTTATCCTGTCGGCCAATCAGAGGGGATTACAATCGTCACACTGCACTGTCGTCTGTCAGTAGCAATCATTTTTTCGCAAGATAAGAAAACGAAAAACAATGACTTAGTGCTGCCTAGCGCATGTAACTAACTTGCCAGATCAAATTCTTTTCTGGCTCGGGCACCTAGAGTCCCAGAGAGAATAGGTCACATCTGTTGGATGACCCAGTCATTGCTGGTTGGTCGAAGCGAACAAAGACTGTATCTGCAAGCTCTCAAAAGACCCGAATGTCGTGAAGAGGCGCAGGATATCCTTGTGTCCTAACTCCTAACTGCTGTCGGAGGTCAAAATCATCTTCGGGCCTACGAAGATCAGCGAAGTAAGGACCTACATATTACATAATATAGGTATGACTGAGCGTGAAATCTAATTTATTATTACCCTTGCACCCAACGATTATAGAGTTAAAAAATAGCAATTCGTGAGTTAGTGACCATCACCATTACTGTGAAACATCATACTAGTATTAGTGTGTTTGTTTGTTGGTTTGTCCTTCGATCACTCCGCAACAGAGCTACGGGTTGACGTGATTTTTTGCATGGGTATTTGAGGACCTCGAGAGTGACATAGGCTACTTTTTATTCCGGAAAATCAAAGAGTTCCAGAGTTATTTTAAAAACTAAATCCACGCGGATGAAGTCGCGAGCATTAGCTAGTAATATTATAATTCATTCGACTAAGTAAATTTTTACAATCGAATAGTTTGAATAGCGTGCTGTTCGAATGATTAATTGAACGAATCATTCACTTTTCCCATCTCTATGGCATTCTATAGAAGAGAGATGCTGACAGCCTACTCTTTTACACTTGCAATGTAATATTCATTCACTGTTCATTCACGCATTCAGTCAATCAAATCTGAATTCTGAAATTGAACTGAAGTCTGAATCTGTCTCTGAAATCAGTCAACTTCAGAACTTGAGCCATTGCGGTTGTGGTTAAATTCTGTCTTAAAAATTTGTTACTTTGTCTAGAATTTAAATAAAATAAATCTCATAAAATTTCGCAATGGCTGAAACGGAAATAATATCTAATAGTGAGAATAATGATCAATTTTTCGAAGGTGTAGAGAAGTTGATTGAGATTTGGTTTACGCCGGTAAAACACGCGGATTTGAGAAAAATTAGTCGGTGAGTTCCTTACTATATTTATTAGTTTACTTGGCTAAATTATAGTTATAACAATTTAAATTAAAGCATCAGTATACTGTCCGCGTGATGTAACATTATAGGTTACCGGCAATCTTTCGATTTTCATAATGTTTTCATACTTCATTTTTATTTTTACCTATTTCTAATTAGCCACATGTTCTCGTCATATTATCATACCTTAGGCAATTTACTTGTTACTTTTTCGTGATAATAGTGATGATTAATGATTGAAAAGGTTACGGAAACTTCTGGAATCAGGCGATCAGCTGTTTCAGATCGCTTGGAAATCTTTAGCTTATTGCTCGAGAAAAACCGGCCCTTAGATTAACCCTATTCTAAAAGTCGTATTTTAAGGAACATTTCCGTATTTTATGCAATAAGTAGACGTTTTATTAATGAAGAATATTGTTTTATATTATATTTTATACTTACCTAAGATAAATAGTAGAGATAGCCTATGGTTAAGACTACGGCAACCTTTTCGGTAGTTTCAGGGTTCGATTCCAGGCATTCATATGTGCATTAGTAACCCTTCTCTGAGAGGAGACCTGCGCTCAGTAGTGAGCCGTTGATGGGTTGCTAATGATGATGATGATAATATGTGCATTTTAAGCAATTAAATAGGTATCATTTGCTTTAACGGTGAAGGAAAACATCGTGAGGATACCTGCACACCTGAGAGTTCTCCATAATGTTCTCAAAGGTGTGTGAAGTCTACCAATCCAGGCTTGATATGTGTGCTATGGCCTAAACCCTTCTCTAAGGACACCACTGACCAGTAGTTGGCGGCAGATGGGTTGAGATGATGATTAATATGTATTAAATGATGATGCAGCAGTGATAGTCTAGTGGTTAGGACTGTGGTCTCCTATTCAGGGGGTCGCAGGTTCGATCCCGGGTACGCACCTCTGACTTTTCAGAGTCAAGTGCGTTTAAGCAATTAATATCACTTGCTTCAACGGTGAAGGAAAACATCGTGAGGAAACCTACACACCTGAGAGTTCTTCATAATGTTCTTGAAGGTGTGTGAAGTCCGCCAATTCGCATTGGGCCAGCGTGGTGGACTATGGCCTATAACCTTTCTCTGAGAGGAGACCTGCGCTCAGTAGTGAGTCGTTGATGGGTTGCTAATGATGATGATGATGATGATGCAAATCTGAATTTAATATGTGATTCAAGTAATCATTGCATTTAATCTGCTTTTCTTCAGCTGTCCACAAGATAAGCTACATTTTGTAACATTTTTGTTTTGAAAAGAGCAACTGCTGATTTTCTTGCCGGCTCTTCACAGCAGACTGAGCTTTCCCAACCAGTGGTAGATTCTTGACTTGTCATAAGAACCACAGATGCCTATGTGAAATAAATGAATTTTAATTTACTACCTTATATTATGTCCTACACTACACTACACATACTGAGCAAAACTACACTATCTAAATAACTACCTACCTACCTACCTAGGTACTTGTTAAGACTATTATGTTATATAGGAAAAATCTATATATATAAAAGAAAGTGGTGTTAGTTACACTATTTATAACTCAAGAACGGATGAACCGATTTGGCTGAAAATTGGTGGGGAGGTAGCTTAGAACCAGGAGACGGACATAGAATACTTTTTATCCCGTTTGACCGCGTTTCCGTCAAGTCACTATAAAACGTGGTATAACAAAAACGCATCTGACATGGAATAACAAAACGCAAATGACAGTGGAATAACAAAACGTAAATGACAGCTAAACATAATTTTGTCTTGGTTGTAAAAAATTTAACAATTATAAAAAGTGTTATAATAAAGTATTACTGATATTATAAATGCGAAAGTGTGTTTGTTTGTTGGTTTGTCCTTCAATCACGTCGCAACAGAACAGCGGATTGATGCGATTTTTTGCATGGGTATAGTAATGGATGTAGTAGTAGTTCCTCAGACCGGGAGAGCTACTTTTTATCTCGGATAATGAAAGAGTTCCCGCGGGATTTTTAAAAACTAAATCCATGCGGACGAAGTCGCGGGCATCATCTAGTCCCCTATATAAATATAGGGGATTTTATTCATTATTCATTTTTCCCAAGTAATGAGAAGTAATTGACTGCAACAATTGTTACATAACTATGCTAACTGTTTGCATTTAGCACCTTCTTTAGCAGTTTAAAATATATTTTTCCATTCACGTTTTATGTTTACATTTTCTAATCTTTTTGTGTATTTATTGTTACTTGTTACAAGTTACATGGAATTCCTACATGTATTGATATTAAATCAAGCATAGACTTAAATATTGAAGTACAAGTCCCACTCCCAACTCCACACTCCACTACTAATGCTAAAAACATTCATTATTCATTATTCATTTATTTGTTGCATAAACTGTTACAATTAAAGGTCTTAAAATATAGTTGGCTCAAACAGTATGTTGATATTAAATCAGGTGTAGACTTCCAACATTGAAGTGCAGGTCCCATTCCCAACTCCAAATACAAAATAAAGTATTTCTATCTATCTAGATGTCTAAGAAAACTACTTAATGTGATATTGTGCTCCACAAATGGCACACATACAAAACTCATCATCATCATCAGCAACCCATCAACGGCTCACTACTAAGTGCAAGTCTCCTCAGAGAAGGGTTATAGACCATAATCCACCAAGCTGGGCCAATGCAAATTGGCAGACTTCACACACCTTTGAGAACATTATGAAGAACTCTTAGGTATGCAGGTTTCCTCAAGATGTTTTTCTTCACTGTTGAAGCTTGTGACTTTGTGATATATAATTTTTTAAATGCACTTAACTTACAAAAGCCAGAAGTGCTTGCCCGGGATGAACCTGCGACCCTCTGAATAGAAGACCACAGTACTAACCACTAGGCTATCACTGCTTCTTACAACTCATCTAACTAATATATATTTAACTTATAAACAAACTCCTCAAAGAGTATAATTATGCTACATGCTGAAAAATTATTAATATTATTATTTAAAACAGCTAAATGACAACCATGGCTGTAGTTACTTGTAAAACCTGCCAACTGCAAATTCATCATTTTTGAACTAACAAGTTTTAAACAGGTTCCACAAAAATTAACGGCACCTCCAGACTTTCAGAACTTGTTTCCAAAAGGTTCCTCATGTTTTTTAACTGATCCAACAACTTTAAGGTACTTATTAGCTGATACATGTACAAGTTATTTTGTTCATAACTGTAAAGTTTGACACATAACTACATACTACAATTCAATTAGGTATACTTTTTACAGTAACATGTAAATTTTAATTGTTAAAAAAAATACTAAGCATAGATTCAGCCAAGTATTAAAATAATGTAGTTTATGTCACCAGGATTATCATAATGAACCGATTGCCTCATTCATCAAAATCGGCTCAGTAGTTTGTTCACTGGTGGAACACTCGTAAATAGTCACATTACATACATAGACTGACAAAATAAATTGAAGCGCGCGCCGCGGGTTATGTAAGCCGAGTGCTTCCGAGCGATAGATAGGTACTTCTTTTATAAGCCTACGTACTGTTCAATATGCTGTTCAAGCTATAACTTACAGAACATTCCAAGGATTTTGCATAGCATACGCGTAATATACTCTACTACCCGTGCGAAGCCGGGGCGGGTCGCTAGTATAATTATATTTTATAATATAAATATGAAGCAGTGATAGCCTAGTTAGTGGTTAGGACTGTGGGCTAATATTCGGGGGGTCGCAGGTTCGATCCCGGGTACGCACCTCTGACTTTTCGGAGTCAAGTGCGTTTAAGGAATTAAATATCACTTGCTTCAACGGTGAAGGAAAACATCATGAGGAAACCTACACACCTGAGAGTTCTTCATAATGTTCTCGAAGGTGTGAAGTCCGCCAATTCGCATTGGGCCAGCGTGGTGGACTATAGCCCTTCTCTCAGAGACCTGCGCTCAGTAGTGAGCCGTTGATGGGTTGCTAATGATGATCCATAGACTGCTAAAATTAAAAACCCTTCCTTTGGCTTGGCCATAGTCTGGTAAAAATTGTATTCTGCACCTATTTCCTATATATTTAAAAATATATAAAAACATCGTTACATCTTTTTGTTTCAGTCAACAATGGGAGAACGTATTGAAGATTGTTCGCTGCGAAATCATCTCGTTCACGCAGAGCGACCAAGTCGACGCCTATGTTTTGAGGTGAGTCTGCAAAGCTTTGGCGAAATATTCTTACAAAATATAACGATATTCTGGTATCTTCTTCTTCTTTATCAACCTATAGACGTCCACTGCTGGACAAAGGTCTCCTGCATGGACTTCCACAGGCTTCGGTCTTGCGCCGCTTGGATCCAGCGGCTCCCTGCGACTCGTTTGATGTCGTTTTTTTTTTTCTTTCATTAAATCACCCGTTTTGCAGATTAGCCTGTGTCAATAGACAAATAAACAGACAAAAAACTTAACAACCGTGCTATGGTTATGCTTTCGCGGTCGTTCAAATAAGATATTCATATTAGCTTTAACAAGAAGCAATTTCAAAATCGGACAAATATTTAATTTTAATTTATTTGTTTAGAATTTTAGATAGTTAGAAATGTAAAAGATCTAACGTTGTGTTTACAAAACCAAACCTATATTTTTATAACATTAGGTATTTAAGACAGTAGGTACGACATTTACTTGGCTGGTTTCAGGGTAAAGAGATTTATGTGTATTCTGACGTGAACTCACACTATTTTAGGGTTCCGTACCAAAATGGAACCCTTAAGTTTGGATGGAGCTACTTTCTCCGTTCGTCCGTCCGTCCATCCGTCTGTCACAGTCGATTATTTTAGTAACTATTAAAGCTAGCCCAACATCATTCGAATAAAAAAAATCGGCCAATTGCGAGTCGGGCCTCGCTCTTTTAGGGTTCCGTACGTATGTCCAAATCACTTTTCTAGTCTCACTAGATATTTAAATATCTTAGTTCTTAAATAGTACTAAATTAGCATATGGGGAAAAATGCTCGTTTGTTTTGGCCACAATTACCTAAAAACCGCATCATAAATCGGTGTTTTCAGTATTAAATATACAGAAATTTCAAATTCCTAAGTAGTTTAGTTTTTGAGATAGAGTAGACCCCGTAACAAAATGACACCCCACATGCCAGGGTAAAAGAATAAAATTTTATTTCGACTCCTTTTCCATGTATGCGGTATGCCCCCCTTTTTTTAAATTTAATTTTGTTTTTATTATTTGTTGTTATAGCGGCAATAGAAATACACACTCAGCCCCTCCCCCTTTTCTCCTAAGTTTACCAATCAAAAAATCAGAAATATGGTCAATAGAGGTTTATATGTATATTTTACAGGAAAAATAAAAGCAACGCTCTAACTAGCCTAGTTTTTTTTATATTAACAATAAACCACTACAAGCAAAGTTAGTTTGCGGTTCATTAATTAACGATTAACAAAAAAAATATATGAATAAGCAAATTAATATGATACTTTTACCTCTGGAGTTCGGAACCCTCGGTGCGCGAGTCCGACTCGCACTTGGCCGGTTTTTTCATAAGAGAAAGAATATAGAGATAGTGAAAATAGTTCAATCAACTCCCACGAGCCATCTAAAATAGCACTAGTGGGAGTTTTACTCTGTTTTTATGCAGGAGTTTATAAATAAATGTATTAACAGTCGGTTCAGCGTCATAAAAGCTGCATTAATAATATTTTCTTTTTTTAAAAAAAAAAAAAAAAAGAATATCAACTAAGTTGAACTTGAATAATATTCTCCTCTCCCCACCAAATAAGCGGAAAGCTTGTGTCAGGAGTGGGTACGACAATAGTGCAACGGGTGGGATTTGAACCTGCGACCTTTCAGTTTTCAGTCCGCACCTTTAACCGTTGGGCTATTGAGGCTTTAAATAAATACGAATAATTAATTCAGGAACTTCCACGACAGGACAGGAGAGGATTTTCTTAGGCCCTACAAGAGACCTTTGTCCAACAGTGATGAAGAAGAAGAGATAATGCAAAATTAAAAAATTGTGCAAAATTGAAAAGTGCATACAGTGGACCCCGGAAATTGGGCCCCTGTCTAATCCGGCACCCCCTATAATCCGACATGGTCTATTAGTTATTATTGAATATTTTTTTACAATCTTCGCTAATGCATGATTGAAGTTACAACTTGCAACCTTGACGCGTAGGGTATTGTTTTGATTCTGATTCATCATCATCATTATTAGCAACCCATCAACGGCTCACTACTGAGCGCACGTCTCGTCTCAGAGAAGGGTTACAGGCCATAGTCCACCACGCTGGCCCAATGCGAATTGGCGGACTTCACACACCTTCAAGAACATTATGAAGAACACTCAGGTGTGCAGGTTTCCTCACGATGTTTTCCTTCACCGTTGAAGCAAGTGATATTTAATTGCTTAAACGCACTTGACTCCGAAAAGTCAGAGGTGCGTAGTGCGTACCCGGGATCAAACTTGCGACCCCCCGAATAGGAAACCACAGTCCTAACCACGTAGCGCCATTCCTGAGAGTAAATTCGAGACGATAATTTCGATGTTCGATATTGACAGCAATGTATTACTAATTAATAAAATCCTCAAAAGGTCCGGAACCCTCAGTACGCGAGTATGACTCGCACTTGGCCGGTTTTATTTACTATCGGTTAAAAACCATGCAAAAAAGTACGTTCATCCTTTGTTCCGATGGACCGTGCGTTGCTGCGAATAAAAATAAAATAAATGAATAATTCCGCGATAAATTAATACAGGAAAAAAATATATAATGGTAGATTAAGAAGTTATCAACAGTTATCGGCATACTAGTGGCACTAAGTGACCTACAGATATATGACCCGTATATAATATCAGTACTGAGTACTGACCCAGGATTCTAGAGTCACACGGTACCTTATGAGTATGACGCACTGAACAATTATTGTGAGAAGTTGTTAGAGATAACCTCACGGTATATAATCTTATATAATTGGAAACAGTTGGGTGTTAAAAGTTCGCTCACACATTGGAATAGTGATTTTAACCTCTAATAAAGACCACTTGTCGCTTTAAATATAAAAAAATCAATATATACTCTGTTTTGCTTTGCTTTGCTTCAGCTGCTTACAAAATAGGGTAATAATATAACTATGTACTAACAGTATCCTTAGTGTCCTTAACTATACTATCCTTATTAGTATTATAAAATCATCATCATCATTAGCAACCCATCAACGGCTCACTACTGTGGGCAGGTCTCCTCTCAGAGAACGTAATTAGGATTATAGGCTAGGCTGGATCCACCACGCTGGCCCAATGCGAATTGGCGGACTTCACACACCTTCGAGAACATTATAGAAAACTTTTAATTTCTAAGGGCCGATTTCACCAACGTAGTATAAGTCTTATCCGAGCGTAAAATATTTTGACAGTGTTTTCAATACAATAACTGTCAAAACGCCCAATTTATCCCTCGGATAAACGTCACTCGACGTTGGTGAAATCAGCACGATCTATAATACTTTATAATGCTTGGCACAATGTTCTTCCACCGTCATCTGCTAATGACGTCATTATGCAAACACCCGTAAGTACCTATACATTTGGCAAATATTTACCTCCAGATTATCTGAAGATAAAAATGATGGTGATACGGACATCGGCATCGGCCGTTACGTATTTTAATACCACGTGTTTCGTAAGCGGTGTATGTCGTCTCGACTCGTCGCCCCTCGCGTGCGTCTGACGCTGTCGGGCACGCCGCCAAATCTATCCATCTGATAGTGAGAGTAAACTCATAAAATAGACGAGACAAATACGCTGTGTTTTTGAAACGTTGCATTTGTTTGTTTTTGACCCCCCCACCGCAAAGAGGGGTGTTATGTCATCGAATACGATTACGATCAATGGAATAACTATAGACTACATCTGTAGATCTGGCATAGATATTACAAACCAACCGATGGATTACCACTGCACTCTCTTTAAGGTGCTCGAACTCTTCCCGGTTTTGTTCTGCTTCTTTCTAGATACTCTCAGCGACTTTAAAGCCGCTTCGAATATGTGTTTCAGTGTGAGGTGTTGTTTGCAGTTTTTATCAATTGAGACTCCAATTTTTAACTGTTCTCAAACCTATACTGGCTATCTTCTTCTTCTTCTTTATCAACCGATAGACGTCCACTGCTGGATAAAGGTCTCTTGCATGGACTTCCACAGGCCTCGGTCTTGCGCCGCCTGATACAGCGGCTCCCTGCGACTCGCTTGATGTCGTCGGTCCACTTGGTGGGGGGTCTGCCAACACTGCGCTTCCCGGTGCGGGGTCGCCACTCCAACACCTTGGGACCCCAACGACCATCAGCTCTTCGAACTATGTGCACCGCCCATTTCCACTTCAGTATCGCGACTCGCTGAGCTATGTCGGTGACTCTGGTTCTCCTACGGATCTCCTCATGTCTGATTCGATCCGCAGGGACACACCGAGCATAGCTCTCTCCATCGCCCGCTGAGCGGTCCTGAGCCTACTTATGAGGCCCTTAGCTCATAGCTATAGCCCTTATACTGGCTATAGCTATGATGAATTATTATCACCTGGGCAAACCAGCTTAGCCCAGTAGGTATCAATCCGTTTTTTATGACTACCGCTTAATTCCTAGACAAGGTTGAAGCAATTCAGTATAATTTAGCCATTTTCTAAAGTGTCTGTCGGCCACGATACCTTGAAACCCCCAAGCTCCTCGATACTTCGAATGGACGCGGATCAATTGCATGAATTCATTTATTCATGATTGTCCCAGTTGACAGTAATGTTTCGCGTCCCATTTGACCCTCATCGATCTCTGTGGATGTCAATTTGTCATCTATTTAGACTGCAGTGCCATTTTGTAAAGAACGACTGAATATCCTGAATTATCAATGCTCAATACTTCATAATGTCACCCAGACAGTATGCTTTGAAATTTTAATTTACAAGAGATATCCTTGGTTCTTCAAGGATTCCTTCTCAAAGGATTCCTTGATTTTTACCAAGTCCTGAAGCTTTGGATTTCCGAAAAATATACTTGAATTTGTTAATTATACTTCTATGATGATGTCTAAACTTCACCAATTTCTCGATTTTATACTGGGCACTACTAGGATATCCTTTGGATGGTTGTTACTATATTATGTGGGTATACTTAATCAATTCATAACACTATGAATAGCTTTCAAGTTGCAATTCGCATTGGACCCGCGTTGTAGACTATGACCCTTTTCTGAGGGAAGACCTGCGCTCAATAGTGAGGCGTTAATCGGTTGTTCATGATGATGAATTTTGAAAAAAATATTATTTCCTATATATAATTATGTTGCGATTTCGTTGTAATAAGCTGAGCTTTTTGATGAGGGGCAAGGGCATAATCTTTGTTAAAAGCAAAGATCGCCTCGAACGCTTCCATGACCCCTCTATCTCCCGTCATACGGCGCTAAATCCTAAACTCGATAAAGAAAATGAATGGTCAAATGGGTGTCAACTGTCAGGCCAGTGTAGAGTTCTGTAGTTGCCCGTCATTATAATAAGCATCTACACTAGCGGCACGCTATGATGGCCGGTTTGACGTTTGTCCGCTCATGAAGTTCCGTATTAATTGATAACGACTTTGAAGGAAATAATTGTATTACTTTATTGACGATAGTGATGTGCAGAGATTCATAAATTTTATCGAATGTAGTTTTAGGTTTAGGACTCAAAATTTATTTATTAAATTGATTTCTAAAATGTATACAAGTGTAGAAAAATCAGTTTGCACCATTTAAGGGGTGAATGTACTTGTGAATATGAACAATTTTCACTATGTGGACAAACCTCTGAAATCGCAAAAAAATATCAGCTGTTTCATACAAAAGGTAAAATTTTTATTTTTATATGATATATACCACAACTCGGCATTTGGTTTTCTAAATTGAAAATTTTTAAAAATGGAATCTAATACGATCGTCACATAGGATCGCTGGCTAGCACAACTACTACCTCCGGCAAACTCGCGTCAATGCTCAATGCAAAACAAAGCAGTTTCGAATTGACGTTGCTTCGAAAAGTATAAACTGTCAGTGCAATGCGATTGTGATATAGTTTTGACCTGGCTTTGGATTTCAAATATTGATACTGCATTACTGTTGACCCTTGCTCGTTTTGGACTCTGTTCAAGCCCTTTGTTGTGGATTTCGTCGATATGACCGAACGTACGCAGAGAACTGTTCTAAATAGTCAGACACGTGAGTTCGTAATACGCCTTCGTAACTATTTCGATCGTGAAGCTCAAAATGGAGGGCCAATTTTACCTATAACGTCAGTGGTTGAACGCGTAGCTGATGCGCTTAATATTGGACAACGAACTGTTAGACGGATAACTAAAAAAAAATATGGCGAGACTGGCACAGAAGAAAATAAACTTCACACACCAAAAAAGAGAAAACGAGCAAAACCAGTCGTAGGCATCGATAGCTTTGATGCCGATGCTATCCGAAGACATGTTTACGGCTACTATTTACAGAAGGAGTATCCAACAAGAAAAAAGTTGGTGCATTCACTGAAGGAAGCTGGATTATTCTTCGGTGGGGAAAGTTCTTTAACGAAGATTTTGAAGACCATTGGATTTCGATACAAAAAATGTAACAAACGCAAAATATTGATGGAAAGATTTGATATAGCGATGGCAAGGTATACTTTTTTACGGCAAGTGAAAGAAATCAAAAATTGGCAAAATGTTGTGTTCTTGGATGAAACATGGCTTAATGCTAACCATACTGTAGGCCGTTCTTGGAACGATGACACAGCAGCATCTACTTCCAAAGTTCCTGTAGGAAAAGGATCGCGACTTATAATTTGTCACGCCGGAACCATCAACGGGTTTGTCGAAGGTTCTCTCATGGCTTTTGCGTCAAAAACCACTGGAGACTATCATGAAGACATGAATGGAGAAAAGTTTACTGAATGGTTTACCTCAATGTTGTGTAGCCTCCCTGAACCATCTATTATAATTATGGACAACGCCCCATACCACTCGATGCAAATTGACAAGCCACCTGCCCAATCCCAAAAGAAAGCTGATATCGTCGCATGGCTTCGTAAAAATGGCGTAGATGCAAACATGAATATGTTAAAAGCGGAATTAGTACGTCTTTTAAAAGAAAACAAACCAACCAAGATCCGATACGTCATTGACGAAATAGCATTAGAACATGGGCACAGAGTTATACGGTTACCGCCTTACCATTGTGAGTATAATGCGATTGAGTTGGTGTGGGCTCAAATTAAGGGATATGCTGCAAGACACAATACAGAACCCCCATTTACCACAAAAAAAATGCTAAAATTATTAGAAGAAGCTTGTGAACATGTGACTAAAGGAGACTGGGAAAAGGTTGTGAATAGAACTGTTAAATTAATAAGGGAAGATTATGAAAGAGATGTGAAAATAGATAATATTATAGAAAACGAACATATAATTATTAATGTAGGTGATGATAGCAGTGACGACAGTGAAAATAGTAGTATGGACGAATCTGATTAATTATGGCCTTTTGTGGCACCTTTTTTGGTATCTTTTGTATTCATATGTTTCTTGTGTGCATATAAAGTATGTATATTCATTTTCATTCAAATATTCAGTTCGTTCAAATAAATTAAATAAACATATACATTTTTGTTTTATTAAACCTATTTAATCAGGTACAAAAACAAAACTTAATTGTTTTTTGTTCGAGAATAAATTGACATTCCACATCACTATTGTAATGTGTCAAACCGGCCATCATAGCGTGCCGCTAGTGTATATAGGTATTTAAAAGGGAGGACATATATGTATTTTTAAACATAAAATAGGTACTTACCATGTTTTAAAAAAAAATATTTTTAAAAAATCGACTTCAAACACCCGCGCCACTACAAAGTATATAATTTAGTGTTGATTTTTTAAAAACCGCTCGACCGATTTCGATAAAATTTAACCTGAGAAGCCTGATACCCTTTCAAAAAAAGAAATTTCCATATCGGTTCAGGCGTCTTCGAGTAATTGGTGAACATACATAAAAAAAAAGATTCCGACGAATTTATAACCTCCTCCTTTTTTGAAGTCGGTTCAAAAGGGCCTTGACCCACGGACAGAGACGGACGACGCGCGACGGTTGGTCCTAAATATGTGTTCCGTTTTATCGGAACCCTAAAGAGCCAAAGACCGATTTGTTACGCTACAAATTATTAATACTTAGTAGTAACAAATTGATAATAAGTCTTAATCAGCGCCACGTTTGTGGCCGACCTATTTGATTGCACTCAGTGAACTGTGAAGTCCACGGGACAAGAGCATGGTTTATTGATGTTCGTATACTTGCACTTACTCGAAAGCGACGTATTGCTACGATCGACGTAAATCTTGCTCGGACATGTGAAGTGACAAACCGGGTAGATTGTCATTTTATGTGTGGGTTCGTCTAAAAATGATTACTACATTGTGACGATCGCAATGACCAGAGGTCATGGCGAATCAATGGCTCAATTTATGGCGTTGTCAAATTGTCACCTACATTCAATAAAATTCCCGTCATGCGGAATCGAAAACTCTTTATGGGAATTACACTAGCGGCACGCTATGATGGCCGGTTTGACACATTACAATAGTGATGTGGAATGTCAATTTATTCTCGAACAAAAAACAATTAAGTTTTGTTTTTGTACCTGATTAAATAGGTTTAATAAAACAAAAATGTATATGTTTATTTAATTTATTTGAACGAACTGAATATTTGAATGAAAATGAATATACATACTTTATATGCACACAAGAAACATATGAATACAAAAGATACCAAAAAAGGTGCCACAAAAGGCCATAATTAATCAGATTCGTCCATACTACTATTTTCACTGTCGTCACTGCTATCATCACCTACATTAATAATTATATGTTCGTTTTCTATAATATTATCTATTTTCACATCTCTTTCATAATCTTCCCTTATTAATTTAACAGTTCTATTCACAACCTTTTCCCAGTCTCCTTTAGTCACATGTTCACAAGCTTCTTCTAATAATTTTAGCATTTTTTTTGTGGTAAATGGGGGTTCTGTATTGTGTCTTGCAGCATATCCCTTAATTTGAAATATCAATATTAATTTGAAATAGCAGTATCAATATTTGAAATCCAAAGCCAGGTCAAAACTATATCACAATCGCATTGCACTGACAGTTTATACTTTTCGAAGCAACGTCAATTCGAAACTGCTTTGTTTTGCATTGAGCATTGACGCGAGTTTGCCGGAGGTAGTAGTTGTGCTAGCCAGCGATCCTATGTGACGATCGTATTAGATTCCATTTTTAAAAATTTTCAATTTAGAAAACCAAATGCCGAGTTGTGGTATATATCATATAAAAATAAAAATTTTACCTTTTGTATGAAACAGCTGATATTTTTTTGCGATTTCAGAGGTTTGTCCACATAGTGAAAATTGTTCATATTCACAAGTACATTCACCCCTTAAATGGTGCAAACTGATTTTTCTACACTTGTATACATTTTAGAAATCAATTTAATAAATTTTGAGTCCTAAACCTAAAACTACATTCGATAAAATTTATGAATCTCTGCACATCACTATCGTCAATAAAGTAATACAATTATTTCCTTCAAAGTCGTTATCAATTAATACGGAACTTCATGAGCGGACAAACGTCAAACCGGCCATCATAGCGTGCCGCTAGTGTAGTAGTTAACAATCATACTATTAAATAAGGCTTGGTATTGTTAAATTTAAATAGTCGAGATATTTCGAGATGTCTTCTCGTCCAAAATCACTCTGCCTGAATACTCAAGTGACAAGTCTTCGAACAGTGCGTGTTGCCAGTGATGGCTTACGGATCCGAGACGTGAACGTTAACTGTGGGCCTCATAAGAAGGCTCAGGGTCACTCAGCGGGCGATGGAGGGAGCTATGCTCGGAGTATCCCTGCGAGATCAAATCAGAAATAAGGAGATCCGTAGGGGAACCAAAGTCTTCGACATAGCTCAGCGAGTCGAGAAACTGAAGTGGAAATGGGCGGGGCACATAGTTCGAAGAGCCGATGATCGTTGGCATCCCAAGGTGCTGCAGTGGCGACCCGCACCAGGAAGCGCAGTGTTGGCAGACCCCCAACTAGATGGACCGACGACATAAAACGAGTCGCAGAGAGCCGCTGGATTCAGGCGGTGCAAGACAAAGACCTATGAAAGTCCATGCAAGAGACCTTTGTCCAGCAGTGGACGTCTATCGGTTGACAAAGAAGAAGAAGAAAGTGTGACGCTCAATTATTTACGGGCATGAATCAACTTCTCAGCGTAGCGTCGTCGACTAAAAATACGCAATCACATCTCCCCTGCTATATTTTTTGCCACAATCCTTTGATTCATCTTGAGGTACCTTTAAATTGCACTGAAGGAAGATATGAATGCTTTGATTTAAATCATAATATTTTGAAAGACCGTCTGCGAGACTGCTTTCGTATGTTGGCATAATAAATATTATTCCGCTCGCTCGCAAAACATGAAAAGTTAGCAAACTCTGAATTCATAAGACCTTGAAGATACATTTTTATACCTGCTCTGTCATGTATGCTATAGTTGCAAACCTATAGAGTTATGGTTAGTGATGGGACAGCCTTTTTTGTGTAAGCAAAACTTGTTCAATAAAGCTCAGGCTAATAGATAAGACAGTTCTAAGAACTAGCTAATGTTAGTGGTTGTTGAATAGCTGATAACTTCGTATAAAGGAGTTTGTTTTGTCAAATCTCTTTGTTCACACGTGGGTCTACGGAAGCACCGATCTACATGTAGTACCTACTGGATTTGCGGCTATGAACACTTACCATGTTCAACTGAATAGGACTAGATTTTTAACCGACTTCCAAAAAGGAGGAGGTTCTCAATTCGGCCGGTATTTTTTTTTTTTTTCTATGTATGTCCACCGATTTCTCCGGGATTACTGGACCGATTCGCGTGATTTTTGTTTTAATCGACAGAGGATGTTTGCGAAATAGTCCCATAAAAATGTTGACCTTCAACTCCTCAAGCCTGATGCTGCAGGGATATTACCCACCTAAAATAAAGAGATTTAGGAAATGTCGATTACGAATTGATATTGTAGGCAACAAGTATGGACTACATCATGGAGCTCCAGGTCCTAGCTCCTCAATCATAGGATACTACACTTAAAAGCTTAAAATAAAAATTCTTTTCAAAAAACCGACTTCTAACGCCACTACAAAGTATAAAAATAATTTTAGTTTGTCCACGTTTGTTGAAGTCGGGCGGGCCTAAAATACAAACTATGAAACCGACTCGCGATGCTCGCTCAACTTCTACAAACGAGTCTCTCATATTGTGTAGCGTCGCGCATCGGTTTCATAGTTTGAATTTAGGCCCGCCCGACTTCAACAAACGTGGACAAACTAAAATTATTTATTTACTAATTATTTTTATACTTTGTAGTGGCGTTAGAAGTCGGTTTTTTGAAAAGAATTTTTATGTACTCTACAGTCAGTGGCCGCGGCATTCGCAATTTAACAATACAACAAAGTGATGTACCTACTACAGTTTTATGAGGACTAGCTGATGCCCGCGACTTCGTCCGCGTGGATGTAGTTTTTAAAATCCCTCCGGAAATCTTTGATTTTCCGGGATAAAAAGGAGCCTATGTCACTCTCCAGGTCCTCAACTATACCCATGCAAAAAATCCACGTCGATCCGTGGCTCTGTTGCGGCGTGATTGAAGGACAAACCAACAAACAAACAGACTTTCGCAATGTTGCCTGTCTATCGGTCTTCTATCGGATATACTTTGGAGAGTGCGCTCAAGAACTTTACAACCTTGTGCCCCCTTCACCGTTTTACCACAGAACTTCGAGAAATCGTGAGCGTTGGCATCCTTACGTGGTTGAAATCTAACCTACTCGCTCTACTCGCACAAAACGCTTCAGTTCAACGTTTTTGAATCGAGCCGCTAAGGTGTGGAACGCACTTCCAACATCTGTGTTTCCGGCCACGTATAACCTCAGTACCTTCAAGGCAAGAGTGAATAGGCATTTTCTAGGCAAGCGCGCTCCAACCTAGACCTCATCAGTGCTGTCCAGCATTGATTGTCGTGAAGCGCAAGCCTATCCCGAAAAAAAAAATTTAAAAATTAATCCACGCGGACGAAGTCGCGAGCATCAGCTAGTAGTCAATAAGCTCATCTTAACTCAGTATTAATCATGTTCAGTGAAATCTGCGCGTCCGTCTTAGGTATTGATTCGTTACATAACCTAACGCAATACCCGGTTGCTCTCCCAGGAGCCGGATAAACAGTGACGTCATTGTGTATCGTAAGAACTGTAGAACTTAGAATTTTAATCTACATCAATACCTGTAAGTGACAGGCTTCATCCCATAAACTTTTCAATACTTACACATAATTATATACCTAGCAGACGTGTATTTTTAACCGATTCAAAAAGGAGGAGGTTTTCAATTCATCGGAATCTTTTTTTATGTATGTTCACCGATTACTCGAAGACGCCTGAACCGATTTGGAAAATTATTTTTTGTTTCAAAGGGTATACTTCCCAGGTGGTCCCATCTGAGTAGGTCCTCGCTCTTTTAGGGTTCCGTTAAAAAAAATTAAATAAAAATATTTCCTACCCATGGAAATATTTTAATTTAATTTTTTTAATTTAATTTAATTTTTATTATTTGTTATTATAGCGGCAATAGAAATACATAATTTGTGAAAATTTCATCTGTCTATCTATTACGGTTTACGAGATACAGCCCGCTGACAGACGGACGGACGGACGGACGGACGGACGGACAGTGTAGGCTTAGTAATAGGGTCCCGTTGGTACCCTTTGGGTACGGAACCCTAAAAAGGAGAAGAACCTCCTCCATTTTTGAAGTTGGTTAAAAATCTGCTAAAATATCTTTGCGCTCGATTACTTTTTTGCGTTGGTGAAATTGGCTCGAAGTGTTCTTCGCATAATTGTACTGAATGACGGCTTAACATGTGAAAGACAATAGACATACCTACGCGAGCTTCGTTCTAACTTCTAATGTTTGACTAGCAATCTATACTTCTTTAACTAATCCCTGTCCAAGGTTAAGTTTTGTATTAAAATAGCACGCTCTCTATAAAAATATTATAATAGCCTTATTGTGCTTATCTAAACTGGGTCAAACGGGCGTTTGTTTAAGGGTATATCTGAGTTTTTTCTTTACCATTTGAGCTCAACTCATTCCTCGCGTGTTACAAAATAAGTAAGTAGATACCTTGAATTGTATACTTAAAGTTTTCGGCTTAGAGAAATTATTGAAAGAAAGTATGAATATAATTTATTGTTGATATTTTAAAAACTGCTCGACCGATTTCGATAAAATTTAAATAGGACCACCTGGGAAGTATACCCTTTAAAACAAAAAAAGAATTTTCCAAATCGGTTCAGGTGTCTTCGAGTAATCGGTGAACATACATAAAAAAAAAGATTCCGACGAATTGCGAACCTCCTCCTTTTTTGAAGTCGGTTAAAAATACAAGCTTTTACGGCCCGCGGCCGCGACTTAGTCCTAGTTGTTTTTAACATCATGCGGGAGCTGTTTTTCGGGTATAAAAGATAGCTTAAGTCATTCTCCAAGTCCTCAACTATACCCGTGCAAAAAATCGCGTCGATCCGTTGCCGCGTGATTGAAGGACAAACCAACAAAGAACAAACAGACGCGCCTTCGCATTTATAAAAGGATGAATAATTGAATACGGCGGACGACTCGACGCCAACCCAGCCAAGCGTAAGCCAGTGTAAGCCGCATGCGCGAACACCACCACCTTGACCTTCCCACCCCTCTCCCCCCTCCCCCCCAGTCGCTACGGCATGAGTGACACATCAAGCACGTACACTTACCTTACAGACACCTTTTGTTTGATCGATACTGCAATGGTTTATTTAAAGATTTTGGAACGTAGTTCCTTATCGCGCGGTGCGGAAGGGGGCTAGACGGATCGACACTTTTTTTAAACCGACACTTTGTTGAATGTGACTTTGGCATTGTGTTCAATATTTTCACAGTACAATATTAGATAAATTAATCGAAAGGAACTTCGTTCCATCCGGGTGTCCCTTGTCACCTCATAAGTTTTTTTTTTTCGTTTCGTTCTACAACTAAACAAACTGCAAGCGGCTGTTATTCAATACCTAGTCAGAAAAGTTAGATGAAGAAATAATACCTCCACAAAATTACCCATATGACATCAGAAATGCGGTTCGATGTACACTCACTGAGCCAACAAATAGCAAAAACAATACTTATACTCGTAATTCGCTAGCAAAAAGCGGTCGTAGCCAGACATGCTAGTCGCGACGCGGTCTGTCGCCCGACGGACATGCGATCTACAAGGCCGAACTCGTTAGCGAGTAGGGGCAAGTGCTATTCCTATAGACGCTTGTACCTGTGGACACAATAGATTCCGGCGAAACTAGCAACACTAAAATTCTAATTTGAACGCGACCGTAAAGCTTTGTCTATGGTTGACAGTTCGCGTTCAAATTAGAATTCTAAGATTGCTGGTTTCGACGGAATCGATTGTGTCCACAGGTACAAGCGTCCATAGAGCAGCACTTGCCCATACAGACGGACATGAAGACAACTAATGTACCTAGTATGAAAAAAAATAGCAATGCATTCTATGGCAATCTTTAGGCGGTGCGCAAACGACACTGGGCTTTAGGATTACTCAGCGGACGATGGAGAGCGCTATGCTCAGAGTATCCCTGCGAGATCTAATCAGAAATGAGGAGATCTGTAGGAGAACCGTTACCCACATTGCTCAGCGAGTCGCGAAGCTGCAGTGGAAATTGGCGGGGCACATAGTTCGAAGAGCTGATGGTCGTTGGGGTCCCAATGTGCTGCAGTGGCGATCCCGCACCGGGAAGCGCAGTGTTGGCAGACCCCCAACTAGATGGACCGACGACATCAAACGAGTCGCAGGGAGCCGCTGGATTCAGGCGGCGCAAGACTAAGACCTGTGAAAGTCCATGCAAGAGACCTTTGTCCAGCAGTGGACGTCTATCGGTTGACAAAGAAGAAGAAAGTGTGGCGCTCAACTATTTACGGGCATGAATCAACTTCTCAGCGAAGCGTCGTCGACTAAATACGCAATGTCACCTCCCCTGCTATATTTTTATTTTTTTGCCACAAGCCCACACACACACACACACACACACACACACACACACACACACACACACACACACACACACACACACACACACACACACACACACACACACACACACACACACACACACACACACACACACACGCACACACACACACACACACACACACACACACACACACACACAGTTCGAATAGCCGATGTTCGTTGAGGTCCCAAGGCGTTGGAGTGGCGAACCCCCATTAGGTGGACCGAAGATATCAGACGAGTCGCAGGGAACCGCTGGATACAAGTACAAGAGACCTTTGTCCAGCTGTGGACGTCTATCTGTTGATAAAGAAGGAAGTGTGTCAAGTGGAAGCAACTGGATACCAACAGTATCTATGTCTTCCTTTTATCCCGGAAAAACGGAAGGTTTCAGCGGGATTTTTAATAACCCAAGACCACGCGGACAAAGTTGCGTTCAAAAGATTTAAGCCTCAATAGCCCAACGGTTAAAGGTGCGGATTGAAAACGGTCGCAGGTTCGAATCCCACCTGTTGCACTATTGTCGTACCCACTCCTAACACAAGCTTACAAGCTTTCCGTTTATTTCAGGGGGAGGAGGATATTCGTCAACTTCAACTTGACTAATATTCTTTTTTTTTTAAAAAGAGAGTAAGTTAGAACTCTCTCTAAGACTCTAACTCTAGGGTGTGGAGACAGATTGTCCAGCCACCCACATCTCAAATGATAAAATTATAGCGTCAAAGAAGCATGTATATATTATAGATGTATTGAACAAATGCTGTTGATTTTATCAACTTAACTGTGACTGCCTGTTTGGCACATTTCGCTCGGCACAGTCTTAAGTTGCCATGCTCCAATAGAATAAAAACCGGCCAAGTGCGAGTTGGGCCCGCATACGAAGGGTTCCGTTCCATCGTACAAGATTTAACACTAGCTATTATAGGATCGAGCAAAAATAAAAGTTTATTCTTATACACATTCTGACAGATGAACGGACAGCGGAGGCTTAGTAAAAGCGTCCTGTTCGCACCCTTTGGATACAAAACTGGATTTACTGGAGTTACTAGATTTGCCACTGCAGAAATTTAAACAATGCCCAAAAACTCACTGAGTCGCGGTTATTGCAAAGTTAATGACTTTCTTAATGACAAAGTTGTATGGGAGAAATCGGCTTGGCATCCAGCTGCCCACAAGATAGTATAATAACTTATTACAATGTAATAGCTACATAATAATATTGTAAAATGAATGTTTTGAAAAGAGCAACTGCTGAGTTTCTTGTCGGCTCTTCTCAGCAGAATCCGCTTTCCGAACCGGTGGTAGAATCATGACATGTCATAAGAGCCACAGTTTGGACTACGTGAAATAAATAATTTTGAATGTTGAACCCTAAATAGAAGGAAAATAGTATGCTAAATGTTTTATCATCATGTAAATTGATCGGATGAATCCATTACAGGCGTTACATAACGCCGCGTAATGTGAATGAAGAAGATTGCAGTCGCAGGGCTGCTAATATTGCATGCGACCGGTTCACCTTGACAGTGGCCACGTTAATTTGAGACTGACTACACGTTTAGGATTATTATGTCGCTCGAATTCTTGGAGCTACCTATACGTTTCGTAATGGTATTAAGGTTCAGGTTTTAGTACTGTTTTTTTCTGAGAATACTGTCTGCAGGCTGCAGCATTTCAATTCCTTACCAGGGGCCAGTAGATCTTTGTGTTAAACAATGCTTAAATATATTATTTATTTACATTCTTCGTACAATTTGAAAAACTAGTATACCCAAAAAACAAACGGCACAATGGCATGAGAACGCCTCATGCCGTTTGCCATCACGACATAAACTCCCAAGGCTTGCCAATAGATGTTTCATATAAAAATGAGGAAATCAAGAGATATCTGGGTACTTCATTGTCCTACATGTCTAGCTACAATTAATCATCTAAGGCAAGATACATTGCATAAAGCGCGATGGACAGATAAGGACACCCTGGTTAAAGAACCTACGCTTAGAGTTCAACAAAAGCATCCGATTCCTATTCAGGGCTTTATTCCAAAGTTTAAGTTAATACAACGCTCACCAATATTCGTTAGAAGAGGCACTTTAAAACGAAGTTAATAGTGGGAATCGCAAACATTACAGTTGGTAATACTTTAATTAATTGAGGTGCGATTGAAATAAACGTGGTCGAGTGCCAATTCCTGGTTACGAGCACATTTACTCGTGATTCGTGCATACGTGTGTATGGGGTCAACACCTGGTACATAATGACGTGTTCGGTGTTACTGACAGCGTAAGAACTTTTAGAAAAGTTGATGACCATGAAAATGATAGAAGAATATGCAAGCGTGCTTAAAAGCATAAAAGCCTTCGGCTATGTATCGATCCCATTCTCCCAGGAAATGTCCCTCACGATAAATGGATGGATGAATGGTTTTATTTTATGCCCCGCACTAAAATATAATCAAAAGTTCGTCAATATGATTAAAATCTTTTCCCTCAAGAAACATTTCAGAAGAATGTCAAACTACTTTTGATGTATTAACATCATTTATGTTGTGGCTATTATTTAAAATTATTGCATCAGTGTGATGATCGCATTCACCTCTTAATTTATGGTGTTTTTGCTGCATCAATCTTCTTCTTCTTCTTTATCAACCGATAGACGACGTCCACTGCTGGACAAAGGTCTCTTGCATGGACTTCCACAGACCTAGGTTTTGCGCCGCCTGAATCCAGCGGCTCCCTGCGACTCGTCGGTCCACCTGGTGGGGGGTATGCCAACACTGCGCCTCCCGGTGCGGGGTCGCCACTCCAGCACCTTTGGACCCCAACGACCATCAGCTCTTCGAACGATGTGCCCCGCCCATTTCCACTTCAGTATCGCGACTCGGTGAGCTATGTCGGTGACTCTGGTTCCCCTACGGACCTCCTCATTTCTGATTCGATCCTGCAGGGACACTCCGAGCATAGCTCTCTCCATCGCCCGCTGAGCGGTCCTGAGCGTACTTATGAGGCCCTTAGATGCCCTTAGTTAGCGACTATGTCTCGGATCCGTAAGTCATCAATGCATTTTAGTATTTATTATACCGCAATGAACCTGGATCGTTGTTTTGTTTGAAACCAGACGAAGTCACTCACCAGAAAGTAGTTTGACACCTTTCATTAAAGCAACAGCCACAAACAGGTGTCTTTCCAACATTTGCATTTGACTCGTGACGGTGGTTTCATGAATACGAATGGAAACATTTCTAATTTTAGCTGGAGCACTGAAATAGTGCAACGCTTGCTTCCTGACGAGCAGACGTTCGGTTTTACGTTATAGACAAACATTGGAATGTCATGTAAACGCCGAGAATTTGTTATTTATCGAAAGAAGGAGCATAAACAAAGCTTTTTAACTAAGGTACTTTACAATAAATTATTATTTATCATGGCTTAAAATTTTTAACGAATTGAAATTGAAATTATTGAAATTGAATTGATTATTGAAACTTTTCTATGTAATGTATTTCCTTCAATCTTTTTTCATCTTCCCAACTGACCCGGCTATGATGTTATCGTCAACTTAAGTCAATAATTTTAAAAATGTCAACGTTGCAACTCGTATCTCCAGATGTGTCGATATGGTCCAAGTTGCTATAATATAGTAGGTAAGTATTTGATACCTCTCCTTTTGAGCCCAAGCAGCCAATTTTCATAGGAAGCCGCATGTAGTCATTTTCACCCGAATTTGACCCAAGTAGCGTTACGCATTTGGGCACCGAATCTGATGCTTTCCAAGAATCTGGTGTATTTCTCACACCGTCCTGTTAACTTTTTATCCGTGTATATCATGCGATCAGGGTCAGTAGACTATGAGCAGATGAGTTTTGTCTTTTGAGGGTAAGTGGCGTTCGGAGACAACTTCCCTAGTTGGTCGAACTCCATGTCTATACTAATATTATAAAGAGGAAAGATTTTTTGTTTGTTTGTTTGTTTGTTGTTAAGTCACAGTAGTAGCTTTTGTATTCTTAAATTGAATTAGATCGCCTTTATTATCGCAGTATTAATTCTTCCTTACTAATACACATTATATTATTTTATTTTATAGTGGAGAACCTAGAAGGTGACATAGGCATCCCGAAAAATCAAAGAGTTCCCGTGGGACGGAGTCGCGGGCATCTATATGTGCCGTCTCTTTAAGCGGCGTATCGCTTCTGACCACCACCACCACCCTTTACCTAAAAAGAAAAATATACGCCGTGAATTGAGAACCTCCTCCTCCTTCTCCTTTTTTTCGTCGGTTGAAAATACAGTGGTGGCATCCGCCTAAAGCGACGAAGAAAGTTTTCTTCGTCTATATTAATTACTATTGATATGATGGGAACGTGTTTTGGCCACGACCGGTTAACGTGCTGTGGGTTCTGGCACGTGTGTCAATTACTCATTCGTTTTTACACGTTGGCGGTTGAGGACGAAGTATAACATAATTAGGGTAATATTATTAGTTATGTTTATGTAGGTATTTATGGTACCTTTAGCCTACCCACAATCCTCTTTTTGCACACCTTCGCCCTTTGAGTATTGAACCAACACTTTAATACTCAAAGCCTTCACCTGATGTCGCTTGTCCAAAGATAAATATTGGGAGAGCTATCTTAACATGTCCGCCTTTTGTATTACAAAACTAAAGTAACAATACGAATATTAGCGGTGTGTACTGTGCCACACAACAGTCAAGTTTACAAACGACAAATTGGTGAAAATATCGCCACTCCTTATATCTTCTAATAAATAAAGGCTTGTATGTATTTAAACATTTTAATAACTTTACCATGCAGACCCCCGACGCAAAAAGAGGGGTGTCATAAGTTTGACGTCGATGTCTGTCTGTCTGTCTGTATGTCTGTGGCATCGTAGCTCTCAAACGGATGGACCGATTTCAATGCGGTTTTTTCATTTGAGGACCTTGAGGAGTTTCCTTGTGGTGGTTCTTAGCTATGTTTGGTTAATATCAGTCCAACAGTGTAAGAGTATCAGCTCTTTTCCAAAATGGTGTAAGGCATTTTTGACGTATGATTACTCGATTAAGTGCTTCACGTGTGCCAGTATAATCGTTAAATGACAATTAATTGTTAACTTCGACCTGATGCTGCAACCAGAATCATACATAGTCCGGCCATAGATTCACATGTCGGGGGTTTTTAAAATTTTAAATTTACGCTTGTTTTAATATTTCTTTTTTTATAAAGAAATATTGTATGCCCTCTGGATGGTCTCAGATTTTGATAAAGAACTGACGAAGATCGTCGAAGACTATCTTTAATGAGCGACATCTGTTACCTATCCTTATTTATCGACAATTTAGTAGGAGAAAAATAGCACAAAGAAGTCTTTTTTTTTTAAGATTAATTAAAACAAAACTAATTGGACGAGAAGTTAAAATTACTTATTACTTTTGCACTGTGTATCTTGACCGGACGGGTGGCCAAACTCCAGTTTGGTCACCCATCCGGATGCGGACTTGGGTTAACGTTGCTTCACCCGCGGCTGGTGGAAGTATGGAACCGGGCCACACCCTCAGCAATGGTGAGTAGAGCAGAGCCTGCCTAATAGCTGTAATTGTAAGTCGATGCAAGCCGGCGGTGTGCTATCGATTCGGGCCTGCGCGCTTGCTGCACGAGTGACGCAGTTTATTTGCCTACTCTAGGGATGTGAGCTAACGTTACGCTTTTTTAACGTGATAACGTCTTATGAACACCGGCTAGGCTGCACGCACGAAAAAGTGTCACGTTCCGCTTGAGCCTGAACTTTTAACTCCCAACTGTTTCCAATATTATAAGATTACCGTGAGGTTATCTCTAACTATTTCTCACAATAATTGTTCAGTGCGTCATACTCATAAGGTACCGTGTGACTTAAGAATCCTGGGTCAGTACTCAGTACTGATATTATATACGGGTCATATACCTGTAGGTCACTTAGTGCCACTAGTATGCCGATAACTGTTGATAACTTCTTAATCTACCATTACATTTTGACATGATAACGTCCCGCCAATTCGCATTGGGCCAGCTTGGTGGACTATGGCCTATAACCCTTCTCTGAAAGGAGACCTGCGCTCAGTAGTGAGCCGTAGATGGGTTGGGTGTAGTAGTAGTGTAGTAGGGCTAAGAGGCCGTAGCGGCCGTATAAAAAAGTACAAAATGTAGCCTATGTCATACGGACCATAATAATACATCGTTTGACATTTCAATCATCAAAATCGGTTCTGCTGTTTAGGCGCTATGATAGAAGTTGGAACATATTTTAAATTGACACATGTAAATTTCACAGACTGCTAAAATCATATACCTTCCTTTTGACTTAGATAAGTCGGATAAAAAATAGTATCGTATCTTTACATCCCTAAACGTAGTCCCTGATGTTTACGCCTTTCCTTGCTTGTTTACTGTGAATCTGAGGAAAACGTTTTGAGCAGGAGAAAAATCAAATCAATAATTGCTTGACTTTTTCTCTCAACTCAAAAGATGTGTGTTGTAGAACACGTATTTATTACTCTTTCCTACTTAATCTATTCCTATAAAAAGACTTGTCCTGACTGACTAACTGTTCTATCAACGCATATCTTAAACCACTGAAGTTAGAAACTTGAAATTTTGACAGTAGGTTCCTTTTATGGCGTAGCGGAGCACTATGAGAGGAGTTTTTTAAATTCCACTCCCATGGGGGTTAAATGGGGGATTAAAGTTTGTGTGAAAGTCCGTCATTTTTCAAGTTATACCCATGAAACTCTGTATTTGGGCTTTAAATTAAAAACAAAGAAGTACCTACGTGTTACACAGTTTTTGAAAATTCTAACCCCAAAAGCCTAAAATAGGAGATGAAAGTTTATATGACAGTCGTTTATTTTTCGAGCTATTTTTCAACGTATGCGTATGAAACTTGTTATTTTGTCATTTGATTAAATATAAAGAATCACGTGTTTCACAACTTTTGTAAATTTACCTCCAAACGGATTCTTAATAGGGGTTTGTATGAAATTCTGTCCGTAAAGTATTGGCGGAGTTTGAAACCAGAGCAACGACTGTTCCTGTTCAACATTTCAAGTCTCAACCCAGTATTCAATTCGATGCCTTAACATGGGTAGCATAAGTATGTCACGCACTCTTTAAACATTTCTGTGGTGGTGTCGTGTGATGCGGGTTGTTACGTTCCCTCAAATATGGTTGAGCGAAGCAACGGCTGGGTCATGCGTCATGCTCGTGAACGGGTTCCACCGGCGGGAATGGGGCTACTTTATGTCTGCCCATCTTAAGAAATGAGTTAGTCGGTATGCATCTTTGGAACTTCCCTCATTGTGGAAACACTGCATATATAGCATAGTATTTATTGTATTGTAAACTTGTTTTGAAAAGAGCAACCGCTAAGTTTCTTGCTGGTTCTTCTCGGCAGGAAGGGCATTCCGAACCAGGGGTAGAGCCAGACGATTCAAAAGCACTTGTAAAAAGTTTATTTGAATAAAACATAATATTTATATTCTATTTTATTCTATTCTATTCTATTCTATTCTATTATATTCTATTCTATTGCTGGTCCACTTCATGAAAAGGGCTTAGGCCACAGTCCACCACGCTGGCCAAGACGTGCAGATTAGCAGACTTCACACACCTTTTAGAACTACTAACTATAACTTGGGTATCTTTAAATCAAGGGTGAATAGAGATCTTCTAGGCAAGCGCACCCCATCTTAGGCTGCGTCTTCACTTACTATCAGAGGTGCGATTGTCTAAAATTATTCCATTGATCGTAATCGTATTCGATGACATTAGCGTCAAAGTAAAATAAACCATAACAACATTGAATTAGAGCTCAATTTCGTGTATGTATTCATATACGTTTAGGTATGTATACGCTACGTAACGCTCCATGTTTAATTCGGTTGTACTGAATTTGTGACTAAATCAATACAATCGAGGATTATTTTACTTGACGCTAATGACATCGAATACGAATACGATCAATGGAATAACTTTTAGACATTTGGTACCCAGGTCAAGCGCTAGTCTATATAATATATTTACTAGTGGTTCGCCCCGAACTGAGACCTCGCGGTAACGGTTTCCCATAATTACTTATTCATTCAATAGATACATGACGATCAAAATTGACATCATTATTATGCCCGTTTTCACCAACCATACCTAAATCATCCCCTTTGTAGAAGTCTTTTTACGTAGGTAGCCCCTAAATACAATCCTAACATCCCAATGTCATTTTCACCTTTAGTTGTCCCGTAGAGGTTCGTAATAACAAAGTTGACAGAAAATGTCAACTAACTTAACATAGGTAGCCCGTAAAGGTTAGGGAACTGTTATAGTGAAATCCTCAAGGCCTCAATCAAACTTAGGTTTAGTTTTTTGGAACATTCAAATTAAATTACTTGTACACAGCGTCAACTATCGACACGATCAGAAAACATGTAAAAACAAACTGCAACGTGAAGATTTATTGATGTTTGCTAAATGACTAAATAATAATTTTAATTGAATAATATGTTACATATAGCTGCATTTGCTATATGAGATGAGAGCGCCATCTATGGACATCATTGTGAAGTTCTGTTGTTGCTGCTCATTAAAAGTTAAATAATTTAGTTTCCTTATTACATTTATCTAATTTTAGTATTTGTTGTTCAAGTACATGATATTACGCTAAAATTATAAAACTTTCAAGCCCCAGCTTTCAATGGTTATTCCGTTGTGAGGTCAAATATAATCTCCACTTTGAAAGCCCCCCATTTCGCCAATTTTAGGAAAAAAATTAAAAAAAAAATACTTTTGTACTCTGTTCCAAATTATCTTTAAAATGAGGTACTGTAGGGTTACAGTACCTCATTTTTGAGTACGCAAAAAAAAAATTTTTTGCGTTTCATAGGGTTATGAAACGCAAAAAAATTTTTTTTTCTTCGCATTCGCTTCTATGAGAGCCCCCCTGAAATAAAGATTTTTATAACTTTTTAAGCCATTTTCGGCTGGAGGCCATCGGTTTACATATTATATCTAAAATTGAAGTAATTACGTTCAGTAATTCAGAAGTTATAAGGCTCTGACAGACGGACGGACGGACGGACAAGTGCAAATTCACTCAAGTAGACTCAAAGACCTTCGCTTCGCTCGGTCGATAAAAAAACATAACTATTGTTCACGTCATTTTAGTTGTAATAGTGGCGTTTTATCAGTTGTTAGGTAGTGGGAGATATTACTTTATGTTACGCATAAGTTACTTATTTTATCTCAGAAACTGCTTGATAACGCTGGAAGTCCTATTATTTGCTTGGGGATAATGTGTTTAAATTTAGATGGCAGTGTAATTTTAGTTACTATCTTGCGTATTTATGTTCTGGCGAAGTTGAAGTCTAATGTTTCTTTTAAACTTAGGCTTCGTAAAGTCAAAACTATATTGAACCTTAATACCTTTAGGTTTTAGGTTCGCTTTTTAAATGTATTATAATTGGACTTAGTTATGCAAAAACGTTCCAACCCACAAGTCTGTCAAAATTGAGTTATCAGCGCTCGGCTACTTTTTTAAGACACCATCATAATATACTAAGAACATTCCAGTCCTTACGTCATTTTCTTTTATTTCCAATGTTCCAACCCAAAATGCGGTAACATATTCATAGCTAAAAAAATTAAAACCGCATCAATCTGACTGAAAACTTGCTGTGGGTTGGAACGTTTTTGCATAACTACGTCCAATTTTTACCTACTAGCTTTTCCTTGCAACTTAGGCCACGTGGAGATTGAATCCTGTTTTTCTGAGATAGAAGGTAGCCCACGTCAGTCCCCAAGTCCTCAACTGCTCCCATGCAAAAAAATCACGTCGATCAGTTTGTGTTCAATCACTTATAATAAGAATCACAATGAAAATATTTACCTAAGTTAACAAGAATTACTAAAATATTAAATTAGGTACATACTTACTAACTTAAGTGCCCAAAACAGTTGCTCCGTTGTTGAGAGATTGAAGTCAAAACCTACGAACAAACACTATAATACTAAGTGGATGGTGGGCCGAAAATATCAAAGACTAGCTAACTCACGCGACTTATATACTAAGTAGCCTATCGCGATAAAAAGTATCCTATGTCCTACCTCGTAGTATGAACTTAAATCATGCCAAGTTTCATTTAAATCTGTCCAGACTCCAGTAGTTTCGGAGCCTATTCAATTCAAACAAATCTTCCCTCTTTATAATATAAGTGTAGATACCACGCGTCGCGAAACTGCGGCGGGTGGAAGTCCCTACAAAAGACCTATTTATGCCCTGTTCTGGAGTTCTGGACAAGTGACAGCATTAGGTATACCCATTGAAATACAAAGTTGTATGAACGAGCATTCATACAAACTACAAAGCTCCATTATATCTAGTTGTATAAATAGCCTGAGCGATAAATAGTAACATGAACGAGGACAAAGGTCTATCACCACCTAAGATAACTAGTGTCTATCGTAAGTGAATTCACAAAAAAATTAACTTACGATAATATATTGCTATCATTTTAAAGATAAACTCTTGAGTTAACTTTATATCTTCAGTCACGGTTAAGTTCATAAAAATATTGCCGTCCGATTACGTACTAAAAGACCGTAGAGTGAAAAAACTTAGTAACTACTTAATTAATAAAACTTGGTACCAAACTCATTTTTAGTTTTGAGCAAAAATACGGGGGAATGTGATATATATCGTTGATATAATTATCGAGAAATCTTATGTTTTTTTATAGAAAGAAAACAAAAAAAAACTGATCAAGACAGCCAAACTGAACCTGACTAATTTCCTCCTCTACCATCCAATAAACGGAATGCTTGTGTTAGGAGTGGGTACGAAAATAGCATAACGGGTGGGGATCGAACCGGCGACCTTTCAGTTTTCAGTCCGCACCTTTAGTTGGTCTACTGAGGCTTAGTAGTCACAATTATAACAGCTGTTTATTATAACGTGTTAAAATAATAAATATCGTTACCTCGATCCAATCGACAAATAACTTTCAGAATTATTTATAATAACTAGCAGATGCCCGCGACTTCGTCCGCGTGGGTTTAGGTTTTAAAATCCCGCGGGAACTCTTTGATTTTCCGGGATAAATAGTAGTCTATGTCAATCTCGAGGTCCTCAACTATACCCATGCAATAAATCACGTCGATCCGTAGCTCTGTTGCAGCGTGATTGAAGGACAAACCAACAAACAAACATACTTTCGCATTTATAGTATTAGTATTATTTATTTCATGCAGGCTAACCTGTGGCTCTTATGATAAGTCAAGACACTACCACAGGTTCAGAATGCAGATTCTGCTGAGAAAAACTTGCAAGAAACTCTGCAGTTGCTCTTTTCAGATTCATTTGGGCAATAGAAGTCACATTCTGTGTATACAGGGTGGAAAAAAATTATTGGCCCTGGAGGGGAACTACCTTAAATCCTTAAGTTAGATCATTTTACTTAAAGGAAACACTCTCTTATTTTTAAAAAGAAACAAAACTGCATTCAAAGTTTTTCAAAAATTCGCTTGTCTCACCCGGGAATCGAACCAGCTAAAAATTCAAAAAATAAACATCCGAGACATAATGTTTCTTGGAGAAATTTTATCTTTAACATCGACTGTATCGACTAGTGCAATAATATAGCGGGTGTTTATTTTGAATTTTTAGCTGGTTGGATTCCCGGGTGAGACAAGCGAATTTTTGGAAATCTTTGAATGCAGTTTTGTTTCTTTTTAAAAATAAAGGATTGTTTCCTTTAAGTAAAATGATCTAACTTAAGGATTTAAGGTAGTTCCCCTCCAGGGCCCATAATTTTTTTCCACCCTGTATAACGTAAAACTAATATTTCTTCAGATACATTACTTAAACTTCAGAAATTATAAAGATTACTTATTATCAAGTTCCATATAAAGACAAGTTCAGAGGTCAGTACTAGAGATAAAGATATACTTGTACAACGATAAGGCTGATGGGACATGTGTTACAACTTACATTACATAACATACAGGATGGCACTTTGGCAGCGCTGTGAGGCGAAAATTAAAACAGATAAGAGAGACAGTTTGATTTAACAACACACGGCGTGTATTTTCAACCGGCCATATTCTTAGAAAAAGCAAAAATTATCAGTCAAATGCGAGTCGGGCCTCGCTCTTTTAGGGTTCCGTACATATGACTGAATCACTTTTCTTAAAGTTAGATATTTAGATATCTCACACTTTTTTCGCCTAGCCTCCATATAGGAACTTTGTTCTAAAAATAAAATTTTATTTTGACTCCTTTTTCAAGTATTGTATGTATTCATGGGGGGCTCCCCCTGTATTTTTAATTTAATTTAATTTTTATTATTTGTTGTTTTAGGGGCAATAGAAATACACACTCTGTGAAGATTTCAAATGTCTAACTATTACCGGTTTACGAGATACAGCCCGCTGACAGACGGATGGACGAACAGACGGACGGACAGCGGAGGCTTACTAATAGGCACTTTTGGGTACAGAACCCTAAACACCTGACTGCGTTAATAAATTCTTAATCCGAGTAATATTATAAATATGCGAAAGTTTGTGAGGATGTATGTATGTATGTATGGTATATGGATGGATGGATGTTTGTGACTCTTTAACGCCACAACAAATGAACCGATTTGCCTGAAATTTGGAAAGGAGATAGCTCATATCTGCGATTAGCACATAGGCTACATTTTATCCCGGAAAATTGAAGAGTTCCCGCGGGAATTAAAAAACCTTAATCAACGCGGACGAAGTCGCGGGCATCATCTAGTATGAATATAAAATGAACAATCTGAACACGTCATATCCGGTCCGCTTCGATGTAACCTAGGTTTGTCTCAATAAATCGTCAGCAATTAATTATTGTTTATAATAAAGCGGAAGAGTTTGTTTGAACGCACTAATCTTTGGAACTACCAGTCGGATTTGCAAAATATCTTTTTGCATTTGATAGCCTAATTCTTGTGAAGGGTTAGATATTATCTATACTTATAATAAAACTGTAACTGGGCGATTTCGTTCGTGTCTGTTTGTTTGTCCTTCTTTCACGTAAAAACTACCACACAGATTTCTACAAAATTTTATACCGTTACTCGCTTATTACTCGGGTCAACATCTAGGCTACTTTTTATCCCGGAAAATCAAGGAGTTCCCGAGGGACTTTAAAAACTAAATCCACGCGGACAAAGTCGCGGGCATCAGCTAGTTAATATATATATAGCTGCTCGTGCTGATTCACTCACTCATTGATCACCTCTCCTGTAAAATTTTGTATGAAAAATTTTTTTTTCACTGATGGTTTCGTGTAGAAGACAAAAATTCATTCGGAGGAAAAATATGGAGAGAGCCACGAGAGAGCTGATGATTGAGGATTTCGGAGACGAGTGAGGAGCACGGCCAGGGTATCAAAGATAGGTAGGAGGTACTCGAACAAATGTCACTCGAAACCTCATCCAATTCGCAGTGAGTTGAAAAAAAATTCAAAATGGCGGAAAAAAGATGGCCGCCATACAAATTTCGTTGGTGTCTATCTCGGGGATTATAAAAGATGGAAGAGTGGTTTCTTGGCAAAAGATGATCAGGACCCAAAGGTCTATTTGATGAATAGAAAAAAAGTCAAGATGGCGGAATTTTTATTTCCATACAAAATATATGGCGAATATTGAGAAGACTAGAAGTTGGGAACTATGCAAGACTTTGATACGGTTCCTTTTCAAAATTTATTTTTATAGAAGAATTCCCATTTTGACAAATGATGAGATATGATGATCGAGGGTTTGGAAGGTGGGTGAGGAGCACGGCCAGTTGAAGATAGGTGGGAGGTGCTCAAACAAAAAATACTCGAAACCTCATTCAATTGGTTGTGAGCTGAAAAAAATTCAAAATGGTGGATTCAAGATGGCAGCTATAAGAATTTCATAGGTGTCTATCTCAGGGAGTTTAAAAAATGGAAGAGTGGTTTTTTGATAGAAAATGATCAGGACCTGAAAGTCTACGTGACGAGTAGAAAAACCGCCGCGCACCCACGCGCCCTACTAGTATAATATAAGCTGTTCAACATCCCGATATGCCCGTTAGAAACCGAGCAAAAAAGATAGAAAGTATGAAAAAACGATTATTGAAAACGAAGTAATAGCGCGGGCGGGCAATGCGATGAGGTCAGTCGGTGGCTGGTGGTGGTTTATAATAAAAAAAATCTTTTTAAAAAACACTTTAAACGCTCGCGCTACAAAGTATATAATTTATTGATGATTTTTTAAAAACGGCCCGACCGATTTCGATAAAATTTAAATGAGACCACCTGGGAAGTATAACCCTTTGAAACAAAAAAGAATTTTCCAAATCGGTTCAGGCGTCTTCGACTAATCGGTGAACATTCATAAAAAATAAGATTCCGACGAATTCAGAACCTCCCTTTTTTGAAGTCGGTGACGTATAACGCACGCACTTTGAGGACCGACGTAAAGATCATCGAGCTGGAAGAAGCAGTGAGCAAGTTGCGTTGGAGTATTATAGGATTGTCTGAAGTCCGAAGAGAGGGGGAGGACTCGATAATCCTCAATTCCGGCAACTTGCTTTACTACCGGGAGGGCGATCAACAGTCCCAGGGTGGTGCCGGGTTCATCGTCCACAAGTCCCTCGTCAACAACATTGTACAAGTCAAGAGTGTGTCGAGTAGGGTAGCGTACCTTATACTCAGAATCACCAAACGGTATTCGCTGAAGGTTATACAGGTCTACGCACCGACATCGACACATTCTGACGAGGAGGTAGAGGCGCTGTATGAGAATATATCAAAAGCCATACATGCCTCTACCACTCATTACAGTGTTGTGATGGGGGATTTCAATGCAAGGCTGGGCGAACGAAGCGGTGCAGAGACGAGAGTAGGACATTTTGGGTATGGGCGAAGGAACCAAAGGGGCCAAATGCTGGCCGACTTCATGGAGAAGGAGGGCCTCTTTATGATGAACTCCTTCTTCAGGAAGCGGCCACACAGAAAATGGACATGGTTAAGTCCCGATGGTTCCACGAGAAATGAGATCGACTTCATTATGTCAACCAAGCGGCATATATTCAATGATGTCTCTGTGATCAATAGGGTGAAAACCGGTAGCGATCACCGGATGGTAAGAGGCACGTTGAATATTAATGTAAAGCTGGAAAGGGCCAGACTGGTGAAGTCCACTCTCCGACCTTCTCGTGCTCATATCCAAAATCCCGAAAACTTCCAACTCGAACTGCAGAACCGATTCGAGTGCCTAGCAGACTGCGTTTCTGTGGACGATCTAAACAACAGGTTCGTGGAAACTGTCCATACTGTGGGGTCTAAATTCTTTAAGACCCATCGCAGGAAAAGAACCGAAAAGTTCTCTGACCATACTCTCAAGCTAATGAAGGAGAGACAAGAGATGAGGCTGCAGTCATCGGCAGACGCGGCTGCCTACCGGCGGATTAATAGGCAGATCTCTGAGGCACAAACTCGCGACCTCCGTGTCTTTAATACCAAGTGTATTAAAGATTCTATTGAGCGGAACAAAGGCTCAAAAGTGTTCGCGAGAGATCTGTCTATCGGACAGAGCCAGCTGACGCGGCTGAAAACTGATGACGGCCGTCTCGTCTCTTCTCGACCTGAGGTCTTGGGAGAGGTTGAGAAGTTCTATGGACAGTTATATACCACGACACAAAAACCTGTTGAAGATTTGGCGAAAGATCCCAGAGCCAAACTGACCCGACACTATACCGAAGATATCCCGGACGTCAGCCTATACGAGATTAGAATGGCTCTCAAACAGCTCAAGGACAACAAGGCGCCAGGTGATGACGGAATCACTGCGGAACTCCTGAAAGCGGGTGGAAAACCGGTACTTATGATCTTTCAGCGATTGTTCATTCCGTCATCCACGAGGGCACAACGCCGGAAGCATGGCACAGGAGCGTGGTGGTTCTGTTCTTCAAAAAGGGAGATAATACCTTGTTGAAGAATTATAGACCCATCTCGTTGTTGAGTCACGTTTATAAGTTGTTCTCGAGAGTCATTACGAATCGTCTCGCTCGTAGGTTCGACGACTTCCAGCCTCCCGAACAAGCCGGATTCCGAAAAGGCTTTGGTACCATAGATCACATTCATACGCTGCGGCAGGTTATACAAAAGACGGAAGAGTATAACCGGCCACTTTGCTTAGCGTTTGTGGACTATGAGAAAGCCTTTGATTCGGTGGAAACTTGGGCTGTGTTGAGGTCGCTGCAGAGATGCCGAATTGACTACCGGTATATCCAAGTGTTGAAGTGCTTGTATGAAAACGCCACAATGTCAGTACGTATACAGGACCAGACTACGAGGCCAATCCACTTGCAGCGTGGAGTGCGACAGGGAGACGTTATCTCCCCGAAGCTCTTTACCGCTGCGTTGGAGGACGTCTTTAAGCTTCTGGATTGGAACGGGCTTGGCATCAACATAAACGGCGAGTACATCACTCATCTGCGATTTGCCGATGACATAGTAGTCATGGCAGAGACTCTGAGAGACCGCAATACAATGCTCAACGATCTCAGCAGGGTTTCTTTGTTCAGGGGTTGGGCCTGAAAATGAACATGAGCAAGACGAAAATCATGTCCAATGCTCATGCACCGCTCCACCCAGTAATTGTTGAGAACTCTGCACTCGAAATTGTCGACGAGTATATTTACCTGGGACACACAGTCTAGCTAGGTAGGTCCAATTTCGAAAAAGAGATCAACCGCCGAATCCAACTCGGCTGGGCAGCGTTCGGGAAGCTCCGAGATGTCTTTTCGTCCAAAATTCATCAGTGCCTGAAGACTAAAGTCTTCGAACAGTGCGTGTTGCCAGTGATGACTTACGGATCCGAGACATGGTCGCTAACCAAGGGCCTCATAAGTAGGCTCAGGACCGCTCAGCGTGCGATGGAAAGAGCTATGCTCGGAGTATCCCTGCGCGATCGAATCAGAAATGAGGAGATCCGTAGGAGAACCAGAGTCACCGACATAGCTCAGCGAGTCGCGAAACTGAAGTGGAAATGGGCGGGGCACATAGTTCGAAGAGCTGATGGTCGTTGGGGTCCCAAGGTGCTAGAGTGGCGACCCCGCACCGGGAAGCGCAGTGTTGGCAGACCCCCCACCAGGTGGACCGACGACATCAAGCGAGTCGCAGGGAGCCGCTGGATTCAGGCGGCGCAAGACCGAGGCCTGTGGAAGTCCATGCAAGAGACCTTTGTCCAGCAGTGGACGTCTATCGGTTGATAAAGAAGAAGAAGAAGAAGAAAAATCAAAGAGTTCCCAGCTCCCACGGGTTGTATTGTATTTGTGGAGGGGACGCCTGCTAACGCCAGGCGGGTGATCAGTCCTGTGTCGGAACTATTCCACCCAATTCCCCGTGTTTGAACACAGGTTACTGGTGCCCAGGCAGCCTACCCCCCCTCAAACCTACCTGAGCTCCCACGGGTTAATTAAAAACCTAATCTAGCGGACGAAGTCGCGTTTATCAGCTAGTTCGGTGATAAAATTAAATCTTTGTGTAGTTCTGTTTACTCGCACTAACCCACTTAAGTTAATTAGACTAAACTAGCGGCACGCTATGATGGCCGGTTTGACACATTACAATAGTGATGTGGAATGTCAATTTATTCTCGAACAAAAAACAATTAAGTTTTGTTTTTGTACCTGATTAAATAGGTTTAATAAAACAAAAATGTATATGTTTATTTAATTTATTTGAACGAACTGAATATTTGAATGAAAATGAATATACATACTTTATATGCACACAAGAAACATATGAATACAAAAGATACCAAAAAAGGTGCCACAAAAGGCCATAATTAATCAGATTCGTCCATACTACTATTTTCACTGTCGTCACTGCTATCATCACCTACATTAATAATTATATGTTCGTTTTCTATAATATTATCTATTTTCACATCTCTTTCATAATCTTCCCTTATTAATTTAACAGTTCTATTCACAACCTTTTCCCAGTCTCCTTTAGTCACATGTTCACAAGCTTCTTCTAATAATTTTAGCATTTTTTTTGTGGTAAATGGGGGTTCTGTATTGTGTCTTGCAGCATATCCCTTAATTTGAGCCCACACCAACTCAATCGCATTATACTCACAATGGTAAGGCGGTAACCGTATAACTCTGTGCCCATGTTCTAATGCTATTTCGTCAATGACGTATCGGATCTTGGTTGGTTTGTTTTCTTTTAAAAGACGTACTAATTCCGCTTTTAACATATTCATGTTTGCATCTACGCCATTTTTACGAAGCCATGCGACGATATCAGCTTTCTTTTGGGATTGGGCAGGTGGCTTGTCAATTTGCATCGAGTGGTATGGGGCGTTGTCCATAATTATAATAGATGGTTCAGGGAGGCTACACAACATTGAGGTAAACCATTCAGTAAACTTTTCTCCATTCATGTCTTCATGATAGTCTCCAGTGGTTTTTGACGCAAAAGCCATGAGAGAACCTTCGACAAACCCGTTGATGGTTCCGGCGTGACAAATTATAAGTCGCGATCCTTTTCCTACAGGAACTTTGGAAGTAGATGCTGCTGTGTCATCGTTCCAAGAACGGCCTACAGTATGGTTAGCATTAAGCCATGTTTCATCCAAGAACACAACATTTTGCCAATTTTTGATTTCTTTCACTTGCCGTAAAAAAGTATACCTTGCCATCGCTATATCAAATCTTTCCATCAATATTTTGCGTTTGTTACATTTTTTGTATCGAAATCCAATGGTCTTCAAAATCTACGTTAAAGAACTTTCCCCACCGAAGAATAATCCAGCTTCCTTCAGTGAATGCACCAACTTTTTTCTTGTTGGATACTCCTTCTGTAAATAGTAGCCGTAAACATGTCTTCGGATAGCATCGGCATCAAAGCTATCGATGCCTATGACTGGTTTTGCTCGTTTTCTCTTTTTTGGTGTGTGAAGTTTATTTTCTTCTGTGCCAGTCTCGCCATATTTTTTTTAGTTATCCGTCTAACAGTTCGTTGTCCAATATTAAGCGCATCAGCTACGCGTTCAACCACTGACGTTATAGGTAAAATTGGCCCTCCATTTTGAGCTTCACGATCGAAATAGTTACGAAGGCGTATTACGAACTCACGTGTCTGACTATTTAGAACAGTTCTCTGCGTACGTTCGGTCATATCGACGAAATCCACAACAAAGGGCTTGAACAGAGTCCAAATTAACGAGCAAGGGTCAACAGTAATGCAGTATCAATATTTGAAATCCAAAGCCAGGTCAAAACTATATCACAATCGCATTGCACTGACAGTTTATACTTTTCGAAGCAACGTCAATTCGAAACTGCTTTGTTTTGCATTGAGCATTGACGCGAGTTTGCCGGAGGTAGTAGTTGTGCTAGCCAGCGATCCTATGTGACGATCGTATTAGATTCCATTTTTAAAAATTTTCAATTTAGAAAACCAAATGCCGAGTTGTGGTATATATCATATAAAAATAAAAATTTTACCTTTTGTATGAAACAGCTGATATTTTTTTGCGATTTCAGAGGTTTGTCCACATAGTGAAAATTGTTCATATTCACAAGTACATTCACCCCTTAAATGGTGCAAACTGATTTTTCTACACTTGTATACATTTTAGAAATCAATTTAATAAATAAATTTTGAGTCCTAAACCTAAAACTACATTCGATAAAATTTATGAATCTCTGCACATCACTATCGTCAATAAAGTAATACAATTATTTCCTTCAAAGTCGTTATCAATTAATACGGAACTTCATGAGCGGACAAACGTCAAACCGGCCATCATAGCGTGCCGCTAGTGTAATTTGATGTTACCTATTAATCTAATTTTCAATTTAATATTGATTGGATTTAATTTTTATAAAATAAAAAAGTGATTAGTTATTTGGAGATAAGGTAATTGTGCTTATATCATTTTAACTCTTCTAATTATAAATACATTATTGTTTATTTAGATTGTTTTTAATTACTAAAATAAAAAATATGTAAATTTTTTTCAAGATTCGATTAAAGTTGGTTAATTTGATTTTAATTGTAATCAAATTGATTTTAATGTGCTTTATTAAAAAAAAACATTCGAAAGATCAACATAATCAATTTAATACAATTTGTTGTGTAAATTAAGAAAATCCCGGGCAGGCAGTTTTATTTGGATTTTTGCTAGTCTTTAAAAAAACTCTATCTGAAAGAAAGAATAAGAAAGACTCTGGACTTTTTGCGATTAATTTTACTTATTCTTTGGCACTTATACATTCAATTCATGGACTAAAAACTTGTTGATGAGTGCCTACTTCCTTGTAAACGGAAAACGTGTGAAACATATAATAACTAGCTGACTCGGCGAACTTCGTACCGCCAACTTATCTATATAAATAAAAAAAAACAAATAAACTATCCTTATAAAAAAAACTGATTAAAATCGGTTAAGTAGTTTAGGAGTCCATTGCGGACAAACAAAGTGACACGTAATTTATATATATATTAAGATTATTCATTTCTTTTTTTACAGTGAAAGCAGCATGTTCGTCTCCCGCCGACGCTGGATTCTGAAGACGTGCGGAAAGACGACTCCGCTGCGATGTGTTCGCGCCGTGTTACAGCTCGCGCAGGAGACCGCGGGCCACTCGCGCGTACAGAACGTGTTCTACTCGCGGCGGGAGTTCGCGCGGCCGGCCGCACAGCTCAAACCACACGACAACTTTGATTCAGAGGTAAGAGAGTGTCAACATAAATACGACGTCGTTACGACGTGTCGCGCCGTGTTACAGCTCGCGCAGGAGACCGCGGGCCACTCGCGCGTACAGAACGTGTTCTACTCGCGGCGGGAGTTCGCGCGGCCGGCCGCACAGCTCAAACCGCACGACAACTTTGATTCAGAGGTAAGAGAGTGCCAACATAAAAGACGACGTCGTTACGATGTGTCGCGCGGTGTTACAGCTCGCGCAGGAGACCGCGGGCCACTCGCGCGTACAGAACGTGTTCTACTCGCGGCGGGAGTTCGCGCGGCCGGCCGCACAGCTCAAACCACACGACAACTTTGATTCAGAGGTAAGAGAGTGCCAACATAAAAGACGACGTCGTTACGATGTGTCGCGCGGTGTTACAGCTCGCGCAGGAGACCGCGGGCCACTCGCGCGTACAGAACGTGTTCTACTCGCGGCGGGAGTTCGCGCGGCCGGCCGCACAGCTCAAACCACACGACAACTTTGATTCAGAGGTAAGAGAGTGCCAACATAAAAGACGACGTCGTTACGATGTGTCGCGCGGTGTTACAGCTCGCGCAGGAGACCGCGGGCCACTCGCGCGTACAGAACGTGTTCTACTCGCGGCGGGAGTTCGCGCGGCCGGCCGCACAGCTCAAACCACACGACAACTTTGATTCAGAGGTAAGAGAGTGCCAACATAAAAGACGACGTCGTTACGATGTGTCGCGCGGTGTTACAGCTCGCGCAGGAGACCGCGGGCCACTCGCGCGTACAGAACGTGTTCTACTCGCGGCGGGAGTTCGCGCGGCCGGCCGCACAGCTCAAACCGCACGACAACTTTGATTCAGAGGTAAGAGAGTGCCAATATAAAAGACGACGTCGTTACGATGTGTCGCGCGGTGTTACAGCTCGCGCAGGAGACCGCGGGCCACTCGCGCGTACAGAACGTGTTCTACTCGCGGCGGGAGTTCGCGCGGCCGGCCGCACAGCTCAAACCGCACGACAACTTTGATTCAGAGGTAAGAGAGTGCCAACATAAAAGACGACGTCGTTACGATGTGTCGCGCGGTGTTACAGCTCGCGCAGGAGACCGCGGGCCACTCGCGCGTACAGAACGTGTTCTACTCGCGGCGGGAGTTCGCGCGGCCGGCCGCACAGCTCAAACCGCACGACAACTTTGATTCAGAGGTAAGAGAGTGCCAACATAAAAGACGACGTCGTTACGATGTGTCGCGCGGTGTTACAGCTCGCGCAGGAGACCGCGGGCCACTCGCGCGTACAGAACGTGTTCTACTCGCGGCGGGAGTTCGCGCGGCCGGCCGCACAGCTCAAACCACACGACAACTTTGATTCAGAGGTAAGAGAGTGCCAACATAAAAGACGACGTCGTTACGATGTGTCGCGCGGTGTTACAGCTCGCGCAGGAGACCGCGGGTCACTCGCGCGTACAGAACGTGTTCTACTCGCGGCGGGAGTTCGCGCGGCCGGCCGCACAGCTCAAACCACACGACAACTTTGATTCAGAGGTAAGAGAGTGCCAACATAAAAGACGACGTCGTTACGATGTGTCGCGCGGTGTTACAGCTCGCGCAGGAGACCGCGGGCCACTCGCGCGTACAGAACGTGTTCTACTCGCGGCGGGAGTTCGCGCGGCCGGCCGCACAGCTCAAACCGCACGACAACTTTGATTCAGAGGTAAGAGAGTGCCAACATAAAAGACGACGTCGTTACGATGTGTCGCGCGGTGTTACAGCTCGCGCAGGAGACCGCGGGTCACTCGCGCGTACAGAACGTGTTCTACTCGCGGCGGGAGTTCGCGCGGCCGGCCGCACAGCTCAAACCACACGACAACTTTGATTCAGAGGTAAGAGAGTGCCAACATAAAAGACGACGTCGTTACGATGTGTCGCGCGGTGTTACAGCTCGCGCAGGAGACCGCGGGCCACTCGCGCGTACAGAACGTGTTCTACTCGCGGCGGGAGTTCGCGCGGCCGGCCGCACAGCTCAAACCACACGACAACTTTGATTCAGAGGTAAGAGAGTGCCAACATAAAAGACGACGTCGTTACGATGTGTCGCGCGGTGTTACAGCTCGCGCAGGAGACCGCGGGTCACTCGCGCGTACAGAACGTGTTCTACTCGCGGCGGGAGTTCGCGCGGCCGGCCGCACAGCTCAAACCGCACGACAACTTTGATTCAGAGGTAAGAGAGTGCCAACATAAAAGACGACGTCGTTACGATGTGTCGCGCGGTGTTACAGCTCGCGCAGGAGACCGCGGGCCACTCGCGCGTACAGAACGTGTTCTACTCGCGGCGGGAGTTCGCGCGGCCGGCCGCACAGCTCAAACCACACGACAACTTTGATTCAGAGGTAAGAGAGTGCCAACATAAAAGACGACGTCGTTACGATGTGTCGCGCGGTGTTACAGCTCGCGCAGGAGACCGCGGGCCACTCGCGCGTACAGAACGTGTTCTACTCGCGGCGGGAGTTCGCGCGGCCGGCCGCACAGCTCAAACCGCACGACAACTTTGATTCAGAGGTAAGAGAGTGCCAACATAAAAGACGACGTCGTTACGATGTGTCGCGCGGTGTTACAGCTCGCGCAGGAGACCGCGGGCCACTCGCGCGTACAGAACGTGTTCTACTCGCGGCGGGAGTTCGCGCGGCCGGCCGCACAGCTCAAACCACACGACAACTTTGATTCAGAGGTAAGAGAGTGCCAACATAAAAGACGACGTCGTTACGATGTGTCGCGCGGTGTTACAGCTCGCGCAGGAGACCGCGGGTCACTCGCGCGTACAGAACGTGTTCTACTCGCGGCGGGAGTTCGCGCGGCCGGCCGCACAGCTCAAACCGCACGACAACTTTGATTCAGAGGTAAGAGAGTGCCAACATAAAAGACGACGTCGTTACGATGTGTCGCGCGGTGTTACAGCTCGCGCAGGAGACCGCGGGCCACTCGCGCGTACAGAACGTGTTCTACTCGCGGCGGGAGTTCGCGCGGCCGGCCGCACAGCTCAAACCACACGACAACTTTGATTCAGAGGTAAGAGAGTGCCAACATAAAAGACGACGTCGTTACGATGTGTCGCGCGGTGTTACAGCTCGCGCAGGAGACCGCGGGCCACTCGCGCGTACAGAACGTGTTCTACTCGCGGCGGGAGTTCGCGCGGCCGCGGCCGGCCGCACAGCTCAAACCGCACGACAACTTTGATTCAGAGGTAAGAGAGTGCCAACATAAAATACGGCGACGTTACGATGTGTCGCTCCGTGTTACAGCTCGCGCAGGAAACAGTGAGTGCGTTCGGGACGTGCGCGTTGCGAGCAACTTGCGACACATGAACATTTTTATGTAGGTACACATCGCCCCATAAAGGCTGTATCAATAATTATGTTGTGCTTAAATAACCATGATATTTTGAAATATTAAATTATAGATAATAATTAATGCTGCTCTTATACAATAGGACCGTTGAAGTTAAGAGAGTGTCAATAGAGAGATATTAAAAAAACTGCTTTTGCAAAAAAAAAATTCCTTGTATATCATGGAACTCCGCAAAGTAACGCCTGCTTCTATGATAGAAAAAGACGTTGAAGTCCATATAACTATAACTCGTAGACGTAAAATATCATATGCTATATTTGAAATAATCTTCATATAACATTGTCTTGATTTGGCGCGTGTTATAATAATAATTAAACGCACTAAGATAAAGTAATCTGCAATGAGAGAGTAATTAATCCTTATCATTGTAATTGGGGTTGCCCACATTTTCATATGGAAATTCTGAAATTGATAACATAATCCGGCCCCCGTTTTTCCTCCCAGCAGGCCTAGCATGCACGTCGAAGTGATATCTCGCGAAGAGACAGAGATATTGTCGATGTAGACTGACTTCAAAATTCGAGAAAATGACGTCGCCACTCGCCACGAACTCTAACATGGCGAATGTTAGAGTTCGTAGAGAAAAATAGAGAAAATAATTTTATTTCTGCTTTTGACGTCACGAGACGAATCATGGTGGGCAACCATGTTACAGTTTTTGCAATTCACGAAGGCGAGTGAGCTTTACTCGTGGTTACTTCGTGTACATGCACATTGCATAAGCGTGCGTGCCTGTCAAAGCCTAGGTGGGAGCGGGCAGGCGCGAGCATTGCGCTCGCTCACACTTATACAGATACGACACACACACAACCATAAGTCAGTCGCCCTCGTGAATTGCAAGAACTATAGTTTCGATAAAGATCTCTCTCTATAATACTAGAAAAGGGGTAGAAAAAATTTTCCCGCGCGTGCATGGTAGGCCTGTAGGGCATTGAAATCGTAAAAAATTTCCCTGGATCTACCGGTACCCGTTATACCTAGTCGGCTCTTTCAATAGCTGCGGGATTGTCTTAAAATTATTGTCTGAATTTATGACGCTCTTGCTGCATCAATGCATTCTATCCAATAGCGAGAGAGTACCGGCCCGTCAGAGGTGCTGGCGATCGTCAAATTGGAGCAATCATCATCATGAGCACCTCATTAATGTCTCACTACTGAGTATTGAGCGCAGGTCTACAGACCATTGTCCATCACGCTGGCCCAATGCTAATTGGTAGACTTCACACACCTTTGAGAACATTATTGAGAACGAGAGTTCGTCTGAGAAGACGTGCAGGTTTCCTCACGATGTTTCACCGTTGAAGCATGTGATATTCAATTGCTTAAACAACTGGAGCAATAATTCTCAGATAATCCCACAGTCGTTTTCGGCACTGCAGTGTGTTTGGTGGCAGCCCTGACAATCGCATTTTGTTTATCTGCCGCCATTCCCAGAACGCGGTGTGAATCAATCTCGCGACATGTAAAACAAAGTTGAAAGTTCTACGAACTGATACCAGATAATAATATGTTTACCTTAACAAAGGGGGCTTCTGTTATACAAATTATCAATTATTCCAATTCCATTAATTTGTTAAATGTGTATCTTTCATAACAGTTTCATAAAAAAATAATAAAACAGCCTGCACTGCAAAGTCTCCACTGACCTCTATAACTAACCTATGACTAACACTAGACTGGCTGTCCCTATACTAATGGCAGCTTAAATTATGGATCGATTTGAAGCGCCACATTGGACATACGAGTAACTAATAATATAGGGATGCAAGAAGTGCAAAAAGTATCAACCATCAGTTGTCGACTAGTGCTCTCACTCATTTTCCTTGGACACTCGCAACTGTTTACTGCGCAAAATGGATGGCGTCAATCAAAAAAATAAATATAACAGCAACGTGTCCAGTTTTAATTATAGATTACTAGCTGATGCCCGCGACTTCGTCCGCGTGGATTTCATTTTTAAAATCCCGCGGGAACTCTTTGATTTTCCCGAATAAAACTTAGTCTTTGTCACCCTCCAGGCTCTCAACTATACCCATGCAAAAAATCACGTCGATCCGTAGCTTTTTTGCTACTTGATTGAAAAACAAACCAACATACAATCACACTTTCGCATTTATAATATTAAAAAGTATCCGTAGTCCGTCTCCTGGTTCTAAGCTACCTCCCCACCAATTTTCAGCCAAATCGGTTGAGCCGTTCTTGAGTTATAAATAGTGTAACTAACACGACTTTCTTTTATATATATAGATTATTTATAGAGGTCAGTGATAGTCGAAATAGTACTTAAAAACAAAGAATTAGGGTCTACCGCTATGCGCCTAGTCATTCTAAACGACGCAACGAATTTTGCGACGGTTTTTACTTTGATTTAGACAGAGAAATAATTATTCCAGAAGGTATATGATGAAGACCAATTTAGACGGTGCCTCGTTTGTTTATTCATGCAAACATTTTTGCGAAAAGGTACCGTCTTAATTCGCCCTAAGAGCAAATTTAGATGATTCATTTTTCGTGATTTTTGCTTTAATTTTCGAGGCTTCATCGATGAGTCATCGAAAATTACATCCGTCTTAATTCGCCCTTAGGGCAAAGGGCCTTAGGGTGCATTTTCGTAAAAAAGGCTTTAGCCTTCTATTCTTCTTGTGCGGCTATGCAGGTCCTGAGGCCCTGTAGCACGTCGACCGTCGCCGGTCCATTGTTTTTCATAGCCCCTCTCCGATACTCGTTGCCGCCAGCAACAGCAGCACTTTCTTGGCTGGGATGAGTGTAGCCTCCTCAGGGTGCACGATGTGTTTCCCTAGAGGGATGCTTTGTTTATGAATTAAAGCGGGGCAGTAACAGATAATATGCAACTGCGTTTCCACCGATTCCTGGCATAGCCTGCACATATCTGAGCCCTGGTGCTTGAGGTTGAACATGTGTCTGTTAAGTCCTGTCAAAGCTCGCACTAGAATGCCTAGGTTTTTCCTACTAAGCGCTAGTGCCTAATAGTCCAGGGTAGATAATTTTTGAAAACATTTGAATTTTTCACATACATTTTGAGGTTATGTGAAAAAATTCTAAATACAAAAGTTGTAGATCTTTTTATTACCTACAACTTTGCCATTTAACTTTTTTCCATAGGACTTGTAGTTTTTCCAGAAATTGAGATAAACCGTTTTTTACCCTTAAACCCCCCCTCCCCCCACTTCCCGACCTCAGATCGCCTGTAATTTATTTTTCCTTTCATTTTTGTTACATTCTCTTCCTTTTCCAATGGATTTCATCCTACTATAATTTTTTTTAATTTTTCATCATTTTCAAAGGTATCTGCACTGGTCTATAATGATTAGCCTTGCATGCATATTATAGAATAGAATAGAATAGAATAGAATAGAATAGAAATATTTTTTATTCAAATAAACTTTTACAAGTGCTTTTGAATAGTCAATGAATCTACCACTGGTTCGGAATGCCTTTCCTGCCGAGAAGAACCAGCAAGAAACTCGGCGGTTGCTCTTTTCAAAACAGATTTACAATACAGTAAATACTTAGCTATATATGCAGTGTTTCCACAATGGGGAAAGTTCCAAAAATGCATACAGACTAACTTCTATCTTAAGATGGGCAGACATAAAGTAGCCCCATTCCCGCCGGTGGCACCCGTTCACGAGCATGACGCATGACCCAGCCATTGCTTCGCTCAACCATATTTGATTATATTTTTAGAAACTATAGAGATGGATTGGATAGTACAACTAGATGTCTCTAAATTGCTCGGAAACTTATAACTATACGTCACCATAATATGCTTAAGTACCTCTTTGTTGTTATTGGAAAGTTCTGAATGCGTGAACATGAAAACTCCTTATTTTATTGTGTACAGGTCGAGCTTCTGGACTCATTCTTCGGCGACGGCAGAGCCTACATCATGGGCCCGGAGAAAGACTGCTGGTATCTCTACACGCTTCTGCCTCTGGAAGGTAATTTTATATCACTTTTGGTATTCTAATATTTAGTCAGCTTGTTTAAGGTGTACTAAACCCCCAGCTAGGGCATGGGCACAAATGAAAGAGATAAAATTCTCCCTATTTAACATTTGAAAAGGACAATTTTAGGTAGGTAGGTAAACAGGTAGTTGGGTAGGGCACAAGGACAGACAATGAGTTTAGTTGAATGAAGAAATAAATTTTTGTTAACATCATCCAAATTATGTAAATACTAAATAGAGGAGACTTAAATAAAAAGCTATTTTGTTTATTTAACTAGCGACCCATCCCAGCTTCGAACGGGGAGCACTAGTTAATATATTATTATCCTAATTTTATCTATACTTAGCCAAAAAAACAAAAAACCAAAAAAAGTTCTGTTGATCCGATCACTACCAAACTTCACAGGATCACCCGCTGTGCTAATATGAAGATCGCCTGAAAATTTTATCAAAATCGGCCCAGCCGTTTTAAGAGTCCACAGGGAACATACACACATACGCACCTCGTTTTTTATATATAGATAGATAAATATTTCGATATGAGCGGCGTTCTACTTTAAAAGTTCTCTTTACAGGCACAGTAGACGCGCTGGAGAAAGAACAAGAAGAAGACGAGGACATCGGCTACTCCGGCACGGAGCCTGACCAGACCATCGAGATCCTCATGTCGGACCTGGACCCCGCCGTCATGGACATCTTCACCAGGGCCACGTCTGCCAACGCCGCCGACGCCACTAAGGTGAACGATCCTTTATTCTTCTTCTTCTTCTTATCAACCGATAGACGTCCACTGCTGGACAAAGGTCTCTTGCATGGACTTCCACAGGCCTCGGTCTTGCGCCGCCTGAATCCAGCGGCTCCCTGCGACTCGTTTGATGTCGTCGGTCCACCTGGTGGGCGGTCTGCCAACACTGCGCTTCCCGGTGCGGGGTCGCCACTCCAGCACCTTGGGACCCCAACGACCATCAGCTCTTCGAACTATGTGAACTATCCTTTATTAGATAATTCAAAAAAACTATTTATTTCACGTAGGCCAACCTGTGACTCTTATGACAAGTCATGAATCTACCACCGGTTCGGAAAGCGGATTCTGCTGAGAAGAGGCGGCAAGAAACTCAGCAGAACTTGCTCTTTTCAAAATGATCATTTTACAATATTATTATGAAGCTATTACATTGTAATAAGTTTTTTATACTATTTTGTGGGCAGCTGGATGCCAAGCCGATTTAACCTATGCAACTTTGCTAGAATAAAATATAATATTTCCACAATGAGGGGAAGTTTCAAAAAAAAAAAACTACAATTCAATTCATGTTAAGACGGCAGACAAGATACAAGCAGGCATCATAGGTTCAAAATCCCTCAGTGCCTGAAGACTAAACTCTTCGAACAGTGCGTGTTGCCAGTGATGACTTACGGACTCCGAGACATGGTCGCTTACTATGGGCCTTATAAGGAGGCTCAGTGTCACTCAGCGAGCGATGGAGAGAGCTATGCTCGGAGTGTCCCTGCGAGATCAAATTGGAAATGAGGAGATCCGTAGGAGAATAAAAGTCACCGACATAGCTCAGCGAAACTGAAGTGGAAATGGGCGGACCACATAGTTCGAAGAGCTAAAGGTCGTTGGGGTCCCAAGGTGCTGGAGTGGCGACCCCGCACCGGGAAACGCAGTGTTGGCAGGCCCCCCACCAGGTGGAACGACGACATCAAACTAGTCTCAGGGAGCCGCTAGATTCAGGCGGCGCAAGACCGAAGCATGTGGAAGTTCATGTAGGAGACCTTTGTCCAGCAGTGGACGTCTATAGGTTGATAAGGTAGAAGAAGAGAAGGCATCACTTTACGGAATTCCATGATGCTTCACAAACCGTTCATTTCAAGTTGACCGCTACCTAGCGTCGCGTTCCCCGCACCACGCCTCACGTCAGACCCGCTCAGTACAGATAGCAATGTACTACCTGTCACAGATTAATGATTATGTATACCAGATACAGATAGGACACGCAAGAAGAAAAGCGTGTACCCGTATAGAACTTCTAGCCCCCAAGCGTACTGACACTGACAGCTTATCGAGTAGCGACCTTTTTTTTTTTTAAATCTAAATAGTTTCAGTTTAGTACCTACCAAAGAGAATGTAATCAATACGATACCTACCTACTTGCACGTTATTTATTGTACTATTTTTTTCATTTGAATAAAAATAAATTACAAGAAAACACAAAATTAGCAATTAAAAAGATTTATTTTATATTAAACAAACATGTTAAACTATTTAATTACAGGTGTGAATTTTCCCAAATGACAATGTACAATAATATTTCTAGGATTAATTTCAGCCGTATTTTTCTTTGATCGTCTGCTTCTTCCCCAAATCTCCTTTTATCTGAAAAAAAAAGGTGATGACAAATGTTATACACATATAATATGTAGGTATAATGTAAACTGGGTGCTTTTGGAATCCTCGAAGCTTAAGTGCAATTTATTATATTGAAGTTGTAGGAGTGATTCATGACTAATTAATTATATTAATCTATATTACTAGCAAAAAGCTGAGCTTTGTGAGAGCTCGCGTAGTTTTTCTATATATTTTTTTAACCTCTTGACTCTTCCCATTCGGGAATATGGCGCCACAGTCAGTGTACTTTACTTGTACTACTATGATGTATTTCAATATTTATTATTTCGATTTTTTTTTCAAATACAAAAATATACCTATTTCAAAAACAAAAAAACAAGTGGACTTGATAGTAATGCTTAAGGTGATTCAACTCGCGATGGCTGTATAACCACTAATTTTTCACCATGTTTAGTAATATTTAATGGATCAAATTAATATTTACCACATTTCCACTGCCAAATTAAAGCTTTATAAACACTCTCGCTGAGCACTCTGCAACAGTTTGAAACTATCATTTTTTTCATTTTCTGCTCATTGATACAGTCTTCTGTCAATTTGGGAAGCATTCGCACCTCTCCAATTTCACTGTCTAGATTATATATTTCAACAATATCTTTCCATGTAGCCACTTTGCCTTCATTTAAAATGTCCTTTGTTAGAAAGTTGTTTCTAATTCCCTTGAGCAAATGAGGAGGATCATATAAAACATGTAATGTTTTATCAGATAAAGTGATGGTACCATCTGTAAAATTGAGAACACAATTATTTAATTTAACATTACCTACTACAAAACGACTAAAACTAAATTTATTTCAGGGGTTGATCTCTTTCTCGAAATTGGACCTACCTAGCTGGACTGTGTGTCCCAGGTATATATACTCGTCCACAATTTCGAGTGCAGAGTTCTCAACGATTACTGGGTGGAGCGGAGCAATGAGCATGAGCATTGGACATGATTTTCGTCTTGCTCATGTTCATTTTCAGGCCCACCTGTTGAGAAACCCTGCTGAGATCGTTGAGCATTGTATTGAGGTCTCTCAGAGTCTCTGCCATGACTACTATGTCATCGGCAAATCGCAGGTGAGTGATGTACTCGCCGTTTATGTTGATGCCAAGTCCGTTCCAATCCAGAAGCTTAAAGACGTCCTCCAACGCAGCGGTAAAGAGCTTCGGGGAGATTTCGTCTCCCTGTCGCACTCCACGCTGCAAGTGGATTAGCCTCGTAGTCTGGTCCTGTATACGTACTGACATAGTGGTGTTTTCGTACAAGCACTTGGATATACCGGTAGTCGATCCGGCATCTCTGTAGCGACCTCAATACAAATGCTAAAGCTAACAAAACGTATAATTCGGCATATTTTTCAGTATTTTTCATAAAAATCGAGAAAAAGTAAATTGCCGCCGAAACGTTCCATTTGCTCTAATGACGTCACAGTTCACATTTCAAACAATGACAATTCCACAGCCCATAGGTGGTGTGAACTGTGACGTCATTCGAGATCACGGACGTTTTCGATCTCGTGAAGATGGCCGGAATTATAGCAATTTTAATTAATGTTTTCTAATTAAATAAAACTTTATTTTTTAGTTTTGTCGTATAGAATAATGTTTTTAGATAATAATCTTTTAGGATGACATGGGCATATGTATAAAGAAGAAATTAATTAGACAGTACTACAACAGTAATGAAAAATCAAACTATTTGCTATAAAGAAACTGTAGGTACATACCATGAAACTGTTCCAATAATGATTGAGTGGGAACTCCAGTCGAAATCTCTGCAGAAGTAAATAAACTCGGACAGCGTTTCCTTTGTCCACTTAAATATTTATTTTCGAAATGCTTCTCACAGACATATAGGCTACGAAAATGACTTGGCTTTATATATTGTGATAGTTGAGGAGCATGGGGCATTAAATTGATCTTCCACATCTCACGATATTTTTCACTCCGCGGTACCCGGAATAATCGCTTGCCTTCACTCGAAGTAGCTCGGCAAGTCGGAATTAAACAGATTTTGCAAGGCATTTTGATAACAAACGATCACAAAATTGAAAAAATTTTGCTGAATAGTCTTCCAACGTATTCGTAACGTCAAACGCAAAGAGTAATAATAATATAATAGGTCAACAAACGTCGCACACAGGTTGCACACAGGAAAAGAGTCCGTCCTCAGCCATTCTATGTTTGTCAATGCCCTGATCTGTTGTCTATGGGTAATCTTCTTGGGGGTCATCCGCCATCTTGAATATTTAACGGTACAACCAATTGTAGGCGAGTGTCAGGGGCCTGCTACCTGTTGTTTGGTTACTACTGTTCGCGTGATTACTTTAAATAATGACTGCATGCTTTGATGGGGAGAGAAATGAAAAATAAGTAATCAAAAATCACCCTATACGACATTCAAGACGTCCTTTCCATGAAAAGCATTGCCAATGCCATCCATCTTATATAAGTGAAAAGGTCTTTTTACTCTCCCGAAAAATCAAAATTTTGAGCCCTCTCCTTTATAGAATTAGTATAATACTCCTGTTGCTTTTATAGCGAAATTAGTAACTTGTCTAATCTTAAATTTTATTCAGGTATGTTGTAAAGCGAGATAGTAATAATAAAACAATCTACGTACTGTGTAGGTATACGTATTTAAGTTTACTCTAGTCACTTTGGATTTAACTTTCAACCCTCAATAAATAGACGTTTGATATACTTTCGGTCGTAAAAAGGTAGTAATTAAATGTCACTGTATAGAATAAAATAGAATAGAAATGTTTTTTATTCAAATAAACTTTTTTACAAGTGCTTTTGAATCTTCGATGAGTCTACCACTAGTTCGGAATGCCCTTCCTGCCGAGAAGAACCAGCAAGAAACTCGGCGGTTGCTCTTTCCAAAACAAGTCTACAATTCAATAGATACTATGCTATGTATGCAGTGTTTCCACAATGAGTTCCACAAAAGCATACCTAATTATAATTCAACACGTTAAGACGGGCAGACAGAAAGCAGCCCCATTCCCGCTGGTGGAACCCGTTCACGAGCATGACGCATGACCCAGCCATTGCTTCGCTCCACCATATTTGAGGGAACGTAACAACCCGCATCACATGTAATTCATAGAGTCTCAATATAATATTTTGATTGCAGGCCTCAGGCATAGACAAGCTAATCCCAGGGATGGTGATCGACGACTACCTGTTTGACCCCTGCGGGTACTCCATGAACGGGGTGGCCAAAGATGTGAGTGCTGGTGCCATCAGCAAACCATTAGCCGATATTACATTTGCGTACATGTCGTCGCGAAACTGACTAACTGGGGGTAGTTTCGAAAAAAGGATACTACCCACAAAACTTGTATAAGTTAACCTTTTTTAGGGTTACGTAGTAAAACTACAGAGAATCCTTATAGTCTCGCCAAGTCCGTCCGTCTGTTTGCAGTCTAGCGCAGAGACTATTGGTATTAAAGAGCAGTACTTTGGCAAGGTTATGCATATTAATTATGCCGACAAAGTTTGTATAGTAAAATCTTGAATAGAATAGAATAGAAATGTTTTTTTAATCAAATAAACTTTTTTGCAAGTGTTTTTGAATCGTTGATGAGTCTACCACTGGTTCGGAATACCCTTCCTGCCGAGAAGAACCAGCAAGAAAATCGGTGGTTGGTCTTTTCAAAACAAGTTTACAATACAATAGATACTATGTAGGTATATGTATGCAGTGTTTCCACAATGAGGGGAAGTTCCACAAAAGCATACCTAATTATAATTCAACACATGTTAAGACGGGCAGACAGAAAGCAGCCCCATTCCCGCCGGTGGCACCCGTTCACGAGCATGACGCATGACCCAGCCATTGCTTCGCTCAACCATATTTGAGGGAACGTAACAATCAACCCTTGAAAAAAACTATTATTTTGGGTACCCCCCTCTTAAAACTAAATCATTGATTTTAGATTTTTAAAAGTAAAAATTTCATAATAAATGACTAAATGGGTACTTTTGTCATTAATTAATTTATAATAGTATGCATTTAATTTCGTCTGATAAGAGGCTTTGGCCGGGGCTAGTAACCACCCTACTGTTAAAGACGTGCCGCCAAGCGACATACCGTTCCGCCATCATGGCGTGTAGAAACCGGTTAGGGTATGGGTTTAAGTATAACTGTCACATACCCTTCTAAGTTAGCCCGTTGCCATCTTAGACTGCAACGTGGGAACAGCGTTCTCGAGTCTATATTTTCGCAAATGTAACATCGGCTTTCATCATATTTATTTATTTAAAACCTACTTACTAAGCTCGTAATTTTTTCTTCGTGCTTCCGAAGCGAAATCTGGAACTACCATCTGTAAGTTGGATCTACAGACTTGTGAAAAGATAGAACCTCTATACGAATATGAATGCATGAAATTCGTAGTTCATACGCCAGATGTTGAATCTTTCTTTTACAGAGTCTGCTTCTATTGGATCTTTGATATGAAAAGGTGTTGATTTACTTCTCCTTTTTTTATATGAATATCGAGCAAACAAGCAGGCGTGTCACCTGATGCTAAGTGATTACCGCCACCCGAGTACATTTGTAGCACCCAGAGGCACCACCAATGCGTTGCCGGCTTTTCAGGAATTTGTTGGTCCACCCTTGAGTAACCCTTATAATTTATCTTCTTTTTATCAACCGTTAGCTCATAGGTCATAGACATAGGTCTGTATAGACTTCCACATGGCTCTGTCTTGGGCCACATGTATCCAGTGGCTCCTTTCGTTTCGTCTGTTGTCGTAGATAGATGCACCTAGTGGGGGGTCAGCCAACAATGCGCTTTCCAGCCCCACTACATAGGCTAGCCTCCCATCAGAATAAGAAGGGTTTAGTTAGGCCTTGGTTCACCATGCCGGCCACGCGCGGATTGACGCCATTTTGAATTCGATTGACGCCATTTTGAATTTGTTGGACGCCATTTTGGATTTTACTGACGCCATTTTTACGTTGTAAGCAGTTAAATGAGTGTCTCTGGAACTAATAATATTGCAAATGGTGCACCAATTTCTATAATTATTAATCTATGATTTCATACGATGTTGATTTGCAATATGTATGATTAGTTCCAGAGACATTCGTATTAAATTGATCCATAATAATTATGCTGTCATTTGTATAGGGACAGTCGGTCCAGTGTTAATAATTATAGATTAACTATAAGAGATCAGTGGTTCTAAGCAATTGGATAACAGTTGCTTTAAGAGGACTATTACATTCCGCATCCCACTCTCTCGCACATTCTAACATTTTCAATGATTGTTAAAATCTCAGATACTTTTGACAAAATGTGGTCAATTATATCTTAGGCAATTAAATTACGGATATTTAGACATTTTTATCATATACCGAGTTTTTGACAGAATAAGAACGCTAAAAGTTAGTAGTAGTTTTCGCCATTTTTCTCTATCAAAATCTAGGTATATCATAATAAAACTATATCTAAAATATCCGTAATTTAATTGTCGAAGATAATAAATGACCACATTTTGTCAAAAATATCTGAGATTTTTACAATTATTGAAAATATTAGAACGTGCGAGAGAGAGGTATGCGCAATGTAACAGTCCTCTTAATAGTAGAGGAAAAACTCTTATGGTCTAACTTGTATGCAATTAAATATCACTTGCCGACATTTATATACGGAGTTGTTCTGCAGGGCTGCTACATGACCATCCACATAACGCCGGAGCGCGCGTGCTCCTACGTGTCGTTCGAGTCAAACGTGTCGGCGCGGAACTACGACGCGCTGCTGGCGCGCGTGCTGGCCGCCTTCCGCCCTGACAAATTCCTCGTCACCGTCTTTGCGACCGAGGTGAGTGTTTTTTTTTTAATTCGATGACAAGATAGTCCTTGACTGCGATCTCACCTGATGGTAAGTGACGCTGCAGTCTAAGATGGTAGCGGACTAACTTGGAAGGCAGTGAAAATTCAACCCATACCCCTAATCGGTTTCTACACGCCATCGTGCCGGAAAGCTAAATTGCTTGGCGGCACGTCTTGACGGTAGTGTGGTAACTAGCCACGGCCAAAGCCTCCCACCAGACCAGACCAGAGACAATTCGGAAACTATAAATTCCCAAATTGACCCCGCCGGGAATCGAACCCGAGACCTCCCAGTTATAAGGCAACAGCGCTCACCACTGCGCCAGGCAGGTCGTCGTCGAGGTGTGCCTTCTCTCTCTCCAGTCGTTCCTTCATTTCTGAAGTTCGCGGTCCTAGTGTTGTTGCAACCTCGTGCGGATTAACTGCTTCCATCGGCTTCTATCGGAGGCCAGCCTTGCAATAGGGTATTTGCCTATATTCAAAATATCGTTTCATCTGGTGTCATTCTAAAAGATTATTATCTAAAAACATTGTTCCATACGACAAAACTAAAAAATAAAGCTTTATTTAATTAGAAAACATTAATTAAAATTGCTATAATTCTAGCTATGTTCACGAGATCGAAAACGTTCTTGAATCTCGAATGACGTCACAGTTCACGCCACCTTTGGCTTTGGAATTGTCATTGAACTGTGTGTGAACTGTGACGTCATGTAAACAAATGGAACGTTTCCGCGGCAATTTATTTTTTTGAATTTATTTCTCGATTTTTATGAAAAATACTGAAAATTATGCCGAAATATACCTACGTTTTGTTAGCTTCAGCATAGCATTATTAACAATTTAATATGATTTTCTAAAAGTAGTCAAATACCCTATTGTGTAAAATTTGCAATCCCTTAGCTGGTCTGCCCATCTGGTTGGTGAGCGGCCTCTCGATCTTTTGCTTTCGGTGTTGCCCTTCACAATAAGTTTTCCAGACTATCATTCCCACGTCACATGATGTGCCCGAAATAGGAGAGCAGGCGTTGGTAACATATAGAGGAGAGTCGCGTTTTTACTCCTAGCTGTGCCAGGATAGACACGTTTGTGCGTTTGGCTGTCCAAGGAATCCTCAACATGCGCCTCCAGCACCACATCTCGAACGCGTCTATCCTTTGTCTTTTTCTCGCCTTGATGGTCCATGTTTCTACTCCGTGCATGAATATAGGGAATATTAAGGCACGGACCAGACGGCTCTTGGTGTTGTTACTCATACCACGATTCCTCCATATTCCGGATAAGCGTGTCATGGCATTCGCCATTGCAAGGCGTCTCTTAATTTCTGAAACACAGCTCCCATCCTTGCATGTTTGGGAGCCAAGATGAGTATAGTCCTCCACAATTTCTATTGATGGAATACTGCAAGTTTTGGAGAGTTTTTCAACGCGGTCTACTATCATAAGTTTGGTCTTGCTCCTGTTGATTTTCAAGCCCATCTCCAGACTCTCTGCTTCTAGTCTACGCAGAAGTTGCATATCTTCCAGTGATGTAGTGTCGGTGACAGTGTCGTCCGCATACCTAAGTGTGCCTTCAGTATTCTTGACATTTCCAGTGGCTAAATTTTCCATACAAAATGCGGGTTTGATAGCTTTTAATTAGCAGTTTAAGATACTGAGATAGAGAATAGCTCTACAGATTTAAAGAGCTCAAGAGGACTATTCTGTATCTCAGTGGCAGATTCAAGGTTAGGATAGTAGTCATAACTGCTTCATTTTTCAAATAATTTACATATCACTAAAAGAAAGACGTGCCTATATTATGGTATTTTCAAAAATTGCTTTCTTCCTACCATATAGCGTTACATAACAGTAAAACATGTAATGCCATTCATTAACTTTCAGGACTCCCCGGCTTCGGAAGCTTCGGAGCAGCTCAAGAAGTTCTCATCGCAAGGTCTCTACGAGCAGAAGGACGCTCAGTTCTGCCGCTTCTCGGGCTACGACCTGCACTACGCCCTATTTGCAAAGTTCCCCAGCTGAGGACGCGCCCCGCCGCCCCCCCTGCCTGCCCGCCCCCGACACGACACCGGGACACCTGTACCCGGGACACTGCAACCTGCGAAAATCGGAACCAAGCCGCCGGCGCGCCATCTCACACGCGTGCTAGCGCAATCGACCCCTACATCGTACGACGACTCGCCGAGAAAATACTACCGCCTGCGCCAGACCGTGTCACAGAGCTGCAAACTACCAGATGTACACTTCGAACACGACGTGCCACTTGGAAAGGAACATGACGTACCGTCTCAACAGTTACATGACATGACACTCGGGACACACAACGCCACATTCCATGATGAAGGGGAATACAATGTGCAACTTAGAAGAAAGAACAGCTTGCAACTTGAACAGGGCCATGACTTGACATTCGGCAGCTTCGACGGGCGATTTCATGACGTGCCACTTGATAAACATGATATGACACCCACAAGAGTTAATGACGTGCTTGAAAAGGAAAACGATGTGCCGTATAGAAGAGAAGCTAGCATAGAACCGGTGGTAGTCCACAAGGGAGAAGTCATTAGATTCGAAAGACGCGACGTGCCAATTGAAAAGGGACACGACGTGCCACCCGCGAAGGAACCAAGGAAATACTCTGAAAGCACGCCTATTGAAATAGCACGTGACAGTGTAGCTTTACTGCGTTCAACGGGCCGCGAGAGCGTAGCTTTGTTGCGGCGTATAGCGTGCGTGCTGCTGGCGTGCCGCTGCCGTGCCAACGGCGCGTGACGGGGCGAAGCGTGCTACTCGCGACCGCCTTAGGCGTGCCAGCGATGCCCCGTGCCGGAGCGTGCCAGTAACGTGCCACATTGCCAGTGTCGTGCTTATAACGTGCCCATGTTGTCATCCTCTGGCAAGATACAGTAGCTTGCCACTGTCGAGGAAGTAATTTGCCAGTTCCGTGTTCCCACTTGGGTGGTTCCCGCACTTAGAAGAGATCGTCTGTTGTACGAACCGTGCCAGTGTCGGGCTATTTCAGCTACTTGGTCTCTTTAGTGTCATCATGCTTTGGCAGTGTCGAGTAAACAGCCTGTATCGTGCTTGTTACTTGCCAGTAACACATCATCAAGTATCAACATGTTGGTGGTGTTGCCACTGATATGGACAAGTGCTAGTGATGCCAATTGTTGGCAAACGTGCCCTTAAGTGGCACGTATCGCGTTTCGACTCAACCAGGCACCCCTAGCTTTATATGTACAATAGGTACTTAGTACTTATTTACTTGAAGTAGATTGTGTATTATAAAATTTCCTGCACACGTCATAAGTCTCTTTTTAATACAACATGTCGGGATACCTTTATTCTGAACATGAAAATGAACAATTCGTGAAAATATTTTTTTCAGAAAATCGTCCATCGATTTTAAAGTTTCCATATTAAATATATATATATATATATTTAATATGGAAACTTTAAAATTGATTTGTTTGATAAAATGATTTAAAAACCAAGCGCGCCCCTCCAAAATTCAAAACGTTTTGACAGTATTTGTGTAAGTATTTACAAAGCGCTACCAACACTCACAACGCGTGTGTGCGCGTCGAGACGGCCGTCAGACAGAAATAAATCCACGGATTTGTTGCTCGACCAGCGGCGTCATTAATAGAATAGAAATGTTTTTCATTCAAATAAACTTTATTACAAGTGCTTTTGAATCGTCGATGAGTCTACCACTGGTTCAGAATGCCCTTCCTGCCGAGAAGAACCAGTAAGAAACTTGGCGGTTGCTCTTTTCAAAACAAGTTTACAATTCAATAGATACTATGCTATGTATGCAGTGTTTCCACAATGAGGTCCACAAAACCTATACCATACCTAATTATAATTAAACACATGTTAAGACGGGCAGACAGAAAGTAGCCCCGTTCCCGCTGGTGGAACCCGTTCACGAGCATGACGCATGATCCAGCCACAATAGTTCATTATTGTTAGTATGGAGGGACGCGCCATGTTATAGTACTTGATGTCTACTTTTTGTAATCTACCAAACCATTATTTTTATAACAAAATCATTTTAAGCGCAACTTTTCTCTTGTATTTTTTTACGGTTTCAACAATTAAAGGCGTTCCGGCACTCAATATGCTAAGGATGGGCGGTAGACAGCAACTTGCTATCCGTTGTTAAGTAATCGATACTCGCTAAAGTTTTCACTTAATCTATTTGTTAAGGTGCCTCCACATGTGTTAGACATTTCAGCAGATTCCAACATATTTTTTTATCGTTTATCCCCGGAAAAATTTTGACTGTGAATTTGGCATTGTGTTCAATATTTTCACACTACAATATTAGATCTCCGTAGCCTTGTGGTTTCTACAGTCGCATAAAGGTCGATGGTTCGAATCCCAGCTCGACAGACTGAATTTTCTATTTTCAATTTTATTTTAAATAATTTCTACATGTGGAATTTTTCCCTAATTTTTTTATTTTTATTATTAAAAGGAACTTTTTCCAACCGAGTGTTCCACGACACTCACGCATTTTTTTTATTCAAAACTTCAAACAAGCAATCTCAATCAATTCAACTTGGGAATGGCCATAAATGCCTTTCTTCGATATAAAGTTTATGATATTACAACTTGGTACAGCAAAAAAATACCTTAAACGTTATACTTTAAACGTATGTTAATAAATTAACAATATTTTCAATATAATTTAGCGCCGAAGCGTTGAAAATCCAACATTGTCCGGTTAAGTGCCAGTTTCACCAACGTCGAGTGACGTTTATCCAGGGGATAAATTGGGTGTTTTGACAGTTTTTATTTTGACAATACTGTCAAAATATCAAATTTACGCTCGGGTTATACTTATTTACAGCTTAAAGCGTAAAACACGCCCATGTTCCAAATGTTGCTGACCCTAATACGTGTGGATGCACCGAAATCACAGCTTTTTAATTTTGCAAAATTACTTGTACATGTAGATTAGGCAATGTGACAATATTTTTCTAACCAAAACTCTAATGCTAGTTTTTCACGCGCGTACGTGCTCGACGTAAAGTAGGTTCGCGGCGTCGACCATCGGTATGATCTGGTCGAACTTGCATCTGCGTGTGAACCCAGCCTTATCTGCTCATATTATTAGCTTTAGTACCAGTTCGGCAATCTCGACCACGTTGGTAGATTTCAGAGTTCCGGAACCCAATGTCAAAGTGAAATGCACCTAAAGATCCTTGCTTTAAGGGCTAGAGTTCGTCCAAACATCGACACCGAACTCCAGCTGTGTTACAAAAGTAACTCTAAAACAATGACGTTTAGGTTTAATTTTCTCTGAAGCTATTAACATTGGTGATTATTCCATTGTACACAAGCTCTAATGCTGTCCTTTTCCGCAGTGTATATTCTGAAAGGGACAGCGCTATTTTAAGACAGGTTAATTAAGTTTAGTTCAGAGATTGGGTACAAGAGAACTAGTACCATAGATTAATATTTATTATATACTCTGGAATAGTACCGCTATCGAGATATGCAAATACAGATGTGTACAAACTACTAATCTAAAATGTATATAAAATAAGACTTAGCAGGGTGTCGTTCTATGTGATGTAACAGTTCCATTCCATTATATGCGTGATCCTAAAGTGATAATAGAATTAAAATTAATGAAAAAAAAATATAACCTAATCGTAGTGACGTTGTGGCGTGTACTAAAAACGGATATGTTCGCAATGAATTGACGCGTTCATGCTAATAATGCGTTTTAAACATTGATATAAAAGCGAGATAAATACAGCTTATCCCTGTCCAAAAAAGTAATGTTTATCTAAATGGAGAAAAAAATGTTTATCTAAATGTTTCAAGTTGAAAATTTTAACAGTGAAATGATGAACACTTTTCAGTTTATAAAGATAATTTTATATTTCTTACTGTTTTTTTAATTTCGCTTAGATTTTTATAATAATTCGCATTAATTAACATTTAATGAACTCTTCCATTGGAGTCTGGCATAATTTTATTGGATTTATTTTATTTATTTTTATTTTGCTTCATTTACTTAAATGGTAAAAAATACTTGAATGGTTGTCAAAGATCTTGATGTTGTTGATAGTGGTATAATCTAATTTGACATAAAACAAAGTCATTTTCAATGATAAAAGATTTTACAATAACATTTTTAAATGTTTCAATTTTATCTTAGAATTTTATATCAATGTTTTTATAATTGAAAATTTAACTAAATCGGTGTCAAGTAGATATTAATGTGCAACTTGGGCATTTATATTTATTTAACGTATTAAAATTGGGCCGCACATAAAAAAATGTGATAACATTAAAAAATTTAAAAAAATGTGAAAATGATATCTAGAAAAATTTAACGTAAAATGTTGTCTTTATAAAAGTTTTTGGATAGTTATGAAAGTACATCTGTACAAATAAATCATTGTTGTTGCCAAGCAACAATATAATTAAGTATATTATATGAAAACAGCGTAAATTAATATTACAATAAAAACTATGTCAATAAAAATATTTAAATATTTGAGTCTTTTTTAAAATATGAATAACATTATTATTTCAGTGTAAGTATAATGTTTTTATATAAGATAATTCGAACAAATTGAGTATTGAGTAAGAAAATACATAATGTTGACTTACATTGATTTCGTTAATCGAATTCAAATCGTACTTTATTGATTTTCAGACTAAAAATGACGCAATTTTTTTTGACTTTCTATCTTCCTTTGACATATCAGTGATTGCACAAAATTTTCGGAAATGCATTTAATTACAAAAAAAACTTCATAAATGTTAAGAAATTTTGATATAAACATAAATTGTACAAAATCATAATTAAGGTATTGTTCTATAAAAATGTTTAACTCATTCAAATAGAAAATGGCGAATTAAAACGAGAAAAGTTGCAGGTTTGAACCTCGTCTGTTGTAGTGGGTACCAGAATCTTTAAAGGTAGTAAATAATAGAAAGTGTAACCACAGTTATGTGTTAAATAACATGTTGCATAACAATAATTATATAACATTTTGTTAATGCAAGCAGGCATGTTATATTACAGTATGGAGTCTGAAACTAAAATAATATTTTCTATCAATATAAACTTTAATAATATTTGCTATCAATATATTTACAAGCGATTGGCCCAAGATTGGTGAATTAAAATAAAATTGGTCGAATTTGAATGAGTTATTATTATAAAAAAATGACTATTGTAAATACTTGCGTAGTAAAAATAGTTGTAAAAACACAGTTCAGCAATCGTACAGGACAGAAAACTTGCGTAGTCGATGTTAGGGGGAGCGCTCGCCGTCCAACGAAGTCGCTTACAACTCATCGATAGCAATAAACTACGATTTAACTTGGTAGATATAGCGGTGTTAAAAATAAAAAAAATGGTGTAAGTAAATAAAACTTAGTTTAAGGTTGAAGACAAGGGTCTGCCCGCGAAATTTAAATTTAATTTGGTTTTTCGCAATTTGTAAACTAATACGACAAAGTAGACTTATGGCCTTCTAATTGCGCCAGTGGAATTATCATCTTCACAGGTTTACATAAAAATCTTTACTTGAAAGTGACCAGTTTAAGAAATTAATCAAAATACTGAGTTGGACGCGAGTTACTCACAAATTAGTCGATATTTTGATTAATTTCTTTATATAAACCTGTGAAGATGATACTGCCATTGTCGCAATTAGAATGCCATAAGCCTACTTTGTAATATTAGTTTACAAATTGCGAAAAACCAAATTAAATTTGAATTTCGCGGGCAGACCCTTGTCTTCAACCTTAAATTGTTATTTAAAGAATCTGTGCCCCACCTCACTTTACTTTGTTGGTGCGGCCTTGTGCGGTTTACTATGTGAGGGTTCAAGTTAAGAAGGCGGCGTGGTATTCGCATAAGAGAAATGTTTCCGAACTGTATGGTTGTTACTCTGTGACAAAAGGTCAATTTATTGCGAATCCTAGTAATATTTAAGCTCGTATTATTCAATGTCGTATGTTATCCTATAGCGACAACTAGTCAGGCAGGGGTGTGAAACAATTGTGGGAGATTTAAAATCGAATAAAAGATCTTCTCATTTAAACAAAAATGTCTTTTATTTTCATATAGATAAGGTACAATAGCACTTTTGTATGTTACATCGACAATTATTATCTACGTAGAAAGCAATAATTCTAGCGCTGACTAAAATGAGTGTAAACGCGTAAAAATATACCTGCATCGATATCGATGTAACTTATAAAAGTTGTGGTTAGTTAAAGTTAAAAGTTGCGTAGTGTTACATCATTTTTGGGCTATTTCGGTTAAAGTTGGACTAGTGTTGTAACTTTGGACCACACCCTGCACAAACGCTTTCTTTATCTGAGCATAAATATATCCACAGACAACCTGTTATTATTTAGATTATTTTAGAATGGCCAAATGGTAACCAAAATTCAATTAAAACTGGACCATGACTATTTTTGTCCCTAATCCAGGATTACCACATACTTTTTAATTTAATTGATATTTAAAATATTATTTCAATTACAATTATGGTACTTAATATAAATACTAAGCCATTAATTAAACATAAAGGTCGAGTAGCTATTCCAATTTTTTTTTAGTAATATTGTATATACTTTTTAATGTAGGTACTACATTAAATTCCTTAACTGCACAGTGGTCCAAAGTTACCCAAAATGACTACTTGTAAAAATACATTTGGGAAAATCCCCTGAATTTTCGGGTGTACAAAAATAGTATACAAGTTTCTTGAGCAATGGTCTGATCATAACTATATTATAATTAATTGAATATAGTTCTTGCAATTCACGAGGGCGACTGACTTATGGTTGTGTGTGTGTCGTATCTGTATAAGTGTGAGCGAGCGCAATGCTCGCGCCTGCCCGCTCCCACCTAGGCTTTGACCTGTCATGACCTGGGACCATGCATGCATGCATGCATGCATTGCATGACATGACATGGGATGGTTTGATAGGCCGATGTGCATGTACACGAAGTAACCACAAGTAAAGCTCACTCGCCTTCGTGAATTGCAAAAACTGTATCTGTTATTAACATTGTAGAAAAATATAAGTATTAATAACAATTTAAAAAATAGCCTTCACCGTTTTATAACAATAATAATTGGACCTACTTATTCAAAACGGAACCAACCCACACGATGACAGCTTTGAGAAAAAGCCGTTTTTGTCAAAATTTTGGGTACATCAAAATTGTTTGATAATTTAAATAAAGTTTATTTACAATCATACCAATATTATAAATGCGAAAGTGTGTTTGTTGGTTTTTCCTTCAATCACGCCGCAACAGAGCAACGGATCGACGTGATTTTTTTTTGCATGGGTATAGTTGGGGACCTGGAGAGTGACATAGGCTACTGTTAATCCCGGATAAATCCACGCGGACGAAGTCGCCGGCATCAGCTAGTAAGTAATAAATTGGTGGAATGAGTGATCCCGGTGATGAAAGTATCGGGAGTGCCCTTTGCTCAAGAGCGTCTTGGAATTGTCGAGCCAAGGAAGCCAGTAGTGACCCAGTAGTACCCTTCAGCCAGTAGTGACCCATCGGGTTCGGTCTTTACCAGTTCGGGGCCCGGCGTACCGCACCAGCAACATCCTCCGGAGAAATGGTGAATGGGTCCACCTCTTTCAGCTGCATACTCCACCAGAAGGTTCGTCGCATTCTGGCGACGAACCTTCTAGTGAAGTATGCGGCCAAAAGAGGCTCGGCCGCTGAGAGGTAGAACAGACTGGTGGGCACTTCAGTTTTTTAAAGAACCTTTTCAGATCACTCGAGATGTCGCGATTTTGCTGAAAGCGCTCAACTTTTCGAGTATCGTCGAGTGCGGTTCCCTCGTGCAGCAATTTTCTGCTTCCGGTCGTCGATGCGCTCCGTTAGTTTTTGGTAGACTGATCCAGCCTCACCCCTAGCCCAAAGGCCGATCCTGGGATATCTTGTCATCCAGAAAACTATGAAAGGCTAAAGCAGTATCGAAGAGAATAGAAGCCGCATCATCCAGGCCAGTGCTGCGCTCTAGGTTAAGGCATAGGCAGCATTTCATTTATGGCTTCAGTGACATCCCGCGTCACTTTATTTAACGTGAATCGGGAGATCCGCGGGTGGTTCTTTAGAGGAGCGCTCGGGATCTCAGAAATCGTCTCTTCTAGAATCCTTCCCATCCGCTCTATATCAAGGGAGACTGGTTCTTCCGTGTCCTTCTCCACAGGCAAATCTTGTTCATTGGCGTCGGTCTCTTCGTGGAATGTCTTGTACATTGGCTTCGGTCTCTTCATGGAAAGGGTCTGGTGCAAGGAAGCATGGCAGAGCGAAATACCCTTCAGCCAGTAGTGACGCAGCCCATCGGGTTCGGTTTACCAGTTCGGGGCCCGGCGTTCCGCACCAGCTACATCCTCCGGAGAGATGGTGAATGGGTCCACCTCTTTGAACTACATACTTCGCCAGAAGGGTTCGTTGCCTTCTGGCGAAGTATGCGGTCAAAAGAGGCTCGGCCGCTGAGAGGTAGAATAGACTGGTGGGCACTTCAGTTTTTTACAGTACCTTTTCTGATCACTCGAGATGACACGATTTTGCTGAAAGCGCTCAACTTTTCGAGTATCGTCGAGTGCGGTTCCCTCATGCAGCCATTTTCTGTTTTCGGTCGTCGATGCGCTCCGTTAGTTTTTGGGCTACATCAGGCTGATCCAGCCTCACCCCTAGCCCTTGCGCTCCGTTAGTTTTTGGGCTACATCAGGCTGATCCAGCCTCACCCCTAGCTCTTAAAGGCCGATCCTGGGATCTTGTCATCCAGAAAACTATGAACGGCTAAAGCCGTATCGAAGAGGATAGAAGCCGCAGCATCTGGATGCTGGCTGGATGATGGCCGGTGCTGCGCTCTAGATTAAGGCATAAGGCAGCATTTCATTTATGGCTTCAGTGAAATCCCACGTCACTACATTCAACGTGAATCGGGAGATCCGCGGATGGTTCTTCAAGGAGCGCTCGGGATCTCAGAAATCGTCTCTTCTAGAATCCTTCCCATCCGTTCTATATCAAGGGAGACTGTTTCTTCCGTGTCCTTCTCCACAGGCAAATCTTGTTCATTGGCGTAGGTCTCTTCGTGGAAAGTCTTGTACATTGGCTTCGGTTTCTTCATGGAAAGGTTCTGGTGGAAACCAGAGAGTCAATTGGGTATTTGACTGAAATTTTTTTATTTATTTAAAAAACACAGCTCCATACACTCTTCATAGAAAATTTCGTTTTAAAAAGAGACACAGTCGCAGTAAAACCAAGGTAAAACAGCTTATAACTTATTTGTTTTTTGACCGATTTAATTTCAGTTTTTACAAATGTTATACTTTCATGTTATATTTTCGATTATAAATAATGAATATCAACATTTTGACAAAACAGTCAAATACCCAATTTTCTCAGTGGTTGGAGTTGATAGTTTGGGAACAGCCTCATGTCAGTCTCAAGCCGGCAAGAATCAAGCAAAGCAAGAATTCGCGGTACATTGCCGCTTGAAAGCCAGTTCTTCCTATAGCTCTGTAATACGCACGCACGACATTTTCAAACATAATTATGAGATGTCTAGATGTCGATGATTTATATCAACAAGGAACCAAGATAAGTGAGTCTTTGTAAAAATAAAGGATTAGGAAAGGTTTTCTACATAATTGATAAAAAATATATTTTGCAAGGGACCATGTGGTATGGATCTTTATGGAAAAAAACTATATATTTCATTGATTTTTTAGATAGTCAAATTACTATGGGACATGGATCTGAACAACTGTTGTTATGTGGGTTGGTAACTTTGTCACAAAAATGTTTTGTTCTGTCAAAATTGTCAGATCATTTTGATCTTTCCAGGGTAGCGTTCTGTATACTTAACTCATTTTTGGCATGTGTGTGGGTTGGTTTCTTTTTGCATAAGTAGGTCCAATTTATTTAATTACTAGCTGATGCCCGCGTGGATTTAGTTTTTAAAATCCTTCGGGAACTCTTTGGCTATCCGGGATAAAAAGCCGGTGTTACTCTCCAGGTCCTCAACTATATCCATGCAAAAAATCACGTCGATCCGTAGCTCTATTGCGGCGTAATTGAAGGATAAACCAAGAAACAAACACACTTTCGCATTTATAATATTAGTAAGGATAATTCTTAAAAAATAATATTAAAAACAGAACATAAAAATTAAAACCAATATTTTACAATAGGTCAATACAATAGTTGAATTTCATACAAACAGGCAATTTTACAACCAGCTTTAAATCTAAAATAGTACCTCTAAAATAGTTCCATCTTGAGGCGATTGATCTGAGGTTATGGTAGTTAACCTCTACCTACCACCTAAAGTAGAATCAATAATTCAGTAGAGTGAATTGCCATTTACAGTGTTGTCAGTTTCTGATGAAAATAAAATAGTGTTGTGACTAAAGGATCCACATCAATCATATACTCATTACGTCGTGTACCAAAACACTTATTTTTTTATTTACTAAGAAAATTCCCAAATTGTGTTTATTATAATTGATACAAAAATATTTAGAATAGCAATTAATATGTTATGGAAAATCTGATCTCGTCTTTGTCGGCCTATACTGAAGAGATAAAACAACTTTTAGTACTAAAAATAGATCTTAAATATTTCTATTTGTGCTTTCTATTATTACAGCATTAAAAAGGTGACCTTTATTACTATTTCTATAGTGATCTTATGAGATTTATAAAATGAAATGTAAAAGTACAGCACTACAGCTATCACTACCTACTGAACTAGAACATCACTATTACAATAGCCTAAGTATGTCACACTCTCTTTAACATTTCTGCGGTGGTGTCGTGTGATGCGGGTTGTTACGTTCCCTCAAGTATGGTTGAGCGAGGCAATGACTGGGTCATGCGTCATGCTCGTGAACGGGTGCCACCAGCGACAATGGGGCTACTTTGTCTGCCCGTCTTAACATGTGTTGAATTATAATTAGAAATAATTACGTATGCTTTTGTGGAACTTCCCCTCATTGTGGAAACTCTGCATACATAGAATAATATCTATTAAGTATATTGTAAAAGTATTTTGAAAAGAACAACTGCCGAGTTTCTTGCTGGTTCTTCTCGGCAGGAACGGCATTCCGAACCAGTGGTAGACTCATTGACGATTCAAAAGTAAAAGTTTATTTGATTAAAAAACATTTCTATTCTATTCATAAATATGGCAATATTATGTTACAAAGTGACATTAGCAACTGTCATTTCACTCTACTGACTTATTGATTCTACTTTAGTACGTGTATAGGAGGAATAAAGCTAGGTACACACTACACACTACTCGGGTACCCGACAAGGCGGCACGTAGCCCTGGAACAGTTTCCCGAGGTGGTCGGCGACGGCGACGCAGAGCGCGTCCTGCCGCGGCGCCGCAACCACCTGAATGCCGAGCGGCAGTCCCTCGGCATTGAGGCCTAGGGGGACCTAGGGGGGAGCAATTTAAGTATAATAAAAAATTGTTTAAAAAAAATAAAGGATTGTGCGGTTTTATGGAACCACGGTAAAAGTGAAACTTTTTTTCACATTATAGACATTTATACACATAAATGAGTAATAGTCTATACACTACACGGTCAGCTGCTGCGAACTATAGGCGCCGCCATATTGGCCTTGTCTGCTCTGACGTCACCGTCACGCGACATGCAACACACAGACGAAAAAGTTTGAGACGATGTAATAAAAGTTTCACTTTAAAACCTGCCTTCCAACGCCCGCGCCACTACAAATTACATAATTTATTGTTGATTTTTTTAAAACCACTCGACCGATTTCGATAAAATTTAAATGGTGGTCACCACCTGGGAAATATGCCCATTGAACCAAAAAAAAATTTTCCAAATCGGTTCAGGCGTCTTCGAGTAATCGGTGAACATACATAATAAAAGATTCTGACGAATTGAGAACTTCCTCCTTTTTAGAAGTCGATTAAAAATAACTATTACATAACAGTTACTTTTTCAACTATTTATTTATTTCGAAGACATACCCAGGGAGATAATACACAGAATTTATTGATTCAATTACAACCACATAACGTTTCTTTTAATGAATTTCTTTGAAGATGATAAAAATAAGAAAATATCACGCCCTTCGAAATTGTAGACGTCTTTGCCGTAAAAAACATAATCAGAAAAAAAGTCCGTCACAGTCGTTGTTACAGTAAAAAATACATTTTTTTTTGTCATCGTCATCAACGGCTCACTAGTCACTACTGAGCGCAGATCTCTTCTCAGACAAGACTTAAAAAAATTTTTACGAGACATTTCACCGCGGTTAATTGCCTCATCTGGTGACAGAAGGGCTGGCTCATTTTTTGCGCAAAGGATCAGCCTGGCTGTCCAGCGCGGAAATGCAGCCAGTATTCTTGGCACCATTCCACGCGGGCATGATTTGTATAGTAATTAGATTAGTTTAGCTATAAGTTTTTTTGTAACATTTTAATTAAAAAAAAAAAATTAGTTTTGCCTGTGACGTCGCTTTGTAACGGTCGACGACGGCCAACTTGAATTGAACGGCTAGTAGGTAAATCATGTCGCTACCTGCGCGGCGGGGAACTTGAGCGCGTTGAAGACGCCCCACAGCGCGAAGTTAAAGGGGCGCAGGTAGGGCACGTAGTGGTAGGGCGCGGGGCCCGGCGCAGACGGGAACAGCAGCACGCCGTCCGAGCCCAGCGTCTCCTGGACACAGCGCAGTAGCAGTACAACGTTTTAGTTGTAGTAGTAGAATAGATATACACATATATACACATAGTTCGAAGATCTGATGGTCGCTGGGGTCCCAAGGTGTTGGAGTGGCGACCCCGCACCGGGAAACGCAGTGTTGACAGACCGAAGCCTGTGGAAGTCCATGCAGGAGACTTTTGTCCAGCAATGGACGTCTATAGGTTGATAAAGAAGAAGTAGAAGAGTAGAATAGAGTAGAATTACTTTTGGAACGAAGTTCCTTATCGCACGGGACGGACTTGGCGGAAAAAAGTGTAAGAATTTTCCGTCACGAGTATTGTACGACGGTTATCAATAGCGCGTATGCTATATTACGAGATGGTTCTGTCATGTGGCGAGAGATGGCGTTGATTCTAAAAAGTAGTGTTTTTATAATTTAGAAAATAATATTTTCATAATATTGTTTCCTCTTTTTTATCAACCGATAGACCTCCACTGCTGGAAAAAGGTCTCCAATAATATGCTTTGAATGATCTCGTTTTAAACGCTAACAGTAATCATCTAACATAAACTTTAAAAATTAAAAAAGCGAGTGTGCTATAGACCACACAACTGAAGCGTGAAGATAACTTACGAAACGCAACTGGCTATGAGAGAAAGAGTGAAAGAAAATGTGTGCTCGCATCTCTCTCTCTTGCCCCTACAGTAATATACGAAACGCAACTCTCTCTCTCTCTCTTTCTATCTTAGTTAGTGAAGATTCACTAACTTATATCTCCCTCTCAACTTCCGTTCGCCTCGCCCGATCACACAACAAAATATCGTGAAACTAACTTTTTCTTATGTGCTTTGAATGATCTCGTTTTAAACGCCAACAGTAATCACCTAACATAACCTTTTAAAATTATTAGGTTAAAGGTCTTACGATAAGGTCGTCTCGGAGCTGTTCCGTGAGGTCGTCGGCCCATTCGGCGGGCACGGCCGGCAGCACCTGGTCATCGAGTAGCTTCATGATGGCCGCAAGCGTGAACTGCGACGAGCCCACTACCTGAAAGCGAAACCAATATAAATAGCAAGAAAAGGTTAGAATTATTTTGCTATAATCCGCCAACAGAAAAAATCTGTATGGTCAAACATGCAATCAAAAGCTAAGCACCACTCACCTACCCAGCCAAGCAAAAAAGCCAAGTTCCCAAGCAAGCAATGCCACCACCACTCACATGCACCACCACACAAGACTTTTACACTACTCTCGACACACGTTTCGCCCCGACACCGGAGCATCGTGCGTTTCGTTTATTTTATTTCCACTATCCAGGATCATGCTGTTAAGACGCAAGTACACTCGTAATTTTTACTCACGTAAACCCTTAAAGCAACCCGTCAACGGCTCACTACTGAGCGCAGGTCTTCTCTCAGACAAGGGTTTAGGCCATAGTCCACCACACTGGCTCAATACGAATTAGCAGACTTCACACACCTTCGAGAACATTATAGAGAATTCTCAGATTTGAAGGTTTCCTCACGATGTTTTCCTTCACCGTTGAAGCGATATATAATTTGCTTAAACGCACATAGCTCCGAAAAGTCAGAGCTGCGTGCCCGGGATTGAACCTGCGACACCTCGAATATGAGACCACAGCTCTAATCACTAGGCTATCGCTGCTTGCATTTTTGCAAGCCCAAAATAGACGGTTCCTTTTTCGAGATTTTTGCCTTCATTTTAGAGGCTTCATCGGTGAGCCATCGAAAATAAAGCGGTTAAACATCGACCGTTCATCGTTCACAGGAGATGTGCCTCCGCGAGGAAAGCGATAATTCAACAAACTAACACAAAAAATCAATAAGTCCCAAAAAATATACAGCAACGAACAAAATCCCATCCCACTTATTTACCCCTTTTGGGGGAAAAATCCTAAGTTCAAGGGGCACCCTGGATTAGAATAGACTATATAGCGAATTATCGACATCTAGTACAGTACCTCGTTACCAAGAATTCAGACTTTTCTATGACTTAATCCCACAGGTTTTTTGACCACATGTATGGTAAAATATCTATGCTTCCGACCGTCTTATCGTCGTCACAGCCCTTACTCACCACCTTGGGACTCCACCAACCACTAGCTCTTCGAACTATGTGCCCCGGATATTTCCACTTCGATCGATCTATGTCGGTGACTTTGGTTCCCCTACGGATCTCCATCGGATATCGGATACAGTGGTCGTCTATCGGATGTTAAGGTGGAGGACAAGAGTCTGCCCGCGAAATTCAAATTTAATTTGGTTTTCCGCAATTTGTAAACTATTACGACAAAGTAGGCTTATGTCCTTCTAATTGCCCAAGTGGAATTATCATCTTCACAGGTTTACATAAAAATCTTTACTTGAAAGTGACCAGTTTAAGAAATTAATCAAAATACTGAGTTGGACGTGAGTTAATCACAAATTAGTCGATATTTTGATTAATTTCTTAAACTGGACACTTTCAAGTAAAGATTTTCATATAAACCTGTGAAGATGATACTGCCATTGTCGCAATTAGAATGCCATAAGCCTACTTTGTCGTATTAGTTTACAAATTGCGAAAAACCAAATTAAATTTGAAATTTTGCACGACCTCCTTGGCTCAGTGGTGAGCGGTGTTGCCTTATAACTGGGAGGTCTCGGGTTCGATTCCCGGCGGGGTCAATTTGGGAATTTATAATTTCTGAATTGTCTCTGGTCTGGTCTGGTGGGAGGCTTTGGCCGTGGCTAGTTACCACCCTACCGTCAAAGACGTGCCGCCAAGCGATTTAGCGTTCCGGCACGGTGGCGTGTAGAAACCAATTAGGGGTATGGGTTGTATATTCACTGCCATACTCTTTTCAAGTTAGCCCGCTACCATATTAGACTGCATCGTCACTTACCATCAGGTGAGATCGCAGTCAAGGACTAGCTTGTCATCGAATAAATAAAAAAAAAAGAATTTCGCGGGCAGACCCGTGTCTTCCACCTTAACGATACCTTCTTGGCCAGCTCCGTGAGGCCGTGGACGCGGCCCCTGTTGTCGGCGAGCTGCGCCGCGAAGCAGTCCGCCTCCCTGGTCATGGCGTGGCGCCACAGCGCGAACGAGTGGCTGAACCCCGCGTGGCGGTAGGGCCGCGGGGAGTGCTCGCCCGCCGCCTGCGCCGACAACTTGTATACCACTCTGCAGTAAATGATAATAAATACAATCTATGGAAACACTTCAAAAACAAAAAAAAAGATATTTAAAAAAACCACTCCCTAAAAATTCAAAATTATTTATTGCACGTAGGCCAACCTGTGGCTCTTATGACACGAAATGGCTCTACCACCGATTCGGAAAGCGGAAATCCAAAAATGCGCACTACAATTCAACACATGTTAAGACGGGCAGACAGAAAGCAGCACCATTCCCGCCGGTAGTACAAAAAAAAATATTATTCGGAATCTACAAAAAATCGCGGAACATGCAATATAAAAAAAAATAATATTTAAAAAACCACTCCCTAAAAATACAAAATCATTTATTGCACGTAGGCCAAACTGTGGCTCTTATGGCACGAAATGGCTCTACCACCGGTTCGGAAAGCGGAAAACTCACCAGTTGCTCTTTAAAAATAATAATTTTACAATATTATTATGTAGCTATTAGATTGTAATAAGTTTTTTATACTATCTTGTGGGCAGCTGGATGCCAAGCAGATTTAACCCATGCAACTTGATAGAATAGAATATTTCCAAAATGAGGGGAAATTCCAAAAATGCGCACTACAATTCAACACATGTTAAGACGGGCAGACAGAAAGCAGCCACATTCCCGCCGGTAGCACAAAAAAAAATTATAACTCGGAAACTACAAAAAATCGCGAAACATGCAATATGGGGTATTTTCTAATAGGTCTAAGTACGATGAATCAAAATTTTGCCGTTGGACGTCATTATTTGGGCCACCCTGTATAATAAAATTCCACAGTCAATGGGTATGATGGCTGATTTTGCAAAACTATTGTGTTCGTGCAGCAGTTCAGCTGGCAAGGACCGGAAACCTGGCTCGGGCCCATAGGAACCAGGCGCGATCAGTTGAAAGGCTGGTGGAAGCCAGAGCCAGAACCAGTGGGCAAAGGGTGGTGGGAAAGCCACAAAGCCGTGGGTTGAAAGTCCCACGCGTGGCCGTATGACTTCGAAGATTGGGCAAGCACGTTCACAAACACTTAAAATGTTCACAAAATACACGCGGGGACGCGACCGGTTGCTCACGTGTGACGTCTTGGCGTTTTACGTTGAAAAAGGTTAAACAAAGCTTATGTTATACAAATATTGATCCAACAAAACAACCGAGACCCACAATTCTAAGGTGGAGTCACTTTTTACGCAAAAAATCGTGCCAAATCACGGCTTCCAAACGATTAGAAAATCAGTTTCAAAATAAGGGAAGGCGCCACTGTGGGCGCGCTTCGCGATACGAGCGGGTTGACAAGTCAAGTGACAACACCAAATCTTTGACGTAAGGTGTCAAGTCAAAAAGAATGAACTATTATAGTGTCTTTGCGAGACAAAAGACTATCTCTGATTGGACTGTGCAAGGTCTTAATACATCAGGTGATTTTTCATTGGTCCACGTACTTCTTAAAATGTTCAGGCGACGGACGTCACAATTAATTAAAAGTCTATGGACCAATGATGTGAGAGATATATGTCAATTCTTAGAGGTTTCAATGCGGTAGTTATCTATTACCTACTTAATTTCATAGGAATGCGCATATTTGAATTTTGAGCGCTAACATATTGGATGATGTCTTAGCATGAATTGAATTGTTGTACGTTTTGTTGCATTGGCACTAGATTGTCCACAATTTGCTATCAAAAGATCTTGGGGTATTTTGGCCACATTGCCCGACGCCTTCCCAGTAATTTAGACAAACTGATAATCGTTGGCAAGGTGGAGGGCAAAAGACCACGCGGCCGATCACCTAGCCGCTGGTCGGACCAGATCAAAACACTCACTGGCCTCCCACTTACGACCGCAATAAGGAAGGCCGAGGACCGAAAGGAGTGGAAGGCTTTAGTGACCACCGTTACGAAAAACTTGAACTACGGACACGACCTTCAGAAATGAAGAACGCGACCAAGAAAGAACGTTTTGTTTTTGGAACGCAGTTCCTTATCGCGCGGTGCGGTAGGGGGCTAGACGGATCGACACTTTTTTGAAACCGACACTTTTTTGAATGTGTTGTGTTTGGTATTTTCGCGGTACAATATTGGGTCTCCGTAGCCTTATGGTTTTGGCAGTCGCTTAACAGTTAAAAGTGGAACCATCGATCTTTGGCTGTTAGGCGACTGTCGAAACCACAAGGCTACGGAGATCTAATATTGTAGTGTGAAAATGTTGAACACAATGCCAAATTAATTAATCGAAAGGAACTGCGTTCCATCCGGGTGACCCTTGACACCTCTCAAGTTTTTTTCTTGGAACTTCCTCTCACTGTGGAAATATTATAATCTATTCTAAGATGCATGGGTTAAATCAGCTTGGCAACCTGCTGTCCACAAGATAGTATAAAAACTTATTACAATGTAATAGGTACTCATCAATATTGTAAAATGATTATTTTGAAAAGAGGAACTGCTGAGTTTCTTACCGGCTCTTCTCAGCAGAATCCGCTTTTCCGAACCAGTGGTAGAGTTATGACGTGTCATAAGAGCCACAGGTTGGCCTACGTGAAATAAATAATTTTGAATTTTAAATTTTTTGAATGATGTTCGGAAGTATCTACCACTAGCTAATGCCCGCGACTTTGTCCGCGTGGATTTAGCTCTTAGCTCGGGGGAACTCTTTGATTTTCCGGGATAAAAAGTAGCCTATGTCACTTTCTGTGGTGGTGTCGTGTGATGCGGGTTGTTACGTTCCCTCAAATATGGTTGAGCGAAGCGAAGGCTGGGTCATGCGTCTTGCTCGTGAACGGGTGCCAGCGACGGGAATGGGGCTACTTTCTGCCTGCCCGTCTTAACATGGATTGAATTGTAGTGCGCATTTTTGGAACTTCCCCTCGTTTTGGAAATATTCTATTCTATTTAGGCATGGGATAAATCGGCTTGGCATCCAACTGCCCACAAGATAGTATTTTAAGTAAGTTTACAATTGTAAGTAGGTATGCATTTTTGGAACTTCCCCTCATAGTATAAATAACATAGTACATCATCATCATCATTAGCAACCCATCAACAACTCACTACTGAGCGCAGGTCTCCTCTCAGAGAAGGGATATAGGCCAAAGTCCACCACGCTGGCCCAATACGAATTGGCGGACTTCACACACCTTCGAAAACATGAAAAACTCTCAGGTGTGTAGGTTTCCTCACGATGTTTTCCTTCACCGTTGAAGCAAGTGATATTTAATTGCTTAAACGCACTTGACTCCGAAAAGTCAGAGGTGCATACCCGGGATCGAACCTGCGACCCCCCGAATAGGAGACCACAGTCCTAACCACTAGGCTATCACTGCTTAGTACATATTGTAAACTATTTTGAAAAGAGCAAGTTTCAATTATAAGTTTTAAAATTCACCCAAAAACCCTCGACGGTGTCATGGCATCGTTTTTGACGTCAAATCTATGTTTTTTGATAGTAGTTTGTCAAAGTTTGAAGATAGAAGTGGTTGAAATTTTTTGGGTAAGTAGTAACTTACTTTTTCATAACTTTCTTAAGGTCGCTTCCGACTGGACTGACGCGTATATCGTTGACACTCTCCACATAGTAGAACTTCAGGCTCTGCAAGCAAAAAAGGTAAAATAAAGTTTTTAAATATAATAATACAGTGACATTTTTCTTTTTTAAGTATCTTAACTAGTTTCGGAAATAAAGTGCTTTAAAGTTTCATGAATAGAATAGAATAGAAATATTTTTTATTCAAATAAACTTTTACAAGTGCTTTTGAATAGTCGATGAATCTACCACTGGTTCGGAATGCCTTTCCTGCCGAGAAGAACCAGCAAGAAACTCGGCGGTTGCTCTTTTCTAAAAAAATTTACAATACAGTAAATACTATGCTATATATGCAGTGTTTCCACAATGAGGAAAGTTCCAAAAATGCATACCGACTAACTTCTAGCTTGAGATGGGCAGACATAAAGCAGCCCCATTCCCGCCGGTGGAACCCGTTCACGAGCATGACGCATGACCCAGCCATTGCTTCGCTCAACCATATTTGAGGGGACGTAACAACCACATGTGAGACAAAGAGAGCGCTAGTGACGTGTGATGTCACAAGCTCGATACGTTCTGCATAGTAAATTTCGTTTTAGGAAGAGACAGATATAGTCACAATAAAACAGCTTATATATATATATAACTTATTTGTTTTTGACCGATTTATTTTTATTAACATGGGTAGCCTAAGTATGTCACGCTTTTGTGGTGGTGTCGTGTGATGCGGGTTTTTACGTTCCCTCAAATATGGTTGAATGGCTGGGTCATGCGTCATGCTCGTGAACGGGTTCCACCGGCGGAAATGGGGCTACTTTCCGTCTGCCCTTCTTAACATGTGTTGAATTATAATTGGGTATGCTTTTGTGGAACTTCCTCTCATTGTGGAAACACTGCATACATAGCATAATATCTATTATATTGTAAACTTGTTTTGAAAAGAGCAACTGCCGAGTTTCTAGCTGGTTCTTCTCGGCAGGAACGGCATTCCGAACCAGTGGTAGACTCATTGACGATTTCAAAGTTTATTTGAATAAAAAACATTTCTATTCTATTCTATTCCGTTTTTACAAATGTAATTCTCACATGTTATACCTGTTTTCGAATATAAATAAATAAATTATTAAAATCAACATTTTGACAACAGTCAAATACCCAATTACACGAACTTTTTTCTTATGTATGATGTGATGAGGATTTTCAGTAGTTAGAAACGAAACTGTACATCAGACATCCCTACATATTAACATTGCATACAAGCAGTGATAGTCTAGTAGTTAGAACTGCGGTCTCCTATTCGGGGGTCGCAGGTTCGATCCCGGGTACCCACCTCTGACTTTTCGGAGTCAAGTGCGTTTAAGAAATTAAATATGACTTCCTTCAACGGCCAAGGAAAACATCATGAGGAAACCTGCACATCATGACATTAGCGTCAAAGTAAAATAATCCCTTTTGTTTTGATTATTTTCTTAAACTGGTCACTTTCAAGTAAAGATTTTTATGTAAACCTGTGAAGATGATAATTCTACTGGCGCAATTAGAATGCCATTAGCCTAGTTTGTCGTGTTAGTTTACAAAATGGGAAAAACCAAATTAAATTTGAATTTCGCGGGCAGACTCGTATAATCCACCTTAAACGTCTAATTAACACACCTTGACGTCAACCTGCCTGTCCAGGTCTAATAGATGCGCCTTCTCATCTGCCACTATCTTGGTCAAGGGGATGAGGTCTTCGCAGTGTTTGCTCACAAACCCGATAGATGCCATGGTCGGGTCTTTACCCGATCTGAGAGTTGATCCTGTAAACAACCAGTATCTTTTACTTCTTCTACTTTATCAACCGATAGACGTCCACTGCTGGACAAAGGTCTCTTGTGTGGACTTCCACAGGGCTCGGTCTAGCGCCGCCTGAATTCACCGGTGACTGCGACTCGTGTGATGTCGTCGGTCCACATAGTGGGCGATTGTTATGTTTCAAATGTTTTTGATAAGTTTTAATTAGTTATTTATTTTTGTTTGGCCAAAAAAGCAAAAGTTTTGCATAGCGTAGACTGAAGGGTGTAGGCCGTAAAAGAAAAAGACTTTATAAAGATTGAACTAGATATTTAATGGGAGCACAAAGCATTACGTCCGCCGTTGGTCAGTCGTAGGCCAAAGAGAAAGTAGAACGTTTGACAGGAACAAAAATATCAAGTGGCCACAGAAAAACCACCGTACCTACTCTATAATGGTTCGTTTATACATCCAACATAGACTAATCATTACCTATTTGACCGAATAGGGTGTTTTACTCTTTTTTAAAAAGTGTTTATTATTTTATAATTTTGTGAACTAAAACTTAACACTTCCCGATTTCTTATTGCCTAAACTAGCTCATGTAGATATTTTTAGATTATTTCTCACTAGGAGTAAAATACCCTATTAATGACTTTCTTTGAAGAGAAGAAAAATAAGAAATTAAAAATCACGCCCACATATTAAAATACATTTAAGACGCCATTGCCAGAAATGAAAACTTCCGTCAAAGTCGTGGTTATAGTAACACCAGTGGGACACCAGATATGAACTAAGTTTTCAAGTTCTATTCAAGGTATAAAGATAATAATTATTCGGGTATACATATTTTATCATGATTTTATTATCGATAAAAATCAAAATGACCCCAGGGAAGCCTAAATATCAATTTTATAAAATATTAAAATTGAAATTATAATTGCGCGCCCCCGGGTGGGTTCGAACCACCAACCTCTAAAACAGCCGCACGCGAGCCGATTGAGCCACGGAGGCGATGAACAACTTATTGAAATGATTATATAAGATCTTTAGGCCATCAAAAAATGTAAAAAATCTTACGCTTTTTTATTTAACGTTACGGGCGTTTTTTGCCGGCTAGGGTGCCCTCCGCAACGCGAAATAAGGAACTTCGTTCCAAAAATACAGATATTATTTTATTGTGGTACCAGTATGACGTCATTTCGTAACAATGGACGACGGGCAACTTGGAGTGAACGCGTTGGAACGTAGCTCACCTTTCATGCTGGTGTGCTCAGCGGTGGGGTTGAGCGCGTACAGGCCGCAGTAGAACGCGGGCATGCGCGTCGAGCCGCCGATGTCGGAGCCTGCCAATACCAACAATATTTGACTTCTTCATCATCATCATCATCATCAACATCACCATCAACAAACCCATCAACGGCTCACTAGAATGCAGGTCTCTCAGAAAAGGGTTATAGGCTAGGTCCACCACGCTGGCCCAATGCGAATTGGCGGACTTCACACACCTTCGAGAACATTATGAAGAACTCTCAGGTGTGCAGGTTTCCTCACGATGTTTTCCTTCACCGTTGAAGCAAGTGATATTTAATTGCTTAAACGCACTTGACTCCGAAAAGTCAGAGGTGGGTACCCGGGATCGAACCTGCGACCCCCCGAATAGGAGACCGCAGTTCTAGCCACTAGACTATCACTGCTTGTATACAATGTTAATATGTAGGGATGGCACCTCGCAACACGGGTGTTGTGAGAGTTGTTCGATGTACTCACAGGGATATGGGGCTGGCCAGTGAGGCCGCTAGGGCTGCCTCGCCGCCACCGCAGCCCCCGGCGGCGCGCCCCGCGTGGTGAGGGGTGTTCGATGTACTCACACAGTGATATGGTGCTGGCCAGTGAGGCCGCTAGGGCTGCCTCGCCGCCACCGCAGCCCCCGGCGGCGCGCCCCGCGTGGTGAGGGGTGTTCGATGTACTCACACAGTGATATGGGGCTGGCCAGTGAGGCCGCTAGGGCTGCCTCGCCGCCACCGCAGCCCCCGGCGGCGCGCCCCGCGTGGTGAGGGGTGTTCGATGTACTCACACAGTGATATGGGGCTGGCCAGTGAGGCCGCTAGGGCTGCCTCGCCGCCACCGCAGCCCCCGGCGGCGCGCCCCGCGTGGTGAGGGGTGTTCGATGTACTCACACAGTGATATGGGGCTGGCCAGTGAGGCCGCTAGGGCTGCCTCGCCGCCACCGCAGCCCCCGGCGGCGCGCCCCGCGTGGTGAGGGGTGTTCGATGTACTCACACAGTGATATGGGGCTGGCCAGTGAGGCCGCTAGGGCTGCCTCGCCGCCACCGCAGCCCCCGGCGGCGCGCCCCGCGTGGTGAGGGGTGTTCGATGTACTCACACAGTGATATGGTGCTGGCCAGTGAGGCCGCTAGGGCTGCCTCGCCGCCACCGCAGCCCCCGGCGGCGCGCCCCGCGTGGTGAGGGGTGTTCGATGTACTCACACAGTGATATGGGGCTGGCCAGTGAGGCCGCTAGGGCTGCCTCGCCGCCACCGCAGCCCCCGGCGGCGCGCCCCGCGTGGTGAGGGGTGTTCGATGTACTCACACAGTGATATGGGGCTGGCCAGTGAGGCCGCTAGGGCTGCCTCGCCGCCACCGCAGCCCCCGGCGGCGCGCCCCGCGTGGTGAGGGGTGTTCGATGTACTCACACAGTGATATGGTGCTGGCCAGTGAGGCCGCTAGGGCTGCCTCGCCGCCACCGCAGCCCCCGGCGGCGCGCCCCGCGTGGTGAGGGGTGTTCGATGTACTCACACAGTGATATGGGGCTGGCCAGTGAGGCCGCTAGGGCTGCCTCGCCGCCACTGGAGCCCCCGGCGGCGCGCCCCGCGTGGTGAGGGGCGTTCGATGTACTCACACAGTGATATGGGGCTGGCCAGTGAGGCCGCTAGGGCTGCCTCGCCGCCACCGCAGCCCCCGGCGGCGCGCCCCGCGTGGTGAGGGGTGTTCGATGTACTCACACAGTGATATGGGGCTGGCCAGTGAGGCCGCTAGGGCTGCCTCGCCGCCACTGGAGCCCCCGGCGGCGCGCCCCGCGTGGTGAGGGGCGTTCGATGTACTCACACAGTGATATGGGGCTGGCCAGTGAGGCCGCTAGGGCTGCCTCGCCGCCACTGGAGCCCCCGGCGGCGCGCCCCGCGTGGTGAGGGGCGTTCGATGTACTCACACAGTGATATGGGGCTGGCCAGTGAGGCCGCTAGGGCTGCCTCGCCGCCACTGGAGCCCCCGGCGGCGCGCCCCGCGTGGTGAGGGGCGTTCGATGTACTCACACAGTGATATGGGGCTGGCCAGTGAGGCCGCTAGGGCTGCCTCGCCGCCACTGGAGCCCCCGGCGGCGCGCCCCGCGCGGTAAGGGGTGTTCGATGTACTCACACAGTGATATGGGGCTGGCCAGTGAGGCCGCTAGGGCTGCCTCGCCGCCACTGGAGCCCCCGGCGGCGCGCCCCGCGTGGTGAGGGGCGTTCGATGTACTCACACAGTGATATGGGGCTGGCCAGTGAGGCCGCTAGGGCTGCCTCGCCGCCACTGGAGCCCCCGGTGGTGCGCCCCGTGTGGTAAGGGTTGTTCGTCTGCCCGAACACCATATTGCGGGTTTCTTGCCTGTAAGGATTAGATAACTTTATCTATACAAATAAATATAAATTTAAAAAAAGACATAAATTGATAGTCTGTTCAATAAGTCAGTTTTCTTCCATATGGCTTACTTTTTCCATTTATTCCTCCTTTCCGCGTTAATTTTGCATAGTTTTTTTAAATTACAATCAGATTTATTTCTTTTCGCAATCTTATACCATATTTATCTTAGATATAATTAATATCTTTATTGTCATCTAAACCGTATATTTTATTTATATAAACACTTTGTAACTACATAGTAATTAATGAATGAACCCAAATTATGTTCGCGATATTAAAAATTGCAAAACACACACCAATAAAATCGAAATATGACGTATATGCTATTATGTAATCGCCCTGAACTTCCTTTGAAGTCAATGTACGAAGTCCGTACTTGTTTCGTTAGACCCTGCGCACACGGGCCACTCACTCGCCAAAGTCATAAAAATGATCACACATGGGAATAACAAAAAGTGAATCGGAATTAAAACGAAGTTTGGATTAAGAATACGGTTTATGCATATATTTTTTTAAACGTTTTCAAAAAAAGGAGGAGGTTCTCAATTCGACGGAACCTTTTTTTTTGTATGTTCCCCGATTACTTAAAGAAGTCGGGACCGATTTGGAAAATTTTTCTTTTGTTTGAAAGGGTATACTTCCCAGGTAGTCCCATAGTCATGATGAAATAAAAAAGAAAGAAAGAAAATATATTTATTCATCAATGAAGACACGGACAAAATTAGATACAAAAGTAACATTTTCGTCTGTGACACCACCCAGAAAGGGTGTACAGCTCAGCACTATGAGGACTCCACAGTGTTCTTGGGATTAACCCTGGACCCAAAGCTGCAATGGGGCACCCATATAGCAGCACTTGCTGGCAAGCTTAGCTCTGATGCTTACGCTGTTAGGAAGATTCGACAGATAACTGACATAGAAACTGCAAAAATTGTTTATTTTGCATATTTCCATAGTATTATGTCATACGGAATCTTAGTATGGGGTAAAGCGGCCGATATTGGAAAATTTTTTGTATTTTTTTTGATTCGCGCAATCTATAATTTAAAGCCGCGGGATTCCCTTCGAGACAAATCTAAAGAAATAGGCATTCTTACAGTAGCTTCACAATATATTTATAACAATATAATATTTGTCAGACAAAACATTGTGAATTACAAAAAAAAAGGGTGAATTACACGATAGGCAGGTTAGAGATCCAAATAGGCTCGTGATTCCTCGACTGCGCCTCAAGAGGGTCCGAAAGACATTTGTGGGAATGGGCGTGACGTTCTATAATAAAATTCCACAGTCGATCTTGGACTTGCCTTTACACAAGTTTAAGAAATAGATTAAAACTACGCTCATGAAAAAAGCATATTATACGATTGAAGACTATATAAATGACAAAAAAGCGTGGATATAATTCGTTCCGGCGATTCATGAGACAGTAGGTAATGATTAACCTGTATATCAAAATAATTCTATTCTATTCAGAGTTTCCACTTTATTTGTGTAAAAGTCATATCTTAAAATGAGTATTTGATTTGAATATTAGTTTCAATTCGATGCCTTAAGATGGGTAGCCTAAGTATGTCACACTCTCTTTAACATTTCTGCGGTGGTGTCGTGTGATGCGGGTCATGCGGGAATGGCTGGGTCTTGCGTCATGCTCGTGAACGGGTGCCACCAGCGGCAATGAGGCTACTTTCTGTCTGCCCGTCTAACATGTGTTGAATTATAATTAGAAATAATTACATATGTTTTTGTGGAACTTCCCCTCATTGTGGAAACTCTGCATACATAGAATAATATCTATTATGTAACTGCCGAGTTTCTTGCTGGTTCTTCTCGGCAGGAACGGCATTCCGAACCAGTGGTAGACTCATTGACGATTCAAAAGTACTTGTAAAAGTTTATTTGAATAAAAAACATTTCTATTCTATTCTATTCTATTCTATGCCCTGCGTCATGCATCGTCAGGTGTGATGGGATTCTGGAGAAATGGAAAAAACGAGTGGCCCGTATGTGCAGAGCCTAAGCTGTTTAGTAGTACATCGTAAAGTACACATTATCATATAATTAAGTTTAACAATAACCCGTGCGTTCATTAATATTCTATGTTACGACGTGCTAAATGAGGAGCTAAAGTGCCAATAACAAACTTTCCTATCAGTTTTATGATCGGGAAGATAATGAAGTTATTACTATGATTTTTCGAATAAGTCATAAAGACAGTTTTATGTCTTCGTACACAGTAACTATGTTAGTCGGTACATAATTATTTGAGTAATTCTTGCACCGTCGTCGTCGAATATTGTGATTATCACATTGCAAGAATCGCATTTGTTTTCGCTCTGTATTGCGCGTATAAGAGCCGATTTGACCAACGTTGAGTGATGTTTAACCGAGGAATAAATTGGGTGTTCAGACAGTTTTTGTATCGAAAATCTGCCAAAACGTTCGTATAAGACTTATTTTTAACCGACTTAAAAAAGGAGGAGGTTCTCAATTCACCCAAATCATTTTTTTTTATGTATGTTCACCGATTACTCGAATACGCCTGATCCGATTTGCAAAATTCTTTTTTTGTTCCAAAGGGTATACTTCCCAGGTAGTCCCATTGAAATTTTATTGAAATCGGTCGAGCGGTTTTAAAAATATCTTCTATAATATAATAAAACTGTAACAGGTCCAATTCTGTACATTGAAGATATTTTGAAAATTTTTGTTTGAGGGCACTCTATAATCGATACTGAAGCCAAAAAAATTTTTTTTTAATTTTTTGTCTGTCTGTCTGTCTGTCTGTCTATCTGTCTGTCTGTCTGTATCTTGGCCGCGCATCACGCCGAAACTACTGGATGGATTTAAATGAAACTTGGCATGATTTAAGTTCATACTACGAGTTATAATATAGGATACTTTTTATCCCGAAATTCAGCACGGTTCCTTTGGGAGAGGGGATGAAAGTCAAAATGTGTATTTAGCTGTAATTCATTAAGGCGTATTCCGATTTCATTCATTCTTTTTTTGTTAGAAAGCAGGTCCTTTAGAGATTGTCCTGTAATTATTTCAAGGTCGTCAATTTAGTAGTTCAGAAATTATAGACATCACAATCTTCAGTATAAGGTCCAAATTACTTGAACCCCGGAATCTACAGGATACTTTGAGTGTACGGCTCATCTTAAGCTGGCATGCGTACTTTATCGTATAGCCATCGTGGATAGCCCTATTTTGTCAAAGTCAAACTACTACAAAGGCGTCAGATTTTGCCAAACGATCATTATACCTACATACTACATAGTAGGTATGGATGTAATACATCGTATGGACATAATGTTACAGTGTTTTCATATGCAATTTAATATTCTAATCATTTATCATACTAATATTATAAATGCGAAAGTGTGTTTGTTTGTTGGTTTGTCCTTCAATCACGCCACAACAGAGCCACGGTAATTTTTTGCATGGGTACTATAGTTGAGGACCTGTAGAGTAACATAGACTACTTTTTATCCCGGAAAATCAAAGTGTTCACGAGGGATTTTAAAAACTAAATCAACGCGGACGAAGTCGCGGGCATCAGCTAGTCAACAATAAATTATATACTTTGTCCTGGCGCGGGCGTTTGAAGTCGGTTTTTTAAAAATATTTTTTTATATTTAATTATACGTTAGTAAAATGGTCTACGTATTATCAACTACGTCAAGGTACGTTATTCTTTAATGTTAATTCCAAAAAACACATTGAAGACTCCCTTGAGCACGAGTCTTGTAAGTTACGCCCACGGGTGCGATTCCCGGTAGGGCTAATCAGGAAATTTATTATTTGTGCTATTATAAGTGTTTTTTTTTAATTTATAGAATATCGAAATTTCTCTTCTATAAAACTTCGTTCCAAAAGTTTAAAAAAAGTACAGACATGATCTGAAGTCAGGACGGTCGTGACGGAAAATTCTTACACTTTTTTTCGCTAGGCCAAACCGTCCGAAGAGGAACTTCGTTCCAAAAAAAACTTACCACTTATTGATCTCCGGTACATTGGTGACTGCTACGGGAATGGCGCCGGCCGCCCTAAGGAGCCGCACACACTCGGCGTCCTCGTCCGCTCGGACGTTCTTCCGCGACAAGATGCCGAGGGTGTGAAGCATGCCTTTCACTGCATGACTCTCTTTAGCAGTAAACGGTACGCCTGTAGGGTTAGTACATGATTAGATAGTTAACTATGAATAGTAAACTATGACATTATAGGTAGTTCTCGCAATTCACGAGGGCGACTGACTTATGGTTGTGTGTGTGTCGTATCTGTGTAAGTGTGAGCGAGCGCAATGCTCGCGCCTGCCCGCTCCCACCTAGGCTTTGACAGGCACGCACACTTATACAATGTGCATGTACACGAAGTAACCACGAGTAAAGCTCACTCGCCTTCGTGAATTGCAAAAACTGTACCGTCAAAGTAAAATAAACCATAACAGTATTGAGTTAGAGCTCAATTTCGTGTGTGTATTCATATATGTTTACGTAACGAAAACGCTCCAAATTAAAATCGTCTGTATTGAATTTGTGACTTTAAACAGATTCTAATAAGGTTCATTTTACTTTGATGCTAATGTCATAGTTAACTATTACTATCAAACGAATTAAAACTCTTGACTATAACCACACTGAAGAGAAATTTTATTATTTTTGTACGACTTTGAGGCGTATCAAGTATGAGATAAGATAGCTAGATTATAACTTTACTCTTTACATCCTCTACAAAACTCATTTATTTCTCTATTAACTTTTTTATTACTTTTACTTTTAATTAAGTACTCTACAAAAAGCTTAATTTTATTTATTTGTTACTCGCCCAAGAAGGGTTTATTCTTCAAGTCTTCCTCAGAGATGCCAGCCTCAATTTGCTTATCAACCTCTTGAGCGTCTTTGATCGCGTCTGTATACCTTTCGTCTGTCACTGCGTTCAGAACTGGGTTAACCTTAAACAAGCAGAGAAATTGTGATTGAATTACACTACCATACCCCTTCCAAGTTAGCCCACTACCATCTTAGACCGCATGGTCACACACATTAAGACATATTATTAGACATTAAAAAAATGAATAGAATCAACGCCATCTCTAGCCACATGATAAAATCATCTCGCAAAAAACAGACTTTAAAGCAAGATCACGCTGCCCACAATAGATGGCATTATTAAATTTTGCCGCAGATATTTTGTTCTGAATTTCTCTTATGTAAAACGTCGTTCCAAAAATTAAAAAAAAAAATAAAGACAATCTGAAGTCAGGATTCGAATCCCCTAACCGATAGTTTCTGTGCTGTTTATGCGCAATATAATGTAAAGTTTAGTGGACTGTAGGCTGGAATTGTTACAATCTTTGCCTGGGCTACAAATGGGAAGTGAAATAATTGCACTTACCTCGCATTCGCCACGTTTCAAAGGTTGACGCACGGCGTAGACCTTCCAGCACGCTCTGGGACAGGAACACGGCAGCTCGACAAAGATTTACAGGGGATGGAATGCACGGCATCCACCAATACGCGTTTCCTTTAGTAAAAACGTTTTACGTGGAAGTTCGCGTAGACAAACGTCTGCGTCTGATCACGGTCGCGACGCAAGAGAGGTATGCGGCGACGCGCCTCTGGGCGTTTTTGCTGCTGCGTGAAGCAGGTAGATAGAAAACTTTGACTAATACATAAGTAATTACAATCATTTCTTTTTTCTACCCACTTAGCCATAAGCAAAGATTGAACATACCCCCCACCGAAATCAGTATGATGATTTCCCTTAAATGATTATGAAAGGTATGAAATGTGAAGTCACTAACTATAGTTTACGAAACCAACTGAATAATGTACCTACATCTACATGTATAGTGTAAGTGTAACTGAGTTTAGTGTACCTAACTACAAGAAAGTAAAATAAAATTAAAAAAAAAAAAAAATTTAAACTATGCTAAGCTAACAGTACCTATGAATTTATTTAAATTAATTTGCATAAGGCAAAGGACAAATTTTGTTCACAGGTCTTTTATATAGACCAGTTTTTGTGCGTACAGTGACTACGCGCACTATGTTATCGACACCTGGATGCACTTCTACTATCCTACCTAAAGGGCATTGTAATGGTTTAGCGAGATCTGATTTGAGAAGTACCAGGTCTCCGACGTTAACGTTGGGTTTTGAAGAGAACCACTTCTCCCTTTGTTGGAGAGTGTGAACGTAGTCATCTGACCAACGCTTCCAAAAGGACTGAGTAATCTTCTGTATTGCTTGCCACCGAGACAGTTTGTTCAGAGGAACGTCCTCAACATCGTATTCGGGGACAGCCAGTAAGCTTTGTCCAATTAAGAAATGCCCTGCGGTAAGTACGTCAAACTCGTTCGGATTATTGGACAACGAGCACAATGGACGTGAATTCATCATAGCTTCTATTTTACAAAATATGGTGTTCAGCTCTTCAAAGGTAAGAATACGAGATCCTATGGTGCGATATAGATGTCTCTTAGCTGATTTTATCCCCGATTCCCAGAGACCTCCCATGGAAGGCGCGTTTGGTGGATTGGTCCGCCAATCAATGCTGCGCAATGAAAGACCGTCTAAAATGGCATCACCGTTAGCCTTATTGCGAAAGAAATTGCCAACTTCTTTTAAATGCTTGGCAGCTGCTATCAGATTTCTGCCACAATCAGAATACAGGCACCTACAGAGGCCTTTGCGAGCGACTAGGCGATCTACTGCCGCAAGGAAACAATCACATGTTAAGTCTGTCATTACCTCCAAATGCACGGCCTTAGTGGAAAAACAAACAAACAGGCACAAATAAGCCTTGTAACTTTTAGCGTTGCGGCGCTGACTTTCCTTAACATAGAAAGGACCTCCAATATCGCAACCAACGTGGTCAAAACCCTTCCCGGGTTTTAACCTGGAAGCGGGTAATGAACCCATTGAGGGTTGAATAATATTAGGATTATATTTAAAACAATTAGCACATTTTGAAAGTACTGAACGAAGAACGCTACGAGCATTTATAATCCAATAGGTTTTGCATAAAATTCCTTGCAAAGTGCGAGGACCCGAGTGTAAATACATTTTGTGAAAATACTCAATTAATAGATTAACTGTGTGACATTTTTTAGGGAGCAACAAGGGATGCTTAGTATCATAGGGTAGATCAGATTGTGAGATTCTACCCCCCACCCTGAGAAACCCACGGGGGTCAACAAAGGGTGAAAGTTTACGTAGTGAAGCTACATACCCTTTCTTATTCAAAATCTCAATCTCAGACCCAAAATGGTTCGATTGAATTACATGCACGATAGTGTCACGACTTTGTTTTAATTCAAAGGAATTCAATGGCCCAGAAGTTCTGTTTGACCGAGACCTTAAATTGTTTACGAACCGATGACACCAACCGATAGTTCGTTGTAGTCTATTGAAAGAAGAAAATTTATCAAATATTTCTTCAAGGTCATTGATTAAATTCTTACTTTCACTTGAAGGTAATGAGAATGTATCTACATTTGATTTTAACTCGGGAATACTTTTTGTATTTTTTACGAAAAATGTACTAGATGGCCAGTCACTAGGTTCTTCTAATAACCACTCCGGCCCATGAAACCAAGTTCTTTCGGCGGCGAGAAACTGACTGGGTAATGTACCACGTGAGCACAAATCAGCAGCATTATTTTCACTGCTTACGTGATACCAACGATTTGGTGGAATTACATCAACAATTTCACTGACCCTATTTGAGACAAAGGTCTTTAGTTGATACGGTGGTGTTTGTAACCACGACAAAACAACACTGGAGTCGCTAAAGGCTACTATAGTGAAGTTAAAATCAGTAAGATTATCGATTACGAATCGTAAAACTTTTGCTAGCAGCACGGCCGCCATTAATTCAAGTCTAGGTATTGATAAAATTGGTTTTAAGGGCGCAACTTTAGATTTGCTAGTCAACAATCGAACCTTGACCCTTCCGTCACAGGTGTGAAGGTATACACATGCTGCATAGCCGCGCGATGACGCATCGCAAAAGCCTATCACATGCACGTCCGAAAAGTTAGGTATTAATAAATGTCGCTCGATCCTTAAGTCCGCTAGGGTTGGCAACTCACGAATAAATTTATTCCATTTTTCGTAAATCTCAATAGGCAACGAATCATCCCAACCGAGACCTAATTTCCACAAGTCTTGCATTATGCACTTAGCTGTAAAAGTGCAAGGTGAAATAAATCCGACCGGGTCGAATATACTCGCGAGTAATGTCAACACTGAGCGCTTCGTAAACTTAACGTCGGTCAAATTATAATTAAAAGAAAAGCAGTCAGCAGACGGTAACCAAGTTAATCCTAAAACTTTTAACGAATTCGATAATGAATCATCTTCAAAATTAATATTTGAAATATTTTCTGTATTTAGTCTCAGAAGAAATTCTGGACTATTACTGGCCCACTTTTTTAAATCAAAGCCCCCACTTTTTAGAAGAGACATAAGTTCGTCCTGTAAGGCACAGGCTTCTGTTATTGTTTGGCACGACCATAACAAATCATCGACATAGAATCCCTGTGTAACTATGGCCGACGCTCGACATTGCGGGTTATCTAGTGCAAGTTGATGTAAAGTCCGAATCCCTGTGTAACTATGGCCGACGCTCGACATTGCGGGTTATCTAGTGCAAGTTGATGTAAAGTCCGTACGGCAACATACGGTGCGCTCCGAAGACCGTAGGTATTTGTTTTCAATTCATAAATACGGACAGGTTCTGACGGAGTTTCACGCCAAAGAATGTGTTGATAATTTCGTTCCGAAGGATCAATAAGAACCCCGCGATACATTTTAGATACGTCGGCTGTAAAACACACGTCATATAGTCTAAAATTTAAAACTATCTTTGAGATGTCGTTGTGTAGTTTAGGACCTGTCAAAAGAATATCGTTCAGACTAATACCATTAGTAGTAGGACTTGACCCATCATAAACCACTCTCAATGGTGTCGAACTGCTAGAAGGGCGCAAGACGCAATGATGAGGGATAATATATTTGGAGGGTTCCGTACCCGTATATAACTCCATATGCCCTAATGATTCATATTCTCGCATGAAATCAACGTATGCGGCACGCAAGTCAGGCGAACGCGCTAGTCTACGTTCAATTTGAAAAAGACGTTTTAAGGCTATGTCATACGAATCTCCTAACGGTTCGTGGTTAGGGTTGATTAAAATCGGAGAAACATAACGGCCAGTTTCATCACGATAATGTTTCTCTTTATATAATTTTTCAGCGATCTCCTCAGACGGACTCATTGGAATCTCGCACGGCGCAGACTCCACCGCCCAGAACGTCTTGAGCGTATCATTGAGACGATCGTCTTCACAAGTGTACGACACGAGTGAGGTTGTAAACGTTACAACATTATTACTAGATGGTTGAATCGCTAACTTTCCCGAGATAACGTATCCGAACACACTACTTAAAGCAGCGGGAATGTCGCGATCAAAGATAATCTTTTTTCCATCATAAACGTACGGAAAAATATCACCAGCTAAAATTATATCAATCGGTGACGATTTGTAAAATTGGGGATCAGCTAAGAATAAATTGTTGTATTCTTTGATTGTATTTTGCGGGATTTTAATTGTAGGTAAATCGGAAGTTAATTTAGTTAAAACCACGGCGTCAATATTAAAACTCGGAGTGTCAAGGTGACGCGGCGTCAAACTGAATGACGTCATGCCGTGATTTTTTACACTTTCGCCAGCAAGGCCGAAAATATTAAAAGGACATTTCCTTTGAGCCAACCCCAAACGCTGCAAACATGATATTGAAATAAAGTTTGACTGAGCGCCAGAGTCGATCAGCACTCGACAGGGTTGGTATGACTCATTTTTATCTTTCACGCGGACAACAGCCGTGCCTAGTACGACTGAGGTACAGCTATCCTCCGCGTGAAAGATAAGCGCCCGGTTATCGACGATCGAAGCGGATCGCGGTGGCACAGTCGTCGCGGCGTTTGAGGCTGATGGAGTAACAGGTTCAGTTCCGCTATCGGTATGTAATAAAGTATGGTGATCTTTTTTATCACAAATTAAACAAAGGAAAGTACTTTTACACTCACTTTCTAGGGAATGGGAATTTTTTAAACACGATTTACATAATCTTAAACTTGCAGCACGGCTGACTCGTTCAGCGCTGGTCAATTTACGAAATTGACTACAGCGATAAATCATGTGATTTCCACCACAGTGAGCGCAAATAAAGTTTTTAGAATTATTGGAACTAGCATGAGTGTAATTTTTAAGTGAACTTTGTTCAGCCTTTGATTGTTTATTTTTCGGAAATTGCCTTTTATATTGATTCTGATTAGTAGAATTATTAGAACAAAAATATGACGTAGAATGATCTAGCACCTTTATATGATTGTGTACGAAGGACACTAAATCTGTGAAGTCAGGAATAGAACTTTGATCTAGTTGTTTTTCAAACGACTTCCGAGTTTGAGGGTCTAAGGCTCTTAATGCAATATGGCATAAAATATAACTTCCTAAGTTATCAATCTTCAACGCTTCAATAGCCTTAAACGAGTGTTCAAAATTTTCTATAAATGTATTTAAGTGTGCGGAAGTTTCTTTAGTCAAAGGCGTAAAATTTAACATTTTTTCCAAATATCTGCCGACTAACATTCTTTTATCTTGGTACTTATTAAGTAAACTTTGCCAAACAACATCATAATTACTGGCAGAGATCGGAACGCTCTTGACGATATTTAGCGCAGAACCCTTCGTGCACGACAATAAATAGTGAAATTTATCTATTTTAGATATACTTGATTGATTATGTACCAATGAACAAAATGTCTCGTAGAAGGTTGTAAAATTTTCAATTTCACCGTCAAAAGTAAATAACTCCAACTTAGGAAGACGTGGCCTCGACTCTGTCGAAGGAACTCGGTCCTTATTACTAGAGAAGTTAGGTTCATATTTGGATGCAACTAACTTTGTTCTATAATATAAATCTTCAAAGTTTTTTAAATCTTGACTATGTAATAATGAAGACTGGTCATTTTCAAGTTCCATTTCAAATATACTGAAAATTAGTTTCTCAAATGTTGACTTTAATGTGTCAATTTCATTAACCCGCAATAAAAATAATTCCCTAGCTTGATCATCGTTAACTCTTTTAGATAAATCGAAAATAGATTGCATTTGTTCAAAACATCTTTCTTTCCGTTTTATTAGAACTGTCAATGCAATAGGTACATCAGCGGCTTCTTGATCTTTCTTAGGAGTCATGATTTCTCTGAATACCTACCTACCTACTTAAAAGTCGATATTAAACTGATTTAACGTAAGTTAATGTTAAATAACTAAAATATAAACCTACTCTTGAACGTCAAGAATACGTTATAGTAAAATGTGTATGGAGACAAAGATGGAGACCTAATAGTATGTAGGAATCCGAGTCGAAGGTACCAAAAAATTGTGCTGTTTATGCGCAATATAATGTAAAGTTTAGTGGACTGTAGGCTGGAATTGTTACAATCTTTGCCTGGGCTACAAATGGGAAGTGAAATAATTGCACTTACCTCGCATTCGCCACGTTTCAAAGGTTGACGCACGGCGTAGACCTTCCAGCACGCTCTGGGACAGGAACACGGCAGCTCGACAAAGATTTACAGGGGATGGAATGCACGGCATCCACCAATACGCGTTTCCTTTAGTAAAAACGTTTTACGTGGAAGTTCGCGTAGACAAACGTCTGCGTCTGATCACGGTCGCGACGCAAGAGAGGTATGCGGCGACGCGCCTCTGGGCGTTTTTGCTGCTGCGTGAAGCAGGTAGATAGAAAACTTTGACTAATACATAAGTAATTACAATCATTTCTTTTTTCTACCCACTTAGCCATAAGCAAAGATTGAACAGTTTCACTCCTTCGTTTTACCAATGCGCCATCAAAGCATTGATGGAACGTGTATAATATACGAAAGCAACAAGGGCCGTAACGGAAAATTCTTACGCCTAGCAACAAAATACTTACTAATTTGATACTTTCTATCCAGGGAAATCAAAGAGTTCCCATGATGTTATTAAAAACGGGCATCAGCTAGTCATTGAATAAAAAGAAAGTTCCTCATTCAGAGGATTTTGATAAGCACCCAATCAAATAAAAAAAAAGTCGTGTGAGATAGGAACAAAGTTATTATTATAAAAATATTAAATTCAAGTTCTATTCGAGGTATAAAGATAATTATTATTTGGGTATACATTTTTTATCATGATTTTTTTATCGATAAAAATCACAATGACCCCAGGGAAGCCTAAATATCGATTTTAAAAAAAAAGTATTAAAATTACAATAATTTTATATTGAGCCACGGGAGCGATGCACAACTTGTTGAAATTATTATATAAGATTTTTTTTAGGCCATCAAAAAGTGTCGAAAGTGTCTGTACAACTTTTGGTCTTAATTTCCTTCTAGCCCCCTTTCGCAAAGCGCCATAAGGAACTTCGTTCCAAAAAAAATCTTACCAATTTGATTCTTTCAATGCAAGCCCTAACCAATTCTTCAGATTTCAGTTCTTTATTTCGAATCTTCTGGGCTAACTTCACAGCGCTTTCCTTGAGCATTGCATGTTTTTCATCCAAGTCGGGTATTATTTCGCAGGCGCCTTCCCAAAAGAAGGAGTATATATAGTCAATAACCATGTCAAAGTATGAACGGAAGAAGAAGAATATCTTTTTGAGTATACCGATCATGACCTCTTTGCATATTCGGTTGGTTTTGCTTCTACGTCTCTGAAAAAAAAAACATCATATCAACCCACTGATCTCCATAGTTACTCTATGATGAACACTGGACAGGTTGCTGTCATATTTTGGACAGACTTGATTGACGCCATTTTGGCGCTGTAAGCAACGAGTATCCAAGGAATTAAAATAAGTGATGGCACTAGTTGACAACTGACAGTTGTCTACTTTTTGGCACATATCCTGCATCACTACATATATTATTAGTTCCAGAGACGTTCGTATGTCAAATGTGGCGCTTCAAATTGATAATTTAAGCTGTCATTTAAGGGAAAGCCAGTCCAGTGTTAATCATAGGTTAATTATAAAGGTCAGTGTATCAACTCATCTCACTCGAATGAGAAGGGCAGGTTGGCGCAATTTCGAAGAGCATTTTTTTTGTATGAAACGTGCGCTAATTTGAATATGGCGGCTTCTGTTTATCTTACTCTAAAGTGTTTGTCTCAGTCGCACCTACCGAGCCTACAGTCCTTGAGAGATGACAGAAAAATTAGATTTTTTTATGTTGGTGCTGTTCGTTAACGCACGTTCATTTCTTTTTATGGGAGTCCCGACTCTTAAAACATAGTGATTACATTCTCTTTGGAGAAGGGTTTAGGCCATAATCCACCAAGCAGACTTCACACACCTGTGAGAACATTATGGAGAACTCTCATGCACGCAGGTTTCGTCACGTTTTTCTTTTCCGTGAAAGTAAGAGTACAATACTTAAAACCTGGTTCATGCTTGGGATTCAAACCCCACAACCCAAAACGAGTTTTGAAACAAATTCAGGGTATTGCTATGTCCATTCCAAATTTCAGCCTAATCAGTCCAGTGGATGTTGTGAACTGTTAAGTTAGTAACAAACCGAAGCCTCAATAGCCCAACAGTTAAAGGTGCGAACTGAAATCTGAAAGGTCGCAGGTTCAAATCCCACCCGTTGCACTATTGTCGTACCCACTCCTGACACAAGCTTTCCGCTTATTTGGAGGGGAGAGGAGAATATTAGTCAAGTTCAACAATTGAGTAAATTGTACTATAGTACCTAATATTATAATGTGAAAGTTTGGATGTTTTTTTTTTATTATTTTTTTTAAAAGAATATCAACCATTCTTTTTAAAAAAATAAAAAATACCTAATATTATAATGTGAAAGTTTGGATGTTTTTTTTTAATTTTTATTTTTTTTAAAAGAATATCAACCATTCTTTAAAAAAAAAAACATCCAAACTTTCACATTATAATATTAGGTAAGTACTATAGTCAATTTACTCAATTATGAATAAATTGTTATAAAAATTTAAATAATCGAAACCTGAATCATTAAAAAACACGTATGATGAGTCATCTATTAAAATGTTGCTCAATGGAAAATTACTTGACTGCATGATACTATGTGATCAACAGAAATCTGAATAGGTAAGTGCAATTTGGGGTGAACAACCTCAAACAATATCATTAGTATGGATATGACTGCGGGATTGCAGGATTATGATCCCGCAGATAGGTATCATTAAGATTACAAGATTTACCTTTCCCGATCAGGTAAACTAAAACAGGGAAAATATTTCTAACAGCCTCATTGATCTACTAAACTTAAAAAAGTCCTGGAATTATTGAAATTACTTATTTATTTGATATATTTTAGGCTCAGACATACATAGTGCCCGCATACAGTCCAGAGCACAACCCTAATGAACCGAAAGGTTTCCACTATCAAAAACATTCCCAAGGAGGGTTGACGTCGGGCAGGCGGCTGGTCGTAAAATGTCAAGCCGAACCACTTAAAACATGGCTTACAAGCCATGTTGTCCCAACCCCATGTAGCGTGGGACAAGGAGAGGGAGATGATGGTGATATTTTAGGCTCAGAACTTGAACTAGTTCGTTTTATTTAATCCAATAGTATTCATATCTATCTTTACTAATATAATAAATGTGAAAGTGTGTTTGTTTGCCTTTTAATTTTTAATCCCGCAGCAACAGAGAAATGCATCAACAAGATTTTTTGTTGAAGACTTGGAGACTCACATAGGGTACCTTATGATGTGACCTCCACTCATATGATGTGACTGGCAAAGAGTTAATAAAGAAGTAGGTAATGTAGAAACACTGACACTTCAGGTGTTCATTATGTCATACATACATAATATAACAGATTTATATTAATAATAAGTCGCTTTGACGTTGGGAACATAACATAATTATGAAATCATAGATACCAAATAATTATTATGCAAATGAATCATCAGACACCTGCAAAATTTTATTTAACAACTCTCTCTTTAAATGCCTTTATAAATAATTATTAGATACAGTAGGTAAACAAAATACATTATTGACTTAATTAAAAAACTTATTTAGACTTACGCGAGATTTCTCCTTTTTTGTACTCGTATCTCTTTCTTTGGAAGCTTTTTCCGTAGACATTTTGAAGAGATTCCTTTAAAATCACAGTTCGATTTGAATAAAACTTTCACAGTATGTTGCGTAAAACCGCCGAGTGCCGTGGAATCGGCAAGCGTCCGATCCTTTTTGGTGCTGAGATGACGATAAAATATAAAATATAAATAATACAACCACTGACAACAGTTGCTCCACAAGTTTTTAGAATTTTAATTGTCCTTGTTGTATATTAGGTTGTACCTTTGACGACCGTTTATCGTAAATTATTATTTTACACCGCCGTTGTTTTTATACTTATTACTTTATGATAAACACGAGACAGAATCAAATCAATCAAATGTTTGCGCAAAAAAGATTAGCTAGGTACCTACCAAAAAGTTAAGTAAACTTTTATTTATTTTGTTTTTATCAAATATACAGCGAACGAAAAAAAATATATGAGTAAGTACAAAAAACCAGACCAGCAATAACCTCATAAATTAATAGGTACCTATTGTAAAATGCAAATTGCAAACAAAGCCAAACTAAACGGGTTTAAATTATTTCCTACTTTACTGTAAACAAAACAAACAAAACAAGATGAAGGAATCAGAAATTGAAAATAAGAATGACAATTGACAAGGTGACGTGAGACGTCACAGTTGAGACGTGACAACTTTGACAAATGAACTGACAAGTCTGACGTCAAATAACATTAGGGATGTATCATGTACATGAAATGTACTTGAAGGGAAGCACTACCTACCTATTGGTACCTATCTTGTACGAACTAATCAAATTCGATTCCACGTTTGACATTAGCTACTGTCATTTTGTAAAATAATGATACCACATATAATAGTGTAGTGATGAACACAAAAATCGATAAACAATCGCGATTTATGTTTATGTAATCATAATATTGGTGTTCCAATTAAAGACTAAATTATTGATTTTTATTTAAATAAATACATAATTACTCATAATAATTATTTATTAATTAGTAACCGCTGCTTTATTTTATAAAAAGTTAATATTTTTGTTTTTTATATTAAAAACAAAACTTATAATAAAAGAACCTAGATAGTTTTCTGTATTGGCAACCCGTGCGCGCTCGTGCAGCTATCGCCATTTTGTTTATCTTGTCATTCGGCTTCATTCTCCCAGTCTGACTGCACGAATATCTTGTTTCATTGCGAATCGATATTTTGTTATTTTGTTGGGTTTTTGTTAAAGTTTTGTTACGTTGTGTTTGTTGTTACGTTTATAGTTTTTTTGTGAACTTTGAGTGAATCTATTTGTTTTGGTTTTCCATCAAAATGGATCCTCAGCCAAGTACATCACAAAAAGACGTGGATGTTTTCTTGTCCCCAAGAAAAAAAACGTCCACGAAAAGCTTTCACTGTTACTGAAAAAGTAATGATCCGCAATGCCTCTACAAGTACGTGAAAAATGAAACTTCTGCGCAATTGGAGGCCTTTGAAGTAGTGGAAGAAAATGAATGTATGAGCAAAGTTGCTGACATATTGGGAATAACCTCACGCTCTGTTTGTAACGTTTTGAAGGAAGTAAATAAAGGTGCGGCGCCAACTCCTCCTGAAAAAACTGGACCAAAGCGAAGTTTCAAAGACAAAATTGATGAATTTACATTCTCCGCAATACGAAGACTTGTTCATCAGTTCTTTTACCGAAATGAACCTCCAACGATTGCAAAGGTTAGTCAATCAGTCAGACAGTATTATTTTATACCTACATCTTTAATATATATATAGCTGCTGGGGCTGATTGACTGATTCACTGATTCACTGACTGACTCATTGATCACCTCTCCTGTAAAATTTTGTATGAAAATTTTTTTTTTCACCGATGGTTTCGTATAGAGGACAAAAATTCGTTCGAAGGAATAATATGGAGAGAGCTGATGATTGAGGATTTCGGAGACGGGTGAGGAGCACGGCTAGGGTATTGAAGATAGTTGGGGTGTGCTCGAACAAAAGTCACTCGAAACCTCATCCAATTGCCAGTGGGTTGAAAAAAAATCCAAAATGGCGGATTCAAGATGGTGGCCATACAAATTTCGTCGGTGTCTATCTCGGAGAGTATAAAAGATGGAAGAGTGGGTTCTTGGCAAAAGATGATCAAGACCCAAAGGTCTACTTGATGAATAGAAAAAAAATCAAGATGGTGGATTTTTTTTTCTCCATACAAAATATATGGCAAATATTGAATAGACTAGAAGCCGAGAACTATGCAAGACTTTGATACGGTTCCTTTTCAAAATTTGTTTTTATAAAAGAATTCTCATTCTGACAAATGTTGAGATATGATGATCGAGAGTTTGGAAGGTGGGTGAGGAGCACGGGCAGGGTATTGAAGATAGGTGGGAGGTGCTCAAACAAAAAATACTCAAAACCTCATCCAATTGGCAATGACCTGAAAAAAAATTCAAAATGGCGGATTCAAGATGGCGGCCATACAAACTTCAACGGTGTCTATTTCGGAGAGTATAAAAGATGGAAGAGTAGTTTTTTGATAGAAAATGATCAAGACCTAAAAGTCTACTTGCCGAGTAGAAAAACCGCGGTCCGCTTGCGGGCCGCGCACCCACGCGCCCTACTAGTTTATATATGTAAGTAATGATTCCAAACTATTATAAAATTTACTATTTTAGATTTCACAAGTGATGAACGATGATCCAGAAATGCCCAAGGTTTCCAAAGACACCCTCAGAAAAATTTTGAAGCATCTTAATTTTAAATTTGTTGCACGGTCACGCAAGAGCACACTTATTGATCGAAATGATATAATAACATGGCGCCAGCGTTACTTGCGATCTATTTGTCAGTTTCGACGAGAAGGGAGACATATATATTATCAAGATGAAACTTGGGTTAACGCAGGTAAGGCTAACATTTTGAATTTATATACATTTTACATTAAATTTAATAGTAATATTGAATGTTAATGTACTATATTTATTTTTAGGTCATACTGTAAAAAAAACTTGGGTGGACAAGAAATTCACATCATCTCGGCAAGCGTTTTTGGAGGGACTGACCAGTGGATTAAAAAATCCATCTGGAAAAGGCAAACGTCTCATAATTAGCCATATAGGTAGTGAAGAAGGCTTCCTGGAAAAGGGGCTCATGATTTTTGAAGCAAAGAAAAATTGTGAAGATTACCATGATGAGATGAACGCAGTTTGTTTTGAGGAGTGGTTCGCTGGAGTCTTACCAAAATTAAGACCAAACTCAATTGTGGTGATGGATAATGCACCTTACCACTCCCGAAAATTGGAAACGGCACCAAAAATGAGCTGGAAAAAAGCTGCCATTCAAGACTGGCTTTTAAATAAAAATATTCATTACGAACCAGATATGGTTAAAGCTACGCTTTTAGAACTGATTCCACATAACGAGTCTTTTAATAAGTACGCTGTAGACGAAATGGCAGCACAACATGGGATCACGGTTTTAAGACTGCCCCCTTACCATTGCGAGCTGAACCCTATCAAATTGATATGGGCGCAGGTAAAGGGGCGTGTAGCTCAAAATAATAAAACCTTCAAATTGACAGACGTGAGAAATTTATTTGAGGAAGGCATTCAAAAAATTACGGCTACCGAATGGTCTAAATGCGTATCCCATGTTGTCAAAGATAGGAAAAAATGAGTAGGCTAGATATTTTAACTGACAATATCACAGACACATTTATAATACATGTTACAGAAAGTGACAGCGATAGCGATAGCGAAGACGGCGACGATTTATAAAATAAAATATTACCATAATACATCTATTTGTTTTATTTCTCATGTTCCTTCATGATCACATTTTTTATTTATTTCACACACAATTATTAAAGAAAACTCTCAGATCCTTAATAAAATTAATCGTCATAACTAAATTATCCGTTCAGAAATATTTAATTTCCTGATATACTTAGTTTCTATTAAAGTAGTAGTTGTTTAGATATACTACTATAAACGAGAGGAATCGATTCGGAAATATTCCATTTCCGTATCGAATAATTTCGTAACGTCACTATTTAGTACTTGTCATAACGTTGCAACACTGAAATTGTCAAATCTGGAATCGAATTAAAATTCCGACATAGTACCTAATCTGTGATCTGATGCTAATCTGTAAAGAACGAGCAAGGAAGTATGGACGTAATTCCTCTCTACAGTACGCTTAGTCCGAGTTTTAATTCGTTTGAACGTAATAGTAAACGATGACATTGGCATAAAAGTAAAATGAACTATAACAGTATTGAATTAGAATATAATAGAATAGAATTGTTTTTTATTCAAATAACCTTTTACAAGTACTTTTGAATCGTCAATGAGTCTACCACTGGTTCGGAATGCCGTTCCTGCCGAGAAGAACCAGCAAGAAACTCGGCAGTTGCTCTTTTCAAAATACTTTAGAGCTCGATTGCGTGTATGTATTCTTATAAGAAAACGCTGCAAATTAAAATCGTCTGTATTGAATTTGTGACTTTAAATCATGTCTCATTTTACTTTGATGCTAATAAATCATCGTTTAATATTACGATCAAAATTCAAACGAATTAAAACTCGGACTAAGTGTTCAGCTCGCTACCGAGAGAATGAGGTTTTACTGAGGTAATATCAATGGCTAATTACTTGACTAATGACAGTACACTTTTACAAACACACTACGAAAATAATTTATGTTTTTTTTTTTTATTTCTGTTTTCTTCCAAGTTCAAGTTTGAATCAAGTATAGGTCGCGCGCAGAAGGTGCGCGACCCGCACTCGCCTAATTTAGTAGATACCTACCGTAACTAAGCGAGCGCGGGTCGCGGTCTGCGGAGGCGGGAGGGGTAGTAATCAAATGAAATTCAAGGAGAATAAAAGTACAACAGAATATAAACATTTATTAAAATAAAGCTTAATTATTGAACATTGAATTATTTTTATTGCTTAACTTTGCACGCCGCTATAGCGCCTCCGAACTCCTTTTCGAGGTATTTAGCGACAGTCAAACACAGCGCATCGTTGTATGGAGCCGCTACCACTTGGATACCTATTGGAAGGCCTTTGTTGTTCTTTCCGAGGGGTACCTTAAAATATAACCAAAACAATAATAGCTTTAACATAATCTTAATATATATAAATTACGTGTCACGTTGCTAAACTACTTAACCGATTTTGATAAAACTTCGTAACTATTTGTAATTTGGTCCAACTTAAAAGATAGGATCGTTTTTATCTTAATATTAATTTAATCTATTATACCTACTGGATCACAGCAACGCGTGGCTGGGTCAGCTAGTATTTTATAAATCTTCATTCTTATCAAACGATAGTCGTCCGCTGTTTAATAAAGTTCGTCGTATAACAACCCACTGACCCCTATAATAATTAATCTTTAATTAACACTGGTCATATTTTGTGGACCTACTTGATTGACGCCATTTTGAGTGTACAAGGAACTAAAATTAGTGAATGCACTAGTTGACAACTGATCATGGAACTAGGAATTACGACTATGAAACTGATAGTGGATATTTTTTTGTCACTTCCTGCATACCAAGAAGCTTAAATATCTAGTGTTGTAGGTATTTTTAAGCTTCTTGCTGCATACCTTTAATTATTATAGTTCCAGAGACACTTGTGCACGGAACACTATTACTCCTAGTGTGTGTCTTTGGCGGTTCAAATTGATCCGTAACTAAAGCTGCCATTTGTTGCAAAGCTAGCCCGTTAATCATAGATTAAGCAGGTGTCAACGTAGGTATCTGGCATTTACCTGCGTGCCTGGGCATTTAAGCGTATTGACGAGTGACCAGTAGGCAAAGTTGTAGGGGCGCAGGTAACAGGAGTAGTGGTACGGAGACGCGTGTGGTGCACTTGGAAACAGCAGCACCCCATTGTCGCCTAGTTTATCCTGCAACAGATACATAAATAAATACATAAATCCCTTTTAAGCTTAATAGCCTAAAAGTTAAAGGTTGACGGTTCAATCACTTCAATCTCCATCCGTAGGTTGCACTAATGTCTTATTTGGATTGGAGGGGAGAAAGAAATATTAGTCATTATGGCATCAATCAATCTCATCATTGTTCGTTACACAAAATAAAAAATTAAGTGGCACTCGGGGACTGCCGCGGTAAAGCTATTGCATAGCATTTTTTATCAACTTATGCAATTATAATATTTATACAATATTTTTTTTTGCATGATAAAAATTATGCAAAAAAATAATTAAAAATCGGCCAAGTGCGAGTCGGGCCTCGCTCTTTTAGGGTTCCGTTAAAAAATTAAATTAAAATATTTCCATGTACCCATGGAAATATTTTTATTTAATTTTTTTAATTTAATTTAATTTTTATTATTTGTTGTTATAGCGGCAATAGAAATACATAGTATGTGAAAATTTCATCTGTCTATCTATTACGGTTTACGAGATACAGCCCGCTGACAGACGGACGGACGGACGGACGGACGGACGGACGGACGGACGGACAGCGTAGGCTTAGTAATAGGGTCCCGTTGGTACCCTTTGGGTACGGAACCCTAAAAACAAACAAACAAGAAAAGCGCACTGTCACTACTTCGCGAGTGATATTCGAACCTGCGACATCATACACCATATACGGTAAAGAAAGCGGTCGCTCGCCCACTGCGCCAAACAGACCTACTTGTGAACCTCTAAAATGTTGAACGCTTACTGAACGACGGTGTTAGGTTTATTTTCGTTACGGAATTTCTTGATTCGGTCGCCGCGCTCAAACTGTTTGTCCTAGTTCAAAGCCCGCGATAAAAGCTATGCTATAGCTTAATATTTATTTTAACAATTATTATGCCTTAAAATTGCCGAAGCTTAGGTATCTAAGTCATAATGGAAGTAGGAAGACCATGTATGGGAGCCCCCTTTATTTTTTAATTTAATTTTATTTTTATTGTTTGTTGTTATAGCGGAAATAGAAATACACAATATTACGTGAAAATTTCAACTGTCTATCTATTACGGTTTACGAGATATAGCCCGCTGACAGACGGACGGACGGACGGACAGCGGAGGCTTAGTAATAGGGTCCCGTTGGCACCCTATGGGTACGGAACCCTAAAAATCATCAAGCTGAGATAAATGTTTTAAATCTGAGGTGCGATTGTCTAAAAATTGCCAATCAAAATAGTATTCATTTGATGGCATTAGCGTCAAAGTAAAATATTCCTTGACTGTATTGATTTAAAGTCACAAATTCAGTACAACCGATTTTAACATGGAGCGTATCGTACAAACGTATAAGAATGCATACACGAAACTGAGCTCTAATACAATGCAATTATGGTTTATTTTACTTTGACGCTAATGCCATCAAATGGATAGGATTTTGATCGCCAACTTTTAGACAATCGGGTACAGTTTTTTTTTTAATTTATTTAATCATGATATAATAACAAAAAGGATCTTATAAGTACTATCTCGCCAAACTGGTGGGCCAGTTTGTTGGCGAGGTGGCGAGTTGGTGGGTGGGGACGATCTTTTGCATAGTCATTTATTATCTAAGTAGGTTGTACTCTCGGCTGCCGGTAATCTTACAAATAAATCTTCCTTGAAACTTTTCGTGAGGTTCTCAGCCCATTCCGCTTGAGGCTTTGGAAGAACTTGCATCTCGAGAACGCGAAGAATGGTGAACAAGCAGTGTTTGCTCAGCCCGAACATCTGTAACAATTTACTTTGTTTAATATATAATATTCATGGTCTCTTACATGGTCTTCCACAGTGCTCAGTCTTGCGCTGCCTGAATCCAGCGTATCCCTGCGACTCGTTTGATGTCGTCGGTCAACTTATTGGGGGATCTGTCAACACTGCGCTTCCGTCACTCTGTTCTCCGTTCTGTCGCCACTCCAGCACCTTGGGATCTCTTCGAACTATGTGCCCCACCCGTTTCCACTGACGGATTCAGAGCGAGACGGATTGAACCAACCTTCTTGAACAGCTATCTAAAGCCATGCGTCTCCTCGAGTTTGTTGTTGAGCATGCTGGCGTAGTTTTTTTTTCACCACCTAGAGTGGGGATCTGTCAACGCTGCGCTTCCCGGTGCGGGGTCGCCTCCAGCACCTTGGGATCTCTTCGAACTATGTGCCTCACCCGTTTCCACTGATGGATTCGGAGAGAGACGGATTGAACCAACCTTTTTGAACAGCTCCCTAAAGCCATGCGTCTCCTCGAGTTTGTTGTTGAGCATGCTGGCGTAGTTTTTTTTTCACCACCTAGAGTGGGGATCTGTCAACGCTGCGCTTCCCGGTGCGGGGTCGCCTCTAGAACCTTGGGATCTCTTCGAGCTATGTGCCCCACCCGTTTCCACTGACGGATTTGGAGCGAGACGGATTGAACCAACCTTCTTGAACAGCTCCCTAAAGCCATGCGTCTCCTCGAGGTCGTTGTTCAGCATCCTGGCGTAGTTGCCGGGCTCCTTGCTCATCCAGTAACACCATAGCGTGTACATGTGGTCCAGCCCGTCGTGGTAGTACGCCTGTGCGGTTGTGTTCAAATCTTGTTGTATTTTTTTAACCACACTGAAACATATTTCAAGAGTTTGCTCTTATCAGGAATTAGGTAGGTACCACGATATCGTACTTGAGAGTAGTCCTCTCTTCTCCCTCACTCAATTCAATGACATTAGCGTCAGAGTAAAATAATCCTTGATTGAGTCACAAATTCAGTACAACAGATTTTAACATAGAGACATACCTACCTAAACGTATGAGAATGCATACATGAAATTGACCTCTAATTCAATGCCGTTATGGTTTATTTTACTTTGTCTCTAATGTCATCGAATTCGATTACGATCAATGGATTATGTTTAGAGAATCGCACCTCTGATTGGCCTATACTCATTTGCTATTGGCTAAAAAGCATTGTTGCAGAAAGAACGTGATAAATTCAGCCAACGACCACTGTTGAGAGTTGAGACTTTAGTAATTATTGATGCAGATTTTACAAAACGGACCAGCCCCCCGATTGTCTAAAAGTTGCCGATCACATCGTCTAATTTAGCGTCAAAGTAAAATATACCATAATATCACTGAGTTAGAGCTCAATTTCGTGTATCCATTCTCATGAGTGTAGGTATGTACGATACCCTAAACGGTTGAGAATGGATTCACGAAATTGAGCTCTAATTCAATTGTTATGGTTTATTTTACTTTGACGCCGAACTTTGACGATTTGATCGGCAATTCTTACACAATCGCACTTCAGGTTCCAAATTAGCGCGCTCTATTAATGCTTAGCTGTAATAAACTCGGTGATTACTTTTTCATAGCTCCAGTCATTTCAGGTCTAAGGGCGCTCACGTGGCAATCTTTGCTGGTCTCCACATAATAAAATTTAATGTTCTGCAAATGAGAATAACACCTTTTAATTTGACTCCTTTTTTTAGTAAGTATACATTTAACATGTACCTAACAGGTATACATAAAACTTTACTCAAAGACATAAATAAATGTTAAATAATGAATGATGATAATAATAAAATAATGCTGGTAGCAATTATTTTATTTTTAATACAAGGTTATTTATTATATGTTTTATCATAAATAAGTGCGCGAACACATCAGTAGATATGTTACGGTAAATGTGATTAATTGAAAATTATTAATAATTACCGATCATTATTAATAATTACCAAGATTGATGGTAAAAGTAATAAATTATTCACTTTTTTCGGTGTTTATTAATATTTACACCTTACTCTTGGTACATTTAATAAATGTTTAAAAATAGCATTCGCTTAAAAGTAAACCGTCGTAAACTTGGCCATCGGGATGGTCTAATAGGGCTTGGGGCGAGTGATGTGTTCGGGTATACACGATGCGACGGAATTACCGATTTAAGATCGAATACATACCTACATGATATTTTTTAAAGAAATGCATTATTTTATTCTATTAGAACTAAATATATGTATTAAAACTTACCCGATTATTATATTCTAATGCAGTGATCTAATGAACAAACCAAAATAAATTTAAACAAGGGTCTTTATTATTTTTTATTTATTATTCGCATACATAATTGAAAGCAGGCAATTGTTGGTTATATACTCAAAGCAGGCAATACAAAAACACACATTAACATTAATCTGAACTTTCTGTAATATCAGAACATTCTTTATTCGAACATTCCTATGATGTATCATGCGATTGTTCAATATTAAAAAACCATGTTCAGCTGTCGCTAGGTAAATATCACTTGAAGTCAGTCACTGCCAGCAGACAGCGCCAGAATACTTGATTGGTTGAGCGCGCTCTCAGCTCGCGTCCCGCAGATCATCAGGAAAGCCAAGTTTACAGTGGTTTACTTATACTTAGCATTATTTTGTTTCGATAAACAGAGGCGGGAAGGGGTTGTGACAACTTGCAGGGGCAAGGCAATAACGCGTCATTCATTTATTTTGAAAGCATGTGTGCAAAGTGGTGTTGTGTCCGTGAATAAAACTTGTCGATTTGTGATAACCTAGAGCTCCATGATGTAGTCTATGCTTAGTGGCTACAATATCAATTCGTAATCGAGAATTCCTAAATCGCCGCAGTTTGGGTGGGCAGTACCCTGCAGCATCAGGATAGAGAAATGCTTTTACCCGGAAATCCTTACTGTTAGTTAGGTTCATCACAGCTTTCGTTGTTATTTTTTTTATGACAACGTAGGAATACTTGCACCCGAAAATCCTTACTGTTGGTGACGTTAAAGGTGGCTGTAGAAAGGAGTCGAGTGGGGTATATACGGGTTGTCAGACTGTTTCTCGTTTGTTTTATCACTTTTACCAAAGACAACAGTGACTTATTAATAATAACCGATAAAAGTGATGAAATTCATAGTATTTATCAAATTTACCAAATCGTGAGGTAATTATTAATAATTACCGAAAATTATTAATAATTACCACATTTATCACATTTACCGTAACAGATACATTTATGACAAAAGCGCAAGGTAATATTTATGAAAATCGAGATGTGCCTTTTTCGAAATTGCCTATTCATAAAGTTCAAGTTCATTTTCTTTTTTACCTTAATATCAACATCTCTATCTAGTTTCAAAAGGTCAGCCTTATCTCCTGCCGCGATTTTGGTCAAAGGCGCTAAATCTTCGACCTGCTTTGATATGAAGCCTAGTGATAACATAGTGTCTTCATCGCCAGTGCGGTAAAAACAACCTGGAATACAAACTAGAAATTATTTAATATAATATGTATTAACAATAAATAAAAACAATATTTTAACAATTTCAGACAATATAATATATTCCATAGAATCCTTACTAATATTAGAAAAACCAACTTGAAATTTCCCCGCCGCTTTAAAGTATATAATTTATTGTAGAGATTTTAAAAACCGCTCGACCGATTTTGATAAAATTTAAATGGGACCACCTGGGAAGTATAAGTAGTACCTACCTACTCTTTGAAACAAAAAAAGAAATTTTCAAAATCGGTTCAGACGTTTTCGGGTAACCAGTGAACATATGGGCAAGTGCTGTACCTATGGACGCTTGTACCTGTGGACACAACCGATTCCGTCGAAACTAACAACCCTAAAATTGTAATTTGAACGCGACCGTAAAGCTTTGTCTATGAGTTTGTTTGTTTGTTTGCCTGAACGCGCTAATCTCAGGAACTGCTGGTCCGATTTGAAAAGTTCTTTCAGTTTTATATAGCCCATTTATCGAGGAAGGCTATAGGCTATATATTATCACGCTAAGACCAATAGAAGCGGAGCACCAATGAAGAATGTTTCAAAATCGGGAGTTTTCTCAATAGGCTTCTTGCAGCGGGAAAATTTATCTTTTTATAATCTCAATAGAAAATCAGAAATTCTACGCGGACGAAGTCGCTTGTTATACATAAATATATAGAAGAATTATTTCCTCTTAATTTACAGGTAACTTGTACCGCTATTCTGAACCGTGGTAGTTTTACTTGACGATTAGAAAGCACTTTGTAAAAATGTAAGTTTTTGAATAAAATCATTTCTTTTCCATTCTGTTTGTGGAATAGAAAAGTTAGAAGTAGAATAGTAAAGAAGTTTTTTAGAGACCTTTGGTATTAGTGGTTCCAGCTGTAGGATGGTGTCCGAACATTCCGCAGTAAAACGCTGGCATACGGGTCGAGCCTCCGATATCAGAACCTGTCAAAGAAGTACGGTATCAAACATTCCACAGTAAAACGCTGGCATACGGGTCGAGCCTCCGATATCAGAGCCTGTCGAAGAAGAACGGTATCAAACATTCCGCAGTAAAACGCTGGCATACGGGTCGAGCCTCCGATATCAATTTCAGAGCCTGTCGAAGAAGTACGGTATCAAACATTCCGCAGTAAAACTCTGGCATACGGGTCGAGCCTCCGATATCCGAACCTGTCGAAGAAGTACGGTATCAAACATTCCGCAGCAAAACGCTGGCATACGGGTAGAGCCTCCGGTATCAGAACCTGTCGAAGAAGTACGGTATCAAACATTCCGCAGTAAAACGCTGGCATACGGGTCGAGCCTCCGTTATCAGAACCTGTTGAAGAAGTACGGTATGAAACATTCCGCAGTAAAACATTGGCATACAAGTAGAGCCTCCGATAACAGAGCCTGTGGAAGAACTACGGTATAAAACATTCCGCAGTAAAACGCTGGCATACGGGCAGAGCCTCCGGTATCAATGTCAGAGCCTGTCAAAGATGTGCGGTACCAAGCATTCCGCAGTAAAACGCTGGCATACGGGTAGAGCCTCCGGTATCAATGTCAGAGCCTGTCGAAGAAGTGCGGTACCAAACATACCGCAGTAAAACGCTGGCATACGGGTCGAGCGGAAGGTGGCGTAAATTAATCAGCGTGGGCAGCCCAATTCACGAGGGCATTCAGACTTGGTAATGGCTAGCCTTATACTAGGAACATGCTAGGTATAAGATTAGATCGACTTACACAAGCTGATAGGGGTGGCGTAGCAGGCAGTCAGGGCTGCCTCGGCGCCGCTGGAGCCCCCCGGCGACCGGCCCGTGTGGTGCGGGTTGTTTGCCATGCCATACACCGGGTTGCGGGTTTCTTGCCTGGACAATTTAAAAATATTAGGTAAAAAAATTCAAGAATCCATCAAGAATCAACTCCTTTTCCTTTCCGCAATGATAAAGACTTCCCTTAAAATATTGGCCAATTTACACGGAGATTAGCCACTCTATTCAATCACTCTCATAATCCGATGCGATGGAAATCCGACACGACTGGAGAGAGATCAGGCGCAGGACCGACAGCTTAACGTGCTCTCCGAGGCTCGGAGATGACAGAACAGACCGTCTACTTTCTAACTAGTACTCAGAATTTATTGTCAGAAAACCGCCATTTATTGGCCAGACCCGGCAAACTAATCCGCAACTTCATCGCAGAGGAACATGCCAATCACTACACAACGAGGCAGCTAAATTTTGTTAAGGAATAGGTACATACCAGATAAGCATTTCGGGCAGGTTGGTGCATGCCACCGGAATGGCTCCAGCAGCCCTCAATCTCACCACCGCTTCACTGTCTTCCGTAGCCCTCTCGTTGCGCCGACACCATATCCCCATTGTGAGTGGCATGCCCTTTACTGCCTGGCACTCTTTTGTGGTGTACGGGACTCCTATTAAGTTGACGTACCATTACAATATGTCTAGTACTAGTCTAGCAGTCACAAAGAGACAGAAGGTTTAGTTAAGTTAGTAAATGCTCTCCAAACTTTTTGAATGGTCAGAGAGTCTGGGCCGTCCGACTAATAAACGAGCCTGAACAAGGTCATGACTAGACTAAACATTCGAAGAATACTTAGAACGTAACGTAATTTATTGAAAGTTCCGGGAATTGGACTAAACGTTTTGAGGTATAAGGGGATGGGAACTGATGAAAAATCGAATGCGAAAAAGAAGTTTGGGAAAGTGCAAAGTGGGCAATTAATATGTCCGGAAAGCGGAGCATTCAAGTTACGAAAATTCCAAACAACAAGTTTTTGAAAGTCTCATCCATGTTAGGTACTTAGTTAAGATTCAAAAAACCTCTGTTTCTCCGGGATAAAAGATAGCCTATGTCACTCTCCAAGTCCTCAACTATACCCATCGAAAAATCACGTCGATCCGTAGCTCCGTTGGTGGGACATTGAAGGACAAACAAAAAAACACACACATTCACATAATTATAATAATATTAGTAAGAATGTTCGCCAATTATTTACCTAGGAACGGTTTATTGGAGAACTCCTCCGAGAGTCCCTCCGCAATCAATCTATCAACTTCCCTCGCTTCCTCTAAGGCTGCATCGAAACGGTCGGCTGTTATTGCGTTTAAGATAGGGTTGACCTGAAAATAGCAAATTAATGGAATACGCAGTTAAGTACACCAGCTGTGGGATTTATTTCTAAAAATGATTGCATCACTGTAACGATCGCAATGACCTCTGATTGGCTGCTACTCTACCGCTATTGGTTAAATTGCATTGATGCCGGTCGCAAGAATGCCATAAATTCTGCAAATCAGAGATGATTGCGTTAGTTACACTGATGCAAACACACAGGCACATTAACGATTTGGATTTGTTACTTAGACCCGCTTGCAGAAACGCCGGGTTATCCTTTTAATCCAGAGATAGTTGCTGCTTTGACAGATTTCGTATAAAGCTTCTGTCAAAATCACAAATTTACTCCGGGGTTAAATCTAACCCGGCGTGCAAGTGGGCCTTAGGGATTTTGGAAGGTCACTAAAGCAGGCAAAGCAGAGCTTTGCTCGGAGTATACGTTACGTGATCTTCCTAATCTTTAACTAATCCGAATTGAAGACATGCACAGCAAACCAAAGAAGACATGCCGCTTCGAGCCGCGAAGCTGAATTGGAAATGGGCCGCGGGCGAGGCATACAGTTTGAAGCTCTGATGGTCGTTTGGGTCCCATGATCCTCGAATGATGATCTCGCACGGAAAGCACAATGTTGGTAGACCCTTCTCTCCCTAGGTGGACCAACGACATCAGACGAGTAGCAGAGAGCCATTGGATACAGGCGTATGTGGAAATCTATGCAAGAGGCCTATGTCCTGCAGGGTACGTCCATTAATTGATAAAGATAAAGAAGAAGTAAGCGTAACATATACTTGTTTAATTCTTTCAATAACAGCTTGCACAATCTCTTCTGACTTCAATTCCCTTTGTTTAATCTTCTTCGCAAGACTGGTTGCACTTTCGGCTAGGAACGCGTGCTTCTTCTCCAAATCTGGTATAGCCTTCTTTTTTCCATCCCAGTAGAGGGAGAAGAAGTAATCTATCATTTTGTCCAGGTACACCCGAATGAACACGCATATAGATCTCAATACTGACATTTTCTCCATTGAAAACCTATGGGTGAAAAAATTTCTAGAGTTATGGAATCCGGTTTTTAACCCCCGATGCAAAAAAGGGTTTAACGATTTATCTGTGTGTCTGCCTGTTTGCTCGTAGCTCCCTGACGAAATGACCGATTGTGATGCGGTTTTTTGAGTTTGTAAGCTAACATGATGGAGATGGCCCTTAGCTTCTTAGCTAAAATTTATGAAGGTCTGTTCAGGCGTTTGAAGATCATCAGCTCATTTCCTATTCCATTATAGGGTCTTATATACGTTCACTGGTACGATTGATTTGTTTGGTGTACCTACTCTTGATGATGGAGCTGAAAACTGGGTAACAGGAATATGTCAGGTACATAATTATTAATATATCGTACCTACATAGTCCGACCATAGATTCACATTTCGGGGGTGTTTTAAATTTTCAATTTATATTTATTTTACCATGGCCGATTTCACCAACGTCGAGTGTCGTTTTCCCGAGGAATAAATTGGGCCTTCTGACAGTTTTTGTATTGAAAATACTGTTAAAATAAGTAAGTTACGCCCGTATAAGACTTATTTTACGTTGGTGAAATCGGCCCTAACTTTAAAAAAAAACACAGTTACTGACATGTCTAAGTTCTAAGCTCCAAAATCCGGGGTTTGAATTTTCGCTTCTTGTCCTTGTTTCCAGATTTTAGAAATGGCAACCCTAGCTGTGTGGGAATTTATTTGAATAACCTGCAGTGTGCCAACTACCAAGTACACTAGCGGCACGCTATGATGGCCGGTTTGACGTTTGTCCGCTCATGAAGTTCCGTATTAATTGATAACGACTTTGAAGGAAATAATTGTATTACTTTATTGACGATAGTGATGTGCAGAGATTCATAAATTTTATCGAATGTAGTTTTAGGTTTAGGACTCAAAATTTATTTATTAAATTGATTTCTAAAATGTATACAAGTGTAGAAAAATCAGTTTGCACCATTTAAGGGGTGAATGTACTTGTGAATATGAACAATTTTCACTATGTGGACAAACCTCTGAAATCGCAAAAAAATATCAGCTGTTTCATACAAAAGGTAAAATTTTTATTTTTATATGATATATACCACAACTCGGCATTTGGTTTTCTAAATTGAAAATTTTTAAAAATGGAATCTAATACGATCGTCATATAGGATCGCTGGCTAGCACAACTACTACCTCCGGCAAACTCGCGTCAATGCTCAATGCAAAACAAAGCAGTTTCGAATTGACGTTGCTTCGAAAAGTATAAACTGTCAGTGCAATGCGATTGTGATATAGTTTTGACCTGGCTTTGGATTTCAAATATTGATACTGCATTACTGTTGACCCTTGCTCGTTAATTTGGACTCTGTTCAAGCCCTTTGTTGTGGATTTCGTCGATATGACCGAACGTACGCAGAGAACTGTTCTAAATAGTCAGACACGTGAGTTCGTAATACGCCTTCGTAACTATTTCGATCGTGAAGCTCAAAATGGAGGGCCAATTTTACCTATAACGTCAGTGGTTGAACGCGTAGCTGATGCGCTTAATATTGGACAACGAACTGTTAGACGGATAACTAAAAAAAAATATGGCGAGACTGGCACAGAAGAAAATAAACTTCACACACCAAAAAAGAGAAAACGAGCAAAACCAGTCGTAGGCATCGATAGCTTTGATGCCGATGCTATCCGAAGACATGTTTACGGCTACTATTTACAGAAGGAGTATCCAACAAGAAAAAAGTTGGTGCATTCACTGAAGGAAGCTGGATTATTCTTCGGTGGGGAAAGTTCTTTAACGAAGATTTTGAAGACCATTGGATTTCGATACAAAAAATGTAACAAACGCAAAATATTGATGGAAAGATTTGATATAGCGATGGCAAGGTATACTTTTTTACGGCAAGTGAAAGAAATCAAAAATTGGCAAAATGTTGTGTTCTTGGATGAAACATGGCTTAATGCTAACCATACTGTAGGCCGTTCTTGGAACGATGACACAGCAGCATCTACTTCCAAAGTTCCTGTAGGAAAAGGATCGCGACTTATAATTTGTCACGCCGGAACCATCAACGGGTTTGTCGAAGGTTCTCTCATGGCTTTTGCGTCAAAAACCACTGGAGACTATCATGAAGACATGAATGGAGAAAAGTTTACTGAATGGTTTACCTCAATGTTGTGTAGCCTCCCTGAACCATCTATTATAATTATGGACAACGCCCCATACCACTCGATGCAAATTGACAAGCCACCTGCCCAATCCCAAAAGAAAGCTGATATCGTCGCATGGCTTCGTAAAAATGGCGTAGATGCAAACATGAATATGTTAAAAGCGGAATTAGTACGTCTTTTAAAAGAAAACAAACCAACCAAGATCCGATACGTCATTGACGAAATAGCATTAGAACATGGGCACAGAGTTATACGGTTACCGCCTTACCATTGTGAGTATAATGCGATTGAGTTGGTGTGGGCTCAAATTAAGGGATATGCTGCAAGACACAATACAGAACCCCCATTTACCACAAAAAAAATGCTAAAATTATTAGAAGAAGCTTGTGAACATGTGACTAAAGGAGACTGGGAAAAGGTTGTGAATAGAACTGTTAAATTAATAAGGGAAGATTATGAAAGAGATGTGAAAATAGATAATATTATAGAAAACGAACATATAATTATTAATGTAGGTGATGATAGCAGTGACGACAGTGAAAATAGTAGTATGGACGAATCTGATTAATTATGGCCTTTTGTGGCACCTTTTTTGGTATCTTTTGTATTCATATGTTTCTTGTGTGCATATAAAGTATGTATATTCATTTTCATTCAAATATTCAGTTCGTTCAAATAAATTAAATAAACATATACATTTTTGTTTTATTAAACCTATTTAATCAGGTACAAAAACAAAACTTAATTGTTTTTTGTTCGAGAATAAATTGACATTCCACATCACTATTGTAATGTGTCAAACCGGCCATCATAGCGTGCCGCTAGTTTAGGTTGCCACCTACTTACCTACTTAATACGTCTAAACTTACGATTGTGAAACGTAGCAGTCTAGTATAGTATAGTATAGTCTCTTTAACATTTCTGCGGTGGTGTCGTGTGATGCGGGTTGTTGCGTTCCCTAAAATATGGTTGAGCGAAGCAATGGCTGGGTCATGCGTCATGCTCGTGAACGGGTGCCACCAGCGGCAATGGGGCTACTTTCTGTCTGCCCGTCTTGACATGTGTTGAATTATAATTAGAAATAATTACGTATGCTTTTGTGGACCTTTCCCTCATTGTGGAAACTCTGCATACATAGAATATCTGTGAAGTATATTGTAAAAGTATTTTGAAAAGAGCAACTGCCGAGTTTCTTGCTGGTTCTTCTCGGCAGGAACGGCATTCCGAACCAGTGGTAGACTCATTGACGATTCAAAAGTACTTGTAAAAGTTTATTTGAATAAAAAACATTTCTATTCTATTCTATTCTATAGGTATGTATAAAATTAGCTGATGCCCGCGAATTCGTCCGTGTGGGCAGAACCCCTGCAGCGAGGGTTGAGGAGTTGGGTCCTGGAATTTAACTATGCAGTCTTTGCTAGGTACCTACAATAACTATTGTTGATCGACAATTAAATCACTACAGTTTAGGTGGAAAGTAAACCCGAAGTTTTTACAGGGCCATATCCGATCTCGCAGTTTTTGTATCGATTAAAAAACATTCACGCAAATCGGTACCTATAGAAATCACGAAGATATCGATAATCGATATACATAAGTAGGAAAACACAACCCTTTTTTGAAAGTCTTTATACTATAGTGTGCATTTTAAATGGACACTACAGTGATTATTTGATGCATTTTAAATTCTATAAAAACATTTATTATACAAAACGCCGCGAAATATAATCAATACACTTCTGTCTTTGATCAGCATGCAGCATGCAGCGCCATCTAGTCTAGCCCTAGCCAAACCTTCAAGCGTTAACGATCGTAGAAAGAGAATAGATACCACGAAGTATAACTTGGCTAAGGTGTAAAAGTAAGTGTATCTAACGGTCGTAGGCTAATTTAGGTAATAGTAACTTTAAATTCGCAATCACGGAAAAATACAGCCTCTTTTTAGTTGTTTGTGCAACCAGCTACCAGACCTAACAAACCAGTTCCATGCTCTATATATGATATAATACTGGGCCTACATTAATATTATGATACCTATTGTGTTGTGTACATTTATATAATTATCTACTAGCGTTTGCCACCGCAACTTCGTCCGCGTGGAATTAGGTTTTAGGGTGGAATTTTCAAAACTATGAAACACGTACAGTACTTCTTTATTTTTTATCAAAAGCCAAAATACCAAGTTTCATAGGTATAACTTGAAAAAAATCGGCCAAGTGCGAGTCGGGCCTCGCTCTTTTAGGGTTCCGTACATATGAACAAATCTTTTTTTTTAAACTAGATACATATTTAGATATCATAGTTCTTAAAAAGTACTAAATTATATGGGGGAAAATGCTCGTTTGTTTTGGTCACAAGTCACAACTTACAAACCGCATTATAAATCGGTGTTTTTAATATTTGTTATTTAAACACACTATGTACTACATAATATACCAATTTACCTACATACAAACTAATAGTTACTTAAGTTTTTATTAAGTTTTTTTGTTAAGTAACTAGGTAGGTAGGTATACCTACTTAAGTTTTAAATTAGATAATACTAGTGGTTCGCCCCGAACTGAGACCTCGCGGTAACGGTATCCCATGATTATTCATTCAATCGATACATGATAACCAAAACTGACATTATTATTATGCCCGTTTTCATCAAACATACCTAAATCATCCCCTAAGTAGGAGTCTCTTAACGTAGGTAGCTCCTAAATACAATCCTAAGTCCTAACATCCGTCCCAATATCCTTTTAGGTGTCCCGTACAGGATCGTGATAAATAAGTTGACAGAAAACATCAATCACCTAACTTATAGGTAGTCCGTAAAGGTTAGGGAACGTTAGTGAAAACATTGAATTATTATGTAGGTACTAACGAGTGAAACCGGGTTACGGGCATCTGTACAAATCGTCATCTATCGACGCGAATAGAAAATATACAATATTTAACTAAAATTTAACTAAAAAATAATTTTAATTGAATAATATGGTACAAAAAAAAAATTACAATACAATTATTGTATTATAATAAGTAACTAAATAATAATGGTCGACGCAAAACTGTTTTTGGGATAGGTCGTTAGTCGTAACTCGTAGTTCCATGGGAATAGTTACTGACTGCGCCATCTATTAGCATTATTGTGAAGCTATGTTGATGCTATATGAATTACTGATGTACATTAAAAATTAAATAATCTCGTTTCTTTATAATATTCATATAATTTTAGTATTTGTTGTTCAAGTACAGGATATAAGTGACCTAAAAACATAAAATCAGTTTGAAAATCCATAGCGGATTTTCCTAGAGAGCGTCTTCAAGCGAGCGTATAAAATCGCCACTTTGAAAGCCCCCCATTTCGTCAATTTTAAGGGAAAAATTAAAAAAAAAATATTTTTGTACTCAGTTCAAAATTATCTTTAAAATGATACGTAACAATTTTATGTAACGCGATATTTTTTTTTTACTTCGCATTCGCTTCTATGAGAGCCCCCCTGAAATAAAGATTTTTATAACTTTTTAAGCCATTTTCGGCTGGAGGCCATCGGTTTACATATTATATCTAAATTTGAAGTAATTACGTTCAGTAATTCAAAAGTTATAAGGCTCTGACAGACGGACGGACGGACGGACGGACAAGTGCAAATCGCTCTAGTTAACTCAGAGACCTCGCTTCGCTCGGTCAAATATTTAAATAAGGGTCGTATATTATAATTTAAAGTCAAATTAAAGGCGTCAAAAAAACAAATTGTAACGACTAAAGTTCGGCCGTTCAGAGAATGCGTTCCTGACACCTATCAGTTAATATTGTTTACCAAGTTATTTGACACTCAGTTTGGCACAAAATTATAACATTAATTGATTATTGATATACTTAATAATGTTGTTTTAATGCTCATCAATTGTTAAAACGGTAATCAACCAGCAATAATATTTTTATCGTAACTGCAACGCCATTACAAAGTTACGTCGTCAGTTCAATCGCGACGTGTCAGGAACGCATTCTCTGAACGGCCGTAGTTTAAGTACTGAAATACTTATTACTTACTTATTTTAGGGTTCCGTACCCAAAGGGTGCCAACGGGACCCTAATACTAAGCCTCCGCTGTCCGTCCGTCCGTCCGTCCGTCCGTCTGTATCTCGTAAACCGTAATAGATAGACAGTTGAAATTTTCACATATTGTGTATTTCTATTGCCGCTATAATAACAAATAATAAAAAAAAATAAAGGTGGCTCCCATACATGGAAAAGGAGTCGAAATAAAATTTTGTTTTTTTACCCTGGCATGTTAGGTGTCATTGTCCACTTTTGTTACGGTGTCTATCTCAAAAACTAAACTACTTATGAATTTGAAATTTTGATATATTTTGATACAATAAACAACAAATACTGAAAACACCGATTTATAATGCGGTTTGTAAGTTGTGAACCAAACAAACGAGCATTTTTTCCCCATGATATGCTAATTTAGTCTATCTTAGAACTAAGATATAATAAATAGGTATGTAATACTTGAAAGTGTCCAGTTTAAGAAATTAATCAAAATATCGACTAATTTGTGAGTAACTCACGTCCAACTCAGTATTTTGATTAATTTCTTAAACTGGTCACTTTCAAGTAAAGATTTTTATGTAAACCTGTGAAGATGATAATTCTACTGGCGCGATTAAAATGCCATTAACCTAGTTTGTCGTATTAGTTTACAAATTGCGAAAAACTAAATTAAATTTGAATTTCGCGGGCAGACTCGTATAATCATCCTTAAACTAAACTAACTAAATATCTAGTTAAACTAGAAAAGTGATTTGGTCATATGCACGGAACCCTAAAAGAGCGAAGCCCGACTCGCAAATGGCCGAATTTTTTTTTGCGTCGGGAGTTAAAAAAGGAAAATATTATAATTATCTACCTATCTACCTTGCAAAATCGATCAGTGTCAAGTCAGTTTATCCTAGTTTTTTTTCTGATTGTAGGTAGGTACCTACCTTCTTAGTTTAAATAATCATTTATTACTATTAGAGGTTTCGAATTTCGATTGGACCACTAATTATGTATAATTTTGTAAAAGTAAGGTTATTAAATATATTATCTACATCTTAGAATATATTATCTACATTTACATCGTATCGGTGCGTAATATCGTTTAAAACAATTTAAATAGGTACGCCTATAGAATTATACCCACGTTGATATAAAATTGTAATTAAATTGCAAAACTAAAAAGTCTTTATAATTTGTTAATTACTTACAATTAATTATAACTCTCCGATCTATGCATCTGCTACCTGATATTGTAGTAGAATTGTGTTATTTATTTATGTTAACTTAAAACACCACACAACTTTCAACACCGATGTTCCGGCAATGACTACCTACCTTACCTACTTTGTGAATTGTGATGTTTCGCTTTCAAGTTTCATTCACTAATTAGTTCTCTGTACTACATAATCAGTAAAGTTATCAATAATATTATATTCGACCGAGCGAAGCGAAGGTCTTTGAGTTAACTAGAGCGATTTGCACTTGTCCGTCCGTCCGTCCGTCCGTCTGTCAGAGCCTTATAACTTTTGAATTACTGAACGTAATTACTTCAAATTTAGATATAATATGTAAACCGATGGCCTCCAGCCGAAAATGGCTTAAAAAGTTATAAAAATCTTTATTTCAGGGGGGCTCTCATAGAAGCGAATGCGAAGTAAAAAAAAAATATCGCGTTACATAAAATTGTTACGTATCATTTTAAAGATAATTTTGAACTGAGTACAAAAATATTTTTTTTTTAATTTTTCCCTTAAAATTGACGAAATGGGGGGCTTTCAAAGTGGCGATTTTATACGCTCGCTTGAAGACGCTCTCTAGGAAAATCCGCTATGGATTTTCAAACTGATTTTATGTTTTTAGGTCACTTATATCCTGTACTTGAACAACAAATACTAAAATTATATGAATATTATAAAGAAACGAGATTATTTAATTTTTAATGTACATCAGTAATTCATATAGCATCAACATAGCTTCACAATAATGCTAATAGATGGCGCAGTCAGTAACTATTCCCATGGAACTACGAGTTACGACTAACGACCTATCCCAAAAACAGTTTTGCGTCGACCATTATTATTTAGTTACTTATTATAATACAATAATTGTATTGTAATTTTTTTTGTACCATATTATTCAATTAAAATTATTTTTTAGTTAAATTTTAGTTAAATATTGTATATTTTCTATTCGCGTCGATAGATGACGATTTGTACAGATGCCCGTAACCCGGTTTCACTCGTTAGTACCTACATAATAATTCAATGTTTTCACTAACGTTCCCTAACCTTTACGGGCTACCTATAAGTTAGGTGATTGATGTTTTCTGTCAACTTATTTATCACGATCCTGTACGGGACACCTAAAAGGATATTGGGACGGATGTTAGGACTTAGGATTGTATTTAGGAGCTACCTACGTTAAGAGACTCCTACTTAGGGGATGATTTAGGTATGTTTGGTGAAAACGGGCATAATAATAATGTCAGTTTTGGTTATCATGTATCGATTGAATGAATAATCATGGGATACCGTTACCGCGAGGTCTCAGTTCGGGGCGAACCACTAGTTACTTTATTATTTATATTATCAGTAATCAGTTTATTTTTATTAAAACCTAAGTAAGATAGCGCATTAATAAATCATTTTGACTCATCAGTAAAGTAAGTTAGGTAATTGGATGAAAACATTTAAACTTTTTTAAACTTACTTTAAAATTATATGTCTATAGCACGTGTTTAGTGGCTATTACTCTCAGGCGTGCAGGTTTCTTCACGATGTTTTCCTTCACCGTTGAAGCATGTGATATTTAATTGCATAAACGCACATAACTTCGAAAAGTCAGAGGTGCGTGCCCGGGATCGAACATGAGACCCCCCCAATAGGAGACCACAGCCCTAACCACTGATGCTTCAAGTACTTCATTACTCAATTTATATTTACTTTTTAGGGTGCCAACGGGACAATTTTAAACAAGACTAATATATGATTTATGAAGATTTTATTTATTAAGTGATTCTACATCATCATCATCAATAGCCTATAACAGTCCACTGCTGGATTAAAGGCCTCTCCCAAGGGGAGGGTTTGCCCATAATCCCCAATCTGGGCAGACGGGTTGGTGATCGCAGTAGATGGTAGTAGTAGCACAGAGGACGCTGCTGCCCGTTCTCCGTTATTTTCCCTTAGTCGCCTCGTACGACACCCGCGGGAAGAGGAGGGGTGGTGACAACTGTATTCTGATCTGCCGTCACCACTCGGCACACGATTCTACATACCTACATCAAAATATTCTTGTTTAAAATTATTATGTTCAAAGAAAATAACAAAATGTCACCGACTTAGCCTGGCAATACACGTCAGGTTTTGTTTCCGATTGTCTGATCAGACTACCGGATCGTATTTACTCGATACACGTCCGATTCTTGCGTCAGGCTTTTTTTGAGCTCAGTCGTTCCCGAGCTATCATCCCGAGTGCTTGCGTACGGAGCAAAACGGACGGAGCGACGCTATTGGATTCACCCAATTAATTTGACAAGACTTACCGAGAGTCATTTCTAATTAAAACATCCAAAATTACTAAGACACCCCGAAAAGTTTTTAATTTTATAGAATGTTTTTCTACGGCTACGGAACGGCTAATTCAATGTCAAAAATTTCGGCCATCATTCGATCCACGATGCGATGGAGAGAGCTATGCTCGGTATATCCCTGCGAGATCAAACGAGGAGAAAATCAGAAATGAGGAGATTCGTACGAGAACCAAAGTCACCGACATAGCTCAGCGTGTCGCGAAACTGAAGTGGAAATTGGCGGGGCACATAGTTCGAAGAGCTGATGGTCGTTGGGGTCCCAAGGTGTTAGAGTGGCGACCCCGCACCGGGAAACGCAGTGTTGGCAGGAACCCCCCCCCCCCCCCCCCCCCTTTTGGAGAAGGAAGGAAGGAAAGGAGACCTTTGTCCAGCAGTGGACGTCTATAGGTTGATAAAGAAGAAGAAGATTCGATCCACAACGATGCGTCCAGTGTCCACACAGTATCAGCGCTAGATTTGACTGGCAAATCGGAAGGAATAACCGGACGTCTATTTCGTCTCACACTAGAAGTATGTAGACCGCGCCTTCAGACAATCGGACCGACAGTAAAATCGGAAACGCCTCGCGCCCGCTTCCGACTCGGACGTCCGATCCGACTACCGGATCGGACGTGTATTGACCGTTCATACAAAGTAATGGCTCCAATGCCTTCCGGTAGCCGGATCAGACTATCGGATCGAACAATCGGATGAAAAAGCCTGACGTGTATTGCCAGGCTTAATATATTACTACCTACCGTAAGCAAGAAGTGTAGGGTCACGGACGGGTGGCTAGGTGTTTTGTTACGACTATTGTAGTCTGTCTAGATACGTCTATTACGTTGTGAATTGAAATATCGCGATGCGGAACAATACAAATTACAAAAATATTAAATGTAAATTATTCTTTACTAGCTGATGCCCGCGACTTCATCCGCGTGGATTTAGTTTTTAAAATCCCTCGGGAACTCTTTGATTTTCCGGGATAAAAAGTAGCCTGTGTCACTCTCCAGGTCCTCAAGTATACCCATGCCAAAATTGCGGCGTGATTGAAGGACAAACCAACAAACAAACACACTTTCGCATTTATATTAGTAAGGATATCCAAGAACACAGCACAGCCGAAAGGAAGGAGAATTTAGCATCTATTACATAAATAGATCTGCCACCGTAGCACCCATACTATTAGTAGTTTGGTTGAATTAAAACTATTAGCAGATTTTGATGAATGAGGTGTCAATTAAGAATGTTCACTAATTTTGAACTAACTAAGGGCATGGTCATGGACATGGTCGCTAACTAAGGGCCTCATAAGTAGGCTCAGGACCGCTCAGCGGGCGATGGAGAGGGCTATGCTCGGAGTGTCCCTGCGGGATCGAATCAGTAATGAGGAGATCCGTAGGAGAACCAGAGTCACCGATATATCTCAGCGAGTCGCGATACTGAAGTGGAAATGGGCGGGGCACATAGTTCGAAGAGCTGATGGTCGTTGGGGTCCCAAGCGCAGTGTTGGCAGATCCCCCACCAGGTGGACCGACGACATCAAACGAGTCGCAGGGAGCCGCTGGATTCAGGACACATCCGATTAATAGGGAGCTGAAAAAACTCCAAAATGGCGGATTCAAGATCTCGGCCATACAAACTTCGTCAGTGTCTATCTCAGAGAGTATAAAAGATCGAAGAGCAATTCTTTGGCAAAAGATAATCAGGACCCGAAGGTCTACTTGATGAGCAGAAAAACCGCGGTCCGCTTTAGCGGGCCGCGCACCCACGCGGCCTACTAGTCTGTATAATTAGTCTTTACTGTAACAAAGTTTCAAGTGATCTTACATGCCTAATGACATTCCTAATTTTGTTTTAGATACATGATTAGATGGTCTGGGCGACAAAATTACGAACAGAAACAAAATTACGAAACTCGAATTAAAAAAAAATTACCTAAACTTTTTCATCTTAGTGTAGAATATTTCGGATTACTGAATACCTAGGTTTTTTTTTATTTTATTTTTATTCGTTAATAAGATAGTCCTTGACTGCGATCTCACCTGATGGTAAGTGACGATGCAGTCTAAGATGGTAGCGGACTAACTTGGAAGGGGTATGGCAGTGAAAATTCAACCCATGCGTAGTACTATCTTATCTTATCTTAATCTTAATATATATAAATTACGTGTCACGTTGTTTGTCCGCGATGGACTCCTAAACTACTGAACCGATTTTGATAAAACTTCGTAACTATCTGTAATTTGGTCAAACTTGAAAGATAGGATAGTTTTTATCTTAATATTACTTTAATCTATTATACCTACTGGGTCACAGCAATGCGTGGCTGGGTCAGCTAGTATAATATATAAATTACGTGTCACGTTGTTTATCCGCGATGGACTCCTAAACTACTTAACCGATTTTGATCAAACTTCGTAACTATCTGTAATTTGGTCCAACTTGAAAGATAGGATAGTTTTAGTAGTTATTTGTTTTATTTATATAGGTAAGTTGGCGGTACGAAGTTCGCCGAGTCAGCTAGTAATATATATTCTGTGCCCATACCCCTAGGCCCTAATTGGTTTCTCTTTCTACACGCCATCGTGCCGGAACACTAAATCGCTTGGCGGCACGTCTTTGACGGTAGGGTGGTAACTAGCCACGGCTAAGAAAGCCTCCCACCAGACAAAACCTAGGTAAACCTAAACCTAAAAAAGGTATACCTAACCGAACCTACCTAAGGTAGGTTTTATTACTTAAGACCAAGTTCTTAGGTAGTAAAAGGGTAATAAGACCTCTGTGTTTCAGAACACCTCATTTTTAATTTTTACATTTTACAAAGTGCAGAGGGTTTAGCCGTGGTTTAGCTATTAAAATTATAAAGGCGCTCGCCCATATCTACTATATAAAAATACTAGTAGGGCGCGTGGGTGCGCGGCCCGCAAGCGGACCGCGGTTTTTCTACTCGGCAAGTAGACTTTTAGGTCTTGATCATTTTCTATCAAAAAACCACTCTTCCATCTTTTATACTCTCCGAGATAGACACCGTTGAAGTTTGTATGGCCGCCATCTTGAATCCGCCATTTTGGATTTTTTTTCAGCTCACTGCCAATTAGATGAGGTTTCGAGTGACTTTTTTTCGTGCACCCCCACCCGTACCGTCTTTACCATAAGGGCACACAGGGCCCGTGCCCAGGGCCCCCATCATCAAGGGGGCCCCGAAATGCCTATAATTTACATTTTTTTCTATTTTAGGTAGATATAGTTACAAAACGTTAACCGACAATAAAGTTAAAGAGTAAACGAGGGCGTTGTTATCGACTTTCGTGCAACACTGAGCAGTGACAAGCCAATGACATTGCTGAGTTTTACAGTAAACGTGGCATTGCCAGATTTAACAGTTATCGACCGAGCGAAGCGAAGGTCTCTGAGTTTACTAGAGCGATTTGCACTTGTCCGTCCGTCCGTCTGTCACAGCCTTATAACTTCTGAATTACTGAACGTAATTACTTCAATTTTAGATATGATATGTAAACCGATGGCCTCCAGCCGAAAATGGCTTAAAAAGTTATAAAAATCTTTATTTCAGGGGGGCTCCCATACGAAATGGGGGGCTTTCAAAGTGGAGATTGTATTCGAGGCTAGATTTCTAAAACCACTTTGTTTTAAAACTTGAAATTTACACATAATTTGAGTTATATTCTGTACTTGAACAACAAATACTAAGATTAGATAAATATTATAAAGAAACGAAATTATTTGAGTTTTAATGGGCATCAATGTTTTTAACAAAACTTCACTATACTGTTACTAGATGGCGCTGTCTTTAATATTGTAAATATGCATCCCATCCACGAAAGCAGATGACGATTGACGTCATCAGATTCGGCACGTTTTAATTACAATATAATATAGTTAAAACTACCTTATGGGAATTATGGGATACCGCGAGGTCTCAGTTCGGGGCGAACCACTAGTGAAATATGTAGTTTAGGGTTGCCATAGGTACGATTTATACTATTTTTTTAGCCCTAGTACGATGTACGATCGTGTACTCGAAATCGTATGCAATATTTTGAGAACTTTGAAATTATTTAGTCTTCATAATATTTTAATCAATTTTAACTAATGAAAAATAAATAGACGAAACTTTAATGCGCTACTTAATATAATGTATTTGCATTTAGGTATGCTTATGTACATACCAAATAGTATGGACTACACATAGGCGTAGTGCGATCAGAAAATTTTCGCGCTCGCTTCGCTCGCGAAAATATCAATTTCACATGGCTACTGTAGGTGCGAAGTATGAACTACATTAAAGTGTAATTAGTGCAATCGAAAAATTTTTGCGCTCGCTTCGGTCGCGAAAATGTATCATTTTTCTTGATTGGTATTGTAGGAACCAAGTATACAGTATACAGTTAAGTAGTGCAGTCCAAAAGTCCAGTCCTGTGTTAAAGTGCTGTTGAAGGTGCCAAGTATGGACTACATAGTGGTGTAGTGCAACGGTTAAAAATGTCGCACTCGCTTCACTCGCGATAATGTCGATTATTATAGATTGCTTATGTTCATACCAAATAGTATGGATTACACAGAGGTGTAGTGCTATCAAAAAAATTTCGCGCTCGCTTCGCTCGCGAAGATATCAGTTTTACACAGTTACTGTAGGTGCCAAGTAAGAACTGCATAGAAGCGTCGTGCAATCGAAAAAATTTTGCGCTCGCTCCGCTCGCGACGATGTGTCTTTTTTTCTTGATTGGTATTGTAGGGACCAAGTATGAAGTACACAGTTGAGTAGTGCAGTCCAAAAAACGCGCTCGCTTCGCTCCCGAATATGTCGCTGTTAAATTGCTGTTGAAGGTGTCAAGTATGAACTACATAGAGGCATAGTGCAATTGAAAAAATTTCGCGCAGATAGTATTGTAGGAATCAAGTATGAAGCACATAGTTAAGTGGTGCCGTCATAAAAAATTTCACGCTCGTCTCGCTCGAAATGTCGTTTTTAAGTTGCTATTGTAGGTACCAAGTAGTGGACTACGTAGTGACATAGTGCAGTCCAAAAAATTACGCGCCCGCTTCGTTCGCGAAAATTTCCTACGGTAATTTTGGATAGCACCAATATATTCAACTAACTTGATTATGGTTCGGTTTGTATTTGGAATCGCCCTTCCCCACGCTACATCACTGGACTACACCATTGAAGACCAGTTACCAACTCCTCAATCCTAATGCTGTTGGTACTGCCCACCTAAATTGTGGATGATCATAACAGAAGAATGTTTTTGCCATTCATTTTTTTACTTTCCAACAGGGCCCCATATTCTTGTGTGCCCAAGGGCCCCGGCATGGCCTAAGACGGCTCTGACCCCCACCTATCTTAATTACCATGGCCGTGCTCCTCACCCACCTTCCAAACCCTCGATCATCATATGTCATCATTTGTCATAATGAAAATTCTTCAATAAAAACAAATCTTGAAAAGGAACCGTATCAAAGTCTTGCATAATTCCCGGCTTCTAGTCTCTTCAATATTCGCCATATATTTTGTATGAAGAAAAAAAAAATTCCGCCATCTTGGATTTTTTTTCTATTCATCAAATAGATAGACCTTTGGGTCCTGATCATCTTTTGCCAAGAAACCACTCTTCCATCTTTTATACTCCCCGAGATAGACACCGACGAAATTTGTATGGCGGCCATCTTTTTTCCGCCATTTTGAATTTTTTTTCAGCTCACTGCGAATTGGATGAGGTTTCGAATGACATTTGTTCGAGCACCCCCCACCTATCTTCGATACCCTGGCCGTGCTCTTCAGCCGTCTCCGAAATCCTCAATCATCAGCTCTCTCCATATTTTTCCTCTGAATGAATTTTTTTCCTCTATACGAAACCATCAGTGAAAAAAAAATTTTTCATACAAAATTTTACAGGAGAGGTGATCAATCAGTCAGTGAGTGAGTGAATCAGCACAAGCAGCTATATATATATACTAGTAGGGCACGTGGGTGCGCGGCCCGCAAGCGGACCGCGGTTTTTCTACTCGGCAAGTAAACTTTTAGGTCTTGATCATTTTCTATCAAAAAACCACTCTTCCATCTTTTATACTCTCCGAGATAGACACCGTTGAAGTTTGTATGGCCGCCATCTTGAATCCGCCATTTTGGATTTTTTTCAGCTCACTGCCAATTGGATGAGGTTTCGAGTGACTTTTGTTCGAGCACCCCCACCTATCTTCATTACCATGGCCGTGCTCCTCAACCACCTTCCAAACCCTCGATCATCATATGTCATCATTAGTCATAATGAAAATTCTTCAATAAAAACAAATCTTGAAAAGGAACCATATCAAAGTCTTGCATGATTCCCGGCTTCTAGTCTCTTCAATATTCGCCATTATATTTTGTATGAAGAAAAAAGAATTCCGCCATCTTGGATTTTTTTCTATTCATCAAATAGACCTTTGGGTCCTGATCATCTTTTGCCAAGAAACCACTCTTCCATCTTTTATCCTTGCCGAGATAGACACCGACGAAGTTTGTATGGCCGCCATCTTTTTTCCGCCATTTTGGATTTTTTTTCAGCTCACTGCCAATTGGATGAGGTTTCAAATGACATTTGTTCGAGCACCCTCCAACTATCTACAATACCCTGGCCGTGCTCCTCACCCGTCTCCGAAATCCCCAATCATCAGCTCTCTCCATAATTTTCCTCCGAATGAATTTTTGTCTTCTATATGAAACCATTAGTGAAAAAAAACTTTTTCATACAAAATTTTACAGGAGAGGTGATCAATCAGTGAGTGAGTGAATCAGTGAATCAGCACGAACAGCTATATATATATTAACTAGCATTTGCTCGGTGCGCGAGCTGCTAAAGCAGCTCGCGGGAAGTGTTTTACTAAAAGTAAGGCGCGTGGGTGCGCGGCCCGCTAAAGCGGACCGCGATTGTTCGGCTTTATTTATTTCGCTCAGTGCGCGAGCTGCTAAAGCAGCTCGCGGGAAGTGTTATTGCTACAAGTAGGGCGCGTGGGTGCGCGGCCCGCTAAAGCGGACCGCGATTGTTCGGCTTTATTTATTTCGCTCGGTGCGCGAGCTGCTAAAGCAGCTCGCGGGAAGTGTTGTTACTACAAGTAGGGCGCGTGGGTGCGCGGCCCGCTAAAGCGGACCGCGATTTTTTTACTCATCAAGTAGACCTTCGGATTCTGGTCATCTTTTGCCAAAAAATTTGTTCGAGCACACCGCACCTATCTGCAATAACCTGGCCGTGCTCGTCATTCACAAATGAAAAAGAAAAAAAAGAAAAAAAAAAAAGAAAAAAAGCAAATGTAAAATGAAAAAAAAGAAAAAGAAAAAAAGCCCTATGAACCTATCAAAATCAATGTCTTGCATAGTTCCCAACTCCTAGTCCCTTCAATATTCCCCATATACATTTTGTATGAAAAAAAAAATCCGCCATCTTGAATTTTTTTCCTACTCACCAGGTAGACCTCCGGGTTTTGATCAACTTTTGTCGAGAAACCGCTCCTCCATCTTTTATAGTCTCCGAGAGAGAGACGGACAAAATTTGCCGCCATTTTTTTTCCGCCATTTTGGAATTTTTTTTCAACTCACTGGCAACTGCTCGAGGTTTCGAATGACATTTGGTCGAGCACCCTCCACCTATCTTCTATACCCTGGCCGTGCCCCTCGCCCGTCTCCGAACTCCTCACTCATCAGCTCTCTCCACCTTTCTCCGAGTCACATTCTTTGAGCTCTATACGACACCATGGGTGAAAAAAAATTTTTTCATACAAAATTTTACAGGAGAGGGTCGGAAATTTGAGACGTCACAGCTCGGCCGCCATCTTGATTTTTAAATTTTTTTCACTTTTTCTGTTAATCGTTTACTAATTTCTACAATAATCCAAAATTTCAAAGAAATCGGTTGGAAAACAAAAGAGTTGCAAGAATCACGTCGGCCGCCATCTTGTTTTTCCGAAATGTCATAATTTTTCCCCACTCGAATCCCCCACCCGGACATATCTCCCGTACATCATTATATCGTTTTTTGTCTCTTTCTAGGAGAACAATTATGTCAATGAGTGAGTCAGTGAATCAGTGAGTGGTAATCGAGCTATATATATTATAACTAGTATTTCGCTCGGTGCGCGAGCTGCTAAAGCAGCTCGCGGGAAGTATTATTACTACAAGTAGGGGGCGTGGGTGCGCGGCCCGCTAAAGCGGACCGCGATTTTTTTACTCATCAAGTAAACCTTCGGATTCTGGTCATCTTTTGCCAAAAAATTTGTTCGAGCACACCCCACCTATCTGCAATAACCTGGCCGTGCTCCTCATTCACAAAAGAAAAAGAAAAAAAAAAGAAAAAAAAAAAGAAAAAAAAGAAAAAAAAAAAAGCAAATGTAAAATGAAAAAAAGAAAAAGAAAAAAAGCCCTATGAACCTATCAAAATCAATGTCTTGCATAGTTCCCAACTTCTAGTCCCTTCAATATTCCCCATACATTTTGTATGGAAAAAAAAAATCCGCCATCTTGAATTTTTTTCCTACTCACCAGGTAGACCTCCGGGTTTTGATCATCTTTTGTCGAGAAACCGCTCCTCCATCTTTTATAGTCTCCGAGAGAGAGACGGACAAAATTTGCCGCCATTTTTTTTCCGCCATTTTGAAATTTTTTTTCAACTCACTGGCAACTGCTCGAGGTTTCGAATGACATTTGGTCGAGCACCCTCCACCTATCTTCTATACCCTGGCCGTGCCCCTCGCCCGTCTCCGAACTCCTCACTCATCAGCTCTCTCCACCTTTCTCCAAGTCACATTCTTTGAGCTCTATACGACACCATGGGTGAAAAAAATTTTTTTCATACAAAATTTTACAGGAGAGGGGTCGGAAATTTGAGACGTCACAGCTCGGCCGCCATCTTGTTTTTTTATTTTTTTTCACTTTTGCTGTTAATCGTTTACTAATTTCTACAATAATCCAAAATTTCAAAGAAATCGGTTGGAAAACAAAAGAGTTGCAAGAATCACGTCGGCCGCCATCTTGTTTTTCCGAAATGTCATAATTTTTCCCCACTCGAATCCCCCACCCGGACATATCTCCCATACATCATTGTATCGTTTTCCGTCTCTTTCTAGGAGAACAATCGTGTCAATCAGTCAGTCAGTCAGTCAGTGAGTGGTAATCGAGCTATATATATTATAACTAGCGTTTGCTCGGTGCGCGAGCTGCTAAAGCAGCTCGCGGGAAGTGTTGTTACTACAAGTAGGGCGCGTGGGTGCGCGGCCCGCTAAAGCGGACCGCGATTGTTCGGCTGTATTTATTTCGCTCGGTGCGCGAGCTGCTAAAGCAGCTCGCGGGAAGTGTTGTTACTACAAGTAGGGCGCGTGGGTGCGCGGCCCGCTAAAGCGGACCGCGATTTTTTTACTCATCAAGTAGACCTTCGGATTCTGGTCATCTTTTGCCAAAAAATTTGTTCGAGCACACCCCACCTATCTGCAATAACCTGGCCGTGCTCCTCATTCACAAAAGAAAAAGAAAAAAAAAGAAAAAAAAATGAAAAAAAAAACAAAAAAAACAAATGTAAAATGAAAAAAAAGAAAAAGAAAAAGAGCCCTATGAACCTATCAAAATCAATGTCTTGCATAGTTCCCAACTTCTAGTCCCTTCAATATTCCCCATATACATTTTGTATGGAAAAAAAAAAAATCCGCCATCTTGAATTTTTTTCCTACTCACCAGGTAGACCTCTGGGTTTTGATCATCTTTTGTCGAGAAACCGCTCCTCCATCTCTTATAGTCTCCGAGCGAGAGACGGACAAAATTTGCCGCCATTTTTTTTCCGCCATTTTGGATTTTTTTTTCAACTCACTGGCAACTGCTCGAGGTTTCGAATGACATTTGGTCGAGCACCCTCCACCTATCTTCTATACCCTGGCCGTGCCCCTCGCCCGTCTCCGAACTCCTCACTCATCAGCTCTCTCCACCTTTCTCCGAGTCACATTCTTTGAGCTCTATACGACACCATGGGTGAAAAAAAATTTTTTCATACAAAATTTTACAGGAGAGGGTCGGAAATTTGAGACGTCACAGCTCGGCCGCCATCTTGATTTTTAAATTTTTTTCACTTTTTCTGTTAATCGTTTACTAATTTCTACAATAATCCAAAATTTCAAAGAAATCGGTTGGAAAACAAAAGAGTTGCAAGAATCACGTCGGCCGCCATCTTGTTTTTCCGAAATGTCATAATTTTTCCCCACTCGAATCCCCCACCCGGACATATCTCCCGTACATCATTATATCGTTTTTTGTCTCTTTCTAGGAGAACAATTATGTCAATCAGTGAGTGTGTCAGTCAGTCAGTGGTAATCGAGCTATATATATTATAACTAGTATTTCGCTCGGTGCGCGAGCTGCTAAAGCAGCTCGCGGGAAGTGTTTTACTAAAAGTAAGGCGCGTGGGTGCGCGGCCCGCTAAAGCGGACCGCGATTGTTCGGCTTTATTTATTTCGCTCGGTGCGCGAGCTGCTAAAGCAGCTCGCGGGAAGTGTTATTACTACAAGTAGGGCGCGTGGGTGCGCGGCCCGCTAAAGCGGACCGCGATTTTTTTACTCATCAAGTAGACCTTCGGATTCTGGTCATCTTTTGCCAAAAAATTTGTTCGAGCACACCCCACCTATCTGCAATAACCTGGCCGTGCTCCTCATTCACAAATGAAAAAGAAAAAAAAAAAAAAGAAAAGAAAAAAAAAAAGCAAATGTAAAATGAAAAAAAAGAAAAAGAAAAAAGCCCTATGAACCTATCAAACTCATTGTCTTGCATAGTTCCCAACTTCTAGTCCCTTCAATATTCCCCATACATTTTGTATGAAAAAAAAAAAATCCGCCATCTTGAATTTTTTTCCTACTCACCAGGTAGACCTCCGGGTTGTGATCATCTTTTGTCGAGAAACCGCTCCTCCATCTTTTATAGTCTCCGAGAGAGAGACGGACAAAATTTGCCGCCATTTTTTTTCCGCCATTTTGGAATTTTTTTTCAACTCACTGGCAACTGCTCGAGGTTTCGAATGACATTTGGTCGAGCACCCTCCACCTATCTTCTATACCCTGGCCGTGCCCCTCGCCCGTCTCCGAACTCCTCACTCATCAGCTCTCTCCACCTTTCTCCGAAACACATTCTTTTAGCTCTATACGACACCATGGGTGAAAAAAATTTTTTTCATACAAAATTTTACAGGAGAGGGGTGGAAATTTGAGACGTCACAGCTCGGCCGCCATCTTGTTTTTTTAATTTTTTTCAGTTTTTCTGTTAATCGTTTACTAATTTCTACAATAATCCAAAATTTCAAAGAAATCGGTTGGAAAACAAAAGAGTTGCAAGATTCACGTCGGCCGCCATCTTGTTTTTCCGAAATGTCATAATTTTCTCCAACTCGAATCCCCCCCCCAAACACATCTCCCGTACATCATTGTATCGTTTTCCGTCTCTTTCTAGGAGAACAATTATGTCAATGAGTGAGTGAGTGAGTGAGTGAGTGGTAATCGAGCTATATATATTATAATAACTAGTATTTCGCTCGGTGCGCGAGCTGCTAAAGCAGCTCGCGGGAAGTGTTTTACTAAAAGTAAGGCGCGTGGGTGCGCGGCCCGCTAAAGCGGACCGCGATTGTTCGGCTTTATTTATTTCGCTCGGTGCGCGAGCTGCTAAAGCAGCTCGCGGGAAGTGTTATTACTACAAGTAGGGCGCGTGGGTGCGCGGCCCGCTAAAGCGGACCGCGATTTTTTTACTCATCAAGTAGACCTTCGGATTCTGGTCATCTTTTGCCAAAAAATTTGTTCGAGCACACCCCACCTATCTGCAATAACCTGGCCGTGCTCCTCATTCACAAATGAAAAAGAAAAAAAAAAAAAAAGAAAAGAAAAAAAAAAGCAAATGTAAAATGAAAAAAAAGAAAAAGAAAAAAGCCCTATGAACCTATCAAACTCATTGTCTTGCATAGTTCCCAACTTCTAGTCCCTTCAATATTCCCCATACATTTTGTATGAAAAAAAAAAAATCCGCCATCTTGAATTTTTTTCCTACTCACCAGGTAGACCTCCGGGTTGTGATCATCTTTTGTCGAGAAACCGCTCCTCCATCTTTTATAGTCTCCGAGAGAGAGACGGACAAAATTTGCCGCCATTTTTTTTCCGCCATTTTGGAATTTTTTTTCAACTCACTGGCAACTGCTCGAGGTTTCGAATGACATTTGGTCGAGCACCCTCCACCTATCTTCTATACCCTGGCCGTGCCCCTCGCCCGTCTCCGAACTCCTCACTCATCAGCTCTCTCCACCTTTCTCCGAAACACATTCTTTTAGCTCTATACGACACCATGGGTGAAAAAAATTTTTTTCATACAAAATTTTACAGGAGAGGGGTGGAAATTTGAGACGTCACAGCTCGGCCGCCATCTTGTTTTTTTAATTTTTTTCAGTTTTTCTGTTAATCGTTTACTAATTTCTACAATAATCCAAAATTTCAAAGAAATCGGTTGGAAAACAAAAGAGTTGCAAGATTCACGTCGGCCGCCATCTTGTTTTTCCGAAATGTCATAATTTTCCCCAACTCGAATCCCCCCCCCAAACACATCTCCCGTACATCATTGTATCGTTTTCCGTCTCTTTCTAGGAGAACAATTATGTCAATGAGTGAGTGAGTGAGTGAGTGAGTGGTAATCGAGCTATATATATTATAACTAGTATTTCGCTCGGTGCGCGAGCTGCTAAAGCAGCTCGCGGGAAGTGTTTTACTAAAAGTAAGGTGCGTGGGTGCGCGGCCCGCTAAAGCGGACCGCGATTGTTCGGCTTTATTTATTTCGCTCGGTGCGCGAGCTGCTAAAGCAGCTCGCGGGAAGTGTTATTACTACAAGTAGGGCGCGTGGGTGCGCGGCCCGCTAAAGCGGACCGCGATTTTTTTACTCATCAAGTAGACCTTCGGATTCTGGTCATCTTTTGCCAAAAAATTTGTTCGAGCACACCCCACCTATCTGCAATAACCTGGCCGTGCTCCTCATTCACAAAAGAAAAAGAAAAAAAAATGAAAAAAAAAAAGAAAAAAAAGAAAAGAAGCAAATGTAAAATGAAAAAAAAGAAAAAGAAAAAAAGCCCTATGAACCTATCAAAATCAATGTCTTGCATAGTTCCCAACTTCTAGTCCCTTCAATATTCCCCATACATTTTGTATGGGGGGAAAAAAAAATCCGCCATCTTGAATTTTTTTCCTACTCACCAGGTAGACCTCCGGGTTGTGATCATCTTTTGTCGAGAAACCGCTCATCCATCTTTTATAGTCTCCGAGAGAGAGACGGACAAAATTTGCCGCCATTTTTTTTCCGCCATTTTGGAATTTTTTTTCAACTCACTGGCAACTGCTCGAGGTTTCGAATGACATTTGGTCGAGCACCCTCCACCTATCTTCTACACCCTGGCCGTGCCCCTCGCCCGTCTCCGAACTCCTCACTCATCAGCTCTCTCCACCTTTCTCCGAGTCACATTCTTTGAGCTCTATACGACATCATGGGTGAAAAAATTTTTTTTCATACAAAATTTTACAGGAGAGGGGTCGGAAATTTGAGACGTCACAGCTCGGCCGCCATTTTGTTTTTTTAATTTTTTTCACTTTTTCTGTTAATCGTTTACTAATTTCTACAATAGTCCAAAATTTCAAAGAAATCGGTCGGAAAACAAAAGAGTTGCAAGATTCACGTCGGCCGCCATCTTGTTTTTCCGAAATGTCATAATTTTCCCCAACTCGAATCCCCCCCCCAAGCACATCTCCCAAACATCATTATATCGATTTCCGTCTCCTTCTAGGAGAACAACCCTGTCAATCAGTGAGTGAGTGAATCAGTGAGTGGTAATCGAGCTATATATATTATAATAACTAGTATTTCGCTCGGTGCGCGAGCTGCTAAAGCAGCTCGCGGGAAGTGTTTTACTAAAAGTAAGGCGCGTGGGTGCGCGGCCCGCTAAAGCGGACCGCGATTGTTCGGCTTTATTTATTTCGCTCGGTGCGCGAGCTGCTAAAGCAGCTCGCGGGAAGTGTTATTACTACAAGTAGGGCGCGTGGGTGCGCGGCCCGCTAAAGCGGACCGCGATTTTTTTACTCATCAAGTAGACCTTCGGATTCTGGTCATCTTTTGCCAAAAAATTTGTTCGAGCACACCCCACCTATCTGCAATAACCTGGCCGTGCTCCTCATTCACAAATGAAAAAGAAAAAAAAAAAAAAAGAAAAGAAAAAAAAAAAGCAAATGTAAAATGAAAAAAAAGAAAAAGAAAATAATCCCTATGAACCTATCAAAATCAATGTCTTGCATAGTTCCCAACTTCTAGTCCCTTCAATATTTCCCATACATTTTGTATGGGGGAAAAAAAAAATCCGCCATCTTGAATTTTTTTCCTACTCACCAGGTAGACCTCCGGGTTGTGATCATCTTTTGTCGAGAAACCGCTCCTCCATCTTTTGTAGTCTCCGAGAGAGAGACGGACAAAATTTGCCGCCATTTTTTTTCCGCCATTTTGGAATTTTTTTTCAACTCACTGGCAACTGCTCGAGGTTTCGAATGACATTTGGTCGAGCACCCTCCACCTATCTTCTATACCCTGGCCGTGCCCTTCGCCCGTCTCCGAACTCCTCACTCATCAGCTCTCTCCACCTTTCTCCGAAACACATTCTTTTAGCTCTATACGACACCATAGGTGAAAAAAATTTTTTTCATACAAAATTTTACAGGAGAGGGGTGGAAATTTGAGACGTCACAGCTCGGCCGCCATCTTGTTTTTTTAATTTTTTTCAGTTTTTCTGTTAATCGTTTACTAATTTCTACAATAATCCAAAATTTCAAAGAAATCGGTTGGAAAACAAAAGAGTTGCAAGATTCACGTCGGCCGCCATCTTGTTTTTCCGAAATGTCATAATTTTCCCCAACTCGAATCCCCCCCCCAAACACATCTCCCGTACATCATTGTATCGTTTTCCGTCTCTTTCTAGGAGAACAATTATGTCAATGAGTGAGTGAGTGAGTGAGTGAGTGGTAATCGAGCTATATATATTATAATAATAACTAGCGTTTGCTCGGTGCGCGAGCTGCTAAAGCAGCTCGCGGGAAATGTTATTACTAAAAGTAAGGCGCGTGGGTGCGCAGCCCGCTAAAGCGGACCGCGATTGTTCGGCTTTATTTATTTCGCTCGGTGCGCGAGCTGCTAAAGCAGCTCGCGGGAAGTGTTATTGCTACAAGTAGGGCGCGTGGGTGCACGGCCCGCTAAAGCGGACCGCGATTGTTCGGCTTTATTTATTTCGCTCGGTGCGCGAGCTGCTAAAGCAGTTCGCGGGAAGTGTTATTACTACAAGTAGGGCGCGTGGGTGCGCGGCCCGCTAAAGCGGACCGCGATTTTTTTACTCATCAAGTAGACCTTCGGATTCTGGTCATCTTTTGCCAAAAAATTTGTTCGAGCACACCCCACCTATCTGCAATAACCTGGCCGTGCTCCTCATTCACAAAAGAAAAAGAAAAAAAAAGAAAAAAAAAAGAAAAAAAAGAAAAAAAAAATGAAAAAAAAGAAAAAAAAACAAATGTAAAATGAAAAAAAAGAAAAAAAACAAATGTAAAATGAAAAAAAGAAAAAGAAAAAAAGCCCTATGAACCTATCAAAATCAATGTCTTGCATAGTTCCCAACTTCTAGTCCCTTCAATATTCCCCATACATTTTGTATGGGAAAAAAAAATCCGCCATCTTGAATTTTTTTCCTACTCACCAGGTAGACCTCCGGGTTTTGATCATCTTTTGTCGAGAAACCGCTCCTCCATCTTTTATAGTTTCCGAGAGAGAGACGGACAAAATTTGCCGCCATTTTTTTTCCGCCATTTTGGAATTTTTTTTCAACTCACTGGCAATTGCTCGAGGTTTCGAATGACATTTGGTCGAGCACCCTCCACCTATCTTCTATACCCTGGCCGTGCCCCTCGCCCGTCTCCGAACTCCTCACTCATCAGCTCTCTCCACCTTTCTCCGAGTCACATTCTTTGAGCTCTATACGACACCATGGGTGAAAAAAATTTTTTTCATACAAAATTTTACAGGAGATGGGTCGGAAATTCGAGACGTCACAGCTCGGCCGCCATCTTGTTTTTTTAATTTTTTTCACTTTTTCTGTTAATCGTTTACTAATTTCTACAATAATCCAAAATTTCAAAGAAATCGGTTGGAAAACAAAAGAGTTGCAAGAATCACGTCGGCCGCCATCTTGTTTTTCCGAAATGTCATAATTTTCCCCAACTCGAATCCCCCACCCGGACATATCTCCCCTACATCATTATATCGATTTCTGTCTCCTTCTAGGAGAACAACCCTGTCAATGAGTGAGTGAGTGTGTCAGTGAGTGAGTGGTAATCGAGCTATATATATTATAATAATAACTAGTATTTCGCTCGGTGCGCGAGCTGCTAAAGCAGCTCGCGGGAAGTGTTTTACTAAAAGTAAGGCGCGTGGGTGCGCGGCCCGCTAAAGCGGACCGCGATTGTTCGGCTTTATTTATTTCGCTCGGTGCGCGAGCTGCTAAAGCAGCTCGCGGGAAGTTTTATTACTACAAGTAGGGCGCGTGGGTGCGCGGCCCGCTAAAGCGGACCGCGATTTTTTTACTCATCAAGTAGCCCTTCGGATTCTGGTCATCTTTTGCCAAAAAATTTGATCGAGCACACCCCACCTATCTGTAATAACCTGGCCGTGCTCCTCATTCACAAAAGAAAAAGAAAAAAAAAGAAAAAAAATGAAAAAAAAGAAAAAAAAACAAATGTAAAATGAAAAAAAAGAAAAAGAAAAAAAGCCCTATGAACCTATCAAAACCAATGTCTTGCATAGTTCCCAACTTCTAGTCCCTTCAATATTCCCCATACATTTAGTATGGAAAAAAAAGTCCGCCATCTTGAATTTTTTTCCTACTCACCAGGTAGACCTCCGGGTTTCGATCATCTTTTGTCGAGAAACCGCTCCTCCATCTTTTATAGTCTCCGAGAGAGAGACGGACAAAATTTGCCGCCATTTTTTTTCCGCCATTTTGGAATTTTTTTTCAACTCACTGGCAACTGCTCGAGATTTCGAATGACATTTGGTCGAGAACCCTCCACCTATCTACTATACCCTGGCCGTGCCCCTCGCCCGTCTCCGAACTCCTCACTCATCAGCTCTCGCCACCTTTCTCCGAGTCACATTCTTTGAGCTCTATACGACACCATGGGTGAAAAAAATTTTTTTCATACAAAATTTTACAGGAGAGGGGTCTGAAATTTGAGACGTCACAGCTCGGCCGCCATCTAGTTTTTTTAATTTTTTTCACTTTTTCTGTTAATCGTTTACTAATTACTACAATAATTCAAAATTTCAAAGAAATCGGTTGGAAAACAAAAGAGTTGCAAGATTCACGTCGGCCGCCATCTTGTTTTTCCGAAATGTCATAATTTTCCCCAACTCGAATCCCCCACCTGGACATATCTCCCCTACATCATTATATCGATTTCCGTCTCCTTCTAGGAGAACAACCCTGTCAATGAGTGAGTGAGTGAGTGAGTGAGTGTGTCAGTCAGTGGTAATCGAGCTATATATATTATAACTAGCATTTGCTCGGTGCGCGAGCTGCTAAAGCAGCTCGCGGGAAGTGTTTTACTAAAAGAAAGGCGCGTGGGTGCGCGGCCCGCTAAAGCGGACCGCGATTGTTCGGCTTTGTTTATTTCGCTCGGTGCGCGAGCTGCTAAAGCAGCTCGCGGGAAGTATTATTACTACAAGTAGGGCGCGTGGGTGCGCGGCCCGCTAAAGCGGACCGCGATTTTTTTACTCATCAAGTAGTCCTTCGGATTCTGGTCATCTTTTGCCAAAAAATTTGTTCGAGCACACCCCACCTATCTGCAATAACCTGGCCGTGCTCCTCATTCACAAAAGAAAAAGAAAAAAAAAAAAAAAAAAAAAGAAAAAAAGCAAATGTAAAATGAAAAAAAAAAGAAAAAGAAAAAAAGCCCTATGAACCTATCAAAATCAATGTCTTGCATAGTTCCCAACTTCTAGTCCCTTCAATATTCCCCATACATTTTGTATGGAAGAAAAAAAAATCCGCCATCTTGAATTTTTTTCCTACTCACCAGGTAGACCTCCGGGTTGTGATCATCTTTTGTCGAGAAACCTCTCCTCCATCTTTTATAGTCTCCGAGAGAGAGACGGACAAAATTTGCCGCCATTTTTTTTCCGCCATTTTGGAATTTTTTTTCAACTCACTGGCAACTGCTCGAGGTTTCGAATGACATTTGGTCGAGCACCCTCCACCTATCTTCTATACCCTGGCCGTGCCCCTCGCCCGTCTCCGAACTCCTCACTCATCAGCTCTCTCCACCTTTCTCCGAGTCACGTTCTTTGAGCTATATACGACACCATGGGTGAAAAAAATTTTTTTCATACAAAATTTTACAGGAGAGGGGTGGAAATTTGAGACGTCACAGCTCGGCCGCCATCTTGTTTTTTTAATATTTTTCACTTTTTCTGTTAATCGTTTACTAATTTCTACAATAATCCAAAATTTCAAAGAAATCGGTTGGAAAACAAAAGAGTTGCAAGATTCACGTCGGCCGCCATCTTGTTTTTCCGAAATGTCATAATTTTTCCCCACTCGAATCCCCCACCCGAACATATCTCCCCTACATCATTGTATCGTTTTCCGTCTCTTTCTAGGAGAACAATTGTGTCAATGAGTCAGTGAATCAGTGAATCAGTGAGTCAGTGGTAATCGAGCTATATATATTATAACTAGCGTTTGCTCGGTGCGCGAGCTGCTAAAGCAGCTCGCGGGAAGTGTACTCTTTTGTTGTAGCTCGCGGGAAGTGTACTAAATGTAGGGCGCGTGGGTGCGCGGCCCGCTAAAGCGGACCGCGATTTTTTTCCTCATCATGTAGACCTTCGGATTCTGTTCATCTTTTGCCAAAAAATTTGTTCGAGCACACCCCACCTATCTGCAATAACCTGGCCGTGCTCCTCATTCACAAAAGAAAAAGAAAAAAAAAGAAAAAAGAAAAGAAAAAAAGAAAATGAAAAATGAAAAATAATAAAAAAAAGGAAAAAAGAAAGAAAAAAAAGAAAAAAAGAAAAAGAAAAAAAGCAAATAAATGAAAAATGAAAAAAAAGATAAAAAAATAAAAAAAGAAAAAAGAAAAAAATAAAATGAATAATGAAAAAAAAATAAAAAAAGGGAAAAAGGAAAAAAAAGAAAATGAAAAATGAAAAAAAGGAAAAGAAAAAGAAAAAAGGAAAAACGAAAAAGAAAAGAAAAAAGTAAAAGTAAAAGAAAAAGAAAAGAGAAAAAAAAAGAAAGAAAAATGAAGAAAAAGAAAAAAAAAGAAAAAAGAAACAAAAAGAAGAAAAAAAAAGAAAAATCAATATTCGCCATATATTTCGCATGGAAAAAAAATCCGCCATCTTGTTTCTTTTCCTGATCATCAAGTAGACCTTTGGGTCTTGATCATCTGTTGCCAAGAAACTACTCTTCCATCTTTTATACTCTCCGAGATAGACACCAGAGAATGTTTCTATGACCGCCATCTTGAATCCGCCATTTTGGAGTTTTTTTTTTCAACTCCCTGCTAATTGGATGTGGTTTCGAGTAATTTTTGTTGGAACACACCCCACCTAGTTGGTCGCGTGGATAGTTGGCAAAAAAACCACTCTTTCACCTTTTTTAACCCATTTCCAAAAAGGAGGAGGTTCTCAATTCGGCCAGTATATTTTTCTTTTTTAATTCTCCGAGATCTAAGACACCTATGAACCTATCAAAATCAATGTCTTGCATAGTTCCCAACTTCGAGTCCCTTCAATATTCCCCATACATTTTGTATGAAAAAAAAAAAACCGCCATCTTGAATTTTTTTCCTATTCACCAGGTAGACCTCTGGGTTTTGATCATCTTTTGTCGAGAAACCGCTCCTCCATCTTTTATAGTCTCCGAGAGAGAGACGGACAAAATTTGCCGCCATTTTTTTTCCGCCATTTTGGAATTTTTTTTCAACTCACTGGCAACTGCTCGAGGTTTCGAATGACATTTGGTCGAGCACCCTCCACCTATCTTGTATACCCTGGCCGTGCCCCTCGCCCGTCTCCGAACTCCTCACTCATCAGCTCTCTCCACCTTTCTCCGAGTCACATTCTTTGAGCTCTACACGACACCATGGGTGAAAAAAATTTTTTTCATACAAAATTTTACAGGAGAGGGGTCGGAAATTTGAGACGTCACAGCTCGGCCGCCATCTTGTTTTTTTAATTTTTTTCACTTTTTCTGTTAATCGTTTACTAATTTCTACAATAATCCAAAATTTCAAAGAAATCGGTCGGAAAACAAAAGAGTTGCAAGATTCACGTCAGCCGCCATCTTGTTTTTCCGAAATGTCATAATTTACCCCAACTCGAATCCCCCCCCCCGAACACATCTCCCGAACATCATTATATCGATTTCCGTCTCCTTCTAGGAGAACAACCCTGTCAATCAGTGAGTGAGTGAATCAGTGAGTGAATCAGTGGTAATCGAGCTATATATATTATAACTAGCATTTGCTCGGTGCGCGAGCTGCTAAAGCAGCTCGCGGGAAGTGTTATTGCTACAAGTAGGGCGCGTGGGTGCGCGGCCCGCTAAAGCGGACCGCGATTGTTCGGCTTTATTTATTTCGCTCGGTGCGCGAGCTGCTAAAGCAGCTCGCGGGAAGTGTTATTACTACAAGTAGGGCGCGTGGGTGCGCGGCCCGCTAAAGCGGACCGCGATTTTTTTACTCATCAAGTAGCCCTTCGGATTCTGGTCATCTTTTGCCAAAAAATTTGTTCGAGCACACCCCACCTATCTGCAATAACCTGGCCGTGCTCCTCATTCACAAAAGAAAAAGAAAAAAAAATGAAAAAAAAGAAAAAAAAGAAAAAAAGCAAATGTAAAATGAAAAAAAAGAAAAAGAAAAAAAGCCCTATGAACCTATCAAGATCAATGTCTTGCATAGTTCCCAACTTCTAGTCCCTTCAATATTCCCCATACATTTTGTATGGGGGAAAAAAAAATCCGCCATCTTGAATTTTTTTCCTACTCACCAGGTAGACCTCCGGGTTGTGATCATCTTTTGTCGAGAAACCGCTCCTCCATCTTTTATAGTCTCCGAGAGAGAGACGGACAAAATTTGCCGCCATTTTTTTTCCGCCATTTTGGAATTTTTTTTCAACTCACTGGCAACTGCTCGAGGTTTTGAATGACATTTGGTCGAGCACCCTCCACCTATCTTCTATACCCTGGCCGTGCCCCTCGCCCGTCTCCGAACTCCTCACTCATCAGCTCTCTCCACCTTTCTCCGAGTCACATTCTTTGAGCTCTATACGACACCATGGGTGAAAAAAATTTTTTTCATACAAAATTTTACAGGAGAGGGTCGGAAATTTGAGACGTCACAGCTCGGCCGCCATCTTGTTTTTTTAATTTTTTTCACTTTTTCTGTTAATCGTTTACAAATTTCTACAATAATCCAAAATTTCAAAGAAATCGGTTGGAAAACAAAAGAGTTGCAAGATTCACGTCGGCCGCCATCTTGTTTTTCCGAAATGTCATAATTTTCCCCAACTCGAATCCCCCCCCCAAACACATCTCCCGAACATCATTATATCGATTTCCGTCTCCTTCTAGGAGAACAACCCTGTCAATGAGTGTGTCAGTCAGTCAGTCAGTGGTAATCGAGCTATATATATTATAACTAGCGTTTGCTCGGTGCGCGAGCTGCTAAAGCAGCTCGCGGGAAGTGTTGTTACTACAAGTAGGGCGCGTGGGTGCGCGGCCCGCTAAAGCGGACCGCGATTGTTCGGCTATATTTATTTCGCTCGGTGCGCGAGCTGCTAAAGCAGCTCGCGGGAAGTGTTATTACTACAAGTAGGGCGCGTGGGTGCGCGGCCCGCTAAAGCGGACCGCGATTTTTTTACTCATCAAGTAGCCCTTCGGATTCTGGTCATCTTTTGCCAAAAAATTTGTTCGAGCACACCCCACCTATCTGCAATAACCTGGCCGTGCTCCTCATTCACAAAAGAAAAAAAAAAGAAAAAAAAGAAAAAAAGCAAATGTAAAATGAAAAAAAAGAAAAAGAAAAAAAGCCCTATGACTTTATCAAAATCAATGTCTTGCATAGTTCCCAACTTCTAGTCCCTTCAATATTCCCCATACATTTTGTATGGGGGGAAAAAAAATCCGCCATCTTGAATTTTTTTCCTACTCACCAGGTAGACCTCCGGGTTGTGATCATCTTTTTGAATCCCCCACCTGGACATATCTCCCCTACATCATTATATCGATTTCCGTCTCCTTCTAGGAGAACAACCCTGTCAATGAGTGAGTGAGTGAGTGAGTGAGTGTGTCAGTCAGTGGTAATCGAGCTATATATATTATAACTAGCGTTTGCTCGGTGCGCGAGCTGCTAAAGCAGCTCGCGGGAAGTGTTATTGCTCCAAGTAGGGCGCGTGGGTGCGCGGCCCGCTAAAGCGGACCGCGATTGTTCGGCTTTATTTATTTCGCTCGGTGCGCGAGCTGCTAAAGCAGCTCGCGGGAAGTGTTATTACTACAAGTAGGGCGCGTGGGTGCGCGGCCCGCTAAAGCGGACCGCGATTTTTTTACTCATCAAGTAGCCCTTCGGATTCTGGTCATCTTTTGCCAAAAAATTTGTTCGAGCACACCCCACCTATCTGCAATAACCTGGCCGTGCTCCTCATTCACAAAAGAAAAAGAAAAAAAAATGAAAAAAATGAAAAAAAAAAAAATGAAAAATGAAAAAAAAGAAAAAGAAAAAAAGCCCTATGAACCTATCAAAATCAATGTCTTGCATAGTTCCCAACTTCTAGTCCCTTCAATATTCCCCATACATTTTGTATGGGGGGAAAAAAAAATCCGCCATCTTGAATTTTTTTCCTACTCACTTGGTAGACCCGGAGGTTGTGATCATCTTTTGTCGAGAAACCGCTCCTCCATCTTTTATAGTCTCCGAGAGAGAGACGGACAAAATTTGCCGCCATTTTTTTTCCGCCATTTTGGAATTTTTTTTCAACTCATTGGCAACTGCTCGAGGTTTCGAATGACATTTGGTCGAGCACCCTCCACCTATCTTCTATACCCTGGCCGTGCCCCTCGCCCGTCTCCGAACTCCTCATTCATCAGCTCTCTCCACCTTTTTCCGAGTCACATTCTTTGAGCTCTATACGACACCATGGGTGAAAAAAATTTTTTTCATACAAAATTTTACAGGAGAGGGGTGGAAATTTGAGACGTCACAGCTCGGCCGCCATCTTGTTTTTTTAATTTTTTTCACTTTTTCTGTTAATCGTTTACTAAATTCTACAATAATCCAAAATTTCAAAGAAATCGGTTGGAAAACAAAAGAGTTGCAAGATTCACGTCGGCCGCCATCTTGTTTTTCCGAAATGTCATAATTTTCCCCAACTCGAATCCCCCACCTGGACATATCTCCCCTAGATCATTATATCGATTTCCGTCTCCTTCTAGGAGAACAACCCTGTCAATGAGTGAGTGAGTGAGTGAGTGAGTGTGTCAGTCAGTGGTAATCGAGCTATATATATTATAACTAGCGTTTGCTCGGTGCGCGAGCTGCTAAAGCAGCTCGCGGGAAGTGTTGTTACTACAAGTAGGGCGCGTGGGTGCGCGGCCCGCTAAAGCGGACCGCGATTGTTCGGCTGTATTTATTTCGCTCGGTGCGCGAGCTGCTAAAGCAGCTCGCGGGAAGTGTTGTTACTACAAGTAGGGCGCGTGGGTGCGCGGCCCGCTAAAGCGGACCGCGATTTTTTTACTCTTCAAGTAGCCCTTCGGATTCTGGTCATCTTTTGCCAAAAAATTTGTTCGAGCACACCCCACCTATCTGCAATAACCTGGTCGTGCTCCTCATTCACAAAAGAAAAAAAAAAAAAAATGAAAAAAAACAAAAAAAAAAAACAAATGTAAAATGAAAAAAAAGAAAAAGAAAAAAAGCCCTATGAACCTATCAAAATCAATGTCTTGCATAGTTCCCAACTTCTAGTCCCTTCAATATTCCCCATATACATTTTGTATGAAAAAAAAAAAATCCGCCATCTTGAATTTTTTTCCTACTCACCAGGTAGAAATCCGGGTTTTGATCATCTTTTGTCGAGAAACCGCTCCTCCATCTTTTATAGTCTCCGAGAGAGAGACGGACAAAATTTGCCGCCATTTTTTTTCCGCCATTTTGGAATTTTTTTTCAACTCACTGGCAACTGCTCGAGGTTTCGAATGACATTTGGTCGAGCACCCTCCACCTATCTTCTATACCCTGGCCGTGCCCCTCGCCCGTCTCCGAACTCCTCACTCATCAGCTCTCTCCACCTTTCTCCGAGTCACATTCTTTGAGCTCTATACGACACCATGGGTGAAAAAAATTTTTTTCATACAAAATTTTACAGGAGAGGGGTGGAAATTTGAGACGTCACAGCTCGGCCGCCATCTTGTTTTTTTAATTTTTTTCACTTTTTCTGTTAATCGTTTACAAATTTCTACAATAATCCAAAATTTCAAAGAAATAGGTCGGAAAACAAAAGAGTTGCAAGATTCACGTCGGCCGCCATCTTGTTTTTCCGAAATGTCATAATTTTCCCCAACTCGAATCCTCCCCCCAAACACATCTCCCGAACATCATTATATCGATTTCCGTCTCCTTCTAGGAGAACAACCCTGTCAATGAGTGAGTGAGTGAGTGAGTGTGTCAGTGGTAATCGAGCTATATATATTATAATAACTAGCGTTTGCTCGGTGCGCGAGCTGCTAAAGCAGCTCGCGGGAAATGTTATTACTAAAAGTAAGGCGCGTGGGTGCGCAGCCCGCTAAAGCGGACCGCGATTGTTCGGCTTTATTTATTTCGCTCGGTGCGCGAGCTGCTAAAGCAGCTCGCGGGAAGTGTTATTGCTACAAGTAGGGCGCGTGGGTGCACGGCCCGCTAAAGCGGACCGCGATTGTTCGGCTTTATTTATTTCGCTCGGTGCGCGAGCTGCTAAAGCAGTTCGCGGGAAGTGTTATTACTACAAGTAGGGCGCGTGGGTGCGCGGCCCGCTAAAGCGGACCGCGATTTTTTTACTCATCAAGTAGACCTTCGGATTCTGGTCATCTTTTGCCAAAAAATTTGTTCGAGCACACCCCACCTATCTGCAATAACCTGGCCGTGCTCCTCATTCACAAAAGAAAAAGAAAAAAAAAGAAAAAAAAAAGAAAAAAAAAATGAAAAAAAAGAAAAAAAAACAAATGTAAAATGAAAAAAAAGAAAAAAAACAAATGTAAAATGAAAAAAAGAAAAAGAAAAAAAGCCCTATGAACCTATCAAAATCAATGTCTTGCATAGTTCCCAACTTCTAGTCCCTTCAATATTCCCCATACATTTTGTATGGGAAAAAAAAATCCGCCATCTTGAATTTTTTTCCTACTCACCAGGTAGACCTCCGGGTTTTGATCATCTTTTGTCGAGAAACCGCTCCTCCATCTTTTATAGTTTCCGAGAGAGAGACGGACAAAATTTGCCGCCATTTTTTTTCCGCCATTTTGGAATTTTTTTTCAACTCACTGGCAATTGCTCGAGGTTTCGAATGACATTTGGTCGAGCACCCTCCACCTATCTTCTATACCCTGGCCGTGCCCCTCGCCCGTCTCCGAACTCCTCACTCATCAGCTCTCTCCACCTTTCTCCGAGTCACATTCTTTGAGCTCTATACGACACCATGGGTGAAAAAAATTTTTTTCATACAAAATTTTACAGGAGAGGGGTCGGAAATTCGAGACGTCACAGCTCGGCCGCCATCTTGTTTTTTTAATTTTTTTCACTTTTTCTGTTAATCGTTTACTAATTTCTACAATAATCCAAAATTTCAAAGAAATCGGTTGGAAAACAAAAGAGTTGCAAGAATCACGTCGGCCGCCATCTTGTTTTTCCGAAATGTCATAATTTTCCCCAACTCGAATCCCCCACCCGGACATATCTCCCCTACATCATTATATCGATTTCTGTCTCCTTCTAGGAGAACAACCCTGTCAATGAGTGAGTGAGTGTGTCAGTGAGTGAGTGGTAATCGAGCTATATATATTATAATAATTAAAGTCGGGTTTTCCTTCCTGACGCTATAACTCCAGAACGCACGATCCGATTTCCACGGTTTTGCATTCGTTGGAAAGGTCTCGGGCTCCGTGAGGTTTATAGTAAAGAAAATTCAGGAAAACTAGGAACAAACTAAATCCACGCGGACGAAGTCGCGGGCATCAGCTAGTTACTTATAACAAAGTACTCTGTGCGCTCGCCAAGAATTTTCACATCTACATAGGTAGGTACCCCTATAATGCCACCTCTGCCACAGAGTAAGGATAGTTTCATAATGAATTATACCTACTTAGTTCCTATACTTACAAAATTAATAATTTCATTGGGATTATTTTTATACAAAATTATTCATATCACAACAGCTTTATCACAACGAATAAAAATATGTATCATAATATTTTTTAGGGTTCCGTAACAAAATGGTAAAAATGGAACCCTTATGGTGAGACTTTCTCCGTCCGTCCGTCCGTCTGTCACAGTCGATTATTTTAGTAACTACTAGCTGATGCCCGCGACTTCGTCCGCATGGATTTAGTTTTTAAAAATCCCGCGGGGACTCTTTCATTATCCGAGATAAAAAGTAGCTCTCCCGGTCTGAGGAACCACTACTACATCCATTACCCATGCAAAAAATCGCATCAATCCGCTGTTCTGTTGCGACGGGATTGAAGGACAAACCAACAAACAAACACACTTTCGCATTTATAATATCAGTAATGCTTTATTATAACACTTTTTATAATTGTCAAATTTACCATACTTAACCAAAGACAAAATTACGTTTAGCTGTCATTTACGTTTTGTTATTTCACTGTCATTTGCGTTTTCTTATTCCATGTCAGATGCGTTTTTGTTATACCATGTTTTATAGTGACATGACGGGAACGCGGTCGAACGGGATAAAAAGTATCCTATGTCCGTCTCCTAGTTCTAAGCTACCTCTCCACCAATTTTCAGCCAAATCGGTTCATCCGTTCTTGAGTTATAAATAGTGTAACTAACACCACTTTCTTTTATATATATAGATTAAAGCTATCGACATGAAATTTGGAATAGTTGTGTATAATAGTGGCCCAACAACATTGGAATAAACAAAAATAAAAAAATATTTTTAGTTTAATCAAAAAAGGAGGAAAATCGGGAGTTTGAAATTTCAAAGTAAGATAACTATACCGAGTGGGATATCATGTGAAAGGCCTTTACCTGTAGTTTACCAACCTAAAAATCAGAAATAATTATGGTCAATAGAGGTTTACGTATATTTTACAGAAAAATAAAACCAACACGAAAATTATTTTAGTTTAATTAAATAAAAAAGGAGGAAAATCGGGAGTTTAAAATTTCAAAGTAAGATAACTATACCGAGTGGGGTATCATATGAAAGGCCTTTACCTGTACATTCTAAAACAGATTTTTATTTATCTTTAAATATAATAGTTTTTGATTAATCGGGCAAAATGTCGAAAAAAATACCGTTCCCCCCCTTATCTCCGAAGTTTACCAACCTAAAAATAGGAAATAATTATGGTCAATAGAGGTTTACGTATATTTTACAGAAAAAATAAAACCAACGCGAAAATTATTTTAGTTTAATTAAATAAAAAAGGAGGAAAATCGGGAGTTTAAATTTCAAAGTAAGATAACTATACCGAGTGGGGTATCATAAATGAAAGGCCTTTAGTTGCCTTTACCTGTACATTCTAAAACAGATTTTTGATTAATCGGGATAAATGTCGAAAAAAATACCCCTCCCCCCCTTATCTCCGAAGTTTACCAACCTAAAAAACAGAAATAATTATGGTCAATAGAAGTTTACTTATATTTTAAATATTTTAAAGGAAAAATGAAACCAACGCGAAAATTATTTTAGTTTAATTAAAAAAGGGGAAAAATCAGGGGTTTGAAATTTCAAAGTAAGATAACTATATCGAGTGGGGTATCATATGAAAGGCCTTTACTTGTGCATTCTAAAACAGATTTTTATTTATTTTTAAATATCACAATTTTTGATTAATCGGGATAAAGGTCGAAAAAAATACCGTTCCCCCTTATCTCCGAAGTTTACCAATCGAAAAATCAGAAATAATTATGGTCAATAGAAGTTTATGTATATTTTATTTAATACTAGCTGACCCGGCGAACTTCGTACCGCCAACTTATCTATATGAATAAAACAAATAAACTATCCTTATCCAAAAAAAACGGCCAAGTGCGAGTCGGGCCTCGCTCTTTTAGGGTTCCGTTAAAAAAATTAAATAAAAATATTTCCATGTACCCATGGAAATATTTTAATTAATTTTTTTTAATTTAATTTAATTTTTATTATTTGTTGTTATAGCGGCAATAGAAATACATTATATGTGAAAATTTCATCTGTCTATCTATTACGGTTTATGAGATACAGCCCGCTGACAGACGGACGGACGGACGGACGGACGGACGGACAGCGTAGGCTTAGTAATAGGGTCCCATTGGTACCCTTTGGGTACGGAACCCTAAAAACTATCCTATCTTTCAAGTTGGACCAAATTACACATAGTTACGAAGTTTGATCAAAATCGGTTAAGTAGTTTAGGAGTCCATCGCGGACAAACAACGTGACACGTAATTTATATATATTAGGATTATGAACTGTGTGTATTCATTTGTAAAATAATTTAATAGTGATAATCTAACTGTGACAGTCATAAACGAATCTAAATAATAACACTGTTGACAACTGAAACTATGGATCAGGTAAGTAATCCCAAGCTTATGTACCTGAGCAGGTACAAAAGGGTAGGTAGGTATGCCATATTATTATAATACCTATGCTATAATATTATCTGATATTATACGACTATTTTTGGTATTTTATTGTTTTGCCTTTCACACTTTGGAATAATTTCAATGAAATTCAATGAAAAGTGTTTTTGATTTATATTTATAAAAAAAACTCTAAAATATTTTTCTTTTTTTTGTTTTTATATTTTTTCTATTTAATTTGGGTGTAAGTAGTAATCAGTGTATGTATTATCCCGTAATTTTTTCTGTTTATAATTTTCTAATCAAACTAAATAATCTATATATATATAAAAGAAAGTGGTGTTAGTTACACTATTTATAACTCAAGAACGGATGAACCGATTTGGCTGAAAATTGGTGGAGAGGTAGCTTAGAACTAGGAGACGGACATAGGATACTTTTTATCCCGTTCGACCGCGTTTCCGTAAACGTGATATAACAAAAACGCATCTGACATGGAATAACAAAACGCCAAGGACAGTGGAATAACAAAACGTAAATGACAGCTAGACGTAATTTTGTCTTTGGTTAAGTATGGTAAAAAATTTGACAATTATAAAAATGATAGCTAAACGTAATTGATAATATCATCAGTCATCATATTTTTTCTCTTTGAATCATCATTAACAATGCCGCGAGCAAGACGATCAAATGTTTCCTGCTACAAAGCTACGGATTGACGTGATTTATTGGATAGGTATAGTTGAGAACCTGGAGGGTGACAAAGATTTCCCGCGGGATGTTATGAACTAAATCCACGCAGACGAAGTCGCGGGCATCAGCTAGTTTATTTATAAAAATATAAACTAAAATCTAACATAAAACTAAAGTAAATCTGATCGATACCACCGTAGCACGCTTTTAATTTATAACAATTTTTTGATGGCTTGGTTGCGAGATCGATGATGATCTTTTTCAAAAAATCTTTTTATTTTTTTATTTTGCTATAGTTTTGTATGTACTTATAATGAGAAATTTCATTGATTATGCGTAAAAAATTGAAAAAAAAATTAGGCTGAAAAGTTAAAAATTCCGCGTAAGTCCTAACTCGCGCTATCGAAGTTTTGACGTCAACGAGGTATATATACCCACAGTCGCAGCTGTCTGTCGGGAGTCCGTTTCTACACAGTGAATCAGTCGTTGCGGAGGGCTGTGCTAAGCTCCGCACCCCGTGTTCTTGTAGTTATGGGGTTCGCTACCTAAGACACGGCGCGCTCGCTTAACGGTCATACGACGTTAACGCATCCGATTCCAAGTTTACTGAGTTTTCTCATAAACTTCCTCCCGTCATGTGACGTTAAAATGAGGCGATGTGTCCTCTCACCACTGTTGTAGAAAATATGACTCTCTTTTGCTAATTTAAAAAATTAATATCTGGGTGACCGAGCTTTGCTCGGTTATTTTTGTTTTTTTTTTGTAAATCGTGTTTTTTGGAAATTATATATTAAAAAAAAATAAAAAAAAATAATAATATTCATAGGGGAAAATAACTAATCGTCTCGGACTCGAACCGGGGTCTCCTGGTTTCGGGACCGCCCGATTTACCGTCGAGCTATCGGGAATTTGTAGATGACGGCGAAATTTACCTTCGTATTCTAATGATATTGTAAGGGGTTTTTCATTTCCTGAAAACACGGATAAAACGACCTTTTCTAAAAATGAAATTAGCTAGATCGATTTAAAAATCACCCCCGAAACCAAAACCAAATGCATACCAAATTTCATGAAAATCGTTGGAGCCGTTTCCGAGATTCAGATTTCAGATTACGATTAGATAATATAGTTTTATTGCTTCTTTATTCCCCTTCGTAATAAAAAAAGTTTTTAACGTTTTTTAAAGTAGATTGATGCTTCATTAAAAATACTTATACCTAATGTGCCTATCAATAATTAAAATTAACAAAATAGCATTTATTATTAACATTAATTTTGTACTAAGTGACGCATCTGTCTGTGTACAGTACCCGGCGATATATATTGCACATCGGCCTTTGGAATAAAACGCTATTCTATTGCAAGGAAAGCTAGCCAGAAATTCACGTAGTAATTACCGAAATCTCTTCACAATCGGCGAGCACATCACGTAACATATATAAAAAAAATGCAGTCGAACTGTGAATAGAATAGAATAGCGTTATATTCCAAAGGCCGATGTGCAATATATATCGCCGGGTACTGTAGATAGATATTGATTAAATTAAAACATGGCGTTTAGTGACGCATCCGTGCATTAAATAATAATTCATTGATTTTATTATTACTTTCAAGCAACTTCGCCGTGCTGTCACTAGATGGCGTTAGTAAATTTTGCATGCATCATTATTCATTATTTATTAGAGCTTGTAGCAGGGACCATCTTCCCTAGCCAAATTACACTTCGTTGTAACTGTTCTCTTTCTATGAACGTTAACGCTTTAGAGCAGGGGTTCCCAAAGTATTTTTTATCACGCCTCTCTTCTGAAAGAATAGGAGGTATGATAAAAAACTTTGGGAGCTCCTGCTTTAGAGGAAGCGTGTATGTTATAATTATATAAGTATAAGCGTATAGCGTGAAATCTATTCCGTGCAGCGAAGGAGCGATCAAGAAGGTTGTGTCGACTTGGCTACCAATTAATCGTTTCTAAGATAGCTTTATGCGGGTCCGACTCGCACTTGGCTTTTAGTTTTTCCGGAGTCGGTTTATTTGTTTTAAAAATTAATTATTGAGTTTGAAGTGAATACTGGTTACCTAACTTACTCCTACTAATATTATTATATTGTACACTAGCTGATGCCCGCGACTTTGTCCGCGTGGATTTAGTTTTTAAAGTCCCTCGGGAACTCCTTGATTTTCCGGGATAAAAAGTAGCCTAGATGTTGACCCGAGTAATAAGCTACCACGGTATAAAATTTTGTAGAAATCTGTGCGGTAGTTTTTACGTGAAAGAAGGACAAACAAACAGACAGACAAACAGACAAAAAAAAATTTAGCTTCTGTTTTTCTGTTTTGATATGTGTATCTTGAACACAATTAGAAGCAAAAACCCTTTTTGAATCTATTTCATGTACAGATTGGTTTCGTTTCTGTTTTATTTTAAGTACTAGCCGATGCCCGCGACTTTCGTCGCGTGGATTTAGTTTTTAAAATCCCTCGTGAACACTTTGATTTTCCGGGATAAAAGTAGCCTACGTCCTCAACTATAGTACCCATGCAAAAAATCACGTCGATCCGTGGCTCTATTGTGGCGTGATTGAAGGACAAACCAACAAACAATCGCATTTATAATATTAGTTGATTAGAATATTAAATTACATAGGAAAACACTGTAGCATTAAGTCCATACGATGTATTACATCCATACCTACTATGTAGTATGTAGGTATAAAGATCGTTTGGCAAAATCTGACGCCTTTGGAGTAGTTTGACTTTGACAAAATAGGGCTATCCACGATGGCTATATATACGATAAAGTACACTTGCCAGCTTAAGATGAGCCGTTCATTCAAAGTATCTTGTAGATTCCGGGGTTCAAGTTATTTGGACCTTATACTGAAGATCGTGATGTCTATAATTTCTGAACTACGAAATTGACGACCTTGAAATAATTACAGCACAATCTCTAAAGAACCTGCCTTTCTAACAAAAAAAGAATGGATTAAATCGGATACGCCTTAATGAATTACAGCGAAATACACATTTTTACTTTCATCCCCTCTCCCAAGGAAACCGTGCTGAATTTCGGGATAAAAAGTATCCTATATTATACCTCGTAGTATTAACTTAAATCGTGCCAAGTTTCATTGAAATCCGTCCAGTAGTTTCGGCGTGATGCGCGGCCAAGATACAGACAGACAGACAGACAGACAGACAGACAGACAAAAATTAAAAAAAAATTTGTTTTGGCTTCAGTATCGATTATAGAGTGCCCTCAAACAAAAATTTTCAAAATATCTTCAATGTACAGAATTGGACCTGTTACAGTTTTATTATATTACTAGCTGATGCCCGCGACTTCGTCCGCGTGGATTTAGTTTTTAAAATCCCTCGGGAACACTTTGATTTTCCGGGATAAAAGTAGCCTATGTCACTCTCCAGGTCCTCAATTATACCCATGCAAAAAATCACGTAGATCCGTGGCTCTGTTGCGGCGGTGATTGAAGGACAAACCAACAAACAAACACACTTTCGCATTTATAATATTAGTAAGTATGATGAGAATATTAAAATTACATAGGAAAACACTGTAATATTACGTCCATACGATGTATTACATCCATACCCTACTATGTAGTATGTAGGTATAATGATCGTTTGGCAAAATCTGACGCCTTTGGAGTAGTTTGACTTTGACAAAAAAGTATCCACGATGGCTATATACGATAAATTACACTTGCCAGCTTAAGATGAGCCGTTCTATTCAAAGTATCCTGTAGATTTCGGGGTTCAAGTTATTTGACCTATGCTGAAGATTGTGATGTCTATAATTTCTGAACTACGAAATTGACGACCTTGAAATAATTACAGGACAATCTCTAAAAAACCTGCTTTCTAACAAAAAAAGAATGGATTAAATCGGAATACGCCTTAATGAATTACAGCGAAATACACATTTTGACTTTCATCCCCTCTCCCAAGGGAACCATGCTGAATTTCGGGATAAAAAGTATCCTATATTATACCTCGTAGTATTAACTTAATCGTGCCAAGTTTCATTTAAATCCGTCCAGTAGTTTCCGGCGTGATGCGCGGCCAAGATACAGACAGACAGACAGACAGACAGACAGACAGACAAAAAATTAAAAAAAAATTGTTTTGGCTTCAGTATCGATTATAGAGTGCCCTCAAATAAAAATTTTCAAAATATCTTCAATGTACAGAATTGGACCTGTTACAGTTTTATTATATTATAGATAGATAGATAGATAGAAGATATAGACAAGGGCGTCGCCAGCCGACGGCCAAGGGGGGGGGGGGGGTGGGGGGGGGGGGGCAAGTTGATATATTACGGGAGGATGAAAACAGTTTGATTTGTAGGTAGGTAGGTAGGTAGGTAAAGCAGTGCTAGTAGCTAGTGGTTATAGGACTGTGATCTCCTATTAGGTTCGATACCGGGTACGCACGCACCTCTTGACATTTCTGAGCGACACCTCCAAAGAACATGCGTCGCTCGCGGCGCCCGCCGCCGGGCACGGCCGCGGTGCCGTCGGTCTCAAAGACCCTGCGCCCGTGTAAGGCCGAAATTAGACGGTGTCCCGTTCATCGTTAATTTTTGCGAAAATGCACCCTAAGGCCCTTTGCCCTAAGGAAAATTTTAGACGGTTCATTTTCAATGACTCTCAATGAAGCCTCGAAAATGAAATCAAAAATCTCGAAAGCTAAATTCGCCCTTAGGGCGAATGAAGACGATTCATTTCGTAAAAAATTTCGCAACGATGAACGATAAACGAGGCCCCGTCTAAATTGCGCCTCATGGCAGACGCCGGATGCGGTAGCAAAGCAAGGTGCGCCACGAGCGGCTCCTTTACTCTACACTATAACTTTTGTTACAAGGTGAAATCAGCCTTAATACAGCCTTAATAAAAATTCGCGTGCCGGCACGTGTTTTGATTCGTTTGAAAACACACCGACAATCATTGCAAATATAGCCGGTATTAGAATAGTATAAAAGGGTAGTTCTACGAACTAAGGACGAAAATGAGTCTGATTTCGGCCCGACATTTTTTTTACATTCTAGTTGCAAAAAGTAGTCTATTATCAAGAATCTTCTTTTAGCATAATATGTTAAGTGGAACGGTCAAAATATTTTAAGTTTTTAGATTTATGGCCATTTCAAGGAAATCAAGCGCCAGGAAACGGGAAAAAACGAAAATCAACACCAATATTTACTATTTATTTCGGAAAAAAAAAATATGCTTCTGTTAATTTTGCTTTTATTAATTTGCAAGAGTCCAAGTAAAACAACAACTAAAATTAATGATTTTTTCTCGTTTATATACTAATTCTATTAAACCAGTCTTGGACAATAATTTTAATCAGTATAATATTATCTTTGAGCTTTAAGTAATAATGACGTATAGTCTTTTTTATAATAAATTAATAAAATATTTACTAACAATCTGAATTTGAACGACATTAAGTGTCAATTTGACAGAATCCTCAGACCAGTTTCCTGAGAATCTATCTTCTATAATATAATAAAACTGTAACAGGTCCAATTCTGTACATTGAAGATATTTTGAAAATTTTTATTTGAGGGCACTCTATAATCGATACTGAAGCCAAAACAATTTTTTTTTAATTTTTTGTCTGTCTGTCTGTCTGTCTGTCTGTCTGTATCTTGGCCGCGCATCACGCCGAAACTACTGGACGGATTTAAATGAAACTTGGCACGATTTAAGTTAATACTACGAGGTATAATATAGGATACTTTTTATCCCGAAATTCAGCATGGTTCCCTTGGGAGAGGGGATGAAAGTCAAAATGTGTATTTCGCTGTAATTCATTAAGGCGTATTCCGATTTAATCCATTCTTTTTTTGTTAGAAAGCAGGTTTTTTAGAGATTGTCCTGTAATTATTTCAAGGTCGTCAATTTCGTAGTTCAGAAATTATAGACATCACAATCTTCAGCATAGGTCCAAATAACTTGAACCCCGAAATCTACAGGATACTTTGAATGAACGGCTCATCTTAAGCTGGCAAGTGTAATTTATCGTATATAGCCATCGTGGATACTTTTTTGTCAAAGTCAAACTACTCCAAAGGCGTCAGATTTTGCCAAACGATCATTATACCTACATACTACATAGTAGGGTATGGATGTAATACATCGTATGGACGTAATATTACAGTGTTTTCCTATGTAATTTAATATTCTCATCATACTTACTAATATTATAAATGCGAAAGTGTGTTTGTTTGTTGGTTTGTCCTTCAATCACGCCGCAACAGAGCCACGGATCTACGTGATTTTTTGCATGGGTATAATTGAGGACCTGGAGAGTGACATAGGCTACTTTTATCCCGGAAAATCAAAGTGTTCCCGAGGGATTTTAAAAACTAAATCCACGCGGACGAAGTCGCGGGCATCAGCTAGTATAAAAATATCTATAATATAATATATAAAAATAAGTCGGGTTTTCCTTCCTGACGCTATAACTCCAGAACGCACGAACCGATTTCCACGGTTTTGCATTCGTTGGAAAGGTCTCGGGCTCCGTGAGGTTTATAGCAAAGAAAACTCAGGAAAACTAGGAACAAACTAAAACCATGCGGACGAAGTCGCGGGCATCAGCTAGTTTTTGAATAAAATTAAAAGCATCGAATAAACAACATTCAATCAAAATTAAGCAGAACTAAGCCTTCGTTTAGGCAAATTACATATCAATATCAAAACGCTAAATTTACCATATTATATATTTATTTCGTAAGTAAATACCTTACCAAGATTCTGAGAACTCGACCGATTACGACGCGATTTCCTCTGCCAATTTTGCTAGACTGACTAAACAATACGCTAGGTGCAAAAAGTTAGGTGGTATTCTTAGCCTCTTTAGTAGATCCAATTGACTTAGCTAAGTGTGAACATTGCTCGGTGAATAGTATATTGAATATTCGCTTATTTAACATTGAACAGGGTCCTGATATGAAACCGTTGGGACAAATTCCAGAAAGGGATTTTATAATATTTTTGGGACAATAAAATAATAATATGTCTCCCAGGCGAGAAAAAATATTATGTAGGTACTTTTTTATTTAAGTTTACTTTATGGCCTCAATATCATCGTAAATAAATCACATAACACTTTTGATTAAATTTTGTTTGAGGGACACTGCAGTCTGCAGGATCCTGAGGGTTTGGCACTTTGAATAGCAATTTCGTTAATAAAATAATTTAATTTTTAAATTATTTTCAGTGACAACTAGACATAGGTATGTTGTACAGAATGTTATACAAATAAATTAATTTGTGACAAATTTTTCACGATATTTTAGCTGAGTCGCCGAAAATTCCTTAGTTTGTAGAACTACCCAAAATTCAAATTGCCAGGGAAGCGCACGGCATTTCCAAAGGCGCGTGTACGCAATTTGTGTTTTGCGAAATAAGCCTTGGCGCAATGGATTAAGGACTTTTTTAAAGTTCGAGTAAACGTGTAAATCAGCTTTTCTTTTGACTAAATAATTTCTTTATATAAAAGGTAAGATTGGTTACAAGCTACCACAAAAATTGCGACTTTCACCGGGGTCAGAGCTCATCAAAAATAGCTAGCGAAATCCTAAGTCTTGATTTTGACTACGCGCCTACTAGAGGGCGCCAAGGTATTGATTGCACACGGGCACCACATGGGCTAGAGCCGCCTCTGAATTACTACGGCCGTTCAGAGAATGCGTTCCTGACACATCGCGATTGAACTGACGACGTAACTTTGTAATGGCGCTGCAGTTACGATAAAAATATTATTGCTGGTTGTTTACCGTTTTAACAATTGATGAGCATTAAAACAACATAATTATATCAATAATCAATTAATGTTATAATTTTGTGACAGTTGTCGTGACTAACTGACAGGTGTCAGGAACGCATTCTCTGAACGGCCGAACTTTAATAGCTGTATTATACGTAGTAAATACATGGTAGGTAGGAAATAGATGGAGATGAAGTATATAAAGTAACTACTAGTCAAGCCGGGTGCCATCCGCCATTTTATGAGCATTATGTATTCACTCTTATTGGTTGAACTTCAGCTGTCAGCCTGTCAAGTAGTTGCGTGTTATTGGATTTGTGTCAATGGAGTATCGACTTGTCGATATTATTATAGGTGACGTTAAACGACTTGAATAAATTCTAATGCATTACTGCTCATCACCATATTATCAGACAATACAAGAAGTTTGGTGTTTATAGTTGAAATTTATATCATTTGTCCGGTTATTTTAATACTTCACATAAATAATAAATGCTAGAATCTAATACCTCTATGTACTAGATGATAATGTCCGTGTTTTCTGCTGTCGTTTCCGGCTAGTGAAAACTTAAAGAAAAAAATGGATGGGTGCTATAGGCGTGGAAAATATAAATATAACACACATCTCTCTACATAAAATATGAAAAGATCGTGTGATACATTTCTTTTCTGCGGTAAGAGCAAGAGGTGGATTTAATAATAATCCCTGTGCAATTCAATTACAACAAGAGGGCTTAGAAGAGATTACTAATTAATAAAAGCTGATAGAAAAGATGGCAGAATTGAGAATTGCGTTCCTCTTAACAAATAAATATTCAATTGTTCAAGAAAAACCCAGCTAATACAAACAATGATTTAACAGAAAAAAAATCCTTGTACAGATTGAAGAGGACCGCAGAAATATTTATAAGAGGTACATAAACTATAGGAAACCAATTTTAAATGGTAAAACGAAACCTGACGTGAAACGAAACGAAATGACACACAAAATACTTTTGGAATGATCCTGAGCACAAAACTAATGACTAATTGATGCCCGTAAAAAGTGTGATTTAAACATATTTAGACCTAAGATTCCGTTAACAATAACATGGTACTTACTAAAATAAACGATGGTGTTGCAAAGGAGTTTTTTATCTAACTTAATTTTATTCAGAAACGAATGAAAATTGGTTTGGTTCGCCTCATTAAAGTGTCCCATTTCGATAGTTAAAAAATCGTAATATTAATAAAATATGTGTACTTACACTATTTTCATCAATTAAATACATAACCTATCAATCATACCATAGGCTTAGAATGTACTAGCGAAAAAATTCTAAGTCTATGAATCATACACTAACTGTCTTTTATTTCATTTATTATTTGACAACATATTTTGCTAGTTGCTCTTGCTTTTTAAAAGCGGTGAACGCTTTTAAAACTTTAGTAGACTACCACCCTTAGGATGACTTAATTATAACTGTACAGTAACTAACTTAGGAAGCTGTACGGTAATCTTATCTTCTTAATATATATAAATTACGTGTCACGTTATTTGTCCACGATGGACTCCTAAACTATTTAACCGATTTTGATCAAACTTCGTTACTATCTGTAATTTACTCCAATTTGAAAGATAAGATAGTTTTTTTTGATTAGGATAGTTTATTTGTTTTATTTATATAAATAAGTTGGCGGTACGAAGTTCGCCGGGTCAACTAGTATTCTATATTTGTTTATTTATATGTAGGGCATGCAGATAGCTGTCTCATGCTAAGCACGTCATGTTTCGACTCTACCACCGCTTATAGAAAGAAATTCTACTACTATGAGCCAGCAAGTTGCTCTTTTAATGAAAAGAAATAGTGGTTTATAATTTACAAACGATTGATACATATTACAATTTATAAATGAGTACTTTTTTATATATGGTGATCTCTTTCAATTTCACAAAACGGCAGCGAAACTGTTTGGATATTCCAAGATCTTTAAAACCCTAAATCCACGCGAATAATATGTACCTGATAGAGTACAAACGTACGTTACGTAATTATTATTACCTATAAATACTACGTATACATAAATGCTTGATTATCGCTTCACTCCTTATCGATGTCGATAGTTTCGAAGCAACTCCCTAATGGGCGGTCATTTTATGAGGTTTTTTCTGTAGGTATGCACCCGATTTTTGTAGGTAGGGCACCTCCATGTATTTGCTACCTTCATGAGTAAATATCATTCGTCTATGATTATACGATATGATATTAATACATCGATGGATTATAATACGATGTAGGATGCATGGAACATAGCATGGAACGGAACGTTGTCTAAACGACCTTGAGTGACATTGGACAATGGACATTGCGTTGACAGCTAACTTGTATTTTGTATTTTGCTCGCGCTCGCGGTTTCTGACCTTTATGAACTTTGCTTCTTTACTATCAATTTCGCAATTATAACAACATATTATTGTGAATTGTCGCCATCATATAACAGCCCTTACTTCGGAGTATATTCTTTTATTCATAGAAAATGTCTACCATCATTACTGTTAGTACAACTCCCTATGAAGGTCAGAAACCTGGCACCAGTGGTTTGCGTAAAAAAGTTAAAGTTTTTCTCCAAGAAAATTATACGGAAAACTTTATTCAAAGTATCTTGGACGCTAATAAAAAGGTTATAGTAGGGTCTACGCTTGTTGTTGGGGGTGATGGAAGGTATCTAGTCAAGGAAGTTGTGGATAAAATCATTAAGATATGCGCCGGTAACGGAGTAAGTGATTATTATTTTGTATTTATCTATAACTGATTATAACTAATTTTTTTATTATTAATTAATTGATGTACACCTGTGTTTTTTGTTTTCAATTTTTCTTTCCTCCAACCATGGGTTCCCTGGAAGAAATCGCTTCTTAGCGATAATTCCGCCTGTTGTACTCTGTCTCTTTTTTTCTTTATTGCTTATCTATGTTGATTTCTTTTTTTTGTGGTGTACAATAAAGAAATTTTCATTCATTTCATTCATTAACTCTGTTTTTTCATCCATTTATTTGCATAAATCTCGATCAGTTTGTCTGCATAGAAATAAGTAAAATTTTTGTATAAAATAACTTGAGCAGTCAATTTTATTCATTGTTCTCAACCAATCGCCAATCATCATCGTCAAAATCATCAACCCATCAATGGCTCACTACTGAGCATAGGTCTCGCCGAGAAGGGTTATAGGCCATAGTCCACCATGCTGGCCCAATGCAAATTGGCACACTTCACACACCTTCGAGGACATTATGGAGAACTCTCAGGCGTGCAGGTTTCCTCACGATGTTTTCCTTCACTGTTAAAGCATGTGATACCTATTTAATTTCTTAAACGCACATAACTTTGAAAAGTCCCCAAGATCAAACCTGCTACTCAAATAGGAGACACAGTCCTAACCATTAGGCTATCACTGCTTAAAAGCTACTTATCACCAATATCAAAAATCAAAAAGCCTATTTAGGTCGATTTTCAAACGAACTCGAAAAAGAAGGAGGTTCTCAGTTTGTCGGAATCTTTTTTTTATGTATGTTCACCAATTACTCTAAGACACCTGAACCGATTTGGAAAATTCTTTTTTGTTTCAAAGGGTATACTTCCCAAGTAGTCCCATTGAAATTTAATGAAATGGATCTAGTGGTTTTTAAAATATCCACAATAAATTATATACTTTGTAGTGGTGCGGGTGTTTGAAGTTGGTTTTATAAAAATATTTTTTTATATTAAATTATTAACAGTGACTAATTCTAATTGCAGGTAGCCAAGCTATTGGTTGGTCAAAATGGAATCCTGTCCACCCCAGCTGTGTCACATATCATAAGGAAATATCACACTTTAGGTAAAATATCTTTAAATATCTGCAAATTATTAATTATGCTCTACAGGCTGATGCCTGTAGTTTTAGTATTAATCCCTCGGGAACTCTTAGTAGCCTATGTCATTCTCCAGGTCCTCAACTATACCCATGCAAAAAACACGTGTCAATCAGTAGCTCTGTTGCAGCGTGATTGAAGTACAAATCCACAAACTTTCACATTTATAAAATTAGTAAGATAGAAAAGAAATATTCTTAAAAATTGTTACAGTCTTCCTGTAAAGAAATTTATTTAGAGATCAGTGATAACATGCTAAAGCTGGGTTGACATTATAAGAGTAAGACAGAGATTCACTCTTATGAGTTGTTTCAATTGTATTTTATGTGACTGGTTGATATTTCTCATAAAGGATAATAATTTTTCTATTATCATATTGTATGCAACCAAAAATAAAATAATAATAATATGGATCTGTAATGTCTAAAGTCGCTGCAGAGATTTTATATCCATACCATTACTATTGTTGTTTACCAAGAAGCTGTTGATAGTTGACACTGTGGGCAATTCATGCAAGAAACGTCAGATTTTTTACAGTCCATAAAAAATCTTATGATGCTAATTAACCTGCTATACCCAAGTATAGTAACTACCACCAAGCAGGCATCAACCCTTATATTTTAACTAGCAGTTGGCCCCGCGACAACGACCGCGTGGAATTAGGTTCTTTGAAAATCCCATGGAAACTCCTGGTTTTATTGGGATAAAAAGTAACCTGTATATCTGCAGGTCTGCAACTAAATCCATTTCCCATCAAAAAATCACGTAGATTGATATAACTAACTTGAAAAATTACGGACTTTCATACAAACATTCGAACCCCTTTGGGGATAGAATATTCAAAAACTGTGAAATACCTACATACTTCTTTCTTTTTAATCAAGAGCCAAAGTACAAAGTTTCATGGATGTAACTTGAAAAATGACGGACTTTCATACAAACTTCCATCCCCTATTTAACCCCTTTTGGGGTAGAATTTACACAATCTGTCAAAGATGTAATTCTTTATATTTAATCAAAAGCCAAAATACCACATTTCACATATATAACTTAAAAATTAAGGACTTTAATACAAATATTCGTCCCCTTTTTTACCCCTTTGTGGGTAGAACTTACAAAATCTGTGAAATATGTAATTCTTTATATTTAATTAAGTGCCAAAATACTAAGTTTCACATACATTACTTGAAAAATAACTTGAATAATAAAGGACATAAAAACTTTCATCCCCAATTTTTTCCTTTGGGGGTAGAATTAAGAAAACCCAAATACCGAGTTTCATGAGTATAACTTGAAAAAAATGACGGACTATCATACAAACTTCCCCTATTCAACCCTTGGGGGTTGAATTTCAGAAATCCTTTCTTAGTGCTCCCCTACATCATAAAAGGAACCTACTGTCAAAATTTCAAGTTTCTAACTTCAGTGGTTTAGGCTGTGCGTTGATAGATCAGTCAGTCAGTCAGTTGGGACAAGTATTTTTATAAGTATAGATTTCATGTGAATATATTCACCCTGACCTACATTTGATGTGTAAAATTCATTTTTGCAAACCACTGTCACTGATATCTAAACCACAAAATTAATGTTAAAAAAAATCTCTGATGTTTTTTTTTTGGTAAGTATAATATTATATCTGTTATGGGTACTAACTACCAAGTAACCGAACAGAATCTATCTTTCATATAATATGAATCATATATGAATAAAATAATATAGTTTTCAAATAAATGTTTACAAAGAGCTTTCAAATCTATTCTATTATTTCTATTCAATATTGTTTCTAGATTAAATAACAACAATTAAAATTCTATTGATGATAAATATTACAGATATAATAATATATCTGTAATATAATATAGTTTATGCAATTAAATATCACATGCTTGAACGGCGAAGGAAAACATCGCAAGGAAACCTGCATACATGAGAGTTTTCCATAATGTTCTCGAAGGGGTCTGAAGTCCGCTAATTCGCATTGGGCTAGCGTGGTGGACTATGATCTATAACCCTTCTTTGAGAGACCTGCACTCAGTAGTGAGTCGTTGATGGGTTGCTGATGATGACTGATTCCGTAGGTGGTATAGTCCTGACAGCGTCCCACAACCCGGGCGGCATCAACAACGACTTCGGCATAAAGTTCAACTGCAGCAACGGCGGTCCAGCACCCGACGCCACCACCAACGAGATATACAGACTGACAACTGCCATCAGGGAGTACAAGATAGTGCCCGACATTCGGTGCAATATTGAGGAAATTGGAGTTTCTAGGTTCCAGGTGAGTTCCTCTTCTCTTTCCTCCGACTGCGTTATCCCCCCCTTTTTTTTTAAATATTCGCGACAAGATAGCCCTTGACTGCGATCTCACCTGATGGTAAGTGACGATGCAGTCTAAGATGGTAGCGGACTAACTTGGAAGGGGTATGGCAGTGAAAATTCAACCTATACCCCTTATTGGTTTCTACACGCCATCGTGCCGGAACGCTAAATCGCTTGGCGGCACGGTTTTGACGGTAGGGTGGTAACTAGCCACGGCCAACGAAATACGAATGCCTCCCACCAATTGGGTATTTGACTGTTGTCAAAATGTTGATGTTCATTAATTACTAGATGATGCCCGCGATTCCGTCCGCGTAGATCAAGTGTTTTTAGGGTTCCGTACCCAAAGGGTACCAACGGGACCCTATTACTAAGCCTACGCTGTCCGTCCGTCCGTCCGTCCGTCCGTCCGTCCGTCCGTCTGTCAGCGGGCTGTATCTCGTAAACCGTAATAGATAGACAGATGAAATTTTCACATATTATGTATTTCTATTGCCGCTATAACAACAAATAATAAAAATTAAATTAAATTAAAAAAATTAAATTAAAATGGGTAGGTGGGTAGATGGAATTTTTTTAATTTAATTTTTTTAACGGAACCCTAAAAGAGCGAGGCCCGACTCGCACTTGCCCGATTTTTTATTCCCACTGGAACACGGGGTTTTAAGCCCCGCTTCTCCTTTCCCCCTCTCTCCCACTCTTTTTTTCTCCTTCCAAGGGGGGAGCCCTTCACTAAGCGAGGTTTTGCTCGAATTTCGGCAAAACTAACCTAAAAATTTACTAGATTTTACTAGATTAGATTTAGGATTAGAATTTACTAGATTAGTTTCCCTTGAGGGGGGGGGGGGAAGCCCCCTCCTTCTGTGCATGAATGCACAGATGAACGCATCTGTGTGTGTGTGTGTGTGTGTGTGTGTGTGTGTGCGTGTGTGTGTGTGTGTGCATGGACAGATGAATTCATCTGTCATTTAGCTGCGTCGCAACTCGCAGCATTCGCCGCCTATCTCCTCGACTTTCCTGCCTTGCAAAATCTGTACTAAGTACGCTGTGCTGCGTGGTACTGCGTCGCCTGCGCGTCAGCTTACGCCCAGCCTTACGCCTTACATATTATTATGTACATCTAACCTTATCTCATGCAATAAAAAATGTTATATTTGTTGCAGGTGGAAGACCACGAATTCGTAGTGGAAGTAATCGATTCGGTGAAGGATTATGTGGAGTACATGAAGTCCATATTCGACTTCCCCAAGATCAAGTCCCTCCTGCGAGGATCGGAAAAGAGAAAACCGTTCAAAGTTCTTATCGACTCAATGAATGGAGGTAAGACAAGACAAATTCAAATTCAAAATTATTTATTCCACGTCGTAGGCCAACCTGTGGCTCTTATGACACGCCATGATTCTACCACCGGTTAGGAAAGCGGATTCTGCTGAGAAAAGCTGGCAAGAAACTCAGAAGTTGCTCTTTTCAAAATAATCATTTTACAATATTTGTAGTATAGTCCAGTCGACAGGTAGTTTCAGATAGAGAAAAGTCGGAAGTTAATGAAACTTAACATTTTCTCAAGTTTTGCACCTCGAGAAACTATATAATTTATTGATGTTTTTAAAAACTCGCTCGAGCGTTATCGATAAAATTTAAATAGGACCACCTGGGCACTATACCCATTAAAACAAAAAAAGGATTTTCCAAATCGGTTCAGGCGTCTTCGAGTAATCGGTGAAAAAAACTTCCGACAAATTGAGAACCTCCACCTTTTTTGAAGTCGTCTAAAAAGAGTGCTACCCTTAAAAAGTTTGCTGTAGAAAAGGCTGGCCAGATTTCGAGCAACAATGTTTTTTCAGTGACGGGTCCGTACGTCAAACGCATATTTATCGACGAGCTGAACGCGTCAGAGGGTAGCGTGCGTCGGGTTGTGCCGCTGGAAGACTTTGGGGGTGCACACCCCGACCCTAACCTGACGTACGCAGCTGACCTCGTCAATGAGGTGAAGAATGGAGACTTCGACTTTGGGGCGGCTTTTGATGGAGACGGTAAGTTCTTAGCTTTGGTTCAACGATTCTGAAACAAACCGCCAAAGTGTGGAACACCCTTCCAGCATCCGTGTTTCTTGCCACCTATAATTTGAGTACCTTCAAGGCAAGAGTGAATAGGCATCTTCTAGGCAAGCGCGCTCTAACCTAGACCTCATCAATGCTTCCCAGCGTTGATTGTCGTCCAGCGCCTTTTTATTAAGCTCTATTTTTTCCCCACACACATGTATCTTATTATGTAGTATAGTTCACACTTTAGACTTGCAGGAAGTCTTATCTAGTCCGTTGGTGTGTGGTCACTGGTCCCCTGTGGGTAAAACCTCCTCCATTGCGTCCAGCGTCCAAAAGCGTCCAGCGCCTATCTATTAATAATAAAAAAAAATAGAAAAATCGGCCAAGTGCAAGTCGGGCCTCTCTTTTAGGGATTCGTACATATGACAAAATTACTTTTTTAAAACTAGATACATAAATTTAGTTCTTAGATAGTACTAAATTAGCATATTGGGAAAACATGCTCGTATGTTTTGGTCACAACTTACAAACCGCATTATAAAGCGGTGTTTTCAGTATTTGTTGTTTAAATACACTAAAATATACTACTTATTGAACAGCAAATTCCTAACTAGTTTTGTTTTTAAGATAGACACCGTAACAAAAATGGTCTAAAACCGACACCTTTAAAGGCCTCCCATTTCTTCGTTTTGAAGCTAAAAAATAATAAAAAATATATTTGAACTCCACTTAGGCCCGCTTGCAGAGACTTTAACCCGGGAATAAATTTGTAATTTTGACAGAAGCTCTATAAGTCTATACGAAGTCTGTCCTTTTAACCTTTTAACCCAGAGTTTCTGCAAGCGTGCCTTAATGAGTTCTAGACGATGACACCCCCATATGCCAGGGTAAAAAAAATTTTAATTTTATTTAGTCTCTTTTTTCATGTATGGTATAAAAAATAAAGGGGGATTTTTCTTAATTTAATTTTATTTTTGTTATTTGTTGTTATAGCGGCAATAGAAGTACACCCTGAAATTTCAACTGTCTATCTATTACGGCATACGAGATACAGCCCGCTGACAGATCAGTTATTAAACAAGACTAACTTGGTGGTCTCTCAATCCCCCAGGTGATCGTAACATGATAATCGGGAGGGACGCCTTCTTCGTGACGCCCTCGGACTCGCTGGCGGTGCTGGCGAGCCAGCTGCAGCACATCCCGTACTTCCAGAGCACGGGCGTGAAGGGCTTCGCTCGCAGCATGCCCACCGCCGCGGCCGTGGACAGGGTGGCCGCAGCCATGGGCAAGGAGATGTTCCAGGTGCCCACTGGTGAGTGGAATAGGATAGAAATATTTTTTATTCAAATGCCGCAAATAACTGTTATAAAACTTATAAATACCTATAAACTTTTTTACAAGTGCTTTTAAGCTATTGCGTAGCTTTTATCGCGGGCTTTGAACTAGGACAAACAGTTTGAGCGCGGCGACCGAATCAAGAAATTCCGTAACGAAAATAAACCTAACACCGTCGTTCAGTAAGCGTTCAACATTTTAGAGGTTCACAACAAGCTCTGTTTGGCGCAGTGGGCGAGCGACCGCTTTCTTTACCGTATGGTGTATGATGTCGCAGGTTCGAATCTCACTCGCGAAGTAGTGACAGTGCGCTTTTCTTGTTTGTTTGTTTTTTTAATTATTTTTTTGCATAATTTTTATTATGCAAAAAAAAATATTGCATAAATGTTATAATTGCATAAGTTGATAAAAATCGGCCAAGTGCGAGTCGGGCCTCGCTCTTTTAGGGTTCCGTTAAAAAAAATTAAATTAAAATATTTCCATGTACCCATGGAAATATTTTAATTTAATTTAATTTAATTTTTATTATTTGTTGTTATAGCGGCGATAGAAATACATAATATGTGAAAATTTCATCTGTCTATCTATTACGGTTTACGAGATACAGCCCGCTGACATACGGTCGGACAGACGGACGGACAGCGTAGGCTTAGTAATAGGGTCCCCTTGGTACTCTTTGGGTACGGAACCCTAAAAATGCTATGTAATAGCTTTACTGCGGCAGTCCCCGAGTGCCACTTAATTTTTACAAGTGCTTTTGAATCGTCGATGGACTCATCGACTGGTTGTACAACATACCACTGGTTCGGAATGCCCTTCCTGCTCTTTTTAAAACAAGTTTACAATACAATAGATACTATGCTATGTATGCATTGTTTCCACAATGAGGGGAAAAAGCATACATAATTATAATTCAACACATGTTAAGACGGGCAGACAGAAAGTAGCCCCATTCCCGCCGGTGAGGCCGGCAATGTGATTTCTAAATTTATTTCTAACGGTATAATTTTCCATGCATAGATTTAGAATTGGTAGTCGGTGCTTAGCGATCACAAGTCGTAAATGTATGTTACCATGTTAGGTAATTAGAATTACTGATTAGATGTTGACAGTAACAACAAATTAATGAATGAAAAACATGTTGCTCAGTTAGATGTGCGGTAGGTATTTTTTTTACATAATTAAGATTAGTAAATAGTCTTTTCACAAACATAATATTATCATGTTGATAACTACACTTAAAAAATGAAAGGCAAGGTCAGTTATTGTAAGACTCTTTTGGCATCAACTTCAAGAAATCTACAAAATTTCAGAAGAAGTTTGTGACTTGAAGACCTGACTTTTTTTTGCAGATGTATTAGACTCGATTAATCTATTATTTGCGCACGGTGCTGCGCAAGCGCGAGATAATAATGATAACGCATTAAATTATTCGTCTTTCTCCCCTAGGGTGGAAATACTTCGGCAACCTAATGGACGCTGGTCGTCTATCTCTCTGCGGAGAGGAGAGTTTTGGTACTGGCTCTGACCATGTGAGAGAGAAAGATGGGCTCTGGGCCGCTCTGGCTTGGCTTTCCGTGCTGGCTGCGACTGGCAAGTCTGTTGAGGAGATGCTAGTGGCACACTGGCAGAAGTATGGCAGGAATTACTTCACAAGGTAAGAAAAGATGAGATAAATACGGTGCTGGCTTGGAACATGTTAGGAACTTTTTTGGGTGCAAAAACCATTTTTGATATTGTTTATTTGCTTGGAAGAGAGAGAGAAGGACTTGCCCAGCGCACGCATTCCCCTCTGCCGAAGTACGTACATATGTACGACGTACCTGTAATTATTTGCTTGTGTGCTCATTTTCTGTAAGTGTGACAGCTTTCGAGTTAGTGTGCGCTCATGGAGACGTAGTGAGTGAGTAAATGTGTGCTGTACGTATTTACCTCACCTCCCGCGAAAAGTGGCAGAATTTTACCTACTCCCTACTTTAAATCGTCGAAGTTTATTTGTTTATTTTGAATGTTTTTTTTTGGTGTGTACCTACCACATATTATTGAAGTAACTATTTTCTTTCTCTTGCTTGGCTCTACGTACTACAGTATTCACTTAGAAGTTGCCTCTCTTTCTATCGCGTAACTCTTATCCTTTCGCACTACGTTAGCCAATTGAGTTGGCCGAAAGAATTATTAATTTATACCTAAAATGCAGAGTGCGCCTGACCTGGTACTAGTATCTACTGACAAGTCTGCTGAGGAGAATATAAAAAAGCGATTATTTTTAATCGAAAGTAGTACAAGATCCGAAGAAAACGGATCGGTGCAATTACTTGTGCAGAGTTACCTTGTTTACCTTGTTCCTTATGTTGTACAATTTTAATTTCTTTTAAGTTCGTTCTACAAACAAGAGAGTGAAACGTTGACAAAAATTTTAATCATATTTTTTTTAAATAAAAAAAAATAGCTTTGAACATAATATTTTAATACGCCTACAATTGCGATTTGTTTTTTATAGATAATATTCTATAAAAAATACTTTTCATCTGGTAAACAGATGTGTGAATGAAGGACGACCTGTCTTCGGATCTTAGACCAAAGTGACGGCCATTTTGAAACCACAGATGGCCTTTTTTATTTGATTTTCTTAATTCAGAGTATTTTATGTCCACTTCCTACACTTACCTTCCATCAGGTATGACTACGAGGAATGCCCAAGCGACCCATGCAACGAAATGATGCAAGAGTTAGAGAAGAAAATGACATCTGCCGGCTTCGTTGGCTCAAAACTCAGCGCTTCGGGAAAGATATACACCGTAGCGTTAGCGGACAACTTCTCTTACATGGACCCCGTCGACAGAAGCGTGGCTATGAAGCAGGTAAGAAACTATGAAACAGGCAATAAGCTTCGAAATAGGTAAGAAGATGACATCTTATGGCTTGTTTTTTGACGTGATAACGTCTTATAAATCGATGAACAACGGCTGCACGCACGAAAAAGTGTCACGTTCCGCCTGAGCCTGCGCGTGCAAGCGAGAGCGCGGAACAAGCGATAGAGATGCACGATCGGCAAGCGTCGGCTTAGAACTTGGCTTTGGCTTTCTTTATTACGTTATCACGTAAAACTATCGTCCGTAAACCGACTTTACAGACAACCAATTTTTTTTTTTTAATAAATAAGAATTTCTGTCACAGCAGAGTCCTTCTCTTGCATTTGTATTCACTCATATTACAGGAATGAATCGGGAATAAAAAGTGGATGCCCATTTTTGGGCATTATAAAACACTGCGATGTAAAGCCGCAATAACAAACTGAGTGAGAAAATATGTTTATGTTGTTTCCAGGGTTTGCGCATCGTGTTCGAGGACGGATCGCGGATCGTGGTACGGCTCAGCGGTACGGGCAGCTCGGGAGCTACTGTTCGGTACGTACCATTATCTTCTATTGTCAGTCTTAACCATTAATATTCTAATGGTTAAGACTTCAGTCTTCTTTTCGGGAGGTCCAGGGTTCGATATCAAGCTCTCTATCTATGATTTATGTGCCTTTTCAACAAATAACACTAATAAAACAAACTTAAATCTAAATTAGTAAATTGATTAATACCAAAATTAAAAACTAAATAAAATCTAAAACCCTATCGATGTCACCGTAACGCGGCATCGTACACCCAATATGCTGGCAGCATTACCCCTTTGGATGGCCAAGCTAATCCTTTGGCCAAGGTAGCTGCCAGCTCTTGGATCCCCGGTGGACTCGATCACCCTTTTTGATAGTTGTACAAAAAGTAACACTTGTATAGTAAGGCTGGAACTACATCTGTGCGGACCGATTCGCATTTTGTCCATACAAAACTGTCATTTTTCATAGAGTCGTGAACGCATCGCAAAGCCGAATCGATGCGTACACTAAAAAAATGAGAGTTTTGTATGGAAAAAATGCGAATCGATGCGCACAGATGTGGTTCCAGCTTTATTTATAACACATGCTTTGATGGTGAAAGAAACCTGCATGCCTGAGAGTTCTCCAAAATGTTTTTATAGGGTTTAATAAAAAAAGAATATAAGCCACCCTGAACTTGACTAATATTCCCCTCTCTACATATAAGCATGAAGCTTGTAGGAGTGGGTACGACAATAGTGTCATGGCCCATGGCATTACTTGGCCTTTTCCTTAACTCTTTTCATTCTGAGAGACCTGTAATGGACCACTGAACTCTATAATTTACACTGGAGAGGCTGATTGACGCCATTTTGGACTTGATTGGCGCCATTTTGGACTTGATTGGCGCCATTTTGGACTTGATTGGCGCCATTTTGGACTTGATTGACGCCATTTTGGACTTGATTGGCGCCATTTTTGCGCTGTAAGCAGATATACGAGTGTCTCTGGAACTAATAATGTTGCAAATGGCGCACCGACCTCTATAATTAATCTATGATTTTATAGATTAATTATTATTGAGGTAGGTGCTCCATTTGCAATATTATTAGTTCCAGAGAAACTCGTATGTCAAATGTGGCGGTACAAATTGATCCTTAATTGCTGTCATTTGTATAGAGACAGCCAATTATACCCTGTCCAACCGTTTATTTTCTTTTTGACAGCTCAGTCTCACTCGCTCTCACATAGTGAGAGTGAGTGAGCCTGAGCTATATAATCTTGACTGAGCTGTCAAAAAGAAAATAAACGGCTGGACAGGGTTTAAGTGTTAATAATTAGGGCGAGCGGAGCGAGACTTATCACTATCCCACAACCTGAGAATTTTGTGGTACACTTTACTGAAAAACTATCACGCCTATAGATTTGTGATTTAACATAGTAATTTAAGTTCATATCCAGATGTGTTATCTGTCCAAAAAAATATAATTTTATAACCATTAACTTAAAAATTATTACCTGTTAGAAAAACTACGCGAGCCCTCACAAAGCTCAGCCTTTTGCTAGTAAGTAGATCAGTAGTAGTAGTGTATCACAGACAATAACCCACGCCTCTGCCCACAGACTATACATAGACTCGTACGAGGCTAGTGACGTGCTGGGCGCCGCGCAGCAGATGCTGCAGCCGCTCATAGAGGTGGCGTTGGAGCTCTCGCGGCTGCAGCACTACACCGGCCGCGACGCGCCCACCGTCATCACGTAAACACCGACATGTTACATTATACTAACTCAAAGTACAACCTTGATAATTTCCTTTTATAAAAATAACAAGCTAATTATTTACAAAAATATCCAACTGCGTTCAAATTCAAATATTAGAGTCCGGAATATTAATACGTCGAATTGTCTAATTTTTGACGTGATAACGTCTTATAAATCGATGAACACCGGATGCACGCACGAAAAAGTATCACGTTCCGCCTGAGCCTGAGCGTGCAAGCGAGAGCGCGGAACAAGCGATAGAGAGGCACGATCGGCCCAAACGATGGCTTGTGAAGTTGTGACTAGAGCGCCCGCCGTCGCCCGCCAGACATAGCGTGCACGCTGTGGTTAGCGGATGTGTCGCGAGCTAGTTCTAGCAGCACGCTGTTCATCTTTATGACGTTATCACGTAAAACTATCGTCCGTAAACCGACTTTACAGACAACCAATATTTTTTCATGAATTTTTTAAACCCAGCAACACTTAAAGTCAAAGGTGATTACAATTTTTGTCAAGTTACAAGGTTGTTAATTAAAACTGATTTTGCGTAGGCTCCGTCTACTATTTTGCGTAGGCTCCGTCTACTATTTTGCGTAGGCTCCGTCTACTATTTTGCGTAGGCTCCGTCTACTATTTTGCGTAGGCTCCGTCTACTATTTTACCATTGTTTCGTACAAGAAAAAAAGATTTATAAAATTGTTTTATTTCACGAATAAGTTAAGTTTATTCTATATTTTATTGTTTTATGCTAAGATAGTTTGCTTAAGTTGTAAGTATCCCAAACTGTTCATTGTATATTGGATTGTTAACATTATTTATTTTATATAAACTATTTTACAAATAGCATATTTAAAAATTAAATAATAATATTATTGTTAGTAATTTAGCCAAAGATTTTCGGAAAATGCTGTTTTTTGTTTTTATAAATAATAATGGATTAAGTATATTTTTATCACATTTTTTATACGAGATGGTTTGTTTAAATAAAAGGTATGATGAAAGTTTGAGTATTGTTTTATTGACTAGAGACTTAAATAATTTATAATAACTTATAAATAACTGTACAAATGTGTGTCGCATCACATCGACAAGCGAAAATCTAAAATACATATTACGCAGCACATTGACCTCTGTCTCAAGAACTCAATGGGCAATAATGGCAGAATGGCCCAGTATTATAGCACTTTCTTACCTACAATAAAATGATAATCGGAATTATATCAACATTTTATTACAAGGCAGCAAAACTAATGAATCAAATAAAAAAAAATTACAACAGTCTAAAAGTTTTCGTTCAGAATTTATATACAAATACACAAAAAATTGAAATACAGAATTGATATAAAAATATACAAAATTACAAATATTTCCTAACATAGCTGGGTAAGTATTGAATCTGGGCAGTGAGTGAGTGCTAGATCTATAGATCTTAATCTCATCCTGGGTTTTGAGTCATTTTAGACTCAACTTATTATTATAATATGTATTCAGTTTTAGACAAAGCATAGACAAAATAGAGCTTAAAAGGACAATGGGCAAAAATGTATGGAACTTGGTCCAAGAGCCTCCACTGATGAGACTTGCGGGAAATGAAAGGTCAAAGTTGTCGTATGATTCTGGCAAAACTCTATTAAATTCTGTCCGGGGGTTATTTTGCTACGGTCATGTTTGTTCTGACTAAATAATATAAATCGTGTTAAACAATTCAGCGTGTATGTTATCTTTTTATTAAGTCATTCGATCAAAAGCGCCAATAGATTTAAGATTATGGAACACTAGCTGGAACACTAGCTGATGCCCGCGACTTTGTCCGCGTAGATTTCGTTTTTAAAATCCCTCGGGAACTATTATTTTCCTGGGATAAAAAGTAGCCTATGTCTCTCCAGGTCCTCAACTATACCCATGCAAAAAATCCGTAGCTCCGTTACGGCGTGATTGAAGGACAAACCAACAAACACACTTTCGCATTTATAATATTAGTATGATGACCAAGATCTTAAGTAGCGAACACCGTGAGAGTTAGTCGAAGACAGTCGCGACGATGTTCAGACCACAAAGTGTGTATTGTGGAACTTAATTTGTGGGTAGAATCATAATTCTGATATACGAAGTTAGGATTGGTTAGATATGGTCTATGGTATGAAGATTAGGGTAGGTGAAAAAGTTCATCACCGACATGAGCCACCGCCGTCATTAACCTTGACGACCGCTCCATATATCCCCCATGATAAGTACTCCCACAAGAAGCTAGAAAGAACTTAGCATAACACGGGGCGGTCGCCACAAAGAATGCGCACTCGCTTGCCGGTTGTTGGACGGGCCGGTGCGGTGCATGCATTCACAACAGGCTAAGACTGCGGGAGGGGGACATACAGAATGATAATCCCACCCCCACTGACCTTCCTTACCTTGTTTTGTTTACCTGGATACGAGCCGAGAACATAAACGTACTCCATAGTCACATTATATATGCGCCTGGTGTCGGTGACGTCATATCGGTGTTCTGGTAGGTGTCTGATGAGCGAGGGAAGCGCGGTGAGGTTAGAAGCGGGAGTGGCATCGAATTAAAGATAGACTAGTGGTTCGCCCCGAACTGAGACCTCGCGGCATCCCATAATTCCCCCTAAGGTAGTTTTAACTATTTATTGTAATAGTTAACTTTTAACATTAGACGCAAGAAGAGCTAAAGAGTTACTGGAGATGGTTGAATTTTTGGGTACTCCTACTTTTTTACGTTGAGTGCTGCACACTGGCCGTAATAATATCGTACACCTAATGGTAGCACAGATAAACTTTGATACATTAGTCGCAAAAGAGCAATGAAAATAATTAATGCTTTTGCATGTAAATTCTTCGCTTGTATAGGTACCTAAGATATTTAGTCATAGATGTTGCAATAATTTTATAAAGTTCCTTTGCGCAACATAGACTTTTAATATTTACTGCCGTTGCCGCCGTAACAAAAGGTGCGAAGCTATTTATTATTAGAACATATAGGCTAATTAGGGTGAGACTGGGTAAGTAATTAAAGGCTGTATTAAGAATGCTTTCTTATCTCGATATCTGTGAGCAAAACTGTTTGTGGGTTTGCACCAACCATAAGAAATCATGCAACTTACGATATACTTATAAGTGTTTTTCTAGTTTTACGAAATCATACTTCGTGCAATACTTTCTAATCTTCTTTCTTCAGTAATCCTGGACTGCAAAATTTTCATTTTTTTAATCTTTTCGAGCCTCACAAAATCAAAGGGACGATCAAAAATGATATCTTCAAGCCGTTTCGATCTCGATAACGCTACGTAAGTACATCCTACAGCTAGCTCTTTATCACCGATATCCACAATCACTTTGTCCAGTGTGAGTCCTTGCGACTTGTGAACAGTAACGGCCCACGCCAACGATAGTGGAAATTGTGTGCGAGAACATGATATTTTGCCTGACTTCCATGATCGGGTCATCGGTGCAATCGGAACCACTCCATTGATAGTGGGACCCGTATATTTATCAAATAACACGCAAACTACAAGAGGCATATCATGGGGAGGGGCCGAGCTAGGTTCATAGACTATGTCTTGCACATAACCTAAGGCTCCATTCACCAAACCTTTAGCTACCCACAAATTTGACTTTAACATGACTCTACTGCCTTTTGCCAGATATATTACTTTTTCTAGTCCTTGCGCCACATCTGCTTCGCCTTTTGCTGCTGTTGGGTTGTTATGTTTTGCAATAATTTTGGCTATGGGAGTATTAAGTAATTCGAGTTTTAATAAATTGTAAGCACAAACAGCCTCATTATATGGTATCAGTTTAACAGCCTTATTAAAATTTAATATTTCAGCAGACGATAGCCGAGATTTTTCGCGCGTCATCAATAATGTCCAGTCTTGGATTGAACACTCTCCAACACTTAATCGATCTAAGACTTCCCTGAATACTTTTTGACCGTCTCCTTTTTGTCTGTGAGCCGTCTTTAATATAACGCATTTTTTTATTGACTTATACAATAATTGCCCTTGATCTGAGTATGCGTTATTGTAGCCATTACCATAAAATGGGCGATCCATTACTGGTGGTAACTGTTTTAGATCTCCGAGGAGATATAAACACATACCACCAAATGGTACTTGAGAATTTCGTGGTTTAGCTTGCCTACATCTTTGATCTATTTTAAATAGCATTGAACACCCTACCATGCTCATTTCGTCTATTATTACAAAAAAGCAAGTCTCCATTTCTTTCTGAAATTTAGCTGCTGCTTCTCCGTCTAAATCTTTAAATATTCTTTCCAGTCCTATATGTAGCCCTGAGTGTATTGTACATCCACCAACATTTACTGCTGCAACGCCTGTGGGTGCCATCAACAGGAAGCTATTGGGCCCTAATTCTGTAGATAATGTATGACACATCGCTGCAATCAGGGTGCTCTTGCCGCTTCCTGCTTTTCCTTGTATTATCACGCACTGATCCTGGTATTGTATATCGTGGCCACGTTTAACAATTTGAACTTGATGTTTTAAGAAATTAACAACGTCCGTTTGTTCATAATTGAGAGTTATATCAGGCAAGCTGCATTTTTCATACAATCTTGAATTTTGGCCCTTGTTAAACTCAGACACAAATGATGCCAAATTTCCTGGATTAACATAGTTATCGTAAGTATCAGCCCAATTATTTTGCAAGTCGAATTCCCGTACACCCAATTCTGTGGTGGGTATATCCTTTTGATTCGGACCCATTCCAGCTATTAACATCCACTCATCTTGTTCCCTATCATCGTCAGACTCTTCTTGTTCATATTCATTTGCAACTTCTGGTATTTCCAATAATGGATATCTAATAATGTTTTCATTGTACAGCTCTTTCCAACTTTTTCCAGTATTTGTGAATTCATTAATATTTCGCCATGGCACATTCAATATAACCTGTTGTCTATAAAACTGTTCTTCATTGTTATTCAAAGTAAGATGCGGAAATACTCGTGGTACTGCCGGTTGCCTGCGAGTAATCCATCGATTTCCTTTCTTGTAATGTTTGGAAAAAAAATCTCTTAAACTCATTCTATCATAAATTTGCGGCCTAAGAGGATAATCGTCCAACATACATTTTGAGCTAGCTCCACCCGTTTCATTTATGTTCCATCTGATCCACTGATCATTTTCTACGTTTATTTTCACGAATGATCTACTGGCATGATATAAAGGCCATCCCATTAAAATATGAAATGTTTCTTGTGCGGATATATCACGCTCCGCACAAACTTTCAAAAAAATTTTCTGCAAGACTTCTTTCGCTCGGCCTTCACTTTGATTTTCTAAAACTAAAGAATACATTTCTGTAAACGCTTTAGATTTTGGTTCCGATTTGCTTGCGTATTTGGCAATGTAATTTAAAATTGCTGTTGTTGACACAATACACTGCATGTCCGTGTTTGCTCGCCAATGTTCACAAACGTAACGATTATGTGAATTGATCAGTGGATCATTACGGGCAGACTTAAAAGTCCACTCATTATTTTCTTTCAATAGTTCGTTAGAATCTCGTAATTGAAACGGAAATTTAAATCTACACTCCTGTACTTTAGTTTTTTTGTTTTTCCTCATACACTGTTTGCCATGACGTGTGTGTCGCTGACAACAGTTTATGAGGTTTTCATAATCCTCTTGATGATCAATGATATCTGTATAATGCTGCTGACATGGATGAATTATTGGCGCAGGTTTGTTAATGTTAGGATTTATGGTTGTAACTAAATTGCCAAAAAAGTTTGAAACGCCTTGTCTGGCGTTTTCTGTCATTTGATTTAATGACGACACATCAGGAGCGTCTTCCAACCACAATATACCATGAATATGTGGACTATCACGATGCTGAAATTCGGTCCTATACCAATAATCTTTTACAGAAAAGTAGGGTTTCATCATCTTATTAATAAAAACGTCGGCCCTTTGCTGGAAAAACCACGAAACAAGCAACGGATTTTCATTCAAAAGCTTATTTTTAATTTTCATTGCTATTTTTGCGTCTAATATATCAAAATTTATCTGTGGTGCAATTATACGATATAATTCCGGCCAGTGTAAGTCAGCAGCACTCAACGTAAAAAACAAAGTAGGAGTACCCAGAAATTCAACCATCTCCAATAATTCATTACATCGAGCATGCCAATATGTGCTGGTTCCACGTAAATTTGAATTAAAACAAATTAATTTATTGATTAGGGAAGGGTCTAGACTCATTTTCTGTTTTAGTTCAGCAACACATAACTTACTTATTTCAGAATTTCTTTTAACACATACTGAACTATTTTGAAGCGCTGACCATCTCATATGGCTATTTAATGCGAAGAACCTAAAACGCGAATGTTTGGCAAATCGCTGATCTTTGTAACGCATCAAATGTTGAAAGTACTGAAGGTGTGTTACAGTTTTTTGTCTAGGCGACCTTAAGTCCGCAGCACCAGTAGGAAACAATGTTGGAAATGCCATTGCTATATAACCAGCAGTAGTAAACTCGTTTATTGGATTAGACGATATTTCTGGCCATTGTAATGGATTTCCTGCTGTACCTAAAGCACATCTCACCATTATGAGCTGATCATTCGGTGCAATTCCAAGTATATTTGAGTCAATCACCTCTTCTGTGTCATTTTCTACAAGATCTTCAACATTATGATTAATTTGATTACTTATTTCCTGACTTAAAATTTGCGTTAAGTTTCCATTTTCCGGAATTTCTGCAAGATTTTCATAGCTAATTTCTATATCTTTGTAGTAAATATTATTTTCTTTTAAATATTTGAGAGCTCTGTATACTTTATTCCGACTTACTCTGAAATCTTTATAATCTTCAACACCCTGTCGTCGAATAATCAATATTGAAGAAAGGGAATTAATGGAATGTGGAAGTTGTGTTGCAATAGTGTTAACGTCTTGTGGGAAATTTATTATTTGCCCACTGAAGGCGAACTGTTGCCCTCGAATTCTATAAACTGATATGACGGGATGCACTTTTGCTATTAGCTGCTCCTCAATCATAGTTAAATCTTTTAATTCTGCTGGACATTCTCCTGGGTCCATGTTATTGTCAATGGTAAATAGATTTAGAAGTCCTGTCTTATTACAACGCGTGCACGCACCTTTAACAACTTTTAAATTTGGAAATGATTCCCTGCAAATTTGGCATTCATCCCAGTTTATCAATTTTTGACTTTTTTCGAAAACTGTATATGGTTGATTGCTGTTTGTATCATAATTTGAAAAATCTGCATTATTTTTACTTGTATTTGGTTCACACAGTTGCTCATTTTCAGACCGCTGGCGTGCAATTCGACGCATTCGGGTATTTCGCGTTCGCTCTGTATCACGGAAGTCAAGATCTTGACGTACTATCTGGTGAGCTTGCGTATTGCGCAATTGTTCAGCCTCGCGATAGTCAAGATCTTGACGTGCTAATTGGTGAGCTTGCGTATTGCGCAACTGCTCTGCCTCACGAAAGTCAAGGTCTTGACGTACTATCTGGTGAGCTTGCGTATTGCGCAATTGTTCAGACTCGCGATAGTCAAGATCTTGACGTGCTATTTGGTGAGCTTGCGTATTGCTCAATTGTTCAGCCTCGCGATAGTCAAGATCTTGCCGTGCTATTTGGTGAGCTTGCGTATTGCGCAACTGCTCTGCCTCACGAATGTCAAGGTCTTGACGTGAGATTTTACGGGCTCGAGAATTATTCAACTGAAGATTTTTCGAACGTTTTGAAGAAACGGACCTTTCAATTCGTTTTTGAATTTTGTTCTGTTCTTTTTCATTAAGATAAATCTTATTTATGGACCTTGAAATTTGTTTTTGCTTGGTGTTTAACTGTCTTAATTCAATTTTTGAACAAATATTTTTTTCTACTGCGCCTTCTGCAGGTTGCTGAATACTTTCCGGTGATCTTTTTTTTGTGGTCTTACTTTTTAAAAATATATTGCGGCGAGGATTACCTCTTGGCTTTCGCGGTTGAGACGGGAATGCTATCAAATCACCACTTTCTATTATATTTACCAAATGAGGCCGCATTTGGTCAAAAACATAGTTTTCAAAAACAGGGTTTTTATTCATGGCTAATGATGTTGCAAATGCAATTGCCATAACCCCACAATCATAATTGTTTCGTTGACGTTGAACGTCAACGAACAACGTTGTTGGCTTGTGAGGTAAGAGAGCATCTACAAAGGCCTGTTGCATCGGGGGTAATTGTTTTCCCAATAAACTATCATACACTCTTAATATATCTCCGTTGTAAAAAAGACAAACCCAATGTCCAACACCGCTAAAATTATCTCCGTAATAAAGAAGTTGAATATGTTGCTGGTCTGGATGAATGGGCTGTATGTCAGAAATGGACCTTAGAAAATCCATTGGATATATTACGTGCGAAGTATAACGACTTAAAATAGCATGAAATGCGTTAACTAAATCATCTTCAACGTACGTACTTTCATTTAAAATGTAATTAGAACTGAATTCATAGTTTACATTTGAAAATTGAAATCTCCATCACGCCTAAACAAAAATCAAAACGAAAAACTAAAAAGTTGGCAACTAAAGAACAAAACAATGGATAATAATTCTTTATATTAAAATTTATTTATTTATTTATATTAAAATAAGAAACGATAACTGTAGAACAAAAAGTAATAGTAGATATTATTATTTGTATTCGATAAATGACGACCAGAATTGAGTTTTACTTATACTTTTTTAAAACATTTAACAAAGCGCCATTTCAAATTAAACTATCTGAGTACAGCGTCATCTATCGAAACAAACACGAAACATGATTGCTTTGAATTAATAATACATATTATTATTTGTAACTCTGAATATTATTAATATTATTACTCAGAAACCAATGAATCAATTTTTATTATTTTTTCACTATCGTAATGTAATATCAGAAAATTTTAGTCTGTAATACACCTATGTATCTTTCGTACGATGTTTTAATTTAAACATAAATACAAACATGTCACCAAATTTTTTATTTGTACCTACGCCGATTTCTCCTAGATTGGATTACCGAATCGCCTGGCAATTTTTTTACTTGATAGAGAAACTTTGCGAGATGGTTTTATACACATTTCTGCATCAACTCTTTAATTCTGATTCTGCAAGGTTAGGTACTGCCCGCGTAAGTTATGGAGATTCAGTAACTGTTGCTGCTGAATTTATATTGAAAACGGAGAAACCTAATTAGCAACGACTACCTAGGTACATGAAAGTCACAACACTTCTGATGATGCATGATACAGCACACTCCTGAAACATATTTCATTGTATAATTATTATTATTTATATTAGACTTGGAAAACTACATGCGCCAACTTGATAACTGTTATTTTATTCCACATATATAACAGTATTACTATTCAACGCAAGGTGGTGGTAATCAGTTTGCATTAGTAATAGGTACATTGCGAAATATTGCAATATTTTAAAAGATGATTAGACAGTGCCTTAAGTTCCAAATTTAGTATAATAAACAAATGTATATTGCAATATTTTAAAAGATGATTAGACAGTGCCTTAAGTTCCAAATTTAGTATAATAAACAAATGTATGTAGGAGTCTCTTTACGTAGGTAGCTCCAAAACACAATCCTAAGTCCTAACATCCGTCCCAATGTCCTTTTAGGTGTCCCGTACAGGATCGTGATAAAGAAGTTGACAGTAATCATCACCTAACTTATCATAGGTAGCCCGTAAAGGTTAGAGAACGTCAGTGAAAACATTGAATTATTTATCAAACATTGAATTTAACTCGTAGTTCCATGGGAATAGTTACTGACTGCGCCATCTATTAGCATTATTGTGAAGCTATGTTGATGCTATATGAATTACTGACGCCCATTAAAAATTAAATAATCTCGTTTCTTTATAATATTCATATAATTTTAGTATTTGTTGTTCAAGTACAGGATATAAGTGACCTAAAAACATAAAATCAGTTTGAAAATCCATAGTGGATTTTTCTAGAGAGCGTCTTCAAGCGAGCGTATAAAATCGCCACTTTGAAAGCCCCCCATTTCGTCAATTTTAAGGGAAAAATTAAAAAAAAATTATTTTTGTACTCAGTTCAAAATTATCTTTAAAATGATACGTAACAATTTTATGTAACGCGATATTTTTTTTTTTACTTCGCATTCGCTTCTATGAGAGCCCCCCTGAAATAAAGATTTTTATAACTTTTTAAGCCATTTTCGGCTGGAGGCCATCGGTTTACATATTATATCTAAATTTGAAGTAATTACGTTCAGTAATTCAAAAGTTATAAGGCTCTGACAGACGGACGGACGGACGGACGGACGGACGGACAAGTGCAAATCGCCCTAGTTAACTCAAAGACCTTCGCTTCGCTCGGTCGATAAAGAGATTAAGAGACCATGTCGTAATAAAGACAACGTTATGTACGTAAAATCATATTATTTAGTCGGAACAAACATGACTAAGTAGGATAACAAAATAACCCCGGGACAGAATTTAATAGAATTTTGTCAGAATCATACGATAACTATGACTTTCATTACCCGCAAGTCTCATCAGTGGAGGCTCTTGGACCACCTTCGCCCATTGTCCTTTTTGACGCCTCCGGGCATAGTCAAAAGGCCAGATAAAGCACTCTGCTATCATTAATCTATGATTAACACTGGAGGCTGCTGTGATATATTTTTTACCCATTTGATTGACGCCATTTTGGAGCTGTAAGCAGATTAGAGTGTCTCTGGAATCATATTGCAAATGGCGCACCGACCTCTATATTTAAACTTCAAATTGATCCATAATTTAAGCTGTCATTTGTTTAGGGTCAGATAATCCACAGTTAATCATAGATTAATTTATAGAGATCAGTAATACACATTAGGACGTTTCTACCACAGGTGTCTACCAAAACACAAGGCTACGCCCTGTAATGCTGGAACCACATCTGTGCGCATCGATTCGCATTTTGGTCATACAAAACTGTCATTTTTCATAGAGTCTTGTACGCATCAATTCGGTTTTTTGATGCGTACACGACTATGAAAAATAACCGTTTTGTATGAACAAAATGCGAATCGATGCGCACAGATGTGGTTCCAGTCTAAGTTTGCAATTTTCCACTGTTTTCATTAGCCATATGTCAAAAAATTAAAGTTACCGGCCGAATTAAGAACTTCCTCCTTTTTGGAAGTCAGTTAAAAATAGAGAATACGTCAGTTTGTTAGGCTAGGCTATGAAAAACTGCATCACCAAATTACCAGTTCCAAATACAATAATGGCGGAATAAAACAGCCCCTTCCACACGGTCAACTTTCCTCGCAGTTGGAGAGATCGCATCTGAAGCAACGCTGGCAGCGCGAACACGTGGACGAGCCCGCTCACAGCGCCTGTGTACCTGGCAACAAATCATCATCATCATTATCATCATCATCATCAGTTACCCATCAAAGGCTCACTATACTGAGCGCAGTGTGGCGATCGCGTAACTTTTATCGCTGTTCTTAAGGGTTAGAAATTAATCAATCATGTTCAACTCGGTATTTTGGTTAATTTCTTAAACTGGTCACTTTCAAGTAAAGATTTTTATGTAAACCTGTGAAGATGATAATTCTACTGGCGCAATAGGGTATTTGACTACTTTTAGAAAATCATCTTAAATTGTTAATAATGCTATGCTGAAGCTAACAAAACGTATATTTCGGCATAATTTTCAGTATTTTTCATAAAAATCGAGAAATAAATTCAAAAAAATAAATTGCCGCCGAAACGTTCCATTTGCTCTCATGACGTCACAGTTCACATTTCAAACAATGAGAATTCCACAGCCCATAGGTGGTGTGGACTGTGACGTCATTCGAGATCACGGAACGTTTTCGATCACGTGTCCATGGCCGGAATTATAGCAATTTTATTTAATGTTTTCTAATTAAATAAAACTTTATTTTTTAGTTTTGTCGTATGGAATAATGTTTTTAGATAATAATCTTTTAGGATGACACCAAATGAAACGATATTTTTAATATAGTCAAATAGGTACCCTAAAGGCCATTAGCCTAGTTTGTCGTATTAGTTTACAAACCAAATTAAATTTGAATTTCGCGGGCAGACCCGTATAATCATCCTTATAGGACTATTTCAATGTCAAAACATGGTTTTCGCCAATAGGAGAAGCCCAAAATCATATTTTGACATTGATGCAGTCCTTCAAGGACTGAGAAAAAATTACGCGATAGACCCCCTGGTCTCCTCATAGTCCACCACGCTACGCGCTGGCCCAATGCGAATTGGCGGACTTCACACATCTTTTAGAACATTTTGGAGAACACACAGGCGTGCAGATTTCTTCACACGATGTTTTCCTTCACCGTTGAAGCATGTCATATTATAATTGCTTAAGTTTGAAGACATGGGTTCTGCCCGCGAAATTCAAATTTAATTTGATTTTTCGCAATTTGTAAACTAATACGACAAAGTAGGCTTATGGCATTCTAATTGCGACAATGGCAGCATCATCTTCACAGGTTTATATAAAAATCTTTACTTGAAAGTGTCCAGTTTAAGAAATTAATCAAAATATCGACTAATTTGTGAGTAACTCACGTCCAACTCAGTATTTTGATTAATTTCTTAAACTGGTCACTTTCAATTAAAGATTTTTATGTAAACCTGTGAAGATGATAATTCCACTGGCGCAATTAGAAGGCCATAAGCCTACTTTGTCGTATTAGTTAACAAATTGCGAAAAACCAAATTAAATTTGAATTTCGCGGGCAGACCCTTGTCTTCCACCTTAAACGCACATAACTCCAAAAAGATCAGTGACGTGCGTGCCCGGGATTGAACGTGTGACGCGCTAAATATGAGACTGCAGTTCTGACCACTGGCTATCACTGCCCTCAACAAACGGATAAACTGAATCATCTCTCCCCGTGTCGCTATTGTCATTATTGAGGGTCACGACCCTTTTTCTACTAATGACTCTAAGACTCGGTTATTCGCGATTTTTGTATATTGATGGGTACAAATAAAATCTTCTATATCGACAGACAGAAGTCTTGTATGGACTTCCACATGCCTCAGTCTTGCGCTGTCAGTAACTAGCGGAGATGTCGTGGAGCTGAAATGGCAAAGGGTGGGGCACATAGTTCGAAGATCATCGATAGCGATAGGTTTTGAGGTCCCAAATCCCAACCTAAGGTGTTGGAGGCGAACCTGCATCGGCGCGCAGCGTTGGTAGATCCCCTACTACGGTGGACGATTTTAGGCGAGTCGCTCGCAATCGCTATAGATACAGGTGGCACAGGATTGTGTTCTGTGGCCATCATCCATCATGGTGTGATGCGGGTTGTTACGTTCCCTCAAATATGGTTGAGCGAAGCAACAGCTGGGTCATGCGTCATGTTCGAGAACGGGTGCCGGCGGCGGGAATGGGGCTGCCCATCTTAATATGTATTCAATAATTGTAAGTAGTATGCATTTTTGGAACTTCCCCTCATTGTAAAAACACTGGATACATAGCATAGTAACTATCTATTGTATTGTAAACTTGTTTTAAAAAGAGCAACCATCGAGTTTCTTGCTGGTTCATCTCGGCAGGAAGGACATTCCGAACAAGTGGTATACTCATCGACGATTCAAAAGCACTTGTAAAAAAGTTTATTTGAATAAAAAATATTTCTATTCTGTTCTCATCATTTCAAGAGACCTATGTCCAACAGTGGACGACTATGGTTGATAAGACGAAGTACCTGATGACGGTGCCGATGTTGGGGCACAAGCACGCCACCAGTATGCAGAGCGCGACCACGGCCAGGTTGATGGCGAGCGTGGGCCCGCGCGCCGCCGCCCGCGCCCACAGCTGGGCCGCGTCTACGGTTGAGATGACGAAGTACCTGATGACGGTGCCGATGTTGGGGCACAAGCACGCCACCAGTATGCAGAGCGCGACCACGGCCAGGTTGATGGCGAGCGTGGGCCCGCGCGCCGCCGCCCGCGCCCACAGCTGGGCCGCGTCTACGGTTGAGATGACGAAGTACCTGATGACGGTGCCGATGTTGGGGCACAAGCACGCCACCAGTATGCAGAGCGCGACCACGGCCAGGTTGATGGCGAGCGTGGGCCCGCGCGCCGCCGCCCGCGCCCACAGCTGGGCCGCGTCTACGGTTGAGATGACGAAGTACCTGATGACGGTGCCGATGTTGGGGCACAAGCACGCCACCAGTATGCAGAGCGCGACCACGGCCAGGTTGATGGCGAGCGTGGGCCCGCGCGCCGCCGCCCGCGCCCACAGCTGGGCCGCGTCTATGGTTGAGATGACGAAGTACCTGATGACGGTGCCGATGTTGGGGCACAAGCACGCCACCAGTATGCAGAGCGCGACCACGGCCAGGTTGATGGCGAGCGTGGGCCCGCGCGCCGCCCCCCGCGCCCACAGCTGGGCCGCGTCTACGGTTGAGATGACGAAGTACCTGATGACGGTGCCGATGTTGGGGCACAAGCACGCCACCAGTATGCAGAGCGCGACCACGGCCAGGTTGATGGCGAGCGTGGACCCGCGCGCCGCCGCCCGCGCCCACAGCTGGGCCGCGTCTACGGTTGAGATGACGAAGTACCTGATGACGGTGCCGATGTTGGGGCACAAGCACGCCACCAGTATGCAGAGCGCGACCACGGCCAGGTTGATGGCGAGCGTGGGCCCGCGCGCCGCCGCCCGCGCCCACAGCTGGGCCGCGTCTACGGTTGAGATGACGAAGTACCTGATGACGGTGCCGATGTTGGGGCACAAGCACGCCACCAGTATGCAGAGCGCGACCACGGCCAGGTTGATGGCGAGCGTGGGCCCGCGCGCCGCCGCCCGCGCCCACAGCTGGGCCGCGTCTACGGTTGAGATGACGAAGTACCTGATGACGGTGCCGATGTTGGGGCACAAGCACGCCACCAGTATGCAGAGCGCGACCACGGCCAGGTTGATGGCGAGCGTGGGCCCGCGCGCCGCCGCCCGCGCCCACAGCTGGGCCGCGTCTACGGTTGAGATGAAGAAGTACCTGATGACGGTGCCGATGTTGGGGCACAAGCACGCCACCAGTATGCAGAGCGCGACCACGGCCAGGTTGATGGCGAGCGTGGGCCCGCGCGCCGCCGCCCGCGCCCACAGCTGGGCCACGTCTACGGTTGAGATGACGAAGTACCTGATGACGGTGCCGATGTTGGGGCACAAGCACGCCACCAGTATGCAGAGCGCGACCACGGCCAGGTTGATGGCGAGCGTGGGCCCGCGCGCCGCCGCCCGCGCCCACAGCTGGGCCGCGTCTACGGTTGAGATGACGAAGTACCTGATGACGGTGCCGATGTTGGGGCACAAGCACGCCACCAGTATGCAGAGCGCGACCACGGCCAGGTTGATGGCGAGCGTGGGCCCGCGCGCCGCCGCCCGCGCCCACAGCTGGGCCGCGTCTACGGTTGAGATGACGAAGTACCTGATGACGGTGCCGATGTTGGGGCACAAGCACGCCACCAGTATGCAGAGCGCGACCACGGCCAGGTTGATGGCGAGCGTGGGCCCGCGCGCCGCCGCCCGCGCCCACAGCTGGGCCGCGTCTACGGTTGAGATGACGAAGTACCTGATGACGGTGCCGATGTTGGGGCACAAGCACGCCACCAGTATGCAGAGCGCGACCACGGCCAGGTTGATGGCGAGCGTGGGCCCGCGCGCCGCCGCCCGCGCCCACAGCTGGGCCGCGTCTACGGTTGAGATGACGAAGTACCTGATGACGGTGCCGATGTTGGGGCACAAGCACGCCACCAGTATGCAGAGCGCGACCACGGCCAGGTTGATGGCGAGCGTGGGCCCGCGCGCCGCCGCCCGCGCCCACAGCTGGGCCGCGTCTACGGTTGAGATGACGAAGTACCTGATGACGGTGCCGATGTTGGGGCACAAGCACGCCACCAGTATGCAGAGCGCGACCACGGCCAGGTTGATGGCGAGCGTGGGCCCGCGCGCCGCCGCCCGCGCCCACAGCTGGGCCGCGTCTACGGTTGAGATGACGAAGTACCTGATGACGGTGCCGATGTTGGGGCACAAGCACGCCACCAGTATGCAGAGCGCGACCACGGCCAGGTTGATGGCGAGCGTGGGCCCGCGCGCCGCCGCCCGCGCCCACAGCTGGGCCGCGTCTACGGTTGAGATGACGAAGTACCTGATGACGGTGCCGATGTTGGGGCACAAGCACGCCACCAGTATGCAGAGCGCGACCACGGCCAGGTTGATGGCGAGCGTGGGCCCGCGCGCCGCCGCCCGCGCCCACAGCTGGGCCGCGTCTACGGTTGAGATGACGAAGTACCTGATGACGGTGCCGATGTTGGGGCACAAGCACGCCACCAGTATGCAGAGCGCGACCACGGCCAGGTTGATGGCGAGCGTGGGCCCGCGCGCCGCCGCCCGCGCCCACAGCTGGGCCGCGTCTACGGTTGAGATGACGAAGTACCTGATGACGGTGCCGATGTTGGGGCACAAGCACGCCACCAGTATGCAGAGCGCGACCACGGCCAGGTTGATGGCGAGCGTGGGCCCGCGCGCCGCCGCCCGCGCCCACAGCTGGGCCGCGTCTACGGTTGAGATGACGAAGTACCTGATGACGGTGCCGATGTTGGGGCACAAGCACGCCACCAGTATGCAGAGCGCGACCACGGCCAGGTTGATGGCGAGCGTGGGCCCGCGCGCCGCCGCCCGCGCCCACAGCTGGGCCGCGTCTACGGTTGAGATGACGAAGTACCTGATGACGGTGCCGATGTTGGGGCACAAGCACGCCACCAGTATGCAGAGCGCGACCACGGCCAGGTTGATGGCGAGCGTGGGCCCGCGCGCCGCCGCCCGCGCCCACAGCTGGGCCGCGTCTACGGTTGAGATGACGAAGTACCTGATGACGGTGCCGATGTTGGGGCACAAGCACGCCACCAGTATGCAGAGCGCGACCACGGCCAGGTTGATGGCGAGCGTGGGCCCGCGCGCCGCCGCCCGCGCCCACAGCTGGGCCGCGTCTACGGTTGAGATGACGAAGTACCTGATGACGGTGCCGATGTTGGGGCACAAGCACGCCACCAGTATGCAGAGCGCGACCACGGCCAGGTTGATGGCGAGCGTGGGCCCGCGCGCCGCCGCCCGCGCCCACAGCTGGGCCGCGTCTACGGTTGAGATGACGAAGTACCTGATGACGGTGCCGATGTTGGGGCACAAGCACGCCACCAGTATGCAGAGCGCGACCACGGCCAGGTTGATGGCGAGCGTGGGCCCGCGCGCCGCCGCCCGCGCCCACAGCTGGGCCGCGTCTACGGTTGAGATGACGAAGTACCTGATGACGGTGCCGATGTTGGGGCACAAGCACGCCACCAGTATGCAGAGCGCGACCACGGCCAGGTTGATGGCGAGCGTGGGCCCGCGCGCCGCCGCCCGCGCCCACAGCTGGGCCGCGTCTACGGTTGAGATGACGAAGTACCTGATGACGGTGCCGATGTTGGGGCACAAGCACGCCACCAGTATGCAGAGCGCGACCACGGCCAGGTTGATGGCGAGCGTGGGCCCGCGCGCCGCCGCCCGCGCCCACAGCTGGGCCGCGTCTACGGTTGAGATGACGAAGTACCTGATGACGGTGCCGATGTTGGGGCACAAGCACGCCACCAGTATGCAGAGCGCGACCACGGCCAGGTTGATGGCGAGCGTGGGCCCGCGCGCCGCCGCCCGCGCCCACAGCTGGGCCGCGTCTACGGTTGAGATGACGAAGTACCTGATGACGGTGCCGATGTTGGGGCACAAGCACGCCACCAGTATGCAGAGCGCGACCACGGCCAGGTTGATGGCGAGCGTGGGCCCGCGCGCCGCCGCCCGCGCCCACAGCTGGGCCGCGTCTACGGTTGAGATGACGAAGTACCTGATGACGGTGCCGATGTTGGGGCACAAGCACGCCACCAGTATGCAGAGCGCGACCACGGCCAGGTTGATGGCGAGCGTGGGCCCGCGCGCCGCCGCCCGCGCCCACAGCTGGGCCGCGTCTACGGTTGAGATGACGAAGTACCTGATGACGGTGCCGATGTTGGGGCACAAGCACGCCACCAGTATGCAGAGCGCGACCACGGCCAGGTTGATGGCGAGCGTGGGCCCGCGCGCCGCCGCCCGCGCCCACAGCTGGGCCGCGTCTACGGTTGAGATGACGAAGTACCTGATGACGGTGCCGATGTTGGGGCACAAGCACGCCACCAGTATGCAGAGCGCGACCACGGCCAGGTTGATGGCGAGCGTGGGCCCGCGCGCCGCCGCCCGCGCCCACAGCTGGGCCGCGTCTACGGTTGAGATGACGAAGTACCTGATGACGGTGCCGATGTTGGGGCACAAGCACGCCACCAGTATGCAGAGCGCGACCACGGCCAGGTTGATGGCGAGCGTGGGCCCGCGCGCCGCCGCCCGCGCCCACAGCTGGGCCGCGTCTACGGTTGAGATGACGAAGTACCTGATGACGGTGCCGATGTTGGGGCACAAGCACGCCACCAGTATGCAGAGCGCGACCACGGCCAGGTTGATGGCGAGCGTGGGCCCGCGCGCCGCCGCCCGCGCCCACAGCTGGGCCGCGTCTACGGTTGAGATGACGAAGTACCTGATGACGGTGCCGATGTTGGGGCACAAGCACGCCACCAGTATGCAGAGCGCGACCACGGCCAGGTTGATGGCGAGCGTGGGCCCGCGCGCCGCCGCCCGCGCCCACAGCTGGGCCGCGTCTACGGTTGAGATGACGAAGTACCTGATGACGGTGCCGATGTTGGGGCACAAGCACGCCACCAGTATGCAGAGCACGACCACGGCCAGGTTGATGGCGAGCGTGGGCCCGCGCGCCGCCGCCCGCGCCCACAGCTGGGCCGCGTCTACGGTTGAGATGACGAAGTACCTGATGACGGTGCCGATGTTGGGGCACAAGCACGCCACCAGTATGCAGAGCGCGACCACGGCCAGGTTGATGGCGAGCGTGGGCCCGCGCGCCGCCGCCCGCGCCCACAGCTGGGCCGCGTCTACGGTTGAGATGACGAAGTACCTGATGACGGTGCCGATGTTGGGGCACAAGCACGCCACCAGTATGCAGAGCGCGACCACGGCCAGGTTGATGGCGAGCGTGGGCCCGCGCACCGCCGCCCGCGCCCACAGCTGGGCCGCTTCGCAGCGGAGCATGAACACCACTAGCGGGTACACCGTGATTACCTGCGAGACCAACATATATATTATAGTTCTTGCAAATCACGAGGGCGACTGACTTATGGTTGTGTATGTGTCGTATCTGTGTAAGTGTGAGCGAGCGCAATGCTCGCGCCTGCCCGCTCCCACCTAGGCTTTGACAGGCACGCACACTTATACAATGTGCATGTACACGAAGTAACCACGAGTAAAGCTCACTCGCCTTCGTGAATTGCAAAAACTGTATACTCGTGCGCAAAAACTTAAGACCTGCGTGGATTAAAACTCCCCAGCCTCCTCGCAGGCATTGCATTTCCTCGCAGGGTTGTCCATATTCTTGTCTGTCTGTCTGCATGTCTGATAATTAATATGTTCATTAATTTAGAGAACTAAGGATCATAGTATGTATTAGTAAAAATTACTATTGTACATATTGTCATTAAAATTTTAAATAAACTTAAAGCAACTCAATTTATTAGGTATAAAGCAAAGAAAGCTTTTTTAAATATCTATTAGTAATTAGACCATTGTTTTTATTCGGTCAAAGAGTTCTTAAGTTCTTAATGTACTTACCTAATTTTTTAACGTCCTCAGGACTTCGGTATCGATAAAATATGTGTGTGTTTTCAATTTTTATCTAATAACATATAGATAATACTTTGTACATACATACCATATTTTACCAAATAAATATTTATTTTGCTTTAGTATATAGGTAAATCTATCTTAAAAAGCCGAAAATAAGAAAAAGTTTGAGAGGGGGGGAGAGGATTCGAATTGGAGAAACACATAGTTTCACTTAACATAGGTTAACTGCTTCAAGGCTTGAAGGATATCGTTGAAAGGAGCTTTTTACACAGCATGTAAATAATTTTTTTGTTTAATTTTACATCATACATTGACGATAGCAAACCGGCTTAACATCAAAAGATGAAACTTATGTATCGCTTCAGTCACATCCTGTTTTTGAATAACAAATAGTAATAGGTTGTCAATAAAATGCCTGTGACGTACAGAAAAGTATACCTTATTATATTTAAGGGGCCCTTAGAGAAAAGGCTGTTTTACCTGAAACAGTAACAGTGCTCTGGCTATCGCTGTCATAACGTCGTGCATTTCGAAATTGTTGAGAATATTCTGAAAAATGAAAAAACGAGTGTGCTTTAGACCACACGACTGAAGTATAAGTATATAAGACGTAAGAAGCTATGAGAGAAAGAGAGAAAGAAAATGTGTGCTCACACCTCTCTCTCTTGCCCCTACAGTAATAAACGAAACGCCCTTTCTATCTTCACTAACTTATATCTCCCTCTCAACTTCCGTTCGCTTCGACCGATCACACTTTTCGTAACGCATTCACCAGCTTACTCCCCAAGTCAAGCGTGCGTAAAGAAGTTTTACTTCAAAAGAAAATAATTTGTAGTAGGTTTGTCTAGCTATGTAAGCGACGATTCGTGGTGAACTTTGCCTCTCTTATCGGGAACTGGAGTTCGAATAGTTCTTGGTCTTGTCCTGATCCAGCGGTTCTCTGTGACTCATCTGATAGCGTCAGTCCACCTAGTGAGAGGGTTAGCCAACACTGAGGTACCACGCCACGTATAGCCACGTGAGCCACGTATAACCTCAGTACCTTCAAGACAAGAGTGAATAGGCATTTTCTAGGCAAGCGCGCTCCAACCTAGACCTCATCAGTGCTGTCCAGCATTGATTATCGTCAAGCGTAAGCCTATCCCGAAATAAATAAATAATAAAAAAAAAGGTTTCCGGTGCGGGGTCGCCACTCCAGCACCTTGGGACCCCAACGACCATCAGCTCTTCGAACTATATGTGCCCCGCCCATTTCCACTTCAGCTTCGCGACTCGCTGAGCTATTATATAATTCATTTAGTATATTATAAATGTGAAAGTTTGTGAGGATGGATGGATTGAGGTTTGTTAGTCCTTCACAGTTCACGTCACAGCGAATGAACCGATTTGGAATGCAGATAGTACATACCCAGTATTAACACATACTTAGATAGGCTACATTTTATACCGGAAAATAAAATAGTTCTTGCGGGAGTTACAAGCCCCTAATCCACGCGGTCGAAGTCGCGGGCATCATATCTAGTATCACAAATTATTCACAACTTACATCTTCTATACAAGACTTGTCCAGTGGGAAGCAGATGTAAAACACCACACCAACTAACGCGTAGGTGACAGTCACCAGCAGGAAGGCTATCGTCAGATCTCGGCCCTATGAACGAACAGAAATTTCAAAATTAATTCAGACGTAGAGGAAACGCGGGCGGCTGTTTGTCCATACAAACGTATTTTTCTATTTTCTCTGTGGTTGCAACAAAAGAGAAAATATTTTGGTACTATAAAATCAATCAGTGCCAGTTCTTATGTTCGTGCTGATAGCGGCCTATGTCCAGCAGTGGACATCCAACTTTTTTTTTTTTTTTTTTTTATTTTTTTTATTTATTTTTTTTTTTTTTTTTATTCAATGACAAGATAGTCCTTGACTGCAATCTCACCTGATGGTAAGTGACGACGCAGTCTAAGATGGTAGCGGGCTGACTTGGAAGGGGTATGGCAGTGAACATTCAACCCATACCCTTATTTGGTTTCTACACGCCATCGTACCGGAACGCTAAATCGCTTGGCGGCACGTCTTTGACGGTAGGGTGGTAACTAGCCACGGCCAACGAAATCCTCCCACCAGACCAGACCAGAGACAATTCAGAAATAATAAATTCCCAAATTGACCCCGCCGGGAATCGAACCCGAGACCTTCCAGTTATAAGGCAACAGCGCTCACCACTGAGCCAGGGAGGTCGACATATTGCTTATGTGATGCTTATGTGATGGGGATTGATGATGATTATTGATGACACCCTCGATTCGGTGAGAGCGCCCGTGTTGATGCCCCAAGTCCAATAACTATTATCAAGACAAGGAGTAATTTGAACAATTGTGAATTTTACTCTAGTCTCTTCTTCGTCAACCGATAGACAGGATAGGCTCCCAGCCGATGTACTCGCCGGTGCGTTGGTTATTTACGAAACCTTCTCTCTTCTGCGCCCATCTGCGCCTTCGTAAATACTGTTCAATTAGAGTGCTGTTTGGTATAGCCCAGCTTATGTACTCCCTGGTGCTTTAGTTCTCCGTCTGTAGGCGATATCCCGTTGATTATTTACGAAAGCTCTTCTCTTCTGCGTCCATCTGCGCCTTGGTAAATACTGTTCAGTTAGAGCTCAGTTAGGCTTTGTTGACGATAGACGTCAACAAAGGACAAAGTTCTCTTGCGTGGACATTAACAGATCTCGGTCTTGCGACGCGTGCATCCAGCGGCTCCCTGCGACTCATCTAATTTCGTCTGTCCACCTGCCACATTCCGAGGTCACCACTCTATAACCTTGGGACAACAATGACCATCGGTTCTCCGAACTATATGCCCTGCCCATTTCCACTTCATGCACTCCCTGAGCTATGTCGGTAACTCTGATAGTTCTCCTACGGATCTCCTTGTTTCTGATTTGTTGTCGCAGGGATACTCCGAGCATAGCCCTCTCCATCGCGCGCTCATCTAGTCTTATGCCCAAATTAGTTCGTTCATTTTTGCGAAAATGAACCCTAAGGACCTTTGCCCTAATGGCGAATTTAGACGGATGGCTCACCGATGACCTTCGAAAATGAAAGCAAAAACCTCGAAAAATTAATCGTAGAAAATTCACCCTTAGTGCGAATTAAGACGGTAATTCATTTTCGCAAAAATTTTCGCAACGATGAACGATGCACTGTCTAATTTGGGCCTTACGATTGTATTATTGTAGTTTACTTACATTTTTCTCCTATCGTATGTTGTTGCTGACATAGTGTTGTATTTTGATACGACAAGTCATTAGCCTCCATGAGAGCGCCCACGTTAATACCCCTTGTCCCATGACTATTTTTTTTTATTATTATTTAAATCCTTTGTTTTAAAAGGAAGGCAGAGCTCCTCTGACAGAATCAGAGACTTTGTTTAAATTGAAGATAGGGAGTTATCTAAGCACTGACAATTTTACTCTAGGTTAACTTACATTTTTCTCCTATCGTACTCGTATGTTGTTGCTTGCATAGTGTTTTATTGATGATATAATTGGTCATTAACTTCCGTGAGAGCGCCCACGTTAATGCCCCTTGTTCCATGACTATTATAAGAGGAGTAATCTAAGCACTGACAATTATTTTACTCTAGTTTAACTTACATTTTTAGGGTTCCGTACCCAAAGGGTACCAACGGGACCCTATTACTAAGCCTCCGCTGTCCGTCCGTCCGTCCGTCCGTCCGTCTGTCAGCGGGCTGTATCTCGTTAACGGTAATAGGTAGACAGATGAAATTTTCACATATTATGTATTTCTATTGCCGCTATAACAACAAACAACTCGCACTTGGCCGATTTTATTCTCCTATCGTATGTTGTTGCTTACATAGTGTTTTATTGATGATATAATGGGTCATTAACATCCGAGAGAGCGCCCACGTTAATGCCCCTTGTCCCATGACTTATGACTATTATAAGATAGGGAGTTATTTAAGCACTGACAATTATTTTACTCTAGGTTAACGTACATTTTTCTCCTGTCGTGCGTTGTTGCTCATGATAGTGACGATGATGTTGTGTATGTAGAAGGAGAGCGCCAGCATGCCGCTGAGCACGGCCGCGTCGGCGCTGCCGTGGGCGCTCTCCGTGAGCGCGCTCACGTTGATGCCCCACGTCCACCCCTTCACTATTATGAAGATTAGGAGGTAGAACACTGATAGCGTACCTGAAATGGAAATCATCATCATCATCATTAGCAACCCATCAACGGCTCACTACTGAGCGCAGGTCTCCTCTCAGAGAAGGGCTATAGGCCATAGTCCACCACGCTGGCCCAATGCGAATTGGCGGACTTCACACACCTTCAAGAACATTATGAAGAACTCTCAGGTGCGCGCAGGTTTCCTCACGATGTTTTCCTTCACCGTTGAAGCAAGTGATATTTAATTGCTTAAACGCACTTGACTCCGAAAAGTCAGAGGTGCGTACCCGGGATCGAACTTGTGACCCCCCGAATAGGAGACCACAGTCCTAACCACTAGGCTATCACTGCTTCAATTTTGAATTTATGTATATGTTTATCAATAATTATTGTGATTGTCATCAATTTTTAGAAAATCCTGTACCACACTACAAAGCCAAGGTAAATCTGTCGTTGATTTTAAGAAATATTTTTTGCTTTATGAAAATTAATTAAGAAGTGAACTCACCCAAAGAATTGAACTTAGTGAAGAAGGAGACCTTGGTAAAGTTCAGAAGGGGGAATACGATGATGGCCACATAGAAGGGGACTGTCGTGTGCAGTCCCCAGTACGGGGAGGGCGCGGCGAACGGGGCGGAGGGGTTGATGAGCGCGTCTTGGGCGGGGCAGAGGACTGACGCGTTGCCGACTGTGACGTTTGGTGAGCTAAAGTCTGGAAGATAATAAACTTATTTTTATTTATTTAATATTTTATGTCTATTTCGATAACACATAGGTCAGTGCACTGAATAAAATATCGCATAAATGTCGCACATTACTATAAGTTATAATGTCATCCACAGAGATAAGAAAATAAATAAAAATGCAAATAATGTAATTTATAAAACAATCGACTTCAAACTCCCGCTTTACTACATTACACACACACTATGCAAAGTATTTAATTTACTGTTGATATTTTAAAAACCGCTCGACCGATTTCGATAAAATCTATATGGAACTACCTGGGGAGTATACCCTTTCAAACAAAAAAAGAATTTTCCAAATCGGTTCAGGCGTCTTCGAGTAATCGGTGAACATACATAAAAAACAATGGTTGTCTGTAAAGTCGGTTTACGGACGATAGTTTTACTTGATAACGTATGGGCGCTCTCTAGTCACAAGCCAACGCTTGGGCCAATCGTGTCTCCCTATCGCTTGTTCCGCGCTCTACGAATTGATAACCTCCTCCTTTTTTAAAGTCGGTTAAAAATAAAAGTGCGCAAATAGGTACAGGTGTCTGGAAGTCAATGCAAGAGACCTTTGTCCAGCAGTGGACGTCTATCGGTTGATAAAGAAGAAGAAGTATAAGTATCTGTGAAGGTTTCATTCCTAATCACACTCCAAGAAAAAAAAACGAGTTTATTATTAAAACACCAATGAAATGGTGCATAAACGAAGCATCCATTTAGGGAAACACATCGTGCACCCTGAGGAGGCTACACTCATCCCAGCCAAGAAAATGCTGCTGTTCCTGGCGGCAACGAGTATCGGAGAGGAGCTTTAAAAAGTGGCGAGCACAATGGACCGGCGACGGTCGACGTGCTACAGGGCCTCAGGGCCTGCATAGCCGCAAATAAGAAGAAGATGAAGTCACCAATGAGGTAGTTCACGGTGTAGTAGAGGAAGTTGGAGATGAGGAGCCAGTACAGCACGTTGGCGCCCAGCAGCACCAGCAGGCTGAAGGCGTGCGCGACCGCCGCCGCGCCCGCGCCCAGCAGCACGCGGCACAGCGCTGGCACCTCGCAGGTTTCACTGCCTGGACATGGAAAATTCAATATGGCGGGATGCGTCGCAGACACTTGCGGCGTATACAGCCTCTTCAATAGGATTATTAATAGCCACATGTCATGTCAGCGAAGAACTACAGTACCCGGCGATATATATTGCACATCGGCCTTTGGAATATAACGCTATTCTATTCTATTCACAGTTCGACTGCATTTTTTTTATATATATGTTACGTGATGTGCTCGCCGATTGTGAAGAGATTTCAGTAATTACTACGTGAATTTCCGGCTAGCTTTCCTTGCAATAGAATAGAAATAGCGTTTTATTCCCAAGGCCGATGTGCAATATATATCGCCGGGTACTGTAGTTGAAGTTCGAACGTTATGACACAAATAAATAACAGCGCGAGATGTCTGCGCAAGTAATTCTATAACAGATACCATTTAGGCCGGCCGTCATCAAAATTATTGTGTCACTCTAGTTTTATATATCTATTTTCGACCGAGCGAAGCGAAGGTCTCTGAGTTTACTAGAGCAATTTGCACTTGTCCGTCCGTCAGAGCCTTATAACTTCTGAATTACTGAACGTAATTACTTCAATTTTAGATATGATATGTAAACCGATGGCCTCCAGCCGAAAATGGCTTAAAAAGTTATAAAAATCTTTATTTCAGGGGGGCTCTCATAGAAGCGAATGCGAAGTAAAATAAATTTTTTTGCATTTCATAGGGTTGCAGTACCTCATTTTAAAGATAATTTGGAACAGAGTAGAAAAGTATTTTTTTTCCTAAAATTGACGAAATGGGGGGCTTTCAAAGTGGAGATTTTATTCGAGGCTAGATCTCTAAAACCACTTTATTTTAAAAATTGAAACTTACACATAATTTGAGTTATATTCTGTACTTGAACAACAAATACTAAGATTAGATAAATATTATAAAGAAACGAAATAATTTAAGTTTTAATGGGCATCAATGTTTTTAACAAAACTTCACTATACTGTTACTAGATGGCGCTGTCTTTAATATTGTAAATACGCATCCCATCCACGAAAGCAGATGACGATTGACGTCATCAGATTCGGCGCGTTTTAATTACAATATAATATAGTTAAAACTACCTTATGGGAATCATGGGATACCGCGAGGTCTCAGTTCGGGGCGAACCACTAGTATTTTATAATTTACTTCAACTTACCCAGTCTTCTAAATCAACGAAGTTTTATGGAGCGACACTCAGATAAAGCTGAACAGCAATTTAAATATGGGGCAGCAGAAGAGCCCTATTTTATAATTAATTTATACCTACTATTAACAGGAGAGGCTGATGTCTTTTTTTGACCTACTTGATTAACGCCATGTTGGCATTGTAAGCAGCTACGTGTGTCTCTGGAACTGATAATATTGCAAATGGCACACGTCTCTATAATTAATTATGATTTCGCCATTTGCAATATTATTAGTTCCAGAGACACTCGTATGTCAAATATGGCGCTTTCAGTTGATCCTTAATTAAGCTGTCATTTATATAGGAGCAGCCAATCCAGTGTTAATCATAGTTTAATTATAGAGGTCAGTGGTCGCAGCCGTTAACCAATTAATTATAGAGGTCAGTGGTCGCAGCCGTTAACCAATTAATTATAGAGGTCAGTGGTCACAGACGTTTACCAATTAATTATAGAGGTCAGTGGTCACAGACGTTTACCAATTAATTATAGAGGTCAGTGGTCACAGACGTTTACCAATTAATTATAGAGGTCAGTGGTCGCAGCCGTTAACCAATTAATTATAGAGGTCAGTGGTCACAGACGTTTACCAATTAATTATAGAGGTCAGTGGTCACAGACGTTTACCAATTAATTATAGAGGTCAGTGGTCACAGACGTTTACCAATTAATTATAGAGGTCAGTGGTCGCAGCCGTTAACCAATTAATTATAGAGGTCAGTGGTCGCAGACGTTAACCAATTAATTATAGAGGTCAATGGTCGCAGACGTTTACCAATTAATTATAGAGGTCAATGGTCGCAAACGTTAACCAATTAATTATAGAGCTCAATAGTCGCAGACGTTAACCAATTAATTATAGAGGTCAGTGGTCGCAGACGTTTACCAATTAATTATAGAGGTCAGTGGTCGCAGACGTTTACCAATTAATTATAGAGGTCAGTGGTCGCAGACGTTTACCAATTAATTATAGAGGTCAGTGGTCGCAGACGTTTTGGGCCAGCATAGTGGACTATGAATAGAATAGAATAGAATAGAATAGAAATGTTTTTTATTCAAATAAACTTTTTTACAAGTGCTTTCGAATCGTCGATGAGTCTACCACTGGTTCGGAATGCCGTTCCTGCCGAGAAGAACCAGCAAGAAACTCGGCAGTTGCTCTTTTCAAAATAAGTTTACATTCAATAGAATAGTTAAACAGTTCAATTACCACCTGCTGTCTCATGAATCGCTGGAAAGAATTATGTCCACGCTTTTTTATCATCTAAATAGTCTTCAATTGCATAATATGCTTTTTTCATGAGATTAGTTTTTACTGATTTCTTAAACTTGTGTAAAGGCAAGTCTAAGATCGACTGTGGAATTTTATTATAAAACGTTACGCCCATTCCCACAAATGTCTTTCGGACCCTCTTGAGGCGACATCGAGGAATCACGAGCCTGTTTGGATTTCTAACTTGCCTATCGTGTAAATCACCCTTTTTTTTGTAATTCACGATGTTTTGTCTGACAAATATTATATTGTTGTAAATATATTGTGAAGCTACTGTAAGAATGCCTATTTCTTTAAATTTTTCTCGAAGGGAATCCCGCGGTTTTAAATTATATATTGCGCGAATTGCCCTCTTCTGCAATACAAAAATTTTTCCAATATCGGCTGCAATTTTCCAATATGGCCTATAACCCTTCTCTGAGAGGAGACCTGCGCTCAGTAGTGAGCCGTTGATGGGTTGTTAATGATGATGATGAAGATTTTGGTTGAAATTCTGCAGCGGAAGCATATGAGATGTCAAATTCAAAATTATTTATTTCATAGGCCAACTTGTGGCTCTTATGACAGGTCAAGACTAACAGCATGGCCGAACACCGACTATATAAATATTGCTTTTTAATTTTACATAAAAAACTCACCATGATTATAGTTGACTGTGAGCAGCACGTAGGCGGTGTACAGGCACAGGGCCGCCATGAACACGAGCAGCACCAGCGCGGCCGGCAGCCCCGCGCGCTGCACGCCCCACGCCATCGTCAGCAGCGACGAGCCCATTATTGTGTTCCATACTGAAAAACTGTAAGTCAGAATTAGTATCTACATATTGTGAGAAAGGAGATTGGGCGAATTCCATATAGTTTCTGACCCAGACGAACTGAACCGTGGGCCTCAAGCCCACGTTCACGAATCAAACTTCTCATGCTTGTTCTAGTAAACTAGTCTAACAAAAAAGTTCATTAAAGTTTATCAAATAAAGTTGAAAGAAAAAAGATATTCACTTGTATTGCCATGTAACGGTTATTTATAATGTGTACTTGTGAATAATATTTTTGATCCCCATCTTCAAAATATTAATTAAAATTAAATGGTTTCTGAATCTGAACGGTTTTTAAAAATGCTGGGTCAAAATTCGCCAACCTCCTTTCAAATCATCATCATCATTATCAACCCATCATCGGCTCACTACTGAGCGAGGTCTCCTCTCAGAGAAGGGTTATATAGGCCATAGTCCACCACGCTGGCCCAATGCGAATTGGCAGACTTCACACGCCTTAGAAAACATTATGGAGAACTCTCAGGTGTGCAGGTTTCCTCACGATTTTTTCCTTCAACGTTAAAGCATGTGATATTTAATTGCTTAAGCACACTTAACTTCGAAAAGTAAGAGGTACGTACCTGGGATCGAACCTGAGACCCCCCGAATAGGAGACTACAGTCGTAACCACTAAGCTTTTACTGCAAAACGCGAAACTTCAAATAATCGTACCTAAATTCGAATCTCAGCAGACAGCAAAGGGTCCTCCGAAACAAAGAGGGGTGTTATAAGTTTGACGTGTTTAACTGTGTCTCTCATTGTTCCCTCGTAGCTCCCTAACGATCGGACCGATTTTGATACGGATTTTTCTGTTTGATAGCTTACGTGATCGAGTCGAAATGGCTCCCTATATATAATTTATGAAGATCTGTTAAGGCTTTTGAATATAGAATAGAGGTCATTGGTCACAGACGTTTACCAATTAATTATAGAGGTCAGTGGTCGCAGACGTTTACCAATTAATTATAGAGGTCAGTGGTCGCAAACGTTTACCAATTAATTATAGAGATCAGTGGTTGCAGACGCGGACATTTACCAATTAATTATAGAGGTCAGTGGTCGCAGACGCGGACGTTTACTAATTAATTATAGAGGTCAGTGGTCGCAGACGCGGACATTTACCAATTAATTATAGAGGTAAGTGGTCGCAAACGCGGACGTTTACCAATTAATTATAGAGGTCAGTGGTAGCAGACGTTTACCAATTAATTATAGAGGTCAGTGGTCACAGACGTTAACCAATTAATTATAGATGTGAGTGGTCGCAGACGTTTACCAATTAATTATAGAGGTCAGTGGTCGCAGACGCGGACGTTTACCTATTAATTATAGAGGTGAGTGGTCGCAAACGTTTACCAATTAATTATAGAGGTCAGTGGTCACAGACGTTAACCAATTAATTATAGATGTGAGTGGTCGCAGACGTTTACCAATTAATTATAGAGGTCAGTGGTCGCAGACGTTTACCAATTAATTATAGAGGTCAGTGGTCACAGACGTTAACCAATTAATTATAGATGTGAGTGGTCACAGATGTTTACCAATTAATTATAGAGGTCAGTGGTCGCAGACGTTTACCAATTAATTATAGAGGTCAGTGGTCGCAAACGTTTACCAATTAATTATAGAGGTCAGTGGTCACAGACGTTAACCAATTAATTATAGATGTGAGTGGTCGCAGACGTTTACCAATTAATTATAGAGGTCAGTGGTCGCAAACGTTTACCAATTAATTATAGAGGTCAGTGGTCACAGACGTTAACCAATTAATTATAGATGTGAGTGGTCACAGACGTTTACCAATTAATTATAGAGGTCAGTGGTCGCAGACGTTTACCAATTAATTATAGAGGTCAGTGGTCACAGACGTTAACCAATTAATTATAGATGTGAGTGGTCGCAAACGTTTACCAATTAATTATAGAGGTCAGTGGTCACAGACGTTAACCAATTAATTATAGATGTGAGTGGTCACAGATGTTTACCAATTAATTATAGAGGTCAGTGGTCGCAGACGTTTACCAATTAATTATAGAGGTCAGTGGTCGCAAACGTTTACCAATTAATTATAGAGGTCAGTGGTCGCAGACGTTTACCAATTAATTATAGAGGTCAGTGGTCACAGACGTTAACCAATTAATTATAGATGTGAGTGGTCACAGATGTTTACCAATTAATTATAGAGGTCAGTGGTCACAGACGTTTACCAATTAATTATAGAGGTCAGTGGTCGCAGACGTTTACCAATTAATTGTAGTGGTCAGTGGTCCCAGACGTTTACCAAATTAATAGCCACCACTACCACTGCTATCCACTGAAGCTTCGAAATGGCTCCCTACATATAATTTATGAAGATACAGATCTTCATATCATAAGGCTTTTGAATATCATCATCATCAACAACAGATCTTCATAAATTATAGCTAAAAACCATCTCGATCACGTCGTCAGCTTTCAAACAGAAAACAACGCGTAAAAATCGGGAGCTATGACTGAACAGGCAGACCCACAGATATACTTACACGTTAAACTTAACACCCTTCTTTTTGCGTCGAGGGTTAAAAAATAACTTACATAGTGACTAGTGAGCTCTGTCTGTTCTTCTCAGTAACGACAGTTTTGTTTAGGGTTCTTTTGTATGTAGCTATGATATCACTCGCGGAGAGTTCTCCGGGGCCCTGGTAACAAATAAGAGTATACACTAGCGGCACGCTATGATGGCCGGTTTGACGTTTGTCCGCTCATGAAGTTCCGTATTAATTGATAACGACTTTGAAGGAAATAATTGTATTACTTTATTGACGATAGTGATGTGCAGAGATTCATAAATTTTATCGAATGTAGTTTTAGGTTTAGGACTCAAAATTTATTTATTAAATTGATTTCTAAAATGTATACAAGTGTAGAAAAATCAGTTTGCACCATTTAAGGGGTGAATGTACTTGTGAATATGAACAATTTTCACTATGTGGACAAACCTCTGAAATCGCAAAAAAATATCAGCTGTTTCATACAAAAGGTAAAATTTTTATTTTTATATGATATATACCACAACTCGGCATTTGGTTTTCTAAATTGAAAATTTTTAAAAATGGAATCTAATACGATCGTCACATAGGATCGCTGGCTAGCACAACTACTACCTCCGGCAAACTCGCGTCAATGCTCAATGCAAAACAAAGCAGTTTCGAATTGACGTTGCTTCGAAAAGTATAAACTGTCAGTGCAATGCGATTGTGATATAGTTTTGACCTGGCTTTGGATTTCAAATATTGATACTGCATTACTGTTGACCCTTGCTCGTTAATTTGGACTCTGTTCAAGCCCTTTGTTGTGGATTTCGTCGATATGACCGAACGTACGCAGAGAACTGTTCTAAATAGTCAGACACGTGAGTTCGTAATACGCCTTCGTAACTATTTCGATCGTGAAGCTCAAAATGGAGGGCCAATTTTACCTATAACGTCAGTGGTTGACCGCGTAGCTGATGCGCTTAATATTGGACAACGAACTGTTAGACGGATAACTAAAAAAAAATATGGCGAGACTGGCACAGAAGAAAATAAACTTCACACACCAAAAAAGAGAAAACGAGCAAAACCAGTCGTAGGCATCGATAGCTTTGATGCCGATGCTATCCGAAGACATGTTTACGGCTACTATTTACAGAAGGAGTATCCAACAAGAAAAAAGTTGGTGCATTCACTGAAGGAAGCTGGATTATTCTTCGGTGGGGAAAGTTCTTTAACGAAGATTTTGAAGACCATTGGATTTCGATACAAAAAATGTAACAAACGCAAAATATTGATGGAAAGATTTGATATAGCGATGGCAAGGTATACTTTTTTACGGCAAGTGAAAGAAATCAAAAATTGGCAAAATGTTGTGTTCTTGGATGAAACATGGCTTAATGCTAACCATACTGTAGGCCGTTCTTGGAACGATGACACAGCAGCATCTACTTCCAAAGTTCCTGTAGGAAAAGGATCGCGACTTATAATTTGTCACGCCGGAACCATCAACGGGTTTGTCGAAGGTTCTCTCATGGCTTTTACGTCAAAAACCACTGGAGACTATCATGAAGACATGAATGGAGAAAAGTTTACTGAATGGTTTACCTCAATGTTGTGTAGCCTCCCTGAACCATCTATTATAATTATGGACAACGCCCCATACCACTCGATGCAAATTGACAAGCCACCTGCCCAATCCCAAAAGAAAGCTGATATCGTCGCATGGCTTCGTAAAAATGGCGTAGATGCAAACATGAATATGTTAAAAGCGGAATTAGTACGTCTTTTAAAAGAAAACAAACCAACCAAGATCCGATACGTCATTGACGAAATAGCATTAGAACATGGGCACAGAGTTATACGGTTACCGCCTTACCATTGTGAGTATAATGCGATTGAGTTGGTGTGGGCTCAAATTAAGGGATATGCTGCAAGACACAATACAGAACCCCCATTTACCACAAAAAAAATGCTAAAATTATTAGAAGAAGCTTGTGAACATGTGACTAAAGGAGACTGGGAAAAGGTTGTGAATAGAACTGTTAAATTAATAAGGGAAGATTATGAAAGAGATGTGAAAATAGATAATATTATAGAAAACGAACATATAATTATTAATGTAGGTGATGATAGCAGTGACGACAGTGAAAATAGTAGTATGGACGAATCTGATTAATTATGGCCTTTTGTGGCACCTTTTTTGGTATCTTTTGTATTCATATGTTTCTTGTGTGCATATAAAGTATGTATATTCATTTTCATTCAAATATTCAGTTCGTTCAAATAAATTAAATAAACATATACATTTTTGTTTTATTAAACCTATTTAATCAGGTACAAAAACAAAACTTAATTGTTTTTTGTTCGAGAATAAATTGACATTCCACATCACTATTGTAATGTGTCAAACCGGCCATCATAGCGTGCCGCTAGTGTAGCCCGCGATGAGGGTAGGCTGTGATTGTCTTGCGCCGCCATAAATAAATGTAAATACCTATTTCAATTTCTGTTTATTTTTGAATCGCCAACAAAGTTAGATGTTCAATGTTCATATTGCCTTAAACTATACCACAAAATAATACTAGTGGTTCGCCCCGAACTGAGACCTCGCGGTAACGGTATCCCATGATTATTCATTCAATCGATACATGATAACCAAAACTGACATTATTATTATGCCCGTTTTCACCAAACATACCTAAATCATCCCCTAAGTAGGAGTCTCTTAACGTAGGTAGCTCCTAAATACAATCCTAAGTCCTAACATCCGTCCCAATATCCTTTTAGGTGTCCCGTACAGGATCGTGATAAATAAGTTGACAGAAAACATCAATCACCTAACTTATAGGTAGCCCGTAAAGGTTAGGGAACGTTAGTGAAAACATTGAATTATTTATCAAACATTGAATTTAACTCGTAGTTCCATGGGAATAGTTACTGACTGCGCCATCTATTAGCATTATTGTGAAGCTATGTTGATGCTATATGAATTACTGACGCCCATTAAAAATTAAATAATCTCGTTTCTTTATAATATTCATATAATTTTAGTATTTGTTGTTCAAGTAAAGGATATAAGTGACCTAAAAACATAAAATCAGTTTGAAAATCCATAGCGGATTTTTCTAGAGAGCGTCTTCAAGCGAGCGTATAAAATCGCCACTTTGAAAGCCCCCCATTTCGTCAATTTTAAGGGAAAAATTAAAAAAAAAATATTTTTGTACTCAGTTCAAAATTATCTTTAAAATGATACGTAACAATTTTATGTAACGCGATTTTTTTTTTTTTTACTTCGCATTCGCTTCTATGAGAGCCCCCCTGAAATAAAGATTTTTATAACTTTTTAAGCCATTTTCGGCTGGAGGCCATCGGTTTACATATTATATCTAAATTTGAAGTAATTACGTTCAGTAATTCAAAAGTTATAAGGCTCTGACAGACGGACGGACGGACGGACGGACGGACGGACAAGTGCAAATCGCCCTAGTTAACTCAAAGACCTTCGCTTCGCTCGGTCGATAATAGTACTGACTATACTAACTATAAGAGATGAGCCAACATAATGTAGGTCATCATCATCATCATTATCAACCTTTAGATGTCCGATGTTAGATGAGACATAGGTCTCCTGCATGGACCTCCACAGGCTTCGGTATGCGCCGCCTGAATCCAGTGGCTCCCTGCGACTCATTTGATGTCGAACATAAGTAGCTCGATTTAATTTCGTTATGCTATCTTCTTCTTCTTCTTCTTCATCAACCGATAGACGTCCACCGCTGGACAAAGGTCTCTTCCATGGACTTCCAAAGGCCTCGGTCTTGCGCCGACTGGATCCAGCAGCTCCCTGCGACTCGTTTGATGTCATCGGTCCACCTGGTGGGGGTTCTGCCAACACTGCACTTCCCGGTGCGGGGTCGCCACTCCAGAACTGGGACCCCAACGACCATCAGCTCTTCGAACTATGTGTCCCGCCCATTTCGTTATGCATGCTTTCTGTTAAAAATCCAAACTGTCCAAACTATTATTATTAAAATTAATGCAAAAGTAACTATCTGAATTCTGTTGATGAAAATTAAAAATGTTCACTAATTTTGAATGTTAGTTTTCTTTATTATCCGTTGAAAATTAAACATACATCGATATTTACTTATGCAAACTTTGAATGTATGTAAAACCATAACTACTTGGTATTTTTAAATAAAACAAAAACTAATGTATCTGTGAATAAAAGCTTTACTGTAACAAAGTTTCAAGTGATTTTACATGCCTATTAACATTCCTAATAAGTATACTTAATAAGGAGATAGATAAAATCTTAAATGAAGTAGGTATACCTAGGTACTTATTATACGCAGACGAAGTCGAAGCACTAGCTAGTACATAATATAATTAGCAAATCAAAAAAATAATAACTTAGAGATGGGTTCCTGCAAGATTTATCGACCGAGCGAAGCGAAGGTCTTTGAGTTAACTAGGGCGATTTGCACTTGTCCGTCCGTCCGTCCGTCCGTCCGTCCGTCTGTCAGAGCCTTATAACTTTTGAATTACTGAACGTAATTACTTCAAATTTAGATATAATATGTAAACCGATGGCCTCCAGCCGAAAATGGCTTAAAAAGTTATAAAAATCTTTATTTCAGGGGGGCTCTCATAGAAGCGAATGCGAAGTAAAAAAAAAAAATCGCGTTACATAAAATTGTTACGTATCATTTTAAAGATAATTTTGAACTGAGTACAAAAATATTTTTTTTTTAATTTTTCCCTTAAAATTGACGAAATGGGGGGCTTTCAAAGTGGCGATTTTATACGCTCGCTTGAAGACGCTCTCTAGAAAAATCCGCTATGGATTTTCAAACTGATTTTATGTTTTTAGGTCACTTATATCCTGTACTTGAACAACAAATACTAAAATTATATGAATATTATAAAGAAACGAGATTATTTAATTTTTAATGGGCGTCAGTAATTCATATAGCATCAACATAGCTTCACAATAATGCTAATAGATGGCGCAGTCAGTAACTATTCCCATGGAACTACGAGTTAAATTCAATGTTTGATAAATAATTCAATGTTTTCACTAACGTTCCCTAACCTTTACGGGCTACCTATAAGTTAGGTGATTGATGTTTTCTGTCAACTTATTTATCACGATCCTGTACGGGACACCTAAAAGGATATTGGGACGGATGTTAGGACTTAGGATTGTATTTAGGAGCTACCTACGTTAAGAGACTCCTACTTAGGGGATGATTTAGGTATGTTTGGTGAAAACGGGCATAATAATAATGTCAGTTTTGGTTATCATGTATCGATTGAATGAATAATCATGGGATACCGTTACCGCGAGGTCTCAGTTCGGGGCGAACCACTAGTAATAACAAGTTGTAATGGGTCGTTAGTTAATATTAAGTAGGTAGATACTTAAAACTTACGTACTTACGTAGTGTCTACGTAATAATTATTTAAAATATCTGCACATAGTTCAAAGGTTAAAATGATGAAAACTATCAACAAATGACTTATATTGTTTATCGATAGTGGTTTTTTCAGTGCTATAATATAAGTACCTACTTCTATTCGCACACTTAAGGAAAACGTGATCATAACTGTCGGTACTCTAAAAAAATATACGCTACAACACGTCACTACAAATCCAAGATGGCGGATAAATTGCCGGAGCGTTTGTTTCCGTGGTAGGTTTTTTAATTGGGATGTTGCCTATTTTGGAAATAAATTATTATTTCTACCTAAATAAATAAAATATACGTCCACTGTAAGGTAGTGTGATAAAGATTTTAAATTTTTCGAAATTAGGTACCTAAATTACAAAAATTGCGTCAAATTCAAATGACATCTGTACTATTTCATACACTTCATACAAGAAAGTTACATATATTTATACATTGCGCGCGTTTTAACGTTTTAAAGAGTTGCTGGTTTCATTAATTGGCAAAAACCCTAAATTGGGTTTAAGATTTTACTAAGAAGCTTAAATACCTACCCTAACTTTCCCAGGATTTTATTTGTATGGAATCTAATTAAACCTAACAGATTAGTTAAAATAAGCGAATAACTAAGAACACAGTCAAGAATAGAATAGAAAAGAATATAAATATTTTTTATTCAAATAAACTTTTTACAAGTGCTTTTGAATCGTCGATGAGTCTACCACTGGTTCGGATTGTCCTTCCTGCCGAGAAGAACCAGCAAGAAACTTGGCGGTTGCTCTTTTCAAAACAAGTTTACAATTCAATAAATACTATGCTATGTATGCAGTGTTTCCACAATGAGGGAAGTTCCAAAAATGTATATATTCTAACAATGCAATATATCTTAAGATGGGCAGACATAAAGCAGCCCCATTCCCGCCGGCGGCACCCGTTCACGAGCATGACCCAGCCGCTGCTTCGCTGCAAGTGCAGACAAGCCTTAGACAAGTAACGCCCACAGTAATGAGACTATCTTGAACCCGGAAATCGTAAAACTAATTTAAACAACGGATAGTTTCAATATCTGTTGTCAAGCTACGAATTCTCACGGACTCGACATAGCAATAATGAGCGGCGATAATGTTTAAACTAAGCAATTAATACGATTTATGCCTAATAACCATCCAACTAATCTTTAGCAGTAGTGACGTTAAATGGACCGCTAATTACAATTAGGTATTTTATTGGTACATTAGGCGTCATATGGACACGCAGAAGTTTTGAGTTTTGACCCCACAACTAAAATACCTACTTTTACGTACATAATATTATTATATTATCAATTTAATTTATATTTAGTGGTGTTAGCCGAGTGCCGAGTGGTTAGACTTCCACCTCCCATTAGCCAATAGCGAGTGAGTATCGGCCAATCAAAGGCATTTAGCAATCGATACACGGAAGTGATAGTAATTATTTTTAGACAATCGCGCAGCTGAGTTAATCCTTAATAATACTAGTGGTTCGTCCCGAACAGCTCGCGGTTACGGTTTCCCATAATTACTTATTCATTCAATAGACACAACATGACGATCAAAATTGACATTATTATTATGCCCGTTTTCACCAACCATACCTAAATTATCCCCTAAGTAGAAGTCTCTTTACGTAGGTAGCCCCTAAATACAATCCTAACATCCCAATGTCATTTTCACCTTTAGTTGTCCCGTAGAGGTTCGTAATAACAAAGTTGACAGAAAGCGTCACCTAACTTAACATAGGTAGCCCATAATGGTTAGGGAACTGTAGTGAAATTAGGCATCAATATAGGTATAGTTTACCTATACTTCGATACCTAGGTATAGTTTTTTGGAACATTCAAATTTAATTATTTGTTCACAGCGTTGTCTATCGACACGATCAGGAAACATGCAAAAACAACAATGCATAAAACTTCACGTCGCGACGTGAAGTTTTATTGATGTTTGATATTTAAATATATAATAATTTTAATTAATTGATTATTATGTTAATGTATTAGTACTTCTGCTGCGTTTGCAATATGAGATGAGAGCGCCATATATATTGACATCATTCTGAAGTTCTGATAAAAATACTGCAGCTCATTAAAAATTAAATAATTTAGGTTCCTTATTATATTTATATAATTTTAGTATTTGTTGTTCAAGTACATAATATACCGCTAATAATTATAAAAGTTTTAAGCACGGCATTTCCAGCGATCGTGACTTCTGAGGTCAAATATAATCTCCACTTTGAGAGCCTCCCATTACGTCAATTTTAGGAAAAAAATAAAAGAAAAACTTTTGTACTCTGTTCTAAATAATCTTTAAAATGATACACAGCAACCCTATGAATCGCAAAAAAAAATTTACTTCGCATTCGCTTCTGTGAGGGCCCCCCTGAAATAAAGATTTATATAACTTTTTAAGCCATTTTCGGCTGGAATTTCAGAAGTTGCAAGTTGACAAGTGCAAATTCACTCAAGTAGACCCAGAGACCTTCGCTTCGCTTGGTCAATTATATAAATGCGAAAGTATGTTGTTTTTGTTTGACGTGATTTTCTGCATGGTAATAGTTGAGGACCCGGAGAGTGGCACAGGCTACTTTTAAACCCGGAAAGTGAAAGCGTTCTCGCAGGATTTTTAAAAACTAAATTCACGACGAAGTCATGGGTATCAGCTAGTCTGAATGCTATATCTTAAATTGTACAGGGATGAGGGACTGTAAGATCTAAGTGAAATCAAAATGCAGCCCTTAGGTTCATATTGTAGTCAAATCTTAACGTGCTATATTCTGTGCTGCTACGTAGTTGGGAAGTGAATGCTCAAGTTTATCATCGCCTACCCAAAGAGTTCTACGTATAGAGCGGCAATTCGGAATAAGAACTGTGTACAGTTTCAACCGCGTGGGCTGAGGTAGAGAGGGGAGCCGGCATGTTAAATAAGGTTGCAATTCACGCGACCGCGGCGGTCGCAGAGGCGTGCCGCGCCCCGCGCCCCACTCACCGCATCCAAATCAAGAAATCATTTATATTTCGTATCTAGTGTTACGAATTGCGTTGTTAATAATTGTTATCTAATTATGCACTATAATAACTATACTTTTTTGTCACTTACTTGAATATAGGCATTGTTGGCTTTTCAATTCACAATTAGGTACCTAGACAGTTTAATCGCATAAATAGCGCCCGCGTCCGTACGTCGCGAGTGCCACCGACCACAATAACTGCATTGTTCGGCATACGGTTTAACTCAGTTGAACATGGTAAGTGTTCGGAACACGTCATCTAGTAGGTACTACATTTATATCAGTGAGCTTACCAGTGTGTCTGTACTGCTGGTGATGGACTTGTAGGAGTAAGCGTGCGTCAGGTTGGGGTTGAGCAGCAGGGGCCGACACTCGCGCTCGGCCGCGCTGTGGAAGCTCAGGTTTGTGCAGCTCGAGCTCGAGACGTTGCTGGAGATATTACAATCGAAATGAATAGAATAGAATAGAATAGAAATATTATTTACTAGCGGTCGCCCGCGACTTCGTCCGCGTATAGTTTCTGATTTTCTATGAAATTATAAAAAGATAAATTTTCCCGCTGCAAGAAGCCTATGGAAAAAGTTCTACCGCTAGTAAAAACCTCGACTTCGCTCAACTTTAAAAACACATGACTTTCATATAATCTTCCAACCCCCATTTCAGCCCCTTAGGAGGGGATTTTCGTAAAAAACACCTAGGTACCCTTTAGAAAGAACCTATGTTCCAAATTTCAAGTTAACAATAACAATAATTAAAACTTTCCTATAAAAGCTTAAGCAGGGATTTTCCATAATGAGTTATACGAATCTTCATTATTGGAACGTAAGTTCCTTATCGCGCGGTACGGAAGGGGGCTAGACGAAAAAAATTAAGGAACCGACACTCGACACTTTTTTGTTGAATGTGAATTTTGCATTGTGTTTTGTTTTGCAATGTAATCGAAAGGAACTACGTTCCATCCGGGTGTCCCTTGACACCTCTCAAGTTTTTTTAAAGTTTATAATCTAAATGCTGATTTTCATTAGGACTTTCATATAACATTCGAAACCATTTCACCCTCTTAGGGGGGATTTTCTCAAATCCGTTTCTTAGCTGATACCTACCCCCTAGAAAGAACCTCCATTCCAAATTTCAAGTTTCTAGGTTTTATAGTTCCTGAGATTCGTGATGAGTGAGTGACCTTTCGCTTTTATATATATAGATGCTTAGATAGAAGTGCTTTTGAATCGTCTGACTCTACCACTGGTTCGGGATGCCCTTCCTGCAGAGAAGAACCAGCAAGAAACTCGGCGGTTGCTCTTTTCAAAACAAGTTTACAATATAATAGATACTATGCTATGTATGCAGTGGTTCCACATTGATGGGAAGTTCCAAAAGTGCATACCTACTAACAATGCAATATATATTAAGATGGACAGACACAAAGTAGCCCCATTCCCGCCGGTGGAACCCGTTCACGAGCATGACGCATGAACCAGCCGTTGCTTCGCTCAACCATATTTGAGGGAACGTAACACTAACAACCCGCATCACACGACACCACCACAGAAATGTTTAAAGAGTGCGAATGGATCATCATCATCAGCCACCCATCTACGGCTCGCAGGTCTCCTCTCAGATAAGAGAAGCCACTAGATGATAGAAATCATCATCATCATCTTCATCAGCAACCCATAAACTGCTCACTACTGAGCGCTGGTCTCCTCTCAAAAAAGGGAGGCCATAGTCCACCACGCTGGCCCAATGCAAATTGGCGCACTTCGCACACCTTTGACAACATTTAGAAGAATTCTCATTTTTCCTTCACTGTTGAAGCTTGTGATATTTAATTTCTTAAATGATGATGATGAAATAGCCACTAGAAAATTAAAACCGCGCGATTTCGTCTGCGTGGATTTAGTTATTAAAAATCCCGCGAAAACTCTTTGATTTTCTGACATTAAAGGTAGCCTATGTCATACTACAGGTCGTCAACCATACCCATACAAAAAATCACGTCGTTGTTGATTGAAGGACAAATAAATAAACAAGCACACTTTCGCATTTAAAATATTAGTATGGATAGTCTGATAGATGAGAGATAGTCAGGGCAAAGTGGAGGGCACCACAGGGCGAGGAAGGTCGCCCATGCGATGGACCGACCAAATTAAGTCTGCTGTGGGCGGTCCATTGCACGAGTGTACCAGGCTGTCGGCCAGCAGGGAGAAGTGGCGAATGCTCGTGAGGCGAATCACATCTGCCGCTAAAGACGTCACTTCGCGATGACCACGACCGCTCTGCCAAGAGCGTCACGAAGAAGAAGAAGAAGATGGATAGTCTACACTCTGCCATGCTAGCCCAATGCAAATTGGCAGACTTCACACACCTTTAATGAGAAACCTGATGCACGCTCAGGCGTGCATCAGGTTTCACCATAAAATTATATTATGTAGACATCCATCGCCATGGCTAAAAACATGATAGGTACAGATAAAGTTATGAAGATAATTTATTTAATTAGTTACATACCCATAGTTACTGTGATTCTGTTTCCTTTCCTCGCCATATTCGCATTCTGAACAATCGGAACATGCGCTTGCAAATATTCTGTAAAAACATAGATTTTTTTATTTAGGTAATTTTCTGCGATCTCACCTGATGGTAAGTGACGATGCAGTCTAAGATGGTAGCGAGCTAACTTGGAAGGTGTATGGCAATGAACATTCAACCCATAACCCTAATTGGTGTCTACACGCCATCGTGCCGGAACGCTAAATCGCTTGGCGGCACGTTAAACGTAAAATAAATGTTAGCACACATAACTAAAATATTCCCCTGTCAGCGTCATTGCGGTGCGCATTTGGAACTAGGAAGCAAAACGCTTAGTTGCGGGATCGTGGAATTTCAACCACATAGCGGTGCAGATTCATGCGATGCTTTGCGGTTCGGTGGTAGAAAGGTGATGGTGGAACTAAATTGAAGTTCTTGAGCACTCTCTCCGAAATATATCTTGTAGAATACCGACACAAGCCACCTTGCGCCGATGTTCCAGACTTTGAAGTCTGATATACCAACCTATGTAGAGAATGGAGAGTGGAGACCAACCAGTAAGTAGAAAGAAAGATAGAAGCAGTTTCCAAGCGAGAGAGAGAAATCCGAGGACATAAAAAAAACTCGGGGACTGCCGCGGTAAAGCTATTGCATAGCATTTTTTATCAACTTATGCAATTATAATATTTATGCAATATTTTTTTGCATAATAAAAATTATGCAAAAAAAATATTAAAAAACAAACAAACAAGAAAAGCGCACTGTCACTACTTCGCGAGTGAGATTCGAACCTGCGACATCATACCTACACCATACGGTAAAAAAAGCGGCCGCTCGCCCATCTGCGCCAAACAGAGCTACTTGTGAACCTCTAAAATGTTGAACGCTTACTGAACGACGGTGTTAGGTTTATTTTCGTTACGGAATTTCTTGATTCAGTCGCCGCGCTCAAACTGTTTGTCCTAGTTCAAAGCCCGCGATAAAAGCTATGCAATAGCTTAAAATCTTCTTCCTTGCCAGCCCTTCACTTCTTCTATCGTTGGACATTGGCCGTGATGCCACTGCTTTCGATATTGCGTCAGTCTCATCGAAGTACCACAAATTGATAATATACTGTTCTATTAATATTTTCGATATCATACTGAGAACCTACCTAAGTTAACAGTGAGTACAAATTTTATTTAAATTCAAGGAGATAAGACGAACTCCCTTGATCCTTGGCTTTCTGCGATAATGTGCCAACTTGTGGTACGATTTATTGTGCGCCAGTACATAATCATTCTTCTTCTAATAATAATGTGGTATTAATAACTAACAGCCCGGCCACACTTGCGATTTTCAGCTGCGCGTTTTCGCGTTTTTATTACCTTTTGCGTCCTGCGCAGCTGACGCGCGATTCCGCGTTCGCGTTTTTATGGTCTCTTGCGTCTGCTGCACGATTCTGCGATCGAGTTTCGTTTTCGGCGTTCCGCGAGTGAATTTGAAAGCCAGTCTACACTATCATTTTTTATAGATTGACTAGCTGATGCCCGCGACTTCGTCAGCGTGGATTTAGTTTTTAAAACTCTTTGATGTTCGGGGATAAAAAGTAGCCTATGTAAGAAGCCTATGTACGCTAGTATCCGTGTATCTATCTGTTCCCACGTAGCTCCCTAACGAATACACCGATTTTGATGGTGTTTTTTTCTATTTGAAGGACGTGATCAAGATGGATCTTAGCTATGATTTACGAAGATCTGCTTAGGCGTTTGAAGATCATCAGCTCATTTCCTACTTGTCCCCGCCATATTGTTGTAGCTTTTGCTCGGCTTCTGGGTCGCACCGTGATGTTGAATCCTATCCTGTAACCTTCCGCAAGAAATGTGCTATCAAATGCAAAAATAATTTTTCAAATTCTACTAGGGCAATTCCAGGATTGGCTGATGGAGTCGTGATTTTCGCGATGCAGTCGCAACAGGCCATATAAACGCTAAGGTTATAAAAACTCCGCGACCGCTGCCGCAGTCTGCCCTCTCCTTTAGTTAGTTATCTACTAACTCCTGTCTCATATTAGGTAGATAGTTATAGATTATGGATATTCTATTGATAAAAATCTATTCAGTTAATGGTTTGTTTTTGTTGCATTTTTATAAATAAACGGCATCTTATCGTTTACTTGCGTATACCTATTTACCCGCCTCTGTACCTACCTACTGTAAATCTAAGAAAATGAAGGTAAATAATTATTTTAACCCATGTGGTTAAAATACATGAACCACATGATCGTAACTCGTAAGGATAATATTATTATTAATTATTTTTTTATCATACTTATCTAACTTCATATGCCAGCTTCGTCCGCGGAGAATAATGTTTGCAATAATCTCTTTTGGCTATGCCGTATTTATGTGAAAATAGAGAAATAATATTTTATAAACTGACTTCAAAAAAAAATCGGCCAAGTGCGAGTCGGGCCTCGCTCTTTTAGGGTTCCGTTAAAACAAAATTGAATAAAAATATTTCCATGTACCCATGGATATATTTTAATTTAATTTTTTTAATTTAATTAAATTTTTATTATTTGTTGTTATAGCGGCAATAGAAATACATATGTGAAAATTTCATCTGTCTACCTATTACCGTTTACGAGATACAGCCCGCTGACAGACGGACGGACGGACGGACAGCGTAGGCTTAGTAATAGGGTCCCGTTGGTACCCTTTGGGTACGGAACCCTAAAAAGGGGGAGGTTCTCGAATCGAATCGAAAAATCAGAAATAATTATCGTCAATAGAAATTAATGTAATGCTCTAAATACTATAGTTTTTTTTTATATTAACAATAAACCTCTTCAAACAAAGTTAACGATAAATAAGCAAATTAATTATACTATCGTTTCACTTTTACTTTTGGAGTACGGAACCCTCGGTGCGCTAGTCCGACTCGCACTTGGCCGGTTTTAGGGTTCCGTACCAAAATGGTAAAAATGGAACCCTTATAGTGAGACTTTTTCCGTCCGTCCGTCCGTCCGTCTGTCACGATTATTTCAGTAACTATTAAAGCTATCGACATGAAATTTGGCATAGTTGTGTATAATAGTGGCCCAACATCATTGGAATAAAGAAAAATCGAAAATTATTTTTAGTTTTATTAAAAAAGGGGGAAAATCAGGGGTTTCAAATTTCTAAGTAAAATAACTATACCGAGTGGGGTATCATATGAAAGGCCTTTACTTGTGCATTCTAAAACAGTTTTTTATTTATTTCTATATATAATAGTTTTTGATTAATCGGCAAAAATGTCGAAAAAAATACCGTTCCCCCCCTTATCTCCGAAGTTTACCAATCGAAAAATCTGAAATAATTATGGTCAATAGAGGTTTATGTATATTTTACAGGAAAAATAAAATCAACGCGAAAATTATTTTAGTTTTATTAAAAAAGGGGGAAAATCAGGGGTTTGAAATTTCAAAGTAAGATAATTATACCGAGTGGGGTATCATATGAAAGGCCTTTACTTGTGCATTCTAAAACAGTTTTTTATTTATTTCTATATATAATAGTTTTTGAGTAATCGGCCAAAATGTCAAAAAAAATACCGTTCCCCCCCTTATCTCCGAAGTTTACCAATCGAAAAATCTGAAATAATTATGTCAATAGAGGTTTATGTATATTTTACAGGAAAAATAAAACCAACGCTCTAACTAGCATAGTTTTTTTTATATCAAAATTCAAAAAAAAATTCAAAATTATTCAAAATTCAAAATTATTTATTTCATGTAGGCCAACCTGTGGCTCTTATGACACGTCAAGATTCTACCACCGGTTCGGAAAGCGGATTCTGCTGAGAAGAGCCGGCAAGAAACTCAGCAGTTGCTCTTTTCAAAATAATCATTTTACAATATTAATAAGTAGCTATTACATTGTAATAAGTTTTTATACTATCTTGTGGGCAGCTGGATGGCAAGCTGATTTAACCCGTGCATCTTTGTTAGAATAGAATATGACATTTCCACAAAACGTACTACAATTCAATTCATGTCAAAGACGGGCAGACAGAAAGTAGCCCCATTGTTGTTGAGAGGCAACGTCAATGAGTGCAATGTTTTATTTGAATTCAAATTTATCACTGCAGCTGAGGTAATAAAAAATTTTAAGATGTTGAAAATGAAAAAAACTGGTGATTTATGGGGTATGTCTGTAAAAATTATATCTGACATAATAAATGACATTGCTCCTTATTTAGCCGTAATTTTTAATGAATGTGTTGCTATGGGTATCTTTCCAAATTTGATGAAACATAGCAAACTCATCCCCCTGTTTAAATTAGGCAACAGAACTGACCTCAATAATTACAGACCTGTATCAATCCTTCCAACACTTAGTAAGATATTTGAAAAAATTATACTTGATCAACTAATGAAGCATTTTAATGTTAATAACTTGCTACACCCCGAACAGTACGGCTTCACGAAGGGTCGAAGCACGACTGATGCTGGTGCAAAGCTGCTTGAACATATTTTCGATGCCTGGAAGCGTTCGCAGAATGCTATTGGGGTTTTTTGTGACCTATCTAAGGCGTTTGATTGCGTTGATCACCAAACTCTTTTACTCAAACTTAGTCATTATGGCATAAGAAGCGTTGCACTTGATCTCATTGTCGCTTACCTTAGTGATCGAACACAAAGTGTATGCGTAGGTGACGTGAAGTCGCGGGGTTCATCTACTCTGTTGGGTGTCCCACAGGGCTCTATCCTGGGTCCTTTTCTATTTTTGGTGTATATTACACTAGCGGCACGCTATGATGGCCGGTTTGACACATTACAATAGTGATGTGGAATGTCAATTTATTCTCGAACAAAAAACAATTAAGTTTTGTTTTTGTACCTGATTAAATAGGTTTAATAAAACAAAAATGTATATGTTTATTTAATTTATTTGAACGAACTGAATATTTGAATGAAAATGAATATACATACTTTATATGCACACAAGAAACATATGAATACAAAAGATACCAAAAAAGGTGCCACAAAAGGCCATAATTAATCAGATTCGTCCATACTACTATTTGCACTGTCGTCACTGCTATCACGAGCAAGGGTCAACAGTAATGCAGTATCAATATTTGAAATCCAAAGCCAGGTCAAAACTATATCACAATCGCATTGCACTGACAGTTTATACTTTTCGAAGCAACGTCAATTCGAAACTGCTTTGTTTTGCATTGAGCATTGACGCGAGTTTGCCGGAGGTAGTAGTTGTGCTAGCCAGCGATCCTATGTGACGATCGTATTAGATTCCATTTTTAAAAATTTTCAATTTAGAAAACCAAATGCCGAGTTGTGGTATATATCATATAAAAATAAAAATTTTACCTTTTGTATGAAACAGCTGATATTTTTTTGCGATTTCAGAGGTTTGTCCACATAGTGAAAATTGTTCATATTCACAAGTACATTCACCCCTTAAATGGTGCAAACTGATTTTTCTACACTTGTATACATTTTAGAAATCAATTTAATAAATAAATTTTGAGTCCTAAACCTAAAACTACATTCGATAAAATTTATGAATCTCTGCACATCACTATCGTCAATAAAGTAATACAATTATTTCCTTCAAAGTCGTTATCAATTAATACGGAACTTCATGAGCGGACAAACGTCAAACCGGCCATCATAGCGTGCCGCTAGTGTAATGACTTACCATATCATGTCCGCGATGCTTGCAATATTGTGTTTTTTGCAGATGATACATCTCTAATATTCAAAACTGACAGAAACAAAGTAAATTTTGACGATGTAAACAATACCTTATCTCAGATATCGCGTTGGTTTACTGTTAATAATTTGCTCTTAAACGCTAAAAAAACTAAGTGTTTAGAATTTATTGTACCAAATGTTAAGAAAATTGACAAAACAATAAAAATAAACGGGGAAAACCTTATAATTGAGAACTCCACAGTTTTTCTGGGGGTGACCTTGGATAGTAAGCTTCAGTGGGACGCTCACATAGAGACATTAGCGGGTAAACTCAGCTCAGCTGCCTATGCTGTCAGAAAAATCAGACAGTTTACCGATGTAGACACGGCTAGGCTGGTCTACTTTGCCTACTTCCATAGTGTAATGTCCTATGGAATCTTATTGTGGGGCGGAGCAGCTCATATTGAAACTATTTTTATATTACAGAAAAGAGCCATTCGATTTATCTATAAACTCGGTTCGCGCGTATCTCTTCGTGAAAAGTTTAAAGAGATTGGTATTCTTACGGTAGCTTCACAGTACATTTATAATAATATAGTCTTTGTGAGACAAAATATTCATCTGCATAAACAAAGAGGCAATACACACAATCGACTCATTAGAAATCGTCATAAACTAGAAATTCCATCATGTCGCCTGCGCAAAGTGCAAAAATCCTTTGTGGGGTTGAGCGTACGCTTATATAATATGATTCCGAAGGAATTGCTAGATTTGCCACTGCACAAATTTAAACAATGCGTAAAAACTCACTTACTGAGTCGCGCTTATTACAAAGTTAATGACTTTCTTAATGACAAAGTTGCATGGGATCTTAAAATTAGTGTTTGAATAATATTATTCAATTCGATGCTCCTTTTTAATTCGATCCTCCGATTATCCTATCCTATTATCCTATTCCTATTAATATTATAAATGCGAAAGTTTGTGAGGATGGATGTTTGGATGTTTGGATGGATGGATGGATGGATGGATGGATGGATGTTTGTTCCTCTTTAACGCGACAACGAATGAACCGATTTTGCTGAAATTTGGCATAGACATAGATTATAGTCTGGAATAGCACATAGGCTACTTTTTATCCCAAAAGCAAACAGTTCCTGCGGGATAGCATCGCTATTTTTTACACATTTGTCCTTCAACATACGCGCAATGGAGTTTTAGATTAACGTGATTTTTTTGCACAGGTAAAGTTAAGAGCCTGAAAAATGACAAAGGCTACTTTTTATCTCGGGAAAACAAACGGTTCCTGCGGGATATTATAATACTACTTTTCACACATTTATCTTTCAATTTTGCGCCAACGGAGTTACAGATTGACGTGGTTTTTTGGATAGGCATAGTTGATGACTGGAAAGTGAGAAAGGCTACTTTTTATCCTGGAAAAGCAAACAGTTCCCGCGGGATATTAGTGTTCTCTTTTTCACATATTTATCCTTAAATTAGGCGCCAACGGAGTTACATATTGACGTGGTTTATTGGATAGGCATAGTTGAGGACTTGAAAAGTGACAAAGGCTACTTTTAATCCCGGGAAAACAAAGAGTTCCCTCGGGATATTCGTATATTGCTTTTCACATACTTATCCTTCAATTATGCGCCAACGGAGTTTTAGATTGAAGTTTTAGATTATTTTTTAGCACAGGTAAAGTTAAGGGCCTGAAAAGTGACAAAGGCTACTTTTTATCCCTGGAAAACAAACGGTTCCTGCGGGATATACGTATGCTTCTTTTCACATATGCATGTATGCATGTATGCATGTATGTATTTATGTATGTATGTATGTATGTATGTATGTATGTATGTATGTATGTATGTATGTATGTATGTATGTATGTATGTATGTATGTATGTATGCATGCATGTATGTATGTATGTATGTATGCTTGCATGCATGGCATGTATGTATATATGTATGTGTGTATGCATGTATTTATGTATGTTTGTATCCTCCTCCTACTAACAATAAAATAATAAATACATTAACTATATCCTATCCTACTTATTATTACTCATATTATCCCACTATACTAGCGGCACGCTATGATGGCCGGTTTGACGTTTGTCCGCTCATGAAGTTCCGTTAATTGATAACGACTTTGAAGGAAATAATTGTATTACGTTATTGACGATAGTGATGTGCAGAGATTCATAAATTTTATCGAATGTAGTTTTAGGTTTAGGACTCAAAATTTATTAATTTATAAATTTTAAACCGGCCATCATAGCGTGCCGCTAGTATAGCTGATGCCCGCGACTTCGTCTGCGTGAACTTAGCCTTTAAAATGCCTCGGGAACTCTTTGACTTTGCGGGATAAAATGTAGCCTGTTGGGGCGTGATTGAAGGACAAAGCAACGCACTTTCGCAGTTATAATATTTCACCATATAAAGTGCAAGTGCATATAGTCGACGTGGTTTTTTACACAGGTAAAGTTTTAGACCTGGAAAATAACACAGGCTACTTTTGTCCCGGGAGCATACATTTAAACGCCCGCGCCACTACGAAGTATATAATTTATTGTAGATTTTTTTTAAAAGCAGATCGGTTTAGGCGTATTCGAGTAATCGGTGAACATGAATAGAAAAAGATTCCGTTGAATTGAGATCCTCCTCCTTTTTTGAAGTCGGTTAAAATAATAATAAAAATTAGTTTAAATGTAACGAAGATAAGGAGTAAAACATTCAAAATAGTTCAACCCCTATCTCAGAGAACATACATATCCATCCATCCGTATACTACATCTATACAAACATACATCTGTATACATTCATCCTCACAAACTTTCACACTAATAATATTATTGTATAATTAATTAATAATATTATTAGTTCACATTAATAATCAACATACATTAATACATACATATATACATACACACATACATACATACATACATACATACATACATACATACATGCATGCATACATGCATACATACATGCATACATGCATACATACATACATACATGCATACATGCATACATACATACATACATACATACATATTACATACATACATACATACATGTATGCATGCATGCATATTGGCGCATGATTTAAGGATAAATATGTGAAAAGTAGCATACGAATATCCCGCGGGAACTGTTTGTTTCCCGGAATAAAAAGTAGCTGTTGTCACTTTTCAGGTCCTCAACTATGCATATCAAAAAAACCACGTCAATCTGTAACTTCGTTGGCGCATAATTGAAGGATTAATATGTGAAAAGTAGCATACGAATATCCCGCGGGAATTGTTTGTTTTCCCGGGATAAAAAGTAGCCTGTGTCATTTTTCAGGCCCTTAAATTTACCAGTGCAAAAAAATCACGTCAATCTAAAACTCCATTGCGCGTATTTTGAAGGACAAATGCGTAAAAAATAGCGATGCTATCCCGCAGGAACTGTTTGCTTTTCCGGGATAAAAAGTAGCTTATGTGCTATTCCAGACTGTAATCTATGTCTGTGCCAAATTTCAGCAAAATCGGTTCATTCGTTGTCGCGTTAAAGAGTAACAAACATCCATCCATCCATCCAAACATCCATACATCCTCACAAACTTTCGCATTTATAATATTAAGTAGGATAGTAGGAATTAATATTATTATTGTGATAGTTTGTGAGGATGGATGTATACGGATGTATGTTTGTATAGATGTCGTATACGGATGGATGGATGTATGTTCTCTGAGATAGGGGTTGAACTATTTTGACTGTTATACTCCATAACTTCGTTAAATTTGAACTAATTTTTATTATTACTTTAACCGACTTCAAAAAAGGAGGAGGATCTCAATTCAACGGAATCTTTTTTTATGTATGTTCACCGGTTACTCGAAGACGCCTGAACCGATTTGGAAAATTCTTTTTTTGTTTCAAAGGGTATACTTCCCAGGTGGTCCTATTTAAATTTTATAGAAATCAGTCGAGCGATTTTTAAAAAATCTACAATAAATTACATACTTTGTAGTGGCGCGGGCGTTTAAATGTATATCTGTATGCTCCCGGGACAAAAAGTAGCCTGTGTTATTTTCCAGGTCCTCAACTTTACCTGTGTAAAAAAAATCAGCAAAGTGCGAGTCGGTCCTCGCTCTTTTAGGGTTCCGTTAAAAAAAAATTTAATTTTTTTAATTTAATTTAATGTTTATTATTTGTTGTTATAGCGGCAATAGAAATACAAAATATGTGAAAATTTCAACTGTCTATCCATTACGGTTTACGAGATACAGGCCGCTGACAGACGGACGGACGGACAGCGGAGGCTTAGTAATAGGGTCCCGTTGGCACCTTTTGGGTACGAAACCCTAAATACCACGTTGACCATATGCACTTACACTTTATATGGTGAAATATTATAACTGCGAAAGTGCGTTGGTTTGTCCTTCAATCACGCCCAAATTTAATTTTTTTAATTTAATTTAATGTTTATTATTTGTTGTTATAGCGGCAATAGAAAAACAAAATATGTGAAAATTTCAACTGTCTATCTATTACGGTTTACGAGATACAGGCCGCTGACAGACGGACGGACGGACAGCGGAGGCTTAGTAATAGGGTCCCGTTGGCACCTTTTGGGTACGAAACCCTAAATACCACGTTGACTATATGCACTTACACTTTATATGGTGAAATATTATAACTGCGAAAGTGCGTTGGTTTGTCCTTCAATCACGCCCAAACAGAGCTACGGATCGACGTGATTTTTTGCAGGGGTACCCATAGTTGAGGACCTGGAGAGTGACAGGCTACTTTTTATCCCGCAAAGTCAGAGTTCCCAAGGCATTTTAAAGGCTAAGTTCACGCAGACGAAGTCGCGGGCATCAGCTAGTAATATTATAAATGCGAAAGTTTGTGAGGATGGATGGATGTTTGTTACTCTTTAACGCGACAACGAATGAACCGATTTTGCTGAAATTTGGCACAGACATAGATTATAGTCAGGAATAGCACATAGGCTACTTTTTATCCCGGAAAAGCAAACAGTTCCTGCGGGATAGCATCGCTATTTTTTACGCATTTGTCCTTCAAAATACGCCCAATGGAGTTTTAGATTGACGTGATTTTTTTGCAGAGGTAAAGTTAAGGGCCTGAAAAATGACAAAAGCTACTTTTTATCCCGGGAAAACAAACGGTTCCTGCGGGATATTAGTATACTACTTTTCACATATTTATCCTTCAATTATACACCAACGGAGTTACAGATTGACGTGGTTTTTTGGATATGCATAGTTGATGACTTGAAAAGTGACAAAGGCTACTTTTTATCCCGGGAAAACAAACAGTTCCCGCGGGATATTTGTGTGCTACTTTTCACTTATTTATCCTTCAATTATGCGCCAGCGGAGTTATAGATTGAAGGGGGTTTTTTGGATAGGCATAGTTGAGGACCGGAAAAGTAACAAAGGCTACTTTTTATCCCGGGAAAACAAACAGTTCCCGCGGGATATTAGTGTGCTACTTTTCACATATTTATCCTTTAATTATGCGACAACGGAGTTACAGATTGACGTGGTTTATTGGATAGGCATAGTTGAGGACTTTAAAAGTGACAAAGGCTACTTTTAATCCCAGGAAACAAACAATTCCCGCGGGATATTTGTATGCTACTTTTCATATATTTATCCTTCAATGATGTGCCAAGGGAGTTACATATTGACGTGATTTTTTGGATAGGCATAGTTGAGGGCCGGAAAAGTAACAACAGCTACTTTTTATCCCGGGAAAACAAACAGTTCCCGCGGGATATTCGAAATGCTACTTTTCACGTATTTATCCTTAAATTATGCGCCAATATGCATGCATGCATACATGTATGTATGTATGTATGTATGTATGTACGTATGCATGTTTGTATGTATGTATGCATGTATGTATGTATGTATGTGTGTATGCATGTACGTATGTATGTTTGTATCCTCCTGTTACTAACTTTAACTACATTAACTATATCCTATGCTACTTATCCCACTAATATTATTAATGTGAAAGTTTGTGAGGATAGATTGGATTGGATGGATAGATGCACGCGGACGAAGTCGCGGGTATCAGCTAGTTAACAATAAACCTCTACAAACAAAGTTAACGATAAATAAGCAAATTAATATAATATTATCGTTTTACTTTTACTTTTGGACTACGGAACCCTCGGTGCGCGAGTCCGACTCCCACTTGACCGGCTTTTTTTTTAATGTATGTTCACCGATTACTCGAAGGCGCCTGAACCGATTTGGAAAATTCTTTTTTGTTTAAAAGTGTAGATATACTTCCCAAGAAGTCCTATTGAAATTTTATCGAAATCGGTAGAGTGGTTTTTAAAATATCAACAATAAATTACATACTTTGTAGTGGCGCGGGCGTTTGAAGTCGGTTTTTAGGGTTCCGTAGTAAACAAGGAACCCTTATAGTTTCGCCATGTCCGTCCGTCTGTCTGTCTGTCTGTCTGTCTGTCTGTCTGTCCGCGGTTTAGCTCGGAGAATATTGGTACTAGAAATCTGTAATTTGACAAGGGTATAAATATCAATCACGCCGACAAAGTGGTGAAATAAAATTGTGAAAAATATGTTTTTTTAGGGTACCTCCCATACATGTAAAGTGGGGATGAATTTTTTTTTCTCATCTATCCCATAGTGTGGGGTGTCGTTGAATAGGTCTTTCAAAAACGTTGTGGGTGTGGGAACACCATTTTTCAATTCAGGGATCCGTTTGTGAAATATGATATTTTAAAGTGCTAAATTTTATTAGAGTCAAGTGTCCCCCCCCCCTCTGCCAGCTAAATGGTTGTATATAGGATACAAGAAAAAATTCACAGCAGTAGTATATATAATGAATTTTAAATATCACGGTTTAGTAGGGTTCATTAGTGCAGGAGTTATATCGGTTTTTCTAAGTTAGATATTACACGTAATGTGAGTTGCATATTTTGTAGTATATTATAGTATTTAAACCATGGAACTCAAAATGTATGTTGAGACTTTCAACTACGGAATCCTACACTGCGCGTGGCCCGACACGCGCTTGGCCGGTTTTTTTTAAAAATATTTTTTTTATATTTATATACTACTAGAGAATTTTTAACATAAAAGTAAGTAAGTAAACAAGTATAAAAATCACTTACCCATAACTATCGGCAGATTTCACTGAACTAGCCGTTGAATCTAACTCGCTATTTTTCGTTGAGTTTCTTTTCAGCCTCATTGTTTAATAATTTTATCTTCAGAGATCGTCGATTTTCACACACAATGTAGGTAGGTACGAGTAGGTACAAGTTAAATAACAAAAACCATTGTGAATAGCACTGAAAGTTTCAACTAGAAAAATCCTATTTTTAAATTTATTTGTTTTTAATTTTAAGTTATACTCAAACGTCCGTTTTAATTGTTTTAAGAAAATAATATAAAAATTAGACCACAGTCGTATGGGGACGTTGCCGACTATGGACTGAAGATATAATCGGGCAAACGTCTGGTAAATAAATAATATTAATGAAATAACTTAAAATACACCTACTATTGCTAGTACTCCATAGTGATAAGGTGAGTACATTGCCATACAAAAATCAAGAATATACCTAATATACTTATCTACAAAAAACCTCTCGGAAGGTCACGATTCGATTTCTGGTGAGGGCATTTAATATATTATCGACGGCCCCCACGTAAATCATCGAAACTGAAAAATGGCAATTATTTTCGATAGACTACATCGGAATTTAGCGTCCTTTTCGATGTTTTACGACTCTAATTTCTGCCTTAAAATAGAATTTGATTTTTTCTCTATTTCCTACCTACCATGATTTTTTCCATCAGTGGGGTGTAAAATATAACTAGCTTAATAGGTAACTATTAAAGCTATCGACATGAAATTTGGAATAGTTGTGTATAATAGTGGCCCAACGTCAATGGAATAAAAAAAAATATATATTTTTAGTTTTATTAAAAAAAGGGGAAAATCGGGGGTTTGAAATTTCAAAGTAAAATAACTAGGTATACCGAGTGGGGTATCATATGAAAGGCCTTTATCTGTACATTCTAAAACAGATTTTTATTTATTTTTATCTATAAAAGTTTTTGATTAATCGGCCAAAATGTCGAAAAAAATACCGTTCCCCCCCCCCCCCCCCCTTATCTCCGAAGTTTACCAATCGAAAAATCAGAAATAATTATGGTCAATAGAGGTTTACACTAGCGGCACGCTATGATGGCCGGTTTGACGTTTGTCCGCTCATGAAGTTCCGTATTAATTGATAACGACTTTGAAGGAAATAATTGTATTACTTTATTGACGATAGTGATGTGCAGAGATTCATAAATTTTATCGAATGTAGTTTTAGGTTTAGGACTCAAAATTTATTTATTAAATTGATTTCTAAAATGTATACAAGTGTAGAAAAATCAGTTTGCACCATTTAAGGGGTGAATGTACTTGTGAATATGAACAATTTTCACTATGTGGACAAACCTCTGAAATCGCAAAAAAATATCAGCTGTTTCATACAAAAGGTAAAATTTTTATTTTTATATGATATATACCACAACTCGGCATTTGGTTTTCTAAATTGAAAATTTTTAAAAATGGAATCTAATACGATCGTCACATAGGATCGCTGGCTAGCACAACTACTACCTCCGGCAAACTCGCGTCAATGCTCAATGCAAAACAAAGCAGTTTCGAATTGACGTTGCTTCGAAAAGTATAAACTGTCAGTGCAATGCGATTGTGATATAGTTTTGACCTGGCTTTGGATTTCAAATATTGATACTGCATTACTGTTGACCCTTGCTCGTTAATTTGGACTCTGTTCAAGCCCTTTGTTGTGGATTTCGTCGATATGACCGAACGTACGCAGAGAACTGTTCTAAATAGTCAGACACGTGAGTTCGTAATACGCCTTCGTAACTATTTCGATCGTGAAGCTCAAAATGGAGGGCCAATTTTACCTATAACGTCAGTGGTTGAACGCGTAGCTGATGCGCTTAATATTGGACAACGAACTGTTAGACGGATAACTAAAAAAAAATATGGCGAGACTGGCACAGAAGAAAATAAACTAAACTAAATAGTAGTATGGACGAATCTGATTAATTATGGCCTTTTGTGGCACCTTTTTTGGTATCTTTTGTATTCATATGTTTCTTGTGTGCATATAAAGTATGTATATTCATTTTCATTCAAATATTCAGTTCGTTCAAGTAAATTAAATAAACATATACATTTTTGTTTTATTAAACCTATTTAATCAGGTACAAAAACAAAACTTAATTGTTTTTTGTTCGAGAATAAATTGACATTCCACATCACTATTGTAATGTGTCAAACCGGCCATCATAGCGTGCCGCTAGTGTATGTATATTTTACAGGAAAAATAAAACCAACGCTCTAACTAGCATAGTTTTTTTTTTTATATCAACAATAAACCTCTACAAAGTTAACGATAAGTAAGCAAATTAATATATTATCGTTTTACTTTTACTTTTGGAGTACGGAACCCTCGGTGCGCGAGTCCGACTCGCACTTGGCCGGTTTTTTTTAATTATCTGGTTTATGTGTCGGGAAGCTTCGTACTAACAAAGTTACCACCCTAACGGTAAAGAAGTACCACGATGTCCTTACTTAGGCACGCTACCGCCAAAGATGTGCAGCCAAGCGATTTAATAACATTATCCAAGTTAGCCCGCTACAATCTTAGACTGCATCGTCACTTACCATCAGGTAAGATCACACAGAAAAGCTATCAATGTCATCGAATAAAATAAGAAAAACCTTCAGAGCATTTATGGTTAATCATGGATAGGTACTTACTAATATTATAAATGCGACAGTGTGTATGTTTGTTGGTTTATCCTTTAGTCACGCCGCAACAGAGCTACGGATGTGATTTTTTGCAGGGGTATACTTAGTTGAGGACCTGAAGATTGACATAGGCTACTTTTTATCCCATAGTTCCCGAGGGCTTTTAAAAACTGAATCCACGCGGACGAAATCGCAATCAGCTAGTAATTAATACATACCTATTTCAAAAGTTCTTTACCAGTCTTTGGTTTACTTATAGGTATCTGTATCTACAACTTCCCGAACCTACGCAAGCCGATATTTACGTAAGGTTCAAGATAAACTCAATTTTTTGCGGCAAATCTATTTTTACGAACTAAGTATGATTATTTGAATATTAAAATGATCTAATAACTATGATTATTACTTTCTATGCCACATGGTATAGGTCGCGGCACGAAAGTCTAGCGCTGAACAAAATAGCTGCTCATGGGGTACTGTCGCGCAACCAATGACGACGGCCGGAATGCGACTGGAGAGCCAATCAGCGCTATGATACCTTATTTTCGACTTCTGCGCAATAACGGTCACCGCTAGACTTTCGTGCCGCTAATACTTAGTGGCGTCATCCTAGGGAGAGAGCAGACTGGCTACTTTTAGCGACAGCGATCGGAGCGTTTATAGGGCCTTTGGTAGCGACTGCATCGCGACTCGAAACGCGTTCGCGTTTTTATGGCTTTCGAATTCGATCACAGAATCGCGATATTACGCGAAACGCGATGCACGAAATAGGCCATAAAAACGCGCGATCGCGGCCGCTAAAAGTAGCCAGTGCCCTCTCTTCTATTTAGAAAAATCCGTGGTATAATGTAATAATTACTTATGTCATTTGCGATGCCGCACCAGCAGTGTGATGGTATTTAACAAAATCATAACATTCCGGCGACGAAACTCGACGTGGCATAGTGGTTCCTTAGGCGCTGTGCAAACGTGGACACTTGGCTGTGTCCGACACAAGCCACCATTGAATATTTTATTTTCATACAATAAATATCAACCAGCAACTGCGCAAACTTAACAATGCCATATTGATCGTATGAAAAATAAGTGGTTTAACTATACACATGCAAAAATCGCCTTCATCAGGGTCTCCTTTGCTGAATGATTGAAGGACAAACCAACACACTTTCGCATTTATTTATAATAGGTAGATAGATGAACACAAAAAAATCAACGTACTAATTAATGACTTTATTTATAGTACACAAATTAATTATTATTATAACTAAAAAATAAATAAGGATATTATGATAGTGATAATGACAGATCCTTCTCGTCAGTTAAATTACAAATATTACATTATTTAAAAGCCAAGATGATCTTCGCAGATCAATCTAAATACAACAAAATGAACAACTTAAGTTTCTAACAAAGTTTTAAGGTATTACTTTAAAGGTTCTATGAAAAAATATATTTCTGAAAACTGCCTCTTGCATTTGAATATTGTGCTTGATGCTTATGGCTAAATACTGATAAGCAAAGCAACCAAGAGTGCCTCCAATGATAAGTACATATTATGTATTTGATTTTTGACCTTTTGGTCTATGCAAAATTAAAGACACTCACATTTATGGCGGCTCTTAGATACAAACAGTATTTAGCCTTTAGAATAAAAAAACAATTTTCACTTTAATAAATTTTTGAATTAATGGATGAATAATTTATTTCTTTGGCTAATCTTCTATATAAATAAAAATGAATGTTGGTAAGCGCATAACTCAAGAATGGATGGACCAATTCGGTTAATATATTTTTTTGTATGTTCCTTAAGTTCCACGGAAGGTTTTAATACAAAAAAAAAAACAAAAACTAAATTCACGCGGACGAAGTCGCGGGCATCAGCTAGTACTTAATAAAAATTGTTATAGTAACGATTGGATAATTATTAGCAAGTGATTGGATGATTTTTTCATGTATAATGAATGATATTACAATTAATTATTAATGAATGAACAAACAGTATCAATATGACTATTTTGAAAGTAAAAAATTATACTACAGTTATTTTTTAAAGAGAATACTATAAAAGTCACTACTATACTCTTGTTATTTAAAGTTTCTTGAAAGTGTAGGTACTGTAATAAATTAGTCATGATTTTACAGTTGTTTTGTATTTTGGACAGTTGGAATGTACCTTAAATTTACTGTCATGTTTGATTCAAAATTCTAAATATGTAACTTTTTTCTTCTCAAGTGGTCATTATGATAAAGATGTGATGTACAAATAATGACAAATTATAGTATTAAATTAAACGTTGTAAGCATAAACAAAACTTTACAGAACAGAACTAAATAATTTTCTTCACAATGTATAGCCCAATCAATATGTTTTAATAGGACTATTACATTTCGCATCCCTCTCTCTTGCACATTCTAATATTTTCAATGATTGTAAAAATCTCAGATACTTTTGACAAAATATGGTCAATTGTTATCTTCGACAATTAAATTACAGATATTTAAGACATATCTTTACTATCAGATACCTAGTTTTTGATAGAGAATAAAAGCGATAAAAGTTAACAGTAGTTTTCGCCAATTTTCTCTATCAAAATCTAGGTATGTCATAATAAACCTATATCTAAAATATCTGTACTTTAATTCTCGAAGATAATATCAACCACATTTTGTCAAAAGTATCTCACTGCTGTAGCAATAATTTTTTGAAAATCTTCCTGCTGAAGTGAGCTTAATAGGAAGCTGTCCATTAAAGTTGGCTTAAAAAGTGGCTGGCTCATTTACTTTAGTTTGCTTGCCATGATGAGTAGAAATATGGCAGGTTTTATTCACCAAATCTGCATTAACCTTATGAGCTGACTAAAAGGTATGAAAAATTTTATTTTTAGAATTAGACACATTTGTTTACAGCACTTGAACCCACACCATACAATGTGACCATGGTAGTAAACTTGCTGTACATAATCTAAACTAAGTTGAATTGAAAGTCCCAAAATTAGTACTACCCTTTTCACTTTGCTCCCTACAGAAGAGATAGCATTACATAACTTAAGAGCTATCAAATAACATCAATTTACAAGCTTCTGTACAACAGAATTACCATCATTGTTGGCTGTGTATTTCAAAGTCTACAAAATGAATATCCCAATTTTAGTTGAAAGTTAAGTTGACTCAAATATGTTGTAAGGTGCTGCAAGTGTACCTCTGCTATAACATAATTTATATGTTGAAACCCATCTTTCTCATGCAAGCTTTATGTTCCTCAATCAGTGGGCCACAATTTTCTTCTCCATGTTCAATGATGCTGAAAAATACAATATTAAGATTTAAAATCCATACTAGTTTAAGTTTTAAACTTAGCCTTAAACTTTAAGGTGAACTAAATGGGTTTACCTGCAAAATTAAACTTTAATTTGGTATTTCGCAATTTGTAAACTAATATGACAAAGTAGGCTTATGGCATTCTAATTGCGCCAATGGCAGTATCATCTTCACAGGTTTATATAAAAATCTTTTACTTGAAAGTGTCCAGTTTAGGAATTAGTCAGAATATCAACTAATTTGTGAGTAACTCATGTCAAACTCGATGCTCTGACTAATTTCTTAAATTGGACACTTTCAAGTAAAGATTTTTAAATAAACCTGTGAAGATGATAATACTGCCATTTGCGCAATTAGAATGCCATAAGCCTGCTTTGTCATATTAGCTTACAAATATCACATGCTTCAATGGTGAAGGAAAACATCACAAAGAAACCTGTGAATTCTCAAAGATGTTTGGTGGACTATGGCAATAACCCTTCTCTGAGAAGAGACCTGCGCTCAGTAGTAAGCCATTGATGGATTGCTGATGATGATGATCAATAATATACTAGTATTATAAAGGCGAAAGTATATCTAATCTGTAAACCACTGAACCAATTTATTTTATTTGGCTTGCATCGAGAGGAAAGACAGAATACTTTTTTCCTATAATAGAAAAGAGTTCCTACTCCTTTAATATAAATTTATTTTTTCATGTCAAGATAGAACTAGACTGTGATCTAAGCAAACTGCTGTCAAAGATGGTAGTGGGCTAACTTGGAAGAGGGTACGACAGTTTTAATTATACCCATGCCCCCTAATCATCATCATCATCTTTGACGTGGGATAACCAAAAGAAACTGGCAGGAAATGTTTGCTTTGATACTAGTTGCTAGTAGTAGTAGTACTAGTAAATTCAAATTCAAAATTATTTATTTCATGTAGGCCAACCTGTGGCTCTTATGACACGTCAAGATTCTACCACCGGTTCGGAAAGCGGATTCTGCTGAGAAGAGCTGGCAAGAAACTCAGCAGTTGCTCTTTTCAAAATAATCATTTTACAATATTAATAAGTAGCTATTACATTGTAATAAGTTTTTATACTATCTTGTGGGCAGCTGGATGCCAAGCTGATTTAACCCGTGCATCTTTGTTAGAATAGAATATGACATTTCCACAAAACGTACTACAATTCAATTCATGTCAGACGGGCAGACAGAAAGTAGCCCCATTCGGCGGCACCCGCCAGTAGTACAAAGAATAATATTAACACTAGTTTAATCAATAATAAAATCCTTATTTAAGTATCGAGACGCCACAACTAACGGAAATATGAAAATCTGCATAGGAGAAATAAAATCTTGTTAGGTATTATTAATTATCAATTTTTTAAAGAAATTATCAATTTATTTTCTCATTTGAATTTGATATTTCCCTACACAGCATTACGTAATAAATAATGATATTAAACTATTGCTTGCGGGAAAATGAAAAAGTAACCTCACCAAGCATCGCGAGCCTTTTTCGTCTCCGGACAAGCACAGCACGGTTTTAGCTTGGGTTTCTCTGCATTCGCTTGTGCCACCGGCTCGGGCACTTTCACTTCCACAGCTTTTGCACTCGCATTACCCATTTTAATTAACTTTTTCCAATGATAGTAAAATTGTGATGCAGTAAAAACAATTCAATTGAAATTGACCATTTGACATTGACAGTCATTCATTGACATGAAAAGCACTTCGATGTCATTGACAGGTGGGCCGTGAGTGTACAACATGGAACTAGGAATTACGACTAGTCTTCCTAGTTCCATGGTATACAAGTTCTGCCATGGAAGTAGGAAATACGATTAGGTACTGTAGTGCGGACTGTGCGGTGCTAGTTCCATAACCATGTCTCTTATACATACATACATACATATACCAAGTCTATGAACCATGTTCCAAGTTCCAACTTCCAACTTTGGCTGCGCGCTAAAAGATCCTTGTCCCACTGTTAGACGTAGTCGTAATTCCTAGTTCCATGTATCCGTGCGTACAAAAACTGTCAGAACACCCAATATAATCCTCAGCCTCAGGCTTTGAGTAATAAAGTGATCCTCAGTTCAACCGTTCAACGTCAATTAACATTATTTTGTGAAATCGGCACAGGGTGAGATAGCTCTCTCATGGGCTCTCTCGATCAGCTCAGACTCAAGACTTTACATCGGGACATATTATTTTGTGACTCATTTTAACTCTATCTTAAGTCTTGAGCAGAGCCAGAGTGCGATTATTAGATCTTAGCCTATTATAGTATCCATGCTTCTTCATCCTTTATGGTCCGGGAGTTAGTAACATTGAAAGCTCCGTCATGCGTGATTTTTTGAAAACGTCTTTACTAACGAACTATTCGTTCCAAAACACTTCTCAATAATTTAATAGTTTAATCCTTTTCTATACTAGTGGTAGTGAGTAGAAAGCACGTGCACTCTCCTTTACGGTTTCGTTGCACCTATAATTATTTTTTATATATAATTATTTTTTATAGCTGATGTACTGCATTCTCATGGAACTAGGAATTAAACCTACGATGTGTATTCTCCTACTTGCTATGTTTACCTGTTTGTACACACCGTTTATTACTCAAAGGTACATACACGGTAACCAGATATTTGGGACCAGAAAAAGGTAGGCAACCCTGACTATTGCTTAATGTTTACGTTTGCTTTCACGGCATGGATATGACATATTATTTCTTCTTCTTCTTTTCCTTTGTCAACCGGCAGACGTCCACTGCTGGAAATAGGTCTCTTGCATGATGAAATAGGCCCTTATTATTTAAAACAATGAAACAATACTATATTATTCTCAAACTTTTTTAATCGGACAGGCAAAAATAAAAACCGATCGTGCAAAAACTTCTTTTAAAACTAAAATTAAAAAATCCAAAACAGAACGAATGCATAAATATTATTCTTAACTCATATGACAAACTTCCTTCAAATTACAATTTAGAACTTAAACTCTTTAAAACTTATACTATCAAACTCACTAAACCTAAAAATCTGATAATCAAACTTTAAAACAGTAAATCATAATCAAAAGTTCATGATTAAAACAATACACACTAAATGATCATAAAGTGAACTAAAATAAAAAGTATATGAATTGATACATAAATCAGTGGTGATAGCAAATTCTTTCAGTAGTTCTTGTTACATAGGTATTGAACGCAATCATTATGTATCAAAACAATAACTGCTGTCTATAAAAACTTAATATCTAAAACAAAATGGCATTCAAAAAATTAGCATGTTAATGTGGTTAAAATCAAAAATGCACTTAAAAATACTCATTAAAAATAACGTAAATTGATAATCACGAACACAATGATAAATAAAATGTTAATCGATTAAAATTGTTTCAGCTTGGCGACCGACGAACAATGTTTATACGTTTTTCGCTTCCAATCCGATTGTGAGTACTAAGCCTATCCTCAGACGGAAAGTTCAGTTTTCAACACAAAAAAGCAACTTATCGCGAAGTCTCATGTTAAGGTAACGCGATCGGTTGTACCGGCGTTGGAAGCTATTTTATATTGGTCATTCCGTGTGAAAATGGGCTTAGAATAATTTTTTGTCTTACATTGTCACCTAAGCAGACATATAAAGGTTCCTCATAAACGAGTTGTTTAAAATCAAGTCAAAAGCGGTCCAAAATTTTCTACGATTGAGTTGTAATGATTCAATATCTGTCATTAGCCAAATGTTGTCTTTTCAAAAGCATATTAACAAAAATATGACGATAAAAGATTATCAATTGGCATTATTTGATAAAAAAAAATACATAAATGGACACGAAAACTTCAGTACCTAATACTTACCTATCAATCAAAAATTAAAACTGTGAGGAGATTTTTTTAATAACATAATAATCATTAATAATTTTAAACTTAGTCCGGATTTTCAATGTATGCGTTTAAAATGTGCTTAAATTAAAAAAAGGGAGTTTTAAAATCAAAAAATAAAACATGCATGTTCTCGCGACTAAATGACTGCTTAATTCTAAAAGAAAAAACTAAATTATGCTTAAATCTAATCGAATAGTGGCACTCGGCCTGTTTACTTCAACAATATACGAGTCCATGATAGAGATCAAATTGTCGTATCGCTTTGAGCTATGATACAAATCTTATTAAGTTATTACATATAAAAAACCTTAGTAACTTTTTTTAATTCTCATAAAATCAACGAGGAACTAGCTCAGAAAGACCAGTGACGGTTCTCAATTTGGGCACAAAAATTACGTATAATATACATAATTTATCATAGTTATGCCATATGAACACGCGCTTATTGTCATAAATTTAATCGTAAGTATGATATATTTTACCAGTCTTGAGCATTTTTTTCAGTCTAGTTACCACGTAAGCTCGTTACGGTAATTCTAGTCAATTAATCAGTCTTTTTATCTTTGATTTTATCTAAGTTCAATAACGTAAAATATCAAAACTGTTTCATTTGTAAATAATTCTTCTTTAAAAGTTTTTAGTTAATTTTAAGCACTATAAACAGTCTTGATGGTTGACGTTAGTGAATATTTTAGAATTTATTTGTAAAAGAAAACATTAACACTTATGAGATTAAAAAGTTTAAAGTCCTTTAGACCACACTTTGGAAATACATACCTACCTTTTTTTTTACTTCATAAGAGGCCATAGTATGAGCACTTATGTATATGATCTTCAACAAAACCGAAAAAATTCCATGAAAAAAATGACCTTGGCTGTGGTCCTAAAAAGATGTTCGGAGGTATTAGAATTTATATATATATTATATATTATTTATATGTATATTTTAGAATTTAAAATGATTTAGAACAACGAAAACTGAAAAAGTTCTCAAGGTGATTTTTATCGGAATTCTCCCAGTTGTGTGTGGAGACCCCTAACAGCTGAAATAAAAAAAACACTATGCGCACCTAGAATAACATTTCTTGACCTGTCCCAGCAGAGTACAAAAAATACATTTTTTTTTCATTGCATTCACCTTTGGTCTGAATTTATCTCTTAGTAGGTAGGTGCTATCCAAAAAATAATTTAAATGCTTTTAAAGCAATTTCATTCTGATCAACAGACAACTAGTGGCGTAATCAACTAATCATACACAAGGAATGTAATTAAAAAAATATATGAAGCTATTTAATTACGAAGTATGTACCAACGCCACACGCCAAGTATTTACGGCAATTTCTGCATTATTTTATTAGGGTTAATCTCATAAGCATTATTATTATTTCGTAGATCTTTTACCCAGATCTACCACTTGTCCTGCGTCATCGAAGGGGCGTTGTATTGCTGCAGAGAGTTCATGTGTACTTCTTTCGCCGTGGGTTTGCCCTTGTAGGCGCTCGACAGATTTTGCAGTTCTGCGAAATAAAGATTTGGCAGTTTTAGCACAGGGTTTAGAACTCTCGCACCATATTGTGTTTTTTAATTATGTATTATACCACACTCGGTTAAATCGCTGGTATAAAATTACAGGTAGGACAGGATATGTAATAGAATCGGGAATCGCGTAAAGCGCCGTAAGGGACAGAATAACCTTTATCTCTGATTCTATACTTAGTCCAAAGCACTGCAATGGACTCTTATGGACTAATTTAACTTAATAGGTACTTACAATATTTGTGAATGGGGACATTCACAAATATTGTAAGTACCTATTGTATGTACGAATAAAAATTATGCTGTAAAAATCGTCTAAAATAAAAGTCACGCCGATCTCCGTGAGGTCAGCCTCGTTGAGCGACTCGAGTGTCGACATGTCAGCTCACGCTGCGGGAGGTCGAGATGAGACACTCACCGGCGATGATCAACAGCATCTTCCTGCGAGCGCCGAAGGCAGTCACGCCGATCTCCGTGAGGTCAGCCTCGTTGAGCGACTCGAGTGTCGACATGTCAGCTCACGCTGTGGGAGGTCGAGATGAGACACTCACCGGCGATGATCAACAGCATCTTCCTGCGAGCGCCGAAGGCAGTCACGCCGATCTCCGTGAGGTCAGCCTCGTTGAGCGACTCGAGTGTCGACATGTCAGCTCATGCTGTGGGAGGTCGAGATGAGACACTCACCGGCGATGATCAACAGCATCTTCCTGCGAGCGCCGAAGGCAGTCACGCCGATCTCCGTGAGGTCAGCCTCGTTGAGCGACTCGAGTGTCGACATGTCAGCTCATGCTGTGGGAGGTCGAGATGAGACACTCACCGGCGATGATCAACAGCATCTTCCTGCGAGCGCCGAAGGCAGTCACGCCGATCTCCGTGAGGTCAGCCTCGTTGAGCGACTCGAGTGTCGACATGTCAGCTCACGCTGTGGGAGGTCGAGATGAGTCACTCACCGGCGATGATCAACAGCATCTTCCTGCGAGCGCCGAAGGCAGTCACGCCGATCTCCGTGAGGTCAGCCTCGTTGAGCGACTCGAGTGTCGACATGTCAGCTCACGCTGTGGGAGGTCGAGATGAGTCACTCACCGGCGATGATCAACAGCATCTTCCTGCGAGCGCCGAAGGCAGTCACGCCGATCTCCGTGAGGTCAGCCTCGTTGAGTGACTCGAATGTCGACAAGTCTAGTTCATGCCTTTTGAACAGTTCTGCAAACAATAATTTGTTAAACAAAATGTGGGTTTAACAGTTCTCGACTTTCGATAGTCTTTGAGATAGAGAATACTGAATAGCCCTACACTGAGCTGAGGGTATTGAACTATTGAGACCATATACGTTTTGGAGTTATGTGCGTGCAATTATATATCATATGCAATGGTGAAGGAAAACGTCGTGAGAAAACCTGCGCTGCGCACCTGAGAGTTCTCCATGATCTTCTCACTTCCAACTTATATGTGAACCGTGAAGTCTACCAATTCGCATTGGGCTAGCGTGGTGGACTGTGGCCATAGAACCCTTCTCTGAGAGAAGACCTGAGCTTAGCAGCGAGACTTTAATGGGTTGCTCATTATAATGACGACTAAATAGTTTATTATTAACGTAGATAACATCCCATGCCACAGATTAATGATTAGTATCTGCGATAATATATCACTGAATATACATATAAGCCGCGCGCAGAAAGTTTGCCCCTCCTGCCTCCGCCGACCGTGACCCGCGCTCGCTTAGTTAGGCTGAAATTAGACGGTGCTTCGTTCATCGTTCATTTTTGCGAATATTTTTTGCAAAAATGCACCCTAAGGGCAAATTTAGTCGGTTCATTTTCGATGACTATCGATGAAGCCTCGAAATTGAAAGCAAAAATCTCGAAAGCTAAATTCTACCTTAGGGCGAATTAAGACGTTTCATTTTCGTAAAAATTTTCGTATCGATGAACGATGAACGAGGCTCCGTCTAATTTGGGCCTTACCGTACTGGCACCATCGACACGTGACCACCGTGACGTCATGACTCATCGGCAAACTTTCTGCGCGCCGCTAATATAATCAGCACGTTTCAAAAATTCAAAATTCAAAATTATTTATTTCACGTAGGCCAACCTGTGGCTCTTATGACAAGACATGATCCTAACACCGGTTCGGAAAGCGGATTCTGCTGAGAAGAGCCGGCAAGAAACTCAGCAGTTGCTCTTTTCAAAATAACCATTTTACAATATTATTATGAAGCTCACATTGTAATAAATTTTTTATACTATCTTGTGGGCAGCTGGATGCCAAGCCGATTTAACCTATGCAACTTTGTTAGAATAAAATATAATATTTCCACAATGAGGGGAAGTTCCAAAAAAAAAAAAAAAAAGAAAAGTACTACAATTCAATTCATGTTAAGACGGGCAGACAAAAAGTAGCCCCATTCCCGTAGGCGGTTTTATATGCTTACCAATATACTTGGAGAGGCCGGAATCGATCAGCAAATCGTACAGCTGCTTGAAGTTGCAGGGCTTCTTGGTGGGCGGCGACGCGGACGACGATGACGACGAAGGCGACGGCGTCGATTGTGGCGGTGACGTCACCAGGATGTTGGGGCGCGCCAGCTCCGATCTGTTCCAACCCTTCTCGGGCTGTGGATAATATTATGTTGTGTTGTAATACATACCGAAGCAGTGATAGCCTAGTGGTTAGGACTGTGGTATCCTATTCGGGGGGTCGCAGGTTCGATCCCGGGTTCACGCACCTCTGACTTTTCGGAGTCAAGTGCGTTTAAGCAGTTAAGTATCACTAGCTTCAACGGTGAAGGAAAACATCGTGAGGAAACCTGCACATCTGAGATGAAGATGTGTGAAGTCCGCCAATTCGCATTGGGCCAGCGGAGTGGACTATGGCCTATAACCCTTCTCTGAGAGGAGATCTGGCTCAGGAGTGAGCCGTTGATGGGTTGTTAATGATGAATACATACCTACTAGAATAAGGAAAGTAAAGAAGACATAACATCAAGAATGAGACTTATGGTGGATTAGGTATACGGGTCTGCCCGTGAAATTCAAATTTATTTTGGTTTTTCGCATATTGGTAAACTAATAAGTAATATGATAAAGTAGGCTTATGGCATTCTAGTTGCGCCAATGGCAGTATCATGTCCAGTTTAAGAAATTAGTCCGAGTATCGAGTTTGACGTGAGTTACTCACAAATTAGTCACAAGTTATATACATTTCCAAAGGGCAATGAATTAAACGGAATCCTACCCTGTGTGCACCAAAACGAAACTTTGTTTTTTTAAAGACTAGGTATCTTTCTGAAAAGAAAATGCGGGTTTCAAATAAGTAATTATACAGATATCGAACATTACCTAAAAACTATACTTTAATCGTCACTTCTTCTTTGTCCACTGCTGGACATAGATCTTTTGCATGGACTTCCACAGGTCTCGGTCTTGCGCCGCCTGAATCCAACGGCTCCCTGCAACTTGTTTGATGTCATCGGTCCACCTAGTGGGGTCTGCCAACACTGCGCTTCCCGGTGCGGGGTCGCCACTCCAGCACCTTAGGAGTTGGGACACCAACGACCATCAGCTCTTTGAACTATGTGCCCCGCCCATTGCCACATCAGCTTCACGACCCGCTGAGACCTGAGTCGTCACTAATAATCGTCACTGCCACACCCAAAAACGCGGATGAATTTGTGGGCATTAGCTAGTAAAGAAGCTAGTATTGGGTATATTACCGTAGTGATGGCTTCATTGTCGTTGAGGTTCAGGGGCCCGGGCGAAGTGTGGCTGAAGAAGTAGCCCGACCAGCGGTTGTTGGGCACGCGGTACCCACCCCCCACAGGATCGTGCATGGCCTGCAAGTAAGCACCTATTTAGAGGGAACTCTAGTCTAAGGGAATTTGAAAAATAGGTATTGGGAGAACGTCGCACCTACTACGCGCGCGCACACACACACACACACACACACTCAATCTCACTCACACACAAACACACTCACCTCTCACACCAATTACCCGACACGCCAGCACATTGCAAACACGCACATGCACTGTCAACAATCTACAACCACAATCTAACACTTTAAAATTTGTCTTTTTTCTAAATTTTCTAAATTTTATTTTATTCATTAAGTATATAATTTTGTTTGTACTTTGTAATAATTACATATTATAAATCTTGTGTTTAATGGACGAGGAGGGCGATGATCACCGCAACACAGTGTTATACTTCTGCGGGATCATCGTTCAAATCTGTTGTAATTTTGGGAAAAATAAATGATTATTAAACGATTATTATTAAACCTCCAACCTGCCCTCGTAAAGTACGAAAGGGACAACTGCCGCTCATTCTGATTTTACCTACAAAAACCTTGACCAAACTATATCGAGTGGGGTATCATATGAAAGGCCTTTACTTGTGCATTCTAAAACAGTTTTTTATTTATTTCTATATATAATAGTTTTTGAGTAATCGGCCAAAATGTCGAAAAAAATACCGTTCCCCCCCCTTATCTCCGAAGTTTACCAATCGAAAAATCTGAAATAATTATGGTCAATAGAGGTTTATGTATATTTTACAGGAAAAATAAAATCAACGCGAAAATTATTTTAGTTTAATTAAAAAAGGGGGAAAATCAGGGGTTTGAAATTTCAAAGTAAGATAATTATACCGATTGGGGTATCATATTATGAAAGGCCTTTACTTGTGCATTCTAAAACAGTTTTTTATTTATTTCTATATATAATAGTTTTTGAGTAATCGGCCAAAATGTCGAAAAAAATACCGTTCCCCCCCCCCCCCCCCCCCCCTTATCTCCGAAGTTCAATCGAAAAATCTGAAATAATTATGTTCAATAGAGGTTTATGTATATTTTACAGGAAAAATAAAACCAACGCTCTAACTAGCATGGTTTTTTTATATTAACAATAAACCTCTACAAACAAAGTAAGCAAATTAATATAATATTATCGTTTTACATTTACTTTTGCAGTATGGAACCCTCGGTGCGCGAGTCCGACTCGCACTTGGCCGGCTTTTTTTAAATTAGTAAGGCGGCGACGGGTTGAGGTGAATGATAATGAATGAATGGAATGAAAATGAATGTCATGCTCGTGAACGGGTTCCACCGGCGGGAATGGGGCTACATTCTGCCTGTATTGAATAGTAAAGCATTTTTTGGAACTTCCTCTCATTGTGGAAACACTGCATACATAGCATAGTACCTATTGTAAACTTGTTAAGAAAATATAGCAACCGCCGAGATTCTTGCTGGTTCTTCTCGGCAGGAAAGGCATTCCGAACCAGTGGTAGACTCACCGACGATTCCAAAGCACTTGTAAAAGTTTATTTGGATAAAAAAAAAACTATTCTATTCTAATCATACTAACATTATAAATGCGAAAGTGTGTTTGTTGGTTTGTTGGTTTGACCTTCAATCACGCTGCAACAAAACTACGGATCGACGTGATTTTTTGCATGGGCATAGTTGAGAACCCGGAGAGTGACATAGGTAACATAGGCTACTTTTAATCCCGGAAAATCAAAGAGTTCCCGAGGGGTTTAAAAAATAAATCCACGCGGACGAAGTCGCGGGCATCAGCTAGTGAATCAATAAGTTTGGGTTCGTATACCTTATTGGCTTCGGCCTGCAACTTCCTGTAGTCACCGGGCGGGGACATCTTGAGCGTCTCCAAGGTCTTCTTCTCGCAACCCACGGCGCGGCGGTCCGCTATCGCCAAGTCCGAAATTATATTCGCCAAGTCTGTTCAAATGTTAGCTTTCTTTTAATGGACCCTTGAGGAGTTGAGGAGTAAGGATATCTATAGATCGTGCTATGGCTCTGCTCAAGACTCAAGATAGAGTTAAAATGAGACACACTATATGTCCTGACATAAATCTGTCTCGTTTTAACTAAGTCTTGAATTTGAGTTGAGTCAGAGTGCCATTCTTAGATCTCATCATAAGGCTGAGATCTAAAGATCGTACTCTGGCTCTGCTCAAGACTTAAGATAGAGTTAAATGAGACAATATATGTCCCGACATAAATCTGTCTCGTTTTAACTCAGACTTGATTCTGATCTGATGAGTGCCATCTATAGATCTCACCCTAAGGCTTGATAGGCGTACTCTGGCTCTGCTCAAGACTCAAGATAGAGTTCAAATGAGGCACAATAGAGCTGAGATTTCTGACTAGACCTGCCCTCAGTTGTGTGTGTGACAAGTTACTGATGATGACGACAGAGTACATAATAATGATGATTGTTACCATGCTGCGTGCGCTCGGTGTCCGCCGCGGTGCTGGTGGAGGCCGCGGGGCTGTGGATCTTGCTGATGGGGGACACGGACGGCGAACCCACGTGGCTGCCGTCGTTACCTGACACACGATGATGATTGTTACCATGCTGCGTGCGCTCGGTGTCCGCCGCGGTGCTGGTGGAGGCCGCGGGGCTGTGGATCTTGCTGATGGGGGACACGGACGGCGAACCCACGTGGCTGCCGTCGTTACCTGACACACGATGATGATTGTTACCATGCTGCGTGCGCTCGGTGTCCGCCGCGGTGCTGGTGGAGGCCGCGGGGCTGTGGATCTTGCTGATGGGGGACACGGACGGCGAACCCACGTGGCTGCCGTCGTTACCTGACACACGATGATGATTGTTACCATGCTGCGTGCGCTCGGTGTCCGCCGCGGTGCTGGTGGAGGCCGCGGGGCTGTGGATCTTGCTGATGGGGGACACGGACGGCGAACCCACGTGGCTGCCGTCGTTACCTGACACACGATGATGATTGTTACCATGCTGCGTGCGCTCGGTGTCCGCCGCGGTGCTGGTGGAGGCCGCGGGGCTGTGGATCTTGCTGATGGGGGACACGGACGGCGAACCCACGTGGCTGCCGTCGTTACCTGACACACGATGATGATTGTTACCATGCTGCGTGCGCTCGGTGTCCGCCGCGGTGCTGGTGGAGGCCGCGGGGCTGTGGATCTTGCTGATGGGGGACACGGACGGCGAACCCACGTGGCTGCCGTCGTTACCTGACACACGATGATGATTGTTACCATGCTGCGTGCGCTCGGTGTCCGCCGCGGTGCTGGTGGAGGCCGCGGGGCTGTGGATCTTGCTGATGGGGGACACGGACGGCGAACCCACGTGGCTGCCGTCGTTACCTGACACACGATGATGATTGTTACCATGCTGCGTGCGCTCGGTGTCCGCCGCGGTGCTGGTGGAGGCCGCGGGGCTGTGGATCTTGCTGATGGGGGACACGGACGGCGAACCCACGTGGCTGCCGTCGTTACCTGACACACGATGATGATTGTTACCATGCTGCGTGCGCTCGGTGTCCGCCGCGGTGCTGGTGGAGGCCGCGGGGCTGTGGATCTTGCTGATGGGGGACACGGACGGCGAACCCACGTGGCTGCCGTCGTTACCTGACACACGATGATGATTGTTACCATGCTGCGTGCGCTCGGTGTCCGCCGCGGTGCTGGTGGAGGCCGCGGGGCTGTGGATCTTGCTGATGGGGGACACGGACGGCGAACCCACGTGGCTGCCGTCGTTACCTGACACACGATGATGATTGTTACCATGCTGCGTGCGCTCGGTGTCCGCCGCGGTGCTGGTGGAGGCCGCGGGGCTGTGGATCTTGCTGATGGGGGACACGGACGGCGAACCCACGTGGCTGCCGTCGTTACCTGACACACGATGATGATTGTTACCATGCTGCGTGCGCTCGGTGTCCGCCGCGGTGCTGGTGGAGGCCGCGGGGCTGTGGATCTTGCTGATGGGGGACACGGACGGCGAACCCACGTGGCTGCCGTCGTTACCTGACACACGATGATGATTGTTACCATGCTGCGTGCGCTCGGTGTCCGCCGCGGTGCTGGTGGAGGCCGCGGGGCTGTGGATCTTGCTGATGGGGGACACGGACGGCGAACCCACGTGGCTGCCGTCGTTACCTGACACACGATGATGATTGTTACCATGCTGCGTGCGCTCGGTGTCCGCCGCGGTGCTGGTGGAGGCCGCGGGGCTGTGGATCTTGCTGATGGGGGACACGGACGGCGAACCCACGTGGCTGCCGTCGTTACCTGACACACGATGATGATTGTTACCATGCTGCGTGCGCTCGGTGTCCGCCGCGGTGCTGGTGGAGGCCGCGGGGCTGTGGATCTTGCTGATGGGGGACACGGACGGCGAACCCACGTGGCTGCCGTCGTTACCTGACACACGATGATGATTGTTACCATGCTGCGTGCGCTCGGTGTCCGCCGCGGTGCTGGTGGAGGCCGCGGGGCTGTGGATCTTGCTGATGGGGGACACGGACGGCGAACCCACGTGGCTGCCGTCGTTACCTGACACACGATGATGATTGTTACCATGCTGCGTGCGCTCGGTGTCCGCCGCGGTGCTGGTGGAGGCCGCGGGGCTGTGGATCTTGCTGATGGGGGACACGGACGGCCAACCCACGTGGCTGCCGTCGTTACCTGACACACGATGATGATTGTTACCATGCTGCGTGCGCTCGGTGTCCGCCGCGGTGCTGGTGGAGGCCGCGGGGCTGTGGATCTTGCTGATGGGGGACACGGACGGCGAACCCACGTGGCTGCCGTCGTTACCTGACACACGATGATGATTGTTACCATGCTGCGTGCGCTCGGTGTCCGCCGCGGTGCTGGTGGAGGCCGCGGGGCTGTGGATCTTGCTGATGGGGGACACGGACGGCGAACCCACGTGGCTGCCGTCGTTACCTGACACACGATGATGATTGTTACCATGCTGCGTGCGCTCGGTGTCCGCCGCGGTGCTGGTGGAGGCCGCGGGGCTGTGGATCTTGCTGATGGGGGACACGGACGGCGAACCCACGTGGCTGCCGTCGTTACCTGACACACGATGATGATTGTTACCATGCTGCGTGCGCTCGGTGTCCGCCGCGGTGCTGGTGGAGGCCGCGGGGCTGTGGATCTTGCTGATGGGGGACACGGACGGCGAACCCACGTGGCTGCCGTCGTTACCTGACACACGATGATGATTGTTACCATGCGGCGTGCGCTCGGTGTCCGCCGCGGTGCTGGTGGAGGCCGCGGGGCTGTGGATCTTGCTGATGGGGGACACGGACGGCGAACCCACGTGGCTGCCGTCGTTACCTGACACACGATGATGATTGTTACCATGCTGCGTGCGCTCGGTGTCCGCCGCGGTGCTGGTGGAGGCCGCGGGGCTGTGGATCTTGCTGATGGGGGACACGGACGGCGAACCCACGTGGCTGCCGTCGTTACCTGACACACGATGATGATTGTTACCATGCTGCGTGCGCTCGGTGTCCGCCGCGGTGCTGGTGGAGGCCGCGGGGCTGTGGATCTTGCTGATGGGGGACACGGACGGCGAACCCACGTGGCTGCCGTCGTTACCTGACACACGATGATGATTGTTACCATGCTGCGTGCGCTCGGTGTCCGCCGCGGTGCTGGTGGAGGCCGCGGGGCTGTGGATCTTGCTGATGGGGGACACGGACGGCGAACCCACGTGGCTGCCGTCGTTACCTGACACACGATGATGATTGTTACCATGCTGCGTGCGCTCGGTGTCCGCCGCGGTGCTGGTGGAGGCCGCGGGGCTGTGGATCTTGCTGATGGGGGACACGGACGGCGAACCCACGTGGCTGCCGTCGTTACCTGACACACGATGATGATTGTTACCATGCTGCGTGCGCTCGGTGTCCGCCGCGGTGCTGGTGGAGGCCGCGGGGCTGTGGATCTTGCTGATGGGGGACACGGACGGCGAACCCACGTGGCTGCCGTCGTTACCTGACACACGATGATGATTGTTACCATGCTGCGTGCGCTCGGTGTCCGCCGCGGTGCTGGTGGAGGCCGCGGGGCTGTGGATCTTGCTGATGGGGGACACGGACGGCGAACCCACGTGGCTGCCGTCGTTACCTGACACACGATGATGATTGTTACCATGCTGCGTGCGCTCGGTGTCCGCCGCGGTGCTGGTGGAGGCCGCGGGGCTGTGGATCTTGCTGATGGGGGGACACGGACGGCGAACCCACGTGGCTGCCGTCGTTACCTGACACACGATGATGATTGTTACCATGCTGCGTGCGCTCGGTGTCCGCCGCGGTGCTGGTGGAGGCCGCGGGGCTGTGGATCTTGATGATGGGGGACACGGACGGCGAACCCACGTGGCTGCCGTCGTTACCTGACACACGATGATGATTGTTACCATGCTGCGTGCGCTCGGTGTCCGCCGCGGTGCTGGTGGAGGCCGCGGGGCTGTGGATCTTGCTGATGGGGGACACGGACGGCGAACCCACGTGGCTGCCGTCGTTACCTGACACACGATGATGATTGTTACCATGCTGCGTGCGCTCGGTGTCCGCCGCGGTGCTGGTGGAGGCCGCGGGGCTGTGGATCTTGCTGATGGGGGACACGGACGGCGAACCCACGTGGCTGCCGTCGTTACCTGACACACGATGATGATTGTTACCATGCTGCGTGCGCTCGGTGTCCGCCGCGGTGCTGGTGGAGGCCGCGGGGCTGTGGATCTTGCTGATGGGGGACACGGACGGCGAACCCACGTGGCTGCCGTCGTTACCTGACACACGATGATGATTGTTACCATGCTGCGTGCGCTCGGTGTCCGCCGCGGTGCTGGTGGAGGCCGCGGGGCTGTGGATCTTGCTGATGGGGGACACGGACGGCGAACCCACGTGGCTGCCGTCGTTACCTGACACACGATGATGATTGTTACCATGCTGCGTGCGCTCGGTGTCCGCCGCGGTGCTGGTGGAGGCCGCGGGGCTGTGGATCTTGCTGATGGGGGACACGGACGGCGAACCCACGTGGCTGCCGTCGTTACCTGACACACGATGATGATTGTTACCATGCTGCGTGCGCTCGGTGTCCGCCGCGGTGCTGGTGGAGGCCGCGGGGCTGTGGATCTTGCTGATGGGGGACACGGACGGCGAACCCACGTGGCTGCCGTCGTTACCTGACACACGATGATGATTGTTACCATGCTGCGTGCGCTCGGTGTCCCGCCGCGGTGCTGGTGGAGGCCGCGGGGCTGTGGATCTTGCTGATGGGGGGACACGGACGGCGAACCCACGTGGCTGCCGTCGTTACCTGACACACGATGATGATTGTTACCATGCTGCGTGCGCTCGGTGTCCGCCGCGGTGCTGGTGGAGGCCGCGGGGCTGTGGATCTTGCTGATGGGGGACACGGACGGCGAACCCACGTGGCTGCCGTCGTTACCTGACACACGATGATGATTGTTACCATGCTGCGTGCGCTCGGTGTCCGCCGCGGTGCTGGTGGAGGCCGCGGGGCTGTGGATCTTGCTGATGGGGGACACGGACGGCGAACCCACGTGGCTGCCGTCGTTACCTGACACACGATGATGATTGTTACCATGCTGCGTGCGCTCGGTGTCCGCCGCGGTGCTGGTGGAGGCCGCGGGGCTGTGGATCTTGCTGATGGGGGACACGGACGGCGAACCCACGTGGCTGCCGTCGTTACCTGACACACGATGATGATTGTTACCATGCTGCGTGCGCTCGGTGTCCGCCGCGGTGCTGGTGGAGGCCGCGGGGCTGTGGATCTTGCTGATGGGGGACACGGACGGCGAACCCACGTGGCTGCCGTCGTTACCTGACACACGATGATGATTGTTACCATGCTGCGTGCGCTCGGTGTCCGCCGCGGTGCTGGTGGAGGCCGCGGGGGCTGTGGATCTTGCTGATGGGGGACACGGACGGCGAACCCACGTGGCTGCCGTCGTTACCTGACACACGATGATGATTGTTACCATGCGGCGTGCGCTCGGTGTCCGCCGCGGTGCTGGTGGAGGCCGCGGGGCTGTGGATCTTGCTGATGGGGGACACGGACGGCGAACCCACGTGGCTGCCGTCGTTACCTGACACACGATGATGATTGTTACCATGCTGCGTGCGCTCGGTGTCCGCCGCGGTGCTGGTGGAGGCCGCGGGGCTGTGGATCTTGCTGATGGGGACACGGACGGCGAACCCACGTGGCTGCCGTCGTTACCTGACACACGATGATGATTGTTACCATGCTGCGTGCGCTCGGTGTCCGCCGCGGTGCTGGTGGAGGCCGCGGGGCTGTGGATCTTGCTGATGGGGGGACACGGACGGCGAACCCACGTGGCTGCCGTCGTTACCTGACACACGATGATGATTGTTACCATGCTGCGTGCGCTCGGTGTCCGCCGCGGTGCTGGTGGAGGCCGCGGGGCTGTGGATCTTGCTGATGGGGGACACGGACGGCGAACCCACGTGGCTGCCGTCGTTACCTGACACACGATGATGATTGTTACCATGCTGCGTGCGCTCGGTGTCCGCCGCGGTGCTGGTGGAGGCCGCGGGGCTGTGGATCTTGCTGATGGGGGACACGGACGGCGAACCCACGTGGCTGCCGTCGTTACCTGACACACGATGATGATTGTTACCATGCTGCGTGCGCTCGGTGTCCGCCGCGGTGCTGGTGGAGGCCGCGGGGCTGTGGATCTTGCTGATGGGGGACACGGACGGCGAACCCACGTGGCTGCCGTCGTTACCTGACACACGATGATGATTGTTACCATGCTGCGTGCGCTCGGTGTCCGCCGCGGTGCTGGTGGAGGCCGCGGGGCTGTGGATCTTGCTGATGGGGACACGGACGGCGAACCCACGTGGCTGCCGTCGTTACCTGACACACGATGATGATTGTTACCATGCTGCGTGCGCTCGGTGTCCGCCGCGGTGCTGGTGGAGGCCGCGGGGCTGTGGATCTTGCTGATGGGGGACACGGACGGCGAACCCACGTGGCTGCCGTCGTTACCTGACACACGATGATGATTGTTACCATGCTGCGTGCGCTCGGTGTCCGCCGCGGTGCTGGTGGAGGCCGCGGGGCTGTGGATCTTGATGATGGGGGACACGGACGGCGAACCCACGTGGCTGCCGTCGTTACCTGACACACGATGATGATTGTTACCATGCTGCGTGCGCTCGGTGTCCGCCGCGGTGCTGGTGGAGGCCGCGGGGCTGTGGATCTTGCTGATGGGGGACACGGACGGCGAACCCACGTGGCTGCCGTCGTTACCTGACACACGATGATGATTGTTACCATGCTGCGTGCGCTCGGTGTCCGCCGCGGTGCTGGTGGAGGCCGCGGGGCTGTGGATCTTGCTGATGGGGGACACGGACGGCGAACCCACGTGGCTGCCGTCGTTACCTGACACACGATGATGATTGTTACCATGCTGCGTGCGCTCGGTGTCCGCCGCGGTGCTGGTGGAGGCCGCGGGGCTGTGGATCTTGCTGATGGGGGACACGGACGGCGAACCCACGTGGCTGCCGTCGTTACCTGACACACGATGATGATTGTTACCATGCTGCGTGCGCTCGGTGTCCGCCGCGGTGCTGGTGGAGGCCGCGGGGCTGTGGATCTGCTGATGGGGGACACGGACGGCGAACCCACGTGGCTGCCGTCGTTACCTGACACACGATGATGATTGTTACCATGCTGCGTGCGCTCGGTGTCCGCCGCGGTGCTGGTGGAGGCCGCGGGGCTGTGGATCTTGCTGATGGGGGACACGGACGGCGAACCCACGTGGCTGCCGTCGTTACCTGACACACGATGATGATTGTTACCATGCTGCGTGCGCTCGGTGTCCGCCGCGGTGCTGGTGGAGGCCGCGGGGCTGTGGATCTTGCTGATGGGGGACACGGACGGCGAACCCACGTGGCTGCCGTCGTTACCTGACACACGATGATGATTGTTACCATGCTGCGTGCGCTCGGTGTCCGCCGCGGTGCTGGTGGAGGCCGCGGGGCTGTGGATCTTGCTGATGGGGGACACGGACGGCGAACCCACGTGGCTGCCGTCGTTACCTGACACACGATGATGATTGTTACCATGCTGCGTGCGCTCGGTGTCCGCCGCGGTGCTGGTGGAGGCCGCGGGGCTGTGGATCTTGCTGATGGGGGACACGGACGGCGAACCCACGTGGCTGCCGTCGTTACCTGACACACGATGATGATTGTTACCATGCTGCGTGCGCTCGGTGTCCGCCGCGGTGCTGGTGGAGGCCGCGGGGCTGTGGATCTTGCTGATGGGGGACACGGACGGCGAACCCACGTGGCTGCCGTCGTTACCTGACACACGATGATGATTGTTACCATGCTGCGTGCGCTCGGTGTCCGCCGCGGTGCTGGTGGAGGCCGCGGGGCTGTGGATCTTGCTGATGGGGGACACGGACGGCGAACCCACGTGGCTGCCGTCGTTACCTGACACACGATGATGATTGTTACCATGCTGCGTGCGCTCGGTGTCCGCCGCGGTGCTGGTGGAGGCCGCGGGGCTGTGGATCTTGCTGATGGGGGACACGGACGGCGAACCCACGTGGCTGCCGTCGTTACCTGACACACGATGATGATTGTTACCATGCTGCGTGCGCTCGGTGTCCGCCGCGGTGCTGGTGGAGGCCGCGGGGCTGTGGATCTTGCTGATGGGGGACACGGACGGCGAACCCACGTGGCTGCCGTCGTTACCTGACACACGATGATGATTGTTACCATGCTGCGTGCGCTCGGTGTCCGCCGCGGTGCTGGTGGAGGCCGCGGGGCTGTGGATCTTGCTGATGGGGGACACGGACGGCGAACCCACGTGGCTGCCGTCGTTACCTGACACACGATGATGATTGTTACCATGCTGCGTGCGCTCGGTGTCCGCCGCGGTGCTGGTGGAGGCCGCGGGGCTGTGGATCTTGCTGATGGGGGACACGGACGGCGAACCCACGTGGCTGCCGTCGTTACCTGACACACGATGATGATTGTTACCATGCTGCGTGCGCTCGGTGTCCGCCGCGGTGCTGGTGGAGGCCGCGGGGCTGTGGATCTTGCTGATGGGGGACACGGACGGCGAACCCACGTGGCTGCCGTCGTTACCTGACACACGATGATGATTGTTACCATGCTGCGTGCGCTCGGTGTCCGCCGCGGTGCTGGTGGAGGCCGCGGGGCTGTGGATCTTGCTGATGGGGGACACGGACGGCGAACCCACGTGGCTGCCGTCGTTACCTGACACACGATGATGATTGTTACCATGCTGCGTGCGCTCGGTGTCCGCCGCGGTGCTGGTGGAGGCCGCGGGGCTGTGGATCTTGCTGATGGGGGACACGGACGGCGAACCCACGTGGCTGCCGTCGTTACCTGACACACGATGATGATTGTTACCATGCTGCGTGCGCTCGGTGTCCGCCGCGGTGCTGGTGGAGGCCGCGGGGCTGTGGATCTTGCTGATGGGGGACACGGACGGCGAACCCACGTGGCTGCCGTCGTTACCTGACACACGATGATGATTGTTACCATGCTGCGTGCGCTCGGTGTCCGCCGCGGTGCTGGTGGAGGCCGCGGGGCTGTGGATCTTGCTGATGGGGGACACGGACGGCGAACCCACGTGGCTGCCGTCGTTACCTGACACACGATGATGATTGTTACCATGCTGCGTGCGCTCGGTGTCCGCCGCGGTGCTGGTGGAGGCCGCGGGGCTGTGGATCTTGCTGATGGGGGACACGGACGGCGAACCCACGTGGCTGCCGTCGTTACCTGACACACGATGATGATTGTTACCATGCTGCGTGCGCTCGGTGTCCGCCGCGGTGCTGGTGGAGGCCGCGGGGCTGTGGATCTTGCTGATGGGGGACACGGACGGCGAACCCACGTGGCTGCCGTCGTTACCTGACACACGATGATGATTGTTACCATGCTGCGTGCGCTCGGTGTCCGCCGCGGTGCTGGTGGAGGCCGCGGGGCTGTGGATCTTGCTGATGGGGGACACGGACGGCGAACCCACGTGGCTGCCGTCGTTACCTGACACACGATGATGATTGTTACCATGCTGCGTGCGCTCGGTGTCCGCCGCGGTGCTGGTGGAGGCCGCGGGGCTGTGGATCTTGCTGATGGGGGACACGGACGGCGAACCCACGTGGCTGCCGTCGTTACCTGACACACGATGATGATTGTTACCATGCTGCGTGCGCTCGGTGTCCGCCGCGGTGCTGGTGGAGGCCGCGGGGCTGTGGATCTTGCTGATGGGGGACACGGACGGCGAACCCACGTGGCTGCCGTCGTTACCTGACACACGATATTTTTTTGTTTGTAGACAACAAAAAAGCTAACACATTAGGCCCATCCTTTATAATAAAAAACTTGAGAGATGTCAAGGGACACCCGGATGGAACGTAGTTCCTTTCGATTAATTAAATTGGCATTGTGTTCGGTATTTTCGCGGTACAATAATGGGTCTCCGTAGCCTTGTGGCTTCTGCAGTCGCCTAACAGCCAAAGGTCCGGTGGTTCAAATCCCAGCTCGACAGACCGAATTTTCCATTTTCAATTTTATTTTAAACAATTTCTACATGTGGAACCTTTCCCTAATTTTTTATAGCTTATAAGTTATAAAAAATTAGGGAAAGTTATTAAAATTCCACATGTAGAAATTATTTAAAATAAAATTGAAAATTGAAAATTCAGTCTGTCGAGCTGGGATTCGAACCATCGAGTTTTAACTGTTAGGCGACTGCAGAAGCCACAAGGCTACGGAGACCCAATATTGTACCGCGAAAATACCGAACACAATTAATGCCAAATTCACATTCAAAAAAGTGTCGGTTTCAAAAAAGTGTCGATCAGTGTCGAGTGTCGGTTCAATTTTGATGTTTTCCGTCTAGCCCCCTTCCGCACCGCGCGATAAGGAACTACGTTCAAAAATTCCAAAGTTGAAAAACTGTTGGATGGCGATGTTCGGAAGTAAGTATCTAGTTTCTAGTAGTATTTCCAAAAAAATACCTGCTTATTTCAGTAAAAATAAGGTTTGGTAGATGAAATTGACATTTCAATTTTAAGTTTTAAAATTCTCGTGTGTCGTTTTCGTTTGAGAAAAACGCTCAACGGTGTCATGGCGTTGTTCGTGACGTCATCTCTGTTTTTTCATAGTAATTTGTCAAAGTTAGAACATAGATATGACATATCGCTCTGATTGTTGATCAATCCAATATGGCGGATTGCTGTATTTTATACTTTTATTTTATCAAAATAAATGCCAATCTCGCTCAAAATAGAAAAATAAATACGTTTTTTTTAATTTATAATTCCTATTTCTTTAGTTTAATGTCATAATTTCATTGTTTCAACAATTTCACACAAGTTGCAGCCATGTTGTAACTGTTGTAAGCCACCGATATAAATGTAGTACCTACTAGATTTCGTGTTCCGAACACTTACCATGTTCAACTGAGTTGTACCTAATGCCGAACAATACATTCATTGTGGCTAACGACACTCGCGACGTATGGACGCGGGCGCTATTTATGCCATAAAACTTTCTAGCTACCTAATTGTGAATTGAAAAGCCAACAATGCCTATATCCTATATTCAAGTAAGTAACAAAAAGTATAGTTATTATAGTGAATAATTAGATATCAACCTATGAATACATATATGTCTAGAAGGAGTATCGCGCTACTAAAGAACGAAAAAAAACAGGCCAATGAGAATATGCTCGTGTGCGTGACGTGAGTGCCGCGCATGCGCGGCGTGGATTACTGAGCGTGCGTAATGATACCAGGTACGCAGGTGATTCCAATAAAATGGGGAGAATTATGTCATTAAAATTTTTAAACTTTAAAAATAAAATTAATATCTACTTTTTTTTAATTATTATCATAAAACAATAATTTTACTAATACCTTTAACTATAGTGAGTTATTGTATTTAGTATTTTGTTTTAGATAAATGGTTTCCAAAATTTTAAAAAGTCAGCTCCATACTGAAATTCTTTGTTATTGCACCGATGTCGTTCAAAATCGATATTTAGGGTTCCCTAGCGTCAAATGAGAGGAAATGGTTGCCAGTATTTTATTAAAAGTCAGCGCCATATTGAACTTCTTTGTTATTGCACCGATGTCGTTCAAAATCGATATTTAGGGTTCCCTGGGGTCAAGAAAGACGAATTGGTGGCCAAAATTTTAAAAAGTCAGCGCCATATTGAAATTCTTTGTTATTGCACCGATGTCGTTCAAAATCGATATTTAGGGTTCCCTGGGGTCAAGAAAGACGAATTGGTGGCCAAAATTTTAAAAAGTCAGCGCCATATTGAAATTCTTTGTTATTGCACCGATGTCGTTCAAAATCGATATTTAGGGTTCCCTGGGGTCAAGAAAGACGAATTGGTCGCCAAAATTTTAAAAAGTCAGCGCCATATTGAAATTCTTTGTTATTGCACCGATGTCGTTCAAAATCGATATTTACGGTTCCCTGAGGTCAAGAAAGACGAATTGGTCACCAAAATTTTAAAAAGTCAGCGCCATATTGAAAATCTTTGTTATTGCACCGATGTCGTTCAAAATCGATATTTAGGGTTCCCTGGGGTCAAAAAAGACGAATTGGTTGCCAAAATTTTAAAAAGTCAGCGCAATACTGATAATCTATATTTAGGGTCCCCAAGCGTCAATAACAAAAAATTTCAACATGGCGCTGACTTTTTAAAATTTTGGCAACCAATTCGTCTTTTTTGACCCCAGGGAACCCTAAATATCGATTTTGAACGACATCGGTGCAATAACAAAGAATTTCAATATGGCGCTGACTTTTTAAAATTTTGGCCACCAATTCGTCTTTCTTGACCCCAGGGAACCCTAAATATCGATTTTGAACGACATCAGTGCAATAACAAAGAATTTCAATTTTGGCAACTATTCCCTCTCTTTTGACGCTAGGGGACCCTAAATATCGATTTTGAACTACATCGGTGCAATAACAAAGAATTTCAATATGGCGCTGACTTTTTAAAATTTTGGCAACGAATTCGTCTCTCTTGACCCCAGTGAACCCTAAATATCGATTTTGAACGACATCGGTGCAATAACAAAGAAGTTCAATATGGCGCTGACTTTTTAAAATTTTGGCCACCAATTTGTCTTTCTTGACCCCAGGGAACCCTAAATATCGATTTTGAACGACATCGGTGCAATAACAGAGAATTTCAATATGGCGCTGACTTTTTAAAATTTTGGCCACCAATTCGTCTTTCTTGACCCCAGGGAACCCTAAATATCGATTTTGAACGACATCGGTGCAATAACAAAGAATTTCAATATGGCGCTGACTTTTTAAAATTTTGGCCACCAATTCGTCTTTCTTGACCCCAGGGAACCCTAAATATCGATTTTGAACGACATCGGTGCAATAACAAAGAATTTCAATATGGCGCTGACTTTTTAAAATTTTGGCCACCAATTCGTCTTTCTTGACCCCAGGGAACCCTAAATATCGATTTTGAACGACATCAGTGCAATAACAAAGAATTTCAATATGGCGCTGACTTTTAAAAATTTTGGCAACCATTTCCTATTTTTGATCCAAGGTAACCCTAAATATCGATTTTGAACGACATCGGTGCAATAACAAAGAATTTCAATATGGCGCTGACTTTTAAAAATTTTGGCAACCATTTCCTATTTTTGATCCAAGGTAACCCTAAACCCTATTTCCAACTCGATCGGTGAATCGCTTAATCGCTAAAGTCATAAAAACTCTCTCCCGGTAAAATATTCGTTTAAAAAAATAAAAAAAAATTTAAGATGAATATAAGTAAAAGAAAATCAGAAACGAAAAAGTTAAAAAAAAATGAGTGGGGAATTCTTGAGTTCGATTATCGATGGAGACAATTTCGAAATTTATAATTTCTGAAATATCTCAGATCTGGTCTGGTGGGAGGCTTCGGCCGTGGCTAGTTACCATTCTACCATCAAAGACGTATCGCTAAGCTATTTAGCGTTCCGGCTCGATAGCGTGTAAAAATTTAATAAATCCTAGCTTATCCCCTTCCAAGTTAGCCCGTTACGATCTAAACTGCATCGTCACTTACCATCAGGTGAGATCGTAGAACAAGGACTGTCTTGGAAAGAAAATTAAAAAATGACATTATCTGCAATCGCTTTTCGAATATTATCGGTATCTACATTCTAAGGTTTCGTTATTTATTAGGGAAATTTTGGGTTCGTAAACTGGCAACACACATTAAATGGCGAACTCTAATTTAATTATTTTCTACAAATTTCAATTTCTTATTTTGCAGGAACTGATGTGCTTGAATGTTATTTACTGATGGTAGGTGATGTTATTGGTTATTTTAGATCGTCCTGTTAAGTTTTTTTCACATTTTATTTACCAAAAACCGCCATTTAAAAAAACAAAATATTGGCTCGCGAGCTCCATATCTGGTGATGACCTAATTCAAACTGAGCACGGGAAAAGGGCGTGAACCACATGTGGCAGCACAAATTTTCGACGCATTCACAGCCTTTAGGCTCCATCTTGTAAATCTTTGATATCAACATCGTAATTCGTAACAATAGATACGTTATAAAAATTATTTCTTGATTTATTCAAATACTTTTTTATTACGAACGATCGAGCAGGAAGCGGGGTGCGGGCTGCGGCACGCCTCTGTGAATTGCAACCTTATTTACCATGCCGGCTCCCCTCTCTACCTCAGCCCGCGCGATCGAAACTATACGCAGTTCTTATTCCGAATTGCCGCTCTATACATATAACTCTTTGTTGTAAGCTTACCGGAGATGTTTTGCGTGTCGAGTGACGCGGAGCTGCCGGTAAAGTTGCTCTGGTAGCCGCTGCTGCTCGCCTGCGAGCTGGAGTTCATCATCTGTGCACGTCACAAATAGAGTTGCTTCAACTGATGATGATGATGAGAAAATTGGTTACAATAGGGGATGTAGTGTTTGGATGTACAGCAGGTAGTGGGTAGTCAGGGAAAAATAAATAGGTACACATACATGTACTGTAGAGTTGACATGTATATTATATGTATATTGTATGCGTGTTTATGTATGTATATTGTATGCGTGCCTAGGCATACGTCAATGATGGATGTCCACTAATCAAATCAGCAAACTAAAATGAACTTAATCTAATGTCAAAAGCAAAACACGTAATGTGCAAGCGAGAGCGTGGAACAAGCGATAGAGAGGCACGATTGGCCCAAGCGTTTATAGAGAGCGCCCGCCGCCGCTCAATCAATGTTTCTTTATGGAATTACCACGTAAAACTATCGTCCGTAAACCGACTTTACAGGTTACCAATTTTTTTAAGGTTCCGTACCCAAAGGGTGCCAACGGGACCATATTACTAAGCCTCCGCTGTCCTCCGTCCGTCTGTCAGCGGCCTGTATCTCGTAAACCGTAATAGATAGAAAATTGAAATTTTCACAATATATTTTGTATTTCTATTGCCGCTATAACCACAAATAATAAAAATTAAATTAAATTAAAAAAATTAAATTAAATTATTTCCATGGGTACATGGAAATATTTTAATTTTTTTTTTAACGGAACCCTAAAAGAGCGAGGCCCGACTCGGACTTGGCCGATTTTTCATAGTAAACTCACGTGTCTTGGATCATGCGGCGTTTGTAGGCAGGGCGTCACATCGGCGGTACCGGACATCGCTGGAAACAAAACACCATCTCAATTTATGATATTCCTATTTTTTTTTTGATTCATTGGTTGTGAATTGCTTATGTTTAACTTTCCTGCATTGCTGTATTTTTTTTTTATTTATTTCTTTTTGGGAGGCTATTTAATTCTAATATATGTAAATAGAATAGAATTTTTGTTATTCGAATGAACTTTCACGAGGTGCTTTGGGTCATCAAGTGAATCTACCACTGATTTTTATTGGTTGATGATTTTATTTTTAATGCATGATGTCGCCCGTAACTATATTTAACTCAATTTTGTCATGTATTCATGTTGGTAGTTCATAAGAAATCTATATATATATAAAAGAAAGTGGTGTTAGTTACACTATTTATAACTCAAGAACGGATGAAGTTGAACCGATTTGGCTGTAAATTGGTGGAGAGGTAGCTTAGAACCGGGAGACGGACATAGGATACTTTTTATCCCGATCGACTGCGTTTCCGTCAAGTCACTATAAAACGTGGTATAACAAAAACGCACCTGACATGGATTAACAAAACGTAAATGACAGCTAAACGTAATTTTGTCTTTGGTTAAGTATGGTAAAAAATTTGACAATTATAAAAAGTGTTATAATAAAGCATTACTGATATTATAAATGCGAAAATGTGTTTGTTTGTTGGTTTGTCCTTCAATCACGTCGCAACAGAACAGCGGATTGATGCGATTTTTTGCATGGGTATAGTAATGGATGTGGTAGTGGTTCCTCAGACCGGTTGAGCTACTTTTTATCTCGGATTATGAAAGAGTTCCCGCGGGATTTTTAAAAACTAAATCCATGCGGACGAAGTCGCGGGCATCAGCTAGTAAATAAATAAATAAGAACTCACGGTTCCAAGATGGCTGCGCCTTGTACATGTTCGGTCCAGGGTTCGGGGCCATGCCCGGGAAGTGGAAGGCGTTGGGGCGGGGCTGCGGCGACGGGATCATCCAGGCCGGCAACATGGGTGGCGTGACGGCCAACGGAGACATCGGCGCTGGGTACCCGCCGGGCGTTGGCGGGCCGTGGCCGTACATCGGGCTGACGTTGGCGAAGTTGGCCAAGTCAGTGGCCAGTTGGAGATTGTACGGGTGTGGGGAGTTGTTCATTGGCACTTGGGTCGGCGCGAACGGGTTGAAGGGCCCGAAGTTCGGCATGGCTCTGTTGATCGCCGGGATGCTGTAGGACTCCGGGATCTCCGCGGTGATTGAGGGTTCGGTCCCGCCCAGCAGCTCGCGGCGCGCTTCGTATATATCGCCTGAATGGAAACGCATTTTGTATGGTCGGGAATTTTACTCAGACACAATTCGCATTTAAGTTTAATCATAAAAGGAAAAGGTGAATGACTGACTGATCTATCAACGCACAGCTCAAAACACTGAACAGATCTAGCTGAATGGCAAAAAGATATGGCGTCCTCTAACAAAGACATCAGAGATAAGCACGTTGAGCTGGCTCATGAAGCTTAGGCTCTCCTGCGGCACGTCGAAGATGGGATATATATGTTACCCGCGCATCTCTCGATGCCCTTGATGATGACGGAGGCGATGCCCTGCTAGGGCTTGTGGCGCACGGAGATGAGCACGTTGTGCTTGCTCATGACGCGCGCGGTCGCCTCGCCGTCCGCGCGCAGGCTCTCCTGCGGCACGTCGAAGATGGGATATATATAGGTTACCCGCGCATCTCTCGATGCCCTTGATGATGACGGAGGCGATGCCCTGCTTGGGCTTGTGGCGCACGGAGATGAGCACGTTGTGCTGGCTCATGACGCGCGCGGTCGCCTCGCCGTCCGCGCGCAGGCTCTCCTGCGGCACGTCGAAGATAAGATATATATGTTACCCGCGCATCTCTCGATGCCCTTGATGATGACGGAGGCGATGCCCTGCTTGGGCTTGTGGCGCACGGAGATGAGCACGTTGTGCTGGCTCATGACGCGCGCGGTCGCCTCGCCGTCCGCGCGCAGGCTCTCCTGCGGCACGTCGAAGATGAGATATATATGTTACCCGCGCATCTCTCGATGCCCTTGATGATGACGGAGGCGATGCCCTGCTTGGGCTTGTGGCGCACGGAGATGAGCACGTTGTGCTGGCTCATGACGCGCGCGGTCGCCTCGCCGTCCGCGCGCAGGCTCTCCTGCGGCACGTCGAAGATGAGATATATATGTTACCCGCGCATCTCTCGATGCCCTTGATGATGACGGAGGCGATGCCCTGCTTGGGCTTGTGGCGCACGGAGATGAGCACGTTGTGCTGGCTCATGACGCGCGCGGTCGCCTCGCCGTCCGCGCGCAGGCTCTCCTGCGGCACGTCGAAGATGAGATATATATGTTACCCGCGCATCTCTCGATGCCCTTGATGATGACGGAGGCGATGCCCTGCTTGGGCTTGTGGCGCACGGAGATGAGCACGTTGTGCTGGCTCATGACGCGCGCGATCGCCTCGCCGTCCGCGCGCAGGCTCTCCTGCGGCACGTCGAAGATGGGATATATATGTTACCCGCGCATCTCTCGATGCCCTTGATGATGACGGAGGCGATGCCCTGCTTGGGCTTGTGGCGCACGGAGATGAGCACGTTGTGCTGGCTCATGACGCGCGCGGTCGCCTCGCCGTCCGCGCGCAGGCTCTCCTGCGGCACGTCGAAGATGGGATATATATGTTACCCGCGCATCTCTCGATGCCCTTGATGATGACGGAGGCGATGCCCTGCTTGGGCTTGTGGCGCACGGAGATGAGCACGTTGTGCTTGCTCATGACGCGCGCGGTCGCCTCGCAGTCCGCGCGAAGGCTCTCCTGCGGCACGTCGAAGATGGGATATATATGTTACCCGCGCATCTCTCGATGCCCTTGATGATGACGGAGGCGATGCCCTGCTTGGGCTTGTGGCGCACGGAGATGAGCACGTTGTGCTTGCTCATGACGCGCGCGGTCGCCTCGCCGTCCGCGCGCAGGCTCTCCTGCGGCACGTCGAAGATGGGATATATATGTTACCCGCGCATCTCTCGATGCCCTTGATGATGACGGAGGCGATGCCCTGCTTGGGCTTGTGGCGCACGGAGATGAGCACGTTGTGCTTGCTCATGACGCGCGCGGTCGCCTCGCCGTCCGCGCGAAGGCTCTCCTGCGGCACGTCGAAGATGGGATATATATGTTACCCGCGCATCTCTCGATGCCCTTGATGATGACGGAGGCGATGCCCTGCTTGGGCTTGTGGCGCACGGAGATGAGCACGTTGTGCTTGCTCATGACGCGCGCGGTCGCCTCGCCGTCCGCGCGAAGGCTCTCCTGCGGCACGTCGAAGATCAGGACCAGGGGGAGGCTTCCCTGCGTACAAGTTACATTTTCTTGAGATGTTACAATAAAATTTAAAGCTGTATAACTAGTGTATTTATAGCAACAAGTAATGGGTAGAAGTGAAACACAGAAGAAAAAAGAATTTCTTTATATTAAATTATTAAAAACCCGACTTCAAACGCCCACGCCACTACATAGTATGTGTATAATTTATTGTTGATTTTTTAAAAATAGCTCGACCGATTTCGATAAAATTTAAATGGGAGCACCTGGGAAGTATACCCTTTGAAACCAAAAATAAGAATTTTCCAAATCGGTTCAGGCGTCTTCAAGCAATCGGTGAACATACTTTAAAGATTTCGGCGAATAATTGAGAACCTCCTCCTTTTTTGAAGTCTTCTATAAAGCGCAAAGTCTGCTGAGTGTCTGATCGGCTCATTTCAGTAGAACATGAATTCTGAACCGATACGTTAGCCTTGTCTTACAGTACTTCACATGGTGCCCCTAAATAGGTCAACTTTTATGATTTGATACAGCAAACATATACCTAAACTCGTAAGTTTTACATGGTTTACCATAAATGAATAAAGTGGCATGGAGATAATGTGTATTATCAGGGGGACCTTGAGATGCCACTTTGATGGATTGCGACGTAATTGAATTGCTTTGGAGAATAGCACACGCCCGAATTTGCACGACCATATATCACACTTTAGGTCCATGAAGAGACGTAATAAAATGGGAAGTATGATGTGACCGTATTTATGATTGAAGGACATACATCACCGACATGAATAATGCATGCAGTACAAGGGCATTTTATTGTGGACACATGCGTCCGTGCAGTACAAGGGTAAGGAAGGTACTATTGTGTCTAATACGTCAAATCATAATTATGTTGAATACAGTACAAGAGCATTTTATTGTGGACATATGCATCCATGCAGTACAATATAAGGGTAAGGAAGGTATTGTGTCTATGACACGTCAAATCGTATGATGAATACATTACAAGGGCATTTCATTGTGGACCAATGCATCCGTGCAGTACAAGGGTAAGGAAAGTATTGTAGACATGACACGCCAAATCGTATGATGTATACAGTACAAGGGCATTTTATTGTGGACCCATACATCCATGCAGTACAAGGGCATTTTATTGTGGACCAATGCATCCGTGCAGTACAAGGGTAAGGAAGGCATTGTAAACATGACACGTCAAATTGTATGATGCATACAGTACAAGGGTATTTTATTGTGGACCAATGCATCCGTGCAGTACAAGGGTAAGGAAGGCATTGTAAACATGACACGTCAAATTGTATGATGCATACAGTACAAGGGTATTTTATTGTGGACCAATGCATCCGTGCAGTACAAAGGTAAGGAAGGTACTATAGACATGACACGTCTTGGATCTTGCCGGTGATTATGACTCGACTCTTGTGCAGGGCTCATGTTATTGTAACAAACACCTGTAAAAGTATTAAGTATCATGAGGATATCCAACTGATGATGAATCATCAGTTTATTATACTCAGCACTAGTTGCTGCCTCGCATTGTAAACGTCCTGGATCTTGCCGGTGATGGTGACGCAGCTTTTGCGCAGGGTCGTGCTGTTATCTGGGTGCAGATGCCGTTCTTAGTCACATAGAAGATTCTAGAACAATAGTCTACTCACCACTAGTTGCTGCCTCGCATTGTAAACGTCCTGGATCTTGCCGGTGATGGTGACGCAGCTTTTGCGCAGGTTCGTGCTGTTATCTGGGTGCAGATGCCGTTCTTAGTCACATAGAAGATTCTAGAACAATAGTCTACTCACCACTAGTTGCTGCCTCGCATTGTAAACGTCCTGGATCTTGCCGGTGATGGTGACGCACTTTTTGCGCAGGGTCGTGCTGTTATCTGGGTGCAGATGCCGTTCTTAGTCACATAGAAGATTCTAGAACAATAGTCTACTCACCACTAGTTGCTGCCTCGCATTGTAAACGTCCTGGATCTTGCCGGTGATGGTGACGCAGCTTTTGCGCAGGGTCGTGCTGTTATCTGGGTGCAGATGCCGTTCTTAGTCACATAGAAGATTCTAGAACAATAGTCTACTCACCACTAGTTGCTGCCTCGCATTGTAAACGTCCTGGATCTTGCCGGTGATGGTGACGCAGCTTTTGCGCAGGTTCGTGCTGTTATCTGGGTGCAGATGCCGTTCTTAGTCACATAGAAGATTCTAGAACAATAGTCTACTCACCACTAGTTGCTGCCTCGCATTGTAAACGTCCTGGATCTTGCCGGTGATGGTGACGCAGCTCTTGCGCAGGGTCGGGATGTTGGGGTCGTCCGCATCAGGGAACATGATCTGGGTGCGCGTGCCGTTCATGATCACCTTCAGCTGCTCCGCGCCGCGTCCGATCACCACCGAGTGGTGCACTGGCGATATTTCGAGACTCATTTGGACTTGGGTTTGACTCTGGGGAAAATAGGAGATTATCACTGATAGGCTATTAGACCTTTATCAGCAAGTGGTGAAACAGCTTCTCTAGCTTATAATGATCATTTGACAATTTAGAATACATTTTTACCGATATTATGAACCAAAACCCACGTTTTTTAAATTTTCTTCCGCCTGACTGTTGTAATAAAGATGATGTAATAAGAAACGGCTGTAATAAAGATTTTCACAAAAAAAGTGGTAGAACAGAGAAACCCCAATAGAACAACAGTAACTGAAAAAAACCTTTCGATTAATTAATTTTTCCCTAATTTTTTATAACTTATAAGTTATAAAAAGGTTCCACATGTAGATATTGTTTAAAATAAAATTGAAAATAGAAAATTCAGTCTGTCGAGCTGGGATTCAAACCCTCGACTTTTAACTGTTAGGCGACTGCAGAAGCCACAAGGCTACGGAGACCCAATATTGTACCGCGAAAATACCGAACACAATGCCAAATTCACATTCAAAAAAGTGTCTGTTTCAAAAGAGTGTCGATCAGTGTCGAGTGTCGGTTCGATTTTCTCTTAATTTTTTCCGTCTAGCCCCCTTCCGCACCGCGCGATAAGGAACTACGTTCCAAAATCGAAAAAATCATAAGTTAGGAATCACTACTTCGGATTACTTTCAATAGATGGCGGGAGCGAAGCGGGTATAAGCCAATTCTACTATAATACCCGATTTCACCAACGCCGAGTGACGTTTTACCGAGGATTAAAGATGATGATTGATGGACGTCCTAACCGTTTTTGTATTGAAAATACTGTCAAAATATCAAAACGCTCAGCTAAGACTTATTTGACGTTGGTGAAATCGGCCCTTATCCTACTAATAATATTAATGCGAAAGTTTGTGAGGATGGATGGATTGGATGTTTGTTACTCTTTCCTGCCACAACGAACGATTATCCGAAATTTGGAATGGAGATAGCTCATATTCAGCATTAACACATAGGCTACTTTTTATCTCGGAAAATTACAGAGACGAAGTCGCGGGCATCATCTTTAATCTAAATATATAAAAGGCAAAAGTGACTGACTGACTGACACTGATCTATCAACGCACAGCTCAAACCACTGGACGGATTGGGCTGAAATTTGGCATACAGATAGCTATTATGTCGTAGGCATCGGCTAAGAAAGGATTTTTGAAAATTCAAACCCTAAGGGGGTAAAATAGGGGATTAAAAATCGAACTTAACGTGAGCGAAGCCGCGGGCAAAAACTAGTATATTTTCTAGGTTCTAGGTGGTTCTAGGCTGTAACTAATAGGTAGCAGGTACATACGGCTAAATTTCCGCATAAATAGTTCATGAGCAGAGTGGTTGCTTCCATGGTGGCTTGCACCTCCCACTGCACGCCTTTCACCACTAGCACGTTCGCGTGCAGCTTCGGACGGTTTCGCAGCATCACCTGCAGATAAATCTCTTGTTATTAAATCTTCAAACGATAGCAGAAAGAATAGATAATAATAATTACTTATTTATTTATTTATTTATTCTGTACATTTTAATACTTAAAAACTAAACTTAAATATAGAAAGGACGTGTACAAGGACATCTTATCGCTACAAAAGAGGATCTCTTCCAGATGCCCTAGAACTTAAGACTACTTTCTTTACAAGACTTACTTTTGTTATAAGTACGTGCCACTAAACTAAAATGATACAGTAAGAACAGATACAAGGTGGATGTAAAGTAAAACAGAAGTGTTAGATGAGAAAACCCCTAGTTTAACGTTTTGTGTTTTGGATCTCACTTCAGATTTGCGGGTATTATTATTTTCTTTTTGGACCTCACCTAAGTTTTGCGGCTATTTTATTATTTTACGTAATATAAGTAGATCTCACATGATAAAATCTCAATTCTCAACTAGGTAGTTTAGTGAAATTGAACGATCTATGGTGTCGCAACGACGATACTTGTTTCGTGAACTAACGGGTGCCACCGGCGGGAATTGGGTTACTTTCTGTCTGATCCATCTTAACATGTATAGATTGTAAGTATGCATTTTTGGAACTTCCCCTGATTGTGGAAATACTGCATACACTGCATAAATAGCATAGTACCTATTGCGAACTTTTTTCAAAAAGAGCAACCGCCGAGTTTCTACTGGTTCTTTGGTAGGAAGGAGTATTCTGAACCAATGGTAGATTCATTTGATTATTCGAAAGCACTTGTATAAGTTTATTTGAATAAAAAGTATTTCTATTCTATTCTATTCTAACTACACTGTTCATCAACATTAAAATGTGACCATTATACAACTTTAGTGTTTTAGTTTTTCACGATCAGAGCAAAACTTTACTCAATGAGGGCTATCGCGTTTGAATTGGCCACTACACTAGCGGCACGCTATGATGGCCGGTTTGACGTTTGTCCGCTCATGAAGTTCCGTATTAATTGATAACGACTTTGAAGGAAATAATTGTATTACTTTATTGACGATAGTGATGTGCAGAGATTCATAAATTTTATCGAATGTAGTTTTAGGTTTAGGACTCAAAATTTATTTATTAAATTGATTTCTAAAATGTATACAAGTGTAGAAAAATCAGTTTGCACCATTTAAGGGGTGAATGTACTTGTGAATAGAACTGTTAAATTAATAAGGGAAGATTATGAAAGAGATGTGAAAATAGATAATATTATAGAAAACGAACATATAATTATTAATGTAGGTGATGATAGCAGTGACGACAGTGAAAATAGTAGTATGGACGAATCTGATTAATTATGGCCTTTTGTGGCACCTTTTTTGGTATCTTTTGTATTCATATGTTTCTTGTGTGCATATAAAGTATGTATATTCATTTTCATTCAAATATTCAGTTCGTTCAAATAAATTAAATAAACATATACATTTTTGTTTTATTAAACCTATTTAATCAGGTACAAAAACAAAACTTAATTGTTTTTTGTTCGAGAATAAATTGACATTCCACATCACTATTGTAATGTGTCAAACCGGCCATCATAGCGTGCCGCTAGTGTAGAGGCGCTGTTGTAGAGTGAGGCACTGGTCTGCGATGACTTGAGGTCTTCGAAATGTATGTCAATTACCACTGCTTTTATCGCGGATCTATATTAAATTTGATAATTGTTGTGAACATTTTGAAAGGGTATTTTTTTTTCGGAACAAAACACACATGCTCGATAGTTTATTTATTGTACTTTTACGGTATATAAATGAGTTTTAACTATTGCTCCTGGTCAGAGAACTAAACTCTGTTCCCATGCGCGTAGTAACAAACTTTATGGTTGATTATAAGGGTCTGCCCGCGAAATTCAAATTTAATTTGGTTTTTCGCAATTTATAAACGAATACGACAAAGTAGGCTTATGGCATTCTAATTGCGCCAGTGGCAGTATCATCTTCACAAGTTTAATATAAAAATCTTTACTTGAAAGTGACCATTTTAAGAAATTAATCAAAATTTCGAGTTGGACGTGAGTTACTCACAAATTAGTCAATATTCTGACTAATTTCTTAAACTGGACACTTTCAAGTAAAGATTTTTACATAAACCTGTGAAGATGATACTGCCATTGGCGCAATTAGAATGCCATAAGCCTTTGTCGTATTAATTAGTTTACAAATTGCGTAAAACTAAATTAAATTTGGGTTTGGGGGGTAAGGGAGCGCACCTTCATCTAGCGCTCCAACAGTCAACCTCACCTGCCCGCGGTGCCCCCTGCTGGTTTACTGACGAGGCTATGGCGACCGACAGATGGCGGTATAACCATCTCATATTAGCTAGACTGAACAAATGGTACAGGCCGGTGTCGGGCAGCAGCGACATCGGCGCGATCAGTCTAGCCCTGCGATGACCAACACGCCTGCCCAGCGTGGTCATTATGGGCAAAACCCTATATGGAAACTGTCACAAGGCCAAGGCCCCTAGTTCCCGGCGGCCTCGCTGTGCCTGACCCTGGCAGCGGTCACGGTAATAGCGGGGCAGGGGGTGCTAAGAATCTCCGGATGAGATTCCGCTGCCAACCCCGACGACTGGACCTGGCGACATATAACGCACGCACGTTGAGGACTGACGAGAAGATCATCGAGCTGGAAAAAGCAGTGAGCAAGTTGCGCTGGAATGTTATAGGATTGTCTGAAGTCCGAAGAGAGGGGGAGGACTCGATAATCCTCAATTCCGGCAACTTGTTCTACTACCGGGAGGGCGATCAACAGTCCCAGGGTGGTGTCGGGTTCATCGTCCACAAGTCCCTCGTCAACAACATCGTCGAAGTCAAAAGTGTGTCGAGTAGGGTAGCGTACCTTATACTCAGTATCACCAATCGGTATTCGTTGAAGGTTATACAGGTTTACGCACCGACTTCGGCACATCATGACGAGGAGGTGGAGGCGCAGTATGAGGATATATCAAAAGCCATACACGCCTCTACCACTCAGTACAATGTTGTGATGGGGGATTTCAACGCGAGGCTGGGTGAACGAAGCGGTGCAGAGACGAGGGTTGGGCGATTTGGCTATGGGCGAAGGAACCAGAGGGGTCGAATGCTGGCCGACTTCATGGAGAAGGAGGGCCTCTTTATGATGAACTCCTGTTGATTAGCAATTTTAGTCAATCATACCCATAGATCATAACTAGTTCCATGTATCTAAGGTATTGTCTATTATAATAAGTATGTTGTCTTTGATTCGTGTGTGTGTCATGGTGAACTGCGCTGTACTTATCGTCTGTTTGTATTGTACCTATTAATAATTGATAATAATTGTGTTGACTCAAATAAACAAGTTAATTAATAAACTCTTATTTCAATCTGATGCTCTGCTAATAACTCCTTCTTCAGAAAATGGACTTGGATGAGCCCCGATGGTTCTACGAGAAGTGAGATTGACTTCATTATGTCGACCAAGCGCCATATATTCAATGATGTCTCTGTGATCAACAGGGTGAAAACTGGGAGCGATCACCGTATGGTAAGAGGCACATTGAATATTAATGTGAAGCTGGAAAGGGCTAAACTGGTGAAGTCAACTCTCCGACCCTCTCGTGCTCATATCCAAAACCCCGAAAACTTCCAACTCGAACTGCAGAACCGATTCGATTGCCTAGCAGACTGTGTTTCAGTGGACGATCTAAACAACAGGTTCGTGGAAACTGTCCATACTGTGGGGTCTAAGTTCTTTAAGACCCATCGCAGGAAAAGAACCGAAAAGTTCTCTGACCATACTCTCGAGCTCATGGAGGAGAGACAAGAGATGAGGCTGCAGTCATCGGTAGACGCGGCTGCCTACCGGCGGATTAATAGGCAGATCTCTAAGGCACAAACTCGCGACCTTCGGGTCTTTAATACCAAGTGTATTAAAGATACCATCGAGCGGAACATAGGCTCAAAAGTGTTCGCGAGAGATCTGTCTATCGGACAGAGCCAGCTGACGCGGCTTAAAACTGATGACGGTCGTCTCGTCTCTTCTCGACCTGAGATTTTGGGAGAGGTCGAGAAGTTCTATGGGCAGTTATATACCACGACACAAAAACCTGTTGAGGATTTGGCCAAAGATCCCAGAGCCAAACTGACCCGACACTATACCGCAGATATCCCGGATGTCAGCCTATACGAGATTAGAATGGCTCTTAAACAGCTCAAGAACAACAAGGCGCCAGGTGATGACGGAATCACTGCGGAACTCCTGAAAGCGGGTGGAAAACCGGTACTTAAGATCTTTCAGCGATTGTTCAATTCCGTCATTCACGAAGGTATAACGCCGGAAGCATGGCACAGGAGCGTGGTGATCCTGTTCTTCAAAAAGGGTGATAATACCTTGCTGAAGAATTATAGACCCATCTCGCTGCTGAGTCATGTTTACAAGTTGTTCTCGAGAGTCATTACGAATCGTCTCGCTCGTAGGTTTGACGACTTCCAGCCTCCCGAACAAGCCGGATTCCGAAAAGGCTTTGGGTACCATAGATCACATTCATACGCTGCGGCAGGTTATACAGAAGACGGAAGAGTATAACCGGCCACTTTGCTTAGCGTTTGTGGACTATGAGAAAGCCTTTGATTCGGTGGAAACTTGGGCTGTATTGAGGTCGCTGCAGAGATGCCGGATTGACTACCGGTATATCCAAGTATTGAAGTGCTTGTACGAAAACGCCACTATGTCAGTACGTATACAGGACCAGACTACGAGACCAATCCACTTGCAGCGTGGAGTGCGACAGGGAGATGTAATCTCCCCGAAGCTATTTACCGCTGCGTTGGAGGACGTCTTTAAGCTTCTGGATTGGAACGGACTTGGCATCAACATAAACGGCGAGTACATCACTCACCTGCGATTTGCCGATGACATAGTAATCATGGCAGAGACTCTGAGAGATCTCAATACAATGCTCAATGATCTCAGCAGGGTTTCTCAACAGGTGGGCCTGAAAATGAACATGAGCAAGACGAAAATCATGTCCAATGCTCATGCTCCGCTCCACCCAGTAATCGTTGAGAACACTGCGCTCGAAATTGTAGACGAGTATATATACCTGGGACATACAGTCCAGCTAGGTAGGTCCAATTTCGAGAAAGAGATTAACCGCCGAATCCAACTCGGCTGGGCAGCGTTCGGGAAGCTCCGAGATGTCTTCTCGTCCAAAATCCCTGAGTGCCTGAAGACTCAAGTCTTCGAACAGTGCGTGTTGCCAGTGATGACTTACGGATCCGAGACATGGTCGCTAACTATGGGCCTCATAAGAAGGCTCAGGGTCACCCAGCGAGCGATGGAGAGAGCAATGCTCGGTATATCTCTGCGAGATCAAATCAGAAATGAGGAGATTCGTAGGAGAACCAAAGTCACCGACATAGCTCAGCGTGTCGCGAAACTGAAGTGGAAATGGGCGGGGCACATAGTTCGAAGAACTGATGGTCGTTGGGGTCCCAAGGTGTTGGAGTGGCGACCCCGCACCGGGAAACGCAGTGTTGGCAGACCCCCCACCAGGTGGACCGACGACATCAAACGAGTCGCAGGGAGCCGCTGGATTCAAGCGGCGCAAGACCGAAGCCTGTGGAAGTCCATGCAGGAGACCTTTGTCCAGCAGTGGACGTCTATAGGTTGATAAAGAAGAAGAAGAAGAAATTAAATTTGAATTTCGCGGGCAGACCCGTATAATCCACCTTAACAGAGAACTTTACTCGCCAGTGGCGCCAACTTGTGACCATAAAAACGGTAGCCCCCATTTGGTCAGGATGATGATGAATGACCTGATAAGCTTGGATTCGGTTATTATGTGCTTTGGATCTCCCTAAGTTTTATGGCTGTGTCGGTTCTCACCTGCACTTTGTACTGGTCCTGAATCTGCAGCACGTACGGCGCGTTGATGTCGGGCTGAAACTGCGATGTGATGGGCAACTCGAAGCAGAACACCAAGGGAGTCAAAGCCTGAGGACAACAGAGTATAATTATACAATTTGACTTCACACGAAGCCTTGTTTTTAATTATCCACCAATAGAGATCTACTATGATGCTCGGAATATCCCTGCGAGATCAAATCAGAAATGAGGAGATCCGTAGGAGAACCAAAGTCTCCGACATAGCTCAGCGAGTCGCGAAACTGAAGCGGAAATGGGCGGGGCACATAGTTCGAAGAGCTGATGGTCGTTGGGGTCTCAAGGTGCTGGAGTTACGACCTTGCACCGGGAAGAATACCTCCGTCTTGCACTGCATGTAGCCAGTGGCTCCATCTATAAGGTCTGCCAACACTAAGTCGCTTCCCGGTGCGAGGTCGCCACTCCAGCGCCTTGAGACCACAACGAACATCGGTTCCACGAACTATCAACTATTTGCCCCATTTCCAATCCAGCTTCGCGACTCGCTGAGCTACGTCGGTTACTCTGGTTTCCCTAAGGAGCTCCTCATTTCTGATTTAATTTCGCAGGGATACTCCGAGCATAGATCTGATGATGAAGAGGATACTGAAGTTATTCTGTCTTCAGAGGATACCACATTGCTATCCACGAGTAAAAAAGAATTGGAAGCTCTCCAATGCGTGGACGCTACATAGGTACATAGTGCCCGCATACAGTCCAAAGAACTACCCTAATGAACCGAAAGGTGGCGGTTCTATCCTTTCCACCAACAAAAGCATTCCCAAGGAGGGTTGACTGCAGGCAGGCGGCCGGTCGTAAAATGTCAAGCCGAACCACTTACAACATGGCTTATAAGCCATGTTATCCCGACCCCACATAGCGTGGGAAAAGGAGAGGGAGATGATGATAACTCCAAGCATAGATCTCTCTTCTCGTAAGTAATGTATGTATGAAGCTCGTAGGGCGTCCAACACCTATAATATCCTTGTAGCAATTTCCGTTAGGGTTTTGTAGGGAGGTGGTAGTTGGTGATGCCGACTACGTCCCTTCATGAGGCCAACCACATCCCGGTTTTCTACGGTTGGTTCCACGATTTTTAGGGATGACATAAGTCTTAAATATGGTTGAGCGAAGCGAAGTAATTTTTGAAAAGGGCAACCGCCGAGATTCTTGCTGGTTCTTCTCGACAGGAAGGGCATTCCAAAGTTTGGAATGCCCTTCCTGTGTCCAAACTAGTGTTAGACGACTCATTGACGATTTAAAAGCACTTGTAAAAAAGTTTATTTGAACAAAAACATTTCTAGTCTATTCTTACTGTTGGCAAAACTAGGGACAGAGGCCCAAGTTGCTACTAGGGAAGGAATTTAAAGCTAGAAATGTCGGCGACTCACCCGCACTCGAGCCCTGGCGCGCTCCACGCGCTCCATGTCGCCAGCGATGGACACCTGGTTGCTCTTCTCCTGCGCGCTGGTGCGGTTGGAGTCCGGGAAGTGGATGTGACACCCTGTCTCCTCCATCACACGCTTGATCGTCTGCCCGCCCTGTGGTGGCATCATTTATTGATTTATTTAGTACCAGCAACATAATATTCTTCTTCTGTGTCAACCGATAGACGTCCACTGCTGGACAAAGGTCTCTTGCATGGACTTCCACAGGTCTCGGTCTTGCGCCGTCTGAATTCAGCGGGCTCCCTGCGACTCGTTTGATGTTGTCGGTCCATCTTGTGGGGGGTCTCTCAGATTGTTTCCTCTCAGAGAAGGATTATAGGCCATAGTCCATCACGCTGGCCCAATGCGAATTGGCAGACTATAATACTTCATAAGGATGATACTTCATAGTAAGGATTACTATCCTTACTAATATTATTATGCATGCGAAAATGTTTTTTGTTGGCTTGTCCTTCAATCACACCTCAACAGCGCAACGGATAGACGTGATTTTTGCATAGGTATATTTGAGGACCTGGAGAATGACAGGCTATAAATTTTAATCTCAGAAAATCAAAGAGTTCCCGCAGGAATTATAAAAAGTAAATCTACGCCGAAGAAGTCGCGGGCATCAGCTATATAGAAGTGTTTCTTTTTCTGTATAAAGCATGCATTAGACCTCCACATGTCTCGGTCTTGCGCCGCCTGTATAATTCCACCTAGCGTAGGAGAGTCTGTCAACAATGCTCTTTCCGAACCGCCATATTGCAGCATGTTGGAACTCCCATGTCATTCAGTTTATTTAGACATCATACGAGTGGCCGGGCGAAGCTGGAATCTGGATACAAACGGCAAAAGACCCAGACCTGATTATGGAGAACTGCCATCCTATCCCTGTTCAGCACATCTAGCACTTCACGAAAACGAAAGGTCTTACGTACATGCTTTAGAAATCGAAATTGTAATATTTCCAGTCTAAATAAATTATTTTTAGACAATACTACTTAAGTGAACGTGCAAAAAAGCTATTTATTTTGAATAGGCGTCTTCCGCATGGATTTTTGACGGCAATGCGCGGCAATGCAATCAAGAAGTATCGCATCGATCCTGTATTCTGTATCGAACCGTGTGGTCATAAAATATATTTTTCTTTGGCTGTCATAAAAGGTAGGTTTCAGAGAAACGCGTAACCGACTACCGACTAACATAGCTGGGGCGCTTACAACGTTCTTTTTGGTGATATAGCGCGTGCGTCGATTCTGTAAAAGCTGAACCAATAATTGCGACAGCCGATAGTATCAATAGGGTAATTGACTATATTAAAAATATTGCTTCATCTGTTATTGTCATCCTAAAAGATTATTATCTAAAAACATTATTCCATACGACAAAACTAAAAAATAAAGCTTTATGTTATTAGAAAACATTAATTAAAATTGCTATAATTCTGGCCATGTTCACGAGATCGAAAATGTTCTTGCATCTCGAACGACGTCACAGTTCACGCCACCTTTGGTTTGGGCTTTGGAATTGTCATTGAACTGTGTGTGAACGGTGACGTCATGTAAGCAAATGGAACGTTTACGCGGCAATTTAATTTTTTGAATTAATTTCTCGATTTTTATGAAAAATAATGAAAATTATGCCGCAATATACGTTTTGATAGCTTCAGCATAGCATTATTAACAATTTAATATGATTTTCTAAAAGTAGTCAAATACCCTATTGTGGTGATTGACTCAATTTATGGCGTGATTCTGCAACAATGCATTTCAGCCAAAAGCGATTGAATATTTTACGTTTCCTCAAATACGGTTGAGCGAAGCAACGGCTCAACGAAGGATCATACGTCATGCTCGTGAACGGTTTCCACCGGCGGGAATGGGGCTAATTTCTGCCTGCCTATCTTAATATGTATTGAATTGTACATTTGCATTTTTTAGTACCTACTGTAAACTTGTTTTGAAAAGAGCAACCGCCGTGTTTCTTGCTGGTTCTTCTCGGCAGGAAGGGTATTCCGAACCAGTGGTAGACTCACCGACGCGGACGATTCAAAAGCACTTGTAAAAGTTTATTTGAATATAATATAATTCTATTCTATTCTATTCTATCGGCCAATCAGAGGCAATCACATACATAACACTGAACCAATAATTAATTTTATTTTTAGAGAATCGTACCAACGACGTTTGTCATCGTCAGTGCGCTAAGAACGTCGTATGCGCTTTGCTTAGCGAAGGCTGAGTGCCTTTCTGCGAAAACCATTTTGTTTTCCTTATAATATTGCTAACTAAGGGCCTCATAAGTAGGCTCAGGACCGCTCAGCGGGCGATGGAGAGAGCTATATGCTCGGAGTGTCCCTGTGGGATCGAATCAGAAATGATCAGAATCGACATAGCTCAGCGAGTCACGATACTGAAGTGGAAATGGGCGGGGCACATAGTTCGAAGAGCTGATGGTCGTTGGGGTCCCAAGGTGCTGGAGTGGCGACCCCGCACCGGGAAGCGCAGTGTAGGCAGACCCCCACCAGGTGGACCGACGACATCAAGCGAGTCGCAGGGAGCCGCTGGATTCAGGCGGCGCAAGACCGAGACCTGTGGAAGCCCATGCAAGAGATCTTTGTCCAGCAGTGGACGTCTATCGGTTGATAAAGATGAAGAAAAAGAAAGAAGATTGCTAAAGAAAGAATAGTTATACGCGTTTCCCGGGAACTTAGGGAGAGGTCTGTAGATGGCACTCTCAGCTCAGACTCAAGACTGAGTAAAACGAGACAGATTTATGTCAGGACATATTTGTGTCTCATTTCAACTCTAACTTCAGTCTTGAGCAAAGCCAGAGTACGATCTATAGACCTCAGCCTTAGCGCCAACTTCTCAACTCCAGGCTTCTAATGAGGATTTTGAAACCCACTTACTTTTGGAACAAAGTTCCTTATCGCGCGATGCGAAAGGGGGCTAGACGGAAAAAATTAAGACTAAATTGAACAGACACTTTTTTGAATGTGAATTTGGCATTGTATTCAATATTTTCACACTACAATATTAGATCTCCGTAGACTTGTGGTTTCTACAGTCGCATAAAGGTCGATGGTTCGAATCCCAGCTCAACAGACTGAATTTTCTATTTTCTATTTTATCTATCTATATAAATAAAAATGAATGTTGGTAAGCGCATAACTCAAGAATGGATGGACCAATTCGATTAATTTTTTTTTTGTATGTTCCTTAAGGTCCACGGAAGGTTTTAATAAAAAAAAAAACAAACAAAAAAAAAATTTATTTTTACTTTTAACTTTTGACAGAACGAAGTCTGTCCGGGCAGCTAGTTTTAAATAATTTCTACATGTGGAATTTTTTATTTTATTTATTTTTATTAGGTATTACTTTATTATTAAAAGGAACTTCGTTCCAACCGAGTGTTCCACGACACTCACGCATTTTTTTTTGGCCTACACCCGGGCGCCCGGGACCTCATGGCCTATGAGCCCAATAGCAACTAGACCGCGAAACTAAAGAAAGTTAATTCGAACGATTAGCATAACTGTGTACCCATCACTCACCTTGCCAATGATATGCGAGTGGTCGGTGTAGCTCACGTCTATCTTCATGGTGACACGGTTACTCTGATGACAAAAAATAAAATTTTACTACCTAATAAAATTACCTTCCTACCTACCTAGTATTAATAGGTACCTACTTATACACGTTATGTAAAAGTAGGGTAAACCTACTATGTATGACATATTACAGCTGTTAATTTTGACGTGATAACGTCAAATCGATGAACACCGGCTGTACGCACGAAAAAGTGTCACGTTCCGCCTGAGCCTGTGCGTGCAAGCGAGAGCGCGGAACAAGCGATAGAGAGGCACGATCGGCCCAAGCGTTGGCTTGTGACTAGAAAAAATTGTAATTTTCAATTAACTCCTTCCTTGTATTATACAAAATAATGATAATTCAGTGATAATAATTCAATTCAATTCATAAAAGTATGCAATTTTTCATTAATGTTTCTTTATGACGATAGCACGTAAAACTATCGTACGTAAACCAACTTTACAGACAACCATTTTTTTACAGATTAATTAGGTACTAGTCTTGAACTCAATAAAAAACGCTGAAATATTTTCTTGCGAATCCTGATAGTTTAACGAAATTCGTCTAAGTTAGGTCGATCTTAGTTGAGGGAAAGAGGTTGGGCGTGACCTACCTACCTACTTTACTGTTTACATAACTAAAACTACCTAACAATAATAATCAAGAGCTTCTGAACAGTAGACCCTCGGCTCCCGCCACGGCCTTCGTTTCTACGGGATTTGTAAGAACCTACATAAATCCACGCGGATTATATGTATCTTAAATATCACAATGTAGGTAGGTATAATAGGTATAAACTTGATATATAAAATAATAAATCAGAAGTTCTAATGTGCACAACCTTGCAAATAATTTAATAATATAAAAACATATTTTTAAAAACTGACTTGAAACACCCGCGCCACTACAAAGTAGGTAAGTATATAATTTATTGTTGATTTTATAAAAACCGCTCGACCGATTTCAATAAAATTTAAATGGGAACATCTGGGAAGTATACCCTTTCGAACAAAAAAGAATTTCCCAAATCGGTTCAGGCGTCTTCGAGTAATCGGTGAACATACATAAAAAAAAAAGGTTCCGACGAATGGAGAACCTCCTCCTTTTTTCAGGTCGGTTAAAAAGAAAAAAAAAAAAAAAACAATGAACCTCTTACCCGGGTGTCCAGAAGCTGCATAATCTTCTCCCGCGCGAGCTTCACATCATCAGGCCTGCCTGCGATGCGCACGTGAGGATCTGCATAGTCAAAACGTTCATTCGGTGTTGAGTGTGTATGATGCGGGTTGTTACGTTCCCTCAAATATGGTTGAGCGAAGCGACGGCTGGGTCATGCGTCATGCTCGTGAACGGGCGCCACCGGCGGGAATGGGGCTACTTTATGTCTGCCCGTCTTTTTTTTTATCTTATTTTAATTTTATTTTTAATGGAGCTTTTATAGGTGACCTACATGACAGCCCCATCGGTACACACAAATTACAAATGATCAATGAAATCAATTATAATTAAAACTAAAACTATATTACCAATTTGAGAGAATCACTAACAAATTTGTATAAGTACTTTAAAAGATAGAAGTTAGTCGGTATGCATTTTTGGAACTTCCCTCATTGTGGAAACACTGCATATATTTTAGCATAGTATTCATTTGTATTGTAAACTTGTTTTGAAAAGAGCAACCGCCGAGTTTCTTGCTGGTTCTTCTCGGCAGGAACGGCATTCCGAACCAGTGGTAGACTCATTGACGATGAAATCAAAATCAAGATCAAAAGCACTTGTAAAAAAGTTTATTTGAATAAAAAACATTTCTATTCTATTCTATTCTCAAGTGAGAAGGGTAAGGTAAGGTTTGCGAAATGGTAGACTTCACACGTCTTTGAGAACATTATGGAGAACTCTAAGGCATTCAGTATTGGTATTCTCTAATCGGCCAAGTGCGAGTCGGGCCTCGCTCTTTTAGGATTCCGTACACATGACCAAATCATTTTTTTAAACCAGATACATATTTAGATATCTTAGTTCTTAGAAAGTACCTACTAAATTAGCATATGGTGAAAAAATGTTCGTTTGTTTTTACTCACATTAAATACACTATATATACCTACTTAGTACATAATATACCAAAATTTCAAATTCCTAACTAGTTTAGTTTTTGAGATACTTAGATTCCCTAACAAAATTGGTCTAAAACCGACAACTTTGACGGCCCCCCATTTCTTCATTTTTGTAGCTAAAAAATAAAAAAATATATATTTGGTTTCCACTTAATGAGCTCTAGACAATGTCACCCCACATGCCACATGCAATAAAATTTTATTTCGAGCGTATTTATAGTAATAGAGTCCCGTTGGCACCCTTTGGGTACGGAACCCTAAAAATGATTGCATCAGTTAACGCTCGCGATGACCTCCAAGGTGCGATTGTCTAAACTCTAAAGTTATTCCATTGATCGTAATCGTATTCGATGACATTAGCGTCAAAGTAAAATGAACCATAACTGCATTGAATTAGAGCTCAATTTCGTGCGTGCATTCTTATACGTTTACGTATGTACGATACGCTGCATAACAAAATCGGTTGTACGTACTGTATTTGTGACTTTAAATCAATACAATCAAGAATTATTTTATCGAATACGAATACGACCAATGGAATAACTTTTAGACAATTGGTACCCTGATTGGTTGAATTTATGGCGTTGTTGTTGCATCAATGCATTATTATCCAACTAGACGTTGCCCGCGGCTTTGTCCGCGTGGATTTTTGGTTTTTTGATTCCCGCGGGAACCCTTTACTTTTCCGGGATAAATTGTAGCCTATGTGTTAATCATGGGTATGAGCTATCTCCATTCCAAATTTCAGCCAAACCCGTCCCGTAGTTTTTGCGTGAAAGAGTAACAAACATACAGACAGACACACAAACTTTCGCCTTTATAATTGTAGTGTGATTTCGAGAATCAGCCAAAAAACCTGCGGTAGGTTTACCTACTCTGCACAGTTTATGTTTTCCTTCAACTTTAAAGCAAACGAAAATCGAAAAGTCAGCAAGTCGAAGCGTGTTTTGGATCCAACCTCGGACCCCGCAAA